>CAJGYO010000003.1:42566832-44037992 GCA_904845875.1 Miscanthus lutarioriparius | reverse complement strand
TGATGGTTACTTGTACGGTTGTGCATCTTCATCAGACGTACATAGTTTGAACTGTACATCTAGAAACAGTGCATCAGACTTAGCGTTGATTTTGTCAAAGGATTACTGCTAGTATTTTGAAGTGGTTTCTTCAGCCTCAATGCTCCCAATGCTCTGACCTTTGTATTATTCGAGCAGGAATTTTAGTTCCTAGCACATGCCTGGTGCACTTTCACCGGCCGTTTAGGTTGCAGAATCCAAACATTTCACGATACTGCCGGCCACGTTTGTGTTCTGTTTCAAAGACTCATCTGTACTGTACGTCTTCTCCCTGCAGTCTGGCTGCTGCAAGCCCCCCACCAGCTGCGGCTACACATACGTCGGCGGCACGGACTGGACGGCGGCGGTCCCCCCCAACTCATCGTCGGACCCGGACTGCCAGACCTGGAGCAACTCGGCGCTCTGCTACGGCTGCCAGTCGTGCAAGGCCGGCGTGGTGGCCACGGTCAAGCGGGACTGGAAGCGCGTCGCCGTCGTCTGCATCGTCTTCCTCGTCTTCATCATCATCGTCTACTCCGTCGGCTGCTGCGCCTTCAGGAACAACCGCAGGGACAACGCCTACCGCGGCGGGTGGAAGGGCGGGCACGCTTGATCCACCATGGTTTGGAGTTGGGGCAGAGCTGGGGCTCCTGGCACCATGCACGCTCAGTGCTCTGCTCCCTGTCGTCGTACATGTTCAGTAGGCTTGATGTAGCTGTGTACAGGTGATGGAGATTGTTACTGCGGACTCTTATCGTCTTCCTAGTTATATTATTATCATATTATGATCAGATCAGCGGTAGGTTTTGTATATGGATGCCTTTATTTTACCAGTTACTTTCGTTTAGACTTTTTCCCGAGTGATCTGCACCTTTGATTGTTCAGTTTTTCACTTTCTTTTCGAAACTTCGCCTGATGACGACACGGAACAGGATCACCTAATTCTACAGTTTCACTGCGTCAACAGATTTTCGGTGTGTGACGTGTAATCTCGTAATTTTCCCACCAAACGTCGGACAATTTTTTTTTTCCCCATAACTTAACTCGTCACAGAACATAGATAATGATGACATGGGAGAGAATTAGCGAACAATTTGATTTTAGATAATGGAGGAAATAGCATCACCTAATTCATCATTTTCCTGCGTCAACAGATTTTCCAAATTGACGTGTATTTTCACGTCGGACAGTTTTTTTCCCATAACTTAACTCGTCACAGAACATAGATAATGATGACATGGGAGAGGATTAGCGAACATTTTCTTTTAGATAATGGAGGAAATAAACTCTGGATTCTGACATCATCTTCCGAGGATGCATCGGACCAAGCATAATGTAGCTACTGCTTGAAAACCAGCACATCTCACAAGATACATGTATCCTAATGATAGATTAAGAGGATTAGCAAAAATTAGTGCTCTTTTCAAGCGCTCTGAGTCAATTTTAATCTGTTTACTAATCCATTTATTACCTACTACCTCGAGTTGTTGAGCTAACTGCCATTTCCGGTTCTGAAACCATTGCACCTATCTCTGTCCTCCACACATTAACACGGTTTCGCTGAATATTGCTACTGACGCTTCCTGAAAACCAGCACCATTTTCCACAATACATGATCAAAGAAAAAGACGAAGGAGGAGGTTATGTTTAGTTAATTGAAATGCTTTTTCAATCGCATCGGATGTTTCGAAAATATTTAAGGGTTTTGTTTAATCTCCATGATATTACCTACTACCTCGATTTGTTAAGCTAACTAATCCATTATCCGGTTAGTACTGTAGACCATTGCTAATCATTCTCTGTCTTCCAAATATTGTCTCGTGATTTTCAAACAAACTGTGCAATTAGTTTTTTTAGGTATATTTGACGCTTCCTGACTATGTAGCAAGATTTTTGTGACAATGAAGTGAAAAAGAAAGGAACTAAACCAGAAACCAGGCCTGTCTTCAACCATGACGAGCGACGTGAAAGCTGTGGTCCTGTGGTGTCCCATGACCATGAGAGGCACGTCCAGCCTAACGTTCCTCCGGAAATATCCACCTCTTTCCACTTCCACTGTCTTGCTTGTTCGGTGAGCGATTCTACCCTGGCGAGTGGGCATGCTTAAAATTAGACTAGGTCCATGGCATCATCTTCCATTACGTTCCTTGTCAGTTGAGAAATATCTAGTAGTGTCAAATACTAGAGACAGTGATCGATTCAATATTAGGTGCTAATAGTGTGTTTGGTCCAAAGAATAAAGTACTTTCACATTTTCTCCGTTTGCAAATTGAATGAATTGATCTATCGTCATCTTATTTCTAATTAGTACTTGTAAAGAAGTTTACTTAATTAAATTTATAAAATAAATTTATGATGCGCTATCTCATCTAGAATGCAATAATTCATCAAACCAAACCCTTCCAAAAGGATGCTAAAACTTTAATAGATTGTGAGAATACATGGGCTGATGCATCGTACAGCTGCAAATGCGTAAATGTGGTTGTTGTTACTGATTCCAGAAGTAGCGAGACTATTGCTGGTGCGCTTGGAAATATCTAGAGGGGTTGAGACTGATGATTCGATTTTGCAGAAAATGAAGTGAGAGAGCCGGCACTATATTGTTCGATGGGACATTTCACGAGATGATACTCCATGACCTCAGTTTGGAGGCAACCTTGCCTACAAAGAATAAGGGCCTGTTTAGATTCCAACAAATTTTGCGTAGTACCCATCACATCGAATCTTGCGGCACATGCATGGAGTACTAAATATAGAAAAAAAAACTAATTGCACAGTTGGGTGAGAAATCGCGAGACGAAACTTTCAAACCTAATTAGTCCATAATTAGACACTAATTGCCAAATACAAACAAACGGGCTATAGTACCCAAAACCAAAAAAATTTGGCATCTAAACGCGGCCTAAGTCTTCTTTTCAATGTAACATACTCTTACGTAAGCATTGCTAACCGGTAAAATCTGAATTTTCAACCTCAAAATATCTCAGTAGTCTATCTTCAACTCTAAAACCGCACGTTACACAACATCTAACTACTCAACCGGATTTTTTTTTTAAAAAAACAACCCCCCTCCTAACACCCACACACACAACAATTTCGCCCTAATTTTCATCATATGACATTTGTGTGGTGTGGTTTCTACACGATTTTTTTTTACGAATCATAGTATACATGCAGACACTCATACATGTATGCACACACCTTTCCCTTTATGAACACCTATGAAAAGACTGTTGAGCTAATAGATCTCGAGACTGATAAAGTCATCACAAACGTCTCACTATCGACGAGCATGTTACCTACTGTGGAGAGAACAACGTCGTTAAATCCTAAAATAAATCTAGAAATATGCGAACATCCACGCATGTTAAGTCGATGACTTAAATCGAGTGCGTAGGTTCCATGACAAGGTACCCAACTAGTTGAAGTACGCTTAGTTCACTAGCGGTTTGAAGGTGAAGTTTGAAAATAGAAATTTTTTTATAGTTGAATGTTGAAATATAACCTTCACCCTTAACACACGGGTATTTACTCTACCTGCATCTTACCCGATCCACTGTCAGCCCTACAATGGGTGTGTTCCTATAGTGGGCTACTTCCCCAACAATAGCATCCCCACACTTGAAACGTTGGAAGTTTGAACCATTAACAAGTTTGAACATGCAGTTATCATGTTCTCAAATAGAAATTAGAATGACTGAGTATTAGCATCCGTCGTCGTCGGTAGCAATGGTTCTGAAAGATTGGTTCGAGTCTCTACTCTGACAGCAATGCAATCCGCATCTACTGTCTGCTTGGAATCACTGGATTGGAGATCTCTGCCCTTCGTATCATCCGCTTTACCCCACAACACGACGAACAAGCCAACGATGATCGTAACTGCACCTAAGACGCTGCACAAGAGGGGAAAAAAAATCAGTGACATCACTGCCGATTGAACGGTTGATACTTGTCTAGTGACTATATATAGTAGCGATGCAAGGTGTTCAGACGTTATGCTGCATTATGCAAAGTGGAAGCAAGCATACCTTCCAACATGGAGCTGTTCATGAAGGAAGAGCGTGGATAACATTGCTGTGATCACAGCACTCAGCGGCGTAAAGATGGCGCTGTAGAGGGGTCCTTTGACTGCTATGCACCATGATTGGAGGAAAAAGTTGGCGCCAGACGCGAACACACCCTACAAAATTTGTTCACTTTCTATCACTCGTTTACTATGCAATGCAATTCAAACCCATGTGTAGATGATGGACCAGCGGTCCAGGTGAGCTTACTCCATATAAGATGCAGGGGAACTCCCAGAACGAGGTAAGCTTCCAGATCTCCAGGTAGTTGGGCTCCAGGAAGAGCGCCATCGCCGCGCATTGCAAGGTCGCCAGGAAGCACATCCAGGTCGCCAGAGACAGAGGATCAAGGTACGATTTGCAGACCGGCACCTGAAACCATTCGACGCAGCGCTGCCACCAGTGAGTCACCTCAGCCACGGTGATGATGTGTTGAGTGAAAATGAATCTTGCCAGGACGGTCGATGGCGTATTGGCGTCACTGTAATCAGTTGTTTTGTACCTGCAAGATGTACCAGATGGAGACGCAGATAGCATTTCCCACGAGGTAGATCCCTCCTCTGACCCAGTCACTGTCACTGGTCGCCGAGAGAAGAGCTGCGCCGAGGAGCCCTGGGCCCTTGAAGAACGCCATGATTGCTGCTCCGGCGAGGCAGATGGCGGTGCCGACGATCTTGGCGACGCTCCTCAAGCTTCTGATATCCACCTTCTCTAGCCTGCGAGGTGAGAGCAGGATGGAAGGCGGGAGTGAGAATTTTGGCTGCTACGGGCGAGGCCTTGGGATGTTCCTTCTTTCATTTCAACAGAGCCAACTGGGCCCACAAAGGAAATAAGCCCATCTGTAAAGAGTCTGTTCTGGCCCAGTAGTCTAAAAACGCGAAATGGTAGTAGGCCCAACTTTCCTCGAAAACAAAACAGAACAGAAAGAAAGGGGAAAAAACAAAGAAAGAGAACACTGTACAGTCACTTACCCGATGACGGCGGCGATGGCGAAGGTGATGCCGGGGGCGAGGTTGGTGGTGGCCCTGGCCATAGACGGCGAAGCCAGGTGGAGGCCCAGAAAGTAGAAGTATTGACCGGTCGCACTGTCCCATATAATTCCCATCGAATCAGAAATCAGAGGTCGATGAAGAACTAGCTAGGAGTGAGCTCATGCTCATCTTTGCGTACTCACGTGGCTAGGGAGGCCGCGAAGAGGAGCGCGAAGCCCCGCGCGCCGACGGCCATGGGCTGCAGCGTGCACCCCCTGGTGGCGAGCGACGCGAGGAGGAGCGTGGCGGCGGCGATCCCCTGGCGGTAGGCGACGAAGACGATGGGGCGCATGCCGAGCCCGTACGCCGTCTTGAGCGCCACGTCCACCAGCGCGTAGAACAGCTGCACCAGCACCATCCCCACGCTCGGCCCGCACCGCTCCAGCCACGGCGGGGCGCCGGCGCCTGCCATGGCGCGCGAGCTAGATCCGCGAGCGCGCGTGGGAACGGGGCAGGAAGAGACGTACGGGCAGAGATCAGGAGGCGCCTCTCCCAGTCTCCCTCGATCCGCCGCTTCGCCAGCTGAGTAGGAGCATCCATGTGCGCGCGCCCCCTGCGCGCTCGCGGACAAACGAGCAGCTACACAGCCGCGCGTGCTCTGATGAGTCAGCTGCGCCGTCACTCTGGCATTTGTTTACGGGCGATTGATTGTTTTCTCCGGTGGAGTTCCGTCGTCAAACCAAATCGTTGAGATAGAAAATTGACGGATATGCAAATTAATCATGCATGTAATATTCGACTGGATCTTATCTAGGAGTCCCTCTTCACTACTCAAAATTAAGGGAAATACTAGTTTAACTATTTTATACTGGCCCCTGTATGTCATTAATGAACAACAGGGAAAGTCTGTGAGAGAGATCTGGGATGGTGAAAATTTGATGCTTACTTTTAGAAGGACGGTGTCTGAACAAGGTATGAACCTTTGGTGGGAGTTGGTGAATTTGATGAGTGAGGTCACCCTCTTTGAAGAGGAGGATCAAATTATCTGGGCATATAGTTCTTCTGGAAAATATTCAGTACAATCCTTGTATGCTGTTGTCAATTTTAGGGGAATTTCCCCAGTGTTTGTTAGTTCAATTTGGAAGTTACCTATCCCTCCAAGAGTGTAGTTTTTCTTGTGGCTCCTGTCTAAAAACAAGCTCTTAACTCGGGATAATGTGGCAAAAAGGAGAACTGTTAATGATAATACTTGTCTTCTGTGTAGTGAGAAAGAATCTATCAACCACTTAATTTTTGAGTGATGTGTGGCTAATTTTTGAGTGATGTGTGGCTAAGTTGGTTTGGGACTATATTTCTGAGCTCCTTGGTTTAAGAATTGGTCATGATTTTGAATCGGTTGCTCGTTTTTTACTAGCAAATAAGAAACATAAGGTTACAAATACTATTTCAGTGGCTGTCTTATGGTCGTTTTGAAAATTCCGGAATGAATTATGTTTTCAGGGGCACAAGTGAATGGGCATGAAGGACGTTCTCTTCAAGATCGCCAGGATGTTACGAAGATGGATCTCAATGATGCAGCAAGATTCTGCAGTGCGTATAGAGGAGGTGATTATCCAACTGGAACGCAGAACATCAATGCTGCCTCAGCTGATGTGGTACAATCAGGTGGAATCGTCATCAGAGTTGGCACCATTGTGTTTTCGGCTTACGGGTTCCAGCGCTGCAACATGTTTACAGGAGTCTGATGTGTTCTCAGGGCGTCTGGAGCAGGATTTAGTTGCCAATGTGGCGTTAAACAATGCGGTGTTGTCGCCGTCAGACTAAGAACTGTTTTGTAAGGCGGGCGCGCCTAAAACGCTGAATTTGGATACTTGTTTGCTTTTAATACAAAAGCAGAGAAAACCTCCTTTTCTAAAAAAATATTCGACTGGATCTCATCAGAACTAGTTCATGCCGGTGTCAGCATATGAATTGATAATATCATTAATCGATTACCAGCAAACTTGGTCGATTTCTCTTCTTCTTCGTTGCCCCGACTCCCCAAGGCCCCGATCACATCACCGTCTCTTTTTTTTTATGAAGCAGGAGGGGCTTAAGCCCCTACTGGAAATTTATTAAATATAGAAACAAAGAGTTACAGGCCAAATCAAGATACATAAAACGTCAAAAAGAAGATAGCTAGGATTAAACAAAGTTGTCTAGCCATAAATCTAGTGAAGGGTGTTGCGCTTCTTTTGCTCTTAGGACCGCAAACCCTTTCTTGAAGACAGACTTGCATCTTTGAACTGAGTGTGAAATATTCTTGAAAATGATGTCACTGCGTAGCATCCAGATGGCCCAACATATTGTAATGATAATTTCCATGAAGAAAGACTGATTTATCTGAATTTTGAGGCTCTCCAAGACAACCAGGATATCATCTGAATTGGGCAAATAGACATTCAGAGTGGACCAGCATGCCTGGGCAAAAGGACAACGAAAAAGGAGATGAAGGAGATCCTCCTCAGTGTTTAGCATCACACAAGCCGCCTTACAGGAGCATCTCCACCACATGATCTGCTAGCAGCCAAGCACCACCACATACTACTACTCTATCCTACTGTATAATTGTATATCCACAGTCCTTGTCGCATTCAACACCTCATCAGCTTGTTCAGTTCTTTACTTCTTATGTAGCTTAAGAATGGCACGCCACACTTACATTTTCACAGCTACAATTACCTCCAGATATATAGCAATCGAAAAGAATTACTCTGTTCCCTAGATCAGTTGCGTGCTTGTGCACGCTCCCTGCCTGCCATGAGAGGTGCAGAGAGAGTGTTCTCAATGTCAAGCTGAGAGTGAGAGTGAGAGTGAGGGTGCGGCTGAACGTCCGCTTTGCTTAGAGCCGGTGGCATCCTCCCCATCCTGGCATCCTCTGCTTTGCCCCACAAGACGATGTAAAGGCCAGTGATGACGGCCGCGGCCCCTACCAAGCTGGACGGACAGCAAAGAAACACAAAAGGAATCAGTTCTTGGCGTCAGCACTCCCTGATGCAAAAACGGTTTGGTCGCTTGATGAGAACGCCAGAGAACTGAAGGAACAATGTCTGTCTTTCAGAGAAGGAGAGAGCGTGCCTTCCGATGTGCAGCTCTTCGTGGAGAATGGCGGCGGAGAGCGCGGTGGTGAGCACGGTGCAGAGCGGGGTGAACATGGCGGAGTAGAGAGGGCCCCTTACGGAGATGCACCACGACTGCAGGTAGAACACCACGCCCGACCCGAACACGCCCTGCACTCCGTCGACCTCACGACCAGTGTCTCTGTTAGCCAAGAAGTTCGATCGATCTCATCCTCCGACTGCGTAGTTTCTGAAACGAAGTGGCACTGACCGCGAAGACGTAGCAGGAGAGCTCGAAGAGCGAGTGGATCCTCCACGCGCTACGGTCCGGCAGCAGGAAGAAAGCGACCACGGCGGACTGTAGGGTGGAGAGGAAGCAGGTCCAGGCCGACAGGCACAGAGGATCCACGTACCGTTGGCAGATAGGACCCTGGAAACAAGATTACCATGTTTTTATCTGACTACTCACTCTTTCTTGTACTACTAGTAAAATTCTGACGGTTGTGTAGTCTAGGCATGATGGTTGCATAGTGAATTGACCTGCAATATGAGCCACAAGGACCAGCAGGAGCTGCTGCCGACGAGGAAGAGCGCACCCATCACCCAGTTGTTGCTGCTGAACTCATGCAGAAGCATGAACGGGTCACTGACAAATTCCCTCGGCAGCTTCGGACCTTTGAAGAACGCGATGGTGATGGCTCCTCCCACGCAGACAGCCGTGCCTAAGATCTTAGCCGTGCTACTTACTTCTCTGATGTTCACTGTTTCTTGCCTGTTGATGAATTTCATGCATGGATTGAAGCACTAACATTAGTAAATGCAGCCAATATTTTTTTCCGGCCTAGAAAAATACAGGCAGGGAAAAACGTATATCATCCAAAGAAGTAAATGTGAATTCCAAGCACGATTACAAAATGGAATGGTTATTCTAAGATGATAAGTTTAACAAAAGGCACAACTTCTATCTATTGAATGGCCAAAAATTATTATCTTGTACTGAATAAAAAGCAGGAATTAACTAGAAACAAAAACACTCCCTTCTCTAATTAACAATCAGTTATCCTAATGTGCTGAAATGGTAACATGAACATACGGTGCACTATTGGACAAGTTTAATAATGAACTAAAAATGGGTTTTGAAAGTCCGTGGGTCTAATGGTGCACCATGACGAATATTTCAAGGGATGGTGGTGTATTTAACTCTTTTAAGAATCTGTGGCAAATTGGTAATACATGCTAACCATCAATGAATTTAGCAGATTAAGAAACTAAAGATGGTTTCCGTCATTATATATTGAATTGAGGGAAAGTTATCTGTAATGGTTGGTCGATAGTAAAATGTCATAGTAAACCGATTGACTTGCAGTCTTGCACTAGAAAAGAAAAAGTGTAATCCTCCCTAAATGATAAAATTATTAACAATAGGATGAACATATTTACTAGCAAAATCATCCGCAATTGCTTGAATCCCTATACATTCTTTGAACAAATAGCTATATACTTTATTGAGATGGGTAACTAGCCTGACTCTCCTGAAAACCGTATATAAAAGTTTATCTCATAGCCAGGTCCTAGGGCTCATGTAGAAACTCAGACTTAAATTAACCTGGGGACTTAGCTTTTGAAATGTTTATTAAAGGTCAGGGATGATTTTTTTTTTTGTGAGACTTGGCTTTCAAAATAAAATATGGCTCACAAACTAGATTTTAGAAAGATACATGTGTAGGTTCTACACTCCCTAAAAGAGCAATACTTCTCTAGCATGTATAACATAGTCATTATTCACATGTTATGGTGGAGAGTGTCTTGAATCAAATGCTTCATGTCTCCTATTGAAGAGGTTAGTTGGGGACAAATTGACTACCTGACACAATCTAGTAGCCAAAATAATCAACATTCAGCTTTTCAATGAGAGAGATGTTTTTAACTAGGACCTGCATAACCACGGGCAATTATTAGTGCAGTCAATGTACCAGTATTTGATAAACCAAGGCACCCCTTTCACCAATGAGTTTATTGGGAAGTTGAAAATCCCTCTTAAGATAAAGATTTTCACGTGGTACACCCAACTACATATAATTTTAACAAAAGCGATTGAACTAGCATCTAAAAGTATTGTTTTTGTGATTGCGGTGAAACAATTAAACACCTGGTTTTTACCGACATTCAAAAGTGTTGTTTTTGTGATTGCAGTGAAACAATTAACCATCTAGTTTTTGACTGTCAACAAGGTAATACTATTTGGATCATTGTGGGAGTTGTAGCTGTTATGTGGGAAATTCAGTGCTCAGGCAACACCCAGTTTCTAAAAAAGAGCAGTTCCCAAGATAGGCACATCGAGATCAAGATGCTGTCGATAGAGAGATAAGTTCTCGACTCCAAGTCTTACCTCTATCTCCAAGAGATCACTCAGCAGCATTATGGTTTACCTTCGCAGCAGTTATTCCTTCCATTTCTGAGTGGCTTTGAGATTTTCTTTTTCTTTTTGCAGGTTACTTTCAAGAGAACATATTGGCTGCGGTTTTAGGTGTTGCTGCAGCGGACACAACAAAGATAGCCCATTTGGCAAACAAAACATTAGAAGTTGTCACTTTGGATATCTTCACCAATAATGGATGACCAAGCAATAATAGACTTTGCTTATGATTTTCTTAAGTTTTTGTGTGCTTTTTTGCTTATTTTAATGATTGACAATTGAGTTGAAAATTGATTGTATATATGTATTTACTAATGCTGGAACTATTCCTTAAAAAACAATTTAGAAACACATAATTTTTCAATGGATGTTAGAAAAAAAAGCTCCAAACTTCATCAACCAAGATATTGGAACGATGGGAAGATATGAAATAAATTATATAATTTCTTCTTTGTGATGAAAATGCAAGAAAAAACAAATTATAAGTTAGCCCATATATCTTGCTTTCTCTTATACTGAAAAATATAGACCCTTGACTTTTCTCTTCACTGCAATTCTCTTTAGCGAATCAATCAACACATAAACAGAAAATGACCTTCTTTCAAGTAAAGTGATTTATTTGTCTCAAGTAAGAAAAAAATCTAGGACTGGATGAAAGATGGGATCTCATGAAACATGTACAAATGGATGGGAAGGAACATTCAGGCATCAGGCATTCAGCTTTATTAGGTACTGACAAAGCTAGCTACAAGAGATCGAGACCAAACGGCACTCCAGACAGTGATCGGCTGATCGCAAAAGACAAAGAGAGTATGCAATGCATGTGACAAGCTAGGTGACACGCCATCTCATGCCATCATGACTAATATAACAAGCAACTAGAGCAGAACATTACCGCGCCTTGTGTGCGTTAGTGGCCTCTGGATCATTGACAAAATGACAAGTCATTGTAACTATCGCACAACTGTTGTGCAGAATACACCTAGAACTACTGGAACATACTAGTAGTTAAAACTTATATATAAGCATAGGCAGGCGTGTTTTCTAGTTACTCACCCAACGGCTACTGCCATGACGAAGGTGATCGCCGGTATGAGATTCGTCATGGTCGTGGCCAGCGACGACGTCCCCAGGTGCAGCCCTTGGTAGCACAGGTTCTGATTCGCTGTAGCTCTGTTGCACAAGAAAAGATGAGGGTTGCCAAGAACAGAGGAAGCATATGTTCGAGGAGCACGATTATGTTCAGAAGTTAACAAGAATTTATAGGCACCCCGTACCCAAACAAAGCCGCCAGAAACACCAAAAAGAAAGCTTTCATTCCCAGTCTCATCTCCTTCAGCCTCGCCCTATCAGTTAAGATTTTTTTTTTTTTTAAAAAAAAAAGAAAAACACATCAGTGGTTAGGGGACGAGAAGCAGGAGCAGCATCACTGAACACTTGATTGATCAACTCGTACCGATTGGCGATGATGGCTATCGGGGCAAGGACGAGGGTGGCGACGGCCTGCCTGTAGACGACGAAGACCATGGGGCTCATGCCCCGCCCGAACGCTGCCTTGACCCACAGCGTCATTGCCGCGAAGATGCACTGCGACGCCACCATGGCCGCGCACAGCTTGTAGCCCTCCGCACCCGCACGGATGCCGCCGCCGGCCATGTTGGGCCAGGCACTGGAGTTGGAGTGTGTCTGTGCGCGCGTGCTGATGAGAGAGAGAGAGAGGAGGAAGCGTTGCAAGACCGTGCTTTGGAGCTCTCTTCACTTGTGGTGGCCGTCAGAACCCGAGGCTTTGTATGCGCCTGGAGCCTGGAGGTGGAGGGAATCAGGGGAGCGAGTCACAATGGGTCTGTTTGGTTTCATGCTTTAATTGGAGCCTGGCTAGGCTAAACCTATTGACCTAGTTTCGATAAGAGTTTGTTTGGTTGGTTGCCTGCTTTATCTGGCATAGAATCACCGTATTTTTAGCCCGGTAAGGTTACCCTTCGAAGCATTCTATCGAACACGTGGTAAGCTCCATCGCGGTGATGCTAGCTGCTCTCGTCTTCGTCCATGAAGACCTCCGTTGCGCCCATATTCTGACGTCTGAATTTCAGTTGGAATTGCATGCATCGTGCTACTTCAGAAACGTAATGAAATGCTATGAGCTAATAATGCATCGTGCTCATGTTCTGACGCCAGATTGAACGCGGCATTGCCGTCTGCTGAAACTAATCTTCAGTTTCGATTGCACGCAACATTGCTGTCTGCTGAAAGTAATCTTCAGTTTGGCTTGCTGCGTCAGTCCAATGTAAGAGTAGCACTAGAGAGGGACGGCGGAGGCACCGGCGGCAGCCCGGGCACGTCCACCAGAGGCGCGTGGCGTTGCGCTGCTCCTCGGCGAGCTGCGAAGGTTGGACCCTGTTGACGGAGTCCATCGTGACGGTCGCCGTGGCGAGGAGGACCCCGGCCGAAGCCTTGGGCGCGTCCATGGCCGGCGCGGCAGGCGCGAGCGCGGCCATGACGGAGGCCGCCAGCGTCAGCGACAGCGAGTTGTTGGAGTGGAGGAGCAGGTGGTTTCGCAGCCTCCCCTCCGCCCCTGCCGCGCCACGGAGCTCGCCGGGGAAGACGCCAGGGAGCTCTGCGGGGAAGCGGCCTGGGCACCTGCCGTGCGACTCCGTCGCCGCGTCTCGTGCCTCCGACCTCCGATTCCTCCGCCGCGCGCTCCACGGCCACCGCCTCGATCCAGCGCGCCAGCGCCCGCATTTTCTCGCAGCCTCCCCTCCGCCCCTGCCGCGCCACGGAGCTCTCCGGGGAAGCGGCCTGGGCCCCTGCCGGAAGGGAAGACGACGCTGATGCGGTATTTGGTTGGGTCGGAGTAGAGACGGCGGCGCGACGGCCAGGTGCCTCATTCCGCCTCTTCGTGAGCCAGCTGGCCGAGACGGCGCGGCGCTCGCTCGCCGACCGTCGGCCGTGGACGGAGCTGCTCGACCGGAGATGGTGCCGCGGACGGAGATGGCGTCACGAGAACTCCCCACGCGAGCTGAGCCAGGCCCAGTCCATAGGCAATCAAACAAGTCCAAATTAACTCCTGCACACCAGGCCAAGAGTCACCCAACCAAACACACCCAATGACTACATTTGGCTCCATACAGTCGGCAGATAGCCATGCACCGCCCAACGTAGACGTCTTCTTTGCCGCTTGCTGGAGCTAAACCAGATTCATTTTCATTAAGAATTTAATAATGTATATAAATGTTGGTGTATTTTATATATTACTTTGATCAAAATTATATGTGTAATTTAGAACGAAACTTAAAAGGCCTATGACTTGAAATCCAACGTGTGAGCGCCTGATCAGTTGGCATACACAGGGCGGAAACATTGATGTCATAGTACATAATATATATATATATATATAATAATCGTGCTCAAATCATAGGATCATTTAACAATTGTTTACAAAGTTACGTGATTTGATTGATATAGCAACATTCGAACTGTGGCTCCGCCCTTGTTGACGTGAGAATTTCCCCAGTTCAGTTGGTCTTAGATTGGTGCGCCTGCAAATATCATCTTCCGAGTTGGTCTAAAATATACGGGCCTGGTTATGCCCATCTGATTCTACTGGGACAAATGCTTGCTTCTTGGACCCGGCCCGATGGGGCCTTTTTTTTTAGGACTGTGAAGCGGCGGCATGTGGGCCATGTAGTCGCAGCAGGCCCAGACCCGGCCAGCCCACAAGCTAGACGGAGTTGGAGAATGGAGACGACGGCGAGCGGACCGGACCGGAGTTGGCGACGACTTTGGACGCCTGGACGGGAACACGGCGGCGGCGGGGGTTTGCCGCGTTGATTAACAAAATCGTGCGGATAATACACATCGGCAGCATGGAGATGAAATCAAACTCGACCAACCGGCCATTTGAAACTGCTGGAGTACTGTACATTGCAAAGATGGGACGGCACTGCGCCGGTAGCATAACGACGACGAACAGAACGCTGAGGAGCAAAATCCCATCTACTTCTCCGTTGGATCATCGCCGGCCGCCAGGAGGGGCTCGGCGATGCCACTGCCGACGTCGACCGTCGAGTCCGACCGCGCCGACGTCTTCTCCAAATCTTCCGAGTGCTGCTCTGGCTCCATCCCGGCCCTCTTGCCGTCGCCCGCTTTGCCCCACAGCACCACGTACAGCCCCGCGATGACGGCGATCGCGCCCAGCAAGCTGATCGATCATCGGTCAGCCACAAATGATCGATCGATGTCATGTCTCGTCACAAACTCACAACTCCATGCAGCATCACCGTACGAAATGAACCTTGCATTGCATGCATTACGATTACGAACCTGCCGACGTGCAGCTCTTCGCGGAGGACGGCGGCGGCGAACACGGTGGTGATCACGGTGCAGAGCGGGTTGAACATGGCGGAGTAGAGCGGTCCCCTCACTGAGATGCTCCACGACTGCAGGTAGAACGTGACGCCTGACCCGAACACCCCCTGCATTGCCATCACACCGCCACGACGACATCACCTCCAAGGTCCACGAACGGCGCCATCACCGAGAGGAAGCAACAATGCGAGTCACGGCGACGGATCATGCATGCATCATATCGTTGACGACAGTTACCGAGAAGAGGCAGCAGGAGAGGTCGAAGAGCGAGTGGATCCTCCAGGCGGTCGGGTCCGGCAGGAGGAAGGCGACGAGCAGCGCGGACTGCAGCGTGGACAGGAGGCACATCCACGCCGACAGCGCCAGCGGGTCCACGTACGACTTGCAGATGGGCACCTGCAGGATGAGCCAGAGCGACCAGCAGGAGCTGCTGCCCACCAGGAAGAGCGCGCCCGTCACCCACCTGCTGCCGCCCGCCGCTGACGCAGACGGCCGTGCCCAAGATCTTGGCCAGGCTCCTCGGCCTCCTCACGTCCACCCTCTCTAGCCTGTTGTTGATTGATGTGATGGAGGCATCACATCACACGACAGTATCAGCAAATTCACACTCTGTACTACTCTTGCCAATTCACGAGGGTACTGTAACAGTCTAATAATGGAAGACGATCAATGGAACGAGTGGCAGAATATTCTGGAGCTAGTGGGCGTCTCAAAATAATTTAACATGGCAGGAAAAGGTAGTGCATGAACCTAGTGCATGAACCTACTGATCATTTTGTCATTAGTTATGCAGCACTATTTCATCTATACTTTTCAGCGAAGGAATAATATTTTCTTCTCCCAATAAATCAGCATAAGCTAAATTTTAGCGAAACGACCAGGGCCGTCTGGAAAGTGTTATGCATGAGCTGAAAATATGCTGTTTCTGAAAGCTGACAGAGAGCCAGACTGTCAGCATAAGTATGCATGACCTGGATCTTGATTTTTTGGAAAAGAAAAAACATATAAATCCAAAGAGGCAACCCGTCGCTTGTTATGCCCGAACCCCAAGTCTGAATTTAATTCTGTCGCATAAAAAGAGATGTATTAGCCAATCTGTTCGATGTTCACAACTTCCCAAATTAAGCTTTAGCTTTCGAGCTCATGTAAGTTTATTGTTGATTCATGGGACTTTGATCTTTGTGATATTGGCCCTGCAAAAAGAAGTGGTTTGTTGCTACCGTCGTAGGCAGCGTCATGTGGCCATCCATGCCCTTTTGTTCTGAGGCTATATTACGGTCCCGGAATAAACGTGTAACTAATTACTCCCTCCTAAATTACACTTAATACATTTATTTATTTTATTTTATATTATTTATGATTATAAACTTATGGTTATTGGACTGTACATTTAATTACAAGTTTAATAGTATCAAGTTTGTATTATAATAGTTAGAAGTTGTAGCTAAATTATTGATCAAAGATTAGAAAGTTCAACTTTTGACCTACACGAAATGTCCTATACTGGACCGCTGGTGAATGATGTGCCGCTTTATTTGGTCCAGAGCACCCGACTAATAATGCAGCCATGGAGCCAACCTAACGCAGTACTATGCCAGTGGAGCAGAGAAACAGTGATCCACTAATTTGCTGATGAAACGGTTCCTCTCTTCTCTGTCAGGTACTCACCCGACTGATGCTGCCATGACGAAGGTGATGGCCGGAATCAAGTTGGTCATGGCCGTTGCCATCGATGACGAGCCCAGATTCACCCCTTGGTAGTACAAACACTGATTCACTGTCGCCCTGTCGCATGCCGCATGCATAGAGCAAAACTTGATGTCAGAACTAACTCACAAATAAGAATCTGAAGGGTTTCCCTCTACGCTGTAGCTAAACCCAAACAATATTGATGTGAATCGGCGATGCAGGCTTCTTCCGTGTCCGATCTTCCGTGCGTTAGTACTGTATTGCTCTATATATTGCATACCCGACAAGAGACGCGACGAAGACCAAGGAGAAGCCTGTCATTCCAAGGCGGCCCATCATCTCCTTCATCTTCCTCCTGCATGCAGATCCACGAGCCATGGCGGACGACAAGAATCAGGTGATGATGAAACAGCTGGTGCAGGTATCGTATTTGTATACGATCGGCCGAAGTTGTCAAATTAAAGTAGCAGCAGAAATGAAGACATGCATGCACCTGTTGGCCGCGATGACGACGGGGACGAGCACAATGGTGGCAACGGCCTGCCTGTAGACGACGAAGACCAGGGGGCTCATGCCGCCGGTGAACACCGCCTTGGACCAGAGCGCTAGAGCCGCGTAGATGCACTGCGTCACCACCATGGCCGCACACGGTTTGTACTCCTCCATGGCGTCTGCAGTTGCTGCAGATCGACTTGCAGAGCCTGCCGGCGCCTGGCGTCCGTTACACGGCCGGCTGTTTTGGCTTATCACTGGCTCGATCTCGCACGCTGCTCAAATGCAAGAGGCAGGCAGGCAGGCACCTCATATATGCTAGGCGATGGAGTAGTAGCAGACTGGCACACGGTACAGAGGGAGACCAGAGTGGTTGTTGCTACTCCTACCGTCCTATACGTACGTAGTACTCCCTCCGTCCCGTTAAGATTGTCGCTCGGGAAGCGGGATTGTGAGGGGGGCACGGTTTTCCAACGACAAACTCAATGGGACGGAGGGAGTAGGAGCTTAGGAGTAGTAGCTCGCACCTCGCAGGTACCTTCATCTGCATGTGCTCCTCACAGGGCACCGTTGGACGTGTCTGCTGTCACGGGGATCGGTGGCCAGCGACGGAGCTTGCATGAATGTGGAGGGGGCCCTGCTACAGTACTTATTAATTGGAATTCTGTGAAAAATCTTTGTTTTTTCAAGTTCTATCTATATATACTGCAATGAACAATTGAAATCCTGTCAAAGAAGAATGAACAATGTACAGATTTATATACTTGTAAGCTGTAATCCACTAATCAGCAACAGCAAGCATGGTACAAGAGATGCAAAAATTAATTACATACATGCAGCGACATGTAAACCTGTAGAGTGCAGCCAGAGCAAGGGGGGGGGGGCAGGACCCAGTTTAGCCCCCACGTAGCTCCGTCCGTGTCGGTGGCTACATGGTTGTTGTACTGTGGAATATATCACAAAAGTTTATATCTACATGTGCTCACATGGTATGGTAGCTACTACTAGTTAGCAGACTTATGGAAGAAATTCGAATGTTGTATGGTGTTCACACTTCACGGTACCCTATTTAGGGACCTCGGCCAGAACATTAGTACGAGTTTTCTTTCCAAAAACACCTCTCAATATCAATTCAGGTTTTTGAAATCGACACTTATAAATACTCTCTATGTTTCAAATTATAAGTCATTTTGATTTTTTGATACATCAATTTTGCTATATCTAGATATGTTGAACATTAGTATGAGTTTTCTTTCCAAAAACACCTCTCAATATCAATTCAGGTTTTTGAAATCGACACTTATAAATACTCTCTATGTTCCAAATTATAAGTCATTTTGATTTTTTTGATACATCAATTTTGCTATATCTAGATATAACATATGTCTAGATACATAGCAAAATCTACATACCAAAGAAGTCAAAGCAACATATAATTTGGAATGGAGGGAGTAGTACACTAATAGCTAGGATCCAGTTTTCGAAATCAACACTGATGTTTCAAATTACATGTTGTATTAGTTTTGTCCTGATAAGTTAAATATTTTTTTTTATCTTTGACCAACAATTCCAAGAAATTCATATAGCTCCACAGTATGTGAATTATATATTATGAAATTGTCTCATAGTGAATCTAAAAATATAGTTGTTAACCTATACAACTTTTTACAATTGATAGTACCCAAAAATAGGTATAATATTTAACTTAGGACAGAAATAATACGACATGTAACTTAAGAGTAGTATACTAATAATTAGGATCGGTTAAAGCAAAAGTGGTACAAAAAATGTGACCACATAAATTATTTTTGTGGGGCTGAAAATGGGTGGGACTTTTTCCATGTCAACATAGCCACCTACATGGCTTTTCACCAAATATGTTTCTAGAAAGTTTTTATCAATCATTTGGATATCTATGGGTGACGATCTAGTCTTAGGATTGAATGTCACTAGAGTGTGCTCAATTTTTTTTCTTAAGTTGTGTGCCTATCACTTAGGCAGAGGCTGGGAAGTTGTTCCAAGCTAAGGTCGTGTATCAAATCGCTGACCAATAAAAATTTTAGAGCTTTTATAATATATAAGTTCTCTTTAATTAAAAAAAACTTTAGTTAAATGTGTATCAAACCCTCTCAAACTTTCCTCATATATAATTTTTAAAGTTATGCATGTCCTATGTAGGCCATTGTAATGGATATCTAACACCACTATTAGCCTCTTATATCCAACCTAATTATTTAGATATTACATGACAAAATTATAGGATATTTCAACTTAAACACGGGTAGTTCCCTTATAATTCAACACTCCCTCTCACGTGCAAGCTTCCTCAAGATTTAACATAGAAATATGATCTAAGCTGAAGACATTTGATCATGATACCATATTAAATTACATGTACAGTATATACTTCAACAATGTATATATATTGTTCCTTTTGGTGTCAATAAGGGGGTGTTTAGTCTGTGGCCACACACTGCCACGCCGCAGATGTCCACAAAAGATGGAGCCTCTATTTGGTTGGCAAGTGAAACGAGGCTACCACAGAAACGTAGAGAACAAATCCCACGATAAACTGTCACTACTACTACAAATTGACCTATCACGAACGAATCTATCATCGTCGGTATCATTAAAAACAATGGTGATAGCTATCTCCAATGGTTCGTAATTTAAACTGTTGTTGATGAGAGTATCACCGCCGGTTCGTAAGAACATCCGTATCAATAACTATCTCTACCACTTCGTCTTACCAACCGACGTTGATAGTCCATCATCACAAACGGTTTGCACCACTAGCCGGCCGTGATGATGTGCTCCTCATCACTGTCGCCTCGCCATATGAACTAGTGGTGAAGACATTTTCACCGCCAGCTCGTTGTATGATACGACGGTGATAACCATTCTGCAGTATAAATAAATTCGTAACTTTTTCAAATAAAGTCAGATGAAACAAACTTTATATCAAAGTTGTAGATCTCGATGCAATCGACAACTTTGTAGTTGATGACTTTTCATTTGAAACCATTTACGGTCCTAGAATTCTATTTGAAGCACTCAAATTTTGAAATTCAATTTTTTCGAATTGTAAAAATTACCCTAGATGGAAAAATGATCAAAACCAAAGTTATAAATCTCAATGAGATATACAACTTTGTAGTTGACAATTATTTTATTAGAAATAATTTATGATCTCAAATTTGTATCTGAAGTTTTAAAATTTTAAAAAACCAAAATTTTCAAACAACCTTGGATGGAAAATGGACTAAAACCAAAGTTGTAGATCTCGATGAGAACAACAACTTTGTAGTTGATGAGTTTTTCATTTGAAATCATTTGAGGTCCCAAAAGTCTTACTGAAATTTTGATGTTTTGAAATTCAAATTTGTCAAATGACCTCGGATGGCAAAACAACCAAAATTAAAGTTGTAGATCTCGATTAGAACAATAAATTTGTAGTTTATGACTTTTTATCGGAAGCCATTTAGGGTCCTAAATATTCATTTTAAAATCTAAAAAGTGAATATTAGGGAAATGTGTACACTATATAGACATAAATGACTTAGGGTGGAGTGGTTAGAGGAGCTAAGGACGAAGGTCTCAGGTTTGACTCCCAGCACCGCATACCATGAAAAATAGTGTGGAGTTGGAGCTGGAGCAGCTTCCCAGTACCATGAAGCTGGAGCTAGTGGGGGGCTTCCCAAAATTGAAACAAAATTTTTTTGCTATTTTTTTAACCCATTTTTGGGAATTTTTAAAATTCAAATTACCGTCGGCGGGTAATACGAACCGACTGTGATAAGCTATTATCACTACCGGTTGCAAACCGCCTGTGATGAGAATGTCATCACCACCGACAGCTTACTGTCAAGACCGAAAAACGCTAGTGATGGGCTTTGTGAATCGTCTGTGATAGGTTTGAATGTAGTAGTGTGTGACGCGAGAAAACATTGCCATAGCTGTGGCAGCCACAACCTGCCGCACTCTAGGCGTGGCGGATAGTGGAGTGTATCCAAGCTCTAAGCTGGCTACTATATTATTCAATATATTATCGGTTCTTCATTTATTCTTTCTCAATTATTTCTCAACCAAGCAGCGGCACATGGACAGAGTTGTCTGTGGTAAATCCGACATTGGTACGATGGATCAAGCGCCTCAAGCAACATTGGATGACATCTTGGTAGATTGGACCAACAGTGATGACTCGCGGGTGGTTGTGGTGTACATCATGGATGCATGGTGCCCGTGGTCTAGTGGGGTGTCACATAAAGTAGGACAATCACACAAGTGACAGAGGCTTAGTGATAGTGATTCAGCATTGCGCGCACGAAGGCCGATTTTTTTTTATTTTTTAGCCCTATTTTTGAAAACAAAATCACAAATATGTTCCTGAAGGTAAGATTTCAAAATCTGAACCCTTAGCTCGGCGCCATCATTGCTGGCGCCGAGCTTACACGTCTCGGCCGAGCTCTTGGGCTCGAAGCAGACGTGGTGGTGATTTGGCAGGCACCTCGGCGCCAGGGTTACTGGCGCCCAGCCTGTCTTATGTATGGGCCCCAGTCCTTTCACTCTTCCTCTCCCTCTCTCTCTTGCACCTCCCACGCCTCGCCCGAGCAGCGCACCGCCGCCGCCGCCCGTGCCCTCTCTCGCCGTCGGCTGCCCGTGCCAGCGCCTCGCCGTGCCCCGCGCCCGCGTCCGGCCGCCCGCGCCGGACCCCGCGGCCACGCCGGTCCCCCCACCCGCGTCGCGCCCTCGCCTCGCCCGATGTGCCACCCGCGTTTGCGGCCGCCTTGGCCGTGCCTCACCGCGCCGGCGCCGTGCCCGCCGTGCCGTGACCGTGCCGTGGCCGCACCGCGCCCGCGCCGTGCCGCCCGCGCCCAGCGTCGTTCGCCGTGCCGCCCGCCACCGCCGGCCTCGCCCGCGCCCGCCGTGTCGGCCTCACTGCGCGGAGCACCGGGCATCCCGCGCCGGCCGCGGGCAACCACCGTCCTCGACCGCGCCCCCGCCGGCCCCGACACCTGCAGCGCCCGGTCGTGCCACCGTTGGCCTGGCTCGTCGGCCTGACCCACGCCCGACGTCCGCTGCGACTCCGTCGACGTCCGTGACTCCGTCGTCGGACAGGTAAAAATTGTGAATTTATAATGTACGTACTTAGTTAGCTTTGATTGTAGTGTAGTAGTTTTGGCATTTGTTATTTACTAGTTAATATGATGACTCAGGTAGTTGATTTAGTTAGTGATCTAGTGAGATAGAAACATAGATACATAGGTACATAGATATAGTTAGATAGCTACTTAGATAGGTAGTTATATATTTAGTTAACTAAATAGAATCTAGCTATTTAGTGAGTACACCGTATCTATGTATGTAGTTATTATCTTATTTACTTAGTTTGTAGTTAGAAAGTACTTGTTAGGCACTATCTATCGTCTAATTTGGACTAAAGGTCATGTGTTTCGTTATATGTTTGAAATAGATGGACAACCTAGTGACCATTTATCATGGAGGCACCGTTGAAAGTGATCGCTATGGATATATTGAGTTTGTTGACATGCAAAGCGTGCCTGTGCTATTCAATGAGAAGCCATCGTTTAGTGAGATGGTTGCAAGGGCTCGGGAGGAGCTGCATTGCCTTGGCGATAATGATGATGGCATTGCAGTTGATGGTGTACTGCACCTAGGTTCTCCTCTCAACATCCTTAGGTGAATGATCCCAATTGGATGTGCGGATCAGTGGGAGAACTATGTGAGATCGGCAATGAAGAGCCAGCTACAATGTTTGGACGTCGTTGTGCGTCGGGTGTTAGTGGATCCCATCCCTCATAGGGTTTCCCCACCAATGGGTCAACAGGCACACTTTGACCCTCTGGTACCGGAACCTGATATGGATGTGGAGGTTGCACCTACGGTTTCCGATGCTCAATATGCCCCCAATGAGCTAGTTGGAGATGCTTGTCATACTCATGATGTTGTGGCAGATCCTCCTCATGAGATCCTATAACAAAAATGGACCCTAGACCTATTTACTTTGGATTTTGGTGTTTGATGACCAACACAACTAAGTTGGACTAATGAATTTGCAAGTGAATGTTTTGTAGTTCAATAGGGTGCAAGACGTGACTTGGATGAAGGCGACGTGATGATCCGATGATCAACACCTTAAGCAAGACCCTAGGAGCACAACAGAAGACTCAAGATATCAAGCAAAGTTCAAGCACGAAGATAGGAACCAAGCCGGACGCAAGATCGCGAAGATACGAGCTCACAGAGGTGACCGGACGCTGGACCAGACGCTGGAAGGTGATCGACCAGACGCTCCGATCAGTGACTCAGCTACAACAGGCGTCAGCAGCAGCGATCGGACGCTGAACAAGTAAAATGACTAGACGCACAGATGGCACATTCAGCATTGATCGGACGCTGGCGGCAAATCGACCGAACACAGAACAGCAGCGTCCGATCGAGTACAGAGAGGTTCCAGAGCTGCGAAATTGCGACCGAACGCGTCCGGTGGCATGTGACCGGACGCTGGCAGCGTCCGATCAGTTGATTGCGGCTCTAACGGTCGAGACGACCGGATGCGTCCAGTCAGGACGTGATCAGCGTCCGGTCAGTAGCAGAAAAGCGGGATTTCATCTCCAACGGCTACTTTCTCAGTGGGGCTTATAAATACAACCCCCAACCAGCCATTTGAAGAGTGTGGAGCTGAGAAAACATATCTAGGGTGTTGATACACCATTTTAGTGATCTCCACTTGCATAGTGCTTAGTGATTCATTAGGTGATTAGCGTAGGTGCTTTGCGAAGTGCTTAGGTTAATTAGACCACCGCTTATGCGCTTGCTCTAGGTTTAGGCCTAGTGTTTAGTGAGGTTTGCATACCTCTTATCACTCGGTGCTTGTGCGCACCATTGTTGTACATCAGAGGGGCTTGTAGTCTTGTGAGATCACACCAACTGTGTTTGTGGTGTGGCCACCACCGTATACCGGAGGGAACAAGGCCCGCGGCGTTTTGGTCGGAAGCTTGATAGTGAAGATGGAGGGGAGCATCCAGGAGAGGCTTGTTGAAAGGCACGTCAGAAACCCACTTGCATGTGAGGATGGCCCGAGGCTATCCACGGAGTTACCCGACCGAGAGCTTGGCCCTTGCGAGGGATTCCTTGCAAGTGGCTCCAACGAGGACTAGGGGGAAGCTTGTGCGCTTCTCGATACCTTGGTAAAAATACCAGAGTCGTCGACGAGAGTGTGCATATCTCTACCTTACTTTTTAGCTTCCGCATTACATTGTTTGTATTACTTCCTTTGTGGTAGAGATAACAACACACTAGCAAAACCGTAGTTGCACATTTAGATAGTTCATCTTTTGCATAGGTTTTGCTAAGGGTAGAAAAAGAGGCCATAGTTTGGAAGTAGAATTTTAAGTTTTCTAATTCACCCCCCCCCCTCTTAGGCGTCACGGTCGACTTCAATTGGTATCAGAGCCAGGTTGGCTCAATTTGGACCTTTGGCTTAACCGCCGTTGAGCCGACGCTATTTAGAGTTGTTGGAATGGATACCTCTAGGCCTCTGCACTTTTACGGTACTAACTTCCCCTATTATAAAGCTAGAATGGCTTGCCACCTTGAGGTGGTTGATTTGGGTGTTTGGAGAGTCACTTGTGACGGGATGAAACCCATTAAGAATCTCGATAAACCCACAAAGAGTGAAGAAAAGAAAATGTATTTCAATGCTAGAGCTAAGAATTGCTTGTTTAAATCCTTTAGCATGGATGTGTTTAACCAAGTGTTCACTTTAAAAATGGCTCATGAAAAGAGCTCCATGATGGCACATCTAATGTTCATGAGCAAAAACATTGTCTAGCTAAATAAAATTATGATTCCTTTACAATGAATGATGATGAGCTTGTTCGTGATATGTATTCTTGTTTGAATCTAATTATAAATGAGCTCCATTCAATAGGATTAACAAAGCTAAATAAAATTATGATTCCTTCACAACATGGAGGACTTAAGCACCATGACCCCGGCCATAGTCATTGGTAAGATAGTGGCATTTAAAATGTCACGCAAGATGGGTCAAGAAGAAACATCTTCATCAAGCAAAGGCAAAGCTCTCGTATGTAGTGAGAAA
This sequence comes from Miscanthus lutarioriparius, assembly GCA_904845875.1. Classification (NCBI taxonomy): domain Eukaryota; kingdom Viridiplantae; phylum Streptophyta; class Magnoliopsida; order Poales; family Poaceae; genus Miscanthus; species Miscanthus lutarioriparius. The sequence continues at coordinate 44,012,754 of CAJGYO010000003.1, read as the reverse complement.
AAGAAGATGAAGGGCAAGCAAGTTGAGACAAGGTCAAGCTCAAGCTCCTCAAGTGAAGATGAAGAAGAAGATGAGGATGATGATGATGATGAAGATTCAAGTGATGATGATCAATCTTCCTCCTCCACCTCCGACCTTGATGAAGAATCAATCAAACTTATCAACAAGGTGGAGAAGATGATCCAAAAGCTCAATGTCAAGGGTGTGCCCATCCAAATTCAAGATATCATTTTCACCAATCAAAGAAATGAGCAAAGAAAGAGAGGATGCTATGGATGCGGTGAGTTGGGGCACTTTGTGGAAGTTTGTCCAAACTAGCCCACACCCAATACAAAGAAGAAGGCGTGCAAGAACCAAGCCCTCACATCAATAAGGTCATGGGATGATTCTTTAAGTGAAGAAGAGCACCATCACAAGAGGCGAGGCCGCAAGCACTCATCATCAAGCTCTTATCGTGTGTGCCTTATGGTACGAGGTAACGAAAGCTCATCCTCTAGTGAGAGTGATAGTGATGATGAAATGCCTTCTTATGATGAAATTGTGCAAGAAAATCTTAATTATACTAAAGTTTGCACTAGTCAACAAAACAAGCTCAAAAAATTAAAAGAAAAGCTAGATAGTTCACAAGAAGCATATAAAACTTTGCTTGAACAATATAAGACATTTGCTAATCTCAATATTGAGCTATCTACTAAAATTGAGCAACTTGAGGCTAGTGCAACAATAAATGCATGCATAATCAATGATGAACAACTTGTATAGAAAAATGAAAAATTAAAAGAAAAGTTAGCTAGCTTACAAGATGCTTATAAAAGTTTGCTTGCTAAAATGGAAACCATGTGCAAACATTGTGATGAGCTAACTAATAAAGTTACTAATCTTGAAGCCATTGGTACAACCCCCACCAAGACATCTAAAAAGAAAAGTTCTATCTTTAACATGTCTAAAAAGGATGTCTCTACTTCTTGTAATGATTTATGTTTAGACTCACCCTTGTGCAACCAAGTTTGTGTTGAAAAAGTTGTTGTAGATACATGCACACAAGAGGTTGCAAAGGAGAATGAGCAACTCAAGCAAGAAGTAGCTCGCCTCACCAAGGACTTGACTCAAGTGAAAGGCATGACGAAGCAAGCCCAACTTCATCAAGATAACACCATCAAGGGAGTGAAGAAGCTTGATGAAGGACAAATTGTGGTTTGCTACATGTACCACAAGGAAGGTCACTAGTCCTATGAGTGCAAGGTGATGAAAGGGGGAGGAACAAAAAAGAAAGAGAAAAAGCAAACAAGCAAGCTCTCCAACACCTACACCAACAAGGTGGATAAAAAGGCCTCCACACCTTATCTCTTGAAGAAGAAGAAAAATGATAAGGTGGTGGCTATCAAGGTGAACAAGCAAGCCAACAATGGGGTCAAACATTTTTTGGTGCCAAAGGAGATCATTTCCAACATGAAGAGCACCAAGAAGGTTTGGATCCCAAAAGGGAAGTGAGAAGTCCAATGGACTTCGGGGAATTTGGAGACTTGGGCAAAGTATGGATGCATTTCATAGGGTGCATCATGATGGACAAAATCATTGCCAAGTGGGTTAGTGAATACTATAGACCCAAATTCCCCATCCCATGTTAGGTAACTAAATTCAATTTGCTTCAAATGGTACTAGATTTAATTTCCTACTAGTGACATATTTAAGCATCTAGTTACTCTTCATGCCTAGGTTTGCATTTGCATGCTTATATTTTTTGTCATGCATACACTAGGTATATCTTATGGTAGGCTTGCTCGGTTTCATTCTTAACCCTCGGAGCAAATCTACATGGTTTAAAATTATTTAGGAGCACGACACATAGCTTGTCTTTTGATAGTTCATCTAATATGTGTCAAAGTCCAAATTGTAGAAAATTTCTCCCGAATATCGCCTTAAAAATGACTCTCACATTCATGTGATGTCATCTTTCAAGTGGTATTTTTTTATTCTAAAATTAATGTGCATGCTTCCTACAAGTATTTCATACCTTTGTGCATAAATTTAGGGGGAGGTTACTCTACAAGTTGGATGCTTTGAGACTAACACCTTTTCAAGCTTATCATATATGTAGTAGTCTCATTGCAAAGAAAATGGAGTCCCCAGAGTTAAGCATCATACTTCAAATATCCACCACCTATTGCAAGTGGTAGAAATCAAATTGGTTTCCACATATGGTATTTCCCAAATCGATAGCATCATGTTGATTTCATTTTGATATTTATATGCTTTCTCTATGCATTATATAGATTAAATTCCCTTGAGCAATAATTTGCCAATTATGCATATGCTTTGCCTTCTACCATATGTATGCATATATTTAGGGGGAGCTTGATCTATATATTGTGAGAGTCAAATTTTGTGACCTATTCCACTCTCCACACAAAGGATCACAAAGTTTGACCCTCCCTTGTGCTACTAATGTCTTCCTTTTCGGTATTTGATTCTAAAGAGGGAGAATTTAGAGGACCAAAAGCAAGCATTAATTTGTAGGACCAAAAAGCTAGATCATAATAATTTACAAGTGGTAATGGTCTACAAGTGGTAATGGTCCAAGAAAGGGAGGATAGTGGATTATGGATTAGTCTATGTTAATGGGAAAATTTGTATGAAGCAAGGCTTAAATCCATAATGCCACATGGGGACATTTGCAAGGGCAAGATAAGTTTTTATGTGGTATCCTTTAGTTTTACAAGTAGTATCTTTTAGTATCATATAACCTTGCCCCTTGCATTGCATCCTAGCAAGTAGGTAGTTTTCAAATTTCAAAATTCTATTATTTGCTTGCTTTAGCCGTGTTGTCATCAATCACCAAAAAGGGGGGAGATTGTAAGGAAAATGGACCCTAGGCCCATTTACTTTGGATTTTGGTGTTTGATGACCAACACAACCAAGTTGGACTAATGAATTTGCAAGTGAATGTTTTGTAGTTCAATAGGGTGTAAGACGTGACTTGGACGAAGGCGACGTGATGATCCGATGATCAACACCTTAAGCAAGACCCTAGGAGCACAAGAGAAGACTCAAGATATCAAGCAAAGTTCAAGCACGAAAATAGGAACCAAGCCGGATGCAAGATCGCGAAGATATGAGCTCACAGAGGTGACCGAACGCTGGACCGGACGCTGGAAGGAGATCGATCGGACGCTCCGATCAGTGACTCGGCTACATCAGGCATCAGCAGCAGCGACCGGACACTGAACAAGTAAAATGACCGGATGCACAGATGGCACTGTTCATCATCGCGGCGACGCATTTAGCATTGACTGGACGTTGGTGGCAAATCGACCGGACGTAGAACAGCAGCGTCCGATCGAGTACAGAGAGGTTCTAGAGCGGCGAAATAGCGACCGGACACGTCTGGTGGCATGTGACCGGACGCTGGCAACGTCCGATCAGTTGATTGCGGCTCTAACAGTCGGGACGACCGGACGTGTCCGGTCAGGACGTGATCAGCGTCTGGTCAGTAGCAGAAAAGTGGGATTTCATCCCCAACGGCTACTTTCTCAGTGGGGCTTATAAATACAACCCCCAACCGGCCATTTGAAGAGTGTGGAGCTGAGGAAACATATCTAGGGTGTTGATACACCATTTTAGTGATGTCAACTTGCATAGTGCTTAGTGATTCATTAGGTGATTAGCGTATGTGCTTTGCGAAGTGCTTAGGTTAATTAGACCACCGCTTAGGCGCTTGCTCTAGGTTTAGGCCTAGTGTTTAGTGAGGTTTGCATACCTCTTACCACTCAGTGCTTGCGTGCACTATTATTATACATCAGAGGGGCTTGTAGTCTTGCGAGATCACACCAACTGTGTTTGTGGTGTGACCACCACCGTGTACCGGAGGGAACAAGGCCCGTGGCGTTTCGATCGGAAGCTTGATAGTGAAGACGACGGAGAGCATCTAGGAGAGGCTTGCCAAAAGGCACATCGGAGACCCACTTGTGCGTGGGGAAGGCCTAAGGATATCCATAGAGTTATCCGACCGGGACCTTGGCCCTTGCGAGGGATTCCTTGCGAGGGCTCCAACGAGGACTAGGGGAAGTTTGCGCGCTTCTCGATACCTCAATAAAAATATCGGAGTCATCGATGGGAGTTTGCATATCTCTATCTTGCTCTTTAGCTTCCGCATTACATTGTTTGTATTACTTCCTTTGTGATAGAGATAGCAACACACTAGCAAAACTATAGTTGCACATTTAGATAGTTTATCTTTTGCATAGGTTTTGCTAAGGGTAGAAAAAGAGGCCATAGTTTGAAAGTAGAATTTTAAGTTGCCTAATTCACCCCCTCTTAGGCGTCATGGTCCACTTCAGATCCCTTTGACACAGAATCATCCGAGTAAGTATCTTATCCACATGGTTATTGGGAGCTTACCCCCTTCCATACATCCATTTCTTTTATTCTTTCCTCATTTTTCTACTTATGTTGCAGTAGACATTCCTGACAATGTGGATGTGCCCCCTGTTGCTGCGCAAGTGCTCTGTGGAGATGGATTCCGTGGCTCCAATAGTGTTGAAATTATGAATGATTTGGAGCCATATGAGATGGCAAGGGCTCTTGATTTTGATGATGATCGCCCTGTTGGAGAGCTAACAGAAGTGATGTTGAGATGCTGAGGCGTATCTTTCCTGGCCACCGTGATCCAAGAGTTCACGAGTTCAGCAATCTTGCTCATTCTAATTAGGCGTGTGCAGAAGGATGTGATGATGAGCTCCTAGAAGCTCCTAAGGCCGGCCCTAACATTGTAATTGAGAATGGGAGGGTGTTCAAGGACCTCCCTACATTGAAGAGGTGGTTGCAAGCGTTTGCAGTGATACGAAAGAGACCTTACAAGGTCTTGCATTCATATGCGGAGCGCTGTTACACAGTTGTGTGTGACAAGGAACACTGCCCATGAAGGGTTTGTGCAAGGAAGCAAAAGGTCATCGGAAAGTGGAAGATCACAAAAGTTGTCGGGCCACACAATTGTGCTGACCATGTGCTAACACTGAGGCATCGGTAGTTGACATCTACCCTCATTGCCAAGCGGTTGATGGGAATATTGCAGGGAGAACCCAACATGAAGGTTAGGACAATTATCAGGACCATTGAGGCATTGTATGGAGGTTATGTGATAACTTATGTTAAAGCTTGGAGGGCTAAGCAGCGAGCATGGAAGATGATATATGGGGACTGGGAGGATGGGTATGAGTGGCTGCCAGTACTTTTCAATGCAATCAAAGTGGTGAATCCTGGCTTGCATTATGAGTACGTCCCAAAACCAAATGCATGGAAGGTGGAAGGCAGATATTCTTCCGTGCTTTCTGGTGCTTCCCTCAGTGTGTCGAGGTCTTTAGGCACTATCGTCCCATCTTCTCCATTGATGGTACATTCTTGATTGGCAAATACCAGGGCACACTTCTTATAGCCATATCCTATGACGCGAACAACAAGTTGGTTCCTTTGGCATTTGCTTTGGTTGAGAAGGAGAACAATGACAGTTGGGGATGATTCTTAAGGCTAGTCCGGATACATGTGGTTGGGCCTAGTAGGGAGGTTGGCATCATATCTAATAGGCACCAGGGCATACTTAATGTCGTGCGAGAGCAGTTAGAGGGGTATGCACCTTTGCACCATCGTTGGTGTACTCGGCACCTTGCCGAGAATCTACTCCGGAAGGATGGTGTGAACGATAACTTTGATCTGTTTCAAGAGGTTGCTCGATAGTTTGAGGACAAGTACTTTTAGAAAAAATTGGAGCAGGTCAGAACCGCATCAAATGCAGAAGGTAGACAATGGCTCACAGGTTTGATGAGGGATTTAGAGAAATGGACATGAGCTCACGACGCCGGTGGATGGAGGTACGAGTTTCAGTGCAGCAACATGGCGAAGTCATTCAATAAATTGCTATTGGGAATACGTGGTATGCCCGTGAATGCAATCATTAAATTCACCTTCTATAAGCTTGTTGCCTGGTTCAACGATAGACACGCCCATGCATTGAAGTTGCGGAGTGATGGAGAGATATGGGCTTCGAAACCAAAGGCACACCTAGAGAAGGCAAATGAAAGGGCTGTCACACATGAGGTTACATGCTTTGGCCACGCCATAGGGACTTATCAGGTCAAGCATAGGAACGGTACAACATCCGACGGCGAGGTTCGAGAGTCGAGGATGCATGTGGTTATCCTCCAAGATTTCAAATGCACTTATGATAAACCAAGGCAGTACCACTTTCTATGTTCCCATTTAGTGGCAGCAGCTAGACATCGCAACTATAATATCGAGAGCAGGATACCTCACGAGTTTAGTGTCGACACGCTTATGCACACATGAAGCCCCCGCTTCGTGCCTTTCCGGGACCCTGGAGAGTGGCCTCCATATGATGGGCCAAAGTACATTGCGGATCCAGCTTACCGTTGGAACAAGCATGGATCAAGGAAGAGGACGAGGCATAGGATGGTTATTGATCAGATACCCAAAAGAACGAGGCGTGGGAGAGGAACCCCATTTCTTACTGACCTCGAGCAGTACGAGTGCAACAAGTGTGGTAGACTTGGCCATAATTCACGAAATTGCCATTGGCAGATTAGTGAGGTGTGACTATTGGTTGTTTTCATTATTTCATATTTGTCATATTTATTTAATTAATTATGCATGTCTCAATTTATGCATGTAATTGTGTCAATGACTTGTACATTTCTAAGTTCGTGTTACATTGTATATTGAATTTCTAATTCATTGACTTTTTTGTAGGATGGCGCAATTCCACCTGCTCGACCCGACGTACGAGGTGACCCACCGAGGACGTCTCATAGCGGAGGGGCAGGTAATAATCTATACGTTTTGTTCACATTTTGGTGAGCGTACATGTGTTCGTGAAGTAATAGGAGACTATGTTTTATTCCATGCAGAACCTTCTGCTCCTTCATCCTAGAACCCACAATGGGTTCTTTGACATGCAGTACAACGACAGGTACACTCCTTTCCTGCAAAAGAGCTGGCCTGGATGTCATCTCTTTTCAGGTTCATCGTGAGTTGCCCAAGTTTAACTCAGCGGCCATAACTGCGTTGGTTGACAGGTATTATCTTCAATCATTGCCTCTATTCATGGCCATTTGTTCATGTGCTTGCCGTTTTTACATGTAATCTTGCTTTGTCTAAAATGTAGGTGGTGGCCGGAGACTCACAGCTTCCATCTACCTTTCGGGGAGATGACAATCATGCTCTAGGACTGTCAGAAGATGCTTGGCTTGAGGATTCACGGCAACGCAGTCACCGGGCAGTGCAGGTCAGAAGGCTGGAGAGCATGAGTGGAGGCCTTCCTTGGGCGTGAGGTTAGCGAGCAAGGGGCTCGCACTTCTGGAGTTCTCATCTCCTGGCTCCGGCAAGAGTTCGCATAGTGTCTCGAGGAGGCAGATGAGGAGACAGTTGGGTACTACTGCAGGCGCGTGGATCCTACACCTGTTTGCCTGCGTTCAAGCACTCACTGGCACATAATGCAACAACATGCTCGTTCAAGGCCTACATCTATACTCTTGTCTCCTCCCTTGCCTCCTTCCTTGCTCTTTCCTCCTCTAACATCATCCGTCTCTCCAATCCCCATTTGTCAAGCCCAACATCGATCGGGTTACGAATACCGCGTTGTCTAGCAAACTCACGCATCTTGTTTTTGTGATGTTTAACGAATAGGTTGACGTAGTCAGGTCCATATCTCCTCTTCCGTGCAATTACTTGCCTCCCCTTTAGTTCATCTAAGAACTTAGCTTGACCATCATAACATTCCAACCTACATTTTCTAGTGCTCTGTTCAAACGAAAAATTATATTGTAACAGAACCGACCAATTTATAAGAGCACAAGTACGAAAGCAATCACCGGAGTGATCAAACCGCCATACTTGAACCCATATAAACCCGGTAGTCAACTGAAACCACGAAGGATTTCAAACCAACTTGTATACAACCAAGATCATTGTAATTCAACATAACAAGCCACATGTTACATCCATTTCACAAGTAGTTCACAAGTACCTCATACATCAGAGTTCACATAGTTATTACAAAACGAGTTCACAAATAGCGGAAGCAAAGTAGTTTGAGACCATCACACACACTTAGTTCAAATACAAGCCAGCACCATAGTCATATCCAGCAAAAGCAACAAGATAAGATAACATAGATGATCATGCCCATGATCTAGTCTTCATCCCCCGCAGGGTGGAGACAATACTTGCAGTAGCCGTTATAGAGCACGTCATCTGCAACAAGGGGGAAATAAACCCTGAGTACGAGAATGTACTCAGCTAGACTTACCCGTCGAAAACCAAAAATAAATGACACCAAGGAGTATGCAAGGCTTTATCGGTGGATCTTGCTTGACAACCATTTTGCATAAACGCTTTAATGATATAAGAGCATAATTTAAATTATGAGTAAGCAGCAAGTTATCAATATTAACCTATCAACTAGATTAGCACCTGTACTAGAGCAAGCAATTGATTAACTCCAAACATTAGTAACCATATCTGGTATAATGTTGTATCATCATCATCATCGATTTAACCATCAAGTTCCATTAAGTGCATCTACGTTGCCGCTGCTCAGTCAAGTTCTCACTATCCGGGAGAGACGGCGATTCGAATCGATTCCTATCCAGCTGGAGGGTTATTCCTAACACTCACCCAATCCACCTGATCAATGGTTTCCTCGGGTCACCTTTGGTACAACTTAGGAATCGCTGGTCCGCCCAGCCCCTCACCCTCAGGGAGTCCACTCTGCCAGGTGGCCAATCTCACCTAGGACTTACGCCAATGGCTCCCCGCACATCCTTACTACCTCCAAGGTGCGCAGTTTCACTTTTCGGTTCCTGGCCTGAGTTGAGCTACTCGGCTTCGTGGTCGGAACGAGTTATCCGGCCAACTAAGTGATAGGCATGCGTTCAACATGACATGAGGACGTACAGCGAATCGGTCCTTAAACGACTCAGACGGGGATAGATACACACCCAAGACCTCTTTGCCTTGTTGCTTCTCTATCGACATCCCGCCCGGTCACAATTGATTATTAACACATGGTTATTTTCCACGATAGCAAATATAGCCAACCATGACCAGACATCATCCTAACTTGCAGGTGATAGGAAATCACCTGACTTTTACCGGTCTAAGCAAGGCTAAGCTTTGATTCACTCCTGGACCTAAATAGGATTCAGGGTACGTTTACTGGACAAGGAATAGATATATATGCAGCAAGTGTTTGCATCCAATTCCAGAAGCGTGACTCCCTCTGGAACACCTATTGCATGCATATGCATAGTATAAGAATCATGCATGCACAAGAGATGGAAGATGATGATGAAATGTACAGCCATGTATGAATGGACGCATGAACAATATGATAATACAAGCTTTACATCTATTTTACCGAGTAGGTGCATATCTCTATTAGAAAACAAGAACGGCACACTCACCAAGCTCTAACAACCTAAGATAAAGTCGTTCATCTTCAGTAAGAGGTCTAGCACCTGCAACTAACAAGTTATTTTAATTAGCCTAGCATCTAACTCATCACATCGACTCATATCAAGCAAACAAGTTATTCACTGCACTCAACAGTTTTCAGGCTGCAAATAGCAGCAGACATTTTGACCCATAACTGGAGTTCTATAGGTCCAAATACCATGATTTAAGACTTTCTGGAAAGCTTATAAAATTATCTACGACTTTCGTTTAATCACCAAAGTCTAATCCAAACTTAAACTAGGTCACACAAACTAATCTTGCAAAACTGTCCGTGGATTCCAGAGAGTAGGCAGTTGGGAGTGCTGTGTTCCAACTGACATAACTCTCAAACTACTAAGCCAAATGACACCAAATTTTAACAGGAGATATATACGTAAGTTATCTACAACTTTTGTATTCACCACTTTACCAGAAACTCAATTTATCATGGTGAACTTTATAAAGTTCCCAGAACTGTCCAGAAAGACACAATGCAAGAAATTAATTATTAACTTACATTGCAAACATACCAATGGACAAAACCAACTTTACTAACTCATCATACATGTTAAAAGAACACCAGAAAACATAGCGTCCATTCCTAAATAAATTATTTTCATGCCTTTAATAATTTATTTAGAGACTTAGGTTAAATAATAAACACATATCCAAAGTGTACATAAAATCCCACAAAAATTACAGTAGCTTATACATGTCTCCAATAGACTACTACATAAATTTCACATCAATTGAACAAGTATCACATCCTACACCAAAATGACAAGGCATAAAGGCTTAAAATGGCATAAATAGGAAACCTTAGTGAAAAGTGTCAAGCAACAGATTTTATATTTTTCTTAGGTTCATCATAACACCATAACACTGTACAAAAAGTTTCATGCTCACTGGATACATATTTTTACCATGAAAAATAGCACAAGAATCTCCTAATTATAAAAGGGAAATTAATAACTCAAAAACTATCCATGCAATGACTCTCAAATTTTTACCAGAGCTTACACTCATCAAGAATAGCTCACCATACAAATTTCATAATTTTTGGAGCACTGCAACTCTAGATATGAGTTAAACAAGTTTGCATTCATTTAAAAACACATTTTAAGTTCCAATTTAATTATCCCAGAAACTTTACTACAAGTGTTCATTTTATATTTTTCCTAAATACTACACTGCACTAAGATCCTAACAAAATTGGAACCACCCAATTTAGATCTACCAAACTCGAGTTATCAATTTTACAAAACAACATTCAAAACTGAACAAATGAACTAGCTTCACTGGCTTGAGTCACTGGCGCTTGGGACCCACCGGTCAGGGACCCCACATGTAAGCGGCACTAAAACAGAGCACGGCGGCTGCGACGGTGCGGGAATGGCGGCTACTTTTCTAGCAAGAACAAGGGCACTGGCGTGTTCTACTCATCTATGCGCATCGATAGGGGTAGGTGATGGGAGGGCGAAGCCACCGGAGGTAGCTCGCCGACGTTCATGGCGGCACGGTGGAGGAGCCCGGTGGTGCGCCGGCCATCTCTAGCTAGTAGAGGTTTGGCTAGGCCAGATTCAAGCATTAGGGTACTCTAGGGAATGAGAAAGGAGAGAGCGGAGGTGGTGAGGTACTCCAGGTGGGGCTGGCCACGGAGCACCCAACTCCAGCGAGGTTGCGACGGCACGGAAACGCCGAATGCGGCCTCACCTGAGGTCGATTGACTGTGCGGAGATGACAAAGAGCTAGAGGAGGTCTCAGCGGAGCTGTGGGAGTGACGGAGCGAGGCGAGGTATGGTGGTGAGTACACGGGAGCTCACCGGAGCTCACGGCGGTAAAGGTGCTCCGCCTCGGGAAGAAGGAACTGTAGCCTCAACCTCGACTCTCCGACTCAATGGCGAGGTGGACGAGCTATAGGAGGCGATGGTGGAGTGGTGGGCTAGCTGGAATGAGCAATGACGCAACGGTGAGCGAGCAAGGCGACGGCGTGTGCTCGACGGCAATGGCGGAGCGGCGTTGCGCTCGGTTCTGCGTGGACTGACGAGGCGAGGAGGCACGGGCGAAACAAGTAGGCAATCCAACGGCACGTGGCATTGTCGTGGCAGCAACAACCTGACAAGCGGGGGCAGTGCCGGCGTACGGCCACCACTTGGCGCGTTCGGCCTGACGCCGGTCGGCCATGTCGGCCTGAACCGAAGCCATCAGAGAACGACAAGGTCGACTGACAGTGCAAGTTCAACATTCTATATCTCCTAACCTGTGATAATCTAGTGCAAGGCGTAGTTAACAAAGTTGGAGATTGAAGTGAGGACTACAACTTTTCCAATTGGAGCTCAAGTTGGTTCGGCCTGGTTAGGGAGATACAAGGCTCCAAACAATGGTACAAGAAACTGAAAATCAACTCTTGGACTTAGAAAAATTCTAAGTGTAGAATTCAACCCCAAATCTGACTTGTGGGCCATGTTTGAGACTGTTCCACACATTTTCATGAGTTGGTCATAAAATAACTTTTGTTCCTTATATAATTTGCTACAACTTTACTTTAGGTTGCTCAGACATGCAAACACTCTAAGTTGTAGTTTTTAAATAGTCAAAGATAAGAGCTCTTGGGTCAACACAAGTCAAGCTATTACTTGGAAGTGTAATTAGGCAAGATGGTCAACATGAACATTGTTGCTAATGACATTCTAAGTATAGCTAAGTTTTTTAAGAGGACATTTAACACACAATTGCATAAACCACACAAGAGCACCCACAATTGCTAGCATAGAACCAAACAATTCAAATGAAACACACATGAAATGATACATTCATCATGGTATGATGCTTATGAATGAGATGATAGTGCACATGCTCATGTGATGCAAGTGTTTTAGTGCAACCATAACACTGAGGTGTTATAGCCCTCCCCCCTTATAAAAATCTCGCCCCGAGATTTGAAAAGCGTACCATTTTGAATAAAAGGTAGGGTATACATGCTTCAAATAATCTTCCCGTTCCCACGTTGCATCGCTCTCACTACCTTGGTTACTCCACATAACCTTGTAGAACTTAACCACACGGTTCCGGGTTACTCTCTCTCTGGTATCAATAACCCGCACTGGCCTTTCTTCATAGGATAGATCTGATTTCAACTTGATATTTCTAAGTGAAACTCTTTCTTCGGGGACACGGAGACATTTCTTCAATTGAGAGACATGAAAAACATTGAAGATAGCTCTCATCTCGTAAGGTAACTCTATCTTGTAAGCTACATTTCCACTCTTTTCTATGATCGGATATGGGCCTACATATCTAGGTGCAAGCTTCCTCTTTACTCCGAATCGCTGCACACCTTTCATTGGTGATACTTTCAGATAAACGTGATCACCTACTTCAAACTCAATGGGATTTCTTATTTTATCCGCATAGCTTTTCTGCCTAGCTTGAGCTGCTTTCATATGTTTCTGGATAGTACGGACTTGTTGTTCTACCTCTTCGATGAAATCAATGCCGTAGTATCTCCTTTCTCCAGATTCAACCCAGTTCAAAGGAGTTCTACACTTGCGGCCATACAATGCTTCAAACGGGGCCATCTTGATGCTTTCTTGATAACTATTATTATAGGAAAATTCAGCCAAGGGTAACCACTTATCCCATGAACCTTTGGATGATATGACGCAAGCTCTTAACATGTCTTCTAATATTTGATTTACCCGCTCCGTTTGTCCGGAGGTTTGTGGAGGATAAGCAGAACTTCTGACTAAGTTGGTGCCTAACATCTTGTGCAAATGTTCCCAAAAATGAGCAGTGAACTGAGGTCCTCTGTCAGATACAATGGTTCTAGGAACACCATGGAGACGTACTATCTGATTAAAATATAACTCAGCATAGTCACTTGGTCGATAGTCAACTCTAACTGGTATGAAATGAGCAGATTTTGTTAAATGATCCACTATTACCCATATGGAATTAAAATTCTTTTGGGTAGGGGGAAGTCCAACAATAAAATCCATACTAATCTCTTCCCATTTCCATCCTGGTATAGACAATGGTTGGAGAAGTCCAGCAGGCTTCATGTGAATTGCTTTGACTCTACAACAATTGTCACACCTTGCAACATAGGCTGTGATTTCTTTCTTCATCTTGGTCCACCAAAAATGAGATTTCAAATCATGATACATTTTGCTACTTCCTGGGTGGATAGATAACTTGGAGGAGTGAGCTTCTTCTAAGATTTGGTTTCTAAGCTCTTTGTCCTTCAGTACTACAAGTCTGTCCTTAAACCATAGAACACCCTTCTCATCAACACGAAAGTGTTTTGTCTCTAGTTCCTTCATCTTCCTTTTTATGTGGAACATCCACATCGGTTTTCTGAAGCTCGATGATTTTACTTTCCAGAGAGCAACTAAGAGTAATACTATGCAACACAGCAGGATGTAATAGATGTGCCAAATGATAATCTGCCTCCAAGAGAGAATTGCAATGAGATTTTCTACTCAAAGCGTCGGCGACAACATTTGCTTTACCCGGATGATAATGGACTTCTAAGTTATAATCTTTAATCAACTCTAGCCATCTTCTCTGCCTCATGTTCAATTCTGGTTGAGTGAAGATATACTTGAGACTTTTATGATCGGTATAGATATGACACACGTTACCGAGCAAGTAATGCCTCCAAATCTTCAAAGCATGAACAACAGCAGCTAACTCAAGATCATGAGTTGGATAATTGGCTTCATGCTTCCTTAGCTGACGCAAGCCATAAGCAATAACCTGGCCTTCCTGCATAAGGACACATCCTAAACCGGTACCTGATGCATCACAAAATACATCAAAAGGTTTTTTGATATCCAGTTGTGCCAACACAGGAGCTGATGTCAATAAGGTCCTTAAAGTGCAAAAGGCAGTCTCACACTCTGGAGTCTAAACAAACTTTACATCTTTTTGAAGCAATCTGGTCATGGGCTTGGCTACCTTCGAGAAATCTAGGATGAATCGACGATAATATCCAGCCAAACCAAGGAAACTTCTAACCTCATGCACTGAAGTTGGTGCTTTCCAATCCATAACTTCTTGCACCTTAGACGGATCAACCGAAATTCCTTCATCAGACAACACATGACCCAAGAAAGGTACTTTCTTTAACCAAAACTGACATTTACTAAACTTGGCATAAAGCTTATGTTCTCGTAGCCTGGATAAAACAACTCTCAGATGCTCAGCATGTTCTTCAGCATTTGTGGAAAAGATCAAGATGTCATCAATGAAGACAACTACAAATTTGTCCAGTTCCTCCATGAACACTGAATTCATTAGATAAACAAAGTATGCAGGAGCATTGGTCAAGCCAAAAGACATAACCAGATACTCATATAGCCCATATCTGGTGGAGAAAGCGGTCTTAGGCACATCCTCCGGTCTAATTTTTATCTGATGATAACCAGACCTCAAATCAATTTTGGAGAATACCTTTGCCTTAGACAACTGATGAAACAAAATATCAATGCGGGGCAATGGGTACTTGTTCTTGATTGTCACAACATTGAGTGGACGATAATCCACACACATGCACAATGACTTGTCCTTCTTCTTCACGAATATAGCAGGACAACTCCATGGAGAAGCACTAGGTCGGATAAGACCTTTTTCTAACAGATCTTGCAACTGAACCTTAAGCTCTGCCAATTCATTAGGCGGCATCCTATAAGGCCTTCTAGAAATAGGTGCAGTGTCCGGCACTAACTCGATCTTGAACTCGACATCTCGATCAGGCGGTAAACCAGGTAGATCATCAGGAAATTCGCACACTACTGGAACGTCCTCAATTCTCGGGGCCTGGAGGGCATTAGCAGTGTTGTGGAGTTCCAGATCTCTGGGAAGTGGCATAAGGAAAGCCTCATTGTTGATAGGATCTCTCAACATAATGACTCTAGTGGAAGTATCGATGAGTACTCCATGACCGCTCATCCACTTCATTCCCAAGATTACATATATACCTAGTCCTGGCAAAATTACCAGATCCGACGTATACACTCGTTCCCCTATTTCAATACTCACAGCTTGCACTATTTGATTGGTAGAAATATTACTTCCAGCTGCACTAATGCAATAACTACCCGTAGATAGTGTAACTATCTCCTAATTGTATTTTGATGCAAAAGCTGGACTCATAAATGAATGCAAAGCACCGGAATCAAATAGTACAACTGCCAAATGTTGATTCACAAGAAACTTACCCGCGGTGACCACCTCTCCTGAGGGTATCTCAGTGACGTTGGTGTAGTTAATATGCCCTTGACGAGCGCCAGAATTCCCTTGCTTCTGATTGTTCTTCTGAGGGTAAGGACAATTCTTGGACCAATGGCCTGTCCAGCCACAATTCCAGCAGGGCCTGTTAGCTGGTGGAACAAAAGAATTCCCTAGTCCTATGGTGCCCTTTGGAAGAGGTACAGTAAATGCCTTCTTGAAACCAGTCTTTGCTTGATTCTTCTTCTATGGTGGCCGGTACCTAACAGCTATAGCCGGTGGGCGAAACTGAGTCTTAGTCATTGGAGCTTTTGCCTAAGAGGCACTTGCTTCAAAGGCCCTCTTGCGATTTTTGGAAGCAGCATAGACATTATTGTTATTCTCTTGGGTAAGAGCATCACTTACGAACTCATTGAAAGTGGCACTCTTATTGTTCCCCATGGACTTCATCAGTTTGGGACTAAGCCCTCTCTTAAAGCTAGCAATCCTCTTTGCTTCGGAATCAACAAACTCTGGAGCATACCTTGCCAGATGGTTGAATGCATGAAGGTATTCAGTAAGTGTCTTGGTGCCTTGCACCAGCTTCATAAACTCATTGTGCTTTATGGCCATCAACCCGGGAGGAATATAATGACTCTTGAAAGCCTACTGGAATTGATTCCAGGTGATCTGGGCATTCTCAGGTAAGGTGGACCTATAATGACGCCACCATATACCTGCTGGTCCTTGTAGCTAATGTGAAGCATATTCCGCCTTCATCTGCTCTGTCAACCTGAGCAAACGGAACTTGTGCTCAAGCATGTTTAGCCACTCTTCTGCCTGGAGCGGCTCTTTAGCTTCCTTGAAGATGGGTGGCTTGGTATCTTGGAATTCTTTGAAATCACTAAACTGGTTGGGCTCTGGTCCCAGTCGTTGATTGCGGCCCTGTGCTTGATGCTGGGCCAGGGTACGCATAGCATCCCCCAACGCACGCTGACCTTCCACGAGCATGGCCAATAGATCAGACGGTGTGGGCGATGGTGGCGGTGGAAGATCATCATCACCACTACCCCCAGCACGGCCTGAACGCAGATTGCGCGACATCTGCAGAAGTGCATTTGTGAGTAATGATGGATGATGTCAGATACATTGCAGATGAATTGTAGAATTATGCCAAACTGAACTTATTGGAGAGATTAATTTCATACAATAAACAGAGGCACAATAATTCATCCTTATAACATCGCCCATAACCTTGCTCTGCACATTCTTGCGATGCATACGCTTACATGCCAAATTTTTGCCAACATCAAAGCTAGACTTTTATTTAAGGCTCACATCCAAGTCTCTAACTGAAATTAAGTTACATGTTCTTCCAGAATAAAGCAAAAGATAAGCACTAGTGCATCTAGCTTGTGCTGCAACTAAACTAGACATCTTCATCAGTGTCGGCATCAAACACTCCTTCAGCCTCCCCTTATTTCCAAGTATAACGAGGTGGCTCTGCATATCCCACTGAATGTAGCACCCTCCACAACAGGGCAGGAGTACCAAACACGTGCAGGAATGTGCTGCTCCAGGGTGGTAGTGCTGATGCAGCCATTTGTAGTAGCATTACAATTTGGGTGTGAGAGGATTATCTTAAAGGATGAGAAATATATAACGGAATAATTAAATATAAGGGATGGAGTGATGCAAAAATGTAATGGTATGAGTGAACATGATGCATGCACGTTCCGTACGTCCTCATGAATCTTAAGAAAATTTTAGAATTCTAGCGCTATAGACGGTGGCATACATACGTTCTCTCATATACGTATCTAGTCAAGCTACACGTTGCGTTGTTAGTGTACCTGCAGACAAATTCATTGCAGCCCATCCCACAAGAGATAAATAAGCATACAATGAAAGCAATAAACTAAGATACGCTCCATATATACATCCCATATGTACATACTTTGGTATCCAAAGCTACCCGATAGATGTACCCACAATTAAGTACCTTCACATATACATGTGCATAACATGTAAATATTCCAGTAACCACAACTAACTCTCCCCTAGACCGACTGTTGGACGGTCATGCTCTCACAACTCACACTTACCTGGGCGTAGAGGCAATTGATCCATACATTACCACCCAAGCGGATGGCATCCATACAATAGCACGCCGTATGGACGACGAAATAAAATGCAAGCAATTACCCCCCAAAAGTCATTACTTAAATAAGCCACCTAAAAGTCCTTATTTGGGCATAGAGGATATGACCACCGGCACACTTAAGTAAAATTTCAGATTTGAACACACCTATATATAAGTAACTATAAGTTGTCAAAACTGATTTTTGCAAACAAAAACCTTTGTTTTAAATACACATATGACATGTTTAAGGTTGAATCTAGCTCTGATACCAGCTGTAACAGAACCGACCAATTTATAAGAGCACAAGTACGAAAGCAATCACCGGAGTGATCAAACCGCCATACTTGAACCCATATAAACCCGGTAGTCAACTGAAACCACAGAGGATTTCAAACCAACTTGTATACAACTAAGATCATAGTAATTCAACATAACAAGCCACATGTTACATCCATTTCACAAGTAGTTCACAAGTACCTCATACATCAGAGTTCACATAGTTATTACAAAATGAGTTCACAAATAGCGGAAGCAAAGTAGTTTGAGACCATTACACACACTTAGATCAAATACAAGCCAGCACCATAGTCATATCCAGCAAAAGCAACAAGATAAGACAACATAGATGATCATGCCCATGATCTAGTCTTCTCTCCCGTAGGGTGGAGACAATACTTGCAGTAGCCGTTATAGAGCACGTCATCTGCAACAAGGGGGAAATAAACCCTGAGTATGAGAATATACTTAGCTAGACTTACCCGTCGAAAACCAAAAATAAATGACACCAAGGAGTATGTAAGGCTTTATCGGTGGATCTTGCTTGACAACCATTTTGCATAAACGCTTTAATGATATAAGAGCATAATTTAAATTATGAGTAAGCAGCAAGTTATCAATATTAACCTGTCAACTAGATTAGCACCTGTACTAGAGCAAGCAATTGATTAACTCCAAACATTAGTAACCATATCTGGTATAATGTTGTATCATCATCATCATCGATTTAACCATCAAGTTCCATTAAGTGCATCTACGTTGCCGCTGCTCAGTCAAGTTCTCACTATCCAGGAGAGACGACGATTCAAATCGATTCCTATCCAGCTGGAGGGTTATTCCTAACACTCACCCAATCCACCTGATCAATGGTTTCCTCGGGTCACCTTTGGTACAACTCAGGAATCGCTGGTCCACCCAGCCCCTCACCCTCAGGGAGTCCACTCTGCCAGGTGGTCAATCTCACCTAGGACTTACGCCAATGGCTCCCCGCACATCCTTACTACCTCCAGGGTGCGCAATTTCACTTTTCGGTTCCTGGCCTGAGTTGAGCTACTCGGCTTCGCGGTCGGAACGAGTTATCCGGCCAACTAAGTGATAGGCATGCGTTCAACATGACATGAGGACGTACAACGAATCGGTCCTTAAACGACTCAGACGGGGATAGATACACACCCAAGACCTCCTTGCCTTGTTGCTTCTCTATCGACATCCCGCCCGGTCACAATTCATTATTAACACATGGTTATTTTCCACGATAGCAAATATAGCCAACCGTGACCAGACATCATCCTAACTTGCAGGTGACAGGAAATCACCTAACTTTTACCGGTCTAAGCAAGGCTAAGCTTTGATTCGCTCCTAGACCTAAATAGGATTGTGGTACGCCATTGGACAAGGAATAGATATATATATCGACAAGTGTTTGCAACCAATTTCTATCACTTAATGCATCACAAATAAAGATACTCAAAGTAACCATTTTCAAAACATAGGAGACTTAGAATGCTCCGGGGCTTGCCTTTCAGAAAAGATGAAGGTTGGTGATCGGGGCACTCAAGAACTTCTTCCACGTGAGGCACCTTCTTGAGGGCCTGCACCTCTCCGCTCCCGAGCTTGTTGCTTGTTCCTCCGAAGTAGTACTTGCTCAATTCCAGAAGCATGACTCCTCCGAACACCTATTGCATGTATATGCATAGTATAAGAATCATCCATGCACAAGAGATGGAAGATGATGATGAAATGTACAGCCATGTATGAATGGACGCATGAACAATATGATAATACAAGCTTTACATCTATTTTACCGAGTAGGTGCATATCTCTATTAGAAAACAAGAACGGCACACTCACCAAGCTCTAACAACCTAAGATAAAGTCGTTCATCTTCAGTAAGAGGTCTAGCACCTGCAACTAACAAGTTATTTTAATTAGCCTAGCATCTAACTCATCACATCGACTCATATCAAGCAAACAAGTTATTCACTGCACTCAACAGTTTTCAGGCTGCAAACAGCAGCAGACATTTTGACCCATAACTGGAGTTCTATAGGTCCAAATACCATGATTTAAGACTTTCTGGAAATCTTATAAAATTGTCTACGAATTTCGTTTAATCACCAAAGTATAATCCAAACTTAAACTAGGTCACACAAACTGATCTTGCAAAACTGTCCGTGGATTCTAGAGAGCAGGCAGTTGGGAGTGCTGTCTTCCAACTGACATAAATCTCAAACTACTAAGCCAAATGCCACCAAATTTTAACAGGAGATAGATACGTAAGTTATCTACAACTTTTGTATTCACTACTTTACCAGAAACTCAATTTATCATGGTGAACTTTATAAAGTTCCCAGAACTGTCTAGAAAGACACAATGCAAGAAATTAATTATTAACTTACATTGCAAACATACCAATGGACAAAACCAACTTTACTAACTCATCATACATGTTAAAAGAACACCAGAAAACATAGCGTCCATTCCTAAATAAATTATTTTCATGCCTTTAATAATTTATTTAGAGACTTAGGTTAAATAATAAACACATATCCAAAGTGTACATAAAATCCCACAAAAATTACAGTAGCTTATACATGTCTCCAATCGCCTGCTACATAAATTTCACATCAATTGAACAAGTATCACATCCTACACCAAAATGACAAGGCATAAAGGCTTAAAATGGCATAAATAGGAAACCTTAGTGAAAAGTGTCAAGCAACATATTTTATATTTTTCTTAGGTTCATCATAACACCATAACACTGTACAAAAAGTTTCATGCTCACTGGATACATATTTTTACCATGAAAAATAGCACAAGAATCTCCTAATTATAAAAGGAAAATTAATAACTCAAAAACTATCCATGCAATGACTCTTAAATTTTTACCAGAGCTTACACTCATCAAGAATATCTCACCATACAAATTTCATAATTTTTGGAGCACTGCAACTCTAGATATGAGTTAAACAAGTTTGCATTCATTTAAAAACACATTTTAAGTTCCAATTTAATTCTCCTAGAAACTTTACTACAAGTGCTCATTCTATATTTTTCCTAAATACTACACTGCACTAAGATCCTAACAAAATTGGAACCACCCAATTTGGATCTACCAAACTCGAGTTATCAATTTTACAAAACAGCATTCAAAACTGAACAAATGAACTAGCTTCACTGGCTTGAGTCACTGGCGCTTGGGACCCACCGGTCAGGGGACCCCACATGTAAGCAGCACTAAAACAGAGCACGGCGGCTGCGACGGCGCGGGAATGGCGTAGCTCACCGGCGGCTACTTTTCTGGCGAGAACAAGGGCACTGGCGTGTTCTACTCATCTATGCGCATCGATAGGGGTAGGTGATGGGAGGGCGAAGCCACCGGAGGTAGCTCGCCGACGTTCATGGCGGCACGGTGTAAGAACCCGGTGGTGTGCCGGCCATCTCCAGCTAGTAGAGGTTTGGCTAGGCCTGATTCAAGCATTAGGGGTACTGGGAATGAGCAGAGAGAGCGGAGGTGGTGAGGTACTTCTAGGGCTAGCCATGAGCACCCAAAAGCCGAGGTTATGGTGAAGCGAGCGCTGAATGCGGCCTCACCGAGGTGGTGGTGGAGATGACAAAGAGCTGAGGAGGTCCAAGCTGTGGGAGTGACGGACGCGAGGCAGGCACGGTGGTGAGTACACGGGAGCCTGGGAGCTATGGTAGATTTGGTGCTACAAGTGGGAAGAAGGAATGGAGCTCAACCTCAACTCTCCAACTCAATGGCGAGGTGGATGAGCTACAAGAGGCGGTGGTGGAGTGGTGGGCTAGCTAGAGTGAGCAACGCGAACGGCGGAGCGAGCAAGGCGGCGCACGTGGTGTGCTCGGGCGGCAAGGAGGAGGCGAGGCGCTTCGGTTCTGCGTGGGTCGCGAGGCGAGAAGCAGGGCGTCGGTGAAACAAGTAGGCAATCCAGCGGCGCGTGGCGTTGTCGTGGCAAGCAACGACCTAACAAGTGGGGGCGCAAGCGTGCGGCCACCACTTGGTCTCTCATTCGGCCATGACCGGCCGACCATGTCGGCCTCGATCCAAGCATCAAGAGAACCACTAGGTTCACTAACCTCCAAGTTCAACATTCTATATCTCCTAGTTAGTGATGATCTCCTTGAATTAACAAAGTTGGAGATTGAAGATGAGGACTACAATTTTCCAATTGGAGCTTGAGTTGGTTCGGCCTGGTTAGGGAGATACAAGGCCCCAAACAATGGTACAAGAAACTAAAAATCAACTCTTGGACTTAGAAAAATTCTAAGTGTAGAATTCAACCCCAAATCTGACTTGTGGGCCATGTTTGAGACTGTTCCACACATTTTCATGTGTTGGTCATAAAATAACTATTGTTCCTTATATAATTTGCTACAACTTTACTTTAGGTTGCTCAGACATGCAAACACTCTAAGTTGTACTTTTTCAATAGTCAAAGATAAGAGCTCTAGGGTTAACACAAGTCAAGCTATTACTTGGAAGTGTAATTAGGCAAGATGGTCAACATGAACATTGTTGCTAATGACATTCTAAGTATAGCTAAGTTGTTTAAGAGGACATTTAACACACAATTGCATAAACCACACAAGAGCACCCACAATTGCTAGCATAGAACCAAACAATTCAAATGAAACACACATGAAATGATACATTCATCATGGTATGATGCTTATGAATGAGATGATAATGCACATGCTCATGTGATGCAAGTGTTTTAGTGCAACCATAACACTGAGGTGTTACAACCCTCGCCCTTATAAAAATCTCGCCCCGAGATTTGAAAAGCGTACCATTTTGAATAAAAGGTAGGGTATACATGCTTCAAATAATCTTCCCGTTCCCACGTTGCATCGCTCTCACTACCTTGGTTACTCCACATAACCTTGTAGAACTTAACCACATGGTTCCGGGTTACTCTCTCTCTGGTATCAATAACCCGCACTGGCCTTTCTTCATAGGATAGATCTGATTTCAACTTGATATTTCTAAGTGAAACTCTTTCTTCGGGGACACGGAGACATTTCTTCGTTAGCAATAACCCGGCCTTCCTGCATAAGGACACAACCTAAACCGGTACCTGATGCATCACAAAATACATCAAAAGGTTTTTCGATATCCGGTTGTGCCAACACAGGAGCTGATGTCAACAATGTCCTTAAAGTGCAAAAAGCAATCTCACACTCTAGAGTCCAAACAAACTTTACATCTTTTTGAAGCAATCTGGTCATGGGCTTGGCTACCTTCGAGAAATCTGGGATGAATCAACGATAATATCCAGCCAAACCAAGGAAACTTCTAACCTCATGCACTGAAGTTGGTGCTTTCCAATCCATGACTTCTTGCACCTTAGACGGATCAACCGAAATTCCTTCATCAGACAACACATGACCCAAGAAAGGTACTTTCTTTAACCAAAACTCATATTTACTGAACTTGGCATAAAGCTTATGTTCTCATAGCCTGGATAAAACAACTCTCAGATGCTCAGCATGTTCTTCAGCATTTGTGGAAAAGATCAAGATGTCATCAATGAAGACAACTACAAATTTGTCTAGTTCCTCCATGAACACTGAATTCATTAGATAAACAAAGTATGCAGGAGCATTGGTCAAGCCGAAAGACATAACCAGATACTCATATAGCCCATATCTGGTGGAGAAAGCGGTCTTAGGCACATCCTCCGGTCTAATTTTTATCTGATGATAACCAGACCTCAAATCAATTTTAGAGAATACCTTTGCCTTAGACAACTAACCAAACAAAATATCAATGCGGGGCAATGGGTACTTGTTCTTGATTGTCACAGCATTGAGTGGACGATAATCCACACACATGCGCAATGACTTGTCCTTCTTCTTCACGAATATAGCAGGACAACTCCTTGGAGAAGCACTAGGTCGGATAAGACCTTTTTCTAACAGATCTTGCAACTGAACCTTAAGCTCTGCCAATTCATTATGCGGCATCCTATAAGGCCTTCTAGAAATAGGTGCAATGCCCGGCACTAACTCGATCTTGAACTCGACATCTTGATCAGGCGGTAGACCAGGTAGATCATCAGGAAATACATCAGAAAATTCACACACTAATGGAACATCCTCAATTCTCGGGGCCTGGAGGGCATTAGCAGTGTTGTGGAGTTCTAGATCTCTAGGAAGTGGCACAAGGAAAGCCACATTGTTGATAGGATCTCTCAACATAATGACCCTAGTGGAAGTATCGATGAGTACTCCATGACCGCTCATCCACTTCATTCCCAAGATTACATCTATACCTAGTCCTGGCAAAATTACCAGATCCAACGTATACACTCGTTCCCCTATTTCAATACTCACAGCTTGCACTATCTGATTGATAGAAATATTACTTCCGGCTGCCCTAATACAATAACTACCCGTAGATAGTGTAACTATCTCCTGATTGTATTTCGATGCAAAAGCTGGACTCATAAATGAATGCAAAGCACCGGAATCAAATAGTACGACTATCAAATGTTGATTCACAAGAAACTTACCTGCGGTGACCACCTCTCTTGAGGGTATCTCGGTCATGTTGGTGTAGTTAATATGCCCTTGACGAGTGCTAGAATTCCCTTGCTTCTAATTGTTCTTCTGAGGGTAAGGACAATTCTTGGGCCAATGGCCTGTCCTGCCATAATTCCAGCAGGGCCTGTTAGCTGGTGGAACAAAAGAATTCCCTGGTCCTATGGTGCCCTTTGGAAGAGGTATAGTAAATGCCTTCTTGAAACCAGTCTTTGCTTGATTCTTCTTCTATGGTGGCCGGTACCTAACAGCTATAGCCGGTGGGCAAAACTGAGTCTTAGCCATTGGAGCTTTTGCCTAAGAGGCACTTGCTTCAAAGGCCCTCTTGCGATTTTTGGAAGCAGCATAGACATTATTGTTATTCTCTTAGGTAAGAGCATCACTTACGAACTCATTGAAAGTGGCACTCTTATTGTTCCCCATGGACTTCATCAGTTTGGGACTAAGCCCTCTCTTAAAGCTAGCAATCCTCTTTGCTTCGGAATCAACAAACTCTAGAGCATACCTTGCCAGATGGTTGAATGCATGAAGGTATTCAGTAAGTGTCTTGGTGTCTTGCACCAGCTTCATAAACTCATTGTGCTTTATGGCCATCAACCCAGGAGGAATATAATGACTCTTGAAAGCCTCCTAGAATTGATTCCAGGTGATCTGGGCATTCTCAGGTAAGGTGGACCTATAATGACGCCACCATATACCTGCTGGTCCTTGTAGCTGATGTGAAGCATATTCTGCCTTCATCTGCTCTGTCAACCTAAGCAAACGGAACTTGTGCTCAAGCGTGTTTAGCCACTCTTCTGCCTGAAGTGGCTCTTCAGCTTCCTTGAAGACGGGCGGCTTGGTATCTTGGAATTCTTTGAAATCACTATACTGGTTGGGCTCTGGTCCCTGTCGTTGATTATGGCCCGGTGCTTGATGCTGGGCCAGGGTACGCATGGCATCACCCAACGCACGCTGACCTTCCACGAGCATGGCCAACAGATCAGATGGTGTGGGAGGTGGTGGCGGTGGAAGATCATCATCACCACTACCCCCAGCACGGCCTGAACGCAGATTGCGCGACATCTGCAGAAATGCATTTGTGAGTAATGATGGACGATGTCAGATACCTTGCAGATGAATTGTAGAATTATGCCAAACTAAACTTATTGAAGAGATTAATTTCATACAATAAACAGAGGCACAATAATTCATCCTTATAACATCGCCCATAACTTTACTCCGCACATTCTCGCGATGCATACGCTTACATGCCAAATTTTTGCCAACATCAAAGCTGGACTTTTATTTAACACTCACATCCATAGGGAGCCACATGCACGTTCCAGAGATTACATCCAAGTATAACAAGGCGGCTCCGCATATCCCACTGAATGTAGCACCCTCGACAACAAGGTTGGGGTGCCAAACACATGAAGGAATGTGCTGCTCCTGGGCGGTAGTGCTGGTGCGGCCATCCGCAGAAACATTGCAATTTGGGTGTGGGAGGATTATCTTACAGGATGAGAAATATATAACGGAATAATTAAAGATAAGGGAGGGAGTGATGCAAAAATGTAATGGCATGAGCGAACATGATGCATGCACGTTCCGTACGTCCTCACGAATCTTAGGAAAAATTTAAAATTCTAGCGACATAGACGGTGGCATACATACGTTCTCTCATATACGTATCTAGTCGAGCTACACGTTGCGTTGTTAGTGTACCTACAGACAAATTCATTGCAGCCCATCCCACAAGAGATAAATAAGCATACAATGAAAGCAGTAAATTAAGATACGCTCCATATATACATCCCATATGTACATAGAATGGTATCAAAGCCAACCCTTGCGGTTTCACGGGTGCGTATGTCGATTCTTGTGAGCATGGTGTGCATGGTGGTGTGGACCCAGTGGTCACTGACATGGCACATCTACCGCACTTGGACACACCACAGACATGGCCAAGAGGGGACGTTCCTGGCCTAGGGTTGACCGACGAGGACGTCGGTCTCCTAAGGGGGTGAGGATGTAACACCCCGGCTCAGAGCTTAATAGGATTAATAGGATACTCGTACCAACAAGTTGCAACTTCTTTTCTGGAAGCCCATCTCTTAAGAACTCCAAGGAACCATGATGTAACACCCCGGCTCAGGGATTAATAGAATTAATAGGATACTCGTACCAACAAGTTGCAACTTCTTTTCTGGAAGCCCATCTCTTAAGAACTCCAAGGTTAAGCGTGCTTGGCCTGGAGCGATGGGTGACCGACCGGAAAGTTCTTCCCGAGGGCGCATGAGTGAGGACAAAGTACGCAGAAAAGACTGGTGTGGGTCTGTGAGGGCAGTCTATGTCCTAGGAAAGCTATCAGATGTAAGCGGGCCTGGCCTCGAGGAGGCGAGACGTTATAGAATGGTATCAGAGTCGGCCCTTGCGGTTTCACGGGCACGTGTGTTAGTTGCGCAGTCATGGTGCGCATGGCTGGTGTGGACCCAGAGTGGTCATCCAGCATGGCACATGCGCTGGCACTAGACAAACGGACGTGGCCAAGAGGGGACGTTCCTGGCCTGGGGTTGACCGACGAGGACGTCGGTCTCCTAAGGGGGTGAGGATGTAACACCCTGGCTCAGGGCTTAATAGGATTAATAGGATACTCGTACCAACAAGTTGCAACTTCTTTTCTGAAAGCCCATCTCTTAAGAACTCCAAGGTTAAGCGTGCTTGGCCTAGAGCGATGGGTGACCGACCGGGAAGTACTTCCCGGGGGCGCATGAGTGAGGACAAAGTGCACAGAAAAGACTGGTATTGGTTTGTGAGGGCCGTCTATGTCCTAGAAAAGCTATCAGATGTAAGCGGGTCTGGCCTCACGGAGGCGGGACATTACAACTGTCACAGAACCGACCAATTTATAAGAGCACAAGTACAAAAACAATCGCCAAAACGATCAAATTCTCGCACTTGAGTCCATATAAACCCGGTAGTCAATTGAAACTACGAAGGATTTCAAACCAACTTGCATACAACCAAGATCACAGTAATTCAACATAATATCTCATACGTTACAACATTTCAGGTTCAGTTTGCAGATAGATTACAACGCATCAGAGTCATAGTTATTACAAACCAAGTCTTGTAAAGTAGCGGAAGCAAATAGTTTAACTCACACACCTGAGTTCAAATACAAGTACTAGCTTGCTGATCACATCCCACAAAAGCATTTGGATAAGATAAACAGAGATCATGCCTATGATCTAGTCTTCGTCACCCGCTGGGTGGAGACAATACTTGCAGAAGCCCTAATAAAGATGGTCATCTGCAACAAGAGGGAATAAACCCTGAGTACGAGAATGTACTCAGCTAGACTTACCCGTCATAAACCAAAAATAAATGACACCAAGGAGTATGCAAGGCTTTATCAGTGGATCTTGTTGGACAACCTTTTTGCATAAAAGCTTGAGTAACCATTAGCATTATTCACCTGTACTAGCATTGACTTTTAGCCATTACCTACCATCTATATTAGCACCTGTACTAATCAACCATTTGATTTAGTTGCAAACAATAATAACCATATCAGGTATTTCATGGCTCATCATCACTCTCATCATCATTATCATCATCATTTAACCATATCTTTATATTTAGTGAATCTACGTTGCCGCTGCTCAAGTCAAGTTCTCACTATCCGGGAGAGACGGCGATTCGAATCGATTCCTATCCAGCTGGAGGGGTATTCCTAACACAAACCCTGCTTCCCCCGTCAGGGTCGCAATCAAGTCACCTTTGGCACAACTCAGGAGAAAAATAAAAGAAAAGTCGTGGGTCCGGGCCGCCTGGCATTCTCAGAGAACCACTCTACCAAGGGTGATCGGGCCTTTAACCCGCCTTTGGGCTTACGCCAATGGCTCTTCGCACATCCTTACTACCTCTAAAATGCCCCAACCCCCACGGTTCCCAGCCTGAGTTGAGCTACTCGGCTTCGCGGTCGGAACGACTTATCCGGCCAGCTAAGTGTTAGGCTGCGTTCAACATGACCTGAGGACGTACAGCGAATCGGTCCTTAAATGACACAGACGGGGATAGATTCACACCCAAGACCTCCATGCCTTGTTGCTGCACTACCGTCATCCCGTTCGGTCTCCATTCATTATTAACACATGGTTCTTTTCCCACGATAGCAAATATAGCCAACCATGACCAGAGCTCATCCTACATCTCGCAGGTGACAGGAAATCACCCGACTTCTACCGGTCTATGCATAGCTAAGCATCATTCGATCCTACACTTAATTAGGATTCACAGGATTTTATCTGGACAAGGTAGGGATATAATGCAACAATTGGTTACAACCAATTCCTATACTTAATGCATCATCAACAATAAGAGATACTCAATATATTTGTAAAAACATGGGAGGCTTAGAATGCTCCGGGGCTTGCCTTTCAGGAAAGAGGATGGACGGTGGTCAGGGCACTCGGCAACTCCTCCTCGGTGGCTGCTTCGTCGGTTGCCTGCACCACGGGCTCCTCCTCCTGGCTCGCTCCCTCGAACTCCAATAACGTCACTCCCTCCGGCACACCTATTGCATGAATGTGCAAGATAAATATCATGGATGCATATGAACGAATGTCAGGGATGCTCGGGGAATGCACATGCTTACTGCAGTTTGCATATTCTAACTTAAGCTCTATTCAAATCACTTTAACTTACCAAGTTTATACAACCTAATGTATAATTTCTCATCTTCAGTTAAAGACCTAGCACCTGCACCTAAGCATGTTCTCAAGTTAGGCTAGTACCTAAACAATCAACAAGAACATTGCAACAAAGCATACACACAAACATTTGTATTTTAGCAAAACAGGGACTAGACAGCGGTACAGTAAACTGACCATAACTGGAGATTTACAATTCCAAATGACATGCAACAAGATAATTTGGAAAGCTTATGAAATTGCCTACAATTCATTTTCAGACCTCAAGGCATGATTCGAACTTTTACCAGGTCAAATTCTTTAATCAACAGAAATCTGTCTTTCCAAGACAAAGAGTAGGTAAAACTGGAACCTAACTTTAAACAGCTGTAGTTTCTTAACTACGGGGCCAAATGCCATCAAATTTTGACAGGAGCTAGATACATAAATTATCTACAACTCTTGTGTTCATCACATTCACACAAAACCAAAATATCATGGGGAACTTCCTAAAGTCCCTAGATCTGTCCAGAGGGACATAATGCAAACAAAATAATTACTAACTTATGATGTAAACACATAATCGGACAAAACTAACTCTACTCACATATCACTCATATCACATGAACACCAGAAAGTACGGTGTTCATCACCCAAACATTTCTTTTAATACATTTCTTAATTTATTCAATTAATTAGAGGAAATGGTAAACATATATTAAAACTACACCATTAAATCTACAAAAATTACAGTAGATACTACATGCTCTAAGTAGACTACCATAAAAATTTCACACCATTTGAGTAAGTATAACAGCCTACACAAAAATGATAAGGCATAATGGCTGAAAATGGCATAATTAGGAAACCTTAGTGAAAAGTGTCAAGCAACAGATTTTATATTTTTCTTAGCATCCTTAAGGTACTAGGACATTCTCCAACAAATTTCATGGTCATTGGATTCATAAATAAATTACTAAAATTCACACAAGGATCATTCGATGAAAAAAGGAAAATCTATAACTCAAAAACCATACATGCAATGACTCTCAAATTTTAATCAGAGCTTCTACTAAGCAATACTAGCTTACCCACAAAATTTCATAATTTTTGGATCACAGAAACTCAAGATATGATTTAAACAAGTTTGCATGCATTCAAAAACACATTTCAAGTTTCAATTTAATTCATCCAAAATTTCCACTACAAGTGCTCATGTCATATTTTTCCTAAATACTAGACTTCACTATGATCCTAACAAAATTGTAACCACCCAATTTAGATCTACAAAACTGGAGATACAAATTTTACAAAACAACATCCAAATCTGAAAATTTGAACTAGCTTTTGAATACACAGTCACTGTCACGCGGGATCCACACGTCAGCTGGGTCCGCATGGCAGTGAGACAGAAACAGGGGAGGGACTGCCATGGTGCTCCGGCGAGCTTTTCCTCACCGGCGCGGAGGGCTCAGGCGGTTGCGTCACCACCGTCGCCATCTCCGAGCTCAACCGCGTTGAGGGATGTACGGAGCACGGCGAATGGCCCCTCGGAGCATGGACGGCGGCGGCCATGGCGGATAGTGTAGACGCCCGATGGCACATCGGCCAACTCCAGCCACGGTATCACCTAGCGAAAGATGCTAGAGTTTCCTAGAGACCTAATGCAGAGATAGCCTAAGGTAAGGGCGGCTAGGGTAGCGCCGGTGAGCTTGGCCGCACGCACAGTCACACGGCGGCGCCCTGAGCATCACGGCGACATGGCTGTTCTGGCTCAACGGTGGCGAATCCAAGGACTACGTCTTTGAGGTAGATACTATGGCTCATAAAGGTCCTCATGCGTGCGCTATAAGAGGCAGGAAAGGTTCAAGGCGGCCGGCCACGACGAGCTTGTGCTCGCGGCCATGGCGGACACGGTGAGGTGCACCGGGGCGTTCCTAGGCACACGCTCGGTAGCATCTAGAGCTATTCCTACAAGAGCATCAGCAAGCTAGCGCGGTGTCGGACCGGAGGAAGAGGCAGCGTGTGGTGCGGTGGAGTGCCACGGCCACATGAACCGCAAGCACGGCGTGCTCCGGTGAAGTCTCCGACGGCGGAAATCGAAATGTGCCTTACCAACGGTTCAAGGGAGTAGAGTGAGAGGTCCGAGAGGTGGAGTGGAAGAAGATGCGGTGATGGTCGAGATGGATTGGCCAACAGCATGGCGTCGAAGGTGAGTTGCGGTGGCAAAGCGAGCGACATCGGTAATGGCGAGCAGCGGCGTTGCGAGAGAGAGCGAGTGGGAGGCAGAGCGCGTGCGAGCGAGCAGAGAGGCAGCAGGCGTCCTCCTCTTCACGCAGGCCAGCGCGCAGCGTGGTCAGGGCTAGCCGGGCGCATGGCGTCCACGTGGCGGCAAGGCTCTGCTACCGATCGGTCACTGTAGCGAGTCTGAAAATCCGATTTAGTTACCAAGTGAACATCCTGACAGGCGATTTTCAACGCTACATAACTCCTAATCGGCTCGGCCAAATTCTAATCCAGTTGGACTACATGATAGAGCTAAGTGAGTACTCCAAATGACTCAACATAAGCTCAAGCTAATTCACCATGGATTTCCATCTACAAGGTTCCAAAGTCATCTTCATGAAACTGGAAAGCAGTTCCAACACTTAGAAAATTTCTAAGTGTTGAAACAGCACTGATCTTAGGCTTGTGGGCCCTATTTGAACATGTTCTGCTCATTTTCATGACTTAGCTTCTAAACAAAGTTTGTTCCTTATAAAATTTACTACAACGTTGCTTTAGGTTGCTCAGACATACAAACACTCTAAGCTACACTTTTTAAACAGTCAAACTCAGGAGCTCTAGGGGTCCAAAATGGTCAAACCATGACTTGGGAACCTAATTAGGCAAAATGATCAACATAAACATTGTTCCTAATGACATTCTAAGTATAACTAAGGTTCTTAGGAGAATAATTAGCCACACCACACATTGGTCACACAAGAATCAAGCATTGTATGTACTGAAACAATGAAAAACACATGAAATGTTATATTTGTTTCATAGTCATGTTTCACATGTTTCATGATCTTGTTGCATGGTACTAACTAGCTCTGTTTCACTAAAGTGTGTTGCATATGTTGCACTTGAGTGTTGCACACTATTCATTTCATAAAACAAACACACATGAAATATGACAATATGTTGCAATGTTTCACAAGCATGTTTCATGCAATATAAGCTCATGAATGGATGAATGATGCTCATGTTTATGAAATGCAAGTGCAAATGTGGAAGCCAAACACCTGGGGTGTTACAGCCCTCCCCCTTATAAAAATCTCGTCCCGAGATTTGAAAAGCGTACGATTTTGAATAAAGGTAGGGTATACATCAAATTTACTGTAAATAGGTCCTTATCGACACTATTCATTTGAGTCACAGACTTCGCAGTTAGACCCTTCCATTTTGTCAAATTTGAGCCCGAGGCCCCTGGTCGGAATTAAAAGCAGAGGAGCATGCCAGACTTGCTGTTGCCGGCCGAAGGAGGCTCGTCGGCGGCGGGGGATGGGCCGTCGAGGTCCAAGGCACCTGTACGCACCCGAAGGTGGCTTCGGCTCGGCCAGAGCCTGCCCGCGGCCTCCTGGCCACGCGCACAGGCGCCCGTGGCGGCCACGGCACCGGTGGCCACGCACTACGGCAGCGAGGAGAGGCTGGGGAGGGGTGCGCCGGGTAGAGGAGGAAGAGACGGAGCTATTGGTTCACGCAGTTGGTCATGAGGGGGCTCGAAAGCCAAGGAATGGCGGCGACAGCGAGCTCGGCCCACCGGCCATGGCGAATGCATGCTCTGGCGCGGAGTGGAGCGAAGTAGAGCGAGGAGGAGCGAGAGGAAGCGAGCGTGGAGTGGAGCTCTGGCCGGGACAGCGTGTGGCAGCGACGTGACTTAGGCAGGGCGTCCATGACGCGTGGAGCAGGGGCGGCTCACGCATGCTTGCCACGCACAGGCCACGCGGCATTTCGACAAACAGATGGCAGGCGCCGGAGTGGGCAAGGTAGATGTCCAAATTGGGCCTGCTACGGGTGGACTCCAGAGTGTGAGACTGCTTTTTGCACTTTAAGGACCTTGTTGACATCAGCTCCTGTGTTGGCACAACAAGATATCAAAAAACCTTTTGATGTATTTTGTGATGCATCAGGTACTGGTTTAGGATGTGTCCTTATGCAGGAAGGCCGGGTTATTGCTTATGCCTCGCGTCAGCTAAGGAAGCATGAAGCCAATTATCCAACTCATGATCTTGAGTTAGCTGCTATTGTTCATGCTTTGAAGATTTGGAGGCATTACCTGCTCGATAACGTGTGTCATATCTATACCGATCATAAAAGTCTCAAGTATATCTTCACTCAACCAGAATTGAACATGAGGCAGAGAAGATGGCTAGAGTTGATTAAAGATTATAACTTAGAAGTCCATTATCATCCGGGTAAAGCAAATGTTGTTGCCGACGCTTTGAGTAGAAAATCTCATTGCAATTCTCTCTTGGAAGCAGATTATCATTTGGCACATCTGTTACATCCTGCTGTGTTGCACAATATTACTCTTAGTTGCACTCTGGAAAGTAAAATCATCGAGCTTCAGAAAACTGATGTGGGTGTGTTCCACATAAAAAGGAAGATGAAGGAACAAGAGACAAAACACTTTCGTGTTGATGAGTAGGATGATGTCTGGTCACGGTTGGCTATATTTGCTATCGTGGAAAATAACCATGTGTTAATAATGAATTGTGACCGGGTGGGATGTTGATAGAGAAGCAACAAGGCAAGGAGGTCTTGGGTGTGTATCTATCCCCGTCTGAGTCGTTTAAGGACTGATTCGCTGTACATCCTCATGTCATGTTGAACGCATGCCTATCACTTAGTTGGCCGGATAACTCATTCCGACCGCAAAGCCGGGTAGCTCAACTCAGGCCGGGAACCAAAAAGTGAAACTGCGCACCCTGGAGGTAGTAAGGATGTGCGGGGAGCCATTGGCATAAGTCCTAGGTGAGATTGACCATCTGGCAGAGTGGACTCCCAGAGGGTGAGGGGCTGGGCGGACCCGCGATTCCTGAGTTGTACCAAAGGTGACCCAAGGAAACCATTGATCAAGTGGATTGGGTGAGTGTTAGGAATAACCCTCCAGCTGGATAGGAATTGATTCGAATCGTCGTCTCTCCCGGATAGTGAGAACTTGACTGAGTAGCGGCAACGTAGATGCACTTAATGGAACTTGATGGTTAAATCGATGATGATGATGATACAACATTATACCGAATATGGTTACTAATGTTTGGAGTTAATCAATTGCTTGCTCTAGTACATGTGCTAATCTAGTTGACAGGTTAATATTGATAACTTGCTGCTTACTCATAATTTAAATTATGCTCTTATATCATTAAAGCGTTTATGCAAAATGGTTGTCAAGCAAGATCCACCGATAAAGCCTTGCATACTCCTTGGTGTCATTTATTTTTGGTTTACGACGGGTGAGTCTAGGTGAGTACATTCTCGTACTCAGGGTTTATTTCCCCCTTGTTGCACATGACGTGCTCTATAACGGCTACTGCAAGTATTGTCTCCACCCTGCTGGGGATGAAGACTAGATCATGGGCATGATCATCTATGTTATCTTATCTTGTTGCTTTTGCTGGATATGACTATGGAACTGGCTTGTATTTGAACTAAGTGTGTGTGATGGTCTCAAACTACTTTGCTTCCGCTATTTGTGAACTCGTTTTGTAATAACTATGTGAACTCTGATGTATGAGGTACTTGTGAACTACTTGTGAAATGGATGTAACATGTGGCTTGTTATGTTGAATTACTATGATCTTGGTTGTATACAAGTTGGTTTGAAATCCTTCGTGGTTTCAGTTGACTACCGGGTTTATATGGGTTCAAGTATGACGGTTTGATCACTCCGGTGATTGCTTTCGTACTTGTGCTCTTATAAATTGGTCGGCCATGCGCCGTTGGATTGCCTACTTGTTTCGCCCATGCCTCCTCGCCTCGTCGGTCCACGCAGAACCGAGCGCAACGCCGCTCCGCCATTGTCGCTGAGCACACGCTGTCACCTTGCTCGCTCACCGTTGCGTCATTGCTCACTCCAGCTAGCCCACCACTCCACCATTGCCTCCTGTAGCTCGTCCACCTCGCCATTGAGTCAGAGAGTCGAGGTTGAGGCTGCAGTTCCTTCTTCCCACGGCAGAGCACCTTTACCGCCGTGAGCTCCGGCGAGCTCCCCTGTACTCACCACCATACCTCGCGTCGCTCCGTCACTCCCACAGCTCTGCTGAGACCTCCTCTAGCTCTTCATCATCTCCGCGCAGTCAATCGACCTCAGGTGAGGCCGCATTCGGCGTTTCCGTGCCGTCGCAACCTCGCCAAAGTTGGGTGCTCCGTGGCCAGCCCCACCTGGAGTACCTCACCACCTCCGCTCTCTCCTTTCTTGTTCCCCGGAGTACCCTAATGCTTGAATCAGGCCTAGCCAAACCTCTACTAGCCGAAGATGGCTGGCGCACCACCGGGCTCCTCCACCGTGCCGCCATGAACGTCGGCGAGCTACCTCCGGTGGCTTCGCCCTCCCATCACCTACCCCTATCGATGCGCATAGATGAGTAGAACACGCCAATGCCCTTGTTCTCGCCAGAAAAGTAGCCGCCGGTGAGCTACGCCATTCCCGCGCCGTCGTAGCCGCCATGCTCTGTTTTAGTACCGCTTACATGTGGGGTCCCCTGACCGGTGGGTCCCAAGCGCCAGTGACTCAAGACAGTGAAGCTAGTTCATTTGTTCAGTTTTGAATGCTGTTTTGTAAAATTGATAACTCAAGTTTAGTAGATCCAAATTGGGTCGTTCCAATTTTGTTAGGATCTTAGTGAAGTGTAGTATTTAGGAAAAATATAAAATGAGCACTTGTAGTAAAGTTTCTGGGAGAATTAAATTGGAACTTAAAATGTGTTTTTAAATGAATGCAAACTTGACAGTGCTATCTTGGATTCCTTCCAATGTAACAATGCTTTATGGACGCCAACGAAGGAAATTCTTCAGACAACAACTTACGACGAAGAGCAAGTATCAGAAAGTGTCGTGACCAAATTAGTCTCTCTGATACTCCAAAGTTAAGTAGCCTAATGCTATCACTGATGTTGGAAACTGGATGACAAGTTTCTCTTCCCTTAAAAGTCTTTCGCACCGAATCTCGGGACGCGATTCCTTTAAGGGGGGAGGGCTGTAACACCCCAGGTGTTTGTCACTAGTTAAGCAATGGGTTTAAGCTCAACCATGACATGTTAAGTGGTGTTGGAGATGTCAAGGTCAAACCTATGGAA
Organism: Miscanthus lutarioriparius; assembly: GCA_904845875.1. Lineage (NCBI taxonomy): Eukaryota > Viridiplantae > Streptophyta > Magnoliopsida > Poales > Poaceae > Miscanthus > Miscanthus lutarioriparius. Next base: position 43,976,038 of record CAJGYO010000003.1, on the reverse strand, counting down.
ATGAGCCCCAACCTAAACTCAGATATTGCACCCTTGCTTTACATATAGGCCCTTTTCAAGATATATGCTTGGCTGGTGTTATTGGAATATCTTCATGTGTCTCACATCAATACCCATCTATATGGGTCACTAGAAAAAGTTTCATGAAGTTTGGAATCAAAAAGTCACATGAAATGATAAGTTATATCCTTATTGGAATGACATTACTAAGTGCTTGAATTGCACTATTAAGTGAATGGAAATGTAGGACATCAACCAAACCTTGCAACCTTGCCCAAATGACTCTAGATGAACTCTACAACAAAAGTCATGAAAGGTTCATGTTGGGCAAATGTCAAAAAAATGCATCAATCGGTCTAAAACTCAGATTTAAGCTTTACCACGATGCTACTTTGACCTATGTTGACCAATTACTTGCAGTGCTTGCATGGAGTTGCACCCTAAATAAAAGTTGAAGTCCATGTTATGTACAACAAACTTTATTTTTGGACCAAGAGCTAGATCAGCTTGTAAGCAAGTCAAAATGAGCCCTCAAGTTGGAATCCATGGCTATTTTGGGGAGCTCAAAATTTGACTAAGTCTGGATGACTGAATTCATGATTTGAGTTTCGTGTACCCCACTTTGAAAAGTTGTATCTCCCAAACCAGGCCTAATCAGCTCAACTTCATATAAGCAATATTGGTGTACTCATGTAGCTCTACCACTCTTATTAATGGATATCTCGCTAATTCACGTCGGTTTGAGTGTTTGAGGGAGCCGAAGATTGGGTTTCAGTGGTAGTTTTGAGGTAGAATTATAAATTGTGAACTGTGCTGCCGTGGCTTCATGGCGGCCTCTGTGCAGGAACCAAACACCGTGTGGCTGGCCTCGCTTGTCGCATGAGCGCCACCTCGCCTTGCTCTCCTCGTCTTGGACAGCCAAGCCCGAGCCTGCTCCACTGCCCTCTCCATTCGCCCTCTCTCCAGCTCTCGTCGTCTTTGTGCGCCGCCACCATGGCTGACAAGCAGAGCTCGCTGCCGCTGTGGTGCTGCATGACTCAAGCCAGGAGCCGCCACTAGCTCGGCCTCCCTGGCCTCGCAGCCGCCTCGCACCACCGCCGTTCTCAACCACATGCGCGGTGAACCATCGGAGTGCCACGTCCGCCATGGCCGGCGGGCCAAGCTCGTCGTCGTCGTCGTTCCCTGGCTTCCGAGCCCCCTCATGACCCACCGCGTGAACTAACAGTTCCGCCTCTTCCTCCTCTACTCGGCGCACCCCTCCCCGGCCTCTCCTCGCTGCCGTAGCGCGCGGCCGCCGGTGTCGTGGCCACCGCGGGCGCCTGTGCATGTGGCCAGGAGGCCACGGACAGACTCTGGCCGAGCCAAAGCCACCTTCGGGTGCGTCCAGGTGCCTCGGACCTCTCCGGCCCATCCCTGGCCGCCGCCGGCCCTTCTCCGGCTGCCACCGACCGATTCCGCGGCGTCCTCTTTTCAAGTTCGCGTCAGGGACCCCGTGCTAGAATTCGACAAAGGGAAGGGGTCTAACTGCAAAGTCTGTGACTCGAATGAATAGTGCCGATAAGGACCTATTTGCAGTAAATTTGCTGAATCTTTAGAAATTCATAGTAATTCATAGAAAAATCGTAAAATAGCAAATAAGGACTTTTTAGAATCCTTGTGAAATTCTCTATGCACTAGATCTATAATATGACATGTTTTAGTTTAATTATTTTGTGGTAAAAATAGATTTGTGCAGTAAGGTTGTAATGCTAGTTGAATTTGTTATTTTCCATAACTACAGATCTAGGGCTCCAAATGAAGTGAAATTTTTGTGGCATGCTACTCATGTGATAGTTGATGTGTGGTAAAAATTTCATGAGTATTGGATGAAGTATGAGTGAGTTATTGGTTTATCTTACTCTCACATGATTTCTTGCTTTAGCAACTTGTCTTTTTCATAAAGATTGCTATACATATTCAAATGGAATGAAATTTGTACAGTAGACTATTGAGAGGATATGTGAGCCACTGTAATTTTTGTAGAATTTATTGTATACTTTTGGTATATGTTCATTAAGTCACCTTGTTATCTAAAATAAATTAAGAAATGCATTAAAAGAATTTATTTGGTCATGGACACTAGGTTTTCTGGTGTTCTTTAGTCATGTGTGACATGTTGGTAAAGTTGGTTTTGCCTAATTATGTGTTTGCAATATAAGTTAATATTTAGTTTCTTGCAAATGTGGTTTATGGACAGATCTGGGAACTTAGCAAAGTTCTTCATGATAATGTGCTTTGTTGTGAAACTTGTTTATATAAAAGTTATAGATAATTAATGTTTCTAGCTTCTGTTAAAAGTTGGTGTCATTTGGCCAAGTAGTTTGTGAGTTATGCCTGTTTAAAGTTGGATTTCAGAAATGGCTGCTCTCTATCAATTGTGGACCAGTTTCTGTAAATGTATAATTTTGACCTACTTAACTTGTGAATCATGCTATGATGGTTATAGATGAAATGTAGATAATTTCATAAGCTTTCCAAAATGTCTTCTTGCAAGTCATTTGGATTTGTGTAACTCCAGTTATAGCTAAATCTTGTAGCTGCTGTTTGCATGTCCAGAAATTGGCAGATTCCAATTATTGTGTTTGCTTGTATATTGTTAAGTGTGACTTATGCCTTGAATGATGACTGAGTTAGAGCACCTGAGATCTTGGGAAACTTGTGTCATGCTTGGTGTTGTCGTCTTCTTTACCATCTTAGCATGATAGGTTGTGTGATGTTAGTTAAATAGCTATTGGTGTCTATGTCTTGCATAATCTTGTGTTTGTCTTGAATGCTTATGTGATGCATCTTGTGTTACCATTCATCACATTCATACACATGCATCTTGCATCTCATCTAGGTGCGCTAGATGAACCACGTGAAGGACGTGATGTTGGAGCCGAACCTGAAGACGATGTATGGAGGATCTATCCCTAAGATGGAAGGACTAAGCAAGTGCTAGGACCTGAGATGTCACCAGGACGGTGCAAGCTAACTGAACTGACTTGTGTCGGATCCCAGGCAAGCCCCGGAGCATTCTAAGTCTCCCATGTTTTTACAAATATCTTGAGTATCTTTTATTGTTGATGATGCATTAAGTATAGGAATTGGTTGGAACCAATTGTTGCATTATATCCTTACCTTGTCCAGATAAAATCCTATGAATCCTAATTAAGTGTAGGATCGAATGATGCTTAGCTATGCTTAGACCGGTAGAAGTCGGGTGATTTCCTGTCACCTACGAGATGTAGGATGAGCTCTGGTCACGGTTGGCTATATTTGCTATCATAAAAAAGAACCATGTGTTAATAATGAAAAGAGACCGATCGGGATGACGGTAGTGCAGGAACAAGGCATGGAGCTCTTGGGTGTGAATCTATCCCCGTCTATGTCGTTTAAGGATCGATTCGTTGTACGTCCTCATGTCATGTTGAACGCATGCCTATCACTTAGTTGGCTGGATAACTCGTTCCGACCGTGAAGCCGAGTAGCTCAACTCAGGCCGGAAGACCGAGAAGTGAAAGTGCGCACCCTGGCAGTAGTAAGGATGTGTGGAGAGCTATTGGCGTAAGTTCGAGGTGAGATTGACCACCTGGCAGAGTGGACTCCCTGAGGGTGCGGCGCTGCTCGGAGCCGTGATTCCTGAGTCGTACCAAAGGTGACCCGAGGAAACCATTGATCAGGTGGATTGGGTGAGTGTTAGGAATACCCCTCCAGCTGGATAGGAATCGATTCGAATCGCCGTCTCTCCTGGATAGTGAGAACTTGACTGAGCAGCGGCAACGTAGATTCACTAAATTTAAATATATGGTTAAAGAATGATGATGATGATGATAATGATAATGATAATGAGCCATGAAATACCTAATATGGTTATTATTGTTTGCAACTTAATTAATCAAGTGATTGATTAGTACAGGTGCTAATATAGATGGTAGGTAATGGCTCAAAGTCACTGCTAGTACAGGTGAATAATGCTAATGGTTACTCAACCTTTTATGCAAAAAGGTTGTCCAGCTAGATCCACTGATAAAGCCTTGCATAATCCTTGGTGTCACTTTATTTCTGGTTTATGACGGGTAAGTCTAGCTGAGTACATTTGAGTACTCAGGGTTTATCCCACCATGTTACAGGTGAGTTCTCGGCCTGCTGAAGATGGTGGCTAACCGCCGGTGGGCTCGGTGATTCTATATTTACTTCTCATCTATATGCTTTTATCTAAGAATGTCACTTATGCTAGCAATGTATTTGGTTATATTAATGTAATCATTTGAACACTATGTTGTTTTCACTAATCGGTTTTGAAACCCAAACTTGTACTATTATTTGTGAACTCATTTGTAATATTATTTCCGCTGCAACTCTGCGTATGTGATGTGTATTTGCTTAATCACCCGATCTTAGTTGTGATGTTGATTTACTGAGGTCATTCGTGACACTCGACGGACTACCGGGTTTATATAAGTGAAGGTATGCGCGTGTCAACGTGTTAGCGGGGACAACCGTACTTGATCTTGTATAAATTGGGCGGTTCTGTCACAGCCGGTTGATGTAACACCCCGGCTCAGGGCTTAATAGGATTAATAGGATACTCGTACCAACAAGTTGCAACTTCTTTTCTAGAAGCCCATCTCTTAAGAACTCCAAGGTTATGCGTGCTTGGCCTGGAGCGATGGGTGACCGACCGGAAAGTTCTTTCCGGGGGCGCATGAGTGAGGACAAAGTGCGTAGAAAAGACTGGTGTCGGTCTGTGAGGGCAGTCTATGTCCTAGGAAAGCTATTAGATGTAAGCGGGCCTGGCCTCGAGGAGGCGGGATGTTACAGAAATGTAACACCCCGGCTCAGGGCTTAATAGGATTAATAGGATACTCGTACCAACAAGTTGCAACTTCTTTTTTGGAAGCCCATCTCTTAAAAACTCCAAGGTTAAGCGTGCTTGGCCTGGAGCGATGGGTGACCGATCAGGAAGTTCTTCCCAGGGGAGCATGAGTGAGGACAAAGTGCGCAGAAAAGACTGGTGTTGGTCTGTGAGGGCAGTCTATGTCCTAGGAAAGCTATTAGATGTAAGTGGGCCTGGCCTCGAGGAGGCGGGACGTTACAGAATGGTATATATGTCTTAGCAAAAGAAACAAAATACGATTTCATGTTTACCACAAAAATAACTAACCTCATCATAGTCAACCATATGGCCACAATAATGGCCTATTCCAAACTTCGAAGGGACTAGACCGTAGTTGGATTTAACACCACATTCGCACTTGACTGAAGGTGCTTTATAAATGAACCTTTCTTTCTTCTTTTCCTTTGCCTTTGGTGGCTCCGACCATTAATTCTTAGGACTATAGAGCCACTCCTTGAAATGACACTTTGCAAATCCATACACCTAAAAGAGGAGACATTAGTACAGGCACACATAGAGCTAAACATTTAAACAGATACACTTTCCACTTACTTCGTGTTTGTTCAGACACACAAACTCCAACGTATTCTCAGGGTTCATCACAGCTCGATCTCCGCATTCGCACAGAGGAGGTTCCTCGAGTCGTCTAACTGCGGCTAGGTGCTTCTCCATAGCCGTCATTGGCGGGGGGTTAGGGGGGTGGAACCCACCACTTGAAGTGCTCACGTGGATGTCTCCCTCTAAACCAATCATCGAAAAGGAGGTACCAAGGGTCAAACTTGTCTGCACCGTCGATTCACTAAAAGAAAAAACACCTCCTACACAACAAGATTCCAACAAAATATTAGTAGCATACTTACACAAATAAAGAAAAAAAGATAGTGGAAACAATTACTTATATTAAAACGACTGCATGTGTAGAAGCAACGCGCCGCTGTGTCTGGATGTCTCGATTGAAACACGTGGGCTGGGAAACCACAGTCACAGTTAGGGACAGGGAGGTCAGGAGGGACGGGGGCATCTTTGCTACACGCGTCGGGGTATAATTCTCGAGGACGACCCCGTTTTCGCCAAAACTCCTCCCGATACATTTCTTGCATCTAACAAAACGGATGTAATTTAACAAACAAAAATCAAAACATCACAAATTAATGTCAATGAGAACCATAACTACAATACAACCAATTTCGTTCTAAGAACCGAAAGCAATTAACATTAAACCCTAAACCTAGGGTATCCCATTTGATGCACAACAATGAACCCATAACATAATTACATGAGCTGCGGTTACCTAGGTTTGCTAGCTTTTCTACGCCTTGGCATCATCCTACGGTTGTATAATACAAATATTGAGGAATAGAATAAAACCCTAAGTAATGACGATTCTTAGTTTGAAAAATCCGACTAATATATACCGAATCGATACGAAAAAACTAGGAGGGGAGCGAGGATACCTTGCTCTCGAAGATCTACGGATCAAATCAAAGTTTCTAAAGTCCAATATGCCGATTCGAGAGGTAAGACGAAGTGGGGAGAGAAAAACCCCGAGAGGGAGGAGAAAGAAGAGGAAGAAGGCTCGGACAAGAAGGTTGGGGCCGGGGTTAAAACACCAGCTCGGCACCATAGATCATGGCGCCGAGCTCGGCGCCAGGATCTACGGCGCCAAGCTTGGCGTCAGGATCTATGGCGTCGAGCTGCCTGCCAAGTCACCGCCACGTCTATGTCGAGCCCAAGACCTCGGCGCCAGCGTTGGTCCAGATTTTAAAATCTTACTTTCAGGGACATATTTATGAAAAAAATTCAAAAAAAGGCTAAAAAAATAAAAAAAAAATCGGGCACGAAGGCAACTGGCAATTCATATGGTCACCACAGAGGCTTATAGAGTGAACCTCCTAATGCTGTTTCTGGAGGGTGAAGGCAAGCCTAAGACCATCTCCAATATTTTTTTAAAGTCACTCTCTAAATTCTTATTGGAGAGTCATTATAATAAAAAAGATTATCTATATCTCTCTCTATCCTCCAACAATATATTTCTCTATATATTGTTTGATACTTTAGAGAGCTAGCTCCGCTCTCTATCTTTGACGAGCGAGAAACCAAGAATAGATGATGGGAACATTTAAAGATCGGATCTAATTAGAGAGCTGTTGGAGGGAATTTTTTTACCAAAATCTCTGGGCCTGTTCAGCTGGTATTAAAGCCGAAGTTGTTTTGTTGTTTGAGAAAATTATTATAGATTCTAGCTGATAAACCGGCTGATAAGTTCAAGCGAACATGCCCTCTATGTCTATCAATATGCATGAATCTTAGAGTTGTTCTAATAGCCCCAAGGTTTTTTTTGGAAGTACAATTATTTGTTGAGATAGATGTTTATATGATGATAACCATTCATAGTAGGCTTGTGGAGTGAAGCTAGGTAGCCTAACGGTGTTCTGATCTCCTCGTACAGAAGGCAAATTAAAGCTTGTTGATAGTAGGCCCTAATAAGTCTTGGGCAGTAATAAAGTTACTTGGCAAAAGAATCGTCGATGGTAATATGGCATATATCAGTGGTCAAATCATGTTTCGGGTACCATATCAACTTCTGAACAAACGAATCTCTTCTGTAATTAGAAATAAGAAAGTGGCAGGGGGATGGGCACGTTTGCTAACACCGTATGTAAACCAATTTCACTTTCCTGGGGCCGGAGCAGCTGCGACTGCGAGGAGCCAGATCGATCGAGTGCCGGTGGAGATCTCGTGATGGAACAGGTATATGGAAGCCGACAAGCCGTGTGATTGTTTGTAATTGTAAGATCTCTCGCGCAAGAGCCAAGAAGGGGTTTCCAAACGACGAGGGCGGAGGGCCCATTGGATATTTTCCGGCAAGCAAGGACCAAGGAGGCCCCCGCTGGGCCAGCCCCCCGCGCCCGCGGCTGTTGAGCGCTTCTTCTCCGAGGTCCGTCCGTGTCGTCTTCCCTAACAGCACCGTGCCGGCGTCCACTGGCTGGATCGATCGCGCGAACCGAACGCCAATAATTTGCCGGCTGTTTTCGTGCCGTCCGCATCGTGCACGTGCCACGAACCCAACCCAGCGGCCCACCGTTGATTTGGCTTTTCTCCCTTGGCCTGCCTGCCGTCCCCTCTCTCACACACCCCACCGCTTGACGGGCCGGCCCGCCCGCCCCTGACGAACAAACGTGGGCCTCCTCGACTTGACATTGGGCCTTGCCCGAGACAAAATCTTTCACGGACTTGATCTGACTAGAACACTTCATTCCAGCCAGGGACAGAGAGAGCCTCGTCGTCGTCGTTTGTGATGGGAATGGGATGGCGTAGCTCTCACACCCAGGAAAATCGCGCAACTCTCGGCCAATAATCTGCCGCCATCCCTTTGTCAAAAAAACAATCTGCCATCCCATCACAAACGACGCATGAGGCCGGCCTCGTCGAATTGAAATTCGAAAGAGAAAGCCCGTCCGTAGTGCTCATGGTCATGAATTATTTGAGCAGATGAAAAACTGGAGGCCGCGGAGACCGAAGCGTGTGCCGCTGCAGCACGGATCACGGCCACGGAGCAGCTGCCGCCACCCCGGCCCGCAATTTTGTAGTAACGGGAGGTGGTTCTGCGTTTTTTTTTCAGGGCGGTTGATCGATCGATCCCTACCCTTCACACATCGCTCAAGATGATATAATAACCTAAGATTTTGATTCGATTATCATGACAAGAGGATGATATGGATGTATATTATATATGTGTATACTTCCGTGTGCCCACTATCTTCGTCCAAATCAAATGGTTTGGTCCGTGAGAAATTCTTCTAGGATCAATATACTATTAATTACAGCTCGATACAGCTAACAGAAGTTTTCTTTTCGTGTGTTGTTAGACTACCCTTTGCGTGCCGGCCATTCCATATACTTCCCGTTCGCTTGACTTATAAGCCGTACTTTTTTCAGTCAATGAATAATATTTTCCTTTCACAACAAATCAGTCAACAGTACTTTCAGCCATGACTTATCAACCAACCGAACAGGGCAATAGCCCTGCTAATGGGTTGAAATCAATCGATCACCTACTCAGGCCAGCCCATACCGAGTTAATTAGCTATATTATCTAATCCATTCCACCCTATAATTTTGGTCTTTCAACCTAACTCGCTTCAATTCGTCAACTAGAGAACCACGGGTTTGCTACAATTACGAGTTTGTATAAAAATGTATATGTAAGTTTGAATAAAATATATAAATTGCGTAAAAAAAAGTTGGGCCATAGATTTGAAATTTCATCCCCGCCCCCGGCTCACTGCCGCGACGTGCTCGACGGACGCCGCGCCCGCGCCCGCTCGCTACCGCCCTGCCCGCCCGCGCTCCCTCCCTTCCTCCCTCTCCCCTCCACGACCTCCACTGCTACCCCGCACTCCTCAGCGACCCGACTCCTGCTCCCCCAACCGGAGAAAAGGACGACGACGGCAGCTCCGACGAGGTCAGTCGATCCTTCTCTGGATCTGAGCCCTCCTCCTCCTCTGGATTTGAGGGATGCGGCGGTGGCTAGGGTTCCGGTGAGCTCTGGGGTCATATTCCCTCCTCCCTTCGGCGAGCTCGAAGGTGATGGGGCCAAAGGCTGGAGTAGCCAGTACATCCCCTTTGCTGTTTTTGTACGCCCTTTTGTTGTTTCTCCGTGTTGCAATGGGATTTTTGGGATGGTGCAGCATATGATTTTCAAATGTCGCAATAAGGTGATTCATGTGTTGCAGAAAAGGTAGTTCTAATGTTGGGATTGTTGCAATAGAGGATTTTAATTGTTGAAATTACCTTTTTCAAATATTGCAGCACTGAAAGGTGATGATTGAGTTGTTTCCATTTTTTCCATGTGTTCATGGTTGATTTTGCGATGTTGCAGTATTACTGCTTAAGATGTTGCAGTACATAATTTTTTTATTTTGCAGTACATATTTTTCGATGTTACACTACATAGTTTTGCGATGTTGCAGTATTTTATATTCCGATGTTGTACTACATATTTTTGCGATGTTGCACTTGAAGTGTTTTCGTGCTCTTAGGACAAGGGCGCGGTGCATAACGGGGCGCGGTGGGGGGACGGGGAGCGGTGGGGAGAACGGGATGGGGCGACCCTTCCGGTCGCGTTGAGGCGCAGGTCGCCGGTCGCCACGGAGGCCGCGGGGGCGCGCAGGAACGCGGGGAGGGAGGTCAACACGGTCCGCATCGCCATCTCGTGCCCTCGTCGGTCATCGCGGTCGAATCTGTCTGGGACAGGGGCGCGGTGGGGAACGGGGCGCGGTGGGGGACATCGGCGCGACACAACGAGTACGATATGACCTACGTCCGGACGCTGCCAGGGGGCCCGTCCGGGCGCTAGGTATACCGATCTATTTATGGAAGCTAGCTACGATGTAAAAAGATTTCTCATTATATATGCATGATTTTAGGAATTATTAGGAGTCGGATTTATTGCTGCTAGCTGGAGCCTGGAGAAAGGGGATGAAGAAGCCTTTTTATGTAACGCTACTAATAACATATTCAAAGTCAACAATCTATCAGATTCGTGCTCACTGACTGTAAGCAACCACAGGCACCCATCTCCAATAGAATTTTCCATATGTTCCACATAATCACATCATCCTTGGCAAAAATATACAGCATTTCCGCCCCCACATTATATCTAGGCATATACTCTCTCCGTTGCAAATTATAAGACGTTTTGGCTTTTATAGATTCATAGTTTATTTTGCTACGCATCTAGATATATATGTTATGTCTAGATACATAATAAAAGCTATGAATCTAAAATACGTCTTATAACTTATTAGTGCGGGAAAGTATATATATATATATATATATATATATATATATATATATATATATATATATATATATATATACACGCACACACACACCAATGGCCCATATTGGCCTTGCATGCTGTTGGCCGCGTTAATTACTCCCTATCAACGAAGAGGCGTTAATTCCCAGTAGTATACGCGGGGGCAAACTCGTCACATTTTACCGTGGACCACTGAAAACGAATTCATTTGTGAAAACTCTCTACACCTCCAGAACGAACTCTTTTGTGGGATGGAGGGAGTACACGGACTTGGCGCCTCGCCGCCTTTGCAAGGACGATCGAGCACGTTGCACGTATGCGGTGCGGTGCGGTGCGGTGCGCGGTGCGCCTGCCGACCAGACGGCAAAGCAGCAAGGACATGAGGCACAGGTTTCAACGGGGCCGCCGCGACCCGCGAGCCACTAGCATCATCAGGAAGTAAATAACGCTGAAAAGCTCCAACATCAATGCCTACCGGCCGGCTCCTCCCCGCTACTCCTGCTCCCCACGGGAGGGAGGGGTCGCTCACTCGCCCATCGCCCCGCGTGCCCATTGCCGAATTAATGGCGGCGAATGCTGCGTGCAACTGATCCGACCCAACCCGACCGGAACCGGACCCCCGCGGATGACCGCTAGCTGCACCGAGAATCCATTTTGGTCGCGGACCTTGGCCTGGAAGCCGCGCGCGCGTCGGCGAGGGCGACGGCGCCTGTGAAAACTCAAAAGGCTGCTTGCTGCTTCATGGAGTTGAGATACCGGCACGGCAGCATGGCCGGCCTCCTGCAGCTCTCGAGAGTTGCCTCGCTCCTGTCCTGTACCAGCCACAGCAGACCACAGCCCGTAGAAATGGATCGAGACGACGACGACGACAGTCACCAGCACGCCGCGCGCGTCGCAATCCGGCCTGTTGGGTTTCAGGCGTCATAACTCTAAGCTGCAGGTGGAGGGATCCTTGACCCAACCCTGTTCTGTTGCCCCGCGTCCTTCCTAACGCCCCAGTTGCATCCCATGGCGACCAAGTTGGCAAGTTACATGTATAAAGCCATGCCGTGCCGATGCAGCGTGCATGACCAGCTAGAGGAACACAACTGTCCTGTCCTGTCCTGTCCACAGTCCACACACGCCTTCATTCATTTCATCGGCTGGCTCACGGACGTCCGTCTACAAAAAGCACAACATAGGCAGAGTAGGGCAGCAGTGAGCTGAGCTGAGGGAAGGACACGTACGACAGAGTCGTTGCTAGCCCGGCCGCCGGAGCTCTCCATCTCGATCGCCGACGACATGGGTGCCGCGCTCTTGGCGTCTTGGCCATGGGACAACCTCGGCTTCTACAAGGTACGTACGATACGTCGACGCAAAGCACCTAGCTCTTGGGGGACGATCGACATCGATTCGCTTGCTTAATAAACCTTGCATGCATGCAGTACCTTCTGTACGGCCCGCTGGTGGGCAAGGCGGTGGCGTCACGGGCGTGGGAGGCGGCGAGCCCCGACCGCTGGATCCTCCTCCTGCTCCTCCTCTTCGGCCTCCGCGCCCTCACCTACCAGCTCTGGAGCTCCTACAGCAACATGCTCTTCGCCACGCGCCGGCGCCGCGTCGTCCGCGACGGCGTCGACTTCCACCAGATCGACAAGGAGTGGGACTGGTACGTTTACGTACGGCTAGCACCTGGGCCGCAATCGATAGGAACATCTATCTTGGCTCCCCTAGCTCTTGATGATCGATCAATAATCGACGCAAGCCGTGTGTCACGTCCTTCTTTTTCCTTGTTGCCGCGTGCATGCATGCAGGGACAACTTCCTGATCCTGCACGTCCTGATGGCGGCCACGGCGCTGTACGCGTTCCCGTCGCTCCGCCACCTCCCGCTCTGGCCGGTCGACGCCCGGGGCCTCGCCATCACGGCCCTCGTCCACGCCGCGGCCACCGAGCCCCTCGCGTACGCGGCGCACAGGGCGTTCCACGGCGGCCGCCTCTACGCCCGCTACCACTCGCTGCACCACTCCACCAGGGTGCCGCAGCCGTTCACGGCCGGCCTGGCCACGCCGCTGGAGCACATGGTGCTGGGCTCGCTCATGGCGCTGCCCCTCGCGGCCGCGTGCGCAGCCGGCTCCGGCTCCGTCGCGCTCGCCTTCGCCTACGTGCTCGGCTTCGACTTCCTCCGCGCCATGGGACACTGCAACATCGAGGTCGTCCCCAACTCGCTCTTCCAGGCGGTCCCGGTCCTCAGATACCTCATCTACACCCCGACGTACGTGCATGTTATTGGCTCTCACACTCCCGGCTCTCGCTTCGTTCTTGCCTTACAGTCGTGCTCAGTTCACCACGATTTGACTGCCCCCGCCACGTGGTAGGTTCATTTGATGATCATGACTGCAAACCGTGCATCTACTACTTAGATCTTTAGCTGAAGAGAAGAAACAAAACAAAATAAATCTTGATAGCGATGGCACTAGATGTGTGCACTTGCATGCGCCACGCACGCCTATATATGAGCTACGCAGGAATGATGCATGGTGTCACTAGCTGATTCGTACATCCAACCGAACTGTGTGCACACGGTAGTTAAGGCAGGGAGTTTTTGCCCTATCATCTTCTGTCTTCTCCAAACTCGACCTTTTAGCTAGGTGTGCTAATTAAGTAAATTGTTCTTAGTCTGATTGCTGCGTCATTTCGAGCTCGATCTGTCTGGACAACATAACATTTGTGTGATAGCATATCGACGATCGCCTAGCTGTTACTCCATCCACAGTTGTCAGCCAACAACTATATAACGTTGTAGGAGTACACAGCATCCCTCTGCAATGATCACGTGCTGAATGATAACTGGATGCCTTTTAGTGACTTGTGATTCTGCCCAGGTGCTTTCCGGGTGCTGATACACTGTGTCACTCGCATGCATGATGCTGGCCCTTCTCTTGATGCTGCAGGTACCACGCGATCCACCACACCAAGAAGGAGGCCAATTTCTGTCTCTTCATGCCGCTGTTTGATCTGCTGGGTGGCACCATCGACCCGCAGTCGTGGGAAATGCACAAGAAGATGAGCGCAGGTACACACACCCACACGTCTAGCTAGCTAGCTAGCTTTTGCTTCATAACATCCTTTTTGGCTGTCAGTTCTACGTTTATTATGGTGGTCCATGACATGTCACCAAACTAGCTATATGTATGGGTTCAAGAGATTTAGTTGGACCTCCAGTGATAGTCTGATAGTCCTAATTAAGTAGTCCAAGATCTAGATGAGTAGACAACCCAACTAGCCTTCTAGCTTTAATCAATAAAATGCACTGACCGGTACATATATCTAGCTGCATGCATGCATGCATGTCCTCAACAACAATAATTCCTGATAAAATGCAACGAGACGTTTTGTGCCTTTTCTCAACCAAAAAAAAAAAAATGCCAGTTTCGCGTTTGCGGTTCTGGGCTACAGCATGTTTAGCTGCGTATAAGATTTACCAGTGGCTAGTGGTTAGTGGTGCCTGTCTACTAATTTATTTGCATTGCATGCAATTAGGGGCTCCTTGGTTCCCAGCCAACATGCCACGCCAAACTGTGGCGGAGGCGAGGAAAACGTACCAGTGCCACAAGTGTGGCGAAAATTACTACTGCATGCAAATATTAAGAGTTGTGGCAGCCTAAGGCTAATAATAGACCAAACAGTGGCCTGCATGGGTGTGACTGCCTCAACTGCGGCGGTGGCGAGGTGTGGCTGGGAAGCAAACACCCTCTTATTAAACATGAATGCCACTATTTTTACCTTTAAGGACCTGTTTGGAACAATGAAAAATAGAGGAATAGGAAAAAAAAGATTTAGTGAATAGTGAAAACTATAGAGTTCTAAAACTGGAGGGTAAAAATACAAGAACTTGAGCAAGTATAGCAAGAGAGAGCAAAGATTCTTTCCTTTAGGTTGAACTTTGAAGTGGTGGTTTCATTTCCTATGTTTTGCACTAATATGGTTTTCTTTTCTTGGGAAAGGAACACTTCCAAACAATATGTTGTAATTCCTTTTCTTTCGAATTTATTTATTTTTTAAATCCCTTTGAAAATTCTTTGACCAAACAGGGCCTAAATAGCCCAAAATCCGGTCCATTGTAATTACCCAGAAAAGATACCACAACAAGACAGGCAGTTAATAGATCGAATAGGACGTACTACTCGATTAATTTTGTTTCACATCATTAGCAGAAGGTTCTAATTCGAGCTGGGAACGCATGTTGTTTCTAGAAAGGGAATTAACCCAAGGCCCCAAGCTCTTCTAGCTCTTCATCATTGCGCGACGCAACCCCCTCAGCAATTCGTCGCCGGAGAAATTAAAAAAAAAACCACTCGATATGACCAATTCATCATTTCTGTGGAGGACAGCGCATGAGCGCCGAGACGGACACGGACGGGCTCCTCACGGCCGGCCGGCCGGCGAAAAGATGAGCTCGCTGTTTCAATCAATGTAAGGCCCCGTTTAGTTTCCCAAAAACCAAATTTTTTTGCACAGTAAGTGTCACATCGAATCTTGCGGCATATGTATGGAGTACTAAATGTAGACGAAAAAAAAACTAATTGTACAGTTGGGTGAGAAATCGTAAGACGAAACTTTCAAACATAATTAGTCCATAATTAGACACTAATTATCAAATACAAACGAAAGTGCTATAGAACCTGAAACCAAGAAAATTTCGGATCTAAACGCGCCCTAAATATCCCCCGGTCAGCATCCGGCAGATGGGAATGGGATATGCCATCAGCCGCAATGAAGGCGGTAGCCTGGTGATTGGCGCGTACGTCGCCAGCACCCGTCCGTCTCTGAACCTCAACCTGGTATGGCCGAGTAGGAGGAGAGTAGGCGGTTGGGAACGGCCGGGCCCGGACCAGCGCGCGCCGGCCGACGTGGTCCGATAGCGAGATCGATCAAACTGCACAGGCAACCGCCGGGGCCAGCGTCGTCCGGGTGTCACCGACCTAGCGCTAGCGGCGGGGCTGGCATGGCGGGGTCGCCGCCACTAGGTAGCCACTAGCCAGTAGGTGGGATGTCAATCACAACAGGCCCGCTGCTGAAAAATACACTATACAAAAAGAAGATTTCTCGTCACATCAAATTTGCGGTACATGCATGGAGTACTAAATGTAGACGAAATAAAAAACTAATTACACATTTTACTTTAACTTTGCGAGACGAATCTTTTGAGCCTAATTAGTCAATGTTTGGACAATAATTCACAAATACAAATAAAATACTACAGTATAGAATCTTTACTGTGCAAAGTTTGCCTGCGCAATCGATTGCCCAACTAAACACCCCCAGAATCGATCGGCAACGCTACGCCCCCTGCTTTCCGCTGCTGATCCGTCCCGACGCTGACGCTTGTCGATCTGCTCTGACTCTGATGCGACTCCTCGTCCTCGATGGACCAGGTGTGGACGAGGTGCCGGACTTCGTGTTCCTGGCGCACGTGGTGGACGTGATGCAGTCGCTGCACGTGCCCTTCGTCCTGCGGACCTTCGCCTCCACGCCCTTCTCCGTGCAGCTCTTCCTGCTGCCCATGTGGCCCTTCGCCTTCCTCGTCATGCTCGCCATGTGGGTCTGGTCCAAGACCTTCGTCATCTCCTGCTACAACCTCCGCGGGCGGCTGCACCAGATTTGGGCCGTCCCCAGATACGGCTTCCAGGTTCGTTTCCTGTCTTGTGTTGTGTTGTGTCTCATGTCATGTCATGCGATGATGGTGTGTTTTTATCTTTGGTCTCTGCATTGCCTGCACTGCAGTACTTCTTGCCGTTTGCCAAGGATGGCATCAACAAGCAGATCGAGCTCGCCATCCTCAGGGCCGACAAGATGGGCGTCAAGGTCCTCAGCCTTGCAGCCCTAAACAAGGTATATACGTATGGAGCCTTCTCATGATCTGGAGCTGGAGCTAGCCAACCTAAGACATGGTGGCTTGTGCAGAACGAGGCGCTGAACGGCGGCGGCACGCTGTTCGTGAACAAGCACCCGGACCTTCGCGTGCGCGTCGTCCACGGCAACACGCTGACGGCGGCGGTGATCCTGAACGAGATCCCCAAGGGCACGGCGGAGGTGTTCCTGACGGGCGCCACGTCCAAGCTCGGCAGGGCCATCGCGCTGTACCTGTGCAAGAAGAGGGTCCGCGTCATGGTACATATGCTTCGTGCTCTGGCGTACATGCATGCGTGGCGTCATGCATCTAGCTCCATCACCGACCCACCACCCAACTAATAATAATAAATAAACACGCACGCAACGCACGTGTGCTACGTACGTGCTTTATTTATTTGCAGATGATGACCCTGTCAACGGAGCGGTTCCAGAAGATCCAGAAGGAGGCGCCGGCGGAGTTCCAGCAGTACCTGGTGCAGGTGACCAAGTACCCGTCCGCGCAGCACTGCAGGACGTGGATCGTCGGCAAGTGGCTGTCGCCGCGGGAGCAGCGGTGGGCGCCGCCGGGCACGCACTTCCACCAGTTCGTCGTGCCGCCCATCTTCGGCTTCCGCCGGGACTGCACCTACGGCAAGCTCGCCGCCATGCGCCTCCCCAAGGACGTGCAGGGCCTGGGCGCCTGCGAGTACTCGCTGGAGCGCGGGGCGGTGCACGCGTGCCACGCCGGCGGCGTCGTGCACTTCCTCGAGGGCTACACGCACCACGAGGTGGGCGCCATCGACGTCGACCGCATCGACGTCGTCTGGGAGGCCGCGCTCAAGCACGGCCTCCAGCCCGCATGATCCGATCCGTTTCGTGGCCCGGCTCGACCGCCTCTATTGTAGGAGCCAGCAGCCCGAAACGCATGGGCCTGGCTTTGTCACTTTCCCTTTGTTTTCCTAGTTCAACATTGGGTGTGGATTGGTGGTTCCTGGAGATTCAATTTTCTTTTCCTTTTCTTCTTCCATCCACAATATGTATACTGTAAACTATACAATCTATATACCATATACAAGAGAGAAATTAAAGGATGTAATGAGAGAAAATACAAGGGGTAAAAAATATCTATATCTATATTCTATATCTATAATATTCACTGTTTGCCTAAATGGCCGTTTAGCCCGTTTACACACCGTTTAAACACTACACTGAGGTACACCGTTTCCGTTTAATCGGTTGGTTTGACCGTTTAAACGACCGTTTTTCCCGTTTAAGCACCCGTTTTGCCTGAATAATGGGCTAAACGGTAGGTGCCCGAATATTAAAAGCAAATTCTTTCATCCCATGTTTATTCTCTCCACTTTTCGCCCATATGACAGAATGTATTCTCCAACACAGTGACAGTTACTGTTTGCATACGCAAATTAAAAGATCTTTCGTTGGTGCCACGCTACTCATGTCATGGCCTAACCACTATGGATCAAGCTAATCAGGCAGAAGTCCCCCGTATGCTTGGCCTCGAGTTTCTTAGGCACAAGAATGATGTTGGACATGTTCAATAGGTTAAAGCTTTGGCCATTCGTGTTGTGTAACTATTTGAGCGCTATTGTGAGGCCATCTTTGATTTTGTGTGTTCATCAAGTTAAAGTATTGGTCACTCGTGCTGTCTTATTGGTTGAACGCTGTTGTGAGGTCATCTTTGGTTATGTCCTAGCAGTCCTGGAAGAATAGGCCATGAAGGGTGTGTTTGGTTTGAGGAATGAGGTGGTCCACCATCTACTCATTTCTCACCTTTTTTATTTGGTTTGTGGAATGAAATAGGTTGATGCATCATCACCTCATTCCTTACACGCTAATAATTAGTACTAGTATAAGGAATGGTGTCATTCCACAAAATTTGAGGAATGAACTCATGATACACCACCTCATCTAGGATGGAGTGGCTCCTCAAACCAAACACCCCAGTCGTCCAGGCCTAATGCTCCGTCCCGGTCATACAAAGAATTGTCTCCTTTATCTCATCATGTGAGAAGAGGGACTCTAGGGGAGGAAAGGTCATGCTGCTAGTACCCTAAAAAGGCTCAATTGAAGGTTGCATCACTAATTACCAAGGATCCCAAGTGTTGTTGGAAGTGGTCCCATGTCACCTTCACTTTGTCCTCATGGGTCTACACGAACCAATTATTAGTTTGTAGGCAGTGGATGTGTTTTTCTTCTAGGTCTTAAGTTCACACAAAGCTAGAATAATTTAGTGTTTGCATCCCCTCAACTCATGTAGGTAAGTTGAGATCTTTGGCGGCGGACTCTTGGTTTTTCAATTAGTGCAAGTCCCAAGGACTGATTCTCTAGCTTTTTGAGCATGTCGAGTTCCTTGGGGTGAGGAGCCTTTCTTCTTGTGGGATTTCGAGACGAAGAATCACTATTATAGAAACAATATTTATCAACAACATTTTTCAATGTCGGTTTTGTTAAAGCCGTTGGTGAAAATATATCACTATCAGTTTGAAACAAAATTGGCGATGAAAATTATTTTCAATGTTAGTTCTTGTCCCATACCGATGGTGAAAATGAGTTTCATAGCCGGTTCAGGAGAAGACCCAACGGTAAAAAAACTGCTCGAAGCAACTTGCATTTGTCTCTCTTCACCACTGCGTGTGTTTTCTCTAGGTCTATGACATGTGGGACTTGTGTGTTAACGTGTTGTTCGACAAATTGTCAGCCATAGAGCACGCAAATCCTTAGCCCCACTGCAACCTCTCTATGATCCTTGTGTCTCCATTCCCCCCTCCTCTCTCCATGTGAACATAGAAACACCTCTCTCTCTCGCTCATCGTCCCCTCAGCTTCTAGTGGTGGCCTGGCCCGGCGTGGAGGCCCCACGTAGCTGTACCCAGCAACAATCCACTGGTGCATGGGCTCAGGCCGAGGGCCCCGCGATAATGCCCTACCCTAGTGTAACATCCCAGATGTTAAAAAGTAATTAAGAAGGTGATCATGTCATCATTATGCATAATCATCATGCATCAACTCATGAATGCATTTCATGTTTATATTATAGCATTCAAATGTTATTTTATGGAGTGTTTTATATATTACCTGAAATAATGTTAATAATAATGATTATGAAACTTTGTGAATTTTAATGTGGGAATCTATTAAATAATTCAAAATCTAAGCACATTTTGGGGTTGAGCCAAAAAGGAAAAGTGTAGAGCTTGTCAATGTGTACAAAATTGGTTTTTAGAGTTTTCAAAGTTGTTATATAAAATTTGAAGTAATTTGAAAAGGGGTAAATTCTTAAAGTGTCCACTTTTGATTTTAAACTTGTATTTTAAAATGTAGACCGAATTAAAGTATGGTTATTAAAGCAAAGTTGTAGAACTTTGAATTTGGAACAACTTTTATTTTTAGAGATTTTTGAGTTACCATACAAATTTGAGAGTAATTTGAGAATTAAAGCGAGTGGCAATTCGGTAATTAGTTGGAACAGTGCCAGCAGGTGACACCTCACCGACGGCGAGCTTCCATCGACTTCCAGTCGCGCCCGTGGCCACCTCCGGCTTCACGCTGGCATGGGAAGGCTGCTGCGTGGCTTCTCCGTGCTTCTTGGCCGCGCTATAAAGCCTACGTCGTCGCCGTTCTTCTCCATTTCCTCTCCTCTGTTTTTCCCGTTGTCGCCGCTCAGCTCCGTCGAGCTCGCGCCGGAGCCATAGCGCCCTCCCAGTCTCAGCCCAGCATGTCATTGCTCCGCCTGCTCCTTGCGAACCCAGCCGACCAGTCTTAGGCGCCTGATTTCGCCGAGATACGCTGCGCACCGTCCTTCTTCCTCGTGGCCAGCCGCAACGCCATCGAGCTCGCTTCAACGTGGCCAGCACTCTACGGTGCGTCTCTGCCCTTGTGAAGCGTAGCTCCATCTTCTCCGTGTTGCCGTGATGCTCTGTGTCTTGTTGGATGACCTTTTCATCCACTGCAGCCACCGGAACGCCGCCGTCAACGACAGCTTGCTCTGCCGTATTTGCCTTGATCGCCGACAAGCTTTTCTGTTGCTCCTCCGGTTCAGCCATCAGCTCGAGCGTGTTTGGGGTGAGCTACTGAGTCTTCCCAAGCTTTTTGTTTAACCGCTACCGGCCTCACTTCGCCGGCGTAACGCAGCCGCACCGCCGTGGCCGCCATGATCGGCGTCGAGCTCGGTTTGAGCCGTGACTGGTGCAATTAATGCCACCAATAGGTGCGCCTTGCCGTGGGGATCACGCCGGTAACTCGGTCGTGGCCGGAGACCTCACCGTCGGCGAGAAACCGCCGGTCAGCGAGCCTCGCCGCCGTGGTCAGCGCGGAGGTACTGTGCTGACATGGGTGACCCACATGTCATTGACCGTTGAAGTGAAAATGGATTTTTCTAATTTGCAGATTTGTTTAAATAGTGCTGTGTTTTATTTATTTTGTGTAGAACTAAATAGAGCTTCAAAAATTATGAAAATTTTTGTGTGACCTCTTTGAGATGTAAAATATTTAGGAAAAATATTAAATGTTACTTTTCGGTACATTTTCAATGTGATAAAAATTGCTCAAATTAATTAATAAACGAGTTTCCATGATTTTTGTAGGCTAAAATAATTATCCAAAAATTATGAAAATTGTTTTTCCACTTAGTTATCATGTGATGAGTCTTCACAAAAATTTTGAGCTCATTTGGAAGAAGTTGATTTATTTCATAATTTTGAATTAAATAATTAATTCATAAAAACAAATAGTAAACCATAATGACTTAGGTTTTGTTTGAATTTTTGGATTGAGTGATGACCTTGGGTCATTAGCATAAAATGATCCTTGGTACTTAAAGTAAATGTTTGAGTTTGTGAAAAATGTTTAGTTAGTTGTTGGTTTGCAACTGTACCGCATAGGAAAGTTGTATTCAAGTTACTGATTTTTGCATCCATCGTCAAGCATCATGTTTTATATCTCGCATCATATTAAACATGGCATTGTTACCTCATGTAGTGAACGAAAGTGAGAATGTGGTAGTCAACCAAGTTATTGTGGAAGTTAATCTAACTATTGAGGTCGGGTTTGATATCTGTGGAACATCTCCGGAACCTGACTTTTCCGACAATCAAGGCAAGCCCCGGATGCATTTAAACCAACCTTGTGTTTTATAAATTTATATCGCTTTTGCTTTTAAATATTGCATTAGGTGATTAGGAGTTGAGTGGAAACCTAATTGGTGCATTATCAACCTTTTTTCCATATCAACCTTATTACCAGTTTCAATTTGAGAATGTCTAATTATTCTTAGCCATGCTTAGACCGATAAAAGTCAGGTGATTACCTATCACCTGCGAGATATAATTGGGTTTTTGATACGACTGGTTATTTATGTTATCATGAGATATGAGCATGTGGAGTAATAAATCTAGATCGGACGGACTCGGTGTGTGAGAGCCACAGGACATGGATGTCTTGTGAGCGGGTTCTTTCCGCCTGTGTCGATTAAGAACCGTCCGTTATTGAATTGCATGAGGTGAGACTTTGTAGTACTGGCCACATACTCCGGTATGCCTTAACTCGGCTATTCTATTACGAGAATGGCTACTCGCGCACTGGGAGTGGAGAGATGGCGGGAGTAGCGTGTACCCACGTGGCAATGGGTTGGATTGGTGGAGTACTGTGCTCTCAGGTGGCGTGGACCTGTTCTTATTTTAGAGGATCTGAGGGCAGGTTGGTATATGTAGGTCAGGGACCTGCATATGTCGTGTGGTTGGGAATCCCCAGCTGGGTTATAATCGGTTTGAATCGTCGTTGCTCCTCGGTTATGGAGACTCAACTCACTGTTCATCATCGTAGTTAATAAATGAAACTTGAGTAAGATTTGAGAAAGAGTTTGATATGAAATTCATGGTCTCAATACGGATCATGGTAGATTCATATATGATCTTGATGAAGGTTTAAATGTTGAAAGAAAGAATCTTGTTAGATAGCTTTTACGCAAAAGAACTTTGTTTATTGCTAAAGCCATACTTTGAATCCCTGAGCCTGTATTCCTGAGTCTTATCAGTTTTTATTTCGGTTAAGTCTTGTTGAGTACTTTTGTACTCAGGGTTCTTTAACCCTTGTTGCAGGTGAGCCTCATGAGCAGGTCTGCTTTGGACCGTGCTGCATGACAGTTTTTCAAATCGAAGATGATAAGTAAATGTGTGGCCCTTGGGCAGGGCACTTTATTTGTGTGTTTTGTATTATGTTACTAAGATACTCTACTACTATGGTTTGTAATAATAATCGTACTTAGTTTGTAAGGTTTAAAACAACTGGTTTGTAAACTAAGTTATTGTAAGACTTTCGCTATTTCACTCTGATGTAAATTAATAAATAAACTGTTGTAATACTGCAATGACTCTATAATGGATCCTACTCGAAAAAATCGTGGATGATTCGGGGTTCTCCGAGGACACCCGACAATCTTCTTAAGTTACCGGGAACATATGCATAGTCGTTAGAGGTCATTGGACAATGACAGGTGCATGTGGGCCTTATAATTTAGGAGGTTCTACCACACCTAGGCATGACTGCAGCTCCCAATGCGTGGGCCTAGGCAGAGGCCTTCCGCGTGGTAGCACATGGGCCTCGACATGTGGCTCTCCGGTGCATGAGTTGATCTCCTCATCCTCTCTCCCTCCTGCCTCAATCTCCCTCACCCCCTCTCTCTCTCTCTCTCAAAAATCTGGCGGCGGCGACGGGCCAAGAAAAGATACGATAATGGGCCAGGGCGAGGAGGCAATGATGTGGGTTTAGTGGGCGATAGTGTAGGCAATGACCGCTATAGAGGGGATGACATGGCAACGGTTGGCTAGAAGCGGGATCTGTATGCTAGAAGCTAGGTTCCTTTTGTTTTTTTCTGATTATGACTGCCGACATGTATAAGGAGCCAATAGTGACCATCATTTTCACCGCTATTTTGAAACAAAAGGGTGGTGAAGCTTATTATCACCGTCCACTTTCACCGTTGAAGGGCAAAACTAGTGGTGTTGAAATTGTTGTTTTACTTAATAAGCTCCTTGACCATGTCTAGTTGCAGTCTTCACCAATCTTTGTTTTGCTCGACTTCTTGATGGCTTTAGCGGTTCATGTTAGCTTTATGTTTAGCTGTTTTAGGGGTCGCGATGATCTCACCGGCTTGTCCCATGCCACTTGGACCTCCTCTTTAAAGCCTTCCATGTGCATCCAGAAGTTTTCAAACTAGAAGAAAATTGGTTGGTATTAGGCCTGTCTCACCTTGGAGAAGTAAGGGTGTGTGGTCAGATATGATAGAAGGCAATGATTGTATGTGGTGGGGGAAGAGAAGCTCCCGATTCGTCAATTCTATTCATGGTTGGGTTGTCTTAACCATTTCTCCAAGTGAAACGACTGCCGTTAAGGTTAATCTCATTTAATGACGTCTAATGTCGCTTTGAACGATCCCACAAGGCGACGATTTAAGTTTGTGTTGGTTTTATCCGCAGCCTGGTTGATAAGGTTAATGTCACGGAACACCAACCACTGGTCGCGGACTAGGTTTGCCAGGTCCTTCATCGGCATCTGCTACATGTTAGAGGCTTTGAAGCCTATTTTTTCCTATGAAGGTTGCAACTCCCACTACGACACATTAGTGACAATTTAGGATGCATATTAGTGATGGGTAAAGCAAGCATCTCTAAATTCACGTCTCTAAAAATGTACTCGTCTCTGATATGTTACCTCACAAAGATGGGCTTGAATGAGGCATGTCTCTGAAAATATTCAGAGATGGTTATTGAATCGACGAGTCTCTAATATGTGAACATTAGAGATGGGTACTATTGTTATGTGGCCCTGTCAAACTAGGAAGAGACGCCTGGTAGATAGATGCATCTCTAATCCTGCATCTATGACCTTTCTTGTTTTAGCGTCACTGATTTACATGTCTTTTTTTTGCGTTCATATTGTAGTGTCGATCATTCATCCCACACACAAAAACAATAAAAAGTCCATTCATTTTCGTAACATGTTAAATGAAGGATGAAATTGTTGTATCCAAATAGTCTATTACTTGAGCAATAACTAGTTCACTCTCATGGGATCTTTAAAAGGAAAGCTGAACAGGAACAACTCCATAAACTGAATAAAACCAAATTCCAGGGATCCTTGTTCTTCAAGCAAACAGGCTAAACACCACTGACCATAACAATGGCTTGGCTTCACCTGCAAACTAATTAACTGCCATATGCACCACACATATTGGATCCAAACTATAACTCCCATATGTACTTTAAGGCCGCTTGCGGCATCCCTTGTAATATAAACTGCTTTCTTCTAATACAAAGATACGCACACTCGTACGTATTCGAGAAAAAAAAAAACTCCCATATGTTCCGTTCACATAGGAGCCACAAACATACTACTGCTGAGGGGCACAATACTCAAGAGATGAGCAGGCAAGAAATATTCTCCCCTCCTCCCCTTGATGAAATTTACAACCGCAACAGATTTTGAGCTCAAAACCTCTGATCGTGCGTGGATGTTGCAGTGGAGCACGTACGACGAAGGTGCCAGAAGGTGATCCTCCCAAATCACACACCGTAGATGGCTGAGACCCTCCGCAAGACAGTCAGCTTGAGCTCGAGGATGCAGATGTAGTCGGCCGTCCGCCGGAGCAACACGTCGACATCGGCGTCATGGGCGTCGGGGACGATCTTCTTCAGCTCCCTGAGCCTCCTCAGAGCCATATATACATGCTGGAAAGGCCTCCTGCTCATCCGCGACACCACGCCTTTGTTCTTCTTCTTCCCCACCGTGAACATGGCTTTCCTTCTCATATCTCCCAGGAGAAGCAGCTCCGGTTACAGACTAGTTAAGATTGAGATGTGTAGCTAGATCTGCAGGATGTGTGGTGTGTATGACCCGGCAAGGAGACATTTATAGGCGAGAGAGGCGAAGGATATTTCACTTGGCTATGTGGGTGGACCTTGGTTCTGCTAATCAGTAGACTGAGCTGTCAACCTGAAAGCATAGCTCTCACAAGGCATGTCATCTTACTGTGCTTGTCTGACATGCATGGATAGATAGATCAGGGAAACGTCTGGTGTGTACGTACGTCCATGCTTTTATCAAATTTTTACAGAATTTTCATCAAAAGGTTTATTCCAGATTTCAAGACGATTACTCTGGCAAAGCAATTCTCAATCCACCTCGTAATTTGTCCATGCAGTTGTAATTTTTACTCACTTCGGCTTAGACACCAAACTT
This sequence comes from Miscanthus lutarioriparius, assembly GCA_904845875.1. Classification (NCBI taxonomy): domain Eukaryota; kingdom Viridiplantae; phylum Streptophyta; class Magnoliopsida; order Poales; family Poaceae; genus Miscanthus; species Miscanthus lutarioriparius. The sequence goes on along the minus strand of CAJGYO010000003.1, from coordinate 43,950,173 downwards.
GCGCAAACATGATTACATGATGCCCTGCTGAGCTGTCTTAAATTACTATGACGAACAATAGAGTGCACCCTCTGTTCTTTCTCACCTGAAATGCACGCAGGCGAACTTAAGACAAATCTTCTTGTCCTAATAATCGTAATCATCATCAAGCTGTTAGCATTATTTGCAATGATTGGAGGAATTCCCATGTGATCTTTGCCAACTTGCCGCATGTAAACTGCAAGAATCTGCAACTGGATGATATATAATCCGTCGGTGTGGCCAGCTTGGGGCCTTGGACACATTGATAGAGAATGAGTGTATCTTATAAGTGAGCAAACACTCACCAATTGTATATGTCACTTTGTTGTCGTATTTTGGCATGTTGATATATCCAACTGATAAATGTAATTCCTTGCGTCGATTTTATGTAATTCCTTGCGTCGATTTTATTGAAGAAAATTCACAAGCCATCGTCAGGTCTCTGGGTTTGGGGCCATACATAAAATGGAAATGAAAGAAAGATTGATCGATTGATCTGGCCGTTGGCGACACTACATGTGACCCTTACATCTCACCAATCACCACTACTATGCCTGCTCTGTTGCTAGATAGGAACATGGGCTTGTTGCACCCAAGCACTGCTTGCAGAACACAGGGACGGCAGACGCAAATGCCTCTGCATTTTGTAGAAACACTGACAAACTACGTGGAGCGTACGTGTAGCTAACGCATGCATGTGCCAGCTCTGAGGTGCCGATCATTTGATTGTTTTTTTCCAATCAAATTTCAGTTCGGAGAGAATCTTTTCAATTCGGATCACATCGGCACGCCATTTTTATTTGCATTCTATGATTGATCGAGCTTCATCGATCGCCACAAGGAGCAGCAGGCCATGAAAACTACTCGTTTCCATGCGGTGCGTGCGAGTTGGCGAACTGTTAAGGGCCTATATGGCAGGAATCGGTTCAATTTCACAGCAAAATCGTTGGCATGGAGAAAATTTTTCGAATTCCAAGCAGACCCTGAATGGATTATTTCTGGCATACTGTCTTCTTCACTTGTCGGATCGGATGCATGCATGTCACGTAATACGTACGTCTGTCGGTCACTCGGTCTGAACAACCCTGCAGATGGAATTGGTGTGAACGTAACGACGATTGTATTATAGCAGTTCGTTATTTATAAAATAAAGACAATTTGCTATCAATATCTAATTATATTATATACGACTAGTAGAGAAACGAGCTGTACTCCTGGTTCTCAACCCCTTCAGTCCCGGTTTTAGAACCGGAAGCACAAATCCAGGACTAATGGAGCACGTCCTTTAGTCCCGGTTTCTCACCCGGAACTAAAGATCCACCTTTAGTCCCGGTTGATAATACCAACCGGGGTTAGGCCTGGCCACGTGGGCCGGTCCTTTAATCCCTGTTGGTATTACCAACCGGGACTAAAGATTTTCTTTTTTTTCTTTTCTTTTGTTTCTATTTTCAATTGATGATTCGTTCGCATTCTACGCTGCTAGCGGGACTTTCAATTTTCGTTCGCATTCTACGCTGCTACTTTCAATTTTTTTTCTTTTTTTTTGTTTCTATTTTTAATTGATGATTCATTTTGTCTTTCGAATACGTATTCTACGCTGCTAGAATATACGTATTCTACACGTTTCTAATATACGAAGGACTTTTAGTCAAGGATGCAGCGGTACGATCTTATAGAACAGATCCTGTTCAAGTAAGATCGCGGTGCATGGCTCCAGAGCTGAGCTTTTAAGTTAGCTTTCATCCTTCTGAGCAAGCGAGGTGGTGCTAATAGGTGGGACTGGCTAGCAATTCCAGCATATTGCGTACTGGGCCGCTCCATTCTGGTATATGTTCTCTCCTATGTGTGGGCTTCAGGTCGAGCCAGCCCATCGAGGCTCCTGTAAACGCCCGGGACTAAAAGACCTTTAGTCCCGGCTCGTAATACCAGCAGGGACTAATTGCTACTTCCTAGTACAAACTGTAACCGGGACTAAAGCACGGCAACAAACCGTAACCGGCTGATAATACCAAGCACACAAGTACGTCTCGATCGCCATCATGCATGCGTCGTCACTCTTCGTTTCTTATTGCTACTTCCTGGTACAAACTGTAACCGGGACTAAAGCACGGCAACAAACTGTAACCGACTCATAATACCAAGCACACAAGTACGTCTCGATCGCCATCATGCATGCGTCGTCACTCTTCGTTTCTTATTGCTACTTCCTAGTACAAACTGTAACCGGGACTAAAGCATGGCAACAAATGCAAGCAGGGGACATCACCCTGTCAGTGTCAGCTCAAAAGACTGCCTGTTACAGTTTCAAGCTTTAGTCCCGGTTGGAGACAGCAACCGGGACTAAAGGTCCCTTTCTAGTCCCAGACGGAGCCTCCAGCCGGGAGTAGACTTTTTCTCCCGGTTGGAGGGACAAACCGAGAGTAAAAGCTAACATTTAGTCCCGGTTGGTAGCTTCGAACCGGGACTAAAGGTCTCCTGCAGCAAAAGTCTGCCGCAGTAGCCGTTGGGCAGGGACCTTTAGTCCGGGTTGAATCTACAAACCGGGACTAAAGGTCTCTCTAGTCCCGGACGTGAAAAATACCGGGACTAAAACCAAATTTCGAGGCGGGATCAAAAATCGTTTCTCTACTATTGCGATTAAGTCAAAATCCTGGTACTTTTGGCCCAATGCAGGACCGGCCTTTCCATCATATTGCAGGCGATGCTTCACTGATAAGTGTTCCCATAGGCACACCACCACTGTTCTTCCAAGCAATCAGGGCTGCAAAGTACAATGCTAGCTAGATAGCCACTGTGTAATGAACAGTGAAGGGCTCCCGATCTGAGCAGGCACGAGATGAAACAGCAGCTCGTTCTTGACACCTTTTTCTGTTTCTGAAGCAGCAGTTTGAAGCCGATGAGATTTGAGAAAGAAAAGTAACCGCGCGATTAGCAACAACCTGTCTCTGCGTCACTTTTGGTTTTAACTTACTACACTGCTTGCGGCCGGGTAGATCTACGCCGGAATTTAACCTACACACGTTGCGCAGCGCATGCATGCATGGGCAGAGCATGCATGTATGCAATAATCGATTAGGATTTAGGGCAGACAGCTGCAGCGTGTGAATGACAATTCGCGTGCTGATCGATCAAATCTTGCAGGATATGGATATGTACGCATGCAAAAGGTCATTGAGGACGGATGGGTGGTAGATTCGGTGTAGCCTTTCGTGCCAGGACCCGGCCGGCGGCTCTTCAGAGTTTCAGAGGAGCTACTAAGGCGACGTGGATCAACCGCCTTCGCTCAACAACGCATGTGCTGACGATCTAGTGATGCTTTGATTTATTGATGATCCATTGTGCAAGATGGAGTTAACCGACGGTTAAGATCACGCCACTCAGTTCATCAATTGGTGTAGCCGTCCGTTCTTTTACATGTGTTTGGTAAAATAAATTAGACATAGGCCATACACCAATGTCGACTTGATGCAACAAGCAGCCCGCGCTTATCATGTGCTTGATTTTGAGAAAATAGACGATGGAATGGTTCCATCCCTGATTTTTTAGAACAAGACAATCCCATTCGATTGTTTGGTTCAGAGTATATATAGAGGCGATTTCAAATTTTTGTTTACTATGTGGAATAGGGTCAGTGAGAACGGACACCATTTTCCTCAAAAAAAATAAGAAGAAAAACGGTGTCGGTGTTTCGAGTTACCACCGACGAGTAAATTTGTATTATTGCGCGTCTGACTCGGATGGTGTGCTTAGAGGACACGAGGTTTATACTGGTTCGGACAGAAAGTCCTTACGTCCAGTTCGTCGCTGCTGCTCGTATTACTAGCACCGAAAGTTTATAGTAGGGGTTACAAACGGACGAGAGAGGGAAATGATCCCAAGTCTCTGGTGAAAGGAGTGAGTGGGTGCTGAGAGCTCGATCGCTGCTCAGCTGTGCGTTCGTGTCGTGCTTTTGTGCGGATCTGTATCGGATCTTGATGGGTCGATCGGTCCGGGAACCTCTTCATGGGGCGCCCTACTTTTCCTTTTATAGGCCAAGGGAAAGCGCGGGTTATAGCAGAGGAAAAGGAGAAGAACGAGAGAGAGGAAGGCCTCCAGGATCGTTGGGTCCTTCTTCTCCTTCATGCGGGTCCCACCGACACTGTAGATGTCAACAGGGACGGCTCTACGTCGCAGTCCTGTCCGTCACTAGCGCCATGCGCAGAAGTCACCCGCCGGTCATGGCGCTCAACTCCGCCCTGGCGGACGTTGTGGTAAACTGACGTGCTTGCCAGTGTTCGTACGAGGGTTAGGTAGAACAACACCGGTACGCCCGACGCTGTTCTTGATGTGAATCCTCAGGTATGGCCCGCCGTGGCCGCGGGTTACATCGGGGCATGCCGGTCTCTCCCTTGGTGTTAGAGTTTTGACCTAGGCTCATACGCTTGGACCTGTAGTGGTTGGCAGCGGTATGGGTCCCCATCGGGCGAGATAGAGCCCACACCCAAGGGGTCGGGCGAGGCGGAGCCCACGGCCTCGGGGTCGGGTGAGGCGGAGCCCACCCCCAGAGGTCGGGCGAGGCGGAGATCGCGGCCTCGAGGTCGGGCGAGGCAGAGCCCGCGCACCTGGGGGTCGGTTGGAGCCGTAAGTGCGCTCTTGACTGCTCGGTTGAATCAATGTTGATGACCATTAGCTCCTCCTCTTCGGGTACCCTAGTATTGGTCCCCAACAAACGGATGCACTATTTTCTTTAAAAAAGAACGGGGGCACTATCAGCTACCATTTGCGGTTGCGATTATGGTGTGTGAGGATAGAAGTGTAGGTGGTGGAGGGCTTGGGACAAAGAGATGGACTACCACGCCGAGGCTTGGCCGTGACAAATACATAGGCGGAGGCATGGAGGTCATCGAAGCTTGGTCACACATGGGCCATGGATGGCCGCCACCCCAGATCTAGACAAGGAGAATGTCTAGACTTAACCGCTGGCCATGGATGACCGTCTCCACAGATCTAGATAGGAGAACCACATGACTTAGCTGTGGACTATATGGATGGCCCGACTACTAAAGATCTATACCACTAGGCTTTGGCCGGTGAGCTGGACCTACATCCTAAGGCTAGAGGGAGGCAAGCCATCAACCTTGGATGTCGGTGAAGGGAAGCGAGTGTATAGAGTGCAACCTAAGGGTGGAGGAGGTGCATGTTGGTGAGAAGGAGTTGGCCGACGGCTGCAAAGATTAGGCAGTAGAAGGCAACGGCTTGACCCACGCCTAATGCAAAGAGAAAGAAGCGGACAGTTGCGTAGCAATGTGGAAGAGTGATGTGCCCATCCCCTCAATTATGAGGGATGAGTTGGACCCGAATAAACATTTCTCTATATGGATGATCTCATCTACCTTATCTTCAAACCAAACACTTCAATAAGAAGGACCATCCCATCCCATCCCATCCAACATGGATCTAGCAACCAAACACTACCTTACATCTCATTAGTTGTACGTGGCTCCAATAAACCGAGTAGTTGAGTTTGAGATTAGCGAAGTCATATCATCTATCGATAAGAAAAGGGACATAAGTCCATTTTTGACCATCGAACTATCAGAGTTTTGTTTTGGGCAAGGAACTGCAAACCAGAAATCTTCGACCATACAATTATCAAAACTGTTCACATTTGGTCAAAAAGAGCTATTTTGATGGGTGGTTTCGTTGACGTGGATGACACATGGTAGTGGAGCCCACACATTAGCCTGTTTATTTCCTCTCTTGTCTCTTCATCCTACTCTATTCTCTCTCCTGCCCCTCCACATCGTTGTAGGGGAATACGACACTATCGGTGGGGGCGCAGAGCATGATAGTGGCTCGGGCACAGACGTCCCCAAAGGCAGTGCATGTGGGCGCAATGCATGGCTATGTCACGGGCTTGGCACATCCACCGTCGCCTCCCTCTCCTAATTCACAGTCGATAGGCGCCTTCTTCCCACCGCGCCCCTCATCTGCAGGCGGTGGTACTGATTCTACCATAGATGAGCTGATCTAGAAGAAATGGTGGGCTTTGTGTGGCAGTGATGCTGGCATCCTCCATCCTTATAGTGGTTAGTGAGGTCATTGTCGCCAAGGTACTCAACAATTTATGTGAGCCACTACATAGTGAGCCTATAGTTATTAGTGAGGAATTTGTGCTCCTCCTTGAGCTGGGCCAGGATGAAAAGATACCTGGGCAGGTCCCTAGTCGTGCCCGCAGCATGGGAGTCAGGAGTGGCAGTTTGAGGCTATGGATGGCGTCAAACACCTTGATCCCCATGGTAGGGGGGCCATAGCATGGTCGACGTGCAGCTCGACCACGACAAGCTCAGCCCATGATGCGTGGATCAGGTGCATCGTGGCCTCCTACATTGTTAGCGCTGTCTGAATCTTCTTGAGGAGGGGCCTAACACATAGGTGAAAGGATTTAGATAGCTAGAAGGGGCGAATAGCCTATAAAAGCTTTCTCTACACAACATAATACTAAGGTTGATTAGTACAACAAGAAGCCCTAATAGCAACTACTTGCCCTAGCTCTATTTCACCCAATGCAAGCCCCTACAAAGTTCTAGTAGCTTGGTTTCTATTCTATTTCACAACAACACACAAGCTACAACTACCAAGAACAACACAAGAGAGCTACTAAACAAGGTAACTAACACTAGTTACAACTACGACTACTACTAACCTACTCTAGTTAGCAAGGCAAACAACTACCACTCACAAGTAAGGAATGAAAGTAAGCACAAGTGAGAGTAGTGAGCAAACCAATGAGGGCAAGTGAAGACACAAGATTTACCCCTAAGGCTCGGTTGCTTGCTGGCAACCTACATCCTCATTATGGCGAGTCCCCATGTGATAATTCACGAGCTCACTAGCATGACAAGCTAGACCCACCAAGGGAGCCGCAAGAATCACTCAAATTGTGCACTCCAACTAGCCACGAGCATTCCACTAGAGTATCCCTTTGCACTCCATGAGGTGGGATCAATACCTCTCACAAGAATCATATCAGAGGCGAAGAACAATCACCAATCTTCCTCAACGACCTCAAGCTACTCTAAGCCATCTAGGTAGTGTAAACCACCAAGAGTAGCAAGAAAATCGTAGCCCAATCGATGAACTAGTGCCACTAGATGCAAACTCTAAAGCAAAATGCGCTAGATCTCTCCCTAACTCAATTTGGATGAAGCACAAGTCAAGAGATGAGTGGGAGGTGTTCTTGCATGCTCATAAGTGTGTTGGTTTGCTTAGAATGCCAAGAGAGCTCACTAAGAGCCGACCAACACCTATTTATAAGCCCCCTTGGAATAGAGCCATTGGGGCCCTTAACTACACTAAAATTATGGGCATCGGATGCTCCTATGGGCATCAGATCCTACCCAACAGATCATATGCAATGTTATAGTAGAACATAGCATATGGTCTGATGCTCCTGTGCTTGCTCTGATCTGATGCTTCGCGCGTGGCCTAGATAGAAACTAGCTGTTGGCAGGGCAACAACTAGTGCAACGCTTCCTCCGATGCAGCAACTTCGATGGTCATCAGACTAATGCCGCACCCAATTCAATGCAACACAGAAAGTTCCCAGAGCGCTCATCTGGCCATTGGATTGGACCGACGCCAAGCATCAGATTAATTTGATGCCACCTTCAAACCTCTCGCACGCTGACAAGTAAGGGCCACTCTAGTGAACGGTGCTTCCTTATAGTCCTATGGTGCCCTCTGAGCAACCATCAGATTATAGGCTCTCCCGATCTGATGTTGTCCAGAGCCGACCCAGAGAGGGTTTAGGACCATCGGATTGGTCCGATGCCTAGCATCTGACCACCCGATGCCTAACCCTAGGCAAAGTTAACACTTAGTCACACACAATGTAGCTTATGCTCCGACGGGGCCCATCGGATCAATGCAATGCCCATCTAGAGCTTCTGTTAGCTCGGTTTTTAACCCCTTTTTCAAATGTGCCAACTCCAAGTGTTCCAACATGTGTGCAAGTGAGTTAGGACTTTCACAAACATTTTTCAAAGGGTTTTCGCGTTATCTCACCTCGTCACTAGGTCAAATGCATACACAATATAATTTCACGCTTAGTGCCACTTAGATAACCAATTTGAAGTTTGGAGATTTCCTCTTAATAGTACGGCTATCTATCCCATACTCGACCACACACTCTATTGTGTCTTGACCGACAAAACAAAATCCCTATTTATACCTTTGCCTTCACAACTTGGATTTTGTTTTTATCTTTCTTCTTCTCCTAGTGAGAGCTTGCTCCATCTTAACTGATCACCCTTCATCCATCTCCAAGCCTTGATCTCCATCTAGGTGTGGACTTAACCTAGCTTAATCAAACACTTGGCAAGAGGTTAGTCCATTAGCTAGTTTTCTCAATTACCAAAACCAAACAAAGGGCTTTCAACAGGCTAGCGAGGGCTTGTCGAGATCGACTATTGCTTTGTGCTCGCTTGGAGGTGGTGTTGTGGACTACTCATTGTACGTGGTAGCACTCACTGAGGAGCAGTTAGACTAGCTACTACCTACCACTAGAGACAACGACGATGACTGATGTGGCGATGCGGGTGGCGTTGTTGTCCGCCTCAAGAGGGAAGCAATAGCCGCAAAGGAGGATGCCCTTTAGGCGTCGGCATAAAGGCGCTGCTCCTTGTCATCATTTGTTGTCATCATCATAGTGAGATAGTAGTGACCATCATGGTGCCGAGTATGTCGAGGAAGTGGGAGGATGTGGTAGCAAAGTGTGGAAGAGGGGCAACAGAAAGAAGAGAGAGATGAACAGAAGAGAAGATATGACATATGGGCTCACTGCCACAAGTAACCCAGAACTACCATCAAAATAGCCTAAATGGCCAAATGTGAATAACTTTAATAGTTACATTTTTTTGTTTTTAAGTTCTGTGGTTAAAACTAAACTATGGCAATAGTTTCATGGTAAAAAAAGGACTTCTCCCTTAAGAAAATAATTCACCAAAAATAGGAGTGTTCATGCTAAATCAGGGACTTAAATCTAGGGGTTATTTTGATCCATACCATTGCAATTCTCGAAGTTCTGAGATATACCATTACAATTTAAGTATTTTGAAACATGCCATTATAATTCTTCGTCTACCTAACTTTTACCATTTTCTACGTTTTCGGGTTGTATAGACCCACTGTCAGATGACTGTATGGGTACGCATCTACGGTATGGCCTCATATACCCATGCTACTTCTCTTCTTCCACTCATTGACGTGTGGGTCCCACACGTCAGATCCTCCTTCAACCTCCGGCCTATGTCCATGGCAGTGGTCATGGTCGTGCATGGCGTGGGCGGACGCTCGCGATGGCCGCAAGGCTGCGCCCGCCGGCGAGGCCACACCCGCTCGCGCGAGACTGCCGCGCCCACCTGAACAAGCTCCGGTGAGCACGCCATGGCCGGCCCGCAAGTTTCACGCCGCCATGAGCTCGCTTAGCCGAGATCCACGCCGGCTTCCTACCTCCCCGCGACGCGCTCACCGAGGCCCGGCTGGCCCTCCGCGTGACACGCCCGTCCACGCGGCGAGACGAAGAAGAGCCCTGACTGGCTTTTTTTTCTTTTTTTTCCATCCGCCCTGCTCCTCCACCGTATAGGTTGAGCGCCGCCGCGGGGTGCTATGCCCTGACTGGATCCGGCGATGGCGGCCGACGGATCTCGGTGGGCGAGCTTGCGGTGGCCATGGCGTGCTCTCGGACGGGGGGGGGCGGCATGCACCTCCTCGCATGGGTGGGCGCCGTGGCCTCGCGCGGGTAGGCACCATGACCTCGGCGTGGTGGCTGGTCTTGTTGCCTGCCTGGCATGGCAGGCCATCGCGGGCGCCCGCCAGACAGAGCACTGCGACCACCGACCACCACCGCCATGGACGCGGGTGGAGGTTAAGGAGGAGGCGACGTGGGTGGGACCCACACGTCAGCAAGTGGAAGGAGAGAAGTAGTAGGGGCATTTTAGTCTATACGAAAGATGAGTACTCGTAGACAACCGCATGACGTAGAAAATGGTAAGAATCATGTAGATGTAGAATTATAATGGCATATTTCAAAATAGATGAATTGTAATGGCATATCTCAGAACTCCGATAATTATAATGGTATGGATCAAAATAACCCTAAATCTAGACATACTCCCTAATGTCCCCAAAAATGCAATTCTATATTTGAAATGAGCCAAGTTTTCTCGAGGCTGACCAAATTTATGAAAAATAGTATCATTATTAATGTCTCTACATTTTCTATAAAAATATATTTCATAACATTTTAATGATATTTATTTGGTATTATAAATGCTAGTAATTTTTCGTATTGATGAATTGATCAAGTATGAAATTGTTGATTTCAAGCAAAGTGAGAATAATTGTATTCTCTTTATTAAGATAGAGTGAGTACATGTTTTACGACGACGAACCTAGCTAAGTAAGGGGCTGTCTGGATTCAGAGATTAAAATTTAGGAGGTATCACGTGAGGGTGTTGTATAGGGTGTTCGGATACTAATAAAAAAATAAATTACAGAATCCGTCAGTACTCCACGAGACGAATTTATTAAGCCTAATTAATCCATCATTAGCATATGTTTACTGTAGCACTACATTGTCAAATCATGGACTAATTAGGCTTAAAAGATTCATCTCGTAAATTAATCGTAAACTATGTAATTAGTTTCGTAATTAGTCTATATTTAATACTCTATACATATGTCAAATATCCGATGAGACAACGATTAAAGTCTAGAGGAGGAACCGTGCACCCCCTAACTTACAGCTCCCCAAGTTTAATGCGCGTTCTGTTGGACGACTGGCATGGCTAACAATCAGGGCCCTGCTAGTGTAACAGCCGTGCGCGCTCTCTTGCTGCCGCGGCATGTGATGTGCTCATGTGCACGTCCACTTCGCCCCGTGGCCCGTGGCCCGTGGCCCGTGGGCAGCATTTACCCCATGCACGTGCGCTCCTCAGGACGGTCTCGGTAGGCCTATCCACCAGCCACTGGAACCTGTATGGGCCGTAGCTAGAAATTCAACAGGGTGCCGTGGGCCGTCACGGCCCGCTGGGCAGAAAAAAAAATGAGAGAGAGGACATGCAAATCCTGTACATCTTCCAGAAGAGATTTGTTTTTGTTGCTTCCGATATTACAAATAAAATATGTTAATTTACTAAAAAATAAAATATGTTAATTAGCATAATTATTATCCTAATTATAATACAAAACATATACTAATTAACCTATTAGCACTTATCAAAATTAATCTTGACATCATAATTACTAAGCAATAATATAACAAACTAATAATCATTAATTATTTATTATTGATGAAGATTAGAAAACATGGATGAGCTCGTCAGACAATTTTTTTGGTGGCAATGATATCCAGCATCAAGAGAATATTCCCTGTCAGTGATATCCATATCCGCTCGTCCACGAATCAAACACCGTTTGTCCTTGGACCGCTATCTCCCATCTAGGGATATTGAGCAAACCAAACGCACCCTAAGACAACCATCTAACACAACTAACCAGATATTGTGATAGTATCCACTCACACGGTCCATGGTAAGAGTGGTATCAGGAATGGTCGAATGCTCTTCTTCTTCTTCTGGTACAAGCGTTCAGGAGCAGCTGCAGGCCTCTCTGTTATTGGAAGGAAAAGGACGAGGAAGCACAGAACCTGTAGGACATGTAATGCGACGAAGAAGTGAGCGAAAGGCCAAGTGGACTGTGGACCTGAAGTCACTGAAAACGGTAGTACCCGGACCTCTGCAGCCGGAGAAGGGGGGCCAGGACCCGCCCCCACATAGCTCCTCCGTCCGTGTTTGTGTGGGCTTGTTTGATTTATAAATCATATTTTTTTAGTCAACAAATAATATTTTTTTCATACCAAATTAGTTAACAGTATTTTCAGTCATGACTTATCAGCCAAACAAACCCAAACGAACAAGACGAACTTACTATGCCTAAACTTCGGTAAATTATGGTTGTTAAAGAAAATGTGGCGACCAAAATCGAAGCCACACTTGTAACAAGATTTGGCACGAAATTAAGTCTATCACATATAGGGCAAGATGCTAAGAAAGTATAACGTGTCGTAGGTGTGTACAGTGAACCAAACAGCCACCGAAGAAACCGTGGCACGACCAACCTTTATCCTGGCAGGTTTTGCCCACCAACCAAACACGCACTCAAGTGAATTCTTCGGTCTGACACAGCACAGAGCAGCCGTTTGGCACACCTCGGCCGACACCGCGGAGCTGCGCCCCGAACCACTCGCATGCACGACAGCACGAGGCCGGCCCCTCCCCGTCGTGTCGGCGTCGCCCGCATCGGCCGGCCTCCATTTGTCCACCGTCACCGTCTGTCAAATCAACGCCGCGTATTATGCCTTGCCAAAAATGTGACATTCCCTTCCCATCGCGCCAGGGGGGCCGATAGGGAGCGAGCGAGGCCGTCGAGGTCCTACCTACGCACATGGCTGTGCCGCTGAACAACGGCGGCCGTGAGCCCGCGATACGGATCCGCGGAGAGCAGCGGGCTCCGCTGCCGCTGTTCCATTGGTTGCAGTTAGAGATGTTCTGGTGCCCAACAGTTCTCCCACCAGCCCTCCTGTCTCCCCACCGACACATCATGGGAACAATCTGCAAAAAACATGTGTTTCGTACTGACGTACGTTGGACAATCACAAGCACCGATGGTTCATCTTCATCTTGGGCCTGTGTTTAGTTGGCGAATTTTTTTTTAAAATGAGTACTGTAACATTTTCGTTGTTATTTGACAATTAGTGTCTAATCATAGTCTAATTAGACTTAAAAGATTCATCTCGTGAATCTCGTGAATTTCATCTAAACTGTGTAATTAGTTTTATTTTTTATTTATATTTAATGCTTCATGTATGTGTCCAAAGATTAGATGTGACGGAGAATCTTGAAAAATTTTGCAAAATTTTGGAAACTTTGGAGGCACTTGGAGTTGCATTTCCAAACAAGCAGTGCTCACGTTACCTCTGTGCTCATGTTCATGTGCAATCACAGGCAATAGTTGTACTGCTGTTCTGCTGATCAGTGACTCTTTACTAGCGAGTGATTGCTGATCGGCGGGCAAAGTTGCGTTTACTCCCTCCTTGATGGCCTGGCGAGATCAGATCACATCAGATGAGCTGCACTAATGACACCATGGTGCCTGGAAGCGTAGATCAGCAATGGAGTAAAAAGAAGTTTAATGGCTTTGTCAGATGAATAAAAGAACCTTTTAAGGACTGTTGTACTTCTTCCATCTCAATGCAGCTCAGTAGCATCTCAAAAAGAAAAAGAAAAAAAAAAAAAGTTCAGCAGCATCATTTCCTTTGTAGTATTGCACTGGGGTGCTTTACTTTAGATGGGAAAGAAAGTAGTACTAGTTGGCACTGCGAGATAATCAGCAATTTTTTTTATTTCAAATGGTAAATCAACAAAATTTGGACTAATAAAACGTTGGCACAACAGAAATGGCCAGCGTTTCACGTATTGAATGAAGCATGAACAGAATTTTGGCTGCTTGTATTGACCTGTCAAGGCAAGTTTACCAATTTTCTTTTCGCACTGTTCAGAAACTTTCAGATGACAGGAAGTGAAATCCCATCTCCACAATTCAGTTTTGCACATCTGATTATCTGAACTGTGTTTACTTCTTGGATCAGAGATCTTAGCAGTTGCAAGTAGCAACCTGCTGGCACGTACCAGTCATCGCTAGTAATCAGGACAGAGGTAGCTGGAACCCTGCAATAGCATCTTCAACGAAAGTGAGAGGACAATTGTGACGCCGGTGCACCACAAATAAATTGCTAGATGCCCTTATGAAGTTATGATGGTGCGTGAGAACAAAGTTCACTGCACCAATAGTTGATCCAACTACCTGCCTGTTGGCTAGAACTCTGAAAGCAGATCCACCGACAGATAACAAGATAGTAGACTGCAATGCAATTCACCTAGCTAGGAGGGCGACAAATATCAAACAGAATTTGTACATGTTCACAGTTTATCTTCTTCGGAACCAATTTCGCGTATCATGATTTACAAATGAACACGGTACACGTTTTCAGTGTTTATGAATTCAAAGAACATCGGCGGAATAGAACTCTATATATGAACACTGCTGGAACATTTACTGACAGTGTACAGATGAACAAGAGCTATCTACTCTTCAGTTTATTACGTACTGTTGGGCTTTCCGGGTTTGTGCCCTGAATCTGAACTGAACTGCAGAACCAATTGCACTCCCCTTTGTCGTTGAGCAGGGTTGCAATTCTGAAGCAAAATTCTAAGCATGAACGGGAAGTTTAGAATTTTGAATATCACTGTATGTATGAACATATGCGTGATTTCCATGCTGTCTGAACAATAGCATGCAAGGAATCAACTTATCTGTTCACCAATTAGATCAAGGCCAACGGCAAGGAATGACACCCCCTGGAACAGAAGGAAGTAGAAATGAATCCCTTGAGCAGACAAGAGGCTCCTTGTCGCAGCAGTGAGTAGGAGCAGAGAAAGAGCAAGCTCCTTCTTGTAGATCTTGTTAGCCTTTTTGGCGTCATCTGGCACCTTCTCTCGCTGTTCCTTTCGCGCATTGATCTCGATCAATTCACTGTTTTCAGGCAATCGCTTCTGGAGCTGAGGAAGTGTGATGCACTTCCTATTCTTTTCTGCTGATGTCAAGAGATCCAATTCAGATGATCGACCAGACTTCTTGGTGACAACCCATTCGTAGGAGCTCCCAAGTTTGAACAATCCAGAGACCATTGCATTGAACTTGGTCACTGACATGGTGTTCTCGAAGAGGAGGTATGGTACAATGAAGGGAAATGATCCTGGGGATGGCAGAATATTCAAGAAGGACATGCAAACCGGCACATAACAGATGACCCACACAGGCAACTCGGCCTCGGGAACGAACATGGTTAGTGGAAGAATGACACAAAATAATGTGAAAGAATAGAAAGGAAGTATCAACTTCCTCAAAAGAAAGAACAATAGTATTAAATTTGCCTTCTTCCATGTGGAGATCTGCATTCAAAGTAGCAAATTTTCGTCAAAAGAAAAATATTGATTCATACCCCCGAGAAAAGGAACTTTGATCCCCAGCACAAGTTCCAACTTCGAGCTATCAGGATTGCATACCTTGGCAGTAATTATGTCCGGAAGGCACAGCCGGAAAAGGTGCATTGGGCCAGAATGCCACCGGTGTTGCTGTTTCCGATATGCTTCATAAGATTCTGGAACCTCACACAAGACCTGGATGATGATGATGATGCCAAGAAAAATCAGTTTCCACATGGACATCAGGACATCACACCGATTGCTATGTGAAATGCTATAGTTATTCAAATGTACCTTCACATCATTCAAGAAGATGAACTTCCATCCATTCAGGTGTGCGCGAACAGCAATATCCATATCCTCCACGGTTGTCCGCTCAAGCCAGCCTCCTGATTCTTCCAAAGCTTGGATCCTCCAAACTCCAGCAGTTCCATTGAACCCAAAGAAGTTCAAGAAGACCCCATTGACCTGCTGCTCCACTTCAAAGTGGAAGCAAAGGTTGATATTCTGAAGGCGGGTCAAGAGGTTCTCATCCTTGTTCACAAAGCTCCATCGGGCTTGAACTAGTCCAAGCTCAGGGTTCCCCTGAATCACCCAAAGATTTGCACTATAGTATGAAGTGGACACACAGCAGCTGATATAGTAGAATTGAATACACAACTCTTACCTCAAAATGTGGGATTGTTTTCTTGAGAAAATCAGGGCTTGGTTGAAAGTCCGCGTCAAAGATGGCAACAAATTCGAAATTCTTGACATAGTCACAGCTCATTGCAGAGTTGAGGTTCCCAGCTTTATACCCAGTCCTCAACACCCGATGCCGATAGATAATGTTCACACCCTGCTGGTTCCACTTAGAAACTTCTGCTTTGATCAACATTTGAATGCTCTCGTCACTCGAGTCATCAAGCACCTGGATTAGAAACTTATCCCTAGGCCAATCTAGCTGGCAGACGGCTGAAATCGACTGCTCATAGACCTGTTGCAAGAATGATTCTGTCATCCACAACCCAATGAACCAGCACATCAGAAGCTGCATAAGGAAACTCAGCTCCTTACCTCCTTTTCATTGCACATAGGAATCTGAACAAGCACCATTGGGTGCAGATACCCTGAACCCTCCCGGAATGGGTCCCCTTCGATCCTTGGCTTGATTTTCCTGAGCTTAATCCAGGAGCACCCGATGCACAAGACGAGCCGATCCAACGATTGGACAACAAACAGCAAAATGCAAACTTTGGACAAGAACTCGATCGGCCGCCGGATGTAGTCCGCTCGGAACGACATCCAGGCCAGGTACGCCGTGTGCAGCCACCCCTGAATGTCCTCCACCTCCGGCACATGCAATTCAGGCACGGTCAAATTCGGCCTCTGAAAGTGCCACCCTTTCCAGTAGGCCGCCAGCTCGACGGTGAGGGCGAGCACGGAGAGCGCCAAGAGCCCCTTGATGAACCTGTAGAGAAGCCAGCCCCGGCCGTGGCCGTGGCCGAGGCCCTCGGCGGCGGCGGCCCGCCGGAAACGCTTCGCAACGGCCGACGGCAGCGCCCAGGTGACGGCTACGAGCGAGGCGAGGCACCCGGCGGCACGGTGCGCGCGGAGGAGCAGCACCCAGGTGAACTGCTTGGCGCTCCGGCCCCGGCCTTTGTCCATGGTGGGAGGCACGCCGCCAGCCCGGAGCGCCTCCGCCTCGGGCCCGTCGATCTCCACCACCGAGTAGTTGGGGTTCTCCATGGTCACCACCACCGGCGTGCCCCGCCGGACATCCCTCCCCCACGGGTAGGCCAGCCCCAGGCCTGGCGCCATCGCCGCCGCCGGGAACTGAAGGCTAGAACAACAGTCGCGCGGAGGAAATGGGACACCGGCACGGCGGCACCACCGACACTCTGAAGCAAGCACGGCTTCTTTTCTTCTCACCAGTCACCACGGCGCTCTGCCCCGCCGCTGCCGCCGAGAGCGACGCGGAGAGAGCGTTTCTGGCATCAAGACCCGCCTCCCGCCGCCTGGGAACGCGGAATGCAGCTGCGCCTGCGCGCGTGGGAATCAGATGGATTCTGATCAGTAACTCCCCGAGCTTGCCGTGAGCTCAATTCCTAATCCTCCACCGCCGCAAGAGAGATGGGCGGAGGGAGCAGTTGTGCTAGTAGAGCTCAGCGGCGTGTGTGCTTTTTAATGGGGGGGGGGGGCAACACAGGTCCTCTCTCTCTCTCTCTCTCCTCCTTTCTCCTCCTCGCCGGTCCTCCCCTTCTCTCTCCCCCACACACGACACACCCTCGCAGTCTCTCGGTCACGTCCTTTTCCGGAGCTCAGAGGTAACCAAGAGTTGAAATGTAAATCCACTTGTTATGTGTTATTATTATTACGCTACTCTACTCCCGCACACTTTATATTTGCAAATATGGTCCCAAGAACAGAAGAGCAGCAAGCAGGCAAAAACAAGGATCTCGTGATTTCCAAAAAAAACAAATTACCCGGGCGCGAAAAGGCACATTTCTTCTTCTTAGAAAAACAAAGGGACAAAAAAATTTCAGAGGGCGAGGGTTCTTGCTAAAAAAAGCTAATACAAGATTAGCGGTGACAAGGCCCAAGGAAAAAATGTAAATCCACTTGTTATGTGTTATTATTATTACGCTACTCTACTCCCGCACACTTTATATTTGCTGGTCCCAAGAACAGAAGAGCAGCAAGCAAACAAGAACAAGGAACTCACCTTATAAAAAAAAGAACAAGGAACCCGGGCGCGAAAAGGCAGAGTTCTTCTTCTTAGAAAAACAAAGGGACAAAGGGTTTTCAGAGGGCGAGGGTTCTTGCTAACTAAAAGCTACTACAAGATTAGCGGTGACTGGTTCCAGGAAAACTTGCCTGGTGGCTTTTGGTAAAGAGTATCCTCAGGAGTCAGGTCCTCGTCACGGCAAAGTGGCAAACGAAACGGGCGCGGGCGAGCCGGCCGGCAGATACGGCATATATACAGAGGCAGAGAGCGAGAAGTGGACAGCAGGAACATGGCAGCCGGTTTCGGAGCTTTCGGCGAGGCAAACCAGCGAAAGGACCCGAGTTGCCAGTGCTGTGTCACTGTGTGCTTGCCTGCTTGGTCAGCTGGTCCGTCTGCTTTAATTTCGTTTTCTGTGGTTTCCTCCCCATACCGTTTGGTCCGAGTCTGACGGTCACGCTCTGATGGCGGCATATGTCATGGTGCTCACGCCGCACGGGAAGGCTAGGAAAATCGCCGCTTTGTAGCGTGCCGGTGGCTTCAGGCTGTTTGGTTTCTCCTGCTCGGTGTTCCATCGGACGTTCGATATATAAGTAGAGTATTCAATACAGATTAATTACGAAAAACACATAGCTTATGACTAATTTACAAAGCGAATCTTTTAAACCTAATTAGTTTATGATTTGACAATATAGTGCTACAGTAAACTTATGCTGATGATGGATTAATTAGGCTTAATATATTCGTCTCGTGGAGTACTGATGGATTCTGTAAAAAAATTTTTTTATTAGTATCTAAACACCATATACAACATCCTCACATGATATCTCCTAAATTTTAGTCATCGGATTTCAACACCCTTGGTAGAGGAAGAGTGGACGCTTATATGGCGTATATGGCCTGGGCGCTGGCACGATGATGGCGATGCAAGTTCTCTCGAGTATTAGACCGAGGAACCAAGCACCTGGACCTGGTGGTGGTGGAGAAACCGTGTTTTCTGACGACGGAGGACGGACCATTTCCCGTGGCACAGGCACACAACGTGTTCGGGGCGAGTGAGGTCCCAAGACAAGAACGGTGCTGAGAAGATCAGCGATGGATCGGAGCACAGGTGGGTGGTAAAAAAGTTAAGTTGCAAACTCCCCCCTTGTTTAGGGAACCAACGGACTTCGGTGTTGGCTCCACGCTAGTCCACTGTCTAAACAAATGGAATGTTCTCTGCAGGCAGCAGTGGAACGACACATTAGCCTCAGCTCCTTTTTTGCACATAGCGTATATGGAGGGGGAGACTGAGCACTTGAGCTACTACTAGCAGTATTTTTGTATTATTTTTTTAAAAGAAAGAAAGAAAGAAAGAAAAGACGTCCTCGGCACTCGCCCCTGCGCCGCGCCGACGATGCGGGCGGGCTTGGCGCGTCTCCTCCTGGCCCGGAGTGACCTGACGACGGCTGACGCCTCTCCTTGACGCGGACGTCCCAACCGGAGAGGCCTAGTATTCTTTCTCCTCCTTCCTCCCTACTCCCTAGCGGGCACGGCCATGGTAGTTCGGTTCGGTCACTCGACGCATGCGGCCGCCCATGCTCCGTTCCGTTTCCCTTGGGCGAGCGCGAGCCGGTGCGGTGACACGCATGTGGCAGGTCGCTCTCGCGTGCGTAGTAATATTATTACTATTTGGTTGCCACGTACGCCCGCGGTGGTCTTCAATCTCGCTGCATCGATCAGAGGAGCTTATTACGCGCCGTTGCTCGGATTAATTTGCGGCACTAGTGGGGGTGGTCCTGTCCATGGGCACCACACCACGACGCCGTCGGCGAAAGGCGGCCTCAGTTTTTTTTGGGGGCGGCCATCAGCCCACCATCACTCGCTGATGACGGTGTGCTTCTGCTTACGAAGAAGATTATTCGTTATTCCTCCGCCTTCTTTTCTTTTAGCTCAGGCCTCTGGACCATCCGGTCAGTGTTGGGACTGGCACATCTGAAGAAACCAAAGAATGGTTTCTGCTCCATGGCCCAAGCGGCCGTGCCGTCGTACACCAGGGTCCCTATGCTATGCTAGACCGGGGCTCGTGTTTGCCGGCCGGCCCGGCGATGCGATCACCTTTGGTCCGATTCTCAGGATCGATTCCTCTCTCGTGCTCTCCACAAACGCCTGCATTCCGGCATCCGTTCCGGTTTCCCTAAAAGCCACTTTTGGACCCCCGCTTTTTTAAGCCATAAAGAGATGAAACAAAGTACTACCGCAGTTTTAGCATTGTTCGCTCATTAGTTTTAGTCGAAGCTTATTAATGCCAATAGTATTTTTCTCTCATAACAAACTAGCATCAGTTGGACTCAACCCAAAAACCAACCAACGATCAGGCCGTATATGAAACTAGAGATATCCCCGTGCTTTGCTCTTCCGCACTCAGCAGCAGCTAAGTCACCACCAAGGCCGTATATGGAACTAGGGTACGATTATTCTGCAGCTGGCCACAGAATAAATTATTCTATGGCTAGCTGCAGAACAGTAGTTATATATATGTGTGTGTGTGCGCGCGCATTTGAGTGATCTGAGGCAGAGCCAACCTGCGCTGCTTTGCTCTTCAGCACTCAGCAGCAGCCACACCCCGTCCGTGAGTCAAACACCATGTTCGGCTGGTTGGGGCTCGGCTAGAAGTGGCTGGAGTGGGTTGATCATTTCAGCCCAGACCAGCTGGTATATATACCAGGCTGGCCGCCGCTGGTCTCCCTCTCCCATTCGCTCGCGTCACCTAGGGTTCCCCCTTACCAGCCACCTCCCGCAAACGCCAGCATCGCCCCCTCCCCTCCGATCTCGCGCACCGGCCGCCCTCAAGCTCGCGCCATCCCATCGGAGCTCCCCCATCTGCCGCAGCCACGCTCGGCCCCTCCTATCGGACCTCCCGCAGCCGCCACAGCCAAGCTCCAAACCTCGCATCGGACCTCTCGCATCCGCCGCAGCCTAGGTCGGCCCCTCCCATCGAAGCTCCCACATCCTCCGCCTTCGACCTCGCCCACTGCACCTCCCGCATCCGCCGCCTCCAACTCCGTCAGTCAGCCTCCGTCGTATCCCCAACTGCGCTCACCCTTCAGATCAGCCCGTCTCCAAATCCGTCCTCGACGTCGTGCTCCTGCAACTAGGTCCCCCCGTTTGTCGGTCGCCGCCAGGTTCGTGGCCGCCAAGGTCGTCGTCGTCTCCACCGCCACAGCCGGTAAGACTTCCGGATCTGTGTGCATTTCCTTTGTGATAGGGCAGAGTCAACTTAGAATCCTCCTTAGATTGGCAAAGATGTTTGAATTAAATGAATTGGACTCACAGGTTATGTACGTTTTTATTTATACACACTACTTGGCCAGGCTTCCTATTTCATTTATAAAATATGAATGGTATTAATCGATATCTTACTAACCTGCTTATGTCCATTTTTTTTTCTACATTCGACCCCTATGGCAGAAATCACAGTTCACTTTGTCCACTCTGTATACAGGAGATGCAGTAGTATTTTTGAGGCTTAGATTATATGTGTTATGTGATCATGTGAGGTTACAGCATTGTTACTTTCTGTTCAAGAAAGATCATGTATATGATGAAATCAGTACCTAAGCAAAAGAAGAAGGTGCATATATTAGATGCAATTGAACAATGTCATGAAAGTAGGATCAAATTAAACTCTTCTAGTGACTCTTGGCTGTTACTTTCTGTTCATGCTTGTACTCTTGGCTGATACCTTCTATAGGATCAAATTAAACTCTTCTAGTGACTTAGGACTATATTGTGCTTGTTTATGTTTTTACTTGAGGGAGATGTTTATAGTTCCGGTACATTTATTCAGTGCTATGAAGCCGTGCTCTTTTGTTGCGTCTGTAATGCACATGTTCATACATTTCGTAACTTAATTTGTCCTATTCCTTCATTGTAGGAACCTTTGCGTAGTACCACACCTTTTACGCTCCTCCCTGCACGCCTTTGTCATCCTCATCCTCATCGCCCCTTTCTTATCAGAGGTCCGTGGTACTTCCTACGTCCGCGGTCATCCAATCGTCCATTCAAGGTGAGTTCAACTCCGCCCCTTTCTCGTTGGACTTAGTTATTGTGTGAGCACGTACGTTTCTGCTTGCTAATCAATCCATGGTCCTACTATACACAATCGATGCATACATTGCTGCCAATCAACAGATGCATACTCCACGTGCGACCTGGAAAAAAACACATGCCAAACTGCTGCTCGACATCTGTCAAAATGAGAAGAACCAATACAACTGGTGTAAACAAGGTCCAAGTAAGGAAGGGTGGAGGAATGTGTACCAGGGGTTGTAGGGATGCGGGGCTGCCGTACGATGAGAAGCAGATCCGCAACAAATTAACTGACATGAAAAAGAAATTCCTCAATTGGCAAACCCTACAGAACAAAATAGGCCTCGGGCGGAACCCTACCACAGGGGCAGTTGTGACCGAGGACTTGGCACCCAACCACACCGAAGGAGGCAGCCACGAAGCGGTAATGCCTCCTCCCTTTCCTTTGTTATCCACTAATCCTAATATGTGGTCTTATTTGTGCTTTTGAACTAATCCCAACATATGGTTACCATTATGCAGGAACCGAGTGCAAATGCGGAAAAGTTTGGAGACCCGGGCCCACTTCGATGAACTGTGGACCCTTTTCAGTGATCATCGTTGGGAGAGGGGGACACTCAATGCTGCGGGTGGTGTTCAAGATGTAACACACACTCCCCCCAGGACGCCCTTCGTACCGTTTGGCCATTCCAGTGTCGGAGCCTCCTCCAAAAGGGCCACGACAGACAATGAAGTCAACAGCCCAAAGAAAACAAAGAGATCGAAGGAAGTTGGAGAGTACTTGGCCAACATATCTGACAGCATCAGGGCTAGGAGTGCAAAGCCCACTGAGGTTGAGGAGATGGCTGAGGTCATGCAAATGCTACGTGACGACGGTGTCTCCCAAAAGTAAGAGCTATTCCTTATGGCATGTGACCTTTTCCATAAGAGGGGGTGCCGTGAACAGTACAAGAATATCGATGACAGAGAAGATCGTCTCACTTACATCACATGGACGTGGAAGAATGGCAGAAATGCTGGCAGCAAATAGCGTCCCCGATAAGAAGTCGCGTGTTTGAGTGAAGCCTACATAGTTTGCTTTTGACAGCATTTGTTTTAGTTGTCACTATGTAACGAACCTTCTGTTGGGCACATTTTTTATTTTTAATTGACCTCGTGTATGTCGGACATGGTTTGAGTACCTGTGCTGAATGTTTGATGTGGTTTCAATCTAATCTATCTATGCATTAGTGCGGCTTTATAATGTACAACTGCTGTAACTAACTTGTTCCATTTGCTGGTTGCGAGTTGTTTCGGTAATTTGGGCATCATCGTGAGAACTGTCGTTGGTCTTTGTAAGGTTAGGATTTTCTATTCGTAAAGTGTAAACTTCAGTATGATAACTTCTTGTCTGCAGGACTGTGCAATTAATATGATGCTATTTTGTATCAGGGGACCGAATGCAAAGGGATTGAAGAGGCATGTCGCGCAGTGACAGCACTAGTGAACATTCAAGTGATTCCAGCGCTAGTTACTGGGAGGATGTGAGATATGCTGCGGCTATTGGCGGATACGCAGCCGCTGTAGCAGCTGATGTCCCGGTACCACCTCCTTGCTTCAGTTGGCAAGAGTTGAACGGCAGTCAGTGGGTACGCAAGGTTCTTTCTCACCCAAAAAGGAGCGGTATTAATTTCCGTATGGAACCTACTGCTTTTTATGAACTGCACGAAATACTAATTAATAACCATGGCCTGTGAGACTATGGGGACTTTGATACGTAGGAGGCTTTAGGGATGTTTCTTTGGGCACTAGCAAAACAAGTCGGACAGCGGGACATGGGAGAACGGTTTAAAAGGGGTCTTGGGACGGTTAGTGAGAGGTTTGGTCAAGTGTTGGAATGTGTTGCTAACTTTGTAGACGTGATTTGTACACCTAGGCACGTAGACATGTCAAAAGTTCATGATAGGCAGTACAAGTACACACCTTTCTTTGATGGCGCAATAGGCGCTATCCGTGGGACACACATCAGGATCCGTGTTGATAGGGTGTTCCATGATGATTACATAAATAGGCATGGTTGGCCTAGCCAAAATGTGGTCACAGTTTGTGACTTTGATGGGTGGGTTACATTTCTTGGTGTTGGCATGGCGGGGGCAGTGCATGATATGAGGGTCCTTAGGGAAGCTTGGACGAAACCCAGGTTCCCGCACCCACCGCCAGGTTAGTTGCATTTGCTGTTTAAAATTGTACTCGATGGTATCATGGTAATGCAGGTGCTTAATGTGCTAATAAGTTGAAGGTGTTGTCATGTGCAGGTAGGTACTATCTAGTGGACTTGGGGTATGCAGGTGAACATGGTTACTTGGGGCCACACAAAAGGCACATGTACCATTTGAAAGAGTTTTCTCCTTTGTACTGTATACAGGAGATGTAGTAGTATTTTTGAGGCTTAGATTATATGTGTTATGTGACCATGTGAGGTTACAGCATTGTTACTTTTTGTTCAAGAAATATCATGTATATGATGAAATCAGTACCTAAGCAAAAGAAGAAGGTGCATATATTTGATGCAATTGAACAATGTCATGAAAGTAGGATAAGTGATCCCAAAATACCTTAAGCCTATTGTCGGTGTTTCGGAACCGGGGGTCCTTAACCGACTAGTGATTTTGTGCTGCGTGCTCCCAATTCCGGATGGAGATGCAAAGAGACACAAGGTTTATACTGGTTCGGGCAATGGATGCCCTACGTCCAGTCTGAGAAGGTGTTCTTGTATTCCTTGCACCGGGGTGCTCGTAGTATGGGGTTACAAGCTAGGCGAGAGAGGGAGTTTGTCCCAGATCTCTGTGAGGGGAGGTGATATCAAATTACAGAACGAGGCGTGTTGTTCGTGCGAGTATCGGTGATTCTATCCGTCATCCTGGAAACGGTCCTGGCTGCCTCCTTTTATAGCCGCAGGGAGGAAACCAGGAGTACATAAGAGAGCTACACGTGGAGCAAGGACTATTCGATGACGTATTTACTCCTGGAGCAGCATGGCGTTGTCGTGGGAGTTCCCGTAGATGTCCAATCGGTATGGTCTTCACTGCAAGTAACATGCTGCGCATTTATTGACTTGGTGGATTGCAGAGGCTCGGCGGCCTTCGTAGCCGGTCGTGCCGAGGCCTGTTCACAGCCGAGGCTGCGCAGCCGAGGCTCGCCGTGCCGAGGCCCGAGAAGTGACCAGTGCGGATGCGGGTCTCAAGTGACCATCGTGCGAGAATAGTGCGAGACATGCGCCTCTGGGATCTGATGTACTGTGTTGTCGTGAGGGATGGTAAAAAAGGTGATCTGATCGTTGTCCCGTCGCTCCTGTTGCAGCGCACTGCCGATCGTGGCTTACGTAGTGGGTGCGGCCGAGCGCATTAATCGGATGTGACAGCCTACCAGAGAGACTTTTGAGGTGGAGGCGACGAGGTTGTGGAACGAGCCCGGCCTCGGGTGAGGTGAAGCACGGCCGATTCGTCCGAGGCCCTTCCGAGGGGGTCTCGGGCGAGGCGGACGGGCGAGGCATAGCAAGATCAGTGAATCCGAGGCCCTGTGGGGGGGCTCGGGCTAGACAGGGTGGTCGGTCCGCTGATTCCGAGGCTACAGGAACCCGTTCTGACTCCCCACGTTGCGATGTCCTTGGTGCAGGAGTCAGGCAGCACAGTGGTCGGTAACCCCTGCTCTGTGCCGTCTCAGATGGCAGGGGGTTGACGCGATCGGCGTGTAGCCGGTCACTTCGCCGTACTGTGCCATCGTGCGTCTGTCGGAGTGGTTGGGTGCTTGGATGCGATGTTTGGTCAGAGCAGTTTGGTTGAAGAGGCGGCCACAGGGCTGGTGCCGAGCCGGCCTCGCGCGAATCGGAGAATCGGCACTTCTTCCGAGGCCCCGGGCGAGGGGGGCCTCGACGAGGCGGTCTCGGGCGAGTCGGAGAATCGTTTGCTTCCGCTGGGGCTCGGCGCCCAGCTCGGCGATAGGGTCTCGGGCGAATCGGAGATTTCGGCCGAGACCTCGTTTGTTCATTCCGTTGGTTCTGTTTTTAGGGTCTAAGCAGTTCTTCGATCTTCGCTTGGGGTACCCCATTTTCTGGTATCCGACACCTATATTACAGAAAGAAATTGAATATACTATTTTATAGGTCCTGGTAAATCAAACTTAGTTTCATGTATTTTTAGATTATGAAGAAACTTTGAAATGATTGAGCTCTGTTCATGCTTGTACTCTTGGCTGATACCTTCTCTAGGATCAAATTAAACTCTTCTACTCACTTAGGTAACATTTGAAAGAGTTTGACGATAGGCCGGCTCAAGGCCCTAACGAGGTATTCAATTTCCACCATGCTAGTTTGCGTAATGCGGTGGAAAGATTATTTGGAGTGGTCAAAGCTAGGTGGCACATGTTGAAAGGAGTGCCACACTATCCTAGGCAGAAGCAGGATAACATTATTAAGGCAGGTTTTGCCCTTCATAACTACTTAATAAAAGATGAAGTAACTAAGCCACTCCATCCACTAAGCCCACTGTCGGTGCAGTGGCTTAATGCAAGTTCAAATGATTCCATGGACAATGTGAGAATGTGGATTACCCATGGACTTTCACATTTGGGCTACAGGTAAGCCAATGGTGCTAGTGGCAAGTTGATGATTACAGTGCAAATGGACAGGAATTTGACAATTATCTCTTTGCTGCTACAGGTAAGCCTAGTTGGGAGCCTAGCAGTGCCGCCTCCTCAGGGCATTGCTAGAAGGCGTGGAGGTGCTGTGGCTGGTAGTGGTAGAGGTAACAAAACAACTGTTAAGGGTAGAGGGAGGTCAGCTTCTAAACACATAGGAAAGGGGCTCGAGGCTATTGATTTGCAGACTAATCTGCCTTGCAACAGCCTCCCTGAACCTGTTGTTGCTAGCGAGGTCCTTATTGGCACAGCCCACAAGGACCTGTGTTTGAGCAAGGCAGTTGACCTTGCTGCCAGCTTAAGAATGGCGGGTGATACGGACAAAATTGGAGTGCCAGATGATGATGCCACAACCTCCCCAGTGCCTGAGAGGGTATGGCTTCTCTTTTCCTATGTGTTCCTTTACACGATGTGCAATTTTGAGATCGATCGATCAAGTGTTGTCCTTTGACCAAGCCTATGTTGTGCTGTTTTCTCTTGTTTTGTAAATCGGTCGATCAAGTGTTGTCCTTTGGCAGTTCCATCATGTAGCTTGTGTTATTCAGTGAATTTCATATGTGCCCTAAAATGCTTGTGTTAGATACAAAATTTTTTTCCACCGGGAACATGCTTCTCCTGTGCTGTATCTGACAAATGGACTGTGTATTGACACCTGGTTGTATGTCTTGTATGAAATGTATGCCTTGTAAATGGTTGGTACAGTCTACTGTTTATTCGCAACAAATGTCTAGTGAAACTTGGGTTGTTGGCGCCACATTTTGAATGGACATGTTGAATTCAAACCAGCCCAGCCCTAACCAGCCGAACAACAGGGATCAGCCCACTCCGGCCTCAACCAGCCAGTCCCAACCAGCCGAACACGGTGAAAAAAGCAGTCGCCGGTCGCTCGCGGCAACCGTTCTCAACTCCATTGGATGACTAGGCATGCATACCCTGCTTGCTTGCTTCTTCGACACTTCTCCTTGGCAGAGAACACAGAGAGAGAGAGAGTACGCGCAACGGTGTACCTCCAACGGTGTGCGCAGAAAAGTGTTACCATGTCACGTGCTTTTACGGTTTTAGTGACCCACCCTTTAATTGTTATCTCTCGTCATTTATCAAACGGGTCGCTGTAGAGGCATGGGCAGACGGGACGTACGTAGCAATCATCTCACCATGCATCTCAGGCAAAGTGTGAATCCATCCAAGACGACCGAGGGATTACTCGCACTGCACACATGAGAAGATGGTGAAACTAAAAAGATACGAGCACATATGCTAAGTCAAAAATTAAGTTCAAGTGAGCATATTTCACCGTAAAGAATCTAATTAACTGAGCTATGCTCACTACATCTTTTGCAAGCCAGCAGCAGTGGAACACTCTCCTACGCTAACTCTATGCCTCTCTTCTTTTGTTATATATATCGAGACAGTGTTGAGAAATTTCTGTTGACAGAAAGATCCGTACAAAATTAGATTTATACTTGGTTATAGATTTATAAATACTTTTTAACAAGCATATACCTAAATAAATCTATAACTAAGTTATAACTGATCCAATAAGTATGACATTTTTACTATAGTTCAAGCATAAAATAATTAGTCCCCATAAAAATTTCATCACAATTGGATCATAGAAACAACAGCATAGATCTAAAGTTGCAGCAAAAAAATTGTATTAAAGATACCATATCATATATTCAATATGTAGATCTACTCATATGAAATACAACAAAATTAAATTTTCTATTTTATAATTTTTCTGTGATTTACTATGATTTTTTAAAGATTCAGCCGAAATAAATAAAAAAAAGTCAAAACAGTCTTTGAAAATCGTTTATAACCGGTTGTGGAGGTAAAATAAACGATTTTTAAAGTTTAGAAATGTGATTTATACGGTTTTAGAGTTGACCGAGGAAAATAGATCTTTTTAGTTTGCCAGCCTAAAAGCCACTTTTGGGCCCCCGCTTTAAACCATAAAAAGTGAAACAAAGTACTACTACAGTTTATATTGAACGTGCGTGTGCTCGAGTGATCCGAGGCAGAGCGAACCAAAAAGGCTCGCGGCAACCGTTCTCAACTCCATTGGATGACTAGGCATGCGTACGCTGCTTCTTGATCGATACACGATACTTCTCCTTGGCAGAGAAGACCAGAGAGGGAGAGAGCGCGTGCTTTTACGATCGTATAGTAATCCTCTCTTTAGTTACTGTACTTAGTTATCTCTTGTCACGTATCAAACGGGTCGCTGTAGGGGCATCGGCAGACGGGACGTGGCAATCATCTCACCATGCATCTCAGGCAAAGCTAAGTGTGAATCCATCCAAGACGACCGAGGAATTATATTACTCGGACTGCGCACATGAGAAGACGGTGAAACTAAAAAGGTAGTACGAGAACTGTCGGCGTAAAAACGTATCGATGCGTCTGGTACACAGCAAGCCGGAAAGATCTATTTGATGGAGCCAGACTGAAAATCCACTTGCCTTCAACAGAGGGCTAGCCGATCCTACGAATTTCTCTCGAGACGTGCGAGTCAATTTAACATGCAATTGATAAGGAGAGAAAGTTTATCAGTAATTTAAGGTGGAACATGCCGGTCTTTGCCCAGACAGTTCTAAGTGTGCCGCTTCGGGAGCAGCTAGACGAGAAAAATCGACTAAACGGCCGATACACGAAGAAATCGGCTGTTACGGACTGTAAAGCTTGTGGATTGTGATTGATTTTATGTTGACAAGTACAATACACACATATTTAAGTAAAAATCATCAGATAGGTGGGTATTACCAATGTAAAGCATTGAACCGATGAATCTAACGAGAAAGGATATAACATGCGAACAAATCGACTGTTTAGTATAAATGAATGTAGGGGCATCGGCAGACGGGACGTAGCAATCATCTCACCATGCATCTCAGGCAAAGCTAAGTGTGAATCCATCCAAGACGGCCGAGGGATTATATTACTCGGACTGCGCACATGAGAAGATGGTGAAACTAAAAAGGTAGTACGAGAACTGTCGGCGTAAAAACGTATCGATGCGTCTGGTACACAGCAAGCCGGAAAGATCTGTTTGATGGAGCCAGACTGAAAATCCACTTGCCTTCAACAGAGGGCTAGCCGATCCTACGAATTTCTCTCGAGACGTGCGAGTCAATTTAACATGCAATTGATAAGGAGAGAAAGTTTATCAGTAATTTAAGGTGGAACATGCCGGTCTTTGCCCAGACAGTTCTAAGTGTGCCGCTTCGGGAGCAGCTAGACGGGAAAAATCGACTAAACGGCCGATACACGAAGAAATCGGCTGTTACGGACTGTAAAGCTTGTGGATTGTGATTGATTTTATGTTGACAAGTATAATACACGCAGATTTAAGTAAAAATCATCAGATAGGTGGGTATTACCAATGTAAAGCATTGAGCCGATGAATCTAACGAGAAATGATATAACATGCGAACAAATCGACTGTTTAGTATAAATGAATGTAGGGGCATCGGCAGATGGGACGTAGCAATCATCTCACCATGCATCTCAGGCAAAGCTAAGTGTGAATCCATCCAAGATGGCCGAGGGATTATATTACTCGGACTGCGCACATGAGAAGATGGTGAAACTAAAAAGGTAGTACGAGAACATATGCTAAGTCAAGGACTTAACTTTTTTTTGTTGAAGCGAATAATCAAGAATTTAAGTTCAAATGTTCCACTCTCCTACGCTACCTCTATGCGGGCTCGGCAATTGCATACTTACGTTTCAACCCTTCCCCGACCTAAAGCCCCCAACCCCAGCGGCGTCGGCGCCCCTTTCCCTCGCCTCCACCCCCTCCCCCTCCCCTACCCCAACCTGCCTGTTGAAGCCTCCTCGCAGGACGCGCTGGCTGTGGAGACCAACCCTAGCCCGAGATCCCAGCACCACCGTCGGCGGCAGCGCTGGCCGCCACCACAACTTTGTCGCCCCTCCCTCCCTTGCCCTCCATCTCAGCCCCTGTCGGTGTTTCGAACAAACATCAGCTAGTGAATTTATAATTGTTGCACGTTAGGCTCGGATGGTGTACTAATGGACACAAGGTTTATACTGGTTCAGGCTGAATGTCCCTACGTCCAGTTTGCTGCTGCTCATGTTAGTAGTACCAGAAAAGGGTTCATAAAGGGTTACAAACGGTTGAGAGAGGACAAGTCCCAAGTCTCTGATGGTGTTAACACTGGATTTTGGTCGACTTTGGAAGATGACAGGTGGACCCGCATGCGGGAAGAAGGACATTCGGCAAACAAAACGAGCGGTCGGCTAAATGCTTGTGCGGTCGGTTACTTCAGAAGGTGGTGACTCCATTCGGGAAAGCAGAAGATGGCAAGCAAAGCCGATCGAAAAGATGAAAGTTGTAATAATAAAGGACTCTGAGAGTTTATGGCAAGGAATCGTAGTTTCCAAGTTTGTTTAAGAGTTCCTTTGTAAATCGTAGTCTTTTAGGACTCATATTTTGTCTAGGGTATAAATATTGACCCTCGACCATTTGTAATAGGCGTTCACAACCAAATCAATACAACCGCCCCGTGCCTACTTTCGAGTCCTTTTGTCGGTCGCCGAAGTTCTTGAGAGGAGTCATCGATCCGTCGACCTCCGTAAGTTCCGACAACCTTGTTATCATGTTTAGTATCATGCGGTGGATTTAGACGTGATGCAAGTAGTCTTGTTTGTTTTCAATGATCGTGCGGCGGATCTTTGCTTGACAATCAAGAAGTCTTTGCTTATGCTTTGTTTATGAGTAGATACCGTGCGGTAGGCGTTTGCTCAATATGCTTAGTGAAAGCAAGACAGTTATCGGCTCTATTAGATACGGCAAAATCTAAATAGATTCATTAAGTTATCCTGTGTTGCATGTTTTAAATATTTTATATATTTGTAACACACTTACGCCCAATCTAGATTGATATTGTTCGCCCTCTCCTATGGTTTTATTCGTGCTTCAATGATCATTACTTTCATATTACCTTTGCAAATAGATAACATGCTCATAATGGCTAAATTATTTTAATCTAGATTGTCACATGTTGTGGGTTCATGCATGTTAATTACGTTTAAGCTTTGACGAAACTAGGTGTCGTCTGCGGCGATGCTGAGTTTTAGATTAGTTTAATCGTGTTTATTTGCACGTTCCTTCTTCATGGACCCCAACTCAATACCGGATCATTGAGCTTGGTTATGCATTAACGCATAATTAATTTCACTTGTTCAAACATGTCTTCCCATGCACATGCATTCGGCAATCGGATCTTTACGTGTGTTCATCTTACGATTAGCCGAATGGTTTATAAACTTGTGTTGGCGCATGACTTCCTATAGCGTGTATGTCGTTGTAAGTAACTTTTGTGGCCGTATATATGGGCTATCTGGTCTCACCCGACATGTTCCGGTTTGGCATTAACTATTTTATCCTTGTTAGTTTTTTCAGGTCAAACCGACCGCACGTTTTCGGATCACGAAGCACCCGGGCACCCGATTGAAGCCACGCTTTCCGGCTTGCTGTGTGTGAGGCACAGTGCGTCACATTTTGTGTCAACACACTTTTTTTACGCATGACGGTGGGACCATCTGTTAGTTCAAGATGGCGTCCGAGATCAACAATGATCATGTTCGGATGTGAGCATGGCGTAATTGCGAGATAATTATAGGGATTTAGTGCTACAAGCATGTGAGCAATACCAACGGAAGTGTTTGATGTCTTTTTCCAAAAACAAGAGCAACAAAGTGTTTCCAAAGCAGTCAATGCCAAGGGTTCTTCTTCCACATCAAACTGATTACACTAAAGAGGAGGATGCTCAGAAGATGGCAGCCACGGTTTATAAAGCTATGGGAGAAACCATGACAAACCATCACACGACTTTTTTACGAATACCTTTCGGGCAATCATGATCGAGTACTTTTGGTCCAATGGTTGATAAATACTTTGAAGAAAATGTTGGCCCACTCGGTGGACCGACACTTTTCAATGTTCCAAAGCATCAAGAGAAGCTGTTGGAAAAGAAGGAGCATCGACTTCAAATATAGGTGGATTGACTCACTTTGAAAAGCAATCACATCCCACCTATGGCGGGTAACATTTGGTACCACGGAAGAAGTGCCACTTTCACTTATAGAGTTTCTCCGACATCAAGCAGTTGCGAGAAGAATATGTCTGGAGATGGGTATCAAGAATTTACTGATTACAATGCTATCAATGCTATGCCAAATCCAGGGTATAGGAGTGCTTCAGGATTGCCTTCTGTAGTGCAGGTACAAGGAAATCAGGATTCAAGCATTGATGTTTTGATGCACAGGATGGCTGATATGATGCAGAATCAGTTCGGCTTGAAGCCAAAAAATCAATCCTATTCATACAAGTCTCCTTATCCAGAGTGGTACAACAGAGTGGCGTTACCTCCAAGGGTGAAGCCTCCAACAGATTTGACCAAGTTTTCTGGTCAAGATGATACTAGTACCATAGAGCACGTCAGTCGGTACTTAATGCAGCTTAGAGAAGCTGCTTCAGATGAAGCTTGGAGGATTCGATATTTTCCTTTGTCTCTTATAGGACCAGCTTTCACGTGGTTCACGTCTTTACCACTCATTCCATTGGTACGCAAGGCGAGCTAGAGTAGAAGTTTCATTCATATTTCTACACGGGTACTAATGAGAAGAAGTTGGTCGATCTCATGAGTCTGAGGATGAGAACAAATGAGACACCATTGGAATATCTTCGCAGATTTAGGGAAACCAAGAATATGTGTTATTCTCTGAATTTACCAGATGATCAACTACCTGGAATAGCTATAGCAGGAATGTTGCCGAATATTAGGGAGAAGTTGTTCGGCATGGAGTTTGATGATCTTGGCCAACTTGCACAGCGTTTAGCAGCTATGAGTAATCAGGCCCAAGGATTCAGGAGAGATAATCGCTTTCAGAAGAACAATGCCACTAATGAGGTGTATCAAGGTTTTCTGGAGGAAGCGACTGAGTATATTGATGAAGATGAGATAGCTGCAGCTGAGTTGAATTGGGCAAAGGAGCCTACTTAAATTAGTCAACGCTGGTTGAAACAACAAAAGGGAACCTATGATTTTGATGTTACTAAGGCAGACAGGCTTTTTGCATTATTGATGAAGGAAGGACGCATCAAGCTGCTAGAAGGACATCCCATGCTACGTCCTAAAGGAGTGAAAGACAAAAAGTATTGTGGCTTCCATAACACTAATTCTCACTCTATCAATGATTGCCGAGTGTTCAGAATACGAATCCAGAAAGCTATCCAAGAGGGACATTTGAAGTTTGATGGCAAGATGAGAATTGATGATCAGCCTTTTCCACAAAATATGATTTCTTTCTCTGTGAATATGGTCTCTGCCAATGATCTCAAAGGTAAAGGCAAGATGAAGGTGTTGACTTCTGATAGAGCAAAGAAAAGTGGTGCTGTTGACCCGGATTGGCAAGTTACCAGTAGAGAGCTGCAGCAACGAGTTCGGTTTCAGAATAGCCGAACCGAGAAAGGTCAAACTTCCAAACCCAGAGTTACATCACTTATTTTGCTAAACAAGTGGCAGAGAGAGCAAGAGAAGGGATACTATAAGAAGCAATGGTTTATGGAAGAATGCCGGAGGTATGAGGAAGAGGTATGCCGAAGGGAGCAAGAAGAATACATGACAGAACAGGAGCAGTCTCATTGGGGTTGTTCATTCTTTAGGCATTGTTGGAATGAAGGCTTGAGGTTGCCTGCTAGAAATAATTGTCCGGAGTGTAGTGCTCAGTACTCCGAGTATAGGCAATCTCGAGTCAACCGCCGTCCCGTCTATGAAAGACTTGGAACGAAGGTTCCTGAAGATGATCGGCGCTTAAAAATAGATGATTTTGAGAATCAGCAAAGGAAAAGATTTGCAGGTCAAGGTTGGATTCATGATAGGGTGCATGATGAAGAAGCTGATTCCTATAGATACGTATGGCAAAAAGGACAGTGGTGTCCTCCAGGCCTGAGGAAAAGTCAGAAAAGAAGAGTTCAACGGTTGAGGAATAGGGAGTTGAAACAGGAAGTTACCGAAACAAAGCAAATATGGCGTCCTAAGAAGAAGCCTGATGAATGTGGTCCTTCGGCTGATGCTTGCATGGCTTTCTTCCTCCCATCAGAGTTTATAGCTCCCAAAAGCCAAGATGTCCAAGAAGAGGTGTACTCTGATTTTGATGAAAGTGAATGTCAGGATTTGATGGCCCAGCTTGTATTAACACAGCAGGCTGTTTTTGACAAACCAATCAAGAATCGTCACTTGAGACCACTCTATTTAAAGGGATATGTCAATGGCAAGCCTTTAACTAAGATGTTTGTTGATGGAGGGGCTGCTATCAATATCATGCCTTATACTACCTTCAGAAAGCTTGGGATGACTAATGAAGAATTGTTGAAAACTGACATGGTGCTTAGGGACTTTGCTGGCAACCCTTCCGATACCCGAGGTGCTATCCATGTCGAGCTGACTATTGGGTCGAAAACTCTGATTACTACCTTTTTTGTCATTGATGGCAAGGGGGCATATAGTCTACTCTTGGGCAGAGATTGGATCCATGCTAATTGCTGCATTCCTTCAACCATGCATCAAATTCTCATTCAATGGATTGGAGATGACGTTGAAGTTGTACATGCTGATGATTCGGTAAGTGTTGCTGCCGCAGAATCTACCTACTGGGAATATGAAGGCGTCGATTGTTTCTCTGGAAAAGTGTGGAAAGAAGGTCCTGTAAATGTTTTCAGCGAGGGCCAATAGCCGATCCAAGCAGTCGGCTCTCATAGTAATTTTTAATGGGAAATCCTGTCGATGGCAACAAAGGAAAGTTGGGACGTGGTTTTATGTCGGCTGATAAGTTGGAAGAAATTGATGTTGGTGATGGTTCTAAGCCAAGGCCGATGTATATTAGTGAAAAGTTAGACCCAGAATATAAATCAAAGTTGATAGATCTGTTGAAAGAGTTTAAAGATTGTTTTGCTTGGGATTACACGGAAATGCCTGGATTGGATCGTTCCATTGTTGAGCATCGATTACCCATTAAACCTGGATTTCGTCCTTACAAACAACCTCCATGGAAGATATACAAAGAAGAGGTATTGGCCGATGTGAAGAAGGAGGTTGAAAGATTAATAGAAGCAAACTTCATTCGGCCATGCAAGTATGCAGAGTGGATTTCAAATATAGTACCGGTATACAAGAAAAATAGAAAAATGAGGGTTTGCATAGATTTCAGAAATCTTAATAAGGCCACTCCCATGGATGGTTACCCAATGCCAGTTGCCGATTTACTAGTAGATGCAACAGCAGGTTATGAAGTCGTTAGTTTTATGGATGGTAATGCTGGCTATAATCAAATTTTTATGGCAATGGAAGATATTTCAAAAACAGCCTTCAGATGTCCTGGTCATATTGGTTTGTTTGAATGGATAGTCATGACATTTGGGTTAAAGAATGCCGGTGCAACTTATCAAAGAGCTATGAATTATATTTTTCACGAGCTGATCGGCAAGATTGTAGAGATCTACATCGATGATGTAGTGGTCAAGTCTAGAAATCATGAAGGATATTTAGCCGATTTAAGAAAAACTCTGGAGTGCACAAGAAAGCATGGCTTGAAGATGAATCCAAACAAATGTGCCTTTGGAGTTTAATTTGGTGAGTTTTGGGATTTTTAGTTCATAAAGGAGGAATTGAAGTTGGGAAAAAGAGCATGGAAGCAATAGACAAAGTTGTGCCGCCAACCAATCTCACTGAATTACAATCATTGTTAGGCAAAATCAACTTTGTAAGAAGATTCATATCCAATCTATCGAGAGAGAGTTTTACCCTTTTCTCCTTTATTAAAGCTCAAGAAGGATTAAAAATTTGTATGGGGTGACATACAACAAAAAGCTTTTGATGAGATCAAGCAATATATGAAGGCACCAATTGTTTGGTACCTCCACAACTTAACAAACCTTTTAAGTTGTATGTGGCGGCCGATAGCCTAACGATAGGATCGGCCTTATGCAAGAATTTGAAGGAAAAGAAAGAATCATAGCTTATCTTAGCCGAAAGCTGCTAGACCCGGAAACAAGGTATTCGGCTACAGAAAAACTTTGCTTGTGTGTGTATTACTCATGTACCAAATTTTGGCACTATTTGTTGAATGCCGAATGCGTGGTAGTTTCTAGTTTTGATGTAATCAAACATATGCTATCAATGCCAATTTTGAATGGAAGAATTGGCAAATGGATTTTAGCATTGTCGAATTTAATTTAAGGTACGAATCGGCAAAGGCGGTAAAGGGTCAAATTATTGCCGATTTTATTACCCAACATCGGGATCTTTGTTGAGGCGATAAGCATTGTGCCTTGGGCCTTGTTCTTCGATGGATCATCTTGTAACAAAGGTGGTGGTGCTGGTATTCTCTTGATTTCCCCACAAGGAAAAACTTTTGAGTATGCGGTTCCTATTGAATTTCATGTTTCTAATAATCAGCAGAGTATGAAGCGGCGCTTAGAGGGCTTCGACTTTATAGAAGTAAAGGCCGTTCTTTGTTGAAATCTTTGGGGATTCTGAGTTGGTGATTAATCAACTGAGTGGTCGAGATGAATGCAAGAACAATGTGTTAAGAGAATATTATGAGGAGTGTAGAGAACTTTTGAAGAATTTTACGGTAGTAACCTTGCATCATATCCCTAGAGAGTACAATGAAGAAGCAAATAAGTTAGCTCAAGTCGCTCGGATATCAAGAGAGTCGGGAAGTTTTTGCTATAGAAGAAGGTGTTTTAAATACTAATCAAGTAGATGGTGATTGGAGATATGAAATTACCAATTATCCGAAAGGTCCATCTCAAAAAGTTTCCGAAAACTCGGTACAAAGCTCTCAAATTTGTGTTCCTTGATGATCGGTTATATTACAAGTCCATCGATGGAGTATTGCTCAAATGTTTAAGTCAAGAAGAGGCCAAGAAGGTGATGTATGAGGTTCATGAAGGATTGTGTGGTGCACACCGGTCGACTTATCGATGATGAAGTGGATAATCGGGAGGCTGGTTATTTTTGGCCGACTATGTTGGAGGATTGTTTTGAATATTACAAAGGGTGTCACAATTGTCAAAAAATTGGCAATATTAAAAAAGTTCCGAAGATCTCGCTATGAATCCCATAATCAAGCCTTGGCCGTTCAGAGGATGGGGTATAGATTTAATTGGTCAGATCAATCCTCCTTCTAGTAAGGGACACAAATTTGTACTCTTGGCCACGGATTATTTCACCAAGTGGGTTGAAGCTATCCCTTTGAAGAAGGTAACGTCAGAGAATATGATTAGTTTTGTTAAGGAACATATAATTCACAGATTCGGGATTCCTCAAACTATAACAACTAATCAAGGAACTCAGTTTACTTCTTCAGAATTCTGTGATTTTGCCAAAGATATGGGGATTAAGTTGTATAATTCTTCTCCTTATTATGCACAAGCTAATGGCCAGGCAGAAGCATCAAATAAGATTATGATTAAAATCATCCAGAAGAAGATTGATGAAAAACCAAGGAGATGGCACTTGGTTCTTAATGAAGCATTGTGGGCTTACCGAATGGCTTGTCATGGGTCCACTCAAATGTCTCCCTATGAACTGGTTTATGAGCATCATGCTGTATTACCATGGGAATTACGGTCAGGTTCAAGGCGAGTTGTGTTACAGAAAGAATTGGTAGAAGAAGATTATAAGAATCTGATGATGGATGAATTGGAAGATTTACATTTGATTCGTCTCAAGGCATTGGAAAATATTGAGAAAAATAAAATACGCGTTGCCAAGTATTATAACAAAAGGGTTAGGCTGAAGCAATTCGCAGAAGGAGACTTGGTTTGGAAAACTATATTGCCGTTGGAACAAAGGATAGAGCGTTGGCAAATGGTCTCCAAATTGGGAATGTCCTTCCGAATAGTAGAATGTGTACCGGCAATGCATACATATTGAAGACTTTATTTGGGGAGGAGTTTACAGAGCTATCAATGGAAGATTTCTTAAGAAATATTACCCCAGTGTTGAGGTTGGTTCATGAACGAGATCGAAAAAGCCGATAAAAGGAAAATCGCCTTTAGCCTAAAAAATAAAACCGAGAATAGCCGATATTGTTCATATCGCCTTTAGCACAAAATAGCCGATGCGGTTTGCATCGCCTCTAGCACAAGAATGTTTATGCAAGAC
The DNA here is from genome assembly GCA_904845875.1 of Miscanthus lutarioriparius. Classification (NCBI taxonomy): domain Eukaryota; kingdom Viridiplantae; phylum Streptophyta; class Magnoliopsida; order Poales; family Poaceae; genus Miscanthus; species Miscanthus lutarioriparius. Next base: position 43,911,417 of record CAJGYO010000003.1, on the reverse strand, counting down.
CGGGGTGTTTTCAGCATTTTTCTGACAGTCGCAGGCTGAATTTTACCGAAAAGAATCAAAGAGGAATAAGCCAAAAGAGGAACGGGAAGATCAAGTGGAAATTGCCGAATATAAGTGAAGTTTACCTCTAGAATTTCATCCTAGGTCGCCATTGAAGATTGAAGTGGGTCCGAGGTTGCTATTTGAAAGCTTGAATTTTTGGACAATGGTTGCGTGTGTTGAACGGTGCTTGACCTAGGAGGAAGAAGGAGCTTGTGGTCAATTTCAGAATAAAACAACTTTTATCCGAAATTGAGGGGCATGTGTTAACCTTTGGATTTTGGTCGACTTTGGAAGATGATGGTGGACCCGCATGCGGGAAGAAGGACATTCGGCAAACAAAACGAGCGGTCGGCTAAATGCTTGTGCGGTCGGTTACTTCAGAAGGTGGTGACTCCATTCGGGAAGCCAGAAGATGGCAAGCAAAGCCGATCGAAAAGATGAAAGTTGTAATAATAAAGGACTCTGAGAGTTTAGGGCAAGGAATCGTAGTTTCCAAGTTTGTTTAAGAGTTCCTTTGTAAATCGTAGTCTTTTAGGACTCGTGTTTTGTCTAGGGTATAAATATTGACCCTCGACCATTGTAATAGGCGTTCACAACCAAATCAATACAACCGGCCCTGTGCCTACTTTCGAGTCCTTTTGTCGTGTCATCGAGTTCTTTGAGAGGAGTCATCGATCCGTCGACCTTCGTAAGTTCCGACAACCTTGTTATCATGTTTAGTATCATGCGGTGGATTTAGACGTGATGCAAGTAGTCTTGTTTGTTTTCAATGATCGTGCGGCGGATCTTTGCTTGACAATCAAGAAGTCTTTGCTTATGCTTTGTTTATGAGTAGATACCGTATGCGCAAAGCGTTTGCTCAATATGCTTAGTGAAAGCAAGGCAGTTATCGGCTCTATTAGATACGGCAAAATCTAAATAGATTCATTAAGTTATCTGTGTTGCATGTTTTAAATATTTTATATATTTGTAACACACTTACATCCAATCTAGATTGATATTGTTCGGCCCTCTCCTATGGTTTTATTCGTGCTTCAATGATCATTACTTTCATATTACCTTTGCAAATAGATAACATGATCATAATGGCTGAATTATTTTAATCTAGATTGTCACATGTTGTGGGTTCATGCATGTTAATTACGTTTAAGCTTTGACGAAACTAGGTGTCGTATGGCGATGCAGAGTTTTAGATTAGTTTAATCGTGTTTATTTGCACATTCCTTCTTTCATGGACCAACTCAATTTGGATCTGCCTGAGCTTGGTTATGCATTAACGCATAATTAATTTCACTTGTTCAAACATGTCTTCCCCATGCACATGCATTCGGCAATCAGATCTTTACGTGTGTTCATCTTACGATTAGCGAATGGTTTATAAACTTGTTGGCGCACGACTTCCTATAGTCGTATGTCGTTGTAAAAGTGGCTTCAGGTCGTATATATGGAATCTGTCCTGGTCTCACCCGACATGTTCCGGTTTGGCATTTAACTGTTTTATCCCTTGTTAGTTTTTTTCAGGTCAAACTGACTGGCACGTTTCCGGATCACGAAGCACCCGGGCACCCGATTGAAGCCACGCTTTCTGGCTTGCTGTGTGTGAGGCACAGTGCGTCACATTTTGTGTCAACAGATGGAAAGGTTGAAAGGACGCTAAGAGCTCGGTTGCTGCTTGACTGTGTGTTGAGTGGGAGCGATTCGACGTCTCGTGTCTCGAGAGCGATCGGTCCGTTGTTCTCTGTATGAAATTGATCTGTCCCCTTAGTGGGGTGCCCTGCCCTCCCTTTTATAGACCAAGGGGGTGCAGGGGTTACAGATAGGAGAAAGAGGAAAAAACCAAAGGTAGAGAAGGTCCTTCGAGGGAGCCAGGTCTTCCTTTTCCCCTATGACTGCCCTACTAACATGGTAGATCATGCCAGGAATGGCGTGTTCGTTTATCCTCATGGGGCCATGCCCTGGCCTCTTTCAGCAAGTGGGTGCGTCCCATTGAAAGGTCCTAATGGCTAGAGGGGGGGGTGAATAGCCTAATAAAATTCTACAACAACACTTAACAAAATGTGTTAGACAATTTTGCGGCGAGGCGAGTGTTGCGCTAGCCTACTAAAATACAAGCCACCTACCACAATTCTATTTCGAATAGTGTATGTCCACACAATAGCTATGACACTTAGCTAAATTAGTGTGCTCTCAAAGACTAACTCAAGAGCAACACTAATCAAACAAACAAGCTCTCACAACTAGCTACACTAAAGAGCTTGATAACTAGTTTGCGGTAATGTAAGAGTGAGCAAGAGAGTTATACCACCGTGTAGTGGTAGGAACCAATCAATCACAATAATGAATACCAATGTAGACCAATCACCTCGGAATCAAATGATGAACACAATGATTTTTACCGAGATTCACTTGCTTGCCGGCAAGCTAGTCCTCGTTGTGGCGATTCACTCACTTGGAGGTTCACGTGCTGATTGGCATCACTCGCCAAACCCTCAATAGTATGCCGCACAACCAACGCAAGATGAGGATCACACAAGCCACAAGCAATTTACTAGAGTACCTTTTGGCGCTCCGCCGAGGAAAGGTCAAGAACCCCTCACAATCACCACGATCGGAGTCGGAGACAATCATCTCCTCCACTCAATGATCCTTGCTGCTCCAAGCCGTCTAGGTGGCGGCAACCACCAAGAGTAACAAGCGAAATTCGCAGCGAAACACAATCACCAAGTGCCTCTAGATGCAATCACTCAAGCAATGCACTTGGATTCACTCCCAATCTCACTATGATGATGAATCAATGATCTAGATGAGTGGGAGGGCTTTGGCTAAGCTCACAAGTATGCTATGTCAATAGAAATGGCCAAAAGTACGAGCTTGAGCCTGCCATGGGGCTATAAATAGAGCCCCAGTGAAATAGAGCCGTTGTACCCCTTCACTGGGCACAACGCGGGGTGACCGGACGCTCTGGTCCGATCGACCGGACGCTGGCCCTCAGCGTCCGGTCACGTGATTCACGCCACGTGTCCCCTGCTTCAAATGCTATTCGTCAGATTTCAACGGTCGTCTACTGACCGGACGTGTCAGTTAGAAAGTGACCGGACGCTGGACTTCAGCGTCCAGTCGTTTCCAGTAAGCTCCCCGAGGCGTATTTCTTCGACCGGACGCGTCCGGTCCACTTTGACCGGACACAGACCAGCGTCCGGTGCTCAACCCTAGCCACTGTGCCATCTGACATCACGACCGGACGCAGCCTTTCAGCGTCCGGTCACTGAGTGACCCAGCGTCCGGTGCAATACCCTCGGCACTGCGTAGACCCGTCAGTTTGACCGGACACACGCAGCCAGGGTCCGGTGCTTTCAGACCCAGCATCCGGTCAGAAGACCGAAGCCAACATCTTCGCGATCAACTCGTTTTCACTTCTAACTTATTCACCCTTGCTCCAATGTGCCAACCACAAGAATTTGCATCCGGCGCAATAGAAAATAGGCATTCCATTTTCCCGAAAGCGCCGAATCCCGCCGAGCTTGTGAACACCACCTCCTTTGTAAATGTGCCAACACCACCAAGTGTATCACCTTGTGCACAAGTGTTAGCATATTTTCACAAACATTTTCAAGGGGTTTAGCACTCCACTAGATCCTAAATGCATATGCAATGAGTTAGAGCATCTAGTGGCACTTTGATAACCGCATTTCGATACGAGTTTCACCCCTTTTAATAGTACGGCTGTCAATCCTAAATATGATCACACTCTCTACGTGTCTTGATCACCAAAACAAAATAGCTCTTACAAATTATACCTTTGCCTTGAGCTTTTTGTTTTTCTCTTTCTTCTTTCCAAGTCGAAGCACTTGATCATCACCATGCCATCATCTTTATCATGCTATGATCTTCATTTGCTTCACCACTTGGAGTGTGCTACCTATCTCATGATCACTTGATAAACTAGGTTAGCACTTAGGGTTTCATCAATTCACCAAAACCAAACTAGAGCTTTCACCCATCCTGCACCGGCGAAAGGTGAGACGTGCCAGAGAGCCGAGCTGTGACCCTTCGGGGAGTAGACGGGGAAGTGACCATACGTTCATCATTGTGGATGATGTGAGCACTATCTTGGATCGTAGTGGTTGTCATTTGCTTGTGTTAGTATCCGCGTCCGAGGGCTGATGGCGGAAAGTCAGCGCCTAGAACACTGTTCAAGCTCTGTCAGGTCGTAAAGGGTCTAAAGCGCCCGTCCCGTCGTATCCTGACAGTACCTTCCTGCAGGCATACAGGTCACGGCCCTCGATACTACGGTTGACTCGAATGTCTTGTCGTACCCTGTGCTCGTATTTATGAAGGAACATGGTGTAGCCGTCGGGCGAGGCGGAGCCACCCCTCAGGTGTTCAGGCGAGGCGGAGCCAACCCTCAACCGTCGGGTGAGGCAGAGCCTGCCCTCGGCCGTCGGGCGAAGCGGAGCTTGCCCTCAGATGTCGGGCGAGGCAGAGACTTAGCCCTCGGGTGTCAGGTGAGGAGGAACCAATCTTCCGTTGTTCGGGCAAGAAGTGTAGTAGCGTTCTTGTCTGTCTGGAAGCGTCAATGTTTGATGGTTATTAGTTCCACCTCATTGGGTACCCCGGTATTAGGTCCCCGATAGTAGCCCCCGAGCCCTCGGGTGATTCGCATAGAATCCTCCGGGGGTATTTTTGATTTTGCCAGAGGGTGCGCGCGAGCACACCCGACGAGTGTAGCCCCCGAGCCCCCGGGCGATTCGGGTAGAATCGCCCCGGGGGGTATTTCGATTCACCAGAGGGTGTAGCCCCCGAGCCTCCGGGTGATTCGGATAGAATCGCCCGGGGGGTAATTTCGGACCCTTCGTGGGTATGGCTGTGAGTTTTGGTTTTTTATCAATCTGGACTGGTTGAAGGAAATCCTAGTATCCTGTTCGTGGGGATTCGTCCAGGGTTTGCCCGGCTGGGACTTGATTGCGCATCGAGGCTCCTTGAGGCTTGTGCGCCTGAGTCCTGGTCGCTCATGGGCCCATCCCTCGTAGGGACGGCCGTCGAGACTGTTGGGCTGGCCCTTGGACTCCTGGATCCAGGCGGGCCAGAAAAGAAGCTTTTTGACCCGCATCCCCTCTGTGGAAAAAGAGTCTTAGTCTGCTTGGGAAGGTGAAACACCCAGCGTGATTTTGGTGGGAAGGATAGGGATCGTGGGCGCATATCCCGCGACATGACGTGGTGGTGTATAGTGGCGGGCTCGGAGACCGAGGCAGACGGTTGCACTTCTCGCATTCGTTGCCCCTATAAAACCACGGGGTTCGCCCCCAGGGTTCCGTACTTCGCCTCCTCGCCTTCGCATCTGCAACCCCCATCGCTAATCGCCTGAACCTCCCATACTCGCATCGCAGCCGTCGTTAAGCTTGCATCCACACCGCAACCGCCGTCAAGCTCGCATCCACCCCCTTCTCCATCATTTAAATGGAGCCATGGTGCAGATCCAACATCACCCCTCAGCGCCTGGAGGGCCTCATCCGCCGTGGCCTCCTTTGCCCTTTGACCGCCGTCGAGGAGTGGCGGCTACCCGGTGATGAGGATGAGTCGTCACCGCTCGAAGGACATGTCGTGTCCTTTGCTCTCTTCCATGAGCGGGGATTCGCCGTACCTGCTCATAAGTTCCTCCAAGGGCTATTGGATTACTACCAGGTGGAGTTGCAGCACCTCACTCCCAATGGGGTCCAGCATATTGCGGTGTTCATCACCCTGTGTGAGGGGTTCCTGGGTGTTAGGCCCCACTTCGATCTGTGGCGGTATCTCTTCGTCGTCAACCTGTCGAAGAAGCGGGTTGGGAAGCAAGAGCTGAGCATGCCGATGGGATGTGCCAGCATTCATCTACGCAACAACCGGGCGAACGACTACCCGTTGATGCATCTATCAACCTCCAACAAGGGGTGGCATTCGCAGTGGTTTTACGTCAAGGACGATGTGGCCGCCCCCTTGCTTGTGTTCTCTAGGCGCATCATCGAAGATGTCCCAGGGTCGTGGAAGTGGGGTGTCCCGAACAAAGATAAGAAGAGGATCAAGAACCATCTTGCCGCCCTCCAAATTCTGAAGGAGAGGGGAGTGAAGAGGTCGGGGATCATCGGTGTCTACCATAGGCGGAGGGTGGCGCCACTGATGAGCCGCGCGCTGCCTCTATACCTGATGGCGCCCAGGGCGTCGCTAGAAGGGACGGCGCTTGTCGATGAAGCGCTCCCCCCACCGAAGTGGCGCAGCACATCAAGGAGGTGATGGAGCCTGCGAAGGACAACGTCGGCGTTGTCCTCAACTTCGTGTATCCAGTGCCAGGGAATCCCCCAATGCGGCCGGAACCGAGGTTCATCGATTCTGTAAGTTCTTTTCCCCCATGTCTCATTTTCCCTTGAATTCCCGGCCCCTTGATGCTGACCTTGGGATAGCGGGACCAGCCGCAGAGACTCATTCTCAAGGATAGCCTGGTTCCATTGCTGAAGGACCGGATCCTGGCGACAACGAATTGCACCATAGCAGAGTGGGATAGGAGGATGAGGGAGCTCAAAAAGAAGATGCTACGGAAGCAGCAAGTGCGAGATCGAGGAGAGGAGACAGGTAGTGACGATGACGATGAGGAGGAGGAGTTTGACGAGGTAGTAGCCGACGTGGATTGGGATGTCCTAGAGGGTGAGGATTCGCTAATAGGCACCCAATTGTGGACGCAGGGACCCTTCCCGTTCCACACGAGGGGAAGCGAGTCTGTGAGGCTGGCGGAGGTGGGCCAAACTGTTGGCCCGTCCTTGGGACCGACGGGAGCGGGCGGATCTGCCATCGCGCTCGGGGTGCCGGTGGTGGACCGGTGGATGGGGGGACGTGGATCTACTGCCTCGCCTGAGGCACCGGTGGAGGGGGGTGGCTCCGCTGCCACGCCCCATGAGCTGACGGGGGCGGGTGGATCTACCGCCATGCCCGAGGCACCAACAGAGAGGGGTGGCTCTGCCGCCATGCCCTCAGAGATAAGGGGGATGAGCCCCTCTGCCTAGGAGCAAGGGGCAGGCTCAAAGTGGCCCCGCCCAGACAAGTTGTGGCAGGAAACTGGGGGTTTGTCCCTAAAATGTCCCTTCCACCCAACAGCGCCAGAGTAAGTCACCGATTCCTCTGATTTTCCTGTTTTCTGTTTTCGGTGTGACCTTATGCCTTTTAACTTTTGGCAGACTCTTGCGACGGGGCCGTTCCTTGGTGCTGACGCCTAAGAAGAGTGTCGCCCTTTAGGCGGAACGGGTGTCGTCGCCTGACGTCGCTCCTATTTCGGGCAGGAGCGGAGCCGATGTTGTGGCCTCGTCGGCCAGTCAGGCGCCGCCAGCGGTGGTGCCCATGCCCTCGGCGGGTCAGGCGGGCGCCGGAGCTGAGGAAGCGTCCTCGGGGGTTGCCAAGCAGACGACAGCGGAGGTGACACCGCTGCCTACGTTGGAGGGGATGGAGCCACCGCCTGCGCTTGTGGCGCCTCCTATGGTGGGCACGACATTACAAGTCGAGCCCCCCAAGTCAGGAGCAGCCAGACGCAGCGACGGCGGTGTCCGAGGGAGCGGCGCAATCCGTGCCACCGGCGGCCCGGGCGGCAGCGCCCAAGGTGGGCCAGACGGAGGAGGACACAGCCGAAGGGTCCCTGGGCGTAGTGGCAGTCATGGAGAGGATCAGCAGGGGGTCGCCCGTGCGGAGTGAGCCACCGCTCCGTTGGATGGTGCCTTAGGACCCAACGTCGACTCACTTCTCGCTCGACGATGCTTCCGAGAGCATGGAGTAGGAGAGTCTCGACATTGGGTTCTCGGCATGATGGATGCCTTGAGCCAGGCCAGGGGCGTCCTGCATGACGTCATCGTTCCCACTGGCCGGGTATGCGCTTGATCTTCCCTCTCGCTTTCTTCTTTTCTTCATGTATTCTTGTATTTTCGTATTTTTGATACTGGTCTTCTTTTCAGTCCCTTATTGCTCATAGCCGGGGGAAATCCCAGTTCCTCCGTGAGCAGAAGGCAGAATGGGACCACCTCACCGAGGAGGCCTAGCTGCGCAGAGATGTGAGCGCCCAGCTTGCTGTCGCCCAACAGCGGGAAGCCGAGGTGCGTCGGGACGCAGAGGAGGTCCACGGGATGTTCCAGGATCTCTCGGCGATGGTGCAGCGGGACGAGGAGAAGGCCGTCAGGGTCCGAATGGAGCAGGACGAGCTGCTCTAGAAGGATGCCGAGGCCAGCCAGCAGGCTGTCGACCTCCTGGCTGAGGTAGAGACAGAGTGGGATCTCAAGCCGAGGGCCGAGGAAAGGTCCGTGGCCCTGCAGCAGAGGGCAAATCAGGACACCGGGGAGATCGCCTAGCTGCGTAGGGAGCGAGACGAGCTGTGCCAGACCATAGAAAGACTTCAGTCGGAGCGTGGCTCGGTCCATGAGGAGCGCGACCGGGCCATCCGAGAGCGCGACGAGGCGCGTCAGGTGGTCAACTCCCTCTGGGCGGATCTTGGAGTCACCGTGACCCGAAGGCTGGAGGTCGAGAACGTCTCTGCTGGGCTAGGCACAGAGCTCGCCGAGGTGCGGGGGATTCTTTAGGCTGAGAGTGATGAGCACGATCTCCTGTGCGCCACCGTCGGGGTGGTCTTCGATGACCCGGGGGTGGGGCGGCCAGAGGAAGCTAGCTCACTCGTGGCCCGTGCCATGGATATCACGGCGCGGGTGGGCCAGCTTGAGAACACATTCCAAGCCGGGATCACCCAAGCTTTTGTTGTTGCTCACTCTCATTATGATCTAGAAGTTAACCTGGAGGTAATGAGCCTCGGCTTCGCGCCTGGCTATGAAAGGTCCGAGCTGGATGAGATTGAGAAGGCGGTCACTCCCATTACGCGGAACCTAGCGGACAGGCTGAAAGGCATAGTTCTCCCTCCGAGGAAGTAGTTAGTTGAATAAGTTTGATAAACATCTATCTGTAATATGTGGACAAGTGTCGGTACTTTTGTATCCAAAAACAGTTTCATTTCGTAATTTTGTTTCGTTCGTTTTGATCTTACTTTCTTCTGTTTTGCATTCGAGAAAAAAGGTTTATGCGATTCGACCCTTCCGCTTGTTAAGACTATAGGGACTGAGGTGTATATGGGGGAAATTTCGATTAAGCTGGTGAGCAAAGTTACCGTAGCCGTCGGGGCATGGGCTTTTTGCAGTCTTACCAGGCATGCTCGCTTATCTGTTCCCACAAACCTTGCCGCCGGTCTTACCCCGAGGAAAAGGTCTAATGGAACGACTGTTTCGAAAAAAGAAAGGAGGTATTCATACCTTTATCAGCCCCCGAGTGAGATCCGACCCCTTAGGGTCGCTGGGGTCGGATGTTACTGGAGATTGGAGCGAGGGTAGCGAACTTACTTTTGTATTTGCACGTACCCCCTACTTAGGATTTTGGCGATCGTTCCTTGACCGTGCGTTTGGTCCTATCGCTCGCCTGACCTTCCCCGAGCCCCCGCGCGTGGCGGGGATTTGGTCAAGGGTCGGCTCGTTTTGTGACTGTCGCCCCATCTGTAGTTTTCGCGACTGGAGGGGTTGAGGCGACGTCACTTGCCTCGATGGCTCAAGTGTCGTGCCTGATGAGCTCACTAACGGGGATGTTCGGACAGAATCCGATTCCGTCGCTTTGCGATAGGGTGGTGTTCAGTTGCTCCTTGACCCACCATCCAACAGATTCCCCCTCAATGGGGATTCTATGGGCTCGGCAAGAGGCTGGATTGAACTTAGAAGGTTGAGATGACCCTATCCGCCTCAATGCAGGTTGGGCAAAGGCCGCTGAGGCTCATCTGCGTTTTTCCCCTGGCTCTTGTTTGACATGAGGCGGCCTCAGACCCTTCGTGGGTCAGCCTTCGAACCTCGTTCTCTCGATCTCAGATCGAGCGGCTTGAGCCCCTGAGTCCCTTAGCGTCTGATAGGGGTCGGCCGTGTTTCGCACATCATCCTGTCCTCGGTTTCCGCAACTAGAGGGGCTGAGTTGATGACACTTGCCTCGATGACTCGAGTGTCGCGCTCAATGAGCTCGCTAACGGGTATGTTCGTGTGGAATCCGGGTCCATCATTCACTGATAGGGTCAGCAGAGCCCTCATGTGGCATTCCACTACTTCTTAACCCGCCTCCCAGTAGATGCTCGAGCCGTTCGATAGGATCAGGTGGCCCATTGGCCTCTCCTCGACGGAGATTCTGTGGGTTTGGCTCGAGATTAGAATGGAACGAGAAAGGTCGAGATGTCCCTGTCCGCTTCTGAGCGGGGTCGGGCAAGGCCACTGGGGCTCATCACGGTTTTTCTCCCCTGGCTCTGTTTGACACGAGGCGGCCTCAAGCCCTTCGCGGGCTGGCCTTCGAACCCCGGTCGGTTGCCGCTCATATCGAATGAGGCGGGCGCTGCTTCATGGCACGACATGAAGTGTTGAGATGCGAAGATCGCATATGCAACGTTTGGATGATGGGATTAATGTACGATTTAATTGAAACAAAAGCGGGGGTTGGTAATGTTACCTCGGTGGCTGTAACACCTCAGTGTTACATTGCACTATTTTGCTAAACATCGCATGAGCATCATGGTTATGTGCATATGTGTAGAATATGAATTGTAAAGCAATGTTCGGTCCTTGAAAACATTTATATGAAACGAGAAAGCGAATGTTATGTTTCATGTCACATAACGTTGTTTATTATCCTATTCAATTCTTGTTAGAACAAAAGGCTATAGAATGTTTTGTGAACGGCGATAAAACATGTGCGGTCGAGGATAAGGATAACTAGCTAGGACATCCCGTAGGTCGGATTTGGAATTGACGTAATCGTTCAAACGACGTCGCTTTTGCGTAAGTTTTAGAAGAGGTCGATGAAGCCACTTTTGGCAAGCTCGTGGAGCGATTGGCTTAAGAAGTAGCACGATGTCATGACTGTGGTTGATAGCTTGATGTACCCTCTTGCGTGTCGAACAATTAGTTTAGCGTTTGGAGCATTGCGTACAAGCTTCCTAACTGCTTTAGAAAGCGTGCATGGCACTGGCTTAGCCCTAGGCGCGGTCACCACCACTGCTGGCTTGCCAGCGCCGCCACCGCCGCTGTGCATGCGCGCACGGCTCTGGCGCTGCTTCGCCAAGGCCGTTTGCCTCTCGCTATCGGCCACGACCACCGTCACTGCCAGACTGCCGCCGCTGCTATCTCGCCAGCGCGCGCCGGAGCACCGATAGCGTCCTCACTGCCGCCCGTCAAGACACCATGCACAGGCCTTGGCTGCTTGCGCCCTCGGCCTGGCGCGTGAGGTCACCTCACCGGCTGACGCGCTACGTCCAAGGCCGCCGACCGTGCTCTGTGTGCCATACCGCTCGCCCTGCCACGGCCGGAGGTGCACCAAGTCCGCGCTTACGCACCGCCAGTCGCTATTGCTCCCTTTGACCCGCCTTGGCTGCACGCGCATGGAACGTTCACCTACGTCCCCATCACCTCAGTGTCGCGCTGCCCTGTGCTCATCTTGTCCGGTGTTGGCCGCGGTGGCGCCATACCGTGCCTCGTCGCCTTGTAACAGCGGCCGTGCGGATAGCCGTCTGGGTCACGTCCCGCATGTCTCGCTGTCCCCGATTATTGTACGTTGCGTTGACATCCACAGCCAGGCCGAACCGAGCCGTGCCAAAGCTTCCCTGCCTTCGCTGTCGCCATGGCCGGCGGGATCCCTTTTTCTTTAATTCGCCGTGACCGCAGCATTAGACTCCAATTCGTCTCACGCTTGGGTTCGCTACGTAGCTGCCCATGCCCCGTCCCCACCTTGCTGCGTATGTCGTTGCACTGGGCCGCAATTTGTAAATGCCGTCCCACCGGGTCCATAAGACCGGACGGACGCGCGCCGTCGGCTAGCCACGCAACCAAAGCATCCCATCCCAATTCCTTGCTCATCTAGCCCCTCCTCCAGCTGGTCATCACCGTGCTCACCGCAGTCTTAGCCCTACCGCCATATAGCAGTCACTGTCGCAGCTGTGCCACCGCCGCACCACCTCGCGCGCACGTGGCCAGCTCGGCTCGTGCCATTCCCGGACGAGCCAGCGCGTCGTAAGGTTCTGTGGTGAGTCGCTGAAGCTCGCTAGCTACTTCTTCGGCCCCGGTCTTGCTGACATTCACCGGAATGGCATCGCCGTGATTGCAGGTTGCCCGCTGTCGTGGTTCGACCCCGCTGCTGCGTCCCGGTGCACGTTTCCTCCGCCCTGCACTTCGCGTTCGCGCCTAGGTATGAGTTGGCTCGTTTGTTGGGGAGGAGGAAGCCTGAGGTGGCCGGCGTGGGTCGCCGGTGCACGCAGGTGGCCGTAGGGGTATCGTCGGGGGAACGACAAGTAGTTCGGAGGGCGTATCTGTAAAATCGTAGACTAAAGGAATGGTGCCTTAGAGCTCGCTGTAAATACCGAGTAGACCAAGGGCTCTTTTTCTTATTGAGCCCGGCGAGCGCGGCTCCGAGTTGGGCCGCCGGTGTTGGGCCACGCTGAGGCCAATGGGCGCGCGCATGGGAAAATGGCGTGGGCCGAGCCAGCGTGAGTTGGGCCGTGGGTTGGGATTTGGTTTCCTTAATTCCAGTAAATTAGAAATGTTTATTTATTTTAGTTATGCATTGAACTTCAATAAATCATAGTAAATTGCGTAGTTGTCCAAAAATAGTGAAACTAATTTTGTTACTTTCGCAAATATACCATCTACTTGATAGTATAGTTAGATTGCAGTTAGCTATGCCAAGTATTGGGTCATAAATTCAAAACTAGAGCACTGATATTAGGTAGATTAATACTTGTAGGAATATTTGTGGGTAATTGGTGATAGCTATAGACATGAAAATTTTATAGTAGACTTGTTAGGTTAGTAGGTACTTGCTGTAAATTTTGTAGCCTTAGAATAGGTTGTTAAATAAAATAGTTACTACCCTTGCTTTATCGTATATATCGTAAATCGGCATTAGGAGTAAGAATATCCATAGTTGCTATATGAATGCATGTCCCGTTTCATACTTGTTAGGAGTGATGGTACGTAGCTTAGCCTTAGTGGGTAGGCCTCACTTAGTAGTTTAATAGATATACTTTAGGTTAAGAGTTGTTGTTGTCATATTATTAAATATTGCATCATCATTTCATGTAGATCACGAACTGGTAGACTTCGTACCCGTCGGTGAGTCAGAGTATGACGAGGTGATCGAGGAGTACGAGGAGGAGATCCTCATGCAGGAGGACACCCAGGAGCCTGTTGGTGCTGACCTTGCTGACCATAAAGCCTATCATATTGCTTGGAGTCGGGAAAGTATTCCCACTAGTCGGATAAGTCTTGCGTGTACATTGTGTACTTAGGGTTTATTTACTCCTGCTGCAGGTGATGCTTGAAGAGTACCTTGTGTGGAGGATCCTTCTGGTGGGCTCAGACAGATTCCTCGCCCCCCCTTATCGCTAGATGTTATCTTTTTTAATTTTGCTGTTTATCATCCCACACTCTGGTATTTGGTATTGTAATAATGTACCTTTTAAGAAACTCTAATATATGAAATGGACTTGTGTTGGAACCCGTTCTCATTATTGGATCCTTGGGAAAAATATGGATCTTTCGGGTTCTCCCTCGGGGTGTGCCCGACGGACACCGCTCATTGTAGCTCGCTTTCGGGGTGCTTAGTGTCTGGTGGAAGATGAGCACCTCCGTAAGTATGCTATTTCGGGTGGTTCTGCCATAGTGGCATGTGCGACGAGAAGCTCTTACCGGACATGTCCATGCGGGGTTCGAGTCCGATGTTCGCGATGGGGCCGGCGTGATCGACACGAGCACTGCAGTTTTTCGTTTTCGTCTCTCGGTGGCAATTCGAGCTGTTCGATTGACTTTAAGCGACCTGACAGCTTCTCCTTGAAGGAGATTCTGTAGGCGGACCCCTCCTAACCCTTCTTGAGAAGGCAGATGCAAAAGCTTGGGGTACGGGGAACTGCGAATTCGATTATGCTGGTGAACAAAAACACCGTAGCCGTCGGGGCATAGGGTCTAGCGGTTCGTCTAGTTTTACTCAAAGCTTTACACCCGCACCCCGTGTCTTCGGTTTTTAAACATAAGGAGGGGTCAGGCGATGGGGATGCCTAAACGAGTAGGCACTCTCGGTAGCCCCCAAGCGATGTCCGTGCCCTTGCCGTTCTTTCGGGTCGAAAGCTTCGGTAATGAAATTAACACGCAAAGTAAGTAAACAGAGGTGCTTATCTTTTAGCGGTCATTCGTTCATCGTTTTACCTGGGCCGTTCGATCGACCCTGGAGGCCCATTGGGCCCCCCTGGACGGGGGTTCCATCGTCGGGTCATTCCATGTCCTAGTTGGGGAAGCGGAGAGTCGCCTGCATGCGGTGCGCCCTGATTCTCACGCCCGGCGCGCGGTAGTGGTGGGCCATGCACAGGCAATGTCTGTTTGACGAGCGACATCTCGTCGACGACAGAGCAGCGCCCCATCGGTCTAGGCGTGTCCCCTTGGATTCCCGTCAGCATCGATTTCCTGTCTGCATTAATTAGGGGAAGAGAGAGAGTTTTTTGTCCCAACCTTTCGCCTTTCCTCAGCTGTGGCGCCTCTTCCTTAAATAGGGAGGGGGAGGGGAGTTCTCGTCCCATTCCTTCACCTGCTTCTGAGCCGCTACCTCTTCCCCTTCCTTTTCACCGAATGCGTTCGTACGTCGCAGCGGTTCCTAAGTGAGAGAGGGTAATGCTTGGGAGAGGAAAACTCCTAGATCCGCTCATGAATCCAGAGCGTGATGTTGGGCTGGAGGTCCTCCAACGTAGATGAGATGGTTCTGGTCGCCTTCGCCGAGAAGGGACTGTTTCTACCGAAGGAGGAGGTGCACTGGAGGGTGCTGAGCGTCATCGATTTTGTCGTCGTTCGTGGCGGCCTTTCTTTGTCGGGAAATGCCCCCCGTGAAGACGCCGTTGTTAGGGTTGCGGCTGATCACGATGGCGCAGTCCCTAGATGCCCCGGCGGAGTTGCCATTGTCAGGGTTGCGGCTGATGACGATGGCGCAGTCCTTGGACGCCCTAGCGGAGGTGCCACAGTCGCCGACGTAGCGCTCGACGTTGCAGATGATGGCGCCCTCGAGGATCCCGCGAAGCGGTAGGACATCACCGGTGAAGAGCATGGCGCGGCGACCGTAGTAGTACCCATAGTAGAGCTGGTCAGAAACTATAATCGAATAAGTTTGTGGGGGAGCCCCCGGGTGAACAGTCTTTTGTATTTATGAATACATTAGTCCTTTTTGTGATGAAATCACTTTGTAAGCGATAAATTTGTGCGAAAAATGAATAAGTTTTCAACTTTTGTGATGGCAAACAGCTTTTTGGCTTTTCTCCCTCTTTTTGTAAAAGAGGTTTAGTGCCTTCCGACCCTTCCCATAGTTAAGGTCGTGAAAACTCGGAGTGTGGGCGAGCCAATTCTGATCACGCTGGTGAGCAAGGAGGCCATAGCCACTGGGGCGTGGGTTTTCCGCAGTCCTACCAGTTATACTCAGATTTTGTTCCCAAAATCCTATCCCTCAGGACTCGCTATGAGAAAAGAGGGAAAACTCAGAGAATGTTTGCAAAGATAACACAGAGAGTGTTTGTAAGATAAACGTACTTATATCAGCCCCCGAGTGAGGTCTGACCCCTCGCACTTTGCAAGGGTTGGATGTCACTAAAGATTGGGGATTTTTGGAGACAAAAACTAATAAGAAAGAGTATGCATTTATTTAAGGGTAAAAACGACGTAGCTGCTCAATGTTCCAGGCGTTGGTGAAGACCTCACCGTCGATGGTTTTCAACTTGTAGGCGCCTGGCCAGAGTACTTCCACGATGACGCATGGCCCCTCCTAGGGCGGGGAGAGCTTGTGACGGTCCTTGTTGCTCTGCATAAGGCGGAGAACCAGGTCCCCGACGTTAAAGGCTCGGTCCCGCACCCGTCGACTATGGTACCGACGCAGCGCCTGCTGGTACTTGGCCAAACGGAGGAGGGTGATGTCACGGGCATCGTCTAGCTAGTCCATGGCATCTTCGTGGGATGCCTCGGCTCCCTATTCGTCGTATGCTTTGATTCTTGGCGCTCCATAGTCGAGGTCCATCGGGAGGACAGCCTCAGAACCGTAGACCATGAAGAAAGGTGTGTAGCCGGTGGCCCGGCTGGGAGTTGTCCTTAGGCTCCAGAGCACCACGGGGAGCTCGGCGACCCAGCGTGCACCGAACTTGTTCAATCGGTTGAAGATCCTAGGCTTGGGGCCCTGTAGGAGCATGCTGTTTGCGCGCTCAACCTGTCCGTTCGTTCGGGGGTGCATGATGGCAGCCCAATCGACTCAGATGTGTTGTTCATCACAGAATCGAATAAATTTCTTGCCGATGAACTGTGTGCCGTTGTCTATGATGATGGAGTTCGGTACTCCAAAGCGATGGATGATGTCGAGAAAGAACAGCATAGCTTGCTTGGACTTGATGACGGAGATCAACCGAGCTTCGATCCATTTTGTGAACTTATCTACGGTGACAAGCAAGTGGGTGTAGCCCCCGGGTGCCTTTTTGAGAGGCCCAACCAGATCGAGCCCCCAGACCATGAAGGGCCACGTGATGGGGATCATCTAGAGTGCCTGGGCTGAGAGGTGAGTTTGTCGAGCGTAGTATTGGCACCCTTCGCAGGTGCGTACGATTTGCTAGACGTCGGCTACTGTAGTGGGCCAGTAGAAGCCCTGTCGGAATGCGTTCCCAATCAAGGTTCTAGGCGTGGCGTGGTGACTGCAGACCCCACCATGGATATCGCTCAGTAGAAGCTTCCCCTGTTCGATGGGGATATAGAGCTGCAGGATCCCGGTGTGGCTTCGTTTGTAGAGTTCGCCCCCTACAATAACGAAGGACTTAGCGTGACGTGCGAGCCATCGAGGTTCTGTCTTATCCGACGATAGCATGTCATGGAGGAGGTAGTCGAGATAGAGTGTTCTCTAGTCATTCAGAGGGTCAGGCTCTGTTGCTGGATCCTCTTCAAGCTCCATGACCTCGGGGCCGGAGGGAGCCATCGGTTGGTCAGCCCCCGGGGCTGGATCAGACGGGCCATCATCGGCCCATTCCAACCCTTCGTAGCATACTGAGGGCTTTTGTTGGTCGCTGGCAAAGACGCCCGTTGGCATCGGCTCTTGACCAGACGCCGCTTTTGCAAGTGCATCGGCCGCCTCGTTGAGGCGCCTTGGGATGTGATTGAGTTCGAGGCCATCGAATTTGTCCTCCAGCCATTGGACCTCTTGGCAGTACACAGCCATCTTGGCGTCATGCCAGCTCGACTCCTTCATGACCTGGTTGATGACCAGCTAGGAGTTACCCCAGATGTCGAGGCGCCGGATGCCCAACACGATGGCGATTCATAGGCCGTTGATGAGCGTTTCATACTCAGCCACATTATTTGATGAGGGGAAATAGAGCTGAACCATGTACCTCATGCGGAGCTCGAGGGGTGATACGAAGACCAGCCCCACACTGGCGCCCTTCTTCATCAGCGACCCATCGAAGTACATCGTCCAATACTCTTGATCGACAACCGCCGGTGGTGTTTGGACCTCGGTCCATTCTACGATGAAGTCAGCCAACACCTAGGACTTGATCGCCATTCGGGAGGCATATGTGATGCCTTGATCCATCAATTCGAGCGCCCACTTCACGGTTCTGGATGACCTCGCCAAGGGGGAACGACGTCACAACCATCACGGTGTGTGATTCGAAGTAGTGGCGTAGCTTACTCTTGGTGATGAGGACGGCATACATGAGCTTCTAGATTTGGGAGTAGCGGGTTTTGGAGTCAGATAGTACCTCACTAATGAAGTACATAGGGCGCTGCACCTTGAGGGCGTGCCCCTCTTCCTCTCGCTCTACTACCAGGGCAGCGCTGACCACTTGTGTGGTGGCCGCTATGTATAGCAGGAGGGATTCTCCGTCGCTCAAAGGAACTAGGATCGGGGGCCTTGTCAGAAGCAGTTTGACCATGTCAAGTGCCTTCTGGGCCTCGGACGTTCACTCGAAGCGGTGGTTAGTTTTCTTCAAGTGCCGATAAATGGGGAGACCTCATTCGCCGAGGCGCGAGATGAAGCGGCCGAGGGCGGCGAGGCACCACCGTGATTCATTGAACCCCTTTATGTTCGGATCGGGCCTATCCTTGTGATGTCTAAAATCTTTTTTTCGGGTTGGCTTCGATGACATGCTTGGAGACGATGAAGCACTGTAATGTAAACCGACCAAATCATAAGAACGTAAGTACAAAAACAATCACCAAGCGATCAAATTCCTGTACTTAAGCTCCCATAATACCGGTAGTCGGAAATCACGAAGGATTTCAACCAACTCTCGACATACAAACCAAGATCGTAATGATTCAACACAACACATC
This sequence comes from Miscanthus lutarioriparius, assembly GCA_904845875.1. Lineage (NCBI taxonomy): Eukaryota > Viridiplantae > Streptophyta > Magnoliopsida > Poales > Poaceae > Miscanthus > Miscanthus lutarioriparius. Next base: position 43,892,968 of record CAJGYO010000003.1, on the reverse strand, counting down.
ATTCGTTACAACATTTCACAAGTAGCATTCGGATTACATCCATCGAGTTCAAATAAAATATTCAAACCAAGTTTGAGTGTGCGGAAGCAACATAGTTTAGTACATAACTTTATAGTTTCAAATACATTGCGGATCGAGTCATGTCCCACAAAAGCATTATCAGCACGAGAACTAGTAGAGACCGCGCCCAATGGTCTAGTCTTCATCCCCGACTAGGAGAAGAAGGGTACATGCAACAACCAAAGAAGAAAGCGGTCATCACGCAGCGGTGGGAGATAAACCACGAGTACGAGAAGGTACTCAGCTAGACTTATCCGATAAAAGCGAAATAAAAGACACCAAGGATCATGCAAGGCTTTTCGGTGGGCTAGCTTGACACACGGTTGCATAAAAGAGCTTATGATTATAATAACCAATTTAAACTTATTATCAAGCTTATCATTATTTACCCATCCACTAGATTAGCACCTGTACTAGAGCACTCACTTATTAGGAGCAAACAATATTAACCATAGCGGTATAATAAGACTGTCATCATCATATCATCATTTCGAACCATTAAGTATTAAGTGTATCTATATTGGAGATAAGCCCGTCAAGTTCTCACTAACGAGAGAGGCGGCGATTCAATCGAATTACAACTCAGGTGAGGGGTATTCCTAACTCTCACCTGGCATACTTTGCAAGGGTAGCCGTGGGTCACCTTTGGAACATCTCGGGAACCAAATTTATGGGTTCGATCGGCGCCAAGACTCTCGGGGATTACCCCTTCCGCCGGGACGATCGGGACTTTTAAATCACCCGCCTTGGACTCACGCCACGGCTCCTTCCAAGGCGCACTTTATACTTATCGACTCCCGGCCTGAGGTGAGCTACTCGGGCAGCATGGTCGGTCATCGACACTGGCCAACTAAGAGAGAGGCATGCGTTCAACATGAAGCAGGAAAGGCTCCAAGAATCGGTCCTTAAGCGACACATGAGACGGAGTCACCGCAAACCGGCAAGCCTCCGTCGGTCTTCATTTCAATTAAGACTGGTTCTTTTCCACGATAGCAAATATAGCCAACCGTGCCACATGTATCTTCCTATATCTCGCGGTGACAGAAATCACCCGAATTCTCAGCGTTTAAGCAAAGTGCTAAGCACTACTCGAGCCTGAGCTACATAGGATTCAGGGTAACAATATCTAGACAAGGAATGGGTAACCAATGCAGCAAGTGTTTGCATCCAACATCTAAACTTAATGCAACAATATATGTAATAATAATACTATAACTGCAGTTTGAAAATTAGGAGGCTTAATATGCTCTGGGGCTTGCCTTTCACAAAGTTGCAAGGACAGTGGTCCGGGCACTCAACGGCGACCTCGTCTGGCACTTCTCCTGAAGGCTGCTCCTCCTGAATCTCCGGTGTCGGCTGCTGCTGCTCGCTCAGTTCCTCAAATTCCAGCAGGGTCACTCCTTCCGGTACACCTATTGCATGCCGATGCAAAAGATAAATATCATGGATGCATAAGGAATGACATGATGCTCATGGTGAATGAATCACGGTGAGTGTTTACGAAAGCATCACTTTGGACACTTTCTTACCGAGTAATTAGCTCTATTCAAATCACTTTAAGCATGTATCCAACTTAACTTAAATAACAAGAGCAACTTACCTAACTTGCATAACCTAAGATAAAGATGCTCATCTTCAGTTAAAGGCCTAACACCTAGGAACATTACCACCAACTTAGAAATAGTAAAGGCATACATAATTCAACATTTAAAGTTTCATATGCACACAAATAGTCCCTTAATTCAATCACAACCCGAGTTCTACAAATCCAAATGACTTGCAAGAGGACATTCTGGAAAGCTTATGAAATTCTCTACAATTCATTTTTAAACATCAAAGCATGATTCTTAAGTTAACCAAATCAAATTCCAGTAGACCTAGAATCTGTCCCGCAATGGCAGGGTTGCTAACTTAATTATTTAATGATGATGCAAAAGCATAATTTGATCAATCCAAGTTTACCACTTGTTTTTCATACCTAAGAAACATTAGAAAGTATAGTGCCAACTTCTAAATAATTTATTTAATATCCTTTTCCAATTTATTTAGTTAATTAGGTGATTTAAGCAATATATAGTAAAACTATTCATAAAAATCTACAAAAATTACAGTAGCTATCTCATGCTGCACATAGACTACCATAAAAATTTCAAAGCCATTGGGCAAGTAAAACTTGCTTTATCCAAAATAACAGATGACATGTCTAATTTGAGCATAATTAGGAAACCTTATTAAAAAGTGTCAAGCAACAGATTTCCTATTTTTCCTAGCATCATTCTAGAATAAGAATAGCACCCATCAAATTTCACCTTCACTGGATCTATAGAAAAATTATGAAAATTCACACAAGATCCACCCATTAATAAAAGGAAATTCTATAACTTAAAAACTACACATGCACTAGCTCTGAAATTTTAACCAGGGCTTCTAACAAGCAATAATAGACTGCCCACCAAATTTCATAATTTTTAGACCACAGGAACTCAAGATAAAATTCAAACAAGTTTGCATGCATCTAAAAACACATTTCAAAGTCCTATTTAATTCATCCAGAATTTCTAAAACATGTGCTCATATAATATTTTTATTAAATACTGGACATGACCAGGAACTCAACAAAATTAGAACCACATTATTTGGATCTATATACTAGGAGCTACATATTTTGAATAACAACACAAATCTGTGAAATAATAAAGCAAAGCAAGATCTGAAAACAAAACTCAATACAGTCGGGCCAGCCCAAGGAACGGCGGCCACACGCCTGCATTGGCGGCCCAAGACAACGGCGTTAAGCGGCCCAAGCTGGGCTCCCTTTGAGCTTGGCGACCGACGCGTCTTGGGCCCAGGCGTCGGTGACCCCACCCGTCCGCGAGACGAAGACAGGGGAGACGGTTCCGCCGACGCGGCGACGGGGGAACTCGCCGACGGCGACTCCTCCGACGAATTGGACAACACCGGCGTGCTCCCCAAGTTCCCACACGTCGATTGACCTACAAAACTGAAGCTCTAGCGGTCCTTAGGTGCTCCAGCCACGGAGCTCGGCGACTCGGCCATGGCGCTGGCGCTGGCGGCGCTTCGGCCGTGTCCATGGTGGACGGCATTGGTGGTAGCATTTACACCCAAGCAGCTACTCGTGATGGAGAAGGCTAAACGCGAGCTAAAAATGGAGGAGGGGAACGGTGCCGTGCTGGCCACGGTGAGGTCACCGGCGCGGCCATGGCGTAGCGGTGTCAGAAAGGTCACAGCGACCTTACCCAAGTCTAATTGACGCAGCTGTGAGGTGGAGGAGGTGGAGTAGGTCACGGCGCAGCTGCTGACGAACAGGGCAATGCGCTTTCACGGTGGCGAGGCGAGCGGGGCAAAGGCAGAGCAATGGCGGATGGCGGCGCTCTCTTGCAGCGCACGGTGAGAGGCGAGGAATGCGAAATGGGAAGGGCGAGTGCGTTCGGGCAGGAGCGAGGTGGCTTCAAGGCGCGGCTGCGATGCTAGGATGCGCACGGCGTGTGGCCAGCGCGAGCAGGAGTCCGGCGACGAGTGGCGGACACTGGCGTCTCATTTTACGAACCGGTCGACCCACGGCGGTATCAAGGTTTTCTGAAAAACACGATTCAGTGCTAAAGCCGACGCCTGACAGCGCGTATTCGACGATGATTTACTCCTAATCCATGACGAGTTAGTGGAAGAATTGAACATCAAAGTTGTAGACCTATCTTCCCTCTACAAATTCTTTTCAATGACCAACACCTAACACGCCATGGATCCAAAGTTACATGAAGCCAAAGTGAGCTCGATGCAACTGAAATGCAGTTAAGACTTAGCATATTTTTTTCAGTGTTGAAATCAGCATGTATTTCTGACTTGTGGGCCATGTTTGAGCATGTTCTATCCATTTTCATGAGATGATCATAAAACAACTTTTGTTCCTTAATAAATTAGCTACAACTTTTGTAAAGAGTGTACAGCCATGCAAAGCTTCCAAGTTGGTCTTTTGAATCAGTCAAACAGTGTCACTCTAAGGGTCATTAAAAGTCAAATCTCTCCTAAAGGGCAATTTGGTCATTTTGGTCCACATGAACAATGTCCAAACAATTACCCTAAGTATAGTTAAGGTGTATTAGACCATGATCAACCACTTTACAAAGTTGTTATACCACTTCTAATGATCACATGTGATACAGCAATTAAAACAAGCAATTCATTCATATGTTTCAATACAATGTTTCACATGTTGCATGACCTGGTTGTTATCCTATACTTGTCACATTACTACCATTTTGCCATGCTTCAAGATGTGAGAAATTTATGTTGTATTCACAGATTACACCAATACTATTCACAACAATCAAGCAGGAAACATACACAGTTGAAAATGTTGCATATGCATGTTTTAGTAACAATGGCAATGATGACATAGATGATGCATATGTTTATGAAATGAAATGCAATTAGTGGAAGCCTAAACACCTAGGGTGTTACAAAGCCGAGCAGCATGCCCCTCGGGACCTCGAAAACACATTTTTTGGGATTGAGTTTGATGCCATTCGCTCGGAGTTTCGCAAAGGTTTGCTCAAGATCGGCAATGAGATGGTCAGCCCGCTTGGACTTAACCACGATGTCGTCAATGTAGGCCTCAACGATCCGCCCGATGAGGTCCCCGAAGCATTTGAGCATACTACGCTGGTACGTAGCCCTAGCATTCTTTAGACCGAACGGCATTGAGACATAGCAGAACGATCCGAAGGGGGTGATGAAAGATGTCGCGAGCTAGTCGGACTCTTTCATCACGATTTGATGGTAGCTGGAGTACGCATCAAGGAAGCAGAGGGTTTCGCACCCCGAGGTAGAGTCGACTATTTGGCCTATGCGCGGCAAAGGAAATAGATCCTTTGGGCATGCTTTGTTGAGGCCCGTATAGTCAACACACGTCCTCCATTTCCTGCTCTTCTTTCATACAAGAACGGGATTAGCTAACCACTCTTGGTGGTATACTTCTTGGTGGTATACTTCCTTGGTTAATCCGGCAGCCGACATTTTTGCTATCTCTTCATCGATGGCCCTGCACCTCTCCTTGTCGAAGCGATGCAGACGCTGCTTCACCGGTTTGGAGCCTAGATGGATTTTCAAGGTATGCTTGGCGACCTCCTTCGGAATGCCTGGCATATCCGAGGGTTTCCACGCAAAGATGTATTTGTTGTCACGGAGGAAGCCGACGAGCGTGCTTTCCTATTCAGAGGAAAGCGTGGTACCAATGCGTACCGTTTTATCCTCAGAGCTGCTGGGATCTATGAGGACCCCCTTGGAGCCCTCTGCCGATTCGAACGACTCGGTCATTTTCTTCGCGTCGGGCGCTTCTTCGGAGACCTCCTCCCTGAGAGTGACGAGTTCCCCGGAGGCGACGATTGTCGTGGCGTGGCCATAGCACTCGACCTCGCACTCGTAGGCGTGCTGGAAGGAGGTGCCGACGGTGATGACCCCGTGAGGGCCCGGCATCTTCAGCTTGAGGTATATATAGTTGGGGATGGCCATGAACTTCACGTAGCATTGTCGTCCTAGGATCACGTGGAAGGTTCCGGAGAACCCAACCACCTCGAAGGTGGGAGTCTTAGTCCTATAATTGAACTGGTCCCCGAAGGTGATGGGCAGATCGATCTGTCTAAGTGGCATGGCTTGCTTCCTGGGCACGATGCCATGGAAAGGCGCTCGGGTTGGGTGGAGGCGCGTCCGGTCGACGCCCATCACGTCAAGCGTCTTGGCGTACACGATGTTGAGGTCGCTGCTTCCGTCCATCAGTACTTTGGTGAGTCATTTTGGGCCGACGATCGGGTCGACCACAAGCGGATATCTCTCCGGGGGCAGGACGGTATCCGGATGGTCGGTCCGATCGAAGGTTATGGCGGATTCTGACCACCGGAGGAAGGGAGGTGTGGCTGGTTGGGCCATGTAGACTTCGCGGCGTGCGACCTTCTGACGACGTTTAGAGTCGTAGGCCGTCGAGCCTCCGAAGATCATAAGGTAGCCGTCTGGTGTTGGAAAGCCATCGTCCTTCTCCTTGGCATCATCCATAGTGGGGGCAGGTTCCTTCCCCTGCTCCCCTTTGTTGGAGCTTCCGGACAAGAACTTCTGCATGAGGCCGCGGTCCTTGAGCAGATGCTTTACGGGAAAGGTGTGGTTCAGGCACAGCCCCTCAAGTAATTTTTCGAAGTGGTTCGGAGTGCCCTCCGTGGGCTTCCGACCACCCTTACGGTTAGCAACGGCCACGAGCGAGTTCTTGCACCGCTGCTTCTTGTTCTTCCTTTTGGCAGAACGATTAGAGGTGCCTTCACCGGCACCCTCGTCCTGCCTTGCCTTGCCTTCAAGGCGATCGAAGATCGCTTCGACCGCCTCTTCTCCAGAGGCGTGGCTGGTGGCGATGTCCAGAAGTTCCATGGTGGTTCGTGGGCCCTTGCATCCCAGCTTATGAACCAAGGATTCGCAGGTCGTCCTGGATAGGAAGGCTCCTATTACGTCAGCGTCGGTGACATTAGGAAGCTCGTTGCACTGCCGAGAGAAGCGCCGGATATACCCACGGAGGGTCTCATTGGCCTTCTGACGGCAGTTCTTGAGGTCCCATGGGTTCCCATGGCGCTTGTATGTGCCTTGGAAGTTTCCCACAAAGATCTCTTTCAGATCCGCCCAACTCTGGATTGCGTTGGATGGTAGGTGTTCCAACCACGCTCGTGCCGAATCGGCCAAGAACAGTAGAAGGTTGCGGATAATGAAGTCGTCATTATCTGCTCCACCGGCTTGACAGGCAAGCCGATAGTCTTCAAGCCAAAGTCTAGGGTTTGTCTCCCCAGAGTACTTAGGGATATTGTAAGGTGGTCGATACCTTGGCGGGAATGCAGCGTTGAGGATGTGCCGGCTGAAGGCCTGAGGCCCTGGCAGGCTAGGGCTCGGGCTCCGGTCCTCGCCGCTGTCGTACCGTCCGCCACATCGAGGATGATAGCTGCGGTGGGCTCCTTCCCTTAGGTCGCTATAGGTGCGTCTACGGGCGTCGATGGTGCTGCGTGCATCGCGGTTACGGCTGAGACGCTGATGTATCTGGGCCGCAGCGCGCTGCCCGCCGCCTTGTGGAGCCTGGTGGACTGATGCATCCCTAGCGGGGCGCACCGAGGGCATGTGCTGGCTAGTGTCGAGCTCGCGTCATTGAGACAATGAGCTCTTCGCCTGCTGCGCCGCCGCACGCTCAAGCAGCGTGCGAATTTCGCGGTAGGCCCGACGATCCTCGGGCGTTGCGGCCTCTAGAAGGCCATGAAGCAAGGCCATTGCGGTGGTGATGTTCTGGCTTGCCCGAGCGAAGTGGAGAAGGGTCTCATCGTCGGCGATGATCCTTCGGTTCACGTCACGGGCCACGGCGCGTGCGCGCCCACCGTCTCCGTGGCGTTCAATCTCCCGATCGACTTCCGCGTATTCCCAAACAAGCTGTTGTCCGGCTTCATTGATCTCCTGCTTCTGGGCTCTTAGCTTCTCCACCCCTATGCGAGGTGGGCCCGCTATATCTCCTTCGATTTTGCCGTTGAGGTTGCCTACCGGGGTAGCCTCCTTCGCGGAGACGCTTTTGACATGTCCCTCGGAAGTATCCGCCGTGAAACATTCCCAGGAGGGGTGGTGGCTCCCCCTGCCAGAGTCAGAGCCAGAGTCCGACCCTGGCCCCTCTGCGAGGAGGCCGTGGAGGGATTCCGTGATGCTTTTGATCATTCCCATGAACTCGTTGTTCGCGGGGGGCGAGACCGTGCGTTGTGCCACAAGGTGGCTAACGGTTGCCGCGGCGTTGCGGAGACCGAATGGAAGCACCATCGGGGCGCTCCGTGCAGAGTGTCACAGAGAGAGGGTGAGGCAGCGTGGGTCCTCCCTAGACGGCTGGGGTCCAAGGAAGACGCCGGACCGACGCTCAAGTCTCCCGTAGTTGAAGCCGATGGAGGGGAGAGATTGGATGGCAACGTGGGCCAAAGCCAACTCTCCTCCCACCGTGATGATGAAGTCTAGGTCACCAAAGCGCACATGTGCGCCCGGGACCCAGCTGATTGCGTGACTAGCCATCCGAGGCCTGATTTGGAATGCGCAAAGGCCCCTATCTGGCGCGCCAACTGTCGGTGTTTCGAACAAACACCGGCTAGTGAATTTATAATTGTTGCGCGTTTGGCTCGGATGGTATACTAAAGGACACAAGGTTTATACTGGTTCAGGCTGAATGTCCCTACGTCCAGTTTGCTACTACTCGTGTTATTAGTACTAGAAAAGGGTTTGTAGTAGGGGGTACAAACAGTCGAGAGAGGGACAAGTCCCAAGTCTCTGATGGAAAGGTTGAAAGGATGCCAAGAGCTCAGTTGCTGCTTGACTGTGTGTTGAGTGGGATCGATTTGACATCTTGTGTCTCGAGAGCGATTGGTCCATTGTTCTCTGTATGAAATTGATCCGTCCCCTTAGTGGGGTGCCCTGCCCTCCGTTTTATAGACCAAGGGGGTGCAGGGGTTACAGATGGGAGAAAGAGGAAAAAACCAAAGGTAGAGAAAGTCCTTCGAGGGAGCCGGGTCTTCCTTTTCCCCTATGCCTGCCCTGCTAACATGGCAGATCATGCCAGGAATGGCGTGTTCGTTTATCCTCATGGGGCCGTGCCCTGGCCTCTTTTAGCAAGTGGGTGCGTCCCATCCTACACCGGCGGATGGTGCGGCGTGCCAGAGAGCCGAGTTGTGACCCTTTCGGGGAGTAGACGGGGAAGTGACCATACATCCATCACTGTGGATGATGTGAGCTCTGTCTTGGATCATAGTGGTTGTCATATGCTCGTGTTAGTATCTACGTCCAAGGGCTGATGGCAGCGCCTACAACACTATGGGACAAAAGTCGGCGCCTACAACACTATTTGGGCTCTGTCATGTCAGAAAGGGCCTAAAGCGCCCGTCCCATCGTATCCTGACAGTACCTTCCTACAGGCATGCAGGGCATGGCCCTCGGTACTGTGGTTGACTCGAATGTCTTGTCGTACCCTGTGCTCATATTTATGAAGGAACAGGGTGTAGCCGTCGGGTGAGGCGGAGCCACCCCTCAGGCACTAGGCAAGAGGACAAAGCGAGCTCGCCCCGCCGGGTGGGCGAGGCGTGAGCCACCCTCAAACGTTGGGCGAGGCGGAGCCAGCCCTCAGGTGTTCGGGCGAGGTGGAGCCTGCCCTCAGCCGTCGGACGAAGTGGATCCAGCCCTCAGACGTCGGGTGAGGCGGAGCCGTAGCCCTCGGGGGTCAGGCGAGGCAGAACCAATCTTCCGTTGTTCGGGCAAGAAGTCTAGTAGCGTTCTTGTCTGTCCGGAAGCGTCAACGTTCGATGGTTATTAGTTCCACCTCATTGGGTACCCCGGTATTAGGTCCCCGATAGCCCCCTACCGCACGATGCTACCTCATGAACTCCCTCCCCATCCCCGTCCCAGACGGGCACTACTGCCGCGGCCACCACGCCCAGGTCCGCGGCCATGGTTGCCCCAGGGACGCGTGCGGACTCTGGATCTGACGACCACGAGTCCTCCGCGGTACCATCGACGCAGCGGCCGACGAGCCCATCTTGGCCATCTCCGGTGCCACCTGCTGCAGCCACCCCGCCACCGGGAGCTGCCGACACCGGCGTGACCAAATCCGCCGCATCCACGCCACCCTCGCGGTCACGACCGGATGATGCCGCCACCGCCGTCGCAGCATAGTGCGCGGAGGCCAGAGCAGGGGAGTGTGCAGCCCCCGCTGCCTTCGACCTTGATGCCTTCCTCGTTCACCCGTCCGCCCCTGCCCCGAGCCCATCGTCCACCCTTTCCTCTCAAGTCGTCCCTTCCATCCTGGGGGGTCGCACGGCGGGACGCTCCAATGCCATCGTTGGGTAGACGATGACCTCCTCGACGACTCCGATGCGGAAGAGATGCCAACCACCTCCATGACCCCCTACCTAGACATGGTTCATCAGGAGCCACAGCCTTCGAGGACATCGGCGCTGCCTGCGATGTCCCTGCCGCGCACCCAACCTCTGGTGTCGGGCCGTGGCGGTGCGGTGGCGGGTCGCTAGGGTGCTAGGTGAAGCTGGGGGAAACGCAGTCGGTCGCGCCCACAATTGTTGTACGGCATGCCGGCTTGGCCAGTGGAGGGCCGTATCTCGGCATGCCAGCGCCTCAGACGCCGTGGACAGGTCTCTGTCCCCAACGTCGATGGGTGGCGGGAGATACTCCACCGACAGGAGACACGACCTGTGGCCGCCTCGACTGAGCCACAAGGGCCAGCAAGCGGATGCCGGCCGATGAGTCTTCAACCACCGAGGCGCATCCTGGCAGATCTTCACGGCAAATGCCTCAATTGCCTCTCCTTTGCACACCGGGCGACAACTTGAAAGCTGCCCCAATGATGTCTGCGGTGCAGGGGATTTCGACACGCGCGACTACAAGAAGCCAAGGCGCTTGGGCTCTCAGACCTCGGGCAATGCGACAACCATGGGTCGCCAGTCGCAGCGCCCTCTTCGTGGCACCCGTAACGCCGGCTCTGTTGGGCCGACGGACCATGGTGGCTCGCAAGACTCTGGTGGGGTCAAGTCGGGCAACGTCGTTCCTGCCACCGGTGGTCGCCGGCGCCGAAGACGGAGGCGTCACAGGCGGTCGGCAGGGGCCGCACAGACAACTCCGTCCTTCACCTCGGTTGCTGCTGAAGCTCAGCCTAGGCACGGTGAGCTATCCAATGAGACGGATATCGTCCAGCCTGACCCGTTGACACTGACGCCGTGCCTGGACGCCACGCATGGTCGCGACATCATGGAAGACCCGATGTTGGAGGAGTTCGTAGCCTCGCTCGCCAGCAGTCGGATCGTCGCATGGCCTTCTCTTGAGCGCCCGTTGTCACCTCCGATGCCCCCCCAACTACAAGATGAGTCTCCGGCATTGGCGGCCCCCCAGCTGGAGGATGAGGACCCAGCGGCAGTGGTCTTCTGTGCGTTGCGGACACCACCTCCACGCCCCATTCATTGGGCAGTGGATTCACCGAACCTCACGGTGGATGCTGGCCCTCACAGTTCACCACCGGTGGATACCCACCCGACCGAGGACAACGACGACTCCGCCAAACGCCGCCTCAATGGCTTCATCAACGAAGTGACGCGTAAGAGGGACTCTCCACTAATTCGTGAGCCTCCAAGGTAGCCTCCTGCCAAGCCACTGATGCCGTGGCGGAGCAGGCGGTTGGCGGCTCAGCCCCTCTCTCGAGTACCCGTTTCCAAGTGAGGTGAGGTGCTGATCATGTAGTGTATGGGTTTCACCAAGGGTCCATCAGCGCCATCCGCGTCAGAGCTGGAGGCCTATGACAGGCTCTTCGGCGGAGACATGACTGCGTCCGAAGCGAAGTGCTAGACGAGCTCTTCTCGGCTGTTTGGTCCAGGCAGCCGCGATGACGCAAGGCCACCTCCTAGGTCGCGCCGTTGTGTCGGTATTGGTTGTTTTCCTTTAATGTAATATCGAATCTAGAGGTCTCTTGCTAGGATGGTACAAATACGGCTGTGTTAGGTTGACCTCCTTCGGCGCTCGATACAAGCGCGTTGTATGTTTGTCTAAACTCTTCTACTTAATACAATGATACGTAATACTTTTACGTATTCGAGAAAAAAAACGCTACCTCTATGCCTCTATCTTTTTTGTTATATACTCCGTATGTCGGGAGCAGTGTTGAGCAATCTCTGGTGATAGAGAGACCCGTACAAAATTATGGCACGGCGCACTTGGGCCTAGTGTTTTTTTTACGTAGAAAAGTGATATAGGCCTCAGTTTATTTCCATCTCGTTCCTCCTGCACTGAAATCGTGATCAGGTTGTTTGGATAGGATCCTGTTAAATTGATGATGACTCAGAGACGTAAACACTTGCGTCCCAACGAGATCATGGCTCAGAGCCAGAACAATGTTCAATCTCCAAACCCATTTTCAGAGAGTGCAACGCAAAGGAGTCGACAGTGACAAATCTGCACACAACCCTGGGGAAACTGTACCTGCTGCGCCTGCGTGCATGTCTCAGCCGTAGTCATAACCTTACCACTGAACCCAACCCACACAACCGGCCAACCGACCAATCGCATGCAGTCATCCGCGGACTAGCTAGGTGATGTACGCTGGTTAAGGAAAATAAGGATGGGCCCAATCTCCACGCCGGCCGACGGCCATCGTGCTCGCACTTGTCTTGTTTGGTTTGTCCCAGGCGAAGCAGACAGCGTAGGACCAGACCGTGCCCTCGCAAAGCGTCGTAGCACTGTTCATCATGCCTCCCAGCCGCCGAGCGGCCGGTCCTCCTCACACTCACAGTCGCGTCGCATTATACATCGCGTGCAGGTGCAGCGCGAACCACACACGCAGGCTGCACCCGGAGCACCACTGTGAGCGAGGCCGTGTGACTCCGTGTGCGACCATGCCTAGGATCACTCAGAGCCCCAGAGCAATGTATACTTCGGCCGTGCAAATCTTATGATAGACCGAAACGGATGGCGGTTTTTGGAGTCTACTAGCTCTGCCTTTTAGATTCCATTATTTTATCCTACTTTCCGTTACTCAGCTCTCTCTTCTAATCTATCTATCGAGCGGGTCGCTGTCGGGGACTTGGGGGCATCGGCAGTCGGCAGATGAGACTTAGCAATCATCTCAGGCAAAAAAGTGTGCATGCATCCAAAGTTCCAAACTCCAAAGCCTGTCAAGGGATTATTCAGTGTGGCGAGTGCTGACGAAAAATTAACGGCCTGTTCGCTTGGTCGTAAACGATCGTAAATTTCTAGTCAGAACAGTGTTTTTCTCTCACACCAAACCAGCCAGCAGTAATAATCTACGATCGTATCAGCACCAGCCGAACAGGCTGTAAATTGGCGTTCCGGAAGGACACGTTGGCGCATCGAAATTTTAGAATTCCCGAGAATCCGAGACAACAAACGCTACATGATGAACCTAGTGGAACTGATTCTCGCCGGAGATGCTCTCCATGCATGGAACCCTATTGAAGATATGGTGCTTCCGTGCTGACCTTTCAAAACCTCTACTTCCTTTTGATTAGCCTCAAACTGGAAAGTCCGCTAAGAAGTTTTCCATCGAGCCCATCGATTTTGGCCCACTCGTGGCCCAGAAGGACTTTAGCTACTGGCAGCTCGGGCCCATACCGTGGGCCTATGAGCGGCACGACTTCCGCCACAACTCCGCCGCCGGGCGCCGGCGGCCGGTCCGCTGCACTCCCACCTCTGCGTCCCGCCGCGTAGCCCTACCGTGCTTCGCAGCCTAACAACTTTCTTGCAACCAGATAGGCGGTTCCCACGTTTCAGGTTGCTGAACTCTGCATCCTGCTAGCACTGAGATGGCTCTGGCTTTGAGCGAGCAATAAGGTAACTATCCAACCCACGAGACCCCTTACTCTGTTTTATTCGTTTTATTTTGCTAACATTCGTCACTTTATTCTTCAATCTGCCTGATTCCGAGTAGAAATTGCTTTGATGGGCGGTCAGCAGCCTCTGGGATCCTTTCCGCCTGAGGTGCTCGAAGGCTTTGCTGGTTACTCAGAGTCTCACATTACTTGGCTCTTGTTTGTACTCCATCTGAACACTTTTATGTTGATAAAATGTGGAAAGATCCCGCTAGGCCTAGGGCTAAAAGGCAAACGTTTAATTTTTTTTTTCTCAGCTGTTGTTCTTTTTCTTGACAGGAAACAAAAACGTTCCTCTGAATGTTGTAGTGGCTTTGGGCTCATTAACTCATGATTCCTTTGGTTATCAACTTGTGATCCTGATTTTGGGTTTCTAATGGAGGGGTGAGAGTACCAAGACCGAAAGCAGGCAAGACAGGTGCTGTGCCAACTAGATTGCACATCTGCCTAATCCAATCGGTCTTGGAGTGTCACCTGAAATGTCTCACGCTTAAAAATCGAGTAAGGATCACTTCAGCTAACTGTAAGGATAACATGCTAGATCTTGGCGAAAAACAATTCGGCTCTAACAAGCTTAATTACAAATTCAACTGAGCTAAAATTTGGCCGAACTTGATACTGGCAGGCTAGAAATCCTTTCACATCTGTAAATGACAAGGGGCCCACTGTACATAAGCTTGTTTGTTTGTTCATGCATCTCTATTGCTCCGGCTTCTTGCCTCTGGCCTTCTGCATGTCCACCATCTTTAATTTCTCCTTGTGGCAAGATGTCATCTGAACCACCATTTTCTCCTTGCCTCTCACATTCTTCAATGTTCTTCAATGTTGCTCCCTCTTTGTTCATGTTCATGTCCAACCTCTACTTCTTTGTCTCAATCTCTCCCAAACTCTACTTCTTTAACTCTACTTCTTTGTCTCAATCTCTCCCAAAGCTTTCATATCTTTGTATAATCTCTCCCCCTTTGTCATCAATTTCCATAAAAGGTGTGCTTCTTATTGATGCAAAGGCTTACATTGAGGTAGATGGTTGAAGCTTGAATCTTTGTAATTTTTATGGACACTACCAAATATTGGAATGACATCACTTGTATAGATCTTAAGATACCACACATAGAATCTTTGACCTTAATACAAATCGGTGGGACACCTCCCCTAAGTCATTTCATGGATCATCCATTTGCTATACTTGAACTCTTGGAAGTTAGGGAACTTTCTTCACTTGATGATCACTTAAAGTTGAGGATCACTTGTGGAACCACCATCTTGCATGATTGATACTACGTGTAGATGTGATACCACTTGAAAGAATTTTCTAGCATGGAACTACTTATTGGATTTGTCAATAAGAACCATTTCTTGAACATTTGCTATCTTCATGAGTACCACTCTGTAGGATATCACTTATGAGTTGTTATAGACACCACTTGTGAATACTTGATATATTTGAGTCTAGATACCACTTGAAACAAACTGATATCCTTTTGCATTGTTATCTTGTGCTTGTACTCTTGTTACTTATCATGAGCTTCTAAGTTGACTTGAACTAAATTAATTTGCCTAAGCTTCCAAGTCCGGTTTGAACCAATAACAAGCTTCATCACACCTCTTACAAGGGTTATCTTACCAATGTTGTACTTGTCACTTGTTAGCAATCTAAATTAAATCAAGTACTTGGGTTCACTAGCTCATGAATAAACTCATATACTACCATTAGATCAATTAAACATTCAAGCAATAGTGATAGGCTATGAATCTTAATGTTTCATTTGTTATGCATGATCCTATGAAGCATGCACTATATGCACTAACCGCTTACTAGTAAGGGATGAAATGATCATATACATTACAATGATACATTTGCTATCTTAGAGTAGAGGATAGTCATACAGATTTCAATTCATTACTCCAATAGCAATGTGAAGTTCAATTTATAGCTTGGTGATGACCAATCATCATAGATAGAGTCCATTCTTCACCCATATGAAATGAGAACCACTAATGATCAAGTGCACTATCATGATGTGGTTGGCTTACTTCTTCATTTCATCTTTGCTTGCATGAGAGCATCAATGTGAGAATACCACTTGAAATATCAGGACTAGCTCTCTTTTGGGTGTTGCTTACTTTTCTTAATCAACACTTTGATTGCTTTAACTAAGCATCTCAAATGTCCCTCGGATCACCACTTTCATGTTAGCCTTTCAAGTATTACATTTGGTTTACCTACACATAGGCGGTAAGCCCCTACACTAGGGAGAAGTGGTCTCTCTTCAAGAACCATTCTTGACACTCACTTGAAATAACTTGATTAATTGATCCAAGTGATGGACTTAACTTGATGAGTAACATTGATTCCTTCTTTAAGTCCTTTTCTTTTAACTTGTTTAAGTCGTTTTCTTACTATCAAATGATTTTCAATAGTCACTAGAACTTAAACTTCATCTTCATCTTAAGTTTGATTTTGATCTTCCAATTTGAGTACTGAATGTGTGCAAAGTACACTCCACAATTAAATGCCCTTGTACTCTTTGCTTGTCATGCTTCTAGATCATCTCAATCAAACTTAGGTGCCTGAATTACTTATAAACATGTTTCAACTTGAGAACCTTTCAATCAAAGTGACTCAAATAAATCCAATAATTGTCACTTTTCTGACAGATTTTGTACTCTTCAAAGAAAAATGCATATCTCCCAAAGTATAAATTCAAATACCACGAAATTTGGTGGAGATGTGCTTCACTAAGTTATCTAGCAGCTGTAAAAATTTGAGCTTCATTTGACTTCTAGATTGCTACCAGATTTCAATTCTTCCACACTGTTACATGCTAAAAACTGCTGCACTATAGCTGACAAGATCCACTTCAAAACTGAAACATCTCTTATCCAATTCTCATAAAATTTGTACAGAATCTTATACCATAAGTCCAGAGTATATACACCAATTTTTATGCCAATTCAATAAGTTTTGACCACTCAAATATGGCTAAGATCACAGCTCACTCACATTTTCAATATAGGACATATTTCAATCACTTGGGTTATATTTCATCAAATGTGAATCAAACTTGAAACTAACTTGTTTGAATACTTTCACAAGACATATATCCCTTTAATCCACTCATTAAAGGTCATCTTATGAATTTATCCAACACAAATCAATCCAAACTTGATTACTACACTATTTGTCCATTCAAACATCTTATATCAAGCAACATTGCATATTTATCCAATTCAATCAACTCATATGCACCCAAATGAAATGATCAACAAGAGACATACCTTGGTTAACTCATGATCATCCAACTAGAAAACTTCAACTCAAATATTTTTGCAGGCCATCAAATAATCCAATAAATCACCACAACTTGAATATGACACTTGTATGTTGATAGCACTTGGACTTCACTCAATTTTCACTTGGCATTGTATTTGGATGTGCACTAAGCTTCATAACTTGACTCAATATGTGATGAACAATGTGAGATCAATTGAATCAAACCTCTAATGCCATGGTACCTACAATCATTCATCTATTTTTTGATGGTACCCAAACTAGTTTGGGTCCTCTCAAGTTAGGTGCAACATACTTAGGCATAGCCTTAGTATGAATAGGGGGATGTTTTGCAATTATAATCAATGAGGTACCATTGCCATCCTTTGTAAGCACATTATTATCAACAATTGAAATAGACTTAGAATTGTTACCTAGGGGACATGAATTTGCCATGTGTCCCCTTTTCCGGCATGAGTATCACTTCCTCTTCGTTTGAGCCTTCTCTTCCTTCCTCATGTAGTGCTTTTCATTGCCTTGCTTCTTCTTGTTTGCTTGAGCCTTCTTCTCAAGCTTGTTTGGACAACCCGAAGCTAGGTGGCCCAATATGTCACAACTATAGCACCTCATGTGAGCAATTTTCTTCATTTTCTCTTCTTTGTTCTTGCTCACTTGCTTTGCATCTTGATTCATCCTTGGACGCATTGCTCTTTCTCTTGCTTTTTCACCCCTTCTAGTTTTTTTCTTCTTTATCATTAAATCATTACCATCATGGTTGATCTTGATTTGCTCTTGGGGTGCCTTTTCTTGCTCAACTTGTGGCTTTAGTTGAGGCTTCATTTGTTGCTTCATCAATTGCTTGGTTGGGCATATAGAGGTGAGATGACCCCAAGTGCGGCACTTGAAGCACTTGACATGCCTTAGCCTCTCTTCTTCTTTCTTCAACTTGAGCTTTTCTTCATTGGAGCAAACATTTGCAAGATGTCCCACTTTATGGCATTTGAAGTACATGAAATGAGAGAGCCTCTCCTTTTCTTGTTTCTTTATCTTTCTTTCTATTTTTCTTTCATCCTTGGTCATGCTCTTCTTGTTGAAGTCGACGCCACACTTGTCACCATAGCTTCTTTGAGTCTTCAACATGTGCTCAAAGATGACTCTTGAGTTGTAGCACCTCTCTAGCTTGTTGCTCAAATTCTTTACTTCATTTTTGAGCTCATTATTCTCATTCAAAAGGTTAGTCTCACAAGACATAAAAGTAAAACAAGCATCTATTTATGAAGAACATGGCATTCCTAATAAATCATCATAAGAGGTGGATACATGCTTCTTGCCTACATCACAAGGGTTAGCTACAATATATGATTGATCAATTGACCCACGTGATAAGCTCTCACTAGTTTTAGTTTTTCCATTGGAAAGCTCCTTAGTGAGAAAAGCATGGTCTTGTACCAAGTTATCATGAGCAACACTAAGTTCCTCATGAACCAATTTTAGCTCCTCATGTGAACAAGTAGTAGCATAAAGTAGAAGCTTTTGTTGTTCACATGTGTTCTTTAGAAAATAGTTTTTATTTTTCAATTTCTCGGTTTTAGCCATCTCTTTTTCTAAAGCTTTGATCATGCAACCATATCTATCTAAAAGCTCCTCATATGAATCAAGATCAATCACATTTGTATTAGATACCTTAGTGTCACCTTGTGACATGAAGCAATGTGACATAGTTGGAGAGCTTGAAGAAACATCACTCTCATAGCCCGAGCATGATCCATCATTATCACCATCAAGTGTGCATGGAGTAGCATCATCATTGGCATCACTTGTGGCATCATCATTAATCTTGTCAAGTGATCTCATGGTATGATCATCATCATCATCACTTCACCATGAGGTGGAGCAATCTTTCACAATTACCGAATTGTGGCTATGCTCAACATCCTCATGTGCCTCCTTCTTGGGCTCATCATCATCATCGAAGACCGTCCCATACTTCTCATTGAGATAACTCCAAATCTCATGAGCGGTCTTCATGTCAATGATCTCTCCAAATATGCTATCATCCAAAGATCTATATAAGATGTCAATAGCTTGAGTGTCGAGATCTAGGCATTTCTCTTGTACTTGAGTTAGATTATTTTCATCCAACACATGAGAAAAGCCTACATCTACCACCTACCGCATTTGAGGGTAAATAAACTTAAAATTGCATATCATTCAATTTTTCCATCGTGTAAAGTGTGTGCCATAAAAAATATATGGACACTCAACATCTAGCCTATAAATCGCCATCCTCTCGGATCGGTGAAGACCACAAATGAGAGACCTAGCTTTGATACCACGTGTAGGGTCGAGATGGTGGACTAGAGAGGGGTGAATAGTCATTTCTAAATTTAATCACGCTGGCTAACCGAAATAAATACGGAATTAAAATAATCGGTCTAGTCAAGACTACACCCATTTATCTAAGTTCACAAGCACCTTATTAAGATCCTTATTAGGCAACAAAGGTGGCTGGCTAGCTAGAGCTCACCTAACCAATTCTAGAAGCAAGGTCATATAAATCTATGCCACTAGTACTTCAAACAACGGGGGAGCTTCTACATAAATTAGTAAGCAAATGCACAAAGCCACCTAAGCTCAATAGCAATGCTCAATAACAAAGCAACTAATGCTAAATTAGAGAGCGCAAATTACTTAGCTACACAAATTAAGCAATGTGACTACCAAGGTTACTAAAACCAAATTAGCCACGCAAGGAAACTACTTCTATGCTACACAAGCAAGAAGGTAACTAGCAAGCTACACAAGCTAACTAATTATAAGAGCAGCTACATAAGCA
The DNA here is from genome assembly GCA_904845875.1 of Miscanthus lutarioriparius. Classification (NCBI taxonomy): domain Eukaryota; kingdom Viridiplantae; phylum Streptophyta; class Magnoliopsida; order Poales; family Poaceae; genus Miscanthus; species Miscanthus lutarioriparius. The sequence continues at coordinate 43,873,359 of CAJGYO010000003.1, read as the reverse complement.
CAATGTATGAAATGTAAAGACAAGCTTGTGTAAAGGGGATGCAAACCAACGGGAAGACAAGGATGACGCGGTGATTTTTATTCCGAGGTTCACTTGGTTGCACCAAACTAGTACCCGTTGTGTCGACCGTTCACTTGGTGGTTCAGCGGCTAATTGGAATCACCCACCATGCAAACAAGTTGGGCACCGCAAGAACCTACCCACAAGCGAGGGTTGCTCAATGACACGCTCAACTAGAGTTGCTCTTCGTGGCTCCCACGGGGCGAGCACAACACCCCTCACAATTACTTCTCCGGAGCACCGTACAATCTTCTTTGCGTGCTTCGACGGAGACCACCACCAAGCCATCTAGGAGATGGCAACCTCCAAGAGTAACAAGCACCACCAGCTTGCAACTCGAACACCTAGTGCCACTCGATGCAATCTCACAATGCAACGCACTAGAATCACACTCACTCACAATCGATTCGCACTCTTGCAAGCATAAGTGAGTTAGAGGGCATCCAAACTCCTACACAAGCCACATAGGTGTGAGGGTGCTCAGCAACCAGGCCAAGGCCGGCCAATGCTTGGTTTTATAGCCCCCAAGAAAATAAAGCCGTTGTACTCCTTCACTGAGCACTTTTTGAACTGACCGGGCTCGCAGGTCATAACGACAGGACGCGCAGGTCACAGAGTCCGGTCGTTAGGATGATGCCACGCGTCCTCTCCTTTCAAAGCCGACCGTTGGGCTTCAACAAATAGCTCCTGCACGCGCATACTCTTGACCGGACATGCCTAAGTCCAATGACCGGACACGCCGAGGCCGAGATTGGTTACCAACGCATTTTTGCTCAACTGACCGGACTCACCTTTATCATATGACCGGACTCGACTCTTCCAGCGTCCGGTCACTTCCAGAGAGGTTCTAGAGAGCTCTTTTAATGACCGGACGTGTCGGATCATCACCGACTAGACTCTTCGTGCGTCTAGTCGCTCCTGGACGTGTTAAAAACATTGACCGGACGCTGTGACCGGACTCGCAGGTGCTGACCGAACGCGCAGAGTCCGATCACAGACCTTTTAGCGCTAAAACGGCTATAACTCTTAGCTCCGAACTCTGATTTTGATGATCTTGGACATTTTGGAAAGCTTACTCAGAGGGCTACACATCCCACATGCATACTTGATCCAAATCACAATAGATCAAAACAGTATTTCAATCCAAGGACCATCCTATAGTTCGGAGTACATCGAAAAAATTTTTCTCTTCTCTAAGTTGATCCACAACAACTCCAACTTCTTCTTATTTGCAAATGTGCCAACACTACCAAGTGTATACCACCAAGTGCAAGTGTGTTAGTATTTTCACAAATATTTTTCAAAGAATTAGTCACTCAATTTACCACGCCACTCGATTCTAGGAACATCGCAAAGTTAGATCGCTCAAGTGACACGAGATGACCGATATGCAAACAAGTTTGTATCTCTTGATAGTATGACCATCTATCCTAAATCCGGTCATAAACTTCTCTACACACCTATGACAGGTGAAATGAATGCCCTATACGTTATACCTTTGCCTTGCGTATTCCATTCCATCTCCTCCAATGTCGATGCAACACATGCACTAATATGATCAACAATGATATGATCCACTTCATATCATCATGTGACCTTATTGGTTCATCGATATTGACCTCACTTGCTCTTCACCATTGTATCGGTCCATTGGTGCCAAGTCTTTGCTTAAGCATCCTGCCACGCGGTCCAGTGCTTCATAGCCTCCAACTTGCCCTTCACTCTTGCAACCGGTCCATCAAGTCAAGCCTTGTCTTAATCTTCTCCACCTTAGTCACATGACTACATGTCATGTCTCATATGCAATGAGCTCTTTTATCACATGTGTGAGCTTTGCAACATCTCCGAGCCATTTTCACCACCATGACATATGTTGCTCACACACATATACATGTGGATTAATTTTCTGTGTATCTCACATCAAACACAATTAATACACTTAGGTTGTTACTCAATTACCAAAATTAAATAAGGACCTTTCAATTTGGTAGCTCCAAATGTGACTGTTTTGGTTGACTCAAAGATAACCGGTTGGGCAGAAAAAATAATGCAATTACAAATTCTAAAATTTGGTTTAATCTTAAAAATTTGTAAAGATTTCCTCGCCAATGCTAGAGAGCTAAATCAGCTCGCCGCATGAGCAAGGTTATCTATGCTTTGCTGAACGAGGATGGCCGGTGAGGCAAACAAGACCAGCAAAGTTCTCAGTATGTCCAAAGAAAGTTTGAAAAAGGAAAAAGTATGCCCAAAACTTTTCCCATTGACGAAGAAAAAAGTCAACATTATCTCTCTCAACTTTTGCGAAAGTCCGCTTTTCCTGCCTGAACTCAAAAACCGGGCAAAACGCCTCCCTCAACTTTTAAAACCGTTCATCCTACCTTCCTGGCCTTGTTATAAGTAGTTTTGAAGACGGTTTTGTCTTTTTCTTTTTTATTTATTTTGGCTGAATCTTTGAAAAATCAAAGTAAATCGTAGAAAAATCATAAAATGGAAAATCCAATTTTGTTGGACTCCACATGTGTAGTCTACACAATGAACATATGGTATGCTTTAGTATAAAGTTTTTGATGTGGCTTTCGATTTATGCTTTTCTATAATTAATTGAAATAATTCATAGTTGCAGTTTCTATTGTCCAATTATGATGAATTTTTTGTGGTGGGCTAATTATTGTATAATTGAACTGTAGTAAAAATTTCATACTCATTGGATCATGTATAGCTTACTTATAGATTTATTTATATTTAACAAAAATAAACCTAAATAAAATCTATAACTAAGTTATACATGATCGAATGAGTATGAAATTTTTACTATAGTTTAAGCATACAATAATTAGTCCATCATAAAAATTTCACCATAATTAGACCATAGAAACTGCAGTTATGAATTATTCTATTTAATTACAGAAAAACATAGATCTAAAACAATAACAAAATTTTTTTACTAAAGTATACCATATTATATGTTGAGAGAGGAAAAATGAACTTTTGTGAAAGTTGAAGAGTCAAGGTGGACTTTTTCATCGACGAAATCTTTTTTAGGTCTTGTTTAGATTGCAAATTTTTGCAATCGGAACACTGTAGCACGTTTCGTTTGTATTTGATAAACTTTGTCCGATCATGTACTAACTAGGCTCAAAAGATCCATCTCGTGATTTACAACTAAACTATGTAATTAGTTATTTTTTTTACCTACATTTAATACTCCATGAATATATTCAAAAATTAATGTGACGTAGAGAGAGTGAAAAAGGTGATCTACACAAGGCCTTAGTTCGTCGGCCCACGTTCTCCAACCCGAAGCGCAGCCCAGTTTCACCGAATCCAATGTCTTAGCGCGGCCTCGGTGCCGTCGACTCGACGCCCCTCCACCGTGGCGCCGCCGCGAAGCCTCGCCGGCGCCGCCATAGCTGCCACTGCCGCAGCCATCGTCCTCTCATGTAATCTCTCGCTCTTCCCTCACCTCATCGTTTCTAGCTCCAAGTTCCCAACATCAACCTCTCCTCCCTCACCGACGTGCCCTTCCCACAGGCTTGTTCTACAGGCGCAAATGCGCTCGTCTGGCCGCGCGGGTCCGCGAGGTGGAGGCCTCACTCGCAGTCGCTGCAGAGAAGGCCGCTGCCGAGCGCCGCGGCAGAGTGCGGGCCCAGCAGGTGAGGTCGCCGCCGTCCGGCGCTGCAAGTTTTCTCGTGTTCTAACGTGCACTTCCCTTCGAGTTGGGCCATATCATCAGGCTCGTGCTGCCGAATCTCTATTTCGTTTCCTTGCTTGCAGTCGCTGAGGAGGGCTCTGAGTCAGCAGGAGCCTCGCTCCGACGAGGCGAGGCCGGCCAAGGCCGCCGCCCCAGCATCTTACCCGCTGGCGCCGATTGGCACTGTCCAGTCTTGCTTCTCCACTAGGTGCTGATTGCCATCGATTTTTTCCCCCCATTTCCAACGACTCGTAGTATTCAATCAATTTATTGGATAGTTACCAGAATGGATGTTTGGTGTGGATGTATGTGCTCAGGTGTGGAAACCGAGCTATGAACCTACTAAACGTCTTGCCTTGTTGACCCTACAATCACAGGAATGGTACACCAAGGCAACCTTTGGTAGTTACGTTGGCCAGGGCAACTGTGGTGCTTGATCCTGCCCGAGTTCCAGCAGCAGCGTTGGAGGGACTAGCTAGTTACTCACATTGCTGGATTCTTTATGTTTTTCACCTTAACACTGATCTTGATAAACTGTGGAAAGATCCTGCTAGGTCTAAGCTAAAAGCTAAGGTATGGTTTTGTTCTTAGCCCTTTGGTGGTTCCTTTTTCTGATATAAATGAATATTCTTCTGAATGTTGTAGTGGATATTGGGTTGAACTAATGGAATCTTCTGCTTTCTCATGGAAGGTAAGGGTACCGAGGTTGAAAGGGGGCAAGATGGGGGTTTTGGCAACTAGATCGCCACATCGGCCTAATCCAATTGGACTCAGCGTAGCTAAGGTGTCACCTGAAATGGTCCTGTGTTTTTCTTCAGTTATTGTTGCTTTCTGGAACACATTGAGGAAATCAATATTAGGATTGAGGAATTGTGAACTTCTAGGTAGACAATAATCGTAACGATCATTGCTATCTATAATGCTGCTTGCTATCTACTGTCTGAAGGATGTTTTTTCACACAGATTTCACCACAGGGATTCTCTTCAGAAAGGTTTTCTTGTGACCAAAACATCCTACTGTGTCACTTAAATTATAAGAAAGGCAACTAATATATTGATTCCGATTGATTCTAGGGTGTGAACATTTCTTATTTGCTTTGGGCTATTGCCTAGTTTGATTGACCTTGTTAAGCATGCTAGATGCTAGGGCTACTGTGTATGCTTGGATGTGAACATTTCTTATGCGCTTTGAGCTGTTGCCTGCTTTGGTTAATCTTGTTAAGCATGCTATAGTGGTTTGACGTTTTCTTCTCTTCATTTCAACGTTTTACAGGTGGAGGCGGTGGATGGGCATACTCTTTTGCTTTCTGGAGTAGATTTGGTTGATGGCACGGTACCAATTTAAGCGTTTATATGGTCCAGTATTATGCAAAGGATTGATATAATTAAGCTCTGTCAGCTGTGAACTCTTCCTAATACATTGATCACCTATCAACAGCCTGTGTTTGATATTAAACCATACCTGCCATATTCTGACAGTGTTAAAGGTGCAGCTGTTCCCAATTGGTTAGAGGTATGTACAATATTGCATCTCAGTTCATACATTTCTCCAAACTTGAAAATTCATTTCTCTCTCATCAATTCGAAATAAGTGTGTTTATTTTTCTGGATCAATCATCGTTCTGCACAGTAGTGAACGCTGGACAGCATTTGATGCTTGATGATGTCTGCATATACATGCTAATTAGTTATCTTCATACAAGTGCACTGGCCTTATCTAATTGAAAAGATGTGTAGCTCGTGCTTTAATTTTATTTTTTAGACAGTTCAGGATTTTGGTAAATCTTTTCTTCTTTAATATGGGGGTTATTGAATGATACTTGAGAGTAAGATTTGGGTATTGAAAGAAAAGTTTATGTTCCGTTCAGGAATTGTTGATTCACAGCTCGTGTGCAAGATCTCATATTGCTATATTTTATGCCAATGCTACAATCGAGTACCTTCATTGTTCATCACCTAGTAATCTTTGAGAATTTTGTTGAAGCAGGTTGATGGTGCATTAGCCGTGGAGTCTGTCCATTTTTCTGAACATTTCATTTCTGCGCTTCCCACTTGCTGGACGCATATAGTAAGTGGTATTGATGTTTTGTCTGTAAAAAAGAAATCTTATATGCTGAATAGCAATTAAATTTCAGTTCTTTTTTTTTTCATATGAGAAGGGATCACACTAGGCCAACTGTAAATAAGAATTTGGGCTTACAATTCAAAATCTGTTTATTTGTTTCAGCAGCAGCAGTCGCTCTATGCTTCAGCAGACGAGTTTCAGGATCTTATCAAGCAGGTCCTTTCCTGGGACATCAGATCGATCTCACAGCGGACCCATCCCCATCAAGTGAGCATGGAAGCTGATGCCAATGACCACTGTGGCGAAGACACTGATGATGACCACAGGGACACAGGTCACTGCGGTGTGGTTTACCACCTACATCTTGAAGGCATCGATGTATCGTACAGAATCGATCAAGGCTCCAACATTGTCGTCGAGGACGCCGCCCTTCTTCCGGACGTCGTCCAGAAACGGCATGGTTATTTGGCGTGGAGGGACAAACTTGGCAGCAGCGTTTTGTAGCACGGCCATGGCCACTCGATCTCGCTGCGTTTTGTTATCGTTTGCAGGAGTGCAGTGTGGTGTAGGATGTCAGTAGTGACGCCGATGAATTTGAATGTGGTGGTGTCTGGTATCTGAATTGGATTTGGAACGTAGAATGTTTTCCCCCAGTTTTGCACAGGAGTCGTAAACAAACTTGCCCTGATTTCTTGATGTTCCACTCGTGCAGGATGATCTGGCAGGCTATAAGTTATACATAGAAAAAAGATGAGAAAAGGTGATACCAACCTCATAGATATGTATAGATCATATTTAGGCATTGCATGAGTAGTAATTTACTTTATGTTGATTTCCTGATTAGGTTATAGGTTTAAAACTAGGCAGTGCCCCAAACAAGTAATCAACATAAAGTAGATGCAAAACGATAATTTAAATAAATAGTATGCATGACTATAAGCAATAAACAATAGGAACATAACTTCATAAGACCCAAATAACTCTAAACAGAGCATCAAACACTTTTAGGAAGAAACTGGTACTAGTTTCGTAATTTTTCAATTTAAAATAAATTAGTTATGAATTTTTAGATATTAAACAATTTTTTTAATCATTTTAGAAAGTAGAACACCACATTTATTTGATTTTAACCAGTGTTATCCTAAACGCTAAAAAGTCGAATTTAGCGTTTAGGTCATTTAGAACGGTGTTCAAACAGAGTTAAATGATTAAACAATTTTGTATATTAATACTAAGACATACATATTTGTGTAGCCAAAAAAATTAAATAAGCTACAAAATAAGTATTGTAAGGGCAGCGTACCCAGTGCAGAAAGCTCCCGCTCTATGCGGGATCTGGGGAAGAGTGCGAGGAGACCGCGACTCGAACCCGGGGCCTTCCGGTCACAGGTGGTAAGACTCTACCGCTTGCACCACAAAATAAGTATTGTATCAAATATTTTTTGGAATAAAACTAAATCTCACTCCATCTTATATACTTACGATGTTAATTAGCTGGTGCAATGCAGTAGTTGTAATCCTCCTATTTAATCACATTTAACTTTTAACGGTTTAAACTTCAACTGTTTAATTCACCATTTAAGGTCTAAATAAAACATGTGACATTCGTTTACTATGTTAAACGCCGTTTAAATATATTAAACGCCCGTGCTGTTTCAACAGTTGAAGGGTGTTTAGTACTCAGCCTTTATAGTTTATATACGTTAGAATGCTGCTGGATTGATATACGTGCACCGGTAGTAACGTGGCCCATGTTCTAGGCCCTGCTGTAATGGACAGGAGCCTAGGAACATGCGTTAGTTTGTGCTGTTGTTCGTCTCATCCATCGTCTTCCGTTGCTAAAAAAAAAAAATCCATCGTCTTCCTCGCAATCGCAACTTACCAGTCCGAAACGCCCGTGGGCGCTGGCATTTGTATCCAGGGTGGTCACGAACCTACACTCGTGTCCGAGGCACCTGCCTGAAGCGGTAACTACCCATGGTGCCGGAACGTACGTGGCCGTGGGTTAAGAGCTCGAGGTGTTACTGGATTGGTGCGGATAGAGCATGGTGCACTCGTCTGTAGTTGATGCTGAGCAGATGTTCGATCGAATGCCTCAACAGAGGATTCAGTTTCTGCTTGGGCATTTTTCAGTTATCAGATGGTTCAAGTGTCAAAAAGTACTCCTGCATAATACAAGTTTATTCGCTTGCAAGTTTAAGGGTAACAAGAGCCTTTGTTGAGCTCATTGACTTTTGGGACTGAGATTAACGCAAAAAAAAAAGACTTTTGGGACTGAGATCATTGTAAGCTAGTAGAAAAAAAAAAAAAGCTCAACTTCAGATGGATTCTGCTTGGAGAACGGTGATTGGTTCACCCCTGTGAGAGGCAACTGAACCATTGCACGCATCTGTGCTTGTGTGAGGATTTCTGTCACACCTTTTCTGAACCAGTTTGCTCATGCAGCTGGCCGTTTTCTTCTCTGTCTCCTCTAAACTGGACATGTTCCTCAGGTACCACTCCTTGGTTTCCTTCTTGAGGCTCATCCTTATCTTCATTTGCTCTGTTCTCTTCTACCTGCGTTTTATCAACTTCCATGACTACTGTTGACCGGTGCTGCTTTTTGTAGGCATAAATTACCAATGCTATCAAAAGAGAAGAAGTTGAAGCAACTCCAGTTAGGATCAACAGTCCCCTAAAGTTGGCAAAAGTGAGGCTGCTTGAACCTGTGATGGGACCCACATTTTGGCCGTCATTTTGATATCCCATCCATTTTTTCTCGATTTGAAGTATGGTATCTCCCCCTGTTACATTTAGGATTGCCTTTGAGATGTCGCTGAGTAGGGGATTTCCCTTTGCAAGTGCCTGGACAAACAGCATAGCCGTTTTGATGATTCATATGTAACAATGGCAACAATGATTCATTTTTTATCTTATATGCAAGATGATTAATTAGTACTTAAAAAATTCTTATATGCCATGACGGTTAATTAATACTTCAAATTTTCTGACACCTAGATCTTGACATTTCTACAAGGCACAACTATTGAATTGGCCATATAAGGCGAAAATAACTATAGGATGTTGTCTTTCATGTGAATGCTATCTGAGATTCCTTTTTTTCTCATACTAACAAACAAACTGATGAACTCGTTCATTTTATCTCTAGGAATGTACTAGTGCAGAAGAACCAGATTAGATGCAATTCAACTTACATATCCAAAACCTGCAGCCTTATAAATCGGTCCGACCATAGTGTAACCTTTGCAGTGGTTTGCAAGGAACAGTTTACTGTAAGGAACTTCATGCACGAGAGCAGCAATACCACCATTACTGCTTCCTGTTGAAAGTGCATTGTGAAAATCGTCAGGTGTATCATAGGGCTTGATCTTGGATCTTTCAAAACCAAGTTCTTCCAAAAGTCCCTTGACATACGAGCCACGATGGTATCCTACATTTTCTCCACTTTTTAGGAGTTCTTGGATATCATTCACGGTAGGCTGAAGCTGTTGTACAGTCAACATTGATGACAAGTTTGCAGTGTAACTTGATGTAAGTACCAGAAGAAAACACAGCCACACAATCAGCACTATCCGAGATAAAAAGCGTTCCACAATCTCTTCTGCAAAAACTATGATAACTGAGTTAATGTTTTAGACATCTCAAATCCAACTTGATAGCTGTAATTTACACATCACAGAAATTATTTTGTTAACCTTTTTAGTTACATAACTGTTGACTCGCATAAATATTACTTGGTATAGTGTAGGATAACAATTTTGCATCCTCTACCCTTTTTATTTTGGCTTACTGGATATTATTTTACTACAGAAAGGACAAAGTTACTGCATTTATTAGCCATCATATTTCTTTTTTGTGGGAGCCATTTTATATGCTCATCAATATGAATAATGTTGAATTTGTTGCCTTTATGATAAATCAGATAATATATGTCAATTATTTGATAATTGTAGCAAAAAAAGTCTTGTCTGTTGTCAGTTTCTAATTATACTTGCTGTGATATGATGACTTATAAACTTACAGTAGGTACTGCAGGGCCATTTAGCAAATTAGAAATTGGAACATATATTTTCTTTATTTAAGATTAAGAAATAATAGCTATATTGTTACTTATATGGCTTTGTTTCAAAAAAAATATTACTTATATGGCTAGGCTAACTACTAAGGTTAATGTGTACCCTAAGTCTCTAACTTCATAATAAGTCACCTAACTACATGCTTCCTTACCCCTGGATCCAGGTCTCAATAATAGCTTAGAGAGAGTTCCATTATGTTGTGAAATTTCATTTACTACAGTTAGATCCATATTTAAAACATAGCAAGGTGGAACAAGATATGCTGAACATATGCGGTGATCTTGCTACTAGATAGATTGCAGTTAATAGACACTCAAATTGCAGTATAACAAGGTGAGTATTGCGAGTCATGTGGGTATCACTCCTGTAAAAACATGATGATTTTGGCTAAAGAATTCCTTTTTAGAATCATTGTGAAAAAGTTAGTAGTAATATTACAGTTAGAAGAAACTGATTAGCATTGTGTCATGTCTAGCAACATACAAGAGATCTGCTTTCATATAGCCTTTCTCTTATCTGATTGCAATCTATAAAATTCTTACTCCCATGTAGATTTCTCAGCTCTATACTAAATTCTGTATTTTATGCGTTTTGGAGGGTAAAACCAATGTGATGAGTGTACTCAACTCTCTTCAAATAGGGAGAAAAAGATTAGAATCCCGAGCTGTCTGGGAATTGGCCCACGAACATTCTGATTGTTGCCTAGAAACTCCAATGATAACACCACCAGTGTAGATAAAGAACGCAATGCTCCCAAACCACATGCCAGGTGTTAGTGGCTTCAAGAAAATCCATGTGTTCTTGTTTATGCTGTCCCTGACAGGAACCACCATTGCTATCCCTGATTCCGTGTATGGCACAGTAAAGTCAGCGTAGAAAGTTCTGTTATATCTGATTGTTATATCTCCAATCACTATATCGTATATCTGTATGGAATGAAAAGAATAATAAATATTTACCTTAGTATAATGGTTTTTAATTGATAGTAAAATAATAATATGGATGGATAATTGAGATTACCACTCAGTAGATAGTTGCGGCATATGTTCTATGAAATCAGGCTTTTCCATTGGGTTCTACGATGTACAGTTCATTATCATGCAACTGATATTATGCAACTAATGTAAATTAATCCTGGAGAACTACATAACATGTTAATATTCTCTGTTATGACAAAAAGAAATATTGAGGATGCGATCAGTGTACATGAACTTTTACTATGAAAAAAACAAGCAGGCGAAAAGTGTTCGTACTGTACTATACTGAAGGATATTAGGAATTTAGAGTTACCTACATTGGTTTGTCGTAAACCATGTGCAAGTTTGGCTGGTGCCTCGAGGCTCTACTACTTACTAAAGAAAGTCAAGTAGGAAATATACAGGTCCTAAACTTATTTTTACCTTAAGATGAACTTGGTAAACAAAATCATCATAGCTTCTGCTACTTGTATCCTCCGGAGAGCCAAATAACACATACTCAAAAGGCACTGCATATGGGAGTATCTTTACTGCCTCTTCAAACACATCAACTGAAAGGCCAGTTGCTTTAGTTGCACCTGTTATTTGATCCTTCTCAACATTTATAAATTGTTGATATCCACTTGGGCGTACACCAACTTGAAGCTTCTTCCCACTTGCAGGAACCTCAAAGCCTTTAGGTATGTCTGTGGATTCTCCTGGCCAGATCACAGGGTTCAGATCTGGGTTTGAGATTGGTTCAGGCACTTCAATAGCTGCTTTTCCAAGTACTCCTATTCAAACATAGATCTCTAGGTATATCCTAAGCTTTCAAATCTCTTTTTATTGTCTCCCCCCATGTTAATTTCGGTCTTCCTCTACCTCTCCTCATATTATTAGCTTGGCTTAGGACTCCACAATGCACTGGTGCCTCTGAAGGTCTCCTTTGGACATGGCCAAACCACCTCAACCGATGTTGGACAAGCTTTTCTTCAATTGGTGCTACCCCAACTTGCTTGGGACTGAAAGGCTATGTTGTTGTTGTTGTTGTAGTATTTGAAATGCTAAAACAACCAGCTGCCTGTCTAAAAGGTCAAACATGCCACTCAAACCTATAAATTTACCCTGCAAGATTTCCTTCAAGAGTTCTGGACCATTACTAGATGTTTCCAAGGTTTCCAAGTCTGTTGTTTTTTGTTTGGATATTGGTTTCCGAAATGTGGCATTGACAAGTCTACCTTTTTTGCAGCTTGTGCTACTGCCCAGATTGTATCATAGCTCCAAAGTCCAAAGATGCTTAATTTTGATGGTGCATCAGTCGGGTTGTCAATTCGGTACCTCATATTCCACCTTGTAGTGAAGTTATTCAGTTCCATTGATTTGGGAACATAAAAGTGGACACCCAAGGCACCATTCATTGATTCCACAACAGAAGGATGCAGAGAATCAATGAGATTAGTTACTCCACCAGTTATGATCCATACATACCCTTTTTCCATCATTCCTATTTCTTTAGCTTTTAAGAAGAGGGTGGAGGCCAACATTGAGGACATGTGCACAATGTAGACCCTTGTTTGCATTGTCATCAGCTTATATAATTCTTCGGTAATTTGTTCACTAGTTGCTGATGGAGGAATCACACTGCGGTAGGGAACCTGCACATTAACTTCTTGGAGGACATCCACAAGGTAAGGTATGATACCTCTACCATATTCAGTGTCTTCATAGATTGGGACGACCTTTCTCCATCCATAGGCCTTAATTATTGAGGCAATGCAGCTCACTTGTGCTGAGTCATTTAGTGTTGCTCTGACAAAATACGGAACACTGCTAGTGGATAGAGTTGGGCTTGTTGCAGTGAAGGAGATGACTGGAACATGACTTTTAGTTCCGAGTTCTGAGATAAATATAGCTTGTGAAGATTTCTCAGGACCAATGATAATTTCTACATTGTAATTCTCCAACAGGTCAAGAGCTGCAGAACAGCATACAAAGACGTACTTTGGTAGATGATCATCTTTATAAATGAAAATATAGTATTTACACAAAAGATCCCCTCAAATACTTGCAGTTGAAGACAATCCTTGTTGCAAGGATGGCACAAGTGAAACAAAATCATAAGACAGAAGTTCCTGAACTGCAACATGCTGAAAGTTACTGATGCACTTGCAGTGTCGGAATAGGATGTTTGCAGAAAAAAGGCCACTTAAAGCAAACTTCAGAAGATACAAATAAGTAACTAAAGTTTACTCATCAGTCGCCACTATTTCTACCGTTTCAAACTTAGGGTAGTTTATGCTCCCCATATCTTGCTACATATTGACTGATTCAAAGTTTGGGCTACAGAACCTTTCTCCTCAGCCAGGTGAAGCCTCCTTTGAGAATTGGTGGTCTAGCTAATGCCATTTATGGCCAAGTCAAGAAAGGTCTTAACTCGAGCTTGACCCCTTTGGACCACCATAATCATTGTTTCTTTGGTGGGCCACCTGATGTGAGGGGACTCACGCTATGCCACGAAGGAAATGAGGCTTTGGGGTTTAACTAGGGCCAAGGGCATATCTTATCTAGCTGCCCCGTTGCATGGTGTGGAATGTGGATTATATTCTCTCTCGGTCGAGGTCGTTCCTATGTTTTAACAAAAGCGTGTGTTGGTCGTTCCTGCAAGGGTTATTTCCTTCTTCGTAATATAAAGATACATAGCCCTCCTATGTGTTGAATAAAAGATGTGGCCTCTCGATGCCTTTTTGACTTTTTGATTCACAGAATGAATTTTTTTCACTGTATCTGTGACCTCACTACGGGATATATTGTCCTAAAAATATAAAAATCCACATCCCATTTCTAGATAACAATATATTGTAAGTGCTTGTAAACTTAAACGTGGATATTTACAGTTGATTTTTGTCTTTAGTCCAAACAACCAAAACAGTGTTGATACCGCAGCTTGCATAATCTGTGTGTTTTCACAGTTTGTCTATTTTCTGCAGTTTTTGACCTTTTTTTCCCTAGGCACATCTGGTAAATACTATTTTAACTAATCCTAGCTCTGTTATTTGTTAGTTAATTAATTACTTCAAATATATCATATTAGGAATCACATCTAGCAGTATGCACATCATTAACCGGTTCTGAGAAACAGAAGGAAATAAGGTAGCGTTGAACACCTTCTCAATTGGATTTGTAACATTATACTCAATAAAAAAGGCGAGAGGTTGAAGAAGTCTTCGTTGACAGCAAGGAAGATGCCTCCTCGTGTCTGTTCCGCCGGGAGCACAATATAGGAGTTTTCAAATTTCGCTCCGACTGTTCGGCGCACCACATTACGGTCCATAACTTGCATCTTTGTTTCTTGTAGACATACGATGGTGGCGCCGGTGGTTCTCACTAGCTCACTAACCGAGTCCTGTCGGGCACCATCATTCAGACCCCTGACGTTCCAGTTAAGTAACTGACAATTCATCTATGCCATATGTCAACCAATGGGCCCCTATTTAAAATAATTCTTCGGAAGGAGACAAGTAGGAAGTCGTCTGTTGGTTCAGTAGCGGCGACAAGCACAGAGGTAAGCACACAGAGGCATATGCACCGAGATAAGCATACAGAGGTCATGAAAGCATCAACTTGGAGTGGCCGATACAACTGAAAGCCGTTGGCTGTCGGCACAATGATACAAAGCACTCGCTTCTTGCTCGCTGAGTTTTTGCTACAGCTAACTACCAGATGACGGTTCGTTGCAGTGAGGTAGGTGGGCGACTGTAGGCCTCTGGCTGTCGCCGAACCCAAGCACCATGACTGGACGGTCACAAATGATGTGGAGCTCCAAGAGCTTCCGCAGCGGCAAACGATCACTAACATTATTACATCGGTCTACCCATTTGCGTCAGCAGGCATCTAGGCGTGCGTAGCGGGCAGCGCCGCCTCAGCGTCGAGGCCACACAAAGCCGTCATTGCCTTCACGGCGTCGTCGTTAAGTGGTCCCTTGAACAGGCTGAAGTAGCGCAGCAACGCGTCGTCATGGGTGAGTCCTTCCATGTCGAGGATGCCCAGTCTTTTCATCAGCACTAACTTGGCCTTCGCCTGGGTGTCGCCCCTTAGCCAATTCATCGCAGCTATGCGGACGCTCCTTCGCGCCGGGAGCAGGGGCCTCTTGCGTTGCTGTGGTGTGCTGTGCTGGCGCGCCGGGACCTGCAAGATGGGTGGAGGCAGGGGCTGCGAAATCCCCTGCAGGAATTCAGATACCGGTGCAGCATTGGCAGGCGTTGTTTGGCCATCATTGTTTACCTCCTTGGCGTTGGCGGTCTGTTCCGGCAGCTGGTGTTGGAGGTCATTTGCCATGCATGTGCGGCTGGAGCAGCTGCTGGCCATCCCGCGGACACGGTGCCTGGAGTAGACGACGCCAGGGTGGAAACGCACCACCAGGGCGTTTCCGGCCGGCCGTGCGTGGGCGCGGTGCGTGCGAAGAGCACCTGGCCGCCTGGCGTAGACCTGGCCCATGCGGAAGCGTCGATCAGCCGCGAGGCACGATCACTGCTGTGTCGCGATGTCATGGTCGTCGATGGGGGAACCTGCAGTTCATTCAGACAAGGAGATACATTTCCCGTCAGGTGCACCGAAGAGGAGCTGTTCGGTGGTGCGTCCGTGCTCTGTGCAGCGGCAACAGGAGGGTCGTTCGGCTCGCAGGTTGGAGGGGCAGAGACCGAAGGGATGAAGGGCAAATCATCGCATTGACTATGTTTTGCACGCACCTTGGGAGGACTTGGTGACGGGTGGTGGTGGTTGTCGTTGCCTCCGTTGAAGTCAGGTGACTTGCAGCGCAAGCGCGGCGACGGTGATTTTGAGCGCGGCGTCGTGGTCCTCGGCTCCGAGCGCGCGTGTCTGTGCGGCCTCCGGTGGGGCGCCCTTTCCCTGCTCCGGCCCCTGGTTCTGCGGTGGACATCAACCAGGCGGCTGGCGAGGTGCTGTCGAGCCCCCGTGCTAGCGTCTGCAGCGTCGCCTTGGGTAGATTGGCGGGCACCATGCCCAGCTGCGACGTCGCCTGTGGTAGACTGGCGAGCACCGCGGCCATCCGCGTCGTCGTGCAGTGGGCGTCGGCGACCCCCACGTTCCGGGCTGTGGTGTCGACGACCACCGTGCCTGGACACCGAGCGCTCCCGCTCGCGGTCCTTGGGCGCCCACGAAAGGCTGCGGGTGAGCCGCGAGTACCATTTGTCCCCCTGGCGTTCACGGCGCCCACGACGGTCGCTGTCGTCGTCACGGTGGCTGCCATGGGTGTCAGCCGGTGGAGGGTCGTGGCGGTCGCGCGGCATCCTTTCTCCATCCACGATCCCGTAGTCCCACGTGTAGACCCGGGGAGCAGCAGCACGGCCGTCTCTGTCAGGAGGATCCTCCACCAGGTCAAGGTGCACCAGCACCCTGAAGGTGAGTCCCCGGCGGCCACGAGCAACTTGCGAATTGTGGGCCTCTGCCTTCCTGCGTGACAAAGTCAGCCAGGTTACCTTTGGGATGTCGAACGGGTTGTGCGTCCATGCCCAGACATAGAGTGCCCTGGTGTCGGCACGGTCCAGTGAGGACTTATCGACGTAGTCGAGGTCGCAAGCTCTGGCGACTGCCCTCTTGGCGATGCTCTCGTTCCAGGCGTGGAGGGGGATGCCCTCGAGGCATAGGCGGACGCGGTACTTGAGGTCGCAGATGTCGCCGTGTGTCACCAGCTGCCATGGCCTTGTGTGGATGTCGAGGTTGCGATAGGGGAAGGTCCCCCGCGCCACCGCTTCGTCGCGGTGGTGGCGGTGCTTGAAGTCGATGAAGAAGTCTTCGGGCGCGTGCCTGACGACGGTGACATCTTCCGGACGAACCGGAAACTGGTGGCAGATGGCCCTCTTGATGAGCTCCAGTTCC
Organism: Miscanthus lutarioriparius; assembly: GCA_904845875.1. Lineage (NCBI taxonomy): Eukaryota > Viridiplantae > Streptophyta > Magnoliopsida > Poales > Poaceae > Miscanthus > Miscanthus lutarioriparius. Next base: position 43,856,616 of record CAJGYO010000003.1, on the reverse strand, counting down.
ACCACCGGCCGGTTCCCCCCCAGCCAGGCCACCATGCCATGCATGGAGAGGCGGTCGAGCTCCTGGTCCATATTGTCGACGGAGAAGGCCACGCCACAGGTGTCCAGGGGGCGGACAGAGGGGTCCCCGGGCCTGGCCATGTCGCTCACTTGCAGAGGTGGGAAGTTTGTGTCATCAAGGGGAGGAGGAGCAGCCTTGGGCGGGGAGAGGGGGTTGCTGCCTGGCGGATGAAGATCTGCCAAAGCACACATTGCTTTTATGTCCCCAGCGACCACAAGAGAAGCAGCGTACTGGGTCTCTGCAGTTCGCCGCGGCGTGGCCAGGGGAGAGGCAGCGGAAGCATTTACCTCTCAAGCGCCGCTGCAGTTCCTCGCTGAGGTGATGGCGCGCCGATTTGACCTGGGTGGTTGAGGGTGTTGAATGCGCCGTGGTCTTGAACTCGGGGAGACGCCACCAGTATCTCGGGCGCACCATTGACCAGCCATCCTCATCTTCGCGTGAATGCGCCTCACCGGCCCTCTGCCACGCCCCGGTGACAGCTCTGAGTCTCCCCCCTCGGGAAGGGAAATCCCCTTCAAAGCCGGGCGGAGACTGGAGCGGTGGAGATGAACGCCCGACGGAATGAGCGCTGTGCCTTTCCATAGCGGATCTGAGGCAAGATTTGGTAGGCGTAGCGCTGGCGGAGTAGTAACGCCTCACCGGCCGGTAGCAGAGGGGAGAGGCGAACTTGACGCGCCTGGACGACGTGCCTCCTGTCTTTTCCGACCCGGCAGCAACAGCAACGGACGCGCCGCGAGCCGCAGCGGGTGTAGCGGGCGCAGCGGCGGGCGTGTCGGGGACCGGGCGGCAGGGATGCGGCGCACGGGGTGAGCAGTGGTGGGAGACGTGCTCGATTTGTGGCCATGAGCCACCACGAGCAACGCGAGCGGGATGGGGAGGACGGCCGCGGGGAGGGGAGCGCGCAGAGACACGCGGGGACCGGGGGCCGCGGAGGATTAGTTTTTTACACTGGTTGAAACTATAAATGCTGTAAAATATAAATGTTGTAAAATATTAACTCACTACAATACTGTTTACAGTAAATATATGCACATTTTAGTTTATTCACTTGGAAGATTGAGAAATTGAGTAGTATCTTTTAGAAATTATTCCTTACCTGAAGATAAACTTGGTAAACAAAATCATTATAGCTCCCTGTACTTTGTGTATCAACGGTATCAAATGCTTGGTACTCGTAAGCAAGTGCAAAAGGCAGTCTCTTTACTGCCTCCTCAAATATGTCTATTGAGAGTCCACTCACTCTTGTTGCATTCGTGACAGGATCCTTTGATGTTTTTATAAACTCTGGATATGCACTTGTGTGCACACCAACCCTAAGCTTGTTAGCACTTGCAGGAAGTTCCCAACCCCTTGGTACTTCTGTTGATTCTCCTGGCCAAATCACTGGATTTAGTTGTTGCATTGAGTCTGGCATTGTTAATTTCAAACCATTTTGATTTAACTGGTATGGAAAACCATTTTTCAAAGTCCAAAATCCAATATGTCTCCAACTCCTCCCAACCACATTTATTATTTGCAATGCAGACACTTGCAGCTGTCTGTAAGGTCGAATTCCACTTAAGCCTCTGAATTTGTTCTGTACAACTGCTGTTAGGAGCTCTGGTCCAATTCTGGAAACAGCCAATGACTCCAAGCATGTAGAATTTTTACTGAACTGCAGTCTCTTATTTTTGTTAATTAATACCCCAACCTTTTCTGCCGCTTGTGCTATAATGCCCAAACACATCATATCCCCATATCCCGAAAATGCTTAGTTTATTAAATGGTGATTCGTTTGGGTTGTCTTGTTGGTACTTTCTGCTCCATGTTATGGAAAAACTTTCAAGTTCTTTTGATCTGGGGACATGAAATCTTACTCCTATTACCCCATTCATTGCCTCGATGACAGATGGATTGAGTGAGTCAATGATGTTTGCTAATCCATTTGTAATGATCCACACAAATCCTTTGGTCATCATCCCTGCCTCCTTGGCCTTTGTGAAGAGAAGGGAGGCCCTGGTCAATGACATATGAACAATGAATGCCCTTGTTTGCATTGTCTTTAGCTTGTAGAGCTCTTGCATAATGTTTTCGCTTGTTGCTGACAAGGAGATAACACTACGATATGGAATATGAGCATCTATTTGTTGAAGGGCGTTGATGAGGTGTGGTAGAATGCCCCTCCCATAGTCGGTATCATCATATACTGGAACCACCTCTCTCCATCCATAGGCTTTTATAAGAGAGGCAATACTATTCACTTGAACTGAGCGTCTGAGTCATTCAATGTTGCACGCACAAAATACGGCATAATATCTGAAGTGAGTGAGGGACTTGTTGCAGTGAAGGATACAATAGGTACTTGTGTTGTATTCCCAAGGTTGGATATAAAGACAGCTTCTGATGATTTCTGGGGACCAATGATGGCTTGCACTTTGTATGTCTCCAGTAATTCAATAGCTTTGGAATTGCACAAGAAAGGAAATTTCTGTCAAGTAATATCAGCAGAACAAATTTGTAGTACTAAGCATATTTATTTTTCAGTGCTTTCAAGATTCTGTAAAGACAAATTTTGCTAGAGGACACTCTGACTATGTGGGTTCTGTTGGTGGAACGCTAAAAATGTTTACCATTAGAGGAGGACATTCTTGAAAAGTGAATATTTTGTCATTTTCTTCTAGCAAATATTCACTTTTTTGGTAACAGTTCCCCCAAAGACAAGGAATATAGAGTCCAGCAAAAATGGCAGTGCGTTTTCTATTAACATTTGCCTTGGGAAAAGGTAAAGAGAAATTATTTTCCCCCATTTATGTTTGTTTAAGGGCTCTAATCTAGATCTGCAATTTGTACCCAACCTCACGATTCTGTCATCTGTCCAAATGATATGCAGTTTTGTCTGAGTGAACGGTGCTGCCAAAGCGCAGCTGGCTAGTCTCTGCAGAGAGGAGCTAGCTGATCAAGTTCCAACCCTGGTTCTCACACTTGTTCAGTTGGGTGTGTGTTAAAACCCTTCTGTTCTTCACCCTCGTGTTTTATTAACATTTTTGCCACCTATCTAAAGAAGTTTCTATACAAATTCTGTCTCTGAAAGACACAGATTTGTCCCGATGACTGCATAGGATATATTTGCCTTTTATTCAATAAATCCACAACTATATCACTCTATGTATGATTTTATTTTCAATAGGAACAAAAGATCTTTATCTACTTCTATGATTCTCAAAGATCCTGTGCTTGTTCTAAGATCATGTACCCCCACACAGTAACTGACAAGACACTTATGAAACTATGCTTTTGCATAAAGGTGTCAAATAATATACACGTCCTTTAACTGTACAGATAAACAGTTTCAAGTGAAGTTGTTGGGTCTTGATGACAATGCTACAGAACACGTACCTGCTGAAGCAGCTTGGACATCATTGCCCGCCGAATCCTTGAAATGGAGAACCACCTTCCTGCTGCAATTCCGGTGGGTTGCATAGAAATCTTCCAAGGCCACTGACACGCCAGTGAACCCAAGTCAAGGATCACGCCAACATGGAATTCGTTTGGGCTGCTTCCGGTGGTGTTCTGAGCTGCACTGGGACTGGAGATGAGTAGCAGGAAGAGGATGGATTGGGGTGTTCTGTCCATTACCTTTTGCCGCAAGGTATGCAAGTTTGAGTAAAGTATGCAAAGCCTTGTGCTGGTATGCAGTCATTAATACGATGGCTTGTCTAGGACCCTGATTCTGAAGTCTGGTGATCTGGTCAAGCTGGAACTTGCAAGGCAGTTCAGTTAGTCGTTTCTGTGATGCAATCATTACCTACTTACCAGTGACTGGAAATACTGTCTCGGTCTTTACCTCTCAGATGTTGATTGGTCCTGTAACATGACTGCTGGGCGCTGGCCTATTGTTTGATTGCTTGCCCAAGAACTGGGAATTTATGCTGAGAATACTACGTGCAATGCAAGTCGAGCCGAAACGAATTGGTCAGCGAAATTTTGTCTTGTCAAGGAAAAAGGGTCTGTGTTTAAATTTAAAACTGGGTTTGTTTGTGCAGAGCAAAATGTTGGTTGTTGGCGCTAGCTTTTGTAGGAGTATGTTCCTTCAATGCAGGGGCAAATTTGACCGAGCCAAACTGCATTGGTTTGTCAAGTCTTCCTTCAAGATTTTCCCATTTCTTTTTTAGGAGATTATTATTCCATTTTTTAGATGACGTATTTTCTTCTAGGATAAGGGCCTGTTTGGATATAATGTATTTTTGGAGTTTTAGAAAAATATCATGGTATTATAAAATACTTTGGTTTTAAAGTGCCATGAAGTGTTTGGGTGCAATAAGGTTTATGGTTTTGAATATTATAGTATTGCTAAAACTGTAGTCTTTTTAGAGTTTTAAATACTCCACTATGTACTTCTTTTTTCTAAACCACGGTTTTGCACGTCAATGATTTTAAAACTACAGTTTTTTGATACTATGGTTTCTTAATACTTCAACATCCAAACAAAGTCTAAGTCTTTTTATAGGCCTCAACTCATGTGCCTTTCTAATTTCTACCCTTGCTTCAAAACATCTAATTTATACGGCATCTAATATTGTAACTTATACTCCTAAGTTACCAATGCCAGTTACACCCAGCGTCCGCGAGAAGTGCTATTTGTGTGGCATGGTGTTTTTTTCTCAAGAATGGACAAAGAAGTACAACGTGTTAATATTTGACGTTGGAGAGTTAACCAACGTCGTACTTGTCTAACCTTTAAATTGAACAAACAGTTAATTGGTAGCATCTATCAAAATTCTCACACGCGAAAAGGTGATACCTTGTTAAGAAGAATATATCCCTAAGAAGTGCAGCTAAATAAGAATATCTATTTTAGGAAACACGAGGGTTTTCCCTAGTGGTTATCATCACCACCTTATAATAATAAGGTACGAGGAGCGAGTTGTTTGTACGGTTTTGGCACTTGGATATCTATATTTTAGGAAACACTAGAAATTTGCCTGTACGTTGCAACGGGAGAAAAACCTACCAGATATCAATGAAAAACAATGACAATAATAATACATATCTATTTATGATTTATCATTTTTTTATAAATTTCAAGTCTATAATTTATTTTATATTGACCGACATCTATAATATAAGTTAATGTTGGCAATAATATAATAATGTTCTATTAAGCCTGTGTCAATTTAAAATACCACCTTTACAACTTTTTTGTCCGGTCGCAAACCACAAAAGTAAAAGTATTTAAACTTAAATAATATAGAACAACTTTAATTTTAATACTATCTAGTATGGCTATAATTAAATATTGAGAGCTCCGTGGCTTTTTTCAAAACTCATAAAATATGTAATTCTAATATCTAATTAAAATTGATAAGAAGTTAGTTGTTGAGGAGTCAAGGATTGGTTTGTTCGCCGATGATCATAACGAGAGACCCCTCTCAATTGTTTACATAGCAGACTTCGTCGGGAATTGTAGAGATAGATTTATTTAGACTGAATTAGTGAACAAACTGCTTATAAGATTTTAATTAACGATTTGATTAGTTCGACAATTGCCTGATTATAATGAGAACAAGTTTTGTTTGTAATCGAAATTATATCAATAAATTGATGGTGGAAATCATTATTTCTTAGATCCATGGATCAAAGATCCATAATACCGTATTTATATTTGTATTTTATGTTTAAAAAGGGAAATTAAGAAACTACCGATCCAAAAGAAGAGGGTAGAAAAAAAATCTCTACACCTAAAACGATTCCAGAGAAATTGTCACCCGGCAGACCTATGCAAGCCTAGAGGACCTATGTGATGAGGACGCACGTGAGGATCGGATCGATCGGAGACATGACGCTAGATCGTCAAACCTCAGAGTCCGATAGGAGTTCGAGAAAGTACGTGAGGTTCGGAGGCGGAGGATCGATCGGCGACAACCCGTCCGTCACTCGACCCGCCGATCTCGATTGAGATGCTGCGGGCGCAGCTGGGCGAGCCGCGAGAGAATCGCCCGCGCACTGGCGAGGATGGCTAAGAAGACGGTGGTGGACGACAAGATGCTGGTCGACTGCCTGAAGGACGTCTCGCGCTTCTACAGGCCGACGTCCCAGCGGGGTCCGGGCCCGGCACGTTTACGTGCATGCTGCGCCGCATCGGCCTCCTTGGCTTCAAGGTCAGGCCAATGCTCGACCTCCGCGTCGCTCTGACGAGCACCGACTGCACCATCGAGATGATGTCGTTCAGGGTGTATGTGGCTGCCTCCTCATCTAATGTACGTTCCAATCCTCGTTTGTTTTGATCCCCACAAAAAACTGTAAAAAGAACATAAAAGAAACCAAACAAAAAAAAATCTATCCGTCTTTTCTCTTTATTAGATTTCTATTCTTATATTTTTGCATTTGAATTAAGATTCATATTCCGGTTACTCGGAGTTAAAGAGATTTAATTAGATTAAGATTCCTAGTTGTCCATATTATTATATTTTTTCTATTTGGATTAAGATTCATATTCACTCGAAATCGGAGAGATATAATTAGATTAGGATTCCTAATTATATAAAGAGAAGGACTATAGACGGTTTTCCACATTCACAAAGTTAGTTAAGAGATGGCCAGACAAAAAAAAGTGAAGAGAAATTTTGCCTCTTCATTATATGTGAAGTAAAAAGCTCGATTGAAAGAGACACTTTGCTATATAGAAAGTAAAATAAGATTTTGTCTAATTTATTTTCTATTTGAATTAGGATTCCTATTTCTATTCCTATTCAGGTTCGTAGAGATCCAATTGTCCTACCTATCTTGGGTCATATAAGTTTAGACGGAAGAAACTCTCGACTACCGGTAGTTAGGGGGAGGTGGACGAAAAAAATGGATGGACGAAAAAAGATGACCAAGAATTTTGCCTCTTTATTAGTAGCTATAGATAAAGGGTTTCCCCTGTCTGTGAACTTGCTTCTCCCTTATCTGCCGACAAAGCTAGAAGTAACTCTTCAGCTATTAAACACCTTTTTGTTTACGGTAATGATAGGATGCTGGCGTCTGTCCCTCCAGACGTCCTGTATCCGTACTCCGCTCGCTGCTTCAAAGCGCGCCCGTACTCTGCCTCTGTATCTCCAAAAAAAAATCGCTTGTCTTCTCCAACGCAGTTGCGCAAGGCCGCTCGCCCCAGGCAGCGCACTCGCCCGCCACGGCCTTCTCCAGCATGGTAGTGCCGCAACCGTGCCACATCCCTTACTGCTCTGCGCCCCCATCATTGGCTGCTCCGTGGTTCGCGCCACCATCCTGTGCCGCGCCTCCATCCACCTCGCCCATTGTAGAAGGGGAGGCATGCACCGTGCCCTCATCAACCTCGCACGTCGGCAAGAAGGGAAGGCCTGCGTCTGCGCCTAGGTGTATGCTGGGTCGTTGACGCCCCCTAACTAGCTGTAGGGTCAAAATGACGGACTAGAGGGGGATGAATAGTCCTTTCTAAAAATTAAACGTGCCGGCTAACCGAAATAAATGTGAAATTATAACTTCTGGTCTAGCCAAGACTACACCCCTCTATCTAAGTTATCAAGCACCTTATAAAGATTCTTATTAAGCAACTAAGGTGCCGGGCTAGCTAGAGCTCTCCTAACCAATTCTACAAGCAAGGTCACACAAACCTATGCAACTAGTACTTTAAGCATCGGAGAAGCTCCTACACAAACTAGTTGCAACTAATTACAACTGTGCTAAACAACTGGCAGGAAAGCTGGTTACAACCAGTTACAACTGGGAAGGCTCCCAAGAGAACTAGTTACAACCAGTTACGACTAAGCAAGAAAAATGATTACAACTAGTTATAACTAGGCTAGGCAAAGGAACTATCTGCTACCACAAGCTAGCTAATTTCAAGAGCAACTACACAAGCACGATATATATGAAAGTAAATACAAGCTTGTGTATGGAGATCGCAAACCAGCGGGAAGATGCTGACACGGTGATTTTTATCCCGAGGTTCATGTGCTTGTCAACACGCTAGTCCCCGTTGAGACAAGCTTCAAAGTTGTCGCCGGTCCTCTTGTTAGTAGAGACCCGCAAGTCACGCTCTCCCACGCCCGCAAGTCACGCTCTCCCACGTGGAGTGCTTACCACAAGCTCTAGCACTTGACTCGATCGAACCACTTGTCGCCATTCGTGTCTCGCTCTATTAGAGTTGCTCTTCACGGCTCCCGCGGGTTGAGCACAGTACCCCTCACAATCACTTCTCCGAAGCACCACACAATCCTCTTTGCATGCTTCAATGGAGACCACAACCTCCAAGCCGTCTAGGTGATGGCCATCACCAAGAGTAATAAGAAATCCTCAATCACAAAGATTTCCTAGTGCCACCAAATACAAATCCCGAATGCATACACTAGACTCTCAATCCCTCACTCTAACTAGCACCAAGCTTGAGAGGGAGAAAAAAGAGGAGGAGGTGGATCTTTAACCTCTCATGCACACCCACACAGGGCACTCAACTCTCTCTAGATATTTCAGCTCAAATAGTGGGAGAGAGAGGAGAGAAGAAGAAACCCTAGCTCTTAGATGTAACAATGGGAATGAGCTAGTTAGAGAATAAAGGAAGGGGCCAATCCCTGTTTACCCCAGCCAGCCAGACTGCCTGCCTCCCTTCCCACTCGACCTGGCGCACGGCACAGTGTGGCCATGCTCCCCAATGGCTACAGCGCAGGAAAGCCAGCCGCTCCAACCTGATGACCACGCTGACACCCGGGTCCTCCCTCAACAGTCGGAGGAACGGAGACGGCGCACAGCAATGGCAAAGGAAAAACAGCGGCGGCCACTCCACCAGGTGCGGGCCCCATGCGCCGCGCACGCTGCTCCCCACGCGCCTGGCCAAACCGTAGGCCAGCACTCTCTCTCTCTCTCTTTCATTGGCCAGCGCCCACATGCACTTGAAGCGCTGCACCTGTGGCTCGCTCTCCACCTGGTCGATGGGTCCCACGCACGCCTTAAAATAGGCAGCAAACACAGTACCACGAAGCTTCCAGGCGCTGCCTCTCCACTTCCCAACGCGGTCCCTCTTTCTCGCTCGCTCTTGCGCGCCTTCACTCAGCGGCAGCGGCCCAGCATACGGCTAACGCGCGCGCGCACAAGCCAGACGACGGTCCGGCGGCCCAGCTGGCCACCGCAGCAGACCCACGCCCCTTACGCTCTCCAGAACCAGCCCAAGGTCCAGCAGCTCAGCCCAAACACCTGCGCCTCCAGCTAACTTGGTCGACGGGCCTGGCCCAGAAGACAGGCGCACACACGCACAGACCCTAGCTGTAAGCCAACAGCTGCAGCCCTTTTCTTTTTCTATATCACCCTTTCTCAAGTGCTAACTTTTTCCCAAAATGCTAAAACATAATTAGCACCTCCGAAAGATTTTCCCTTTTTATAGTACGACTATCTATCCTAAACCTGGTCAAACACTTCTCTACTCAACTTAGACTGGTGAAATGAAATGCCCTACAAATATACCTTTGCCTTGCGCATTCTATTTTATCTCCTCCAATGTTGATGCAACACATGCACCAACCAATCACAACTGATATGATCCACTTTATATCATCATGTGACCATATTGGTTCATCGATCTTGACTTCACTTGCTCTTTATCATTGCTTCGGTCCATCGGCACCAAGTCATTACTCAACCTGTCCTTCACACTTGCAACCGATCCATCAAGCCAAGTCTTGTCTTGTTCTTCTCCACATTAGTCACATGACTCAATGTCTTGTCTCATATGCAATGAGCTTATTCCTCACATGTGTGAGCTTTGTAACAAATCCAAGCCATCTTCACTGTCATGGCTTGAGTTGCTCACGCAAGTGTACCTATGGACTAATCACCTATGTATCTCACATTTAAACACATTAGTCCACCTAGGTTGTCACTCAATTACCAAAACCAAACTAGGGACCTTTAACTAGCGCATGTTGCAAGAGTATGTTTCAAGTGTTTCAGATGTTTCAGAGGTATGTTGCAAGTGTTGTATATCGATATTACAAAAGTAGATCGGAATGTTGCACATGTTGTAATGGCTATACACGTATGTTTTAAGTATATGTTCCAAATATTTCATCTGTTCTAGACGTATGTTGCAAAAGTAGATCTGAATGTTGCATATACATGCATGTTGCAAGAATATATTTTCAAGTGTTTCATACGTATGTTTGCAAGTGTTTCATCTGGATGCTGCATATGTTTCCAATGGTTTTCAAATATTTTTTAGGCATTTTCGTAAGTGTTTTAGATGCTTGTTTCAAGTGTTTTATCTGTCTTTTTTTTGTATGTTGTAACTGTTGCATCTGCATGTTTCAAAAGCAGATCAGGTGTTGCATATGTGATGCACGTGGGAAGCGACTAGCAGCATGGGCGATGTCCGAGGCGGCGCTGGCCCACTTTTGGTGCGCTCGCTCATGAGCCCGACGCGCTAGGCGCTCGCTCCCTCCTTGTGCGGGTACCGTCCGGATGCTAGCACCCAGATCGGACGTCCAGGCACTAGCAAGTCCGTTTTGTTTATGTGATTAAAAGTAAGTGCAAAGAGTGTTCAATTAATATCCTCCACCTCCATTGAATTTGAAATAGTTCTCTTCAACACATGCATGTTGACATGTATATTTGCTAGTATTTTGAAATAAAAAGAAAGAAGAGCGTGTACAAAAAAGGAAAAAAAACAAAACAATGATTCTAGGAGTCTAGCCAGCCACTAATGCTAGGGAAACAACTCTTAAAATGGTCAGGCTAGCACTCGAACATCCAAACAGGGGCTAGCATCTGGACGTCCGTGCCTGCTGCGCCTGCCCACACCGCCGCGTACGCATGCTACTATGCTCGCCCGCACGACTACGCCTGCTTCACGTGGGGGCCCACGCCGCTCTGTTTCCCACGCTTACGTGCGCCCACGCGGGGGCCATGTCTCGATTTTCACCCGCTCTGTTTCCTAGGCCTGCCGCTCGCGCCCCCTCCGCTCCCACGTGCATGCAAGCGGGCCCAGTAGCTGTAGCAGGCGGTTGCGGCAGGTAGGTCCCACTACAACTTGTGCAACACCAGATTTGCTTTTGCAACATCTAAATGAAATATTTTGCAACATATATCTGAAAAAGTTGAAACACTTGCAACATACGTCTGAAACAACAGAAAAACACATGTGTAGCCATTGCAAAACATATGCCACATCCAGATGAAACACTTGCAACATACGTCCGAAATACATGAAATACTTGAAACATACGGTTGCGACTTGCATGTATATACAATATCCAGATGAAACACTTGCAATATATGTCTAAAACAGATGGGCCATACACTTGAAAACACCATTGCAACATGTGCAACATCCCGTTCTACTTTTACAACATCGATATAAAGCACTTGCAAAATACATCTGAAACATTTGAAATATGCGGTTTCAGCGCAACATCTCCTTGCTGCTTGGGAGAATAGAGCCTCGTCAGCGTGTGGAGTTCCATCCCGGCTATCGCAAGCTGCGCGTGGGTGGGTTTCGCCCCAGCCATGACGAACTGAGTAAGCGGGCACGGGATGTGCATAGGCGGGCTCTGCCCGGGCTACCGTGAAGTGCACGTGGGCGAGCTCCACACTCGGCCGCGATGAGCTGGGCAGGCAGAGGCGGAGGTCTTCCTGGCCGCCAACCAGGCATTCGACCCCCGTGGTGGAGGTGGCTGCGGCGGTCGGGCGGCTTCGGTCTCCCTCTCCATGGGCGAGTGGTGGTCGGGTAGCAGCGCCGATCAATCGGTGGGTTTGCTGCCCGCATCGAGCGGCCCTAGAGGCGGAGAAGTCGAGCAAAGGTCGGGCGGTGCGGTGGAGCCGGTGTGAAATGGGGAAAAATGTCGCTCTCTTGGTGAGGGGAGCAGGCCCGTGGGCCCGTCCGCAGGCTCAGCTAGTAGCGTCCAGACGCAGGACGGACGCCCATGGTGGAGCATTAGCGCTCTTAAAAGCATAGCGAACTCATGTTTGAAGAATATCCAAAACTGTTATCATCACAAAAAAGCTTTTGGAAAAAAATAACTTAGAGCAAAAGCTTCCACCATATCATTCGAATACAACTTATAATATGTTCAAGATGTAAATTGGGCTGGTTTTGATACTTGAGGGTGCAAACAAGATGTTAGAGTTGTGAGGGCCGTTTTATTCTCCTTTTTTCTTGCCATTTTTCTGAGTGTGTCTATTCGATTTTGTACACTATATTCGGTCGGATCATCCAATATACTCCCTCCTCCCTGTTTTTGCTTCCTGAGAATTTTTTTAACTAAATATATAGAAAAAATATATTAATATTTATGATATATAGTTAATATCATTTGATAGGTCATTGAATCTATTTTTATAATAAATTTATTATGTTGCTAATATTTTCTATAAATATAATTAAATTTATTGACACGTAAACTGTCACGACGATGTCCAGGGACAGAGGGAGTATCTCGCCAATTCGGCCCGGCCCATGAGAAATGACTGTCTGCAAGCCCCACCTCACGTGCCGTGGTTCCACCAACCGCGGGGAACGACGCTAGCTGCTGGAAGAAGGGAAGCCGCGTCGAGTTCGAGGGGCGGTAGCCGGCGGCCGGCGCCCGGCGGTGTAGCGGAGGAGGGTGACACAGCAGCCTAGTATTGCGTCGTGCGGCGGAGGGGGCTCGGCAGCAGGAGACTGCAATTGGCGGGTAGGCAGCTGTCGCTATCGATGGAAAGTGAGGTGAGCGTAGGGGGAGTTTATCATTTTGTTTTCTACTAATTCTACGACGTTTTTACTAAGGGGCCATTGTTTGTTAACTCGTTGCTGTATCCTCAGGCGCAACTCCCTCCGTCCCTAAATAATGATCGTTTTTTATTTTCATGCTGTATATTTAACTAGATTTATAGAAAATACGTGTAACATTTGTATCTCTAAATAAATTTATTATAAAAATAGATTCAATGATCTATCTAATGATATTAATTTTATACTTTATTAATATTTTTATATATATGTAATTAAAGTTATTTATTAGGAAGTGAAAAAGACAGTTATTTAGAGATGGAGGGAGTACTGTCTTATTGCTTTGTTTAATAATTACAGCAATAGATGATTATATTGACGTACGTTTGATAACTGTCTTGTTTGCATATATGCAATTCTTTCCCCCTGTCTGAAATGCAGGGATGCTCATCCCTACGTGCAGTCCTGCAGGGGCAGTTTGAGGAGGTTGAAGTGACTGGGTAGATTCTGCGGAGTGGTGTCATGAAAATTGAAATTTTGATTAGATTGACTTGTCACGGTGCAACAAACCATTGATTGGTGCTCCATGAGACAAAACTTCTGGACTTGTTTGCACTCGCAGAACTTCAAACATCAACGCGGCCTGGCTCATTTATCTTTGAAACTAAACTTGAGCCACGTGGTTGCCTATACTAGTTTTTATCTCCCCTATATGAGTTACGAGTGAACTAAGATAAGTCGATGTTGTCAGCCTATTGTCACCTTATTGTTCAGTGTTCAATCTCATGCTTTAATTCTGTGTATCATTGCTGTCTCCATTTTCTTCTCTGTCTTGATTGTGCCCATTTCCTCGTTGATTCTGGTCATCTAGTTCCGTCCCTTCATTTTGTAGATATTGTTTGTAGTTATTCATCAGAAAGGATGCAAAAAGGCAGCAGGTAGTCACAAGCCCAGTCACGAGGAATAACCCTCCAAAACTGTCAAAAGTTATAGCACCTGAATTGTCAATATTATCCTCATTTTGACAACTGTTTTTTTTCAATCCATTTCTTTTCGAGTCGAATGATAGTATCATTTCCTGTTATGTTGAGGATCTCCCTTGTTATGTCAGCACGTAATGGTGATTGTTTGGGAAGTGCCTGGTCACCAAATAAAATTTCTTATTAGCTTGAGCATACTAAAATTTGAAGAATTATACAATTTATCTGACTCAGTACAAACCATATAAATAATTTTCTGCAATTTATTTCCTTGCTTCACCTTGTTACTGGCAGGGATTTGTTTTCTTAGAATTGTATCCAACCGCTATGAAGGTCCTTGAGCTATTAACAACCATTTTGTTTATTTGTGTATTCCCTTTTCTAAATATGAAGACACATATTGCAAGCATTTCATATATAACAATATTTTGTAGGATGGAATGTATAATTTAGTGCAGATTATGATAATGTTTGAGTGTTAGATTTTCTAGAGTAGCTTTGTAGTAAATCTTTTGTAACGTTTAAGATATACATCAAAACCAATTCAATAACTAGTGTAGTAGAGCTTACAAATGCAAAGCCTGCACTCTTGTAAATAGGTCCAACCATTGTATAACCATTGCAGTACTTCTCAAGAAACAATTTGATGTATGGGACTTCAAGAACGAGCACATCCACACCACCTTTTTTGCTTCCATTAGAAAGAGCACTGTGGAGTTCATCAGGCGTATCGAAGGGTTTTAACTTTGATCCGTGAAAACCGATATCTTCCAATAGGCCCTCTATGTAGGAACCTCGGTGGAACCCTACATACGCTCCTTGCTTCTGGAGTTCATGAATGTCAGTCACTGCTGGTGAAAGTTGCTGTACAGTAAGCATCGATGCAAAGTTTGCTGTGTAGCTCGATGTAAGCACCAGAAATATGAACATCCATACAAGTAGAACTATTTGAGCTAGAAAGCATTCCAGCTTGTCCCCTGCAGATGAAACAAACAAAAAGGTCATTTCTGTGATACACCAAGTCAACTTGCAAAGCTGTGGTTAAGAAGCATATGCCACAATGGGACTTCCCACAAACCAGTTGAAACATCTGTTTCTTTAGGCAATAAATCCAAGTCTTGATTCATTAGGACTACTGCATTTGTTATCATTTTGTTTTTTGTATGCATACCTAAGACTTGTTTTTTCCCGAAAGTAATGACTACCTTTTTATCGACTACCCAATGAGTCATAGAGGGTGTTCTTTCTGAAACCTATGCGCTTAATGAAATTTCTTGCTGGAATTTTTTAGTGCTTCTATGCTTTTTGTGATAGATAAGCCTAGTGCTAAAGCATTTGTATCTTACTTTTCTGCACTTTTACTTTCCTTGGCTTCCACGCCTTGTTTTAGGAATATGCTCAACATCCACTTTAGTGGTTAGAATATGCTGGAGCAAGTAGAGAGTCCCTCTGCCTATAATAGCAGGGGCAGTGCTATTGTAGAAACAACTCCATTGCTTTACAGTTCCAACAAGAGGCCAAGGGCCCAGCTGCCCTCTGGTTGTTCCCAAATCTGAATCTGAGATCTATTTGGACCAACATTTTGAAGTGGTTTAGTGCATGCTTTATCTATGGGAACTATGCATTAAACTTAATGGCACTAATTTCTATGGGTTAAAAAAATTGTATGGATCAACAAAGTAAGTTCGGAATAACATTGTTTAAGTTACTTAACTCCCTTCTGATATGGGGGAAAACATTATGATTCCAAGCTGTTTAGCTGAAAAGAGATCTTGTAGGTGTCCATTTCCATTTAGGCGCTCTATCAGCCAGATAGCAACTCCTGTATAAATAAAGAATATAATGCTCCCAAACCACATCCCTTTGCTTAGCGGTTTCAAGAAAATCCACCTGTCCTTGTTCCTTTTTTCATTCAATGGAACAACCATCGCCACTCCTGACTCTGTGTATGGGACTGTGAAGTCGACATACAGTGTTCTGTTGTATCTGATTGTTATATCTCCAATTGCTATGTCATATCTCTGCAATGGGATTAGTTAGTTGCTATTTAAATTGTGGAATTAAAAAGGAAAATCTACTTATTATGTGATGTACTGTTATGAAGTGAAAATAATAGGCTGATTATGGTAGTAGTGGCCACATTAACTATAAGATTATTCTCTGCCTTAGCGTAGCTCATGGCTGTGTATATGTAGTGCTGAAAATCAGAAAAAGGCTAAGCAATTTTCCAGCCACCAAACCTACTGTGCGTGTGTGTTCTTGTGTGAGTGAGTTCCTGGGAGACCTGTTAGGGCTTAGGCCTTTCATGAAGTACTGTGCTGCAACTGATTCAATGGTATATGCTCGTTTGTTGAATAAAGGAAAATGATTTGTGGTCAATTCTTTGAATGAAGGGAAAATAATATGTGGCCAAGTTATCTGTTGAATAAAGGAAAATAACTAATGCTCAATTCACCTGTTGAGTAAAGGAAAACAATTAGTGGTAAATAGATATTTTATTTATTTTGAGAAATACTGAAACAAGCCTTTCTAATTTATTTCATTTTAATAAATTAAAGTAGCAGCAAGTTTTGATTCTGGTTGAAAAAAGAATAGAGTTTGAAAAACAGGAAGCAGCTTGTCTAATGTTTGAAACTCTAGAGTATCTTTTTTGCATTGTGATATACACAAATTTTCTGTTGATTTTTTTTTTCAATAACATCTTTACAGTTGGGGCCTCCCCTGCTGTATTTAATGTTAAAAAAAAACACAATTTTTAGTTACTTAATTGGAAGATTAAAGAAACTGATGGTATCTTTCATAAATTATTATTCCTACCTGAAGATAAACTTGGTAAACAAAGTCATCATAGCTCCCTGTACTTTGTGTGTCAGCTGAGTCAAATAATTTGTAATCATAATCAAGGCCAAGCCTCTTTGCTGCCTCCTCAAATATATCTACTGAAAGGCCACTTGCTGTTGTTTTATTCGTGGCAGGATCTTTTGATGCCCATATAAACTCTGGGTTTACACTTGTCCGCACACCAACCATGAGCTTGTTACCATTTGCAGGAATTTCCCAGCCCCTTGGTATTTCTGTTGACTCTCCTGGCCAAATTATTGGGTTTAGATCAAACATTGATAGTGGACCTGGTACATTTAACTTCCGAGAAAGCCCGTTTTTGGAAGTCCAAAACCCAATCTCTCTCCAACTTCCTCCAACAACATTTATTATCTGTAATGAAGAAACTTGCAGCTGCCTATCTGTAAGGTCAAAGTCTCCGCTCAAACCTCTAAATTTGTTCTGTACAGTTTCTGTTAGGAGTCCTGGACCATTTGTGGAGACAGCCAGTGATTCCAAGCATGTAGAGTTTTTACTGGACTGCAGTCTCTTATTTTTTTTACTCGATGTACCAACCTTCTCTGTTGCCTGTGCTAATGCCCAAACTGTATCATATCCCCATAGACCAACAACACTTAGTTTATTAAATGGCAATTCATTTGGGTTTTGTTTCTGGTACATTCTGTTCCATCTTATGGAAGAACTATCAAGTTCTTCCGTTCTGGGGACATGAAACCTTACTCCTATTACCCCATTCATTGCCTCAATGACAGATGGATTGAGTGAGTCGATGATGTTTGCTAATCCATTTGTAATGATCCATACAAATCCTTTCCCCATCATTCCTTCCTCCTTAGCCTTTGTAAAGAGAAGGGATGCCCTGGTCGATGACATATGAACAATGAATACCCTTGTCTGCATCGCCCTTAGCTTATAGAGCTCTTGCATAATGTTTTCTCTTGTTGCTGACAAAGAGATAACACTACAATATGGAATACGAGCATCTATTTGTTGTACATCATCAATGAGGTATGGTAGAATGCCCCTCCCATATTCGGTATCGTCATATACTAGCACGACCTGTCTCCATCCATGGGCTTTGATGACAGAGGCAATACTCTTCACTTGAACTGAGTCGTTCAATGTTGCACGCACGAAATATGGCATACTATCATAAGTGAGAGAGGGGCTTGTTGCTGTGAACGATACAATAGGTACTTGTGTTACACTCCCAAGTTTTGATATAAATGCAGCTTCTGATGATTTCTGCGGGCCAATTATTGCTTGCACTTTGTAATCCTCCAGCAATTGAATAGCTTTGGAATTGAATAAAAAAAAGGAAACGTTTGTCAGATAATATCAGAGAAACAAATTTTCAAGGTCAGGAGAGAACAGAAGTGAATGTTTGGTCATCTGTCTATGTTAAGGTCTTTAATCTAGAGCTCAAGACTTGCAACTGATGTCCAGCCTCATGTATTTGCCCAAGTGAAATGCAGTTTCGTCTAAGTGGCTGCTAGTTAGTATGGGTCTTCTATCACAGTATATGCTATTTGGGTTAGGATGGATTCTCATTTTCCCTTTTAAGAAAAGATTTTAATTTTTGTGATTGTATAGGATATATTAGCCTCTTTAGTAGACTATTTGTAGAACTACGTCAATCCATATCTATGATTTTCTTCAATCAGAATGGAACCTCTATCTATTTCTATGATTTCCATGGACCCGGTTTTTGTTCTCCATGACTAATTGTTCCTAACTGTACAGATGAAAATGGAAGAGAAGTTCTACCTTGTCACATCTGGTGGGGTTAGAGATCAGCAGATGATGAATGTTTGGAAGTGTAGCATGTGTAGTATCCCTTTAAAGGTGAAGATTTTTGTTTGGATGTGGCTGCTCATGACAGAAATCAATCGGGAGTTCAGATAAAGAAGAAACAGTGGTCTAGCTCCGTTCGCTTCGCTGAAAAAACAAGCCGAAATACTGTTCCGGCTGATTTGTTGTGAGAGAAAAATACTGTTCCGGCTGAAAAAATAAGCTGAAAGCGGCAGAACTTCCTAAAGGTACGGGAATAGACCCCGACCCCCGCGTCGCTCCCCCACGCGGGGCGACTCGGGCGGCCCCCGCCGCGTCGCCCCCTCTCACGCCTCTCCTCTCCTACCGCCGGAGTTGACCGCTGGCATGGCCGCCCGGCCGGCCGTGATGGTGGCGGTGGGGCTCTCCCTCCCTCGTGTTGGCAGCGCTGCTGCAGCAAGCCGGGGTTCCGGCCCTACGCGACCGGCATGGAGGTTGACCGGATGGTTGCCGCGGCTGCAGCAGCGCCGGCTGGTGTCTGTGCGGACACAGGGGACGACGGTGAGGTCCTCTTCTTCTCCGTGTGTTGCCCTCCTCCTCTCTTGATGGCAGCGGTGGCGCTGGCTGGGGCTACCGGTCCGGGGCCTGGACAACCAGATCCGCACCCCAGGCGGATGCGGCGGTGGCCGAGGCCCGTGCATGGGTTGGGGGGAGGCGCTTTCTTCTCTGCCGTCCCTCCCCTCACGGCCTTGGCTGCTGCGGCTCAGGGGCTGGCTATGGCCGGGGCGGCAACCTCTGCTGGTTAGCCTGCCCGTGGCGGCCAATTTGGTGGCCAAGGCGACGGGCTAGCCCAGGACAGCGTCTGTGGCTGTGGTCAAGATGGAGGCGGCGGCGTCGGTAGGGGGCGTCGGGTTCGGGGCCTGGCATCCGGATTCGGCGGCCCTAGGGCATGGGGCGGCGCCCGAGATGGTGGGACACACGCCCTGTGGCTGCTAGGGGCTATGTCGGTAGCGACATCGGCGGGTGCCAGAGCCGATGACGTTGGTCAAATGTGGCCTCGGCATGTGGCGGTATGACGCGAGCTGCGGAGTTAGGTCTAGCTCTGCATGTCCCAATCGGAGGGGGTGGCAGCCGACACAGCTGTGTGGCTGCTACGTGCAGCCGACGCGTCGATGCCTCTCTGAAGGGGCTTTCATGGGGTGGCGGGACAACGACGATGGTGGTGAAGGCTGGCAGGGGGTCTAGCTTCGCGACCCTGCGATTGTGCTAGATGGTTCTTGGCTGAAAGCCTTGGCGACGGTGACGCCATTGGGCGCCACTTCTTTGTTGGGGGCGTCGTGTTTTTCCACTAGCATGTTTTTCAAGGGTGAAAACCTGGTCCAAAGCATCGTGTTTTCCCACTAGCATGTCTTTCAAGGGTGAAAACCCGGTCTACTTTGGACGTGCAACGGTGAAGCCATCGGCGTCACTCCCTTCCTGAAGGCGTCGCATTTGGATTATCATCGCGGTTCCGATGCGGGGCGATGGTGTTAGATTTAATGTGGGCCAAGCCCAATATTTTATTTAATTAGATCGATTAATTCTAAGACCCGTATTAAATATTGTGCGCTATATGATTTAGTCACATACGGGATTTTTTATTGAATGTTGACTCGACTTATATGTGGGGACTATGTCTATCTACATTGAGAAGTTGAGAAAAGAATGAGCCACATGAGCATGCGGTGCATGAATTGGTTTTATCATTTAAGCCAATTATGGGCAGAAGTTTCTATTCCTAAATGAGGGAGTTACAGGTGTTTCTGCTCCTAATGGCATGGTAGGGGTTACGGGAGTTTCTACTCCTAACGACGAGAGTTACGGGAGTTTTCGCTCATGAGGATGGGAGTTTCTTTTGTGAGCGTCTCTTTCGCTTCTGACTCTTGATCTCTTGTGGTTGGCTGCGCCCGCTCTGCTCCTTGGCTACAACATAAAAGCAAGACAACATTTAGTCTCTTGTCTCTCTTATATGCGCAAGACATCCATGCTTCCGCTGCAACAAGTCTCCTCGTCCTAGTTCCTGCGAGCACGAGAATAGGGAGAGCAGGCCTTCGAAACCGAGTCGTTTGTGAGTTTATCTGCTCGGGTGAAGGGCGGCCATCATGTTTTTGGGGAGCGATCACGCGACTGCTCGATCGATCCATGACCCATGACTTCATCTTCTTCCTGGTGTTCGTGGCGGCGGTGGGAGATCGACACTACAACCTCTCTGCACTGCATCGAGCGGGACGACTACTCCAACATGCGCTATGTCGACTAGCACAACTGGCTCTGGTGCCATTGGGTATGTTCTAAATCATCCCCTATTTTCAGCAATTAAAATCATGGTTATTAGTATCATCTATATGTTCATGTCACTTAGATCACATGTGCACATACATGAGGCCGCAAACCTGTTTTTAATCTTTTTTAGATTAAATTAATACTAAAATTGCCTAAATATCTAACAATCTAAAAACCTAATAGGCATTTTTCGGTAGTCGACTTTGCGAGTATGCTAAAATTAAATATTTTTGAGGGCACACATTACAAGAGGCGTCAGAGATGCATATTATGGTTGACTGCTATGCACTGCTACTTTGTTGCCGAACCTAGATTAGTTGGACCGCATACTCCTGAGGAGTGTGTGTTCCAAAACGCTGATACTACATTTAAGGGGTCAATAATCAGCGTTCTAGGAGACTCCATAGTAGATGCATATGTGACTCTGTAAACTGGTAAAGAGATGTGAGATGCACTTGATGCCAAATATGGAGTGTGTGATGCTGGTAGTGAGTTGTATGTCATGGAGCAGTTTCATGACTATAGGATGGTTGATGACCGTTCTGTGGTTGAACAAGCTCATGAGATACAAACACTGGCAAAAGAACTCGAGAATTTTGGTATGGTGCTGCTAGATAAGTTTGTGGCGGGCTGCATTATTGCTAAGCTACCATAGGCTTGGACAAACTTTGTTACTTCTCTGAAACATAAGAGACAAGAGTTTGGCATTGCCGACCTCATTGGCTCTTTAGATGTCGAAGAGAAGGTGAGAGCTAAGGATGTCCGCGGTAAGAAAATTGTTGAGGGAAGTTCTAGTGCCCATGTGCAGAAAAATCCTCAAAATTCCCAAAAGAAGAAATTCAAGCAAGAGCTCAAACAAAAGACCACTACACCTTTTAAGAGGAAGAAGAACAAGAAAAAGGGAATTTGCTTCACTTGTGGCAAGCCTGGGCATTATGCTAGGGACTGCGATGAGAGCAAGTGGAAGCCTAGAAAGAAATCTGCAAACATGATTGAGGCTGATGGAGGAACATCGATGTATGGTCATTTATTACCTACAGTTCTTTTAGTTTGTCATTCACCTGATTGGTGGGTTGTCACAGGAGCTAATATTCATATGTGTGCTAATATTTTTTTGTTTTCCTCTTATCAGGTCAGGAGAAGTTTCTCCTTGTTGATGGGGAATGGAGCACGTGCGGCTATTCGTGGTGTTGGTACGGTCGATCTGAAGCTTACTTCGGGGAAGACTGTGCAACTGAAGAACGTGCAGCATGTCCCCCCAATAAGGAAGAATTTAATTAGTGGTTCGTTGCTGTGTCGAGATGGCTATAAACTTGTGTTTGAATCTAATACGTGCATACTTTCTAAGTATGGAACCTTTGTGGGTAAAGGCTATGAGAGCGGAGGCTTGTTCTTAAATGATGCATGTGTTAAGTCCGTGAACAATGTGAGCTGTGATGTTGAATGTAATGTTTGGCATTCACGTCTCTGTCACATAAATTTTGGTTGCATGACTCGCTTAGCTGGTTTGAATTTAATCCCGAAATTTGATTTGGTCAAAGAATCTAAGTGCCATGTATGCATGCAATCGAAGCAACCTCACAAGCCTCACAAGGCTGCTGAGGTGAGGGACTTGGCACCATTAGAACTAATCCATTCCAGTTTGTGTGAAATAAATGGAGAGTTGACCAAAGGTGGCAAAAGATATTTCTTGACATTTATAGATGATTGCACTAGATTTTGCTACTTGTATCTGTTAAAATTAAAAGATGAAGCATTGAATTATTTTAAGATCTATAAAGCTGAAGTAGAAAACCAACTTGAGAAGAAAATTAAACGGTTACGTTCTGATCGCGGAGAATACTTCTCGAATGAGTTTTCTAAGTTTTGCGCGGAGCATGGTGTTATTCATGAGAGGACACCGCCATACTCACCACAATCCAATGGGATTGCCGTGAGAAAAAACCGCACTCTAGCTGAGTTGGTTAACACCATATTAGAGACTGTGGGATTATCTAAGGAATGGTGGGGTGAGGCAATTTTGACAGCGTGTCATGTCCTGAATAGGGTGCCCACATAGAACAAAGAAGTTACACCATTCGAGGAATGAGAGAAGAAGAGATTAAATCTTTCTTACCTATGAACATGGGGTTGTTTAGCAAAGGTGAATGTGCCAATTAACAAGAAGCGAAAGCTTGGACCAAAAACTGTTGATTGTGTCTTTCTCGGTTATGCTATTCATAGCGTGGGTTATAGATTTTTAATAATAAATTCTAGAGTGCCTGATGTGAATGTTGGTACTATTATGGAATCTAGAGATGCTACATTTTTTAGAGTGAATTTCCTTTGAAAAATACACCTAGCACTTCTAGTCATGATTCTATAGCACTTCCACAGTTACATGAACTGATAGAACATGCTTATGTTGAAACCCATGTGGAAAATCATGAGAATAATAATATAGTCACTCGAAAGAGTAAGAGACGGAGGACTGCAAAGTCCTTTGGTGAAGACTATATTATATACCTCGTGGATGACTCTCCTAAAACCATAGAAGAGGCATATTCATCTCTTGACGCTGACTTATGGAAAGAAGCTGTTCAGAGTGAGATTGACTCTATTATGTCTAATGAAACTTGGGAGGTTGTTGATCATCCTTACGGGTGCAAACCTATGGGATGTAAATGGGTGTTCAAGAAAAAGCTTAGGCCTGATGGTACTATTGAGATGTACAAGACGATGCTTGTGGCTAAGGGTTTTACCCAAAAAAGGAGGCAAATATTATTTTGATACTTATTCACCAGTTGCTCGTCTAATGACTATACGAGTGTTACTTTCCTTGGCTGCCTCACATGGTCTTCTCATTCATCAGATGAACGTTAAGATAGCTTTCTTGAATGGAGAGCTTGAGGAAGAGATCTATATGGATCAACTAGATGGATTTGTAGCAAATGGTCAAGAGGGAAAGTGTGTAAATTATTAAAATCTTTGTATGGCTTAAAGCAAGCACCTAAGCAGTGGCACGAGAAGTTCGACAGAACTTTGACATCAGCCGACTTTGCTGTGAACGAAACTGATAAATGTGTTTATTATTGGTATGGTGGGGAGATGGTATGATCTTGTGCTTATATGTGGATGATATACTAATTTTTGGAAATAATATTAATGTGATTGAGGAAGTGAAAGGATTTTTATCGAGTAACTTTGAAATAAAAGATTTGAGAGAAGCTGATGTTATTCTTAATATAAAGCTACTCAGAGAAGGAATTGGTGGGGTAACTCTTGTGCAATCCCACTATGTGGAAAAGGTGCTGAGTCGCTTTGGGTATAGTGACTGCACACCTATTTCAACTCCTTATGACCCAAGTGTGCTATTAAGGAAAAATCATAGAATAGCACGGGATCAATTGAGATATTCTCAAATTATTGGCTCGCTTATGTATTTAGCTAGTGCAACGAGGCCTGCCGTCTCATTTGCTGTGAGCAAACTCAGCCGATTTGTTTCAAATCTAGGAGATGATCATTGGCGTGTTCTTGAGATGGTATTGCGCTATCTAAAAGGGACTATGAGCTATGACATTCACTATACCGGGTATCCAAGGGTACTAGAGGGTTATCGTGATGCAAATTGGATATCTAATGTTGATGAGATTTACGCCACAAGTGGATTTGTGTTCTCACTTGGAGGTGGTGCTATTTCATGGAAGTCTTGCAAGCAGACCGTCTTAACGAGGTCAACAATGGAAGCAGAACTCAACATTAGATATCATCACTATTGAGGCCGAGTGGCTTCGTGAACTCCTTATGGATTTACCGGTGGTTGAAAAACCTATACCGACTATTTCTATGAACTGTGATAATCAGACAATGATAATCAAAGTGAACAGTTCTAGGGATAACATGAAGTCTACAAGGCATGTGAAGAGGCAATTAAACTCTAGAGTAATAGCGTTGGACTATGTCTATACATTTAAGAATCTGACAGATCAGTTTACAAAGGGACTGTCGTATAATGTGATAGATGGTGCATCAAGGGAGATGTGCTTGAGACCCACATGAAGTCATTCCATAGTGGTAACCTGTCCTATGTGATCGGAGATCCCGTGAAGTAGGATGGTGAAACACGCTAGTGGTTGACTGTGATGGAGAGACCCCTATAATAAGGTCCAGATCGTTTGAGATGCACGTTTCTCCTATGTTGTAAGGCAGGTTGGTTTATACCTTAATATGATCCGAGTGGTTTATTTAAGCAGGGATGTTGTCCTATAGAACATCCTAGAAGGAACACACCTATATAAGTTTGACTTCTAGTCATAGTCTGTGAGATGTGGGTAGTCTCTAGATACTCATGAAAGGCCTCGAAGGGTGACTTATATGCTTGAACCAGAGGGGATGCTTGTAGCAGCCTAGTACCAGAAAAGAACTTTGGTGAAACTCACTTTGCACAAAACTGTCAATTCAAGGCATAGTCCATTGTTCAGTTGTGAATGAGTGTAACCCTTATTCTAGATGGATGTTCAACTTAACAGTCTCCGTTGAAACTTTGGTATATTAAAGAACTGTGGATTGGAGATTATTTAACACGTGTCCTAGAATTTGGTGGGGATTATTAGATTTAATGTGGGCCAAGCCTAACATTTTATCTAATTAAATCAAATAATTCTAAGGCTCGTATTAAATATTGTGCACTATATGATTTAGTCACATACGAGATTTTTGATTGAATGTTGACTCAACTTATATGTGGGGGCTATGTCTGTCTACATTGAGAAGTTGAGAAAAGAATGAGCCACATGAGCATGTGGTGCATGAATTGGTTTTGTCATTCAAGCCAATTATAAGTAGGAGTTTCTATTCCTAAATGAGGGAGTTAAAGGAGTTTCTGCTCCTAATGGCATGTCAGGGTTTACGGGAGGTTCTACTAATGGTGAGAGTTACGAAAATTTCCGCTCATGATGACAGGAGTTTCTTCTGTGAGCGTCTCTTCCGCTTCTAACTCTTGATCTCCTGTGGTTAGCTGCGCCCGCTTTGCTCCTTGGCTACAAGATAAAAGCAAGACAACATTTAGTCTCTTGTCTCTCGTATGTGCACAAGACATCCATGCTTCCGCTGTAGCCAAGTCTCCCCATCTTGGTTCCTACGAGCATGAGAATAGGGAGAGCAGGCCTCCGAAACTGAGTCGTCTATGAGTTCATCTGCTCGGGTGAATGGCGGCCATCAGGTTTTTAGGGAGAGATCATGCGACTGCTCGATCGATCCACGACCCATGACTTCATCTTCTTCCCGGCGTTCATGTCGGCGGTGGGAGATCGGCACTGCAACCTCTCTGCATTGTGTCGAGCGGGACGACTACTCCAACAGGCGCTATGTCGACTAGCGCAACCGGCTCTAGTGCCGCTGGGTATGTTCTAATTCATGGCTATTAGTATCATCTACATGTTCATGTCACTTAGATCACACGTGCACATACATGAGGCCACAAACCTATTTTTAATCCTTTTCTAGATTAAATGAATACTAAAATTGCCTAAATATCTAACAGATGGTTCGTGTTTGGAAGTCGGAGCTGCGCTTTGGTGTTTGAGCTTGGCAACGATGACCGGTGTCGGCCCGTTAGCTTCGGGCCCATCGGGGGTGACTAGTGGGTGGCCTACCATGGGAAGTCAGAGTTGCTGGCTGGCTTCCATGCTCGACAACAATGATCCATAGCAGTGTGTCGTGGTTGTGCTCAGCCACATCACGTGGGATGGTGTCACGGGGTTAGAACCATGTCAAGCATTGTTGTTCATGGTAGTGTCAGAGTGTGTTTCTCCAGTGGCTCAGGTGGACTCTAGAACACAAGAATCACAGAAGGGACGCAACAATTTATCCTAGTTTGGGCCAATTGATGCTCTACATCTAGCAGCCGATGATCCTTGTACTCAAGAGCACCCAAAATCTGGGGGGTTACAGCAAATTGTACATAAGAAAGAGAGAGATTTGGTAGGGTATCGCTCGGTGCTGATCCTTGGGATGCCTCACCACCGGTGGAGCCTTTCCCCTCGCCAGAGAGGAGGAAGACGATGGATGCGGTGGAGGAGCTCTTGGTGCCCCTCTCTGGGTTGCCCTGCGCTCGGTGTAGAGCTCAATTGGAATGGTGAGGACGCAAATGATCTACATGGAATCGTCCTCCCCCTCTTAGGATCTGACCTCCCCTTATATTTTGAGGTAGGTCGGGTATATGGCGGTTTGGGGGAGTTGAGCCTATGGTTTACATGAGTCGGAGTCTAGGAGGGTCTTGCAACGGTGTTGTGTCGACCGTGGCGATGTCGTGGAGCCGAAGAAGATCTAGGTGTCGTCCAGCTGCTCTGTTCTGACACGTTGAGTGTCAGGCTATGTTGGCTTGGACCGACCTCCCCCAGGTGCGCCTTCTGGAGGCTTCTTGGTGGCGAAGGAGGCCGGCTCGAGGGGCTAACGCGTGGGCCCAGGAGCCCCTGAGCCACTGGAGGCCGTAGAGGAGTTTGTCTTCTTGCGTCTCGCCCTGTGCGTGGCCCTATCGGAGAAGTGGTTGATAGATCTGCGCCTACGGTGCAGCGCTAGGGAGCCCCTGAGCCTTGGTGGCTTGGGGCGTACCTTCTCATTCCTGGGCCTTGGTTGGTGCCGAAGGCCGAGAGGGAGCCAAGGATCGGGTCCAAGCTTCCATCGATCGGAAGCCTAAGGCTCGAGAGAGCCCCCGAGCCCTGAGCGAAAGCGGCGGTCGTGCTCAAGCTCGGCCTGATTCCTTGGCCTGAGGGTACGCGTGAGCGTACCCATTGGGTATAGCCCTCGAGCTCCCAGGCGGTCCTGGAATGGTCGGTCGGGGGTCTCTCGGTCGGGAACCTTTGATCCCAAGGCTTAATATACCCATATATTGGGATCTTGTCGGATGGTTAGCCCATCAGGTGTCTTTCTGGCATCTTATCCGGCTAACCTGCTTGTACATAATATTCTTTCATTTTAATTGAGCGGCAGAGCTCCTGTCGTTGTTTAAAAAAAATAAAACACAGACCACATTCTTTTTCGGTTTCCTCTAGAGCTTCCTGAGGGTCACTTTGGGATGGCAACACTCACCTACTAGTTGTGTTGACTTCCTATTAGAGTTCGTCGACAATTGCCATGGAGCCAAACGCAAGGTAATACTCTTCATTTGTGTAGGTGCCTGATGCTGATCAAATCTGTTAGATAAGGAATGACATGGTGATCAACAAGAAGGTTATCACTTCCCTGAAAGTGATCATCATCAAGTCCCTGATGCTGATCAATATTAGATAATCTATTGCTTCCTTGTGTGAACACACGGCAAGGGAAGGCGGTGTCAAAAAGGCTCCCTACTATGGTACTGTAGCACTGTAGTGGCAGGCGCTGAATGGCTCACCTACCACACTGTAGCCACAACAAGGGTAGGCGCCAGAGTCAGCCCTGCTATCTCATCTAGTCACTATAGCAGCATGACAGCTATACTAGGACTAGATGGATAGAGTTGTATATATAGTTTGCCACTGCAACTCAGTAAAGATAGAGTTCAGATTTGCCATCTCCTATACAGAGCTTCGACCAATGCTGGTGTCTCTGCTGTGTGTGTATGCTCTATTCTCCCTCCCTTCTTCTACCTCGACCATAGTGTGTGGTTGGACAATGTTTGTCGTGCTCGGCAAGACTGGTGAGTGGTCGACTCACCTGAGCCGGTGATCCTATGGGCCCACAAGTGGTATCAGAGCCATACAAGCGCCGTCGCCGGACTAACCACTGGCGATGATGGATGGTTTGGAGATGGGCGACAGCAGCAGAGCTGCTGTGGCTGCCCAACCACGATAGGAGGTCGCTTTCGCACGGTGCGGGAGGTCAGCGACACCAGTTGGTCGACGTTGACTCGCACCAACTATGGAGAGTGGTCAGTGACCATGAAGGTCAAGCTCAGAGCCTGACGGCTCTGGAATGCTATTGACAAGGGCACCGACAATGAAGAAGATGACATGTCAGCGTTGGAGGCTATCCTTGCTGCTGTACCGACGGAATATAGGGAGCCATTATGGGAGAAGAGCTCTGCTAAGGAGGCGTGTCGACAGAATATCGTCAGCAGTCCACTGAGGGGTATCCTGCGATGGTAGATTTGTCGGTGGAGGTGCGCGTAATTAGGAACTAGATGGTGACACAAGACGCAGAGACAGCGATTTAGACAGGTTCGGGCCGTCCGATCGACGTAATACCCTACGTCCTGTGTCTTTGGTGTATTGTATTGAATACATGATGTGTAGATCGTGTCCACTAGGGGATCCTTGCCTCTCCTTATATACTCTGGAGGGGTAGGGTTACAAGTAAAGTATCCTATTTGGTACTATACAATATCTTGCGGTGCACGCCGAGCAGCGCCGTGCACGCCTTGATCTTGTGGGCTGGGCCACCTCTGATGGTGCGGCCCATGTCTTGTCTTGAGGATACGGGGGCCGTACCCCCACAGCTAGTCCCTGAGCCTGACAGTAGGTGACATAGTCATGTGGTGCCAGGGTCATAAAGTAGAAGACCAGCCGAGCAGGCAGCCAGTCCCCGGGCGTAGCCTCGAGATGAAAAGCACATATTCATCGCAAGGTGAAGTGTGCCCACTTAGTCCTCGAGCCTGCTGGAAGATGAAGAATGAATCTTGTAGCAGGGTCAAAGGAAAAGAAGTCTGAAAGCTTGCCGACGTCGTCTGACATGCGCGTATCAAGACCCCAGACGTGCTGCCCAAGATCAGCACCCTGATCCGAACAGCATGGAGCAGCTTGATTGCAAACCAATGAGACGTAGCAAGATCTGAGTAGCAAGGAAGTCCCCAGCGTCAACTGGTCGGCGGTGAAGTGAGCATTGAGTAGAAGCAACCGGCGAACAGTCCGATCAACTGGTCAGCGACGAAGTCGATGAACCTAGCGGTCCGACTAGTTGATCGGTGGAGAAGTCCAAGCACCAGGTGATCCGATCACCTGGAGGATGATCCTACAATACAAACATGTAGAACATGTAGTACATGATGTAAAAATATATGAAATCCAGAGAAAAAATAGCGTATGTAGTTTGGCGATCAGTTGGAGCGAAGATGTGTTTATATTTAATATAAACCGCCCGACCAGTTAGTGTGTAGCTGAGTCTCTAGCCCTAGCTAGCCCATAGTCCATAACATCGAGCGCGGAGCCCGTGCATGTGTAGGAGGAACACGCGTCACCAAGGAGCCGCTGCCGACCACCCATAACGCAGAGGGCAGACGCTCGTGCACGTTTAGGGAGGAGCCGGAGATAGGGCCATTTCTGGAGAAGTCCGAGCATCAACTTGACTGTTCGGGGGTTCGAAAAATTGTTTGGAGAGCAAATATGAAGAAAACAACTCGGACAAACATTATGGCGATATACGGAGATTGGAGAATATTTAGAAGAATATTAAAACGTGACTTAGCTTTAGATAGAAAGTCTAGTCGGCGACGTATGGCGTTATCTGGTCGGCGTTGATGGCGAGCATCTGGTGGGCGGTGAGTTGTTGGTGAAGGCGACCTCGGAGGTGGTTCCGAGATCGAATCTACTATCACGGGGGCTAGTGTAGCCAGTGTTGAATCATCGTCGTGGACCGACATGGATCTCAATGAGATTGACGACGAGAACGCGTCGTTGATTTTAGGTCCATCTGGCTTGCCATGGATCAAGCGCACACCCCTACCTAGTGTGCCAACTGTCGATAGAATATCGTTGGCAGTCCACCAAGGGGTATCCCGCGATGGTAGATTTGTCGGTGGAGGTGCGCGTAATCAGGAACCAGATGGTGACACAAGACGCAGAGACAGCGATTTAGACAGGTTCGGGCCGTCCGATCGACGTAATACCCTACGTCCTGTGTCTTTGGTGTATTGTATTGAATACATGATGTGTAGATCGTGTCCACTAGGGGATCCTTGCCTCTCCTTATATACTCTGGAGGGGTAGGGTTACAAGTAAAGTATCCTATTTGGTACTATACAATATCTTGCGGTGCACGCCGAGCAGCGCCGTGCACGCCTTGATCTTGTGGGCTGGGCCACCTCTGATGGTGCGGCCCATGTCTTGTCTTGAGGATACGGGGGCCGTACCCCCACAGCTAGTCCCTGAGCCTGACAGTAGGTGACATAGTCATGTGGTGCCAGGGTCATAAAGTAGAAGACCAGCCGAGCAGGCAGCCAGTCCCCGGGCGTAGCCTCGAGATGAAAAGCACATATTCATCGCAAGGTGAAGTGTGCCCACTTAGTCCTCGAGCCTGCTGGAAGATGAAGAATGAATCTTGTAGCAGGGTCAAAGGAAAAGAAGTCTGAAAGCTTGTCGACGTCGTCTAACATGCACGTATCAAGACCCTAGACGTGCTGCCCAAGATCAGCACCCTGATCCGAACAGCATGGAGCAGCTTGATCGCACACCGATGAGACATAGCAAGATCCGAGTAGCAAGGAAGTCCCCAGCGTCAACTGGTCGGCGGTGAAGTGAGCATTGAGTAGAAGCGACCGGCGAACATTCCGATCAACTGGTCAGCGACGAAGTCGATGAACCTAGCGGTCCGACTAGTTGATCGGTGGAGAAGTCCAAGCACCAGGTGATTCGATCACCTGGACGATGATCCTACAATACAAACATGTAGAACATGTAGTACATGATGTAAAAATATATGAACTCCGGAGAAAAAATAGCGTATGTAGCTTGGCGATTAGTTGGAGCGAAGATGTGTTTATATTTAATATAAACCGCCCGACCAGTTAGTGTGTAGCTGAGTCTCTAGCCCTAGCTAGCCCATAGTCCATAACATCGAGCGCGGAGCCCGTGCATGTGTAGGAGGAACAGGCATCACCAAGGAGCCGCTGCCGACCACCCATAACGTAGAGGGCAGACGCTCATGCACGTTTAGGGAGGAGCCGGAGATAGGGCCGTTTCTGGAGGCGTCCGAGCATCAACTTGACTGTTCGGGGGTTCGAAAAATCGTTTGGAGAGCAAATATGAAGAAAACAACTTGGACAAACATTATGGTGATATACGGAGATTGGAGAATATTTAGAAGAATATTAAAACGTGACTTAGCTTTAGATAGAAAGTCTAGTCGGCGACGTATGGCGTTATCTGGTCGGCGTTGATGGCGAGCATCTGGTGGGCGGTGAGTTGTTGGTGAAGGCGACCTCGGAGGTGGTTCCGAGATCGAATCTACTATCACGGGGGCTAGTGTAGCCAGTGTTGAATCATCGTCGTGGACCGACATGGATCTCAATGAGATTGACGACGAGAACGCGTCGTTGATTTTAGGTCCATCTGGCTTGCCATGGATCAAGTGCACAACCCTACCTGGCGTGCCAACTATCGACATAATATCGTCGGCAGTCCACCGAGAGGTATGCCGCGATGGTAGATTTGTCGGTGGAGGTGCGCGTAATCAGGAACCAGATGATGACACAAGACGCAGAGACAGCGATTTAGATAGGTTTGGGCCATCTGATCGACGTAATACCCTACGTCCTGTGTCTTTGGTGTATTGTATTGAATACATGATGTGTAGATCGTGTCCACTAGGAGATCCCTGCCTCTCCTTATATACTCTGGAGGGGTAGGGTTACAAGTAAAGTATCCTATTTGGTACTATACAATATCTTGCGGTGCACGCCAAGCAGCGCCGTGCACGCCTTGATCTTGTGGGCTGGCCCACCTCTGATGGTGTGGCCCATGTCTTGTCTTGAGGATACCGGGGGCCGTATCCCCACAAGGCGTGGGAGGCCATTACGGCGATGCACGTCGGTTCCGACCACGCAAAGAAGGTGATGGCCCTGCTTCTGAAGTAGGAGTACGCCAACCTCAAGTTCAAGGATAGTGAATCAGTGGAGGATTTCTCCCTTCGCCTGCAGATGCTCATCAGCAAGCTGAAGAGTCATGGCATCACCATCGATGAAGAGGAGGTAGTCTCCAAGTACCTCCACTTCGTGCCAGCAAAGTACATCTATATCGCTCTCTCTATAGAGATGATGCTGGATTTGTCCACCCTCACCATTGAGGATGTGACATGCCATCTATGGGCAGGCGACAACAATGAAGGACAGCGGCAAACTACTGCTGATAGAGGAGGAGTGGGCTTTTTGGAGGAACTCCGGGGTAGCCTCCTCCAGCCGCGGTGGCGATGGCAAGCGCCGCGGTAAGGCTTCTTCATAGAAGAAGAAGCAGGTCGACCCTAACGCCTGCCGGCGCTGCAGGAAGATGGGCCATTGGGCAAGAGAGTGCCCAAATCATAAGTAGGAGAAGAAGGCTGAGGCTCATCTGGCGCAAGCTGACGATGATGATGAGGCCACTATCCTAATGGCGACATTCTATGCACTGCATGACGTCAAGGCCGAGAAGAAGGGAGAGGTGATGACGGTGGAAGGGTCTGGGAAGGCCCTGAAGGCTGTCAACCTCGACGAACCATGCGCCCAAGTCCACCTTGGATGTGTGGGCGGTGAGCAGGAGCAGCGGTGGTACCTGGACTCTAGCGCTAGCAACCACATGACGGGCTCCCAGGCAGCCTTCTCCGAACTCGACGACGATGTTACTAGTACGGTGAAGTTTGGTGACGGCTCAAGGGTGGCAATCCAAGGGCACGACACCATCATCTTCAGGTGCTAGAATGGTGAGCACCGCGTGCTAACGGATGTATATTACATCCCATAGCTACGTTCAAGCATCATCAGCATTGGCCAGCTAGATGAGCGCGGTAGTGAGGTATTGATCAAGGATGGAGTCCTCAGGATCAGAGACCAGGAGCAGCGACTTCTTGCCAAGGTGAAGAGATCCCAGAACCGGTTGTACCTACTCGACTTGAAGGTGGAGCAGTCGGTGTGCCTGGCGGCATGGCACACCGAGGAACCATGGCTATGGCATGCCCGGTTCAGACATATCAGCTTCGACGCGCTTGGTCGGCTGGAGAAGATGGTTGAGGACTGCCCCACATCGAGCACGGAGGCGAGCTGTGTGATAGCTGCCTAGCTAGGAAGCAGAGGAGGCTACCGTTCCCAAAGGCGGCCAAGTATCGCGTGGCGGACGCTCTCGAGCTCATCCATGGCGACCTCTACGGGCCAATCACGCCAGCCACAAACGGTGGTCGATGGTACTTCCTCCTGCTCGTGGATGATTGCAGTCGCTATATGTGGCTACAACTCCTAACGAGCAAGGACGAAGCGGGGGCGGCGATCAAGAAGTTCAAGATGCACGCGGAGGCCGAGAGTGGCAAGAAGCTCCGCGTGCTGAGGACTGATCGCGACGGTGAATTCACTTCAGTGGAGTTCGCTGCGTACTATGTGGATTAGGGTGTGGTGCGACACCACACCCCGCTGTACTCGCCATAGCAGAATGGCGTGGTGGAGTGGTGGACCCAGATGGTGGTCGGCATGGCTCGATCCATGATGAAGGCTAAGGGCATGCCGGCAAGGTTCTAGGGTGAGGCGGTGACCACAGCGGTGTTCATCCTCAACCACGCTCCCACCAAGGCCCTGAAGGGCAAGATGCCGTTCGAGGCTTGGCATGGACGCAAGCCGAGCGTGTCATTCCTTCGGACATTCGGTTGCATCGGCCACGTCAGGAAGACAAAGCCGGTCCTCACCAAGCTGTAGGACAGGAGCACACCGATGGTGTTCCTAGGCTACGCGGAGGGTACCAAGGCGTACCGGCTCTATGACCCACGCGGAGACAAGGTGCTTGTCTCGCGTGACATCGTGCTCGACAAGAAGGCAGTCTGGGACTAGAACAGTCCGAGCACGGGGGAAGCTGGCGGCTTCACCAGCACCTTCATCGTCGAGCACTTGGTTATCCATGGTGGTGGAGACGCTGGGGAAGAGGTGCCGAGCACTCCAGTGATAGAGCTGAGCACTCCTGAGGAGGTGCCGAACACTCTAGGAAGGGTGCCAAGCACTCTAGGAGTAGAGCTGGGAGGTCCTACAGTGGTGGCGACCACTCCAGGACGGGTGTCGAATACTCCTGTAGCAGAGCCAAGGGGTCTTACAATGGTGCCGACCACTGCAAGATGGGTGCCGAGCACTCCGAGAGGGGTGCAGACCACTCTAGGAGTGGTGATGAGCGATCCAGGAGTAGTGCCGAGCACTGCATCCAGGGTACCGAGCACTCCAGGTGCTATGCCAATCACTCCGGTGGAACAGGAAACTCCATCAACACTGATCGAGTTCGCCTCACCTTCAAGTGACATCACTGAGTTCATGGATGCCTTCCACGATGGTGAGGAGGTGCGGTTCCACAGGCTGGACGACATCGTCGGTGGCATAGGGCCTTCAGGCCTAGCGGGTAGGATGCTCAATGACCCAAAGCTCCTACTCATCAGTGTAGAGGAACCACCCACGTTCGCGCTGGCCGAGCGCGATGGAGATTAGCGACGGGCGATGCTAGAGGAGATGAAGGTGATCGAGGAAAACGAGACTTGGGAGCTCGTTGATCCACCTCCAGGATACTGTCCGATCGGCCTAAAGTGGGTGTACAAAGTCAAGCAGGACGAGCACGGCGCCATTGTCAAGCACAAGGCGTGCCTCGTTGCCCGATGCTTTGTCCAGCGCGAGGGCATCGACTTTGAGGAAGTCTTTGCGCTGGTAGCGCGCATGGAGTCTGTCCGACTACTACTTGCTTTGGCAGTAGCGAAGGTCTGGCACGTCCATCACCTAGACATAAAATCAGCCTTCCTCAACGGCAAGCTGGCGGAGACGGTCTTTGTCAGACAACCTCCAGGTTTCACCATTAAGGGAGCGGAGCACAGGGTGCACCGACTGTGCAAGGCGCTCTATGGGCTACGGCAAGCCCCACGAGCGTGGAACGCCAAGCTTGACGCCATGCTGGGTGAGCTTGGGTTCACATGGTGCGCAACCGAGCACGTGCTCTACACGCGGCGATGGGGGAAGGAGGAGCTCGTCGTCGGCGTGTATGTGGACGACTTGATCGTCACCAGCGCGCGTGCGGAGGACATCAACAGCTTCAAGCGCGAGATGGCGGCTCATTTTCGAATGAGCGATCTTGACATGCTCTCCTACTACCTCGGTATCAAGGTGAGACAGGGGAAGGAGGCACTCACGCTCGGTCAGAGCGCGTACGCCTCGATGTTGTTGGAACGGAGCGGCTGAAGCTAACGAAGGCCAGTACCGCGGCGAAGGTAGATGCTACACTCTACCAGAGCATCGTCGGTGGTCTGCGCTTCCGAGTCCACACAAGGCCGGACATTGCGTTCGCCGTGGGCTACGTCAGTCGCTTCATGGAGGATCCTCGAGAGGATCATTGGGCTGCAGTGAAACGGCTACTGCGCTACATCAAGGGGATGGTGTGTTCAGCGATGCAGACATGGCGGGGGACATCGACGGACGGCGGAGCACCTCTGGCATGCTCGTCTTCCTCGGGTCGGCTCCAATCTCATGGCTATCGCTGAAATAGAAGGTGGTGGCGCTATCTATGTGCGAGACAGAGTACGTAGCGACGGCCACAGCGATGTGCTAAGTTGTGTGGCTGCGCCGGCTGCTGGGCGACCTGACCGGTGTGGAAGCTCACCCACCAGCACTGATGGTGGATAACCAGCCCGCCATCGCCCTCACAAAGAATCCGGTTCTCCATGATCGGAGCAAGCACATCGACGTGAAGTTCCACTTTCTCAGGGACTGTGTCGATGGAGGGCAGATCGTCATCGAGTTCGTCGAAACTGGTCGGCAACTCGCGGACGTCCTCACCAAGCCGCTCGGCCGTCTTCGGTTCACGGAGCTGAAGAAGATGATCGGTATGGAGGGGGTTCAAGGGTTAGCAGTAGGATTAGGAAAAGAATTGTTAGATAATCTACTACTTCCTTGTGTGAACACATGGCAGGGGAAGGCGGCACCGAAAAAGCTCCTTGCTGTGGTACTGTAGCGCTGTAGTGGCAGGCGCCGAACGGCTCACCTGTCACACTGTAGCCACAGCAGAGGCAGGCGCCAGAGTCACCCCTGCTGTCTCATCTAGTCACTGTAGCAGCATGGCAGCTGTACTAGGACTAGATGGATAGAGTTGTATATATAGTTTGCCACTGCAACTCAGTAAAGAGAGAGATCAGATTTGCCATCTCCTATACAGAGCTCCGGCCAACGCTGGTGTCTCTGCTGTGTGTGTATGTTCTGTTCTCCCTTCCTTCTTCTACCTCGACCATAGTGTGTGGTCGAACAACGTTTGTCTTGCTCGGTAAGACTGGTGAGTGGTCGACTCACCTGAGCCGATGATCATGTGAGCCAACAAGCAAATCATCGCGCCCCTACTGAAGACGAAGCTGGAACCAATAGTGGAAGAAATGATCAACTTGCTGTCGTCCGGCGTTCATCAGGCTGCTGTTTAGTTTCTTCTTTCAATGTCTACGTTTTAGGAGTGGTGGAAAACAATGATGTTAGTGTCCTAGTGAGGTGGTTCCTTGCAAACTTCTTTTGAGTTTAGCTGCTGGATAGTCGAGTTAAGGTTGAGAGGAAGTTAGAGTTTTTGTTAAATTTCTCTCTATTTATGTTTCTGCATTGTAAACCGGTAATCCCACTATCCGGACCTATGAGTGTTCGTTACGCTTTCTAATAAAGCTAGGTGAATGCCTTTGGTCTTAAAAAAAAAAGAGAAGTTCTACCCTGCTCATAAAACGTGGGATGCTGCAGAACACATACCTGCTGAAGCAGCTTGGACATCATTGCCCATGGAATCCCTGACGTGAAGGACTAGTTTCCTGCTGCAATTCTGGCAAGCTGCATAAAAATCTTCCACCAGGGAACCCAAGTCGAGGATCACCCCGACATGGAATTCCTCTGCCGGGCTCGCGGTGGCATTCTGAGCAGCACCGGAACTGAAGACGAGCAGCAGCAGCAGGAGCAAGAGGACTTGGCGCCTTTTCGCCACCCCCATAGCCAGTGCCGGTCCTATGATTTTATGGGCCCTCTGGCGATCTCATCGCAACGGCTCTTTTTGACCATGTATAAAATCTTATAATATATATGTACTAATTTTACTTGTAAAACGAAAGCAAATTTAATAACATATTTTTAATTTAACATGTGTGATAAGTATCGAGAAACAATGTAGATTAAGCAATATATTTATAGATGTATGATAATTATTGAGGAACAGATTAAAAAAACAATATATTTATTTTCTTTTCTCACCCATAACAAATGTTTCTTATGTAACATTCTAAAATTCTAACACCTAAATTATAAGAAAAATATGACTATGGGTATAAAGTACTAGAAGTCTGGAATACTATACAAATAAATAATTTGGATTAAAAATAAAAAGGAAAAAAATACATTGGGCCTAAACAACTAATCGGTGATCGCAATTCGTAACAAGCCAAGAATCAAGATGTCGTCGTCGTAGAGCCCTACCTGGTCGCCGTCCTCGTGCGCCGTGTCGGTGTCTCCGATAGTCTAGCTCTTCGCGGCAGCGCGACTCGCTAGCTCCGCGTGTGTAAGGCGCACGTCGCGAACTTACGATCAGAGTGTGCTGTGTGCAGCGTGACTCCTCGCCTCCTCTCTACCCGAGGGCCATGGGAAAGAAAACTAGAAAAGAAATACCGATGTTGTCTTTTTGACCGTCTGGTCGGTTCTATGTCTCTCTTTTTATTAGTTTGTTAATACCTAATAAACTATAAGACCTGGGGTTTATATACCTGGGCTTGGGCTTCTCCTCCGCTTGGGCCCTCGGCCGTCGCACCTCCTGGCCTACCTCTAGGGCCGGCACTGCCCATAGCCGCTATGCAAAGGTCTGTCATCTTGCCAGAGCGTCTGTGAATCATTTGTAGGACTGCTTGCCAATGACCCAGATTCTAAGTCGTATCGACCTGGAACTTGCTCGGCATTTTTTTTTGGAATGAACTTGCTCGGCAGTTAGCTTCATAGTTTCTGTCACCAGTGTCGTCCTGATACGCACCAGATACAGCTAATAGTTGAGTCGGAGTTATCGGAATCCAAATTGCCTCGGTTTCAGTGTTTGGATTTACTGGTGATGCATTTCCTGCCTGTCTCGCATGACTTGTGCTCTGTTGTTTTTGAAAGATACTTGTGCTGTGTTGTTGGGTTGCTGGTCCAGGCAATGGGAAAGTTCTTCTGGGTTGCAGTGTGCAAGCAAGTATTTGGTGTACTGTGCACGACTGTAACGCTGTAAGTGCCATCAGCTCATCAGCTTATGTACATAGTTTTCTTTTTTATTCCACTTAGGTACATATTTGACCAGGCCAAAGTAGCACCGACTTGCCAAATCTCCTTGCAGTTTTTGTTCTATTTGTAGGCGTTTTTTTTTCTCTCTCTTTAATTTTGCTAAGCTGCTGCATTATCTTCCAAATATATTTTATTTTCAAGCGGTCACCCATTGTGGACACGACACAAGTTTGAACTAAAATATTGACCCGTCGACGAAGTGGAGGGTTTGCTACCCAACAAAAAGGCCTAGATATGTTTGCAATCGGTCTAGTTGTATTCGCCTCCGCATGACACACTGCTTCTTACCAAACAGACAAATAACTATCCATAGGCTAGGCCCACCCCGTACATTGCTCCATAACAGCTGTGTAAAAGGGAGCAGCCGCTGACCTCCTCATCAATAGGTTTGTTTTCTGTTCTTTTTCATTGCCCATTAACAGTTGTGAAAAAAAGGAGCAGACACTGACCTCCTCACCAATAGGTTTGTTTTCTGTTCTCGGGTTTGATTTCTGGTGTTACCGGCAAGATAATAATGATGATAGCGAGTTGGAATAAGGTCTCCCCGGTCTCCCCTATCTCGACGACATTCGACCTGGCATTAGCGAAGGGCAATGAGAGCATGGTTTGTCAGATCTATTGGTTCTCTTTAGATTTTGGCAGTTGGTGTGCTTATCTTGGAAAGCAGTTGGCTGGCTAATGGTGAAGGAGGATTCCTCCAGCTGATTTTCTTTAAGTGGGTACTAGATCTCGTTGTTAGTAGCGAGTGGCTTTTGCAGTCTTCAAAGCCTTGTTTGGCGAGGATGTTTGCAGATGTCCCTTTTCTCTACTGTCTTTTCAATACGATTTTCAAACTTCGGCAAGCAGTGGATGACCGAAGGAAGAAGACAACTGATTTGAGTTTTGATGTACTCTTTTTTTGGAGGTTGTTTTGTGTCTTATTGTCTATCTTCTGTACTAGTCTTTGTTTTCCTTGATATTTATTAGATTTGAGACTCTCTTTTCTTTATAAAAAAGCAAGCTATCTTGTGGGAGTGGTGACTAGATAGTTGAGTACAATGAGGGTGAGGAGAGGTGAGGTGACAGAGGCTCCTATAAGCTAACTTGTGGAACAGCATGGAATGCATCATGCCCCAATTTCGGTTTTCGGGTTTTAGCGATTAATGAACACAAGTGTTTGTGATTAACATATGTTTTGCAATAGTTATATTTGAGTTAGTCACATAGTGGCCACATTGTTTTCTTGACTGTTGGTATATTTAATGCACACAGATAAATCCGCATGCGTACGGATACCGATGTAGCTTTCACCCAGAGGTATTCTAAGTATCATATCCACAGGGAAATGTGTAAGGTTAACTATGGTCCAACTTAACCCAGAGTAGCAACAAGACTTAAGAAAGTCAGGAGTGTAGAGGAGATTGCTAAAGTCTTCTAGTTCTAATCTCGATAAGCTATGTCTTCTATTGTTCGACTGGGGATATCACTAAGGGAAACACGGACAGAGTATGTTTGCTATAATAACTAAATCCTGCTAGTCCTACAAATGGGAGGTGGATTACTGAGGATTCAACGAGGCTATAAGAGTCACCCTCGCAAGCTACCACCGATCCGGAATGTAGGGTACATCCACGAGTGTGGGGGATATACCCCCGGGTACCACAAGATGGTACATGGGCCGCACCATCCGTGGTGGCCCGGCCCGTGAGATCAAGGCGTACACGGCAGGATTACAAGTTGTACTAGATATTGTAATAGTACCAAATTGGATACTTTACTTGTAACCTTGTCTCTTCGGAGTATATAAGGAGAGACAAGGGTCCCCTAGAGGACAGGTTAATCTATATACATCTCAATACAATACACCAAAGACACAGGACGTAGGGTATTACGTCGACCAGACGGCCCGAACTTGTCTAAATCGCTGTCTCTGCGCCTTGTGTCACCATCTGGTTCCTGATTACACACATCCTACCGATAATCTACCACCACGGGCACCCCCCCTTGGTGGACTGTCGACCATATTTCGTCGACAGTGGCGCGCCAGATAGGGGGTGTGCGCGCTGATCCATGGTGAACCAGATGGTGTACCTCAAGACCAATGTCGTTGCGGCAACCCATCTTGCTGCAACGGCCTCCTTCAACAACATCTACGACGAATTGGCTGTGGCGTTCAACATCATAAGCGGCAGCCACGTCAAATCTATCTACAACAGCGACAAAAGAAGACTATTTAGGATCGACGTTCCCGCCAGGATCAACCTTCACCGTCGTTTCCAGCACTCGACGTCCCGCCGTTAGCCGAAAATCCATCATCAAGAACGAGAACATGAAGACGTAAATAGATCGGACAACATGTAGCAACATGCAAGCCGATCGGAACTTGGCTTCTTGCA
The DNA here is from genome assembly GCA_904845875.1 of Miscanthus lutarioriparius. NCBI lineage: Eukaryota > Viridiplantae > Streptophyta > Magnoliopsida > Poales > Poaceae > Miscanthus > Miscanthus lutarioriparius. The sequence goes on along the minus strand of CAJGYO010000003.1, from coordinate 43,815,384 downwards.
TGTACATGTATCTGCATGCATGCATCGCTCAGGTACAGGAAGATGCATGCATTACGTCAAGATCCGACGTACGGGAAGGAGTACAAATCCATCTATAGCAGCGGCAACAATTCTAGAAGATCAAGACCTCGACGTCATCGTGGCTCCGACGCAATCAACAGAGGGGGGCTACGAATCAATCTATAGAGGATATAGCTGTGCGGTCTCATGTCCGTCTACAAAGCATGCAACGTCCGTACAGCCATATACAAGCTAATTAATTATTGAGGCTTGCATGCGTGCATACATGAAAGACGCACAACGACAACCTAGAAGACTGCTCGGGTTGATCAAGAACCTACCAAGAAGCAGTTTCGACTACCCAGCCACATCGACCACGGACCACATCGACCACGTCTCGAGTGGCTCCGCTGAGTTCCGACCACGTCGACCACGGACCACGTCGACCACGTCTCGAGCGGCTCTACCGAGCTCCGACCACCTCGACCACAAGACTACGTCGCAGTGATGATCGCCGCGAAGAACGGCGCTACGACAAACGCGACCACAGTCATGGCGATAGGCCGAAAAGCTCGAGGACCGGACAACTTCATCGCGACCAACCAGATGTCTATCCAAAGATAATTTTCCTCAACAACGCCATCCGCGGCAACCCAGCTTCTCGCAGCAGGCGTTCAACGATCACTGTACCGGGGATACATGCAAGAGGTGACATCAACTAGTATATCCATCACATTCATGCACGACGGACATGCAATCCAGCAAGATCAAGGCGACGACATGTGGAGTTTCGTCAAAATTGCGGCAACTCGGCGTCAATCTGTGACGGCGGTTTTTCCCATCACATCGTCCACGACGGCCCTCATGTGCGTCCATCATGAGGCCAAAGTTCCGACCAGGCGTCGGCTCAATCCACAGCAGCACGAAGACAACGCAAGCTAGCCAAGAGTTACGCATATACACGTATACATCTACACAAGTATGCATGCAAGCCATCTCATTGGGCAGAAGGCCAAGACGATTTGTTCACACGCCCAAAAGCTAAGTGAATTCTCAATTAAATATTTATTACTTGATTTCTATTCAATGACACACAAATCTTTTTATTTTTCCTCATGCACCATCTCGCGCGGCATCTCGCGATGACCGAAGCAAGATGCGTGCATGATGGGATCATCGACTCAAGGCGCACGCCTGCCGCTGGAGCTTGGAGGAGAGGGTGTGCAGACACAGGACGTAGGGTATTACATCGACCAGACGGCCCAAACCTGTCTAAATCGCTGTCTCTGCGCCTTGTGTCACCATCTGGTTTCTGATTACACGCATCCTACCGATAATCTACCACCATGGGCACCCCCCTCGGTGGACTACCGATCATATTTCGTCGACAACGAGTTACCCAAGTCTAAGCACCACGCTTATACTACGAATAATACTTTAACCTAAGACCAATAGATTAAAGCACTCAAAAGAGACTCGCAAACCAGAAGAACAATATAAATACGTTACTTACTTGAATCAGAAGTTGATTACCAGAGAAATCTCAGACACAAGGTTGACTTCTGCCAAGGTACAAGCCATAGAGAGAGCACCGACAGGCCGGCACCTCCTCCAAACTCTTCCCTCACTCTCCATCTCTCTATTTCTAAAGACTAGATCCTATGGAGGACTAATCTTCTCTTAATAGCTAGCTCTGATCCTCATGAGGAGAATATGAATTAGGATTTCAGGATCTCCTAGAGGGAGGGGGCAGGGGCTGGTATATATAGCCCTAAGGGTCCAACGTGAGCCCTTAGATCAAACCAACTTAAGCAATGACTTAGGTGCATCCTCAAAGGCGGTGGGGAACTGACATATGAAGCAGACTGACAGGTGGGGCCCACAAGGGCCGGGCGGCCCCACCTACAGGTCGTCCGGCCCCACATGGTAGTCGGTTGAGCCCCGCTTTAGTGATTTACCTTCTGGACCCTTCTAGAGTCTTCCCACGTAGGTACCGCGGTGGAATTCTGTAATTTCCTTCGACGATTTGGTCCTCCTTGGTGGTTTTCTGGATAAACCCTGCTGAAAACACAGATTCACCAAAACTCATAAAATTTATTAGTTTAAACCCCTAAACCTTCATTGGTGATTACATTTATGCCCTTATCCTTGTTTAATTGATGGTTTATAATGGTTGTTAACTACCGTCAACAATTCCCCAAGCTTAACCTTTGCTAGTTCCCTAGCAAAACTAAACTCAGCAATGGATCAGGAGTTGCTACTATGCTTTCATGCCTCAAAAGTACACAGATGTTTAATAAAAAATTCTCCTCCGGAGTAGAATAAACTGATTTGACTTTCAAACTTACCCGTATTACCTTCAATCATGGGGCTTCTTAGCCTTCACTTGGGCCTTGAGCAATTGAAAGACAGAACAATCAAGTCAAGCACTATGTCTCAAGATCTTTGTTCAACCATTATTCTAGAGTTTTTATAGGTTTTCAAAATAAAACTCAGAAATTCAATTGTATGACACTCTCAAGTCTCTCAATATATGTGGTATTTATGAATCCGCACCAAGACAATAAAGATGTTATGCCTTTTTCTCTTTCTACCACTAAGGTTTTATATGGAGTTCATAGGTAGGGAGAAAGGTAGAGCATACTTGTAATACATATATTGTAAAGTCAAACAACAGATCTAAAGAGAGTTAAGTCATACAATCAAATCAAGATGTGCCTGTGTGTGGATCTATGATGGATATATATGGTGGCTAACCTACTTCTACTATGTTCCTCGAAAACATATCTCTCTTTTTGAAACTTAGAAATATTTGCAAGAGAATAGGGGCTATCTTATTCATCTCTTTTTTTCAGGCGGACATCTGACTACCCATTATTTTAAATATCTCAGACACTTTTGTATCCATTTTTTCACATCACCATTTTGTTCTTTTCTCTCTCTTTTTTATGAATAACTTTTGCATAGCCCCATGTCTTCTTTCTGCAACAAAACTTTGAGAGATAGCTACAAGAACTTGGAGCATTTATTTGGTGGATGAAAATCCTAACAAGCATATTTTGGTGTTCACTCCCAGTGTAGGAGTAGAACATTTTTGGATGGATCTAGATGGAAGGCATATATCTGCGCCTACCCCCAGTGTAGGAGTAGTGCATAATCGGGTGGTGTGTACATGATCTTAATTTTAAGAGCATGACAAACCTTCTATAAGGGTCAACAAAGCTTGACAAAACTCAATGCAAAAGCAAGCAGCATATATGTGGAAGTTTTACTAGCCTAAATAACATGTATGGCTCTGGTGGGAATTCAAGCTTTGTCATACAGGAACTCATCTTGTAATATTTTTGTGTTTTCAAAAAATAAATCTCTAGGACTTTAGTGTCACTAGGAATAAGATAAACAACAGCTCAGACCTTCTCATATCATATCCGTCAATTACCTAGACTTAGATCAAGCGTTCGCTACCCACGAGTTTCAAGTTTAGAGTAAATCTTTATATCAAATCAGTTGTATCTAAAACTCAGGAGAATTCATGGCTAAAAATTTGGTACTTGAAAGGAATAACAATAGAGCAACTATTCATCATTTCCATTCAAGAGATTATTCTGAGCTCTCTTTATTTTATTCAATTCTTAAAAAACAGAAAACTAGACACATACTTTTTATTTTGTTTTCATAATTTAAAATCACACTTTATTAATATATATATAGCTAAGATAAATTTTTATTTTGTTTTAGTTTGTTATGCATCTTTTTATTTCTTTTGCAAATATGAAGCAAACTTAAAAATAGTAGAACCAAAAAGAGAAAGAAATACTTAGCTAGATACATAGAGGATGCTCCTCCCCCATGCTGGATGTTGTTGTGGTCTTTCTTAACCGTCCAGAAGTTGTGTTCCTCGCATAGCGGGTGTAGCAACAGTTCAAAAGAATGTACTTTGGATGGATGACATTACTCTTGATCATCTTGCAAAATACTCTAACAAGAACTGCAAAACTCGTGGCACATATTCAGAGGTTTAGACATATTTCTTAATTGACCAAGTTCTAACAAGATGTCTTTTTAATATTTTTAGATTTTCTTATTTGTATAATGTAGAAAGAAATATGTATGTATGGTATTTTTATATTTTTATGCCACCACAGTAAATATTCCTACGAGCTTTTACACACCATAGATTTATTCACATGGGGCTTTAAGCTTTAATGATGCAATGATGTAATAAAGTAATGAAAAACTTTTTATTATTTTTATTTTCTAAATGCAATGCTAGTGCAGAAAAATAAATATGCTAAGAGTGAAAATAATTCAGGCAATGTTAAAAAGTAAATATGAATAACTATTGATGTTACCTCACGTCCAAGGTTCGAATTTTTAAGTCCTTCGGACAGGACGCGGCTAGAGAAGAGTCCTTTACCTTTCAGGTGCATCATCCGGTTTTAGCGATGGAGACCCAGATGACTGCATATCTTGTGACGGTGTCTCTGATGATGATGTTACCTTCTTCCGTCAAACCTGTCTTGGTTTTGAGTTTTAATTTTGGTTTGACAGGTTCAGTACCTTCACTTATAGAAATTGGGGAATCATTGACTCTCTCACACTCTGCTTGAAGTGTGTCCTGCTCATAAGGCAAGGTAGAGATCAAGTGCATGGGCTCTGTTGGTGGGAAAACACCAACAATACCTAAACTCCATTTATTCTTCTCTAGCCTTAGGCACATGGAACAAGATGAAGTTGATGTTGTGTGCTTTGTTCAATTATAATATGGGTGATAAGACCAGAAGGTTGAGAATGTAGTATTTAAGTTCATTTGGCAGAAAGGGTTGAATTGCTTAACCCATGGAAGGATTGACTATCTCTACATAATTATGACTATCATCTTCCAGAGATAAGACGCGCAATATTTTAGCTCATTTGGTTAAAACTATGAGATCAAGAAAGTGGTGCTAGGAACAAGCTTAAAGAACAAGACATGTTGAGCTAATCAGGTTTAATCAGGTAATTTGTAACTCAAACATATTTTGTTTCTTATTTATGTGTCTACCAGAATCAATGAAAAACTTTTTAAATAATGACTATTTACCTTAGGATGTTACCTTTGTCATTGGAGCGTGATGTCACCATATGACGAAGGGTAGATAACTCATGATTGTCCTTTCCTTAGAAGTTTTCCTTGTTCAGCTAGTCTCGTAGCTTGAGCTATTCATGAGCTTCTTGTCTCCTAGATTGCACCCTCTCTTTGTAATCCTTTTGTCATGCCATCTTTCTGCTTTTCGATCTTTTGTCACCTTGTTAGACCTTTCGCCTCACTATTGTTGTATGCAGTTCTTTTATCCATGATGAATGAGCTGTGTCTTCTTTGTGCAATGTTATTGGGGTTCATCATGTGCCTTGCTTCATCTTCAATTTGAATTTATCTCATGACTTACCCAAATTGAATTGGGAATTTCCTACAGGGTTAGTCCAGCAAAATATCCAATATCTACTAAAGCAATTTTTAGTTCAATAACCAAACTAGACTCCATGTCTAATTTGATTAAGGAAGGCATTTTAACCTAGGCACCTCGCTTAATTTAAAAAACCTTTGGAAGTATGTCGTGTACTTCCAAACCAAAACTTACTATGGTAAACAAAGGTAACATGAAAGCACTATAGAGATTTACTCAAATAAAGATGAAAGAGCATGATTATTATCTAGCAAATTAAGCATGGCTTAAAGGTAGAAACAACCAAGGTGGATTAGCAACATGGCATAAGATTTTTTAGAGAAGTTCATCCCCCACACTTGAATTTTTCAAGGCAAAAATCAAGTTTGGATGGATGTGATTAAATGTTCCATGTGTTTGGTTGGACATACCTTGAGTCATCATCGTTCATCCTTTTTGCTTTAGACCTAGAATGGTTAGTGATAATAATATCCAAAGGAATATTTTTACAATTATGTTTCTATGCTTATTTCACAAGGGCATCACATCAAAAGGGTAAAAGTTCATGTTATCTCCCGAAAGTGCTTGTTTTAGGACAGAAGCTTGTCCTTGGGAAACCTTCGAATTATGTTTTTTTAATCGGTAAAGTGGTTTCCCCTCCAACACCAACCTTTGGGTACCTATCTCAAGATTTATGCCTACGAGATTTGCAATATTTATGATCAACATATGCATCTACAATCACCCCTTCAAAGTTTTTATGAACATAAAGTATAAGGGGATTGAGGATCTCGTATGTTGCAACGTTGGAAAGACCAATTGGTTCAGGAGATTTCTCACGTGAGCATGGATTTGATGAGGTGTTCATGAAATAACTTCCATGTTCGCTGATGAAATCTTCCTTTTCAATCTCCAAGGGTGTTTCTTTATGAATGTCTATAGGCGAAAACATTGTCTCCATCATTCTATGCCTATGACATTCATTAGACATTTTATTGTTCATGATTTCCCTTGGATTGGTAACTCTCGGGTTGATCTTATCTAAAACACCATCCATCCATTCAATGGCAACGGCACATAAGTTCTTCATATCCTCCAGCCATTGTTGTTGCTCTTCTTGGTCTTCCTTGTGGCCTTCATGATTCCTATGCTTTGGTTGTCTTAGTGGATTTCTAGGGTCATCATGAGACTGAGGAGAAAGAGCATAAGAGGGATCATCAAGGTCAAGGATGGGTTGAAAGATGGGTTCAGATGTAACACCCTAAAATTTGCACTTTTGAAATAGGTTTAAAATGATTTATTTATGAATTTTGTGCACATGAAATATAGGAAAAAGAATATTTTTCATTATATTAAAATTCATCATCAGGAGTAGCAACATGGATGTGCATACATGCTGGTGCATTTGATTTATTGCAATGAGTGGTTGAATCCAAAATTCAAAATGAATTTAAAATGCTTTAGAAAATGAATTTGAAAATGGCTTTGAAATAAAAGAAAAGAGAATTAGAAAATAAAAGCATTTAAAAGTTATAAAAATTTATTTTTGAAACTTACCAAAATTTCTCATTTTTATTGAAAAGTATATTTGAAACTCTATTTGAATTTTCATTGGTTCATAATTGAATTTAGTTTTGAAAACAAAATAGAAAAGGAAAGAACAAAAACCCTTTCCTCTCGTCTCCCTCCTTTCGGCCCAGCTAGCCTGGCCTCCTTCCCCTCAGCTTCTTCCCTGCGTGGGCCACTCCCTCTCCCTCGGCCTGCCTCTGTTTCCCCCACGCAAGGCCTAGCCTCTCACCGGCCCAGCAGCCACGCCGCCATGCCTCTTTCCCCTTTCCCCCTCTGATAGCCCGACCCACCTCTTCTTTCACCGATGAACCGAGCCCGTGTGTCAGCACCACATCGTCTTCCACCTTCAGATGTCTCCTTCCCGGACTCTCCCCGCCACGTCGAGTGTCCGCCGCCGACACGTCTTACCGCCTTGCCGTGCCGCCCACGTCACCCCTACGCCCTATATAAGCCAGCCTCTGCATGCGTGCCGCCCCTAGCTAACCCTAGCGCAGCCGCCCTAGCCCTAGTTTCGTGCCGCCGCCCGACTTGGATCTCACTGAGGTGCCGAGCTCACCGCCGAAGCCCCCGCGGCCGCCTGTTGCTTCTCCACCGCTCTGAGCCTCTACCAAGCTGCGTGTGGTGGTAAGGAACCCTTTGAAGCCGTCTTCCCCTCGCTCTCCCACTCTCTACCACGCACACGTGCTTGCCGGAGTTCCTGAGCCATAGGATAGCGCATGCCACCATCACCATCCATCCACTGTTTCAACCAATATTCTCATCGAGTTTGTAAGCTCGAGCTACGCACCCTGGTGCTTTTCCTGAGCTGTTTCATGGCCTCTAGGGCCCTAGCCGTGCGCGCCGGTGAGGTGTTCACCGCCGGCCATGGCCTCCACCATGTCGGCTTCTCTGTATTGGCCGACGCATCTCATCCAACCGTTTCTAGCCGTCCGATCTGGATCGGACGATCCCAAATAGAAGATACCGCTTCGTCTGTTATTTTGCTAAAGAGCCCCTACGCTTTCCTATTTTCAAACCCGCGGTCCCCGGTTTCTTACAAAAGGTCCCCTACCTTTTCTTTAAATAGTGCCCACAGTCCTCGGCCAGATTTAAAAATCATATTTTGTTTATTTTAATTCGAAAATCAAGTTCCATCTATTTACAAAATTGCCACTACCTTCTTTAGGCCATAATTTCTTCGTTTTAGCTCTGTTTTGACCCGTTCAAGTTGCGTTGGATTCTTAACGACGTAATCTATGTATTAGTAACAATTTTTACTATGTTAATTACTCTAGAATTTCATGGTTTAAACTCTAACTTGAATAATAATTATGCAACTAGATTTTATAAATAAAATATGATTTGTTTTACTTTACTATTATAATTCAAACCTAAATTTGAGTTAATTCAATTTATATCATCTATAAAAGATCTTATATATGTTCTTATATAGTTAAAATACAAGAAGCTAATAGTTTTATATTTTCTTTTATAAGTAGATCTCTCGGCAGTTGTATCTTTTCAACCGTAGCTCCGATTAGCGTGCCTCTCGCGCCTGTTTGTTTGTAGCGATGTGTAGAATCGTGTTTCAAACTCTTTTACTTATTTTTCTATGATTGGTGTATTGTTCTAATGTAGATGTAATTGTATGCTATGCATGTATGTGTATGGATGTTTGTGTGGTGTTCTACGATTACGTCCAGTCGGTGAGATATACGTGGTGATCAAGAAGAAGAAGGAGGACGTTGAAGATTAAAGCTTACCGAAGGATCGGTGTTTTAAGGCAAGTATAGCATGGGATCTTTCTTGTTGTCCTATACACCTTTAATCATTTAATTCATACTGCATGTGTCTACCTTGACTGCCACTAAGGATTTCCTAGTGCTTTGTTACCTTGTGCCTTGTTACCTATGGGGTATTACATTGGGTAGTATGATGCTAGTGCTCAATTAAAGACCACGATCTTGTAACTTGACTAATGGTATATGCAATAAACATTAAAAGATGCTTTTTAGCAACAAGGAATCAGGGGGCTATAGCATTGGGCTATTTTTATGCTGCTCTAGATTCCTCTCCCTAAGGACTTATCTGTAAGTGATCATTCAGGACTTACAGTACAGCTATGAGGGCTACATGGCTCTGGCTTTAGCTCAGTATGAGGACCTTTTCTAGCTTATTAGTGGTTACCTTTATTGGCGTAAGAATGGCTTGACGAATCGGGTATAGTGCGGCCTCTGTCCCCTTATGTATAGGCTGCGCGTCATTGTGCCATCGGGAAGGGGAGCTTTACATCTATTTGCCGAGTGAATCTAATGGCTCTAACTTGTTAGACGAACCTTTGAAAGGCTTCATAGTGAACCCTGCTGACCTTCCTTGGAAGTGGGTCAAGAGATTTGCTACCACGGGCAAAAGAGTAAATCATGACTCACAGTGAAAGTGTACAACCTCTGTAGAGTATAAAACTGGTATATCAGCCGTGCTCACGGTCACGAGCGGCCTTAGAACCCTTACGGAATAGATGATGAACACTAATGATATGGATGATGAAGATGGTCATTAATGATTACTGTTTATGCTATTCGTTATTCATGTTTATCTGATCATGTATTTACATGGGCTTGTGATAAACTTGTTGCTACTCAATTGCTAAAATCATGACTCATTAAAAGCTAATCGCAGTTAAACCAGTATTAGCCTTTTGAGCCTCATGGACCCCATGTTATATTTGTTGAATACGACATGTACTTACGCTTGCTGTATTTTTCAATTATTTGGATAAAAATCCCGGATGGGTACCAGATTGCTAGAGTTTGGAGGAGTTAGGCTTGTGATCAACTAGTCAGTTATCCTTATGGGTTGGAGTCTTCACCCGAAGATCAGAGTTGTCTTTTCACTGTTTGCTATCTAAGGTTATATCCTTTATACTAAGTACGTTATATATTGAGCATTGTCTTTTGGTATTACCCTTATTTGTAGCTATATGTGAGATTTGACTTCCTGGGCTCACATATGGAGCGTATCTAGTTTTGTTCTTAAAACTGGGTACTACAAAGTGGTATCAGAGCAATGCTAAGTGTAGGATGCAAGCCTAATAGTAACTGGTCATTTTAAGGTTTAGCAGTTGGTACAAAAACCCTTGCTCTATGAACCTTAATATTTTCTTCTCTACTATATCTCTACCCTTGCTATTCATCTCTACCTTGGTGCTTATTTTAAAGTCTTTGTTCTCATCTTCACTCCTTGATTTGATATGCTTTTAGAACTATCCGTCTTCACCTTCTTGCATAATCTGAAGATGAGTCTTAGGATTGTTACTCTTAGTACAATGAGGATGATAGTATCGCAAGTTGAGTCTATGATTGAATTGTGCACCTTTAGTGCTTTGTTGAATTGTCATTATGCTTCTGCTTGTTTTGAATCTTTGTAATAATTGCAATGATCTTGTTGGGTGTTCCCACAATTTTATTTAGTTCATAGGCCTAAGGTATAAGGATTAATAAAATAAATAGTCGGGTTTTGGTTATCTTCTGTTTTCTCTATCCTGCCTTTCAGAGCAGACTGCCCTCTTCGACTTATGTCTCTGATTTTGGACAATCAAAAATCATGAAAAAAATTCTAGATAATAGTACACTTCCATATATTTCTCTGAGCGCAAGAATCAGTCTAATAGCTATTTTGGTTATGAAGTTATGAAAATCACAGGGCGATGCATCTGTACTGTCTGAAGCCTGGAGCCATTTCTATTGTGCACTGTTTTCAACTACTTGAACTGCATAATTTGGAAAAGTGTTCTATAAGGAAGTTGTGGAGCATTCGATAAGCTTTCCAACGGTATAAGCTACAACTTCATTGGATTAACAGCATGAGAGTTATAGCTGCTTTACTGCACTACTATTTTTCTACTCGGAAGGAATTTTAGATTTCTTGTTCTTGCCCATACACAAGAGTATCATTGGGATGTCCGAATGTCTTGATATTAATTAGCTCATCTAGAAGAAGATGCAAGGTACCTTTTTGTGTCCCCTAGTTGATCTTTTCTTAAGGGGGTAGCCAAAGTGAAGGTGGTTTTGAAGATTCTAGCTCTCACTGGGAAGGAATCCTGCCAATTCTTATCCACCGCCATCCAATTCCCCATTGATAGAGCAAGCTCTGATGATGCAGAATCAGTTATTATAGACTATTGCTCAAAGAGTGTTGAACAACCCGCATCAAGCGCCACCTATTGACAAGCGTGGTGAATTTATGAAGGGACACCCACCAACATTCTCTCATACAAGCAAACCACTAGAAGCTGATGACTGGCTTAGAGCTATGGAGCGATAATTGGACATAGCTCAGTGAGATGACCGTGAGAAGGTATTTTTGTGTCTAGCCAACTCTAGGGCGCAGCACAAGACTGGTGGGAGTCTTACCAGTATGGACGTCCCAACAATGTTGGACAGATCACCTAGACGGAGTTTAGCGAGAGCCTCAGGATGTACCACATTCCCATAGGTGTGGTAGAACTTAAGCAAGAAGAGTTCCTCAACTTAAAGCAAGGATCTATGCCAGTGTGTGAGTATCATAACCGGTTCACTCAATTGTCACGCTATGCTCCAAGAGAGGTGTATAGTGATGCTAAGAAGCAAAAAATGCTTTTTCAAAGGACTGAATGATGGTTTGCAACTACAGCTGATGACCGTGGTGTATGCTGACTGTCAGACATTAGTGGACAAAGCAAATGTAATTGAGAACAAGTGTCGAGAGATGAAAGAGAAGAAGAGAAAGTTTGATGTTCAATGCCAGTTAAGAAACACCCATCTTCATTTTGCTACACAAGTAGAATATCAGTCACGCCCTATGAATCTATTTGGGAGTACAGATCAGGATCAGTATCAGCAACCCAATGATGAAGTGCAGCATTTTAGTTCTCATAAGCCATGTCTGTCACCTCCTACTATCACCTTGATGAAGACAAATACTTCTACTAGTGAGGAAGATTATGATTGTGGTGAAATTGAACACTATAAGAATGATTGTCCTGAGAAGCTTGCTGAGAGTAATCAAAGCCAGAATCAGCAACGGTAGGAGCCAGAACAGAATGTCCATAAGGAGCATGTGCAAGGAAGTAAGTTAAAGTGAAACTACATTCAAGGCAGGTTGAACAATGTAGATATGACTACCACTCATGGAGCTAAGGAAGTTGTCGTGGGCTTCATTCCAGTAAACTCAGCCCCTGCTATGGTTTTGTTTGACCCCAGTGCATCACATTCGTTCATATCTAGGGAATATATGGAAGAACATAAGATAACTATGCTTCCGATGAGGAAACCCCTAATAGATAACTCTCTAGGAGGAGAAAAGAAAGCAAATCATATATGCCCAAAAGTTAGTCTTGACATAAAGGGGGTAAACTTCAAGGCAAATATTATAGTTGGAGTTGATGGACATTGATGTTATCCTTGGAAAGGGGTGGTTATCTGCTTGTAAAGGAGTGATTAAGTATGCTCAATGTTTGGTGTTTCTAATAATACCTTCAGAAGAAAGAATTGAGTATGAGGGTATTCAACCTGCACCTAAGGAATATGAGAATGACCTATTAGAAGGTGTATACTCAGAGGACGTATACCACTTAAGGGTTTCATCATCCAGAGTAAGTATCCTTTGCTCGGTTGATAAATTATTGGATCATCTACGAGGAATGGATGCATTCGTCAATATGGCTCTGCAATTCGAGCTATCCTTAGCTAGGAGTCTAATATTCAACATACCTAGGACAAGTAGGCATTGATGACATGGGAATGAGATATATAACCACTACAGTTGGTTCTACGAAGTCTTAGGAAATCCCAACGAAATACTAAGCATGACAAGAAGGATTGGGATTGAAGAAAGTTAATGATGTGATTGGAATCCAATCGAAGATGTGAGCAGAATTCAGAGTTTTAATAATGAGGTTTGATTGGAGGTTCAAGGGAAGATTATTCGAGACCATCAAGATATTGATAGTGTTACTAGAGAAGGATTAAGTTTGGATCAAAAGACCTCAGCAAAGTGTTTGAAGGAGTCCAAGAAGAGGTGGAAGAAAAAACCTATGTATTTGCTTTGTCAGATCAGGACAAGAGCTTTATATCTACTATGATGCACTCTATCAAGGTGCGGGATGTGTCTTTATACAAGAAGAAAAAGTAGTAGCTTGTTCATTAAGTCAATTAAGGAAGTGTGAGTTGGATTACCCAACATATTATGTGGAGTTATCTATTGTGGAGCATGGAAGTGCTATCGTTTGGGCACAAAAGTGACGTCTTGGAGGATCACAAGAATCTACAGGACATCTTCCCTAAGTTGGTCTTGAGCTTGTGATATCCTCATTGGAATGAAATTGAGTATGACTTGGAAAAGTGATATCACTTTGAGGAGCAAAGTCATGGCCGATGCCCTTAGCAACGGAGAATTGTACTAAGAAGGTACGAGTGACACCAATGACTAAGAATTGTATTCTAAGTTGAAGCAACTTAATCAGAATCCTTAATGTTTTAAAGATTGATAGTAGAATCTCCTTCTGACCAAGAGATTCGTCAGGCTCCATTGGAAGGTGGATATTTTAAGAAAGAGAATTGGTATTATAGGAAAGGTGGCCTAGTGATTGGAGATACCTGAGTATTGTTTGGAGTATCTGTCAGAATCTTGGAATCAATTTGGCAAGTCACTTGGAGTAAGGTCAACACGTATGCAAAGTAAAGTGGGATCCTCATCAAGACGATGGAACTACACGAGAAAGTAAAGAAGAATCCAAAGACGGAGTATCCCTATCTTCTAGTAGACGTCTCCATGAATCTTAGGGATGAGATTTATCTTAAGGGGGGTAGAATTCTGTGATAGAACCGTCCAATGTATACAAGATCAAGTACGGCTGTCCCCGCTAACACGTTGACACACACATACTTTCACTTATATAAACCCGGTAGTCCGCCGAGTGTCCCGAAAGACCTCGGTAAATCAACATCACAACCAAGATCGCGTGATTAAGCAAATACACATCACATACGTAGAGTTGCAGCAGAAAATAAAGTTACAAATGGGTTCACAAATAATAGTATAAGTTTGGGTTTCAATACCGATTATTGAAAACAATATAGCTTTCAAATGATTACATTAATATAAGTTCCAAATGCATTGCTAGCATAAGTGACATCCTCCGACAAAAGCATATAGGTGAGAAGTAAATATAGAGTCACCGAGCCCACCGGCGGTTAGCCACCATCATCAACAGGTCGAGGACTTCACCTGCAACAAGGTGGGATAAACCCTGAGTACTCGAAGGTACTCAGCCAGACTTACCCGTCGTAAACCAGAAATAAAACGACACCAAGGATTATGCAAGGCTTTCTTTAGTGGGCTAGCTGACTCGTTTGCGAAAAGCATAAGTTATCATGAACAAACCATTTTAAGTACTTTGCATCATCTTTATTATAACCTATCCATCTAGGTAAGCACCTGTACTATGGCAATTACATGATTAACCAATAACATCCAGTTACCAATTTAACTTCAGCATAACTCACATCATCCAGATAACCATCATAGTTCCATAATAATTACTACGATACCATAGCTCAAGTCAAGTGCTCACTATCCAGGAGTGATGGCGATTCGAATCGATTCCTAACCAGCTGGTGATTTATTCCTCACACAAACCATGCTTCCCTTGCCAGGGTAGCCTAGATCACCAATGACACTTTTTAGGTAGCCGCGGGATAATCTGGAGCCGCAGTACCCAGGGACCGCCTGACTGCTAGGAATCAGGTCACACCTGCCCTTGGGCTCACTCTTCGCGCCCCTGTCATACCCCCATCAGCACCAATACGCGCACTCATGTAGATCCCGGCCTGAATAGTGACACTAGCTTCGCGGTCGAAAGGTACTTTATTCGGCCAGCTAAATGTGAGGCATGCGTTCAACATGACAAGAGGGACGAGCAACGATCGGTCCTTAATCGACACAGACGGAAACTAACAGCACCCCAGAACCCTGTCTGGTTGCCTCCAACTATTTCGTCCGGTCTCCAATTTTCCATCACATATGGTTAATTCCAGGATATCATTCTTTCCATAGCCAATCTCTTCCAGTAACCACCTATAATGTAGGTGACCGGGTATCACCGATCGCTACCGGTCTAAGCAAGGCTAAGCAGTTATTCGATCCTGACCTAACAGGGTAAAAGGTAATAAGGTAGGCAAGGATAGTAATAAATGCATCAACGGTTTCAATCAACTCCTACAACTTAATGCAACAATATATAAACTCATATGTATAGAAAGAATTGCTTTTATAAAGTAGGAGACTTATCTCCGGGGCTTACCTGTGATCCGACACAAGTCAGTTCAGTTAGCTTGCACCGTCCTGGTGACATCTCAGGTCCTAGCACTCGCTTAGTCCTTCCATCTTCGGGATAGATCCATCAAACACTGTCTTTGGGTTTGGCTCCAACATCTCATCCTTCACGTGGTGCATCTAGCATACCTAGATGATATGCAATATGCAAGTGCATAAATATGGAAGAATAGTACCATGAGACGCATCACAAAATAGCAAGCAAGACAAGCATAGTTTACACTAACACACTTAAGTACTTCACGATGCTTAACTTAAACATCACACAATCTATCATGCTAAGATGGCAAAGGAGACGACAACACCAAGCATGACACAAGTTTTCCCAAGATCTCAGGTGCTCTAACTCAGTCATCATTCAAAGCATACGTCACACTTAACAATATACAAGCAAACACTATAATTGGAATCTGCCAATTTCTGGACATGCAAACAGCAGCTACAAGATTTAGCTATAACTGGAGTTACACAAATCCAAATGACTTGCAAGAAGACATTATGGAAAGCTTATGAAATTTTCTACAATTCATCTTTAATAATCTTAGTATGATTCTCAAGTTAACTAAGTCAAATATATCCATTTACAGAAACTGGTCCACAATTGACAGAAAGCAGCCATTTCTGAAACCCAACTTTAAACAGGCATAACTCACAAACCACAAGGCCAAATACCACCAAATTTTAACAGAAGCTAGATACATGAATTATATACAACTTTGTTATTCTTATATTAAGATGATTTTATAGTTAGAAGGGTCAACTAATGCAATAATTGCATCTCTGTCCAAAACATAGACAGAAACTGACATGCCACTTTAAACAGCTATAAATAGAGTTATACATGTACTATAAATGTGATTCTAGACTCTTTAGAAATATTAGCAAATTCTAAACAACTTTGTTGTAAACACCTAAAGCTAATTATACTATTAAGAAGGCCCCACAATAAGAACAAGGAAACCCTCTCTGGGTTTGAGCAGAAACAGCCACAGAGATTTAAGCAAGTATAACTCAAGATCTACTTAACCAAAAATCATGATATTAAACTTTTTGGAAAGCTTAAGAAAAGTACTACAGCTCATGTATTTTCACCAAGTCATGATTCATAACTTAACTGAGCCAATTAATTCAAACATGCAGAACTGTTCAGAGTAGAAGCAAAGCAATACAGGGAATTTGTTATTTTTATAACTCTTAAAATGTAAATCCTAAACTCCTGAAATTTTTACCAGACAACAACAATCACCTTAGTAGCACTCCACAAAAATTTCACATTTATTGGAGCATAAAAACTGCAGTTATGAAAAAGACAAGACACAACTAACATTAAAAACCTAACTGTATAAATCTATTTTTACAGCAAAATATTTAAACTAAAACATGCCATATTATAGACCTAGCACATATATAATTTCACAAGGATTCCAAAAAGTCCTCATTTACTATTTTACGATTTTTCTACAAATTACTACGAATTTTCAAAGTGGAGCATTCAAATCTGCCAAAAATCAAAAGAAAAGGAATCTAAATCTTGCACTGGGGTCCCTGAAGTTTCCACAAATAAAACCCGAACGAACACATCCTTTACTGCACTATTCATATGTGTCTAAGGATTGCAGATACACCCTTTCCATTTGTCGAATTTCTGCACAAAGTCCTTGACGCGGATCAAAACAGAGGAGCCCGCCGGGCTTGCTGTTGCCGGCCGGAGGAAGCTCGTCGGTGGTCATGGGGTGGCGGCGCAGCATCAGGGGGTCCCCGCACATCCACTGAGGCTCTCAGCTTGGCCGGAGATGACCCAAGGTGGCCCGGCCACGCACGCCAGCTGTAGCCACGACGGCAGCGAGCTGCAGGAGCGAAGCCGGCGAAACAGCTCGATGGGAAGGTGCGGCGCGAATGGAGGAAGGAGTAGGCGAGGTTGGTGGGGCCTGAGGAAAAGCCGGAGTTGAAATGGGGCGGCCATGGAGCTTCGGCGGCGGCGGCCATGGTGGGCGAGCTCTGGTGCGGCCAGAGCGCGAGCGAGAGAGAGCGAGAAGGGACAGGGCAGCTCTGGCGCTCGATTATGGAGGAGTAGGGCGTTCAGCAGCGCGTGGCATGAGGTAGGACGTGTCTCGGCCATGGTGGGACACGCTCCGGTGCATGGAGACCACGTTGGTGTTCTGTCGAACAGGTGGCAGGCGCTGGAGTGGGCGAGGTGGACGCCGGATTGGGCCAGATCTGGGCCGATTTAGACCTCGGGCCCAAAACAAAGTTTGAATCCCATGAGCTGCTCTACATTTTCTATTTAGAGACCAAGGTCATTAGAGCTTTTCAACAGTGGGTAATTAAGCCACAAACTGTCAGTGTCAGTGCCTTGATAACGGTCACGGAAATTCACTTTTGGAAGTCAAAACTCGGTCAAACTCAGTGCAAATTTTTGCATGCTCTTCTCCATAATATAACCTTCAACTTTTATTTTTGGACCAACTCAAGTTGCTTAACGAATTTCAGAGAACGCGGAATGCCAACGTCGTTGCTTAGCGAAACTCCAGACTTAGAATATTTCTAAGTGCTGAAAACAACAGCAAATTCGATCTTGTGACCTTGATTTGACTTACTTCCAAGCTGATCTAGCTCTTAGTCCAAAAACAAAGTTTGTTCTACATGATATGGACTACAACTTTCATTTAAGGTCCAACCTCAAAACTGGTATAGAACCTGCTGTTCTACTTTGACCAAAGTAGGATCACGATGAAGCTTAAATTATCCTTTTTTGATCCATTGGAGCATTTTCTTGGCATTTGCCCAACATGAACCTTTCATGACTTTTGTTGTAGAGTTCATCTAGAGTCATTTTGGTAAGGTTGCATGGTTTGGTTGATATCTCATGTTCTCATTCACTTAATAGTGCAATTCAAGCACTTACTAAAATCATTCCAACAAGGATATAACTTATCATTTCATGTGACTTTTTGATTCCAAACTTCATGAAACTTTTCGAGTGTCCAATATAGATGGGTATTGATGTGAGACACATGAAGATTTCCCAATCACACCACCCAAGCATATATCTTGAAAAGGGGTCTATAGGCGAGCAAAGGTGCAATATCCAAGTTTAGGTTGGGGCTCGTTTCTATAGGTTTGACCTTGACATCTTCATCATCACTTAATATACCATGTTTTAGCTCAAACCCATTGCTTAACTGGTGGCAAACACCTGGGGTGTTACAGCCCTCCCCCCTTAAAAGAATCACGTCTCGAGATTCAGGACGAAAGACTTTAATGGAAGAGAGACATGCTACCAGTTTCCAATATCAGCCAGAGCTTTAGGCTACATAGCTTCAAGCATAAGAGAGGCTAATTTGGTCAAGACACTTTCAGATACTTGTCCTTTGTAGTAAGTTTTGTCTGAAGAATTTCCTTCGTTGGCCTTCATGAAGTATTGTTACTTTGGGAGGAATCCAAGATAGCAGTGTCCTACGTACTTCGTCCTCGATGTACAAAGAGCGATACAAACGTAGACTAAATACTTGTAGCATCTACTTCCCTAGTGGATACAGCACATACCATATGGACTTTGCACTAGATGATAATCTTCTGAAGGATACTCGTTGCAATGGTTCCATGTGTGCAGTTCTCTTTCTCTGATAACAATATTGTATGGTCTGAGTCTGCCGAGTGAGTGGTAAACATAATAGCTGACTCTGTCGGCTCAACGTTCTCGATGATCATTCCTTAGGGAGCCTTTGGATCCATGTTGCAACAGGGATCTGGGTGGAATCAGATGCAACCTCTTGGGTAAAAACACATATAAGGTACCAAAGGCATGTTAGCATTGGAGAACCATTGACGTAGAAGGATGTTAGCGAGGCTTAGAGGACAACACAAGTTGCAAGTAATCACAAAACTAGGGACTAGTTCACTACCAAGCAGGTTGAGCACAATTTGCCTTCGTGGTGCAGTTGCACAGCAAGTTGGGTTGACTTGTATCGTAGTAAAACCAGCTTTCTTAAACTATACTTGACATCGAGGCTTCCACTCTAGGGTCAATCAATATCTCCAATCCATGACCTGAAATCTGCGGTTTGACACCCTTCCAATCAACTTTCGACTTGCAACGGCACAAGTTGACTTGTAGAACATCTTGACTGCTCAACTATTATCGATACGAGAGGACAAAGGTATGGCACAAACATGGGTGCAAGGAGTCTTCTCTAGGGCATATAAAGGATTATCTAATGGCAAGACAATGATCGTGTTGCCAATCTTGGCATCAATTGTAAACACAACTTTCTCATGTGAAGGATGATCGCAGTCACCGCAAAATTGCAGATTCTGTACCCTTTTGTTTTCTATTCATATCTCACAAACTACTACTCCAATATGCACAAATTTTGGTGGGCATGTAGATCCATGGGTGTTCTAACTACTCACCACAATTCAACTCAAACGGACACCGTTTGACCATCTAAACAATTCATCTACCAAAACTGCTCTGTTCTGAAATGACAGCAAACCGAATTGACAAAACATCTCTCAAATCTGATGTTTCACTCAACCAATACTCAAACCAACTTAAGACATTGAAGGGTCCTAAGCGAGGAATGAGATCACCAAGTTTGGGGTTAATCCAACTTCGTTTGAGTCACTAACCGCCGGCGTGAAGATAACCGGTTTAGTGCCACAAAATCTGGACGTATTTCGTGTTCTCCCTTTTCTTTACTTCACACGTTGAGGTGTGCGTTTTGCACTCTCTAACCTTTCTCATAGCAGCAGCAGCCTTTCCCTAGCTGAGGATGGAGGCTATAGTCTTCCTGCCATGCTTCTTAGGTAACAATTTCCGCCGTTGGTCTAGACACCAACTTGACGATGCACAAGCATTGGACTTGTGGGCTGTTTTCGCAGGGCACAAAACATTATTCCACATGTAGGGCATTTCTACATTAACAAGGAACCATTCCTATATATCCTTTGGCACTTCATCCAATAGAGTCCGGACACATGTGTTAGTGGCACCTTGGGGCACAAAGATGCTGACTAAAAACTAGGGACGTGCTTTCGCTAGCTCCTACCTAGCCGATACAACGTCTTGTACTATATACGTGATTGTCCATGATGGAATTGACTTGATAGCACATTTGGAGAAGAAGTAGCACTTGCATTGCAGGGCCAGGTTTGCTGTTTCCTTGATCAACATTGTTTTGTGAGATCTGGCCTTCATGGTTACGAAATAGTCGTTACCTAACTGAAGACTAACTTTCCTACTGGTAACAAATCAGTTGTCCCTCAACACTAAAAAGGTTCCAAATCTTCACTCTTGATAATAAAAATTGTGGTCGAAGCCTACAGATGGTCGCCATTGAAGTCAGCAGAAAGGGGTCACACCAAAGAAGGTCGGTTCGTCTACGTGATCCTTATGCACCTAAAGATTGAGAACTTGGACAGGAACTCATATATACCAGGTGACCTATTACAACACATAATATCCTGGTCCATTTATCATCCGATTGGTAACTTGTTTAACCTTAAGTGTAGTGCACCTTTTTGATCCAATGAAAATGACATAAGTTGCTCACTAGATGACCGACGTCATTACAGGGACAGTCACATCGAGTAGAGTCACTTATCTACCACCTCTTGTAGTCTGTTTATGTTCCTGTTAGTGACCTGTTCTTCAAAGGTTAACCGTTGGACGACTTAAAAAGGGAGTCCTATTGCATCTAGTTTGACATATAGATCTCTTGACATGATAAGGAGAGATAACCAAGGAAGAGTTCACATGAAAATAACACATCGGTGCAGTTCTGCAATGGATCATGACAAGAAACCTCGATACCAGCGCGTGCCGAGTAGCACAACCTTGTGTGCGCGCCCACAGGAGGCTCTCGGTTTCGTCGCGGCACCATAGAATGTTAATCATAACACCATTACTGAACTGACAACCAAAGTGAGATTTCCAGTGGCACCAATTAGATTGTAAGAACAAGCATTGTGCAAAAGAGGGATAGCAAACAAGGATAGTCACAAGGTTAGGAATCAACAAGGAGGCGATCTGAAGATCAAAACACAGCGCAAGAGAACATAGCTTAATTGCCAAAGACAACTAAGTATGAGATTCTTGTTTAAATTCCACGCACGCCTCGCGTCTACCAAGGTGATTACCAGATGAAAGATTATCATAAGATCCGGTCATGTTGAGCAACAACATGAGACCAAGACTGATTGACATCCCGAGACATGGGAAGGTTGGAGACAAAATAAACAAGATTCAAGGGGCAGAGCCAAGGCACTGACTAAGGATTCAGTTGATAAGGCAACGACATGATCTGCGAGGAAAAGGTTCCAAAGCAGGGTAGATAGCGATTAGCGTTGCACCAGCTCATCAGTAGAAGAAGGAGCAATGAGATCTAACAAGGATTTTTGAGCAAGGTCCTCCCACACAGGAGCGAGACAACCACAAAACATGCGAGCAAAGAAGGGGGCTAAGCTTGGGTCGAAGGTCAAGCAAAGGCATGGATAAAGGTCTTCATAGCACAACGTTCAAGGCTAGCAACCCCATGCACAGACTTAGGTTCCTAAGAGAGAACGTAATTAGAGACGACAACCATGAGATTATCAAAACTTGGACGCTGCTCTAGGATAGCGCTCTTCCACACTCATGTGCTTACCGAGGACAAAAGGGTGACAACTACGGCACTACCTAGATAACGAGCATCCACACCTACATCATGGTCTTAAGCAAGCATTTCGAAACACTCAATCTAATTACCTTAAGCAACTATCACTAAGCACAAAGCTCGCACATAACAAGCAGTACCTTCAGCAACACTACTACACATAAACATGCGGACCTGGTGGTAAGGTACTGTTATATTTCATTTCCTTTCTACTGAGTAGGTGGATATCTCTACAAAACAAGTTTCACTTACATTTAGCAATTTAGTTTTCAAAGGGGTGAAGTTTTTGCTAATTAATAACTTGTCCTCTATTTCCTTTGGAAGCAAACATACAAGATGAAACTAATCACACACTACCTGCAACCATAGCTATTCAAGCAGCATGGAACAAGGCATTCTTGTTTAACTCCACACAAGGAAGAGAGTGCAATACATCGCTCACAAGTTACTTAGTACTAGAACAAAGGAAGGGAAGCATATTTATGCACAAGCACATTCATGATGCATGCTCGTCCTATTCGTCCTCACGAAATTGCCAACCTAAGGTGGCAATCATGTTCTATGTCAGTGGCATAACATGTACTCTCTCAACATATAACTAGTCGTCAGCTACATTCAAGCTACGCATTCGTGGTTAGCGTACCTACAGGCAAATTCATTGCAGCCCATCCCCATAAGAGATAATTAAGCACACAATGAAAACAGTAAACTAAGATACTCTCCATATATACATCCCCAGATATATATACTTCGGTATCCATAGCTACCCAACAGATATACCCACAATTAAGTACCTTCATATATACATGTGGGTAACATGTAAATATTTCAGTAACCATAGCTAACTCTCCCCTAGACCGATAGTTGAACGGTCATGCTCTCACAACTCACACTTACCTGGGCGAGAGGCAATTGATCCATACATTACCATTCAAGTGAACGGCATCCATACAATAGCACGCCGTATGGACGACGAAAGTAAAAATTTCAATAAAGTACATCCCCCAAAGTTAGTACTTAGATAGCCACCTAATGGTCCTTAACTAGGCATAAAGAAGGATGTCGCTAGCATAGTTTTGCAAATAAGTTTTGACAAATTTGCCTGTAGTTAAAGTTTTAGTCAAAATAGGAGTTTTAAAACCAAAATTTTGTTTTTAAAACAATGTACATGATAGTATTATGCTTAATCTCGCTCTGATACCAGCTGTGATAGAACCGCCCAATTTATACAAGATCAAGTACGGCTGTCCCCGCTAACACATTGACACACACATACTTTCACTTATATAAACCCGGTAGTCCGCCGAGTGTCCCGAAAGACCTTGGTAAATCAACATCACAACCAAGATCGCGTGATTAAGCAAATACACATCACATACGCAGAGTTGTAGCAGAAAATAATGTTACAAATGAGTTCACAAATAATAGTACAAGTTTGGGTTTCAATACCGATTATTGAAAACAATATAGCTTTCAAATGATTACATTAATATAAGTTCCAAATGCATTGCTAGCATAAGTGACATCCTCCGACAAAAGCATATAGGTGAGAAGTAAATATAGAGTCACCGAGCCCACCGACGGTTAGCCACCATCATCAACAGGTCGAGGACTTCACCTGCAACAAGGTGGGATAAACCCTGAGTACTCGAAGGTACTCAGCCAGACTTACCCGTCGTAAACCAGAAATAAAACGACACCAAGGATTATGCAAGGCTTTCTTTAGTGGGCTAGCTGACTCGTTTGCGAAAAGCATAAGTTATCATGAACAAACCATTTTAAGTACTTTGCATCATCTTTATTATAACCTATCCATCTAGGTAAGCACCTATACTATGGCAATCACATGATTAACCAATAACATCCAGTTACCAATTTAACTTCAACATAACTCACATCATCCAGATAACCATCATAGTTCCATAATAATTACTACGATACCGTAGCTCAAGTCAAGTGCTCACTATCCAGGAGCGATGGCGATTCGAATCGATTCCTAACCAGCTAGTGATTTATTCCTCACACAAACCATGCTTCCCCTGCCAGGGTAGCCTAGATCACCAATGACACTTTTCAGGTAGCCGCGGGATAATCTGGAGCCGCAGTACCCAGGGACCGCCCGACTGCTAGGAATTAGGTCACACCTGCCCTTGGGCTCACTCTTCGCGCCCCTGTCATACCCCCATCAGCACTAATACGCGCACTCGTGTAGATCTCGGCCCGAATAGTGACACTAGCTTCGCGGTCGAAAGGTACTTTATTCGGCCAGCTAAATGTGAGGCATGCGTTCAACATGACAAGAGGGACGAGCAACGATCGATCCTTAATCGACACAGACGGAAACTAACAGCACCCCAGAACCCTGTCTGGTTGCCTCCAACTATTCCGTCCGGTCTCCAATTTTCCATCACATATGGTTAATTCCAGGATATCATTCTTTCCATAGCCAATCTCTTCCAGTAACCACCTATAATGTAGGTGACCGGGTATCACCGATCGCTACCGGTCTAAGCAAGGCTAAGCAGTTATTCGATCCTGGCCTAACAGGGTAAAAGGTAATAAGGTAGGCAAGTATAGTAATAAATGCATCAACGGTTTCAATCAACTCCTACAACTTAATGCAACAATATATAAACTCATATGTATAGAAAGAATTGCTTTTATAAAGTAGGAGACTTAGAATGCTCCGGGGCTTGCCTGGGATCCGACACAAGTCAGTTCAGTTAGCTTGCACCGTCCTGGTGACATCTCAGATCCTAGCACTCGCTTAGTCCTTCCATCTTCGGGATAGATCCATCAAACACTGTCTTCGAGTTTGGCTCCAACATCTCATCCTTCACGTGGTGCATCTAGCATACCTAGATGAGATGCAATATGCAAGTGCATAAATATGGAAGAATAGTACCATGAGACGCATCACAAAATAGCAAGCAAGACAAGCATAGTTTACACTAACACACTTAAGTACTTCGCGATGCTTAACTTAAACATCACACAATCTATCATGCTAAGATGGCAAAGGAGACGACAACACCAAGCATGACACAAGTTTTCCCAAGATCTCAAGTGCTCTAACTCAGTCATCATTCAAAGCATACGTCACACTTAACAATATACAAGCAAACACTATAATTGGAATCTGCCAATTTCTGGACATGCAAACAGTAGCTACAAGATTTAGCTATAACTAGAGTTACACAAATCCAAATGACTTGGAAGAAGACATTATGGAAATATTATGAAATTTTCTACAATTCATCTTTAATCATCTTAGTATGATTCTCAAGTTAACTAAGTCAAATATATCCATTTACAGAAACTGGTCCACAATTGACAGAAAGCAGCCATTTCTGAAACCCAACTTTAAACAGGCATAACTCACAAACCACAAGGCCAAATACCACCAAATTTTAACAAAAGCTAGATACATGAATTATCTACAACTTTGTTATTCTCATATTAAGATGATTTTATATTTAGAAGGGTCAACTAATGCAATAATTGCATCTCTGTCCAAAACAAAGACAGAAACTGACATGCCACTTTAAACAGCTATAAATGGAGTTATACATGTACTATAAATGTGATTCTAGACTATTTAGAAATATTAGCAAATTCTAAACAACGTTGTTGTAAACACCTAAAGCTAATTATACTATTAAGAAGGCCCCACAATAAGAACAAGGAAACCCTCTCTGGGTTTGAGCAGAAACAGCCACATAGATTTAAGCAAGTATAACTCAAGATCTACTTAACCAAAAATCATGATATTTAACTTTTTGGAAAGCTTAAGAAAAGTACTACAACTCATGTATTTTCACCAAGTCATGATTCATAACTTAACTGAGCCAATTAATTCAAACATGCAGAACTATTTAGAGTAGAAGCAAAGCAATACAGGGCATTTGTTATTTTTATAACTCTTAAACTATAAATCCTAAACTCCTGAAATTTTTACCAGACAACAACAATCACCTTAGTAGCACTCCACAAAAATTTCACATTTATTGGAGCATAAAAACTGCAGTTATGAAAAAGACAAGACACAACTAACATTAAAAACCTAACTGCATAAATCTATTTTTACAGCAAAATATTTAAACTAAAACATGCCAGATTATAGATCGAGCACATATATAATTTCTCAAGGATTCCAAAAAGTCCTCATTTACTATTTTACGATTTTTCTACAAATTACTACGAATTTTTAAAGTGGAGCATTCAAATCTGCCAAAAATCAAAAGAAAAGGAATCTAAATCTTGCACTAGGGTCCCTGAAGTTTCCACAAATAAAACCCTAACGAACAGATCCTTTACTGCACTATTCATATGTGTCTAAGGATTGCAGATACACCCTTTCCATTTGTCGAATTTCTGCACAAAGTCCTTGACGCGGATCAAAACAGAGGAGCCCGCCGGGCTTGCTGTTGCCGGCCAGAGGAAGCTCGTCGGCGGCGATGGGGTGGCGGCGCAGCATCAGGGGGTCCCCGCGCATCCACTGAGGCTCTCAGCTTGGCCGGAGATGACCCAAGGTGGCCCGGCCACGCACGCCAGCTGCAGCCGCGACGGCGGCGAGCTGCAGGAGCGAAGCCGGCGAAACAGCTCGATGGGAAGGTGCAGCGCGAATGGAGGAAGGAGTAGGCGAGGTTGGTGGGGCCTGAGGAAAAGCCGGAGTTGAAACGGGGCGGCCATGGAGCTTCGGCGGCGGCAGCCATGGTGGGCGAGCTCTGGTCCGGCCAGAGCACGAGCGAGAGAGAGCGAGAAGGGACAGGGCTGCTCTGGCGCTCGATTATGGAGGAGTAGGGCGTTCAGCAGCGCGTGGCATGAGCTAGGACGCGCGTCGGCCATGGCGGGACGCGCTTCGGTGCATGGCGACCACGTTGGTGTTCTGTCGAACAGGTGGCAGGCGCTGGAGTGGGCGAGGTGGACGCCAGATTGGGCCAGATCTGGACCGATTTAGACCTCAGGCCCAAAACAAAGTTTGAAGCCCGCGAGCTGCTCTACATTTCCTATTTAGAGACCAAGGTCATTAGAGCTTTTCAACATCGGGTAATTAAGCCACAAATTGTCAGTGTCAGCGCCTTGATAACGGTCACGGAAATTCACTTTTAGAAGTCAAAACTCGGTCAAACTCAGTGCAACTTTTTTCATGCTCTTCTCCATAATATAACCTTCAACTTTTATTTTTGGACCAACTCAAGTTGCTTAACGAATTTCGGAGAACGCGGAATGCCAACGTCGTTGCTTAGCGAAACTCCAGACTTAGAATATTTCTAAGTGCTGAAAACAACAGCAAATTCGATCTTGTGACCTTGATTTGACTTACTTCCAAGCTGATCTAGCTCTTAGTCCAAAAACAAAGTTTGTTCTACATGATATGGACTACAACTTTCATTTAAGGTCCAACCTCAAAACTGGTATAGAACCTGCTGTTCTACTTTGACCAAAGTAGGATCACGATGAAGCTTAAATTATCCTTTTTTGATCCATTGGAGCATTTTCTTGGCATTTGCCCAACATGGACCTTTCATGACTTTTGTTGTAGAGTTCATCTAGAGTTATTTTGGCAAGGTTGCAAGGTTTGGTTGATATCTCATGTTCTCATTCACTTAATAGTGCAATTCAAGCACTTACTAAAATCATTCCAACAAGGATATAACTTATCATTTCATGTGACTTTTTGATTCCAAACTTCATGAAACTTTTCGAGTGTCCAATATAGATGGGTATTGATGTGAGACACATGAAGATATCCCAATCACACCACCCAAGCATATATCTTGAAATGGGGTCTATAGGCGAGCAAAGGTGCAATATCCAAGTTTAGGTTGGGGCTCGTTTCTATAGGTTTGACCTGACATCTTCATCATCACTTAATATACCATGTTTTAGCTTAAACCCATTGCTTAACTGGTGGCAAACACCTGGGGTGTTACAAATTCTAACACCCTAAATTTGCACTTTTGAAATAGGTTTAAAATGATTTATTTATGAATTTTGTGCACATGAAATATAGGAAAAATAATATTTTTAATTATATTAAAATTCATCATCAGGAGTAGCAACATGGATTTGCATACATGCTAGTGCATTTGATTTATTGCAATGAGTGGTTGAATCCAAAATTCAAAATGAATTTGAAAATGGCTTTGAAATAAAAGAAAAGAGAATTAGAAAATAAAAGCATTTAAAAAGTTGTAAAATTTTATTTTTGAAACTTACCAAAATTTCTCATTTTTATTGAAAAGTATATTTGAAACTCTATTTCAATTTTCATTGGTTCATAATTGAATTTGGTTTTGAAAACAAAATAGAAAAGGAAAGAAGAAAAACCCTTTCCTCTCCTCTCCCTCCTTTCGGCCCGGCTAGCCTGGCCTCCTTCCCCTCAGCTTCTTCCCCGTGTGGGCCGCTCCCTCTCCCTTGGCCTGCCTCTGTTTCCTCCGCGCACGGCCCAGCCTCACACCGGCCCAGCAGCCACGCCACCGCGCCTCTTTCCCCTTTCCCCCTCTGACAGCCCGACCCACCTCTTCTCTCACCGACGAACCGAGCCCGCGTGTCAGCACCACATCATCTTCCACCTTCAGACGTCTCCTTCCCGGACTCTCCTTGCCGCGCCGAGTGTCTGCCGCCGCCACGTCTCACCACCTTGCCGTGCCACCCACGTCACCCATGTGCCCTATTTAAGCCTGCCTCTATGTGTGCGCCGCCCCTAGCTAACCCTAGCGTAGCCGCCCTAGCCCTAGCTTTGTGCCACCGCCCGACTTGGATCTCGCCGAGGTGCCGAGCTCACCGCCGAAGCCGCCGTGGCTGCCTGTTGCTTCTCCGCCACTCTGAGCCTCTACCAAGCTACGCATGGTGGTATGGAACCCTCTGAAGCCGTCTTCCCCTCGCTCACCCACTCTCTACCGCGCACATGTGCTTGCCGGAGTTCCTGAGCTACAAGATAGCACGTGCCGCCATCACCAACCATCCCCTGTTTCAACCAATATTCCCATCGAGTTTGCAAGCTCGAGCTATGCACCCCGGTGCTTTTCCCGAGCTGTTTCATGGTCTCTAGGGCCCTAGTCGTGCACGCCGATGAGGTGTTCACCGCCGGCCCTGGCCTCCACCGCGTCGGCTTCACTGTACAGGCCGGCGCATCTCGTCCAACCGTTTCTAGCCGTCCGATCTGGATCGAACGATCCCAAATAGAAGATACCCCTTCATCTGTTATTTTGCTAAAGAGCCTCTACGCTTTCCTATTTTCAAACCCGTCGTCCCCGGTTTCTTTCAAAAGGACCCCTACCTTTTATATAAATAGTGCCCGCAGTCCTCGGCTAGATTTAAAAATCAGATTTTGTTTATTTTAATTCAAAAATCAAGTTCCATATATTTACAAAATTGCCACTACCTTCTTTAGGCCATAACTTCTTCGTTTTAGCTCCGTTTTGACCCGTTCAAGTTGCGTTGGATTCGTAACGACGTAATCTACGCGTTAGTAACAATTTTTACTATTCTAGTTACTCTAGAATTTCATGGTTTAAACTCTAACTTCAATAATAATTATGTAACTGGATTTTATAAATAAAATATGATTTGTTTTACTTTAGTATTATAATTCAAACCTAAATTTGACTTAATTCAATTTATATCATCTATAAAATTTCTTATATATGTTCTTAGATAGTTAAAACACATGAAGCTAATAGTTTTATATTTTCTTTTATAAGTAGATCTCTCGGTAGTTGTATCTTTTTAACCGTAGCTCCGATTAGTGTGCCTCTCACGACTGTGTGTTTGTAGCGATGCGTAGAATCGTGTTTCAAACTCTTTTACTTATTTTTCTATGATTGGTGTATTATTCTAATGTAGATGTAATTGTATGCTATGCATGTATGTGTATGGATGTTTGTGTGGTGTTCTACGATTACGTCTAGTCAGTGAGATATACGTGGAGATCAAGAAGAAGAAGAAGAAGGACGTTGAAGATTAAAGCTTACCAAAGGATCGATGTTTTAAGGCAAGTATAGCATGGGATCTTCCTTGTTATTCTATACACCTTTAATCATTTAATTCATACTACATGTGTCTACCTTGACTGCCACTAAGGATTTCCTAGTGCTTTGTTACCTTGTGCCTTGTTACCTATGGGGTATTGCATTAGGTAGTATGATGCTAGTGCTCAATTAAAGACCATGATCTTATAACTTGACTAATGGTATATGCAATAAACATTAAAAGATGCTTTCTAGCAACATGGAATCAGGGGGCTAGAGCATTGGGCTATTTTTATGCTGCTCTAGATTCCTCTCCCTAAGGATTTATCTGTAAGTGATCATCCAGGACTAATAGTATAGCTGTGAGGGCTACATGGCTCTGGCTTTAGCTCGGTATGAGGACCTTTTCTAGCTTGTTAGTGGTTACCTTTATTGGCGTAAGAATAGCTTGACGAATCAGGTATAGTGCGCCCTCTGTCCCCTTGTGTATAGGCTACGCGCCATTGTGCCTCGGGAAGGGGGGCTCTACATCTGTTTGCTGAGTGAATCTAATGGCCCTAACTTGTTAGACGAACCTTTAAAAGGCTTCATAGTGAAGCCTATCGACCTTCCTTGGAAGTGGGTCAAGAGATTAGCTATCTCGAGAGAAAGGGTAAATCATGACTCACAGTGAAAGTGTACAACTTCTGTAGAGTGTAAAACTGGTATATCAGCCATGCTCATGGTCACGAGCGGCCTTAGAACCCTTACGGAATAAATGATGAACACTAATGATACGGATGATGAAGATGGTCATTAATGATTACCGTTTATGCTATTTGTTATTCATGTTTACCTGATCATGTGTTTACATGGGCTTGTGATAAACTTGTTGCTACTCAATTGCTAAAACCATGACTCATTAAAAGCTAATCGCAGTTAAACCAGTATTAGCCTTTTGAGCCTCATGAACCCCATGTTATATTTATTGAGTACGACATGTACTTACGCTTGCTTTATTTTTCAATTGTTTGGATAAAAATCCTGGATGGGTACCAGATTGCTAGAGTTTGGAGGAGTTAGGCTTGTGATCAACCAGTCAGTTATCCCTGTGGATTGGAGTCTTCACCCGAAGATTGGAGTTGTCTTTCTGTTGTTTGGTGTCTAAGGTTATATCCTTTATACTAAGTACATTATATATTGAGCATTGTCTTTTGATATTACCCTTATTAGTAGCTATATGTGAGATTTGACTTCCTGGGCTCACATATGGTGCGTATCTGGTTTTGTTCTTAAAATCGGGTGCTACATCAGATGATACATCTAATGTGGGCATAGAAGGAGAGAAGATGGGATTGTCTTCTAAATAGCTTGGCTCTCCTTCTATGGCATCACTAGACATGCCATCCTTGAATTCTTCCTAATGTCCCATATGAGAATAAGGATGCTTCTTAAGAGATCCCTTCTTGAGAGGTTTTGAATTAAATTCGCTCGAAGGTTGCTTATGAAGATGAGAATTTAATGTTCTCCTAAAATTAGCACCAAGAATGTCATCTTTAATTTCAATAGGGATTTCTAAAGGTGGAATTCCTTCTTCTCTCAGGGGATTTTGGGGTATTGATTGTTCGGGATTGACAACTAAATCATGGGATTGGAGTGGTTGTGATTTGGCTATCTAATCTTCCTCTTCTTGTTTGGGAGATGATTCATTCTCTTTCTCAAGGAGTTCATTATGAATGCTAGTGCAGTGAGTGATTCCACTAATTCTGTTAAGCATAGACCTTGCTTCACTAGCAAACAAATGAAGAAAAGCTCCTCTAGAGGCTGCATCAAGGGATTCCCTAGAATCCTTGCTAAGACCCATGTAAAAATGTTGAAGAAGTACAGGGTCTTGAATGGCAAGGTCTGGGCCAGTGAAGATGAGTTCATTATATGATCCCACGATGTACCAAGAGATTCTTCTTCTAGTTGTCTAAAATTTAGAACCTCTTTCCGAAGGCTAACTATTTTAGAGATGGGAATGAAACATAAACAAAATTTAGAGCATAACGTTTCCCAATCTCCTTGCATACTTCCTACGGTTTGACTATACCAATGTTTAGCTCTTCGTGTCAAAGAGAACAGAAATAACTTCCATCTTAAGATCTTGTTAGACATGCCAGCGATACGCAAGCATGCACAGGTTTGCTCAAACTCTCGTAGGTGTGAGTATGGGTTTTCATCGCCTTCTCCCAAGATGGATTGATCCCAAATTAGTTTTATTAAACACGGGTGCAGCTCATAGCCAGGTGTTAGGATAGGCTCTATAGATTTAGGTGGCCCAAAGCTCGCGCTCATGGGTTTAGTGTATTGATAGATAGGAGTGAAATTCATAATGGAAAAGAACAGAAAAGAATGAAGGAATAAAAAGATAAAAGAATATGATACATGGTTAAGCTAGGTTCAAAGTTAACTCAGTAACCATTTCCTCGGCAACAACGCTAAAAAGCTTGTTGGTATATTTAGCGCACATAGATAAATCTGCAAGCGCACAAATACCGTTGTAGCTTTCACTAGGAGGTATTCCAAGTATCGTATCCATAGGGAAACATGTGAGGTTAACTACGGTCCAACTTAACCCAGAGTAGCAACAAGACTTAAGAAAGTCGGGAGTATAGAGGAGATCACTAAGGTCTTCTAGTTCTAATCTTGATAAGCTATGTCTTCTATTGTTCGACTGGGGATATTACTAAGGGAAACACGGACAGAGTATGTTTCCTATAATAACTAAATCCTGCTAGTCCTACAAAATGAGAGGTGGACTACAGAGGATTCAATGAGGCTATAAGAGTCACCCTCATGAGCTACCACCGATCCAAAATGTAGGGTACATCCATGAGTTACCCGAGTCTAAGCACCACGCTTACACTACGAATAATACTTTAACCTAAGGCCAATAGATTAAAGCACTCAAAAGAGACTCGCAAACCAGAAGAACAATATAAACATGTTACTTACTTGAATCAGAAGTTGATTATCAAAAAAATCTTAGACGCAAGGTTGACTTCCGCCAAGGTACAAGCCATAGAAAGAGCACCGACATGTCAGCACCTCCTTCAAACTCTTCCCTCACTCTCCATCTCTCTATTTCTAAAGACTAGATCCTATGAAGGACTAATCTTCTCTTAATAGCTAGCTCTGATCCTCATGAGGAGAATATGAATTAGGGTTTCAGGATCTTCTCGAGGGAGGGGGTAGGGTCTGGTATATATAGCCCTGAGGGTCAAATGTGAGCCCTTGGATCAAACTGACTTAAACAATGGCTTAGATGCATCCTCAAAGGCGGTGGGGAACCGACATACGAAGCAGACTGATAGGTGGGGCCCATAGGGGCCGAGCGGCCCCACCTATAGGCCGGCCAGCCCCACATGGTAGTGGGTCGAGTCCCGCTTCGATGATTTGCCTTCTGGACACTTCTAGAGTCTTCCCACGTAGGTACCTCGACGGAATTCCGTAATTTCCTTCGACGATTAGGTCCTCTTTGGCGGTTTTCTGGATAAACCCTGCCGAAAACATAGATTCATCCAAACTCATGGACTTTATTAGTTTAAACCCCTAAACCTTCATTGGTGATTACATTTATGCCCTTATACATGTTTAATTGACGATTTATAATGGTTGTTAACTACCGTCAACATTGGCCCTGATGATGATTCAGATTGACGACAAGTATAAAAAGGATATTTGTGAAGACTAAGGGCTCTATAGGGTCAAGCACAAGCTTGATGGTAGGATGTACTTGACGCAGAGTATATGAGGTTTTGCTTCTTTCTTGGTCATATTATTATGGTATGTCCAAGACATGCAAACTTGATTGATTTCAAGCTAGAACATTTTGGTGCACATATGATATTACTCTCACCAAGTCAAAGCCTAAATTACCCCATCGGATAGGTTTAAGTCAAGTATATCGAAGAAATTGATGAATTGGATGAGATTGTACTTAAAACAAGCTCGAAATATGTGCCGGAGACTCGAGAGTGTATTGTATGATTAGAACTTGGCGGATCATCTTGTGGAACTATGTACATCTTAGTTTTAGATTTGGCCCTAGTATTGAGTGGTCACTGTATGATTTGGTGAGATTCCATGACAATCAGTGAATCATTTGGTGAGGCTCAACCCTATGTGTCAAGTGGCCAAGCCATTGATTTTTGCCATATGATTTGGTAGTGACTTTGTGACACCTATCGGATCATCCTTCGAGTCCTAGACTTGATTGATTATCAAGTGGACTAGTTACTGTTGTGCGTTGTGTGATCCTGTGGTGACTTTTTTTGACAGCGGGCAGATCATAATTTTACTATAGTATGCCTCGACTGTGTGTCGAGTTGGGCTGCACCGTATGATCCGGTGGCGACATCATGACACCCAATGAATCATTTAGTGAGACAAATTCTGGCATATTCATGGTTGACCTTCAGAAAATTGACATGTATAGGACATCACATGATCTAATGCGACTCTGTGACACCCAATGGATCACAGGGTGGTGTCTATGTTTGTAGACATTTTCCAACGACCAATAGGGGCTTCACACACTTTATATGTGCTTTTCCTAGCTCATTTGGAGCTTCTCGTTCACCCTAGATGTCCAACACATATTGAGAGGGTTTGTAAAGTGTGTGAGCTATCCAAGCCTAGATTGCTACTTGAGAGAGTGTATCTTGTGTGCCTGTGGTGTTTTTGGCTTGTTTTCCAGCACTTAGATAGCTTGTTAGAGGATTAGGTGACCTTTCTGGTGTAGTTGTTTTGTTGGAAAATTGGTGTACACATAGTTTGAAGCCGTTCTAGAGGGGAAGATGGGTATTCACTTGTGAATACTTGAAACTTTGTAACTCAAGGGAGCAAAGCTGAGCCTTTGTGACTCTTTAGTGCTCCAAAGTGGATTAGGGGTTATGGTAACAAACCAACATCATGGGAAAAATTCTGGTTATCTCTTTGACTCTCTTTATCTCTTGCATTACTTTATTGTCTTTGCTTAGTTCTTTGTTTGTTGAGTGGAAGTTCAATTATGTCACAACTAGGATTGTTTGACCATGCTCTTAGTGTGGACCTTGCTCAAGACGTGTTAAGTATGATGGTCCTAAGGACTCTTTAGTGTGATCTTTTTAGTCTTATGTGCCACCGTACAAGTGATTGAAGTAGCTTTTGCATAGTAATTAAGGTTGTTGTGCTTTAAATTTTTAGAGCCCAAATCAACCTCCCCTCTTGGGTCATTTAGTCGTTATAGTTGACCAAATGGCCCAAAGAGGGGGTTTGAATTGTGGCTCCAAACATTTAAACCACAAACAGCCTTATCATATGCAATACTACTTCCCCCACTTGCTATTCTTTCCCTAAACTAAAAGATTCATACTAAGATCAAGTCCATACAACCATCACACTATATAGGTCCTTAGCAAAGAGCACAATAAGATAAATTCCTTAGTTACATAACTAAGTCATTTGCCATGTCATCTACCATGTCACATGTGCCATGTCACCATATACACATGTCGCTATTATGTTCAATATGTTGTGATGAGTTTAGTCCTATCACAAGTTAGTGATACGAGAACTATTGTCACTGTATTAATGACAACGTCCTCTGGTGGTCATAGAAGCTGGTTAGTGACCCACCTTCTGAGTCGATGACAAGAAATAGGCTATCTTCGTCATTATCTAACAGTCACAGAAGCCTAGATTTCTTATAGTGCTAGTTATCACACAAGGTCCTTGTACTCAACAACAAGCAAAGCATTAAGCTATGAGAAAAAAGCAAGAATGTAAAGAGAGGCAATGAGACAACTGGATTTTTTCAATGGAATTGTTTGCCAAAACACAACCTCTAATCCTAGTTGGAGTTCCACTAAGGCATGCTCTTGGTAATCATGTCTCTTTCAGTTATGGTGTTGGCCTAGTCACACAGACCACCAACAAAGTCAAGTGCGCTGAGTCACTAAGTCTCATCACTGCCTCGACTCTTCCGGTCACCTTGACCTTGATGATGTTTTACACTATGGAATTTCTCCATGAAGGAAGGCCCCCACCCCCACGCACACTAAGAAGTCACCACTCTACACAAAGATGGAAGGGTCTACAAAATAAGTCCATGAAGACCTTCACCAAAAGGTAACAAAGACCTCAAGTGCTCTAGCTCATCGATAACTAGTTAACCACAATCACTAAGACTGCCTACAGCTCATACATCATGTATAATAAGGATAATTGTCTCTTACTTGACCACTAAGGTCGTATAGCACTAAGGCACACACTTGATCATCACATCTCTCCTTCTCTTTGGCTTCTTTGATGTGACTAGGGTTCCTGTGGGGGTATAACCCCCGATACCCACAGGGCTGTACATGGGCCGAGCTGCTGGGGGAGGCCTAGCCCACCAGATCAAGCCGTGCGGGGCATGGCACAGGTCGGCGTGCACCGCAAGACCACGTGAAGCCTCTTTGATGGCGAAGGAGAATCTGATCGGATATGCTAGATATCATATTCCTTGTAAACACGTATCATGTAACCGAACAGAATAGATGCAACCGACCTATAACCCTACCCACCATGCTATATAAGGTGGGTAGGGACCCCCTCACTTTCATCCAATCTCTCATAATAGAATCCACCAAAGACACAGGACGTAGGGTATTATGTCAAGTTGATGGCCTGAACCTGCATAATCGTTGTCTCTTGCATTCTATGTCACCATCCAGTTCCCTCATGCGCACCTCCACCGATTCATCTACTACCATAGACATACCCCTCGGTAGACTGCTAGACATATTTTGTCGACAGTGGTGCGCCAGGTAGGGGGTGTGCATGCTAAATCCATGGTGATCTAGATGGTCCGCTTTTCGAGCTCCATGGCCCTTCTGAGCCAGGCTAGATCCTCATGGTCGGATCCATGACCTAGGTCATCGGCTCCAATGGCAATGGGGAGATCATGGAGGCGGTGTAGGAATACCCTACGCCGATCGCGCCAATGTCTGCAATGACATCTCTGATCCTGGTGCCCCGCCGCTGGGTTAGGAGATCCATCAACAACGACGATCTGATTGCATCTATCAATCAGGTCACCAACGGCTTAGCCAAATGCTTGTCTCTCATGGAGTCGATCTTAGATCGGTCTACCATGAGCGACGAATTTCCTGCACTCCAAGATCACCAACCCACTGTAGCCGAGCGATCTGCTCGGCCACATCGGTTGAGGCAGCCAGATTTTGATCTGGTGATCATGGCCACTCCGGAGGAGCATAAGGTGCGGCGCCGACCACTTTCAGCTACCAGCCTACGCTTGGCTGATTACGAGGCCCCGATGGAGAACCCGCCGAAGCCCTATCCCTTCAGGCTAGAAGGTGCGGGATCCGTGTACTAGAACACCATCCACCACCTCTTCGCTGACCATGTCGAGCGTGACTGCATCACTGACCTCTACATGATTGATTCGACTAAGTCCGATCAGCCCATGCCCATGGTCAACATGGTGAATATTCGCCAGCTTTCGAATGACTCCCTCAACATCCTGGAGGAGAGCCCCGGTGATTATTCTGAGGGCTCAACCAAGACTGCATCAAGCTATCCTACTTTCCCTCTGGGGTTTGGGGGCATGATTTTCCACATCAGCCACAACAGCACCACCAAGGACGACGAAACCGCTGACGAGCACAACGCTCACCTAGCAAATAACGCCGATCGCCAACGTCGTCAAGATGCAGAAGCAGCCTGGGGAGCCGATGAGGATAGACATGGCCCACCATGCCATCACCATAATCTGGAGGAGTTCGACATGGTGGTAGACCAGTCGGTCCACCAGACACCAAGCGCCAATCTCGCCGTTGCTTTCAACGAGCTCAAAAAACTTCCTCAAACTCCAAAGGTCGAGAAGGTCCGAGCACATATCATAGCAGCTCAAGTCTAGGTCAACGAGTTCTGAAACCCCAGACCATCTTATTCGACTGCGTTGGCTCATAGCCGCTGCTCCCTCGACACCATGGTGGTGGCCCCTATCTCTATAGAGGATCTAGGGGAAACTATGAAGGACATTTATGCCAAGACGGGTGCCCTTCGTGACCCCAGAGAGGCTGGGGCAGCAACTGTGATGCCAATGAGGAGGTAAATCAACCCCTATATGACACCCGTGAGCGCATCAACGCCAATCTCGATGTACGAGGTCGCATCAAGAACAGCAGGTCCACGTGATATGAGGCAGAGATGGAACGCCGGTGGCAGTTCGATGAAGAGCACGGAGCACCTGCTACACCTTGAGCACCAATCGTCGCTGGCTCTAGACTCCAACCCTTCATAGCAAGGCTCTGAGCCATCTGATGGCCTGTGGGCTTCAAGATCATTGGGGTCAACACCTACGACGGCAAGGTGAACCCTGCCCAGTGGCTAACTCTTTATGAGATCACAGTGAGAGCTGCGAGCAAAAGTGAAGACATCATGGCAAACTACCTGCCTATCAAGTTCAACCAGTCTATGAACAACTGGCTTCTCAGCTTATGGGAGAACTCCATCTGATCTTGGGATAACCTCAAAAAGGTCTTCACTGAGAACTACATGGCTACATGCGAGCAATCTGGCACCAAGTATGACCTAGAGAAGCTTCACCAAACCTCCGAGGAGTCCCTACATAACTTCATCAGGTGCTTCTTGGAGACAAGGAACTCCATCCCCAACATCAGCGACATCGAGGCCTTTCTCGCATTCACCAAAGGGCTATAGCACAAATAGCTCCGTGGAAAGCTATACCCAAAGAGGCCCATGACTATCGGTGAACTGATACAAATAGCAAACGGCTATGCCAACGCCGAGGAAGCCGAACGGGCTACCCGTCCTGATCGCCACCAACGCCATGACGATGATCACTGTGAGGATAGGCGCTACGACGATCGTGATCATCGCCATGACGATCGTGACTGCCACCATGATGATCATGAACGACACCAAGACGACCATGAGCACCGGCGCGACGACCTCCCGGAGGGCTTCAGAGGCAGACAAGGCCACCGCCACTGGCCTGATAACTCCATCAACGCCGTCAACGCCCACGCTAAGCACACCTATGATGCCAACTACGCCAAGCTCATGGATGGTCCATGTCCTATCCACAAGGACACCAAGCACACCATGGGAGAGTGCAGAGGCCTAAACAAAGCGTTCTGTGGCGAACCATCGAAATGGCCATGGCGCAACGGCGACGAGACCAAAGATGGCCAAGGTAGAGATCGAGACAAGAGCAAGGGCCCTACCTACCAGGGCACCACCAAGACCGTCGCCACTATCTTTGGTGGGAGAGTCATCTCCAAGGACAAGCACGAGTAGAAGCTTGTAGCCCGACATGTCTTGTCGGTCGCTACGCACGATGGCCCCATTGCTGTTCCCAAGTACCTCGACTTGTCGGAGCACCCGATCACCTTCTCTAGGGCTGACCAGTGGTCCAACATCCCATATCCAGGGTGTTTCCTACTCGTCTTGGATCCCATCATTAAGGACATATGCTTCTAGAAGGTCCTCATCAACGATGGGAGTGCCCTCAACATCTTGTTCGCCGAATCCCTAGAGGTGCTAGGGCTCAAGAAGGAAGATCTCACCCCCATGGACTCTATGTTCTGGGGGATCGTTCCCAAAAAAGCATCCCTACCTCTGGGATAGATTACACTACCGGTATAGTTCAGCATCGCCAAGCACTTCCGCGTCAACTACGTCAACTTCCTAGGGGAAGGAAAGCACTTCAACATGGCATACCATGCCATCCTTGGCCAACCAGCTCTCGCCAAGTTCATGGATGTGCTACACTACACATTCCTGGTGCTGAAGATGTCGACGGAGCAGGTGGTCCTCTCCCTACGCACCAACCTCGACATCGCCTACTCCTATGAGAAGGAAAGCTTTGCGCTCGCCGAGGCTACCAACATCTCCATCCGCATGCAGGACTGCCTCATGACTTCACAACAGATTTCCCTAGAGGACTTGGAGATCCCAACCATGGAGGCTGCCCGAGCATCAACCAAGTCCTAGGAGGTGAAGAAAGTGGTCCTTGTCCTCGGCGACCAATCTAAGACAACTCGGATTAGGGCCAACCTCGATCCCAAATAGGAAGAGGCACTCGTCAGCTTCCTAAGGGAGCATGTCGACGTGTTCGCGTGGAAACCTATGGACATGCCCGACATGCCTCAGGAGCTAATCGAGCACTCCTTGAATGTCTCGACGACCACCAAGCCGATCAAGCAGAAGCTTCGACGATTCACGCTGGACAAAAAGGAGGCTATTAGGGTAGAAATAACCCGACTCTTAGCTGCTGGCTTTATCAAAGAGGTGTATCATCCAGAGTGGTTAGCCAACCTGGTTCTTGTAAGAAAAAAGAAAAAAGAATGGAGAATATGTGTTGATTACACCGATCTCAACAAACACTGCCCTAAAGACCCCTTCGGCCTACCTCGCATTGACGAGGTCATAGATTCCATGGCTGGTTGTGAGCTCCTGTGCTTTTTAGATTGCTACTCTGGTTATCACCAGATCGTGTTGAAGGAAGAAGACCAGATCAAGACGTCGTTCATCATGCCCTTTGGCGCCTACTGCTACATGACCATGTCCTTCAGGCTCAAGAACACGGGTGCGACTTATCAAAGAGCCATCCAATGCTTCCTCAAGGACCAGATTGGGAAGAACGTCGAGGCCTATGTCGATGACATGGTGGTTAAGTCTAAGACTGCTGACACCCTCATCGCCGACCTCACCAAAGTTTTCAAAGCCCTAAAAGTATACCGATGGAAGTTGAATGCCACTAAGTGCATTTTCGCCGTTCCATCCGGTATCCTGCTAGGCAACATCATTAGCCGCCGTGGCATCGAAGCCAACCCAGCGAAGATAGCGGCGGTGACCAACATGAAGCCGCCGACCTACGTCAAGGACATCCAGAAGCTAACAGGGTGCATGGCGGCTTTAAGTCATTTCATATCCCGTCTAGGCAAAAAGGGACTCCTCTTCTTCAAGCTACTGAAGGCTCAAGAGAAATTCATCAGGTTGGAGGACATTGACAAGGCATTCTCCGAGCTCAAGTGGTTCCCCACCACACCTCCAATCATGACCACCCCAAAAGTATGAAACCCTGCTAATCTACAATGCGGCGACCAACTAGGTAGTCAGCACCGCCATCGTTGTTGAACGTGAAGAGGACGGACATGCATACAAAGTCCAGTGCCCAGTCTACTTCATCAGCAAGGTCCTAAATGAGTCTAAGACTTGCTACCCATAGGTACAGAAGCTGTTGTACGCCATCCTGATCACATCTTGGAAGCTCCACCATTACTTCGATGCCTACCACATAGTAGTAGTCACTGAGTACCCACTCGGTGACATCCTCCGCAACAAGGAAGCTAGTGGCCCCATCATTAAATGGGCGGTTGAGCTTGGCATGTATACCATCGACTTCAAGCCTTGCCACACGATCAAGTCACAGGCGCTCGCCGACTTCATCACCGAGTGGACGGATATGCAGACTCCTGTCCTGGTTGACCACCCTGAGCACTTAACCATGTACTTTGACGGGTTTCTCAACCTCGACGGCGCTGGGGCAGGCATATATTTCATCTCTCTATTGGGGGATAAGCTTTGCTATGTCCTTCGCCTACACTTCCGAGCATCCAATAATACCACTGAATACGAGGCGACACTTCATGGTCTTCGTATAGCAGTCGATCTCAGCATTAAACGCCTCTAGGTGTACCATGACTCCGCACTCATTATCAATCAGCTCAATAAGGATTGG
Source organism: Miscanthus lutarioriparius (assembly GCA_904845875.1). Taxonomy (NCBI): domain Eukaryota; kingdom Viridiplantae; phylum Streptophyta; class Magnoliopsida; order Poales; family Poaceae; genus Miscanthus; species Miscanthus lutarioriparius. Next base: position 43,773,629 of record CAJGYO010000003.1, on the reverse strand, counting down.
AATTGCACCAACGAGAAGATTGACACTTATTGCGCCATGATAAGAAAGTTAGAAGACAAGTTCTACGGCATCAAGTACCACCACGTGGTCTGGGCTGACAACCAAGCAGTCGATGAGCTATAAAAGTTAGGGTTGACCCGGGCTGAAGTCCTAGCCAGAGTGTTCATCTAGGACCTTGTGACACCGTCCATCATGCAGGGGCAAAAAGGCGTTGAAGAAAAGCCACCGGCCAAGCAGATAGTCACAACGGTCCCTGGGCTGAGCAGTGATTGGAGGGAACCCTTCATCAAATACCTTACCACTACAAACATCCTGGCTGACAACACATAGAGGGAATGCCTCACCCATTATAGCAGGCATTACGTCCTATTTGAAGGAAAGCTATATCACAAGAACGCCAAGGAGGAGCTACTCTAGAAGTGCATCTCCGTGGAAGAGGGTGCGAAGATACTCAAGGAGATCCATGCCGGCACTTGTGGCAACCACGTAGCCTCTAGAACACTGGTTAGCAAAGCCTTCCAAGCTGGTTTCTATTGGCCTTCAGCGGTCGCCGATGCGGAGGCACTCGTTCATCGTTGTGAGAACTGTCAGTTTTTTGCTAAGCAAATCCATGTCCTGGCCCATGCCTTACAAATGATTCCTGCATCTTAGCCTTCGCATGCTAGGGACTGGATATGATCGGGCCCTTCAAGCCCACCACAAGAGGATTCTGCTGGGTCTATGTCTGCATTGACAAATTTTCCAAGTGGATTGAGTATAAACCACTGGTCCAAGCTACAACGAAGAAGGCAGTCGAGCTGCTCGATGACATCATTCATCGGTTCAGCCTTCCGAACAACATCATCATCGACTTGGGGTCTACGTTCACCGGTGCTGATTTCTAGGACTTCAACGACAAAAGGTGCATCTCGGTCAAGTACGTCTTGGTGGCACACCCCAGGGCTAACGTCCAGGTCGAGCGCGCAAATGGTATGATCTTGGATGTGTTGAAGAAGAGGCTCTACAAGAATAAGCAGAAGCACCCTAGCAAATGGCTCAAGGAACTACCAGCTATGGTCTAGGGACTAAGAACCTAGTCTAGTCGCAACACCGGTGTCTCTCCATACTTCATGGTTTTTGGCTTCGAGGCCGTTCTACCTGCTGACATTGCCTTTCGAGCACCCAAGGTGGAGAACTACAATAAGGAGAACTCCAACCAAGCTCAGCTCATTGAAGTGGATAGCTTAGAAGAGGAGCGCCTGGTCTCATGTGTTCGGACAGTGAAGTACCTAGATAGCATGCGAAGATACTATAACTGCAACGTCAACGATTGATTTTTTGGGGTCAAAGACTTAGTACTCCGCAAGAAGCCAAAGACTGATGGGATGCACAAGCTTTCCTCACCCTAGGAGGGCCCCTTCATCATCAAGGTGGTCACCCGACCAGAATTCTACAGATTATGCGGCATGAATGAGAGAGATATCCCAAACTCTTGGCACATCGATCTCCTTAGGCGTTTCTACACTTGAAGCATTCATTTCAAAGATATGTACCTTTCATATTTGAGTATTCAATAAAGTTTTTTGCCCTGATGTTTCTCCATATTGTTTTCTCCATGCTCTTTCGCTAAGCGAATCTTTTTCTACATACAACATCTTAAAGATGACATGCAAACTATGCCTAAGGCAAATCCCCGAACAATCATGTTCATGCTCGGATGTTTCCAGAGATGGCCCTATCTTTGGCTTCTCCCTACACGTGCACAAGCGTCTGTCCTCTGCGTTATGGGTGGCCGGCAGTGGCTCCTTGGCAACACTTTGTTCTTCCTACACACACTGGCTCTGCACTCCGTGTTACGGGTAATGGGCTAGCTAGGGCTGGAGGCTCAGCTACACACAAACTGCTCGAATGGTTTATATTAAATATAAACACAAAACCTACCATAACACTAAGTGTTCACCAAAAGCTACTAAGCACTTTTACACAATGTTGCAACATAAGTTTTTCCTAATCTACTGGGTACTGCTCCATCCTTCGCCGAACAGGTCGACGTCTCTAGCCAACCTCTTCACTAGTTCTTCTGCCTCGTCCTCCAGCTTGGCGATCTTCGTCGCATCTGTCCCTCGGGCATAGGCGGTCACCACCCGCTAGAGATCCAACGAAGGGTAGTGCGACCACAGCTGGGCAAGTGCATGGATGATGGCTCCATGGGCGACGCTGTGTGTGAACCCTTTGAAGTCTGACCTCACCACATGGCACCGATCCATGATTAACCGAGGTGGCGGGTCTCCCGGTAGCCGCTCTCTCTCTCATTGGATGGTTCGAAGCCAATGCACTCAAGCACGGGCTTGATCCCTGCTATCATCGCTTCAATATTCTCATCCCGCACTTTCACCTGGTCTCCAAAGACCTTGAACTGCACGTGCGCCTGGTGCTGATACTCTGCAAAAAAGTAGTCGTATGCTAAGTATGCGTCCAATGCTACACAAGTAAAAATAAAGTGGAAAGCACTCACGTTGAAGATCTTCAGTGACCCTCTCGGCCTTCTCCTCCACCTCCTCCTTCCCCGCAGTCAGTTGCATGATGGCCTCCTAAGAAAGGCTAAGCTCCATCTCCAGCACTGCACATCATAGCCAGACGTCTCACAACATTGAGCATTAACAAAACAGGATCCAAAATCATACCTTTTTGCTAGTCGGTACTACGACCAAGTTGTTTGGCCAGCGACTGGCTGTCTGCCTCCATCTACTGGTGCTCCATCTCCAACGCCAGGACTTTTACCTCCAAATCTTCTCTGTGGTGGCATTCTTGGAGTAGGCGTGCCTGGAGGACATTCACTGACGCCTGCATATTCTTATTCTCCTCCAATATCGGGGCCATCTCCTCTAGTTGCCACCGGTGCTGTTCGAACACTTTCATGACATTCTGCAAAGAGCAAGGGTTCAAAAGAATGCGATCTCCAAGGAACACAATAGAATGAATTTTCTAGCTTACCTCAACGTGGCCAATCATTACCGCCAGGTCGGTTCTCAGCCTCTTCATCTCTGCGCTCGCTTCCCCCTCCTCCAGCATTTCAAACTCCTCACCACGCTAGATAACTATGCGGAGGAGCTAGGGAGGCAGAGCGGGCCCCTCGCAATCTCTTCAACTTCCACAGTAGCTACCTGTAGAGGTTCCCTCCTTGGTCGCTGCTGTGCTCGGACAGGTCATCCGAGCCCTGTTCTCGCTGTCGATGCCATCAGTGCAGTCGCTTGCTCAGCAATCGTGGGTGGATCCCGCGTCGCGTGGCTCGGCGCATCCCCTGCTCCTACTCTGGTAGGATCAGCCGACATCACCACAACACTCCACAATCCCTCACCACCCAAATCACCCTTGTCGTGCGCCCCACCGCTAGGCGAGGTCGATCTAGTAGCTGGGGTTCCTCCATTGCAGGGACGGCCAGCTCCGTAGCCCCAGGTTGCTCCATGATGGGGGCAACTAGATCTACTCCCCCTTGTCCCTACTGGGCGTGGGGAGTTTCTGGTTCCTCTACATGCCCCCTGTCATCAGCATCAGAAGGTTGTAGGCCCCTAGTCGACTTCGTACTTTGGCAAGCAAGCAATTCGTCAAGTAACAAAACATCATGCTGGAGAAAAATCATGCATAAAGAAGGGAACTTACAATTGGGACTCCCGTCGCACGGTTTTGAACTAGCGCGCTCACCCAGAACTGCTCTCTCTAGCACCAAAACTGCTCGGCGTCTCCACTGCCGCCGCTGGAGTCACCCGCGTGGTCCCGGGGACTACGGTGGCCGCCAGTGCCGCTGCCACCAGAGTCATCCAGACGGTCTTAGGGACTATAGTGGTCGCCCAAGCTATTGCTACCGGTGCCACTTGAGTTGCTGCAGTTGGTGTCGCCCGAGTACTATCAGGCATCGTTGCCATGGCCTTCCACATCCGCCATCTCTTGCGCGTCTCCGCCCCAGCCAGCGCAGCTGGCAGAGGTGTCATGGCCCTCGGTCAAGGAGGCGTCGCCGGTCCATCATCATCTGACGAGCTCGACACCATCATCTGTCGTCTTTGAGGCTGGACGGATGCTCCAATGCTTACCGGCCTCTCCTTACCACGAGATGACCCCACCGTCTTTCTTCTCTTCAGGGACGGCTCCTCGCCATCAGGCCGTTTCCCCTGGAGCTTCTCATGGACATACGACGTCTGCTCATCTTCATCTTCATCATCAAGGTCGACTGAGCTATCCCCACCAGCCTCCGAGCTGGCTCGATGTCAGGGACTGCTCGGCCAAGCGTTAACCCCCCTTGGCCAGTCAGTCGATAGCACCGCCGAGAAGTACACCGCCCAGTCCTACCCATGAATCTTCAAGAACATGAATGAGTACATCGCAATAGATAAGGGAACAAGTGAAACCAAAAAGAAGACTCTTACCCATGGTGGGAGGCTCCCTACACTGAAGGGCCTCTGCTGCTCACTGATCCTAAGATGCCCCGTGAGGTTGAACATCATCGAGATGTGTTGTTTGGCTTCATCACGACTAATCTCCTCGGGTAGCTCATGGGTCCCATCGGTCTACCCCGGAATTCATACCCGGGATGTGCCCTCTCCTTGTTGGGCTGGATCCGCTGAAAAGTGAAATTCATTGCTACTATCACCCCATCCAACCTTCTCTGGTCCATCAACGCCAAGAGCTCCATCACTTGCTCCATTCTGTTAGCATTAGGCCTCTCCGACCACTTGGCATTGCTCGCGGGAATCTGATCAATGTCGCATGCCACATACGGCTCCACCTATGGCATGTAGAACCATCGTTGCGCCCAATACTTCACATTTGTGTTCAATGGGGTGACGATGTATTGATCCACCATCCTATCCCAAAGCTGCCCACGATCATAGATCTAGATCTCCCATGGGTTTTCAGACAGAAGAAGTCGCGGAAGAGATCAAAATGGGGAAGAATGCCAAGATAGGCCTCATAGAAATGAATGAAGATAGAGATATGAAGGATGGAATTTGGGCTGAGATTGCAAAGAATGATCCCAATCAACCCACGGAGGAATGGATGGATCGGAACACCAAATCCACGATAAAGTAATCTTCAAAAACTACTAATTCATCGCCACGTGGAGTAGGAAAGCTCTCACCGACCGCCGAACACCATCCCGACATCGCCCTATCGGGCAACACACCATCCACCACCAACTGATTGAGCGCTGCCTCGTTGCTGACGGACTCCACCCACTCCTCGGCGCGATTGAGCTCACGCGTTGCCTTACTCGAGCTGCCGTGGTTTCTTTTGGGCGTCATCTAACAGATCTATGGCCTGGAGGAGACTACACGCTTGCGGTTACTCTAATGGCGGAGCGGTTGCCAGGTGCAGTGGTGTGGGAGCGAGGAAGAAGATGAAGTGACGGAGAAATAGCGGGGAATGTGCATCGGGGCCGCGGCGCTCTTATAACGGTTCAACCCCTGACCCTTCGCCTTCTAGGGTTTTTGCGAAACCATGCCTGCCCCGCCGCATCCTCTCACTACTAGAAATGTGTTCATCAATGATGATTCAGTCGTGACACTTACAAATTTCGTCACAGAACAAGCGCTTTCTATGACAAAATTTCCAGCTTCATCATAAGTAACAAGTGACAGAGCTTTGGCACGAAGAATAATGACGAAAACAAAAGAATCGTCAGAAAACAACAAAACTAAATCGTCATAGATCGTTTGGCTCGTGTACCACCTCGAGGACATGGCGTCGTGGTCCCACCAGCAGGTCCCACCTCGAGGACGTGGTGACGTGGTCCCACCATTGGGTCCCAACCTCGAAGACGTGGCGATGCGGTCCCACCAGTGGGTCTCAGCCTGAGGACGTGGCAGCGAACAAGTGGGGCAGCGTGGCCCACACGGTCCAGGTGGACCTACATCCTTCCGCCTCCCTTTTTTTGCCAAAAAATAGCGCATGCAGGGAGATTCGAACCCGTGACCTGCTGCTAGACATGTTGGTGCGTTACCACTGGAGCACTCGCCGTTTTGAGATAAAGGCATGCATATTTTTCTATTTGTAAACGTATAACATGATAATTGATGATTTTTTTTCCTAAAATTTTCTAAAATCATTCTCTATCAATTTATTTTGTTGGTTTTGTCAATATATACATATGAAAAGTTTGAGCAATTTAAATTTTGAATTTAAAAAAAATGCAATTTCAGACAAGATTTTGGTTCCCCAAATGATTTCAGCTAAAAAAGTGATAAATACCAAAGTTGAATAACTCATCAAGATCTACAACTTTTGTATTGGTCATTTCTTCATATGATAAACTGGTAACGACATTGTTCATAAATGTGACACATCTCTCACAAGGTTTTATAAACTATATGAGACATGTGTAAGATTAGTGAACAATGTGTGCTAAGAATTTATCAAATGAAGAAATGAACAAAATAAAAGTTGTATATATTCATGAGTTGAAAAACTTTGGTATTCATCGCTTTTTATGTTGAAATCAATTTGGGTCTCAAATTTTGGTTCGAACTTGTCGTTTTTCAAATTTTCAAATTTGAAAGGTTCAAATTTTATCAAATGACAAGATGACTAAAATAAAAGTTGTAGATATTAATTAGTTGAACAACTTTGGTATTCATCACTTTTTATGTTGAAATCATTTTGGGTCTCAACTTTTGGTTCGAACTTGTTGTTTTTCAAAAATTCCAACTTGAAAGGTTCAAATTTTGTCAAATTACAAGATGACTAAAATAAAAGTTGTAGATATTAATGAGTTGAACAACTTTGGTATACATCACTTTTTATGTTGAAATCATTTTGGGTCTCAAATTTTGGTTCGAACTTGTTATTTTTTAAAATTTCAAATTTGAAAGGTTTAAATTTTGTCAAATGACAAGATGACCAAAATAAAAGTTGTAGATCTTGATGAGTTGAACAATTTTTGTATTCATCACTTTTGCATATGAAATCATTTAGGGTTTGAAACTTTGGTTTGAACTTGTCAAAATTTAAATTTCAAATTTTAAAATATGTAAAACATTGTCACATCCAAGTTTGATCAAACTTAAATGCTGAAGCATGATTTTAGAAATTTTTAGAAAAAAAATCATCACATTTGGAGGAACAACTAGTTACAAAGTTTACCCACAAATTAAAAAGAGAAATCACACTATTCTAGATGATCCTTACATGATCTTAGTAAACAGTGTGATTTCTTTTTTTAATGTATGGGTCAACTTTGTAACTAGTTTTTCTTTCTCATACTAACTCCAAATCTGATGATTTTTTTTCCTAAAATTTTCTAAAATCATTATCTATCAATTTATTTTGTTTGTTTTGTCAATATATACATATGAAAAGTTAGAGCAATTTAAATTTTGAATTTAAAAAAATGTAACTTTCAGACAAGATTTTGGTTCCCCAAATGATTTCAGCTGAAAAAAGTGATAAATACCAAAGTTGAATAACTCATCAAGATCTACAACTTTTGTATTGGTCATTTCTTCATATGATAAAGTGGTAACGACATTATTCACAAATGTGATACATCTCTCATAAGGTTTTATAAACAACATGAGACATGTGTAAGATTAGTGAACAATATGTGCTAAGAATTTATCAAATGAAGAAATGACCAAAATAAAAGTTGTAGATATTCATGAGTTGAACAACTTTGGTATTCATCACTTTTTATGTTGAAATCAATTTGAGTCTCAAATTTTGGTTCCAACTTGTCATTTTTCAAAAGTTCAAATTTGAAAGGTCCAAATTTTGTCAAATGAAGAAATGACCAAAATAAAAGTTGTAGATATTCATGAGTTGAACAACTTTGGTATTCATCACTTTTTATGTTGAAATCAATTTGGGTCTCAAATTTTGGTTCGAACTTGTCGTTTTTCAAAATTTCAAATTTGAAAGTTTCAAATTTTATCAAATGACAAGATGACTAAAATAAAAGTTGTAGATAATAATGAGTTGAACAACTTTAGTATTCATCACTTTTTATGTTGAAATCATTTTGGGTCTCAAATTTTGGTTCGAACTTGTCATTTTTTAAAATTTCAAATTTGAAAGGTTTAAATTTTGTCAAATGACAAGATGACCAAAAGAAAAGTTGTAGATCTTAATGACCTCTACAACTTTGATGTTTATCAAATTTTCATTTAAAATTATTATCATGTAAACCATAGTTATTATGATTTAATTGTGATGATTAAAATGGAAAAAATATGAGACATGTTGGGCCTTAAAATGATGCTCAGGTTCAGCCCAAATCAAGACCCCTCTCTCTCAACCGTTAGATCTCAAAAGGGACGGTCCATATACGCTATACTTCGTATAAAACCCACGAAACCCTACCCTCTTCATGTACTCCACCACCACCAGACCACCACCCCTCTCCTGCGCCTCCTTTTCTCTTCTCCCCGTCGTGAGACGTAGAGCCGCAGCAGAGCGGCTTCCTCGATTCCTCCTGTCCACCAGCCACCAACTGCCGCCCCCAATGGTCTAATCCTGTGCTGTGCCACACTCCCCTCTCCCTCACGGTCAGCAAGGACTGGAGGCCGCAGGATGCGTCGGCCCTACTTGATGAATAGAGCGGAGGCAGCCAGAGCCCCCTGACCGCCGTGCCGTGGTAGGAGAGGAGGCAGATGGATCCACCAGGGACAGGATTCGGCGGCGCACGGTAAGGGCTATGCCGGATCCGGCACTGGCACGAGGCGGGAGGTGGCGGCGCCCGAGCATGGCGGCAGCCTCGTGCATGAGCAGTGGGCCACTGTGCATCAGGCGGGGCATGAGCTAGATCCATCGTCAGCGCAAGGCGGACGGTGGCAGCACTCGAGCTTTCCTCGTCCTCCCCTGTGCGCTCCTGCTTCCTTCCATTCCGAGGTACTGTAATGCACATCCTCGTACTCTCACTATGCCGTTTGGTTGATAATCATTATAGCTGAAACTTTAGGTGAATGGCGATGCTAGTCTCTTCGGAAGTACAAAACTAGTAATCGACTGAATACCAAAATGTCATCAATTAACACTCCAAATGCAAAATGTGATCAATATTTGACAACTTCAGGTGCACAGAGTTGGTTCCTGATAAGGTTCGGTCAGCACTTCAGAACACACTCAAGGATTACAGCTGGATTACCTTGATCTCTACATTGTAAGAAGCCAAAACCAATGAGTTGTTGTTTCAACTTTCTTACTGTGTTATGCAAATATGCAAGATCAGTTGATACTTTCTAATAGTTTCATGGCTTGTAAATAATTTATAAATGCTATTGTTGTATGTTCATGGTACAATCCCATTTTTAGTTAGCTAGGAACGTGTAATGTTCAATGGTTTCTATTCTGTGCTACCACAGTAGTTAGCTCTGGTATGAAAGCTTCAGATCAATGCATTTGAAATACTTGCAAAGCATTGGCTTTATTTATATGCTACAATGCTGCCTAGGATACTGTTCCATGTTTACTTTGAGTTGTCAGATTCCATTAGTATCAACTGATCTTGGAAGAGTAACCATTCAATCTTAAGCATCTGTTGACTGAGCGTGGATAATGAAATTAAGTACTGCTGGTAGCAGATATATTCATATATGCACATCTTAACTAACCATCCAAATAGTACATAAGTGTTTTAAGAAGGAAGATTTGGTCAGAACGCGACCTGCAGTTAGTTAATGCTTATTTTTATTTTTATTTTCCTCACATGATCGCCACAGTTAGTTAATGCAGCCTTGTGTCCTACGATATTTTTATGCAAGAGACTAACATGTCCAAGTGGTCATGCATGTGGAAGAAGCACAGCTGAAGCAGCCGAACAGCACAGCTGAAGCAGCCGAACAAGCTTCCCCCTGTGATGTGTGTGGAAAATAATGGTACACCCTGAAATCCAAGACTTAAGTTGTGCTAGCTGTTACTTCTCACCATTTTTTTTCGGTCCCTCAATATATTGGAATCAGTTCTTATATGTCGCTCGATGTCTAGACATAGTTGTTCTTATAGCCATCAGTTTTGTATATAGCTGATTTATATAAAATGTATGGTGGATTAATGAGATATGTTGCTTCGTATATGGTGGATTAATGATATCTTTTGCTTCCCATATGAAATGACATGTGATAAATTTGTGACTGGTGGTTTTTTGACGTCAGTTTCTATCAATGCAGCATAGGTTTTTATTTTTTAAAATACATCTTGTGTGATATTTTCTCCTCAAATTAATGCAATAAGTATCAACTAATGATGGGTCATTGCTGTTTCAGTTAAATATGGAAGCTTTGAGGACAGAACTCATTTTGAAGGTGAGACAAGAGGTGTCCGATTGTGCGAGTTGTGTCCTAGGTGCTCTCCCTGAACAGCTCAAACCTTTTCCTAAAGAGTGTTGGCATCAAACTAGTGCCATCCTCCAAATCATCATCGTAAAATGAAAGCGAGCTTGAGGAGCAACTAGCACCGGGCTACTACCGGTGCTGTACAAGGTGAAATCGATGAACTCGGGAAGAGAAGTGAAGAAGTTTGAGGAAAAGTGGCGAGGACACAAAAGGAGATGGAGGAGTACAAGAAGCTGATGAGAGATAAGCAACAAGGCAATGGAGGAGAACAATGCGCTGCTCAAGCGTATCTTGGCCATCAACAATGCTTCTTCGACATGAGCGTATTGCCAGAAAGCTGCTTTGGTTCATTAAGCAAGGGGTCCTTTGGTGATTTTATTTATGTAGTAACTTATGTTCTTTGGTGGTTGGCAACTTTTATTATTTCTGTGATGTTAATGTGAACCGAGATGAAACTAGTAGTTCAAATATGATGTCTAGTGAGTTATGTGAACCGAGTTTAGAATTGTTGATTAAGTTGTTGGTCATTGGAATCTTGGACTGTTAATTTATGGAAGCTTTTGGTCATTCCAAGTATTATTTGCATTCTCGTAATGAAATCAACATGTGCACTTGTGATGAATTATCGACCTTTCTCGTGACGATTTGGTAATTGATTACGTGATGAATTTCTATTTACTTCATGACGAAAATGAGAACCTATCACAGCAAGCCTTGTGGCCCAATAAAAATTGGACACGTGGACCATCCACATCACTGGCCACGTCAGCTGCCACGTGGTCGGACACGTCACCTGCAATGTGGACGCGCCACGTAGACAAGACACGTCAGCTACCAGCGTGGCAGACGTCGTCTGGCCGCCTAACAGATGGCAAGTCATGACGAAAAAGGGGCTATATCAATGATGAAAATAGATCGTCATAGAAAGAATACACTTCTATGACGATGGCCATTTCGTCATAGAACAAATGCACATCTATGACGAAAATAGACGTTTCGTCACGGTAGGTAAAATATGACGCGCATTCAATGACGAATACCATATCGTCACAAATTTGTCATAAAATAATACATGTGATGATTTTGGAGTCTTCAGTGACGAAAGAAGAGCATCATTGATGTACACATCCCTAGTAGTGTCTCTCGCATTCTCCGCACGCCGCTAGGCCGCTGAATGGACATGGTGGGCCGCTGCAATAAACCGGGTCTTACGCGGGCCGACGAAACGGAATTCAACGCTAAGCATTGCTTCAACGGAGTTTTTTAGATATTGTCGACAAGATATTTTCTTTCTTTTACCCTGCTACAAGATATCTTCGAAATCTTCCAACAGGCTCTGGGACTACGTGTGTACATGTCATCTTGCAATGACTGTGCTTATTTCTACACTGCTTTTCTTAGCTAAGCTGGGGATTGGGTTAGCGCCTGAGGACTACTACTTTGGAGCCTGGCACCACGTGATTACTTCACCTTCTGTCAGGTTCGGGGACTAAATGGGCACACTTCATCTAGCGGTGAATGTGCTTATTTTTGGACTTGGTCCTCTACAAAGCGACTAAGTCATAGATTGTAATCGTCCAAGCCCCCTGTTTTGGCTTTAAGAGTCAATTCAGCCTAAGGCATTGATGCTAAGCATCTCTCTTCGTCCCTGAGGGACTAAGTTCCTCCACGCTGACAAAGTCAGGGACGCTAAGCGTCTAACTTCGCTGCCCGAAACCTAAGTGGGCACACTTCATCTAAGATGGAGACTTCAAAAAAAATTTACTTGAGCTGCTTACATCCTTCTGACAAATCTCGACTTCACGTGAGTTCGAGCTCGGCTCCTAGTTGAATTGCTCGGACATATGCTCTAACAGCTCGGGTGCTCGTTCAACTGCTCGGACGACTTCCTCAACATTGGCTCCTAGTTAAACTGATCGGAAGCCTGCTCCTGCTGATTGATAGCAAGTTGGATAGCTCGGACAAGCTCAAGACAGTGTTGCTCAATGGATACAAGGCGCTTGGAGACTAGCTGTGGGGATATAACCCCTGATATCCACAAGGTTGTACATGGGCTGAGCCACCGGGGGAGGCCTAGCCCACCAGATCAAGTTGCGCGGGGCACGGCACAGGTCGGCGTGCGCCGCAAGACCGCGTGAAGCCTCCTTGACGGCGAAGGAGAATCTGATCGGATATGCTAGATATCGTATTCCTTGTAAACATGTATCATGTAACCGAACAGAATAGATGCAACCGACCTGTAACCCTACCCCCGTGCTATATAAGGCGGGTAGGGATCCCCACGCTTTCATCCAATCTCTCATAATACAATCCATCAAAGACACAGGACGTAGGGTATTACGTAAAGCTGACGGCCTGAACCTGCTAATCGTTGTCTCTTACGTTCTGTGTCACCATCTGGTTCCCTCACGCGCACCTCCACCGATTCATCTACTACCGTGGGCATACCCCTTGATAGACTGTTGAACGTATTTCGTCGATGGTTCCACATGGGAGCTAGGGTATAAGTAGATTTTGGACAAGGTACTACAACACTAGTCTGGAATGGTTAACTTCTCCAATTCTCAAGTGACATGATTGGTTATTCCTGTGTTTGTGTACAAATTGGTGTCCACACTAAATGATCTGTGTTTATCTCATGATGAACAAAAATTTCATTGAATCTATGTGAGGAGTTTATGGCCATGTGCCCACTTTTGTGATAGTTGGCATGTTGGTCCCTTGTTGTTGTTGCTGCTGCTATCATTGCATGATTTGTTGTAGCCATAGCTGTTGTTATCTCAAATTACCACAACCACATAATGTAGTATTGCACCCGTGTGCTTCTTCACCCCTAATGCAGTTTGCATCATTGGCGATCGCCACAGCTGGCCATTTTCATAAATGGGGATTGATGACCATTATGCAATAACTTCATCATGGCTTCCGAGGCCTATATTTCTATTAGCACTGACTATGCATCCAATTAGTCATGGGCACAAAGGAAGAGCATCACTCCTGATGAGTAAATTAAATGTGATAGGCATGTAGGAAACACACCACTATTAATAGTGAGTAAAAAAGTGATGGGCCTATAAGGCTAGTCTCAGTGGGGGTTTCATGTCCATGTTTCCAAGACTCTGAAGTGTTGGAAACAGTGTAAACACAAGTTTTATCATCATGGAACTCATTTCATCCCATGAAACTTTTATCATCTCTCTCATCATTTATACTATGCCATGCCAGCTTATTTAGGGCGTGTTTGGCATGGCTCCAACTCTAGGTGGAGCTGCTCCACTCCAGAACTCCGGGTGGAGCTAGCTTTGGGTGGAGTTGAAACTGTCTGATGGAGGTGTTTGGCTGGGAGGGTACCTTCAGCTCCAAAAAGACAACTTTTAGGATGAATTGCCATTGTTACCCCCAACTCACGTCCCCACATGTCAGTCTCTCCACCCTATCTTCTTCTTCATCAGAATGCCGGTTGCGCTTGAACCCAGTGGAGCTTCGCATGAGATGTGGCGGTGCTGGCCGGTTGAGAGCAGGACAGGGCTGTGGCGGCGCGGGTCAGCGGCGGCCGGCACGGGCCGCACCTTGCTCCCAGCGGCTGCAGGCGACCAAGCGGCGGCGCACGGCTGGGTCTCGAGGCCAGTGCTTGGCCGTCGCGGGCGTTGGGCCAAGCCGCTCCTCCCGGCCGGCGGCCGCGCCGCCTTTTCGTCGGCCGCACCGCGCTAAGCGCCCAAGCCGCTCCGCCCGGCCGCGTCTTGCCCCTTCACCGGCCGCACCGCACACTCGCGGAAGGATAGAAGCAACCTACGCGGGGCGGGGCAGGCGGCCTGGTTAGAGGCTGCACGACAGGCTCCGCGGCGGTCGGGCTGGCGGCGCCGCCCTACTGTGGATTGGAACCCCCAGGGTGGGGGATGACGGGGAGGTGGGAGCAGTGGTGGATGGTGGAGTGAGAATAGGCCGGCCGGCACGCACGACGGCGGCGGCATCGCATGGGACGGCACCGGCTGCGGCACAGACGGGGTAGGTGGGGGTGGCGGCGGGGGCGGGGGTGGGGATGCGCCCTCCGGCCGTCGGGGGAGTGTGAATGGCGGCAGGTCGGCAGTGGCGGGATGAGGCAGGGGTTGCGTCGGGAAGGAGACGGAGAATAGAAAGAACGAACCGTTTTCTGTGTAACCAGTGGCATTGGTGGGTAATTACCCATCAACTCCACGAGGAGGTTTATATTGGGTGGTTTTGGAGCTGCAAAAGATGTGCTCCAAAACTCTACCCCCATTTGCACTACAGCTCCATGGAGTTGGCAGCTTCATGAAGTTTTAGAGCTGGGGTGTTTGGCTGGAAAATTGGCTGGAGTTGCTGGAGTTCAGCTCCAGAGCCATGCCAAACACGCCCTTAATGCCATGAAACAAATAAAAATCTCATTGAGACTGGCCTAATAAACATTCACTTTTGACTCAATAAAAATAACTAATTTTCTGTGGCATGTTACTTTTTATGTCATTAGTGTCGGACCACAATCCTCCCTGGGCCATGGGTGACACAAATTAATGAGAGAAAACTATTATGGCCATCACAATTGCATGTCAAAAGCGAGGACCTTAACTTGTCACTTTTGACTAGTCATTACCGATGCATCCCGGATGACGGGCATGCTGCCCGTCACTTTCGCTACTTATTGCCTGTCTATTTGGTCTTTTCACATAGTGAAGATTTGTACGTTATTCTAATAATGTATGCATGAGGCGATGCAAAAGGAGAGAACTCCATTTTCTGTTCTCTAAAGAATAGTTGGTGCAAACGTCCGAAGTTATGCTTAATTATTTGAGTAGAAAGGATGAACCACTCAAGGGAAATCTGGCATGGAGATTGAATGGCCTTGTCTAGTAACCCATTACTGAAATAAAATTATTTCAAAACCCAATATCAACCAGGCTATCCGCTGTGGCCTTGTCTAGTAACCCAGGACTAAAATAAAATTATTTCAAAAACCAACATCAATCAGGTGGTCCACTGAAATAAAATTGTCCTATACTTGAGCAACTTTGTGGCATAGTAGCAACTTTGCGACCTAATAAGTTGCTTCTGTCTCCGGGTTATTCGGTGTGTAGTCTCTGTTAGTATCGACGCCCTTTTAATTAAGGTCATGTTCGCTTGTCTTATAATCCGTACTTTTCGGCTTGTCTTTTCAGTCGGAACAGTGTTTTTCTCTCACAACAAATCAGCCAGAACAATGTTTCAGCTTGTTTTTTCAGCGAAGCGAACGGGGCCTAAATGAGTACCCAGCTCAATAGTCTTCCATTGACTACTAGGTTAGATAAATCACTTAATTGGTCATCCCGGTACACCTCCTATACAATGTACTAAATAATGCCAACCTTCATCTAGGATCAAGCCAAAGGGAAGGAACATATCACAACCACAACTAGAACATATTACAAGTCCAAATACTTAAGTTTACAATACCAGGTTGTTCCACAAACTTAGTCCATCACACCAACATAGTTCATACATCACAAGTCTAACATCATTAGAGTCTAGCGGAAGTCTTTAGCATAGTTTTAAAAGATAACAATGTGTGTGCCATGTCCACACATCTACGAGGCTTGGCCTCTCTACCACTCTTGGTCCTCCTGGGGCTCTGGAGCATAGAAGAAGCCATGCACGGGTGCAACGTTACCTACAAAACTCAAGATTATCATAGGGTGAGTACTCAATTGTACTCTGTAGGACTTACCCAATATATTAAACAAAGGAGTATGCATTTGGAAAGTAGCAAGGAATACAATTGAATTTGCATAAACACATTTTATACAAGAATAATAGATGTGAACTACAAACTTAAGCAATCGCGAACGTAGCATTGTTAAATGAAATGAGCATTTGCATTTGGATCTCGATCTTCCATGAGTCCTTGTTTCAATTCAACTCTAGTCTATATCTAGAAGTATATAACTTATAGCTTTCGAATAAGAAACTCGGCAAAACACATTAACCCCACCAAAGACAAGGGATATCGCCCATAAGACCCGTCGGTACATAAGGGATATCTCGATGTCTCAACCTTTCACCAATCCAGCCAAGGGTGTCCATGAACGGTTAGATAGGTCCCCGGGTAATGGCATCCCATCTACCTAGCGCCACCTTCATGCCAAATTCATGGATAGAGCGGTTGCAATTAGGTACCTGGCTTGTCATCCCCATTTATGACAAGTGGCTTGTACAATTTTGTTCATGACTTGCTACCACGGATACACGGTCCTTAATCGGTTAGCGAGCTATGTCATCCAAGACCATTACCCATTTTGCCATGACCTTACCCCTCGCTAACCATTCATCACCATTCATTCACCATTGATCAAGTTTTAGATCATAATCCATTTATGTTGCTTTAGTGGACAAACATAACGAGAGATGAGAAACCCATCATCTTCCCAACTTCTACCGTCTAAGCATACTAATATTCGATACTTAAAGGTAAACAAACAATGTTTGAGTGGTGTGGTAACATCAAGGTATGAAAGCTCAATTAGGAAACTCATAGGTAAACTAATCATATAGTAACATAGCAATGCATTTAATTAACCATAGTTCATTAGTGCATTTGCAAAGCATAGGGATGCATAGGGGCCTGCCTTGAGCAGTCTCAGGTGGCTCGTCAATGACCTCAACCTCCTGGGGTTCTTCTACAACAACCTTCTCAACAGCTCCGTCACCTGTACATGTATGATGCTTGATGAGTAAAAATGCATAAAGTAAATGATGTAACATGCTATGCATTGATGTTGTTTCATTATGAATTAATCACATGTATTATGTTTATGTGGCATAGGGTGTATGGGTTGTCGGCCTGTATTGACGGGTGGTTTGTCAATACTATCGGACAGTCCGCGGTGGTTGACACTAAGTGAAATTGTGGGTGTGTGACCTTACAGACACTCCGTCACTAGGCGCGGACGCTCCGTCAAGGCTGGATAGAAGCTTGCTAGCCTTGGGTTGCAAAATTTTATTTAGACGGACACTCCGTGAGCATACACGGACTTAGGCATTTTGGTGATCAAGTTTGTGTAGCAGTGACAGACACTCCGCTAAAGGGCGTGAACTCTTCGTCAGTGAAGTATGTAGCCTCTGGAGGTCTCTGTTCTCCAGAATTGGAGGATGGGACGTTACGTCAGGGGTGACGAGTAGTCTGTCTGGGCAAGTCTGTAGGGTACTTAGTTTTTCTAAATGTTGGGGTTCGCACGGAATGTCCTGCCATATTCGACGGATGCTCCACCACGAACTCACGTCTCTCAGGTTGGAATTTAATCCTAAAAGTATTCCTATAGGACTTTCCATGGGGTTTGACGAGACTCCGCCAAGACAAGTTTGTAGCTCCTAACCTCTCTGTGTTGATGAGTAATTTTGCGGACACTCCGCTAGTGGTGACGAACGCACCGTGAAATTATTCAGTGCTCTGCTTAAGTGTTTAGGCGTGCTGTAGCATTGACGGAATGTTCCGCCAGGTGGGACGGACTCTCCGCCAGATCCTAGACAGTGCTATTTTGGTACAACTCGAAATGCAATTCTTGTGCTATGGTGTTTGCATGTGGAAAACCTTACTAAGGGAAGTTCCTAGCATACTATAGGATGTATCTAGCCAGGTGGTTCTAGCTACATTGTGTTCAAACATTTCCTATGTCTTGATTTGGTCATTTCTAGGTTTAGGTTCATGTGAAGCAAGAATTTGTGATGGAGCCTCAAATGTGCTTACCAAGGGCAGCAAGATGAAGATCTCAAGCTCCTCAGTGTAGTGGAGAAGCTGGAACTCCCCCTTGGTGACTTGGTTCTCCTTCTTGCCTCCTCCTCCTAGCTCCCAAACGGCGAGGATGAGATGGCTCCAAGGTGCTGGTGCTAGCCTCCAATCTCTTCCCCTTCTCTTCCTCCTTACTTGCTTGGATGTGTGAGAGAGTAGAGAGAGAGAGAGAGGGATGAACTAGAGAGAGAGAGAGAGAGAGTGAGTGTGAGAGTGAGGGTGTGGGCTGGCTGGTGCTTCTGGTTTCGCTCTCCACAAAGTGGACAGCTGGGCTGGGGTGTGGGGTCAAAAGAAACTCTCAAAGTGTCACCTAAGTGCTGCTGCATGGGCTGATTTGACGGACAGTCCGTCAAATTTGGCGGACTCTCCGCTAGTGCACGAAGTGCGCTGACAAAGCCTGACAACTGTCAGTTTGTGTAAATGGCTCGGCGGATACTCCATCAGATATGCTATTTGTGTTCGGACTATCAGGCACCAATATTGTTGCTTGATTATCTATATCATCATTGCAGTCTCCATTTTCTTCATTACCTTTATCTGCATCATGAATATGACGACTTTCTTCTTGTTTTTTATAGTGGCACATAAGAAACGCTGCAAGAATGGAACAGGCTGTGACAAATCCAGTTAGGAGGAATAACCCCCTAAAACTGCCAAAAGTGATAGCACCCGAACCATCCATTTCTTCATCATGTTGACAACTATTTTGGTCAATCCATTTCTTTTCGATTTGAATGATTGTATCTCCTCCTGTTATGTTGATGATCGCCTTAGATAGCTCAGCAAGTAGCGGAGACCGCTTGGGAAGTGCCTAATCAGTAAAGAGAATGTTTATATTAGGTTAAACATACTGACATTATTCAAAGAGTACCTTATTTTTTCAAACCAGGGCAAACCATTTTCTATTAATGAAGGGAAACACCCGGCAAACAGATGGAGAAACAGGTTTAAGACTTAAGAGTTTAGAAATAGACCATCAAACCAAAGGAACAAGTCTAGCAAATAATTAAGCCTGACTAGGGAGCCAAAAAGTAGACCTGTTACAACTGAGAAGTTGAAAGTTTAACACTAACCGATCTGAGATACTAACAACCAGACCACAATAGAGAAAGGATATCACATTGTATCAGATTCAACAAAACCATGCATATAAAAAAATAATTTATTCATCCTGATTTATCTAACCTTTTCAGGTAAAGTAAGACATAGGAATATGGAATTTAATTCAGTACATGAAGGCATAATTTTTCAACGGTACATGTTCCATGGTAGCTTAGTAGCAATTCTTTTTTCAAAAATTAAGAGATAGATGAAGCTGAACTTACAAATGCAAACCCTGCACTCTTGTAAATAGGTCCAACCATTGTGTACCCTTTGCAGTACTTTGCAAGAAACAACTTGATGTATGGAACATCTAGAACAAGTGCATCAACACCACCATTTTCAACTCCATTAGAAAGAGCAGCATGGAAATCATCTGGAGTATCATAGGGTCTCATTTTTGATCTATCGAAACCAATATCCACCAATAGACCCTCCATATAGGAACCTTGGTGGAATCCTACATATCCACCTTGCTTCTGAAGTTCATGAATGTCAGTCAATGCTGGTGAAAGTTGTTGTACAGTAAGTATTGATGCAAAGCTTGCTGTATAGCTTGATGCAAGGACTAGAAGAACAATCTTCCATACACGGTGTACTATTCGAGATAGAAAAGATTCGAGCATGTCCTCTGCAGAAGTAAATATAAAAAGATGTGTTTATAATAAACCAAGTCAATGTGCAAAGCTGAGGTAAAGCAAGCATGCTACTATGGGATTTTCAACAAAGCGGATATGTAGTATTTGTTTTCTCAGACTATACATCCAGTGTTTGTTCATTGAGGCTATTTCCTTTATTATTATTATTTTATTTTTAGAATTTATATCTTTTCAGGTTTAATCTACCTTTTTCCTGAGGAAATCAAGATGGGTTATACAGTGCATTCTGCTTTCTAAAACAATGGAGCTTTAGTGTTAAAAATCTTCTTGCAGGAACTTTTCAATGCTTCTACATTTTTAAGAAGGTTCAATGCATGTATTATCTAGGACAACTGTACATTAATAATCTAATTATTTGGCACTAATTGCCATGGTTAAAAAACTGCATACATAGACCAACAAAAAAAATAATGTTTTAGTGTTTTACTCAACTCTCTTCAAATATGAAGAAGAACATCAGAATCCGAATCCCCAGTTGTTTAAGTGAAAAGGAACCATGTAGATATCTGTTGCCACTTAGATACTCTAACAGGCAGATAGCAATTCTTGTGTAAATAATGAATATGATGCTTCTGAACCACATTCCTTGGCTTAGTGGTTTCAAGAAAATCCACATATTTGTGTCCACTTTTTCCTTGACTGGGACAATCATCCCCACGCCTGATTCCGTATACGGAATCGTGAAGTCGGCATACAATGATCTGTTGTATATGATTGTTATGTCTCCAACTGCTATGTCATACCTCTGCAATAGCAATAGTTAGTTGTATTTCTATTTTCTTAAAAAATGATTGTAAATTGTGAGATACAAATGATTCAACAATGCATGTTCTTTTATATCCAAGAAAAGGGAGAAAATTAGTGGTCAATAGACATTTGATGGGAAATTTTTCTGTTGGCCACTCTATATTTTCAGGGATTTTGATAGAGGACAAGGGGAAATTCATGTTTGCTCCTAGACACTAATGAAAAAGGTAGTTATTACTAGTGGACATAGCTCCAATTAAAATATTTCACCAATTTTGAAGGAGAAATAATTCAATGCCCCCATTAGTTAAGGAAGAAAACGCAGGGAGGGGGCATGTGGCAACCTCTCTTGCATTCTTTCTTTCCTATTTCCTCTCCTTGTTCAGCCTATGCATGTAAACTATATTCGGGTATTAAAAGAAGCGACATATCTAAACTTGGACTCATAATACTATGTGGAAAGGTAGAAAGGAATTGGGGAGCACCTTGCACCCACTATGGAGTGACTTGCACTTATATAGCCTGGTGCAACTTTTGTTAAAAGAATACAACAACCATATGATCAGTTAGTCTATACATTTCTAATATTTACTATAGTAAAATATATATGGAAGGCAGATTGAGAAACTGGACAATATCTTTTATAAATCATTTCTTACCTGAAGATAAACTTGGTAAACGAAATCATTATAACTCCTTGAACTCGTTGAATCTCCAGCTGTATCAAATGCCTGGTATTCATAGCTAAGTGCAAAAGGTAGCCTCTTTAGTGCGTTCTCAAATATGTCTATTGAAAGGCCACTCACTTTTGTTGCATTCGTGACAGGATCCTTTGATGTGCTTATAAACTCTGGATATGCACTTGAGGTCACACCAACCCTAAGCTTCTTACCACTTGCAGGAAATTCCCAGCCCCTTGGTATTTCTGTTGATTCTCCTGGCCAAGTTACTGAATTCAGATCAGGCATTGAGGCTGATGACCCTGTTATTTCCAATTCATTTTGATTTAAGTACCGTGAAAGTCCATTTTTCGAAGTCCAAAACCCAACATGTCTCCAAGTTCCTCCAACGACATTTATTATTTGTAATACAGAAACTTGCAATTGTCTTTCTGTAAGGTCAAAGTTTCCACTTATACCTCGAAATTTGTTTTGTACAATTTCTGTTAGGAGCTCAGCACCATTTATGGAAATAGCCAATGAGTCCAAGCATGTAGAGTTTTTATGGGGCTGCAGTCTCTTATTTCTGTTGCCAGACACCCCAACCTTTTCTGCAGCCTGTGCTAAAGCCCAAACTGTATCATAGGCCCATAGCCCAACTATGCTTATTGATTTATTAAGTGGCAATTGGATAGGGTTATATCGCTGGTAAATTTTGTTCCATCTTATTAAGAAACTAGTATCAAGTTTTTGTGATTTGGGAACATGAAATCTTACTCCTATTACACCATTCATTGCCTCAATGACAGATGGACTGAGTACATCGATGATGTTTGCTAATCCATTTGTAATGATCCACACAAATCCTTTGCTCATCATCCCTGCATCCTTAGCCATTGTGAAGATAAGAGAGGCCCTTGTCGATGACATATGAACAATGAATACCCTTGTTTGCATTGCCATTAACTTGTATAGTTCTTGCATAATGTCTTCACTTGTTGCTGACAAAGAGATACCACTGCGATATGGAACATAAGTATCACTATGTTGAAGTGCATCAATGAGGTGTGGTAGAATGCCTCTCCCATAGTCAGTGTCATCATATACCAGCACTACCTCTCTCCATCCATACGCTTTGATAAGAGAGGCAATACTATTCACTTGAACTGAGTCATTCAATGTCGCACGCACAAAATATGGTGAACTATCATAAGTGAGAGAGGGGCTTGTTGCTGTGAATGATACAATAGGTACTTGTGTTACACTTCCAAGTTTTGATATAAATGTAGCTTCCGATGATTTCTGCGGGCCAATGATGGCTTGCACTTTGTAGTTCTCCCGTAATTCAATAGCTTGAGAATTGAATAAGAATGAAAATTTGATCAAATAATATCAGTGAAAAAAGACTTGCAATTCTTGTGCATCTTTGTTTTCCAGTGCTTTCAAAATTGGAAAAATTATTTAAGCATAATGGGCTTGTTTAAGGTTGTAAATGATTCTGGTGACAACACCACAAGACAACAGAACATAAATATTCAAAATCGTAGCGACAACAACAAACATAGGCGAGGGTGGGACTAGTCTCTAGTGGGAAATAAGGGGACTACATTGCACGTATTCCGCAACCTGACCGCATTGCACTCATTCCAACAAATACAAAGGACAACAATCGAACCAAAACTCCATCTTCATGGCTTTACCGACTTCCATATTTCAATCAACCACTCCAAAAAGGTGTGTCAATCATAGGTGCTAGTCCAGGCAAGTGAGGTTGTTGAAGAAGGTTGAGCCAAGTTTTCCTAATGTACACACATCCATAAAGAGATCTAGGAGTTCATTGTGAGCAAATAGCATGTTGGCCACTATTAGGCAGCTGATGATGTTTCTAAGCGCTTGAAGGTCAAAAAATGCCAATGTACCTCAAGCTAGGCAAAGAAGTGACACTTTGTTGTTGAATAAACCTTACATGGTTGGCATGTCCCTAGCCATGATAGGTTGTGCAATGAAGAGACTAAGGGAGGCTGAACTCATAGAGTACAACCCATACCTTATATACTTCCATATGTGGGAGTTAGGGACATCTAGGAGGAGGCAGATTGTATCCGTAAGTTTAGGTACTCAAGGATCACTTGGACGGTGAGACCTCCTCACAAATCTCTCACACCCAACGATGGGATTTAAGCACCTCATGGATAGTCCTTACGTTTCTATCCTTGGGACTATTAGGAAAAGGTTAGGGGAAGGGACTTAATGAATTGGTCACTAATCCATTTGACCCTCTAGAAGAAACAAGACTATACATCCCTAACCTAGACTATCACAGAAGGTTCAAATAGTGAGAGATCATGTTGGGATGATTGTAGTTAATAGGGAAAGATAACAAAATGTGAGAGCCATCTATCATGCTCATCGAAAGCCAGTTCATGCATACAACAATGCCAAAGAGGAACATCTCATCATTGCCTAGACCTCCAAGATCCATTGGGAAACACATATTTAGCCAAGTAACCAAGAAATGTCCAAAGGAGATGGTCTAAGTTCCTCACCACAAGAAGGCTCTCTAAAGGTTTTCAATTGTGTGGTAGCCCAAGGTGAATATTAGTTGAGATGGCCAGATAGATGGTGATTGTGACTTGGTGAGGATCAGTTGGTCGCCGATGTGAGCTTATCTATAACCTTGTAAACTAATAATTGTATGTCAACATTGTTGACTTTGGTCATGAGAGTGAGGTGCATAGGTATTTTCATTGAAAGTTTATGACTGGCAAGGAGAAGTGCATTAGTGCCATGTCCACCTCCTTATGACTACAATAGATTTGTGTAATATGGCATTTGGATAGGTTCTAAGGTCACCATTAAGAGAAAGCTAGCCATGTCATTAGCATACATGAGATCGAGTAGTGTCCAATTGGTGTGAACAAAGGATGCCTCATCTACTTTGTTGATCATCATGATGAGGCATTATGACTAGTAAGAAAACCATTATCAACAAGGGATCCCCCTTCCAAAGACCAATAACATGACAACGTATGCGACACCATGTCTCTTTGTTAATCAAGAAAATCTATGTTTTGTCATGGAGAGGATCCATGATATCCAATTGGACTAAAGCTAGGGAATCCCATGTTCCCCTTCACCTCTAGAAGGAATGGCCAAGACATAGAGTTGAAGACCCTTAAAATGTTGGCCTTGAGGAGTTATGGTAGTCATTTACATGCAAGGGGTTGATTGCAACTTGCACAAACCAACAATTGTCATGAATATGTCAACCCTTGATGAAAACACTTTGGTTGGAGGCAACCAAAGAGGAGAGATAAAGTGCTAGCTAGTTTGCAAGTGCCTTAGAGATCAACTTTCTAAACCTATGTATGTGGCTTATGGGGGCAATAGTCCACCACAAGCTTGGGTTTTGTGGTTTTAGAAGGAGGACCATAGTAGCCTATTGACCAAATGGAAGCTATGTGTGTAGTGTCAATGGTGCATTGAAGGTGGCTTTGATAACCTACAAATTGATGATTTTTGACCGAATCCTACAAATTGATGATTGACCAAGCTATTTTGTATAACATACCAATGAACATGTCTAGTCCTACTTCTTTATCTAATAGGGGACCAGGAGGTTAGGTGGGCTATCACCCTTGAAATCTCCTCTTAGATAAATAGTTGACACAGATGGGAGAGATAAAGCGATGAAAACCTAAGCCGATCAAGTTTTAAGGAGTGTGATCTTCCTAAGACTATCCCAAAATGGAGTCAAAATATTCGAAGGCCATCTCCAACTTGCCTTTGTCCGATGTGAACATAACATTGACATTTTCCAAGGTTGGAATGAAATTCTTTATCGCAATAACAGTGTTGGTGCTCACTATCCACACACACATCTAGCCCCCATATTCTCTTAATATATATTAGCACATATTTCATATATATATACTATTATTGTATACATTAGCCTATAAGTTTTCCATGTGGTTTCATATTTAGTCTATGTTGTGTATTATTTAGAAAAATGGCAAAAAAATGAAGTGATTTGCACAAAGCCCATTGATCTACAAGCTCAAGTCCAAGGAAATAGATGGTCAACAAAACCTAGCAAAGGAGACTAGCCAACCCTCCCCACTAAACTGTGTGGGTTAGCTAGGCCCAACCCATGACTATAGTTGTCCATGCAGCCCGAGGCACGACGGCACGGCACGAAGCACGTTTTTTAGCCCGACATGAGCACGGCACGGCCCGGTGACATGCGGGCCCGAGCTGGCCTGGCCCGAGGCAGCAGGCCATGCCTGGGCCACTGCTTAGGCCCATGGGCTGGCACGGCACGGCCCGGCCTGAGTCAACCGGCCCGACAGCGGCCCGGCCACCCCCCTCCCCCTCCTCACTCCTCCTCCATTCCCCGTGGCCCAGTGCGGCCCAGCGCGGCCGGCCCAGCATCCCCGCCTCCCCCCCTCGGCCCCTCCTCATATGGCCCCGCCCCCACGGCCCGTGCAGCCGCAGCACACTACCACCAGTGGCCGAACCCTAACTCCCTTCCGGCCTTCCCCTCCGGCCCTCCCCCTCCCCGCCGCCACCTCCCGTTCCCTGCACCGCACACGCGTGGACACAACGTGACCGGCGACTCCGCACACACGCGGCGTGGACGCAGCCTTCTCCTTCCCCACCGTTCACCTGCTTCTCCGCCCTACAGCCGCCCACCTCCTCCCCGTGCACAAGCTGTAGAATGCCATGGCGGCCATCCGCGACCTGCCTCGGGCTCCTCTCCTCCTGTCCCTCCACAAGGCCGCGCCTTGGGTGTGAGCGCGGCGTGCTCGAGCTCCACCCCGCCGGCCGCCGATGCCTCGAGCTCCTGCTTCCCCGCGGCTCGCCGAATCCCACCTCCACTCCAACCCGCCTCCGCCGACGGTGGCCACCTCCTCCTCACCGCCAGGCGCTGTTGCTCCTCCACATGCCTCCTCTGCATGGATCCGGCCTCGTTCTCCACGGATCTGGCCTCCTCATTGCTCATCCTCCACGGATCCGGCCTCCTCATCGCTCATCCTCCACGGATCCGGCCTCCTCATCGCTCATCCTCCGTGGATCCGGCCTCGTTCTCCACGGATCCAGCCTCCTCATCGCTCATCCTCCACGGATCTGGCCTCCTCATCGCTCATCCTCCGCGGATGGAGAGGTCACGTCGTCTATGTCCTTCCGAAGCAACGACGATAGCCTGGCGCCCTAGCCTCCCCCTCTCTCTCTCTCTGTCGGTGTAGTGGGCCTTGGGCCGGCCCGGCACGCTGGATTAGCCGTGCTTCTCGGGCCGGCCCGGCACGAAAAACGGCCCACAGGCCCGTCCTTGGGCTGATGGAAAGGCACGAGGCCCGCAGCGGCACGGCACGGGAGGCACGGCGTGCCGTGCCGGCCCGACATCCTCCGGGCCGTGCCAAGCCGGGCCGGCCCGATGGCCAAGTATATCCATGACCATATGTTTGTCCATATTCGATTTTTAGCTGAATTCTTAAGAATGAAACATGCCAGATTTGGAAGGTTTACCATGAGATCAAGTCATTAAAGGAAGGGCCAACTTATTTTATCCACTAGATCTACTCTCAAATATTTTGATGTGCAAGGCCCACATGCAAGTGCAACAATGGGTTCTAAATTTGTTATAGTAAATGGCCGTGTAGTCCATTTAAACACTATTCAATGACCAGCCATGTCCGTTTAA
The DNA here is from genome assembly GCA_904845875.1 of Miscanthus lutarioriparius. NCBI lineage: Eukaryota > Viridiplantae > Streptophyta > Magnoliopsida > Poales > Poaceae > Miscanthus > Miscanthus lutarioriparius. The sequence continues at coordinate 43,746,690 of CAJGYO010000003.1, read as the reverse complement.
TTAACCGTTTATCCTGTTTAATTGGACATGTAACCTAGTTAAGTGGCCGTGTAGCCAGAATAAACACTAAATGATAGGTTCCTGACTATTTATCATTTAACATTTTGGTGAACATTATTGCTTCTAGAAGGTCCTAATGCCAACATATCCACAATATATGAGCAAGACTAATGTTGGTCCAACCCACATGGGCTGACTTGCCCAATCCATTTCTATTCTAGTTTTGCATACCCATAAGACATCGGCTCCCCACACCATAGATAGGTAATCCTTGACTGAAATCAGGTATCGATCACATACCAAAAGGTGATGTTTGGTAGTGAAATACATCTAGGTTGTCCTCAAGGGTGATGGTGCATTCAGAGCCAAAGGAGTGGCAAATCCAGGGGTGGACACTAGAGGGTGCATTCATGTCAGAGAAAGCCAACCCATGTGATGGGTATTCAAGCAAAGATGCATATCATCTCCCTACAAAAAGTTCCAGAGGTAGTCCGTAGTCCACATGTATTTCATGATTTACAAGTATTGTAAGATGGATTAAACATGTGTACTTCCTTTTGGGGATCTTGTAGGCATATTTTAATTATGTTCTCCTATTGTCTTTTATGTTTGAACATGTGATGCACCAAAGCTAGCACCTGACCACTAAAAGCACATAACACCCCAACAACCTCTATGGGAAGGGGAGGTGCAGGGTAAGTTGTGATTGTCCCTACAACCTTACAAGTTGTGTAAGCATCACATAGGGATGGAGGAGCAATGGGGCGATGATGAATGGAACCAATAAAAAGGCAACAAAGTGATGACCAATAACCAAACAACTACATGTCAAGATGGCAACGGGACATCCCCGGTGGGGACTAGAACCCCGTCCCCGTCCCCGATGTCTGCGGTTTCCCTCGCTCCCCGTCTCCGTTCCCCTTCATCTGGGCTATCATTCTCCCGTTTCCATCCTCGATTGGAGTTGTGGGGCCCCGATGGGTGCCACGCACCCGACTGCAAGTCAGGGGTGGCTTTGCCCGCATCGGCGTTGCGATGGGGAAAGTAGAAGGGCGAGGGGAAGTAGAGCCAAGGAACCGATGTAGAGGGTTGCAAGAGAGCTGATGTCGATAGAGGGAGGCACAACACCGCAAGAAGAAGCATCAGGATTCATCAAGAAGCCATTGCTGAGTGCGGAGGGAGCAAAACTGAGGGAGTGTAAGGGCGGCGGCACGACTCCGCGTTCCCCTTCTCTGACTCCGCGTCGAGAGCGTGAGTCATGAGGGCGGCGACGGCCATGAGTCATGGAAAAGGATGGGTGTGGGCAGTGTGAGCTAGGGTTTCCAGGCTAAATTTATTTTGGGTTGGGCTGAACATCTAGCACTGGGCTCCTTTTGGCCTGCTAGTCGGGTGACCCGACGAGTGATGGGGACGGGGAGTGCTAAAACGTTACAGCCCCCGCTTCACCCGATAGGGATCAATTTTAGTCCATGAACATCCCCGCGGGGGACAGTTTCAGTCCACGAACGTCCCCTAATGGATGAAATCCCCGTCAAGTATCAGGTATCGGGCCCCGTTGCCATCTTGAACTACATGGCACTAGAGGGTGCAAATGAGCTGCTCGAAGGATATGCCTCACCACCCAAGCCCAAGAAGGGTTGGATGAGATAAAGAACCCTTCCCGAGGTGTAGGCCCTAGAAAAAGGGATGGAGGACCTCGACTACTAATACCAGCTCTAAAGAGCCAAGGTCTAAAGAGATGGCTAACACCAAAGTAGCTCGCATGGGGAAGCACCATCCATAGATGACCTTCCATGCTCAAAGTGCATGAAAAGCCTCACCTTATGGAAATGGAAAGGGAATGGCTTAGGGTTTTGGATTCCATGGCCCTTGGTCCCTATCAAGGAGGGGCGACAAAGAGGTGACATGAGAGGGATTGAGAATGGATGATGGGAGAAGGCAAGTTGCAGGATTTGGTCGAAGAATATGAACACTAGCTAGTGGGAAGCAATAGGGTGGTGGCGGGAGCACATAGGAAGAGCTCTAGTTTGGTTGTTAACTATAAATTGTTGCATATGCAATTATGCTATGAGTGGTTTAATTTCATATATTATAGTGTTATATATTTAAGTTTAATCATTCTTGACTATGTGTTTAGTTAGTTACATAGGTTAATGGTATCACTAGTCTAAGATAGTCCTTGTATACTAGATGAAGACTAAGACACGGAGGAATATAAGCCGTCTGACGAGATTATAACATAGGGATATGTTATGTCCCGGGGTAAGAAGTTCCTGATCGAACGACCCCCCGACTGATCTCTCCAAGATTGCTCAGGGGCTCGCGGGCTACACCCATCAGGTGCACTCGCACGCAGCTTCCGGCCAAGGATTGGGCAAAACCCGAGCATGCCCTCTGCCTCTGTTAAGGGCTCAAGGGCTCGTCCGAGCCCCATGCTCCTGTTCAACGGTAGCATGAGCCTAATCCTTGGCCCTGCCTCCAGCGCAGGCCAAGGGCCAGGCTAGAACCCAGCACCCCGAGCGCCCTAGGGCTCGGGGGCTCCTCGACGCTGCCCAACGGGCGCAGCGTTGTTGTCCACTCTTTCGACAAGGTCACGCATGGGGCGTGACACAAGGGGACAAAACCCCTCCATCGGCTTCAGGGGCTCGGGGGCTTCTAGGCCCGCTCGTCAGCCCCTCAAGCCAAACACCTTTGCCACCAAGGAAGCCTCCAGAAAGTGCACCAGGTGGAGGCCGGTCCAAGCCGACAAGGCCTAACGGTCAGAGCATTAGAGCAGAGCAGTCGAATGACGCCCTAGGCTTCTTTGGCTCCGCAACAATGCTGAGGTCAATTCACTCCATAGTAGTGCCTTCCTGGACTCTGACATACATAGACCATAGACTAAACCCCCCAAACCACCATGTACCCGACCTACCTCAGTATATAAGGGAAGGTCGATCCTATAGAGGGGGGAAGACGAACAGAGGACGAATAGAGAATGGACAGAGTCCTCACGACAACTCAGATCTCTCCACCAAGAGCAGGGCCACATTGAGAGGAGTACTAGAGATCCTACCCGCCATCATCTTCTTCCTCTCCAACGAGGAAGAGACCTCACCACCGATGAGCCTAGGATAGCACCGAGTGATCCCCTTCCAAATCTCTTACACTTCTTGTTGTAACCCCGCCCCCGATTTGGGTGCTATGTGGAATACAAGGATCATCTGCTGCTGGACGTAGGGCCCCGATAGCCCAAATCAGGATAAACCATTGCATCATCCTTGCTAGAGTCCAAGACGCGTGCATGAAGCCTGGAGGGCACGACTGTGGAGTAGTTGCCCATAGAGGGTATGATCATGGAGGATTCATCGGTGCGAGGTGAAGGTGGAAGCAGGGGCCGGGGCTCGCGCTGCACCGCTGCGCTTTGTGGAGGCATCGGTCAGCAAGACCGACTTTGTGGCTTTCACTTGTGACATGCCTGGGCGTTCGTGGCTTGGCTTGTTGGATACAGACCAGCATAGGCTGGCCATTGTTTAACGAGCAGTTTCGTGTTACTAGGCATGTTAGGATGATGGCACGAGCATGGCACCTGGTACCAAGTCAGGCCGTGCTTGGGCTGGCCAAAAACATTGGCTTGGGGCCTTCTATACAACTACAATTAGAGCATTCCATCCCTTTCAAAGGCAAAGAAAACTTTTTAACTTGTAGCCCACTTCTGATGTTGAGGACTCTAATAAAAATGTGCTCAAGTGGTATTCTATTTTAATTTATCTGAGCGACTGCTACCATGACGTGTGTCGCCTTCGTCTATATATGACAGTTGCAATCAAAAGCCATATATATGTTTGTGTAGGATAACATTATTGGTTTCTGTAATAAAACATACGGATGTTTTCTTTTTTTTTTTGTTGATTGAAGCTGAACTGAGCAAGAGTATATCTATGTATTTCTATGATTTTGTAACATCGACATACCTGCTGAAACAGCTTGGACTTCACTGCCCATGGAATCCCTGACGTGGATGGCTAGCTTCGTGCTGTAGTTGGGGTGGACTGAATAGAAATCTTCCACAGCCAGTGAAATACTGGCTAGTGATACTTTCCCCACCAACGAACCCAAGTCAAGGATCACCCCTACATGGAATTCGTCTGCCCCACCCCCACCTCTATGTGCGGTGCTATTTTCAGCTGCAACGAAAGTGAAGACCAGTAGAAGAAGGAACAGTATGGTTTGAGGTATTTTCTCCATTGCTACCGTAGCTGCATGCACGGCCACTGAATTGTTTTGCGCTGCTGTGCATGTCATTTATAGCACAGCTTGTTGAGGGCCTAGATTCTTGTAACATCAAAAAGTTTACTTTTCAATATTTTACAACTCTCAGCCTTGTGGTATAAAAAGTTTTGTAAATGGTATACAAGCAAATGCTACAAGTGGTATCAAAGAGGGGCAATTAAGTAGAGAAGGAAAGTCATTTATGCCCATCATTGAATCAGCCAGTCTTGATTAGCACAATTGATGGTTAGCTAGCTTCCGATTGGCCAGCTCCTGATTACATACTAAGAAATTGTTATATTTGTTGATAAAATTTGAATACTAGTAGTACTTATATTTGTGGACGAAGGAAGTAGTATATACAATATACTTAATAATGACATCTGGCCATCTTGTATCACTTTCGGTGTTGATTGTTTCTATATCCTACCTTAGTTTTAGTTGATTTCTGGTCTACAGCTTTTCTAGATATCAGTTTCGGTAGTCCAAGCACTGGAAAGTTCAGCTGAGTTGCCGCAAGCTACATGCAAATCGAATTGGTTGTTGGAATTTGTTCTCGGGACGAAAGGTTGTGTTGCTTCTGAATACTGATCATCGATCTGGAACTTGTAAGGAAGTTCAGTTAGTAGTTTCTGTCATCTAATGTCTCACGGCTTAATTTATTTTACCGGTGACAGAAAACAGTGACTAATAGAAACACTCGGTATCAATGTTTGTTTGGTTCTGTTACATGACTTTTGTTGTTTATTTGCTGTAGCCCAAAGCCCTGGGAAATTCTGCTGGGTTTGCAGCAAGCTACATGCAAAGTCAAGTCAAGTCCAAACGAATTGGTTCTCGGGAACTAAATGGCGTGTGCTGGACTGCTGGTCAGTGGAATCCCTTCTCAGGAAGCAAAGAGCGCGTTGAATTTGTTTGTCATGTTTCCTCTAAAAAGAGGCTTGGGATTATTCTTGCGATGGAATAATGGCTTTGCCACAATAACTTATGTTGTCGTCATAAGACAACTTGCAGTCAAGTCAATACGGTCCTGTTGGGAGGATAAGCCCCATCTTCTAAGTTGATTATTGAAGAAAACCTTCTTCAACTTGGGGTTCATTGGTAAAAGATTAGATTGCAAGTTATCAAAGTCTAACTGAATATTTGAACGCTATATATCACAGTATTACTTCCTCCATTCTAAATTATAAGACGTTTTAACTTTTCTAGATACATTAAATAATGTATATCTAGAAAAGCTAAAAAGTCCTAAAATTTACAACGGGGGAGTAATACATACTAGCAATTAGTCATCTAGTTCCAACAAGTTAGTACACAGATAAACTGATAAATACGTCGACGAAGGTGAATAGGAGCGAACGGCATTATTACTACCTAATTTTACCCCCGTGTCTCTCAATCCTGATTACTGTGGTGCCATGGGAATTTACAGTTGCATCAATGGGGAAGCCGGGAAGGGATCGATAAAATTTAGATTTTTATTAAAAAAAACTCTCGACCTATGAGGGTAAAACAGCCCGAGCGTTTTGTTAAGAAGAAGATATTCTCATACAGATTGAGAAAACCTGTGAACCCATGTCCAACCCATGCACAGTGACATCATAGCCCATATCATTTTGACATTTCGTTTCTTGGAGCCAACCGAAAGTTTTGTTCCTATATGTGTTTTGAAATATGTTATTACTTTGTTTGGGCTAACCAAAAGTTTTATTCCCCTTTACTTGCAAAGTACCGTTCCCTTCTGCAACAAATGTATTTTACGGGAAACAGAGGAGGAAAATATGGAGAACTTACATATAACCACCTATACATATATCTTAATAATAAAGTAAATAGATCTTCTTCAGTCATTTAAGAAACCTTCCTTTGTACGCTGAATGTGTCTAGCGATGCAACGAAGTAACGAACGAGAACGAAGCTTCCAAGGACTTTTTTTAGATAACGGTAGATTAAACAACCGGCTTCTTCCTTCGAGAAGGAATTAGGCCACGAGTTCAATACAGAAGAACATCAACATATCAGCTGATCAAAACATCGACGATAGCACAAAACCAGTTTTTAACCAAAAACTAAACAATAAGTCTAAGATCATAAGGCCATCTGAAGAAAGCTGAGCACTGCAGAGCCGTAGTCTCTAACTTCTTGCATCCTTGGACAATAAACTTCTTCATGCCTTCACTCCTTTGTAACAGCCCCAACTGCCGTAGCCAGCGCGTAGCTCTGAACACGACCTGCAAAATAGATTTTGGACTGTATTTATCAAATACCAATTCATTTCTTGTAAGCCAAAGTGACCAGACCAGCACAATGCAGCAGCTCCTATAAGCAACAAGCTTTCAAGGACTTGTTGGTGTAGGACATGTCTGACATGATGCGCTGCTGTTCTCTCCATCCAATCGCCTTAATCTGTGCCTCCCGTGCTCTCAAGTGAACAACAAGTGCAGCATAGGGGGTTTGTAGGAGTGATATAAAGCTGAAATTAGTTATGATCGAGATCGAAGTGCTCTAAAGTAGAATGATCCTGCTATGCAAAGACAAACATGCTTATCGAATTTATGCTCTTGTATGCACTAAGCCAGACGATTGAGAGCTAAAGGATATGGCATACCTGTTGTGTTCGCGAATGTGTATAGCACTCATACTTGCAAAAAGAATAACGAAAATTGTAGCCAAATGGTGAGAATAAAAACACAGATTCAGTCGTTTGTACCACAACAATATGCCTGTATTCAGTTTCTTTTATAACTTTAGTTAAAAAAAACGCGCGCGGCTGACTTGGGCGGCCGAATTGTGCTTCCAGCGAAGTGAGCAACAGGAGCAGTGCGCGAATCAATTCCGGCAACTTGGCGTGGGCGTCGATTTGGACGAAAGAACGAAGAAGTGGGACGACTCCAAGTGACACTGCTACGAAGAAGACTATCAACAGCCTGTTCGGCTGGGGCTCAAACGATCGTATACGATCGTGGATTATTACTGTTCGCTGGTTTTGTGTGAGAGAAAAATACTGTTCTGGCTGAAAATTTACGATCGTTTACGATCAAGCGAACAGGCCGCTAGCCTCGGAAAAGCTGAGTGGATGGATATTAGGCAAACAGAAATGCTGTGCCAAGGCGTCCGATCGTCCGGAGGCAAGCAGACCACGACATCAGCTCAATGGCCCAACGGTCGTATCCTCTCCAACACTTTGGACACTTCCGTTCTCCAGAAGGCTTCCAACACTCGAACACTTCCGTTCCGCAGCGCCGTGACTGCACTCCGCAGCGCCGCCTCGGTGTTTTCCACGACATCCGAGTGCCCGCCGGCCGGCATCTCCATCGCGCCCATGCGCGGCCACCCACCTTCCTCCATCTCCATCACGCATCCAGCCCGCCGCGGCCGCCCACCTTCCCCTCCATCTCCGCTGCGCCTCCCGTCGCCGCGGCCTTTTCCATCGCACGGACAGCCTTCTCCATCGGATCGGTGACAACTCGCGCTAGATCCGTCGCGGCCTTCTCCACCGGAGCGGCAAGCTCCGCGCCATTAGCAAGCTCTACACCGGTGAACTCCACATGGCGACGAGCCAAGGAGATGTTGCGCTGAAAGCGCATGTTGCAAACATATGTTTCAGGTGTTTCAGATGTATGTTGCAAGTGTTTTGTATCGATGTTGCAAAAGTAGATCAGGATGTTGTATATATTGCAATGGCTATGCACATATGTTTCAAGTATATGTTTCAAATGTTTTATCTATATCAGACGTATGTTGCGAGTGTTTTCATCTAGATGTTGCAAAAGTAGATCTGGAGGTTGCATATACATGTATGTTGCAAGCGTATGTTTCAAGTGTTTCATACGTCTGTTGCAAGTGTTTCATCTGGATGTCGCATATGTTTGCAATGATTTTCAAGTGTTTTAGGTGTTTTTGCAAGTGTTTCAGACGCATGTTTTAAGTGTTTCATCTGTCTTTCTTTATTGCGACTGTTGCATCTGAATGTTTCAAAAGTAGATCGGGTGTTGCACATGGGATGTGCGTGGCAAGCGGCTGGCGGCGTGGGCGGCGTCCGAGGCGGTGTGGGCCCGTTGATGGGGCGCTCGCTCGCTCACTGAGCGGGTACCGTCCGACGTTAGCATCCCGGATCAGACGTCCGGGCGCTAGCAAGTCCCATTATGCAAAATATGTGGTGTATTTTGGTTTAAATTTTTTGAAATTTAGCACATCTATAGTACATACAAATATGTACTCACACAAAAAAAAATGATGCACATTCAAACTAGAAAAAAATCATACGAAAATGACAAATACGAGGTTCATGTGCACTAAAAGCAAACTCTAGAAATTTTTTATTTCACTATTTCTCACTGGATAAATCATTTTTCTTTCCCACGGACGGGTCGGGGTTTCGGCCCAACAAAGCAGGCCAGAAGGAATCCGGCCGGTATTCGCAACCCTTTTGGCCCATTAGGCAGTCCGCTTCCTGCGTCGTGGTCCACACCCACCACGGAAAAATGGAGCCTCCGCAAACCAAGGAAGCCGTTTCTCGGGCTGGGGACGGACGGCTGGCCGGCCGCTGGGCGGCTCGTCGGTCGGCAAAGGGGATCTCGCAGGTGACGCCGAGACGGCGGCCACGAAGTTGTGCGGCCGGTGAGGCTGTCTGTCCTGCGCGAGGATTCCTCAATTTCATTTCTTCTGGTCTAGAGGTTTTACTGCGCAGATCGTCGTCGATTGGGCATGCCCAAACGCGCATGCCATATTGCTTGATTTCTCTCGCCAGATCATTCTTATACACATTTTGTGTTGGTTTCTTATACACATTTTGTGTTGGTATTATGGCATATAAACATGATATGAGGTGGACTACCAGACTAGTTTTGTTTTAATAATTTTTTGACAATAATGGCTGGTTGAAATGTTGAGATGTTTTTTTATTTTACAATAATGGCTGGTTGAAAAGCTAAGATGCGCTAGTTTGCAATGCAATTAGCTTTCAGTTGGGTTGCTCGTTAGCTGGTTTTATTGACTGAAATTCTGGGACGCACATGTGCACATGCATATACATAATACATCTTGAATACATCTTGAATGTGTCTGGGTGAATTCTGGAGAATGGACCCAATAGAAATTTGGATTAGGTTCATCGACTCAGTCTTGGCACAACAAACCATTGCTTGCTGCTCCATGAGATGAAATATCTGGACATGTTTGGACTCCTGAACCAGTTGAGCTGATGAGTTCTAAGGATATATCTATCTCTTGTTGGCAAGCATCATCTTGTGCATCATTTGGCACGGTCATCTGCATATTTTGTGCCTGGTTGCTATCCTGTTCCCTGTCTTGGTTCTGCTCGTTGCTATGCTCTGATCCATATCCTTCCTCAGTCTGGTGATCACAACCTATGCTGTTCTTTATCTTGTGCTTGTTTTTGTAGAGGAACATCATCAGGGCTAGTAAAAGAGCAGAAGTTGAAGCAATCCCTGTGACTAGAAAGAGTCCTGAAAAGCTTTTGAAGTTTAGACTACTCGAGCTGGCGATGGTTCCATCATTTTGACAGGTATGTCGTTCTCTGATCCATTTATTTTCTATGTGGATGATAGTGTCCCCTTCTGTTATGCTGAGGATTGCTCTAGAAAAGTCGTTGACCATAGGGGATCTCTTGGGGAATGCCTATTCAACAAAAACAACAGATTCAGTAATACACAAACCAAATACCTAATAGTTATTTAAAAAAAAAATGAAATGGTTAGCATTCTTAGCTTCACAAACATCCACAAAAAACATGCATTAAAGATTAATGAAATTGCATGGTTCTTGCAGTTTCCAACTTTTGGAGTGATCTACTATCATTGGAACTTGGAAGTGCCAGTTTCTTGTTGGATGAACATTATGATTAACAGAAATATGTGAATGGTAACCTACATCTTTCCATTTTCCCCTGGTGTTGATCAAAGTAGGATACATAAATTTTGTTGATGCGTGTCAGTACATTTAATGTCTTCATGTACTTTTGGTCATCAGGCATCTTCTCAGAACAATTTGTATTCAAGAACCAATAACAAAACTTTAAATATACACAATCCTACTCCACTGTGTATGTATTTACATGTTTGCATCTCCATTTCAGTATTCTGTTTGAAATAGCATGAAATGTGTTGAGCCACAAGTGCTGCAAGTTATGACTGCATGTAACTTGCAGCATTAGCCAATAGTTTTAGTAAGATTTTTTCTGCAAAATCTGAATTTACAAAGAAATAACTGTTTTTGAAAAGCCACCACAATGCCAAATAAAGCCTTAGCTACTGTGCGTTGTTATTTTCAGATGTGGTCTGTGTTTCTATAGAAATTCCGTCAGGGAATCTCCATTATTATTTTCTCAAGTTTAAGCAGATTTCAAGTATATGTTTCCTAGTTCATAACATTTAGAGGCCTATAATGCACACAACATATCTGGTGTAGCTAACTTACAAAGCCAAAACCTTCAGACTTGTATATTGGTCCAACCATTGTATAACCTTTGCAATTCTCTGCTAGAAATATTTTGATATATGGAACTTCATGTATGAGGGCAGCAATGCCACCATTTTTGCTCCCTCTAGAGAGAGCATCAGCAAAATCATCTGGAGTATTGTATGCCCTGATCTTTCTTCTGTCAAAGCCAAGTTCTTCTAATAGATCCACTACATAAGAACCATTATGATAGCCTACATATTCTCCTTTCCTAAGCAGTTCATGAACATCAGTTACTGTGGGTTGAAGCTGTTGCACGGTGAGAATTGATGATAGATTGGCTGTATAACTTGATGTAATCACAAGAAGTACAAATACCCATACAATAACAACCAATCTAGACAAAATACTGTCCACTCTCTCCCCTGCAACACGATGAGCAATAACAACCATCAATGTGCCTTCAAATAAATCGTGAATGCTAAACGTACTATCGGTCATGTCTGTACTGAGAAATTTAAACAATTATTGAAATGAATTTATGGTGATAGACTGCAATGGGAGAATATTTACATATATAAGATTTTCTGTTCACCCTAAATTTAATAGTACAAGTCAGATTAATTTTGTTTTCCAAACAATTCATTAAGAAATTCATCACCTATTAAAGGATTTATTAGCTATTGCAAATGCAGTAAATTAGATGACAAGAATCATCACTCACTATCTGCAAAGAAGGAAAAATATATTGCTATCCCAAGCTGTCGGAAAAATGAACCAGTCAGTTCAGCATTATTGATTCGCCGCTCCAATAGCCAGATGACAATCCCTGTGTAGATGAAGAATGCAATGCTTCCAAACCACAAATCAGTAGTTAACGGCTTCGTGAATACCCATATATTCTTATTCTTGTTGTCCTTGACTGGCACAATCATTGCTACCCCAGATTCAGTGTAGGGTAGTGTGAAGTCAGTATAGGAAGTTCTATTGTACCTGATGGTTATATCTCCAATTGCTGCATCATATATCTGTAAGCATAACATTTATATAGTGTTATAAGGCATTAAGTCACTTCTTTTACTTGAACTTTTGGAAGATAACTGTACCTCTACTTAAACATCTGATCAGTTGTGCTAACTACTGGACCCATAAAACTAATGATATCCCTCTATACAACAACAACAACAACAAAGCCTTTAAGTCCCAAACAAGTTGGGGTAGGCTAGAGTTGAAACCCAGCAGAAGCAATCAAGGTTCAGGCAATGATATCCCTCTATACAAAGTAAATTTAGTATTAGAGATAACGTGTACATATACTTTGAACTCTGTCCTTACTCCTTGTAGAAGCTGTTTGTTTTACTTGAATTACAGGATGATCACTATGCCAATCCTTAAGCTCTGTACACTGGCAATCATGTGGGTTTGTGAATAACATAAGGATAATAGAAACATCACAGTCGGCATTCTATCTAAAAGCAGAACGGAAGACAAAACATCTAGTCAGTTGTGCCTTAACTAGTTGGTTCGTACAACTAATAATGCTCCTGAGTAAATATGGTTTGAGTTCTGTGCTCATAAAGCAGGGAATTAATATCTTAGTTGTTTCACTGTTCACACATTTTGAAAAGAAAACAGCGCTTAAAAAAAATCGACCACCTAGAAGGAACTACGAACCAGGCGGCATTGTAAATAAGAAATAGGCACTCAACCTCATTTCAAGACGAAATTGGCTTGAACTTGGGTGATGGACAATGTATATCAACATCTCCCACTAACTGAGGTTGGCTTAGTTCCTAAAAAACTTCTATCTGATACTGGTACCAATTCACTTACGATGGTTCAATTCTTAAAAAAATAATTTCTGAACCTTGCCTAACAAAATAAGAATAGCAATTCCCTTACCCCAAGATGAACTTGGTAGACAAAATCATTATAGTTCCCAGAGTCTGCAGTACCAAATGATACATATTCATAAGGTATTGCATATGGTAATCTCTTCAGCACCTCTTCAAATACATCGATGGCATAACCAGTAGCAGTTGTTGCATTAGTAGTAGGATCTCTTTCCACCTTCATGAACTCTGGATATCCACTATACCGTACACCTACTCGGAGCTTCTTTCCATTAGTAGGAATTTGCCATCCTTTAGGCACTGCATATGATTCTCCTGGCCAAATTACTTGATTAAGATCAGGCATAGAGTTTACATTTGTCGTTTCTAATTTGTTTTGATCCAGCTTCCTAATGATTCCATGCTTTTCTGTCCAAAAGCCTATCTCTTGTGGAGCTCCTCCAACCACATTAATTATCTGGAATGTGGAAGGCTGCAGCTGCCTATTTTTAAGGTCAAAATCACCACTTAGACCTCTGAACTTACTATGTAAGATTGCATCTAGGAGGTTTCGACCAATTGTAGAAATACCCAAACCTCCAAAACATGTTATGTTCTTCCTGTGCCACTGCTTCTGAAATACTGCATTGCCCATGCTAACATTTTCTGCTGCTTGCGCCAAGGCCCAAATTGTATCATAACTCCAGAGTCCAAAAATGCTTAGCTGAGATGGTGCAACTGCAACATTTGGATTGTCTTGTTTGAATCTCTTATTCCATCTTGCAGTGAAATTATCGAGTTCCTTTGATTTAGGCACATAGAACTTCACACCTAGTGCACCATTCATTGCTTCAAGTATTGAAGGGCTGAGTGAACTAGCAATATTTGTGATCCCATCTGTCAAGATCCAAGCATACGTATCACTCATCATTCCTAGCTCCTTGGCTTTCATGAACAGAATAGAGGCAATAGCAGATGACATATGCACGATATAGACCCTGGTTTGCATTGTCATTAGCTTGTAGAGTTCTTGCTCAACTTGGTCGCTGTTTGCTGATTCAGAGATTGGACTACGATAAGGCATAAACCCTCCAAACTCTTGAAGTGCATCAGCCAGATATGGTATTATACCTCTGCCATAGTCTGTGTCCTCGTAGATGGGTACCACTTCCTTCCAACCATAGGCTTTAATGAGAGAAGCGATGCAATTCACTTGATCTGCATCACTTAGTGTTGCACGCAAAAAGTATGGGACATTTCCAGATGAAAGAGTGGGGCTTGTTGCAGTGAAGGAGATGACCGGAACATGGCTCTCGTTTCCAATATCAGACACAAAAATAGCCTCTGAAGATTTTTGGGGACCAACTATTGCTTGCACATTATAATTCTCCAGAAGGTCTACTGCTGTAAAATTGAATAATTGTAACAGGGATGAACTTTAGTTTACAAGTGCATTTGTTTATATTCTGGTTGTAGCTAAGATATCTGAAATCATATGCAAAGCAGTAGTGCTATAACTCAAAATATTATCACTTTCACTGGCCCGTATAATAATCCATATTCCCTGTTTCAGTCTTTTGATTATACATATTAAAAAACTTTCTGATTTTAGCTAAGAATGGCATTATTCTTAGTTGGAGTTTTTGGAAGAAATTCCTATGGTGTTAATGTGGGCAAATAAAACATGAGCACTGCAGAACAGGTGCAAATATAAGTATCAAAGTACTGAAAGCAGAAATTACCCTTATCTTTGGGTGCCTCATTGTTGTTCGTTTAGTTTTGTAGCATGTGTTTTTCTTTTATTTATTTCATTCTTCTTAGGTATACCTTGTCACTAACTTTCTGCATATATGTCAGCTCTACTTTCTGATGATTAGGGGAGATATTGAACAACATATCAGACTAACACTTTAGTGAACATAACATTTCAGTTATGGACAAAACATGCCAGATGTTCGTATGTACAACAACAAATAGAATGGTATAAATAAAATTTGTAGCATGCACCACACCATACATATTACTAATGGATTCTAGTCGTGAACCGCACTTTTTTTACTAGGACTACCTTCTTAAGTAGAGAGGGATGGTGTGGGTGTTTCTCTTGTAAATATGGAATTTTGTCCCTTCTTAGTGTAATGATACACAGTTCTCCTGTGTATACAAGAAAAAAAGGTAGGACTACCTGTACAGATGGCATCTTCGGTGCAGACCTTTTGAAGCTAGGACTACCAAGCACGCGCGCGCACACACACACACACATTCTTAACGCTCTAGTCTTCGCATGATATACAAAACAAAATTCCACAGCTAGTTTATGCTTTCATTTCTAAGTTCTAACAATGAACAAATTGTAAATGTACCTGCTGAGGCAGCTTGGATATCTTCATTGGAATCCCTCATGTGGAGAACTAACTTTGTTCTGTAGCTACTGTGAACTGAATAGAAATCTTCCAAGGCCATCAAAATACTCATATGCGCAATTTTGCCCACCAATGACTGCAGATTGAGGATGACTCCAACATTTACTGTTCTGGGCTCTGTTTCAGTTGCATTTTGAGTAGCTGTGATATTGGAGATTAATAC
The DNA here is from genome assembly GCA_904845875.1 of Miscanthus lutarioriparius. Lineage (NCBI taxonomy): Eukaryota > Viridiplantae > Streptophyta > Magnoliopsida > Poales > Poaceae > Miscanthus > Miscanthus lutarioriparius. Next base: position 43,731,604 of record CAJGYO010000003.1, on the reverse strand, counting down.
CAACAAGAAGATGATCCTGGATGGCATCTCCATCCCCCGAGGGTTGAGTTCTACATGACCTGTGGAGCCACTGTGATGCCTTATATAACTGGTTCGAGGCACCATTATTCTAACTAGGTTTTGGCTTGGTCAGCTCTGATCTACAATGCCAAGTTTCCATTCTGATTACCTTTTCCTCTTACATTTTGCTTGCAAAAAGAGATACCTCACTGTTGACAAACACAATGTTTTTTTTAGTTGGACAGGAATGACAGGTACAAGTGTACAACGCCATTGTTTCTGGAAACTTACTTTCTACAGTGATGAGGGTGAAAATGAGAAATCCAAGCAGAATCAATGAGCTGGATGGGTTACATATATAGTCAATCTTTTGGCCCAAAGAACTGGGGGTCTGGGACTGTGAGAAGTCAAAGGTGACGTTTAGCATGCAATGGACACTAGAACTATCCTATGCATTGGACCGCTATTAAGCCTCTTTTTTTATGAGAATTAAGGTATATGAACTTAGTTGTCTCTCCTCACACATAGAAATGTAGCCACTGACCCACTGTCATTTGACCTAACTTGTATGCGCAGCGATGATCTTTTACTCGTTCTTTCAAAAGAGGCTTTGAGATTTCTGCAGATTGAAGAATGGCCTTGTCATACACAGCTCATGCTGCTGTAAGACAGCATGCGGAAGTCAATGTGCTTCTGTTGTGAGGATGAAGTCCCGAGTCCCCATTTATATGACCCTCAAAAAGTCAAAAGAAAACCTTCGTGGTCGACTTGCAAGTTGCAAATGCCATGGAGTTGGTTGCTTGAGAATCAGATCGCTGGTCATCGAAGTCTGCAAGATCCATTGGATTAGTCAAAAAAAAAAAAACTTTTGTGAACCTCAGCTGCTGCTCGTCGGAAGCTACGTGCTAACGTTTGTGCTGTGTGGGCTACGTTTCTGCATTTTCATGTTTGCTATCTGGCTCGCTCTTGTCCACACCTCCTGAGATTTTTTTTTATTTTTAACACTTTTTTTTAAACTATTTTTAAAACTGACACTGTTTAATTTTTTTTCTTTAAATCTAGCACTTTTTGCCGCGCCTGTTCGCATGGCGCGGCGAATTCAATCTGTCGCGCCATGCATGGGGCGCAGCGAGGCTGTCAACGTGGCAGCGACCAGGGCCGCTAGCCGGTGACGTGGTCCAGCTCTGCCGCGCCACGCATCACGGCGCGGTAGACCCTTGTACAGGCCTGCGGCCCGGCCTCGCTTCCCTTTCCTTCTCTCTCACTCGACCCGTTTGAAGCAGAGCCGCCGTCGCACCACGCACTCCCGTTGAGCCCGCCACCGCCCTTACCGCTGCCGGCCAGACGCCGGACGCCGCCACCACGCGACGCGCGCCGCAGACGCGGCGGCGCCGCCCGCCGCCGCCCGCCGCGTCGCCGCGGCGCCGCCCACGACGTCGCCGCTGCCACGCCCACCGCCTTCGCCGCTTACCGCACCGCCGCCGCCGCCGCCACGCACATTGCGCCGCCCGCCACGCACGCCGGTCGCCCGTCGCCCACGCACGCCGCCACGCCCGTCGCCCGCCCGCCACCGCCCTCACTACCGCGTCGCCACCCTCACTGCTGCGCCCGCCACTGCCGCCGCCGCCCTCACTATCACGCCAACAGACACCGCTCAATCAGCTGCCGCGCGATCTCGCTCTATCTCGCGTCCACCGCTGCCTGCCGCCGCTGGAGGCTAACGCGCGCCTCCCGCACCACCCCGCCTGCCCAGTCTAGCGCGCGCCGCCGCCATGAGGACGAGAAGCGCCAATAACCACGAGGATGAGAGCACGCTGCTGCCATGAGGTACTCCCCTTGTGTATTTGTTGATTGAATCGACATTGTTGTTACTTAGGGTTAAGATGCAAAATTAGTTTGAATAATTAGTTAGTATAGTTAGTATAGTAAGTTAGTACAATAAGTAAAGTTAGTTAGTTTAGTTAGTATAGGCAGTATAGTAAGTTAGTACAGTTAGTAAAGTTAGTTAGTTTACTTAGTACGGTTAGTGAGTCTAGTTAGTTATTGTATTTAGTATAATTAGTTGTTGTAGTTAGTCTTGTATAGGTGTTAATATTAGATTAATTAGTATAGTTATAGTTAGAATAGGTATTAATATTACTATGAACAATACGTACGACGATTTCAACGACTTGATGAAGTTTCTTGAAATGCTTTTGTAGATGGATTGTTGTGTTAGAGTTTTTTACGGAGGAAGTGTTAGGAGAGAAGATGGTATGTGTTGAGGATATGGAAGAAGAATTGGAATGGTTTGATGAACCTCCTAGCTTCAACAACCTTTGTGCCCGTTTGAATGCAAAGTTTGATGGTGATTTCACATTGAAGGGGAGGTTTGATACTGGGAATACTAGGGCACACTATGTCCTGATGCCCTTGCGCGACCCTGCTCACTAGTCCCGCTACAATAGGGTGCTCCAAGGTTCCAATGTGCCCATGGCTGAGGTGGTGGTGGAGAATGGGTATAGGATGCAGGGTGTCCTGGACGGGCCGTCTATTGATGATGTTGGAGGCAATGAGCAAGAAATGGGGGTCGAAGGGGAAGCAACTCAGGGTAACATGGATTTGGATGGTCAGTTAACGTAGGAGCAGTTTCATTTTAGTCAAGTAGGTTGTATAAGCAATGACTTCGATGTGAACGAGTTCGAACTAGAAGAGGAGGAACAGGAGGAGGACAGGATCAGTGATGTAGTTAGCAGTGATTCGGACAATTCAGATGATGACCAGGGAGATAGACATGATATGCCCACACCGGTTGATGTCATGCTAGTACCTGTTCATGGTATGCTATTACTAGCACCAACTAAGGTTTTGCATGCTATCTAGGCTTAGGGTAGACTAGTCACAGATTTGCCAGCAGATGATACCCCCTATGATTCATGGGGCAAAATTAGCGAAGCGCAGCAGTATGTTCCACTACCACCTTACACAGTGACTGAGCTTGAGCAACTAAGGTCGATGAACGTACCTTTCAGGGGCGTTCCGAACTATAGGGATGTTAGCATGACGGATATGGCAGTTTGTGACACCGGTCTCCAGATGTGTAGGAAATCATTGTATGACCATGAGAAAAAATCCTTAGGAAGGGGATGATATTCAATACAATGTCAGAGATGAAGCTCTTCCTTCAAGACTATGTTGTGTATCACCATAGGCCGTACAACGTCACTCATTCGGACCAGGAGTTGAGGTACCACATGATATGCAAAAATGGTTATATGTGGAGGTTAAATGCACAAAAAAGATAGAGTGATGGCAAGTGGAGGATAAGTAAAGTGGTCGAACCCCACACTTGCCTAACAAATAGGGGGAAGGAAAATCATCAGCAGCTCATTGCACGTTACCTTGCCCGTCGTATATTGGGGCTCGTTGATGACAATAACGACATTTCGGTGTCTTCGTTACAACAGTCCATATCTGGATTCGTTAAGTATGATGTGAAGTACGGAAAGGCTTGGCGTGCTAAGCAAATTGCCCTGACGATTCATTGGGGTAGTTGGGAGGAAGCGTACAACAGGGTGCCCCGCATTTTATGTGCAATGCATTACTACAACCCTGGCTTGAAATGGTTTGTGGACACCGGAGGGATGTATTTTTGGGACCCATTGAGACATGTTCTCTATCGTGTGTTATGTTCGTTTGCGCAAACGGAACATGCATTCCAGTTTTGTCAGCTAGTCGTACTTGTTGATGGCACTTTCCTGACAGGAAAGTACAGGGACACCTTGATGATGGCTGCTGCTGTTGATCCTGAGGACCAGATAGTATCCATGGCTTTTGCTTTGGCAGAAGGAGAGAACAATGAATTGTGGTCATGGTTCATGCGGCTTCTACGTGTACAAGTGTTTGGCCCATCTCGCACTATATGTCTGATTTCGGACCGTCACTCAGGGCTTCTTAATGCTGCAGCTGAGCATATAGATGGGTTCCCACCTCTAGTGCACAGATGGTGCATGAGACACTTTGCCTCTAATTTCTAGCGGCGTTAGAGGAAGGAGGATGTGACAAGGTAAAGGCTCTATGTTGTGTACATACAGAGCACCAGTTCAAGGAGACAAAGAGAGAACTAGACAAGATGCTAAATGAAGCGGGAAAGGCCTGGTTAAAGGCGTAGATGGAACAGAATGCTCAGTGGGCGTTAGCATATGACGAGGGGGGTTTTAGGTATGGCATCATGACCACTAACTCCTCGGAGTCTTTCAACCGTGTATTCACCGGAGTTCGATCGTTGCCTGTGTCTGGATTGTTGAGTTCTCCTTTCATAAGTGTAATGAATATTTTGTCAAGAGGTAGAAACTTACGTAGAGGAATATAGCTAAGCAGGGGCGTTTTAAAAAGGCCGGAGCAGAACATTTGAAGGAGGCCGAGGAGGAGCTTCATTACCTTGACTGGAGGTGCTTTCATATGGCCGCAATAATAGCCTATTCCAAGCTCCAAAGGGACTAGACCGTAGTTGGATTTAACACCACATTCGCACTAGACTGGAGGTGCTTTGTAAATTAACCTTTCTTTCTTCTTTTTCTTTGCCTTTGGTGGCTCCGGCCATTGATTCTTAGGACCATAGAGCCACTCATTGAAATGACACTTCACAAATCCATAACGCTATAAGAGAATACATTAGTGCACGCACACATATAGAGATAAACATTTAAACAGATACACTTTCCACTTACTTCGTATTTGTTCGGACACACAAACTCCAATGTATTCTTAGGGTTTATCACAGCTCGATCTCCGTATTCGCACAGAGGAGGTTCCTCGAGTCGTCTAACTGCGGCTAGGTGCTTCTCCTTAGCTGTCATCGGCAGGGGTTAGGGGGGTGGAACCCACCACTGGAAGTGCTCACGTGGATGTCTCCCTCCACCAATTGTTGAAAAGAAGGTACCAAGGGTCAAACTTTTCTGCACCGTTGATCCACTGAAAGAAAAAGCACGTCTCATGCTCCTACACAATAAGATTCCAACAAAATATTAGCAGCCTACTGAAAGGATCAAGATGCCCAAGAGAGGGGTGAATTGGGCTAATTCTAAATTTCTTCGCAATAAACAAGTCCTATGGTTAACCCAATTAACCCCTTGTGCCTAGAGAAGTGTTTCTATTGATCTAACGCACAAAAGTTTAGCAACCTAGTTCCAATCCTACTCTAGCATGGCAATTCTAGGAATGTAAATGACAAGAATTGAAATGCTCAAAGTAAATGCTCAAAGTAAAGAGAGGAGAGGAAACGCGGCGATGTTTTGCCGAGGTATCGGAGAGTCGCCACTCCCCACTAGTCCTCGTTGGAGCACCCACGCAAGGGTGTAGCTCCCCCTTGATCCGCGCAAGGATCAAGTGCTCTCTACGGGTTGATTCTTCGACCCTCCGTCGCGGTGAAACACCCACAACCGCTCACAACTTGAGTTGGGTCATCCACAAGCTCTCCGGATGATCACCAAGCTCTCCAATCACCACCAAGCCATCTAGGTGATGGCGATCACCAAGAGTAACAAGCACAAACTCTCACTTGACCACGACAAGCCTAGGGAGAAGGGTGGATGCACACTTTGCTACTCTTGATCTCACTAATGAGGGCTCTCTTTGGGATTCTCAAATCTCAATCACCTCACTAGGACCTTGTTCTTCTTGGCACTCTCTAAGGTGTGTTTCAGCTGTTCAAATGAGCAAAAGTCACTCCACACACGAGTGGAGCTTCTATTTATAAGACAGCCTGAAAAACGAACCGTTATGAGCCTCTGCGGGGTGACCGGACGCTCCGGTCAGTTCAACCCGCACACCAGTGTTTAAGTGTTGACCGGACGCTGGCAGGGTCCGGTCACCACTGACCGGACGTGTCCGGTCCCGTTTTTCCCTCACTGGATGCTTACTGTACTCGACCGGACGCTGGATCCTCAGGGTCCAGTCAGAATTGACCGGACGCGTCCGGTCACAGATTCACTCTTCTGGAACCTTACTAGAGTCGACCGGACGCTGGTCCCCAGCGTTCGGTCACTCGACCACTCAGCGTCCGGTCGCACCAGACGCAATTTCCTTGGTCAAATGAACTGACCGGACCCTGCGGCCAGCGTCCGGTCAGTATTTGACCCTCCATTCACTTCCAACTTTCGATCATACGTGAATGAAGTTTGCTCCAAAGGATCTAAGGGCTTTGTTGGAGCTACCTAGTGCTAGACTTAGCAAGTGTGCACCACACCTAACTCACTAGACTCACCTAGGTCAAGCTACCCGTCCATACCCCCCTTAATAGTACGGCCAAAGGAAAAACAAAGTCCTAAACTACTCTAGGTGTCTCTCCAACTCCAATCGACACTTAGAACTAGTCATCCTTAACCTTGTCGTCCATCCTTTGAAAACCGAAACGATTTCCATCGTAGGGGCATGACATCCATGATTGCCCAATCGATCTCCATTACCATGACCTAACTTAATTGCCTCTGCAAAACACATGTTAGTCATAATAATCTTGTATTGTCATTAATCACCGAAACCCAACAAGGGGCCTACATGCTTTCAATCTCTCCCTTTTTGGTGATTGATGACAATACCACCTCGAATATGTGAAAGAGTTGAGGTTTTTATCATGCTTGGGTCATATGAGCTTTTGTCAATAAGAACAAAAGAGTTAGACAAGCTTGTATGACCCAAGCCAACATAATGTACTCACAAGATATTAAATAAGCATGAGTACAAGTAATAAAGCTCATTTGCATCGGAGTATAAACGCGGAAGCAAGGCAAATGAGCATAACACAAGTCATATGACATATAAATAGTTATGAAGTAGAGAGCACACATGTCATATATCACAATCACGTAGATATCACTATCACATAGATATAGTTTAATGCATGAAGGTAAACACACGAATGCATAATAGTAATAGTGTATCACACAAATAGAAACTCCAAATGTAATAGATAAAAAGCTAATAGATAACTAAGTTCCCCCTAAATAAGTCGCTCCCCCTGAGTCTACATACTCGAACCCTCTCCCCCTTTGGCGTCAAACACCAAAACCTAAGGGCTGGTCGGCGGGACTGCAGCGGATGAGTCGGGCGCTGAAGTACGAGGAGCAAGCTGGAACTGGGTGACATCATCATCTAACCCTGAGCTCTGTGCTGACTGACCCTCTGTGGCTGGGAGCATCGCTGAAACGGTCTAGGTCTGAGCTAGGGTAGGTGCTGCCTGTGATGCTGCTGGTATGTCTGTCGTAGGATCTGAAGATGCGACAGAAGAAGGAAGCCTCTGAGTAGTCACGGCGACGGGAGCTGCTATAGAAGGACCTAGGGCATGCATATGTGGCGGTGTAGGCATCCCTGTCAACTCGCTAAAAGATTCTCTAAGACTCCTGGAGACTGACGTGTCATACACAAATAGCGAGGATGACTGATCCGGTGTGAAGCCCGTCTGAAATGGTGTAAACTGCGAGGCTACCACTGGCGAGGATAACCACTGGGACACCTATACTGGGGGAGAAGCAAACTGAGCTGGAGGCTGTCCCTGACTCTGAAGCCCACTGGGCTATACTGCTGGAGTCGTCGTAGTGGTGGCAGGCTGAGTAAGCTAGGGTGAAGGCTGTGACTGTGAAGCCCCAAGTGCTGTTACTACATGCTGCATAAATCCCACAAGCAACTCATCGCATGAGTAATCGCCTGCCGATGCATCTTCCTGCCGCTGTTGAGGACCTGCTATGCTATCATTGGAACTTGTCCGACGAGCTGAAACTATGCAAAGTTGGCGCGGTCTCCCGAGAGCTGTCTAGCTCGATCTGCTGCAGATCCGCTCAAGGATAGCAATCAAAGCGGGGTCCGTCTGCAGTGCAGGTGGAGCGGAGCTAGAACTCCTGGCCTCTGCATCATGTCTGCATGGAGGCATCCGAGGAATAGGCTGGTAGTCATCATCTGAGCTGTCACTAGGCTCGCTCACCTCCTATTGTGCCTCAAGCTGCTCCTCCTTAGTAGTGGCTATGCCTCTGATAATCTCGTCCCGCTGAGCTGTGGACTCTGGTACATCTGGACGACGGTGAGGCTGAGTGGGTGCCTGTGGGGTGCTATGCCTGATCTTCTGTGCCATGTTATAAGCTAGAAACTCTGTGGTGGCACCTCTGTACTCTACGACCATCTCTGGTGTCCTAACTTGCACAGCCTTGAGAATAAGGAATGTGATCCAATGTGCATAAGGAAGCTGCCTACGACCCTTGAAGCCCTTAGCTATTGTGTCCTCCATCTCAGACAGAATAAGATCCCAAACATCAAACACTGTCTGCTGCATCAGGGTGTTGAGAAGCACTGTCTGCTACATCAGGGTGTTGAGAAGCCATAGCTGGATACGTGTCAGGCCCTCCCTGTATCCCAACCTAGGAAGCAGTGTTCTCCTCATAATAGCCTCTAGAACTCGAGCAGTCGGAGTAAGATCACTGGGGTTCCTGCGAGAGCCCTCGCCAAAAGGCTCCTTGAAGCAGTGTCGCACCTGTAACCTCAGTATCTCCCTAGCCCTCTGACTCATCATCCTATAGTCTCTGCCTCTGAATGCAAAGTGTATAAAGTTATGATGCGGGTCAACAAAGAGGGAAGCATAGAACTGACGAACCCACGAAGGAACATATAGTCCTATCCGTCCAATCAAATCTGTTAGCCCTGGCAGATATATAAGGTAGGGGTGAATATGCTCTCCAGCTGCTGCTACTATAGCCTCAATACTACAGACTCTCTGAGACCTAAAGACTGCCCCACTGTTTAGATATGCATTGTAGAAATCTTCCTAGAGAGGTGTGTAGAATCCCTCAGATGCTCTCTCATCCCTCCTCGGAGGAAACCACACCTCAAACTCTATTAACCTCAGCTGTCGAACCTGCTTGGCCGTGGTGGCCCTCAAGTCAAGATGGGTCACTGGAGGCGGACCCTGTGGTCTAGGCGATGGACGTGATCCCCTCCGCTGTGTCGGCGGCCTTGGTGAGACTGGAACACGGGTATGACCAGAGCAGCGTAGCTGGGGCTGTGGTGCCTGCTCTGTCTCCTCGGCCTCCTTGGCCTGCTCACCCTCCCCGAGTGCGCTTTCTGTCATTGTCTGGGCTGCTGCTTTGTGAAGCCCCCGAGGTGACCCTCATCAATAGTATAATGTTGTCCTGCAACAGTGATAGTCCCAGGTGGACTACCAAGAAGGCGCTCAACTCGCTCTATCTCAGCCCTCGATGAAGGCGGCGGATCTGCAATCACAACCCCACTGCGAGCACCTCCTCTCTCGGCATGCTCTGAGGCCTCTGCAACTGCTGCTGCTCGAGTTGTCTCTACATCTGGGTACTTCCTCTTCTTGGATGCAATCTTCTTTGTCACCTTACCTTTTGGATCTGCAGGCAGGCGAGGCGGGGGCCACCGATCATCATCTCCAGGACCACCTCCAACATTCTTGGTGCGAGCCATCTGATCTGACAAGAAAAACTGCCGCTGACAAGATCAACTGTCCACTGACACTTTCGAGGCTTGGCCTCGATCCGTACTCGTGAGCTTGGCCCTGAGTTTAACTGACAACTGCCACACGATCTCAACGGCACCGACTCGCTGCACGATGGAATAGATAGGATATACAAATAAATACAATATATCTAATAGATGCGAAACCCTAGGAAGCAAGCAATTTAGATACGAAATTGAAGCGACTGGCATGCTACCTAATGAACCGGCGATCCGATGAAAAGAAGAGACGTCACGCGGGGAACCTTGGAACCGGTTAGGGTTAGGGTTCGTGAAGCACGACATGAATCGGCGAAATCAACGGCGAGGATTGCAGTGCAAGGTCACGGTGGTGCTAGGCTACTGGAGTACGAGTAGGGCGCAAGAGCTCGGGCAGTGAATGCATTGGCGTAGGGCTAGCACGGTGGCGTAGCTCGGTTGGCACGGTGGCGCAGGGAGGTGCTGCTGGCGGCGGTGCTGGAACTACGCGGGAGGCAGTGCCACGGGCAAAGGCGTGTGGACATGGCTGTGGAGGTGCAGCGGCACGGTCGAGGCACGGCGGTGGCACGCGGGCTTGAATGCAATGGGCGGCGGATAGGGCTCGGTGATGACGGCGATTAGGGTAACCGCACGACCAGATTAGGTTAATATAAGGGTCCCCTGATGTGACAGAGAAGGAAACAGGGAAGAGACCTGATGCCGCACGATATCTACTGACCGGATGCTCCGGTGGTAGCAATTGGACGCTACCACCCAGCATTCGGTCGATTCTAGTAAGGTCCAAAACCCCTGGAATCACGATCGGGCGCGTCCGGTGGACCATGACCGGACGCAGCCAGAGTCCAGTTAGTTGCCTTGAACGCCATGTAGATCAACCAGACGCTGGAACCCTTCCTGAGCGGACGCACAAGCGCAGAGTCCGGTCACTCCTTCAGCTTCTGTTCACCTCCTGTGAACTGACCGGACACTGGACATCAGAGTCCAGTGCAGCGTTCGGTCACTCTTTTCTGATGGATGCGGCGGATAGGGCTCGGTGATGACGGCGATTAGGGTAAACACGCGACCGGATTAGGTTAATATAAGGGTCCCCCGATGTGACAGAGAAGGAAACAGGGAAGAGACCTGATGCCGAACGATATCTACTGACCGGATGCTCTGGTGGTAGCAATCGGACGCTACCACCCAGCATTCGGTCGATTCTAGTAAGGTCCAAAACCCCTGGAATCACGACCGGACGCGTCCGGTGGACCATGACCGGACGCAGCCAGAGTCCAGTTAGTTGCCTTGAACGCCATGTAGATCAACCAGACGCTGGAACCCTTCCTGAGCGGAATCACAAGTGCAGAGTCCGGTCACTCCTTCAACTTCTGCTCACCTCCTGTGAACTGATCGGACGCTGGACATCAGAGTCCGGTGCAGCGTTCGGTCACTCTTTTCTAGCAAATCTTCAATGATCCTTCGCGCTGCCTGTTCCCAATCAAGTCACAACTTAAATAAGATCTAAATAAACACCAATTGTGACTGGTGTGAGTGACCTCTCTCAAACCCTCAAGTTTTTCAAAATATTTTGCCTTAGACTATAATTCTTTTTATGAAAATAGGCACTAAAAGGGCAAATGGAACAAAACGATAAAACAACATTTATGCATATGCAATACTTGTAAGTGAATCTAGTTGCTTGTCAAGTTTGATCCAAGGTTAAGCTTCTTCACACGCTTTTTGGCGGTTATTTTAACCATGTTAGACAAGCCCTATATGCATTACCAAAAATTAAATATGTTGTATATTACAATGAATGCAAGGAACAACACAAGCTCATCTTTTAGTGAAGTTACTAAAATCAAGTACATTGAGCTCATTCCGCAATCTACAAAATGTAGCCTTATCTAGCGCTTTAGTGAAGATATCCGCTAATTGATCTTCGGTCCTTACACCTTCTAGTGATATATCATTTTTAGCAACATGATCTCTTAGAAAGTGATGGCAGATATCTATGTGCTTGGTGCGAGAGTGTTGAACTGGATTATTTGTAAGTTTTACCGTACTTTCATTATCGCACAAAAGAGGTATTTTTTCTAGAACTACACCATAGTCTAGCAAAGTTTGTTTCATGTAAAGTATTTGTGCACAACAAGCACCCGCGGCAACGTATTCCGCTTCGGCGGTGGACAAAGCCACACTATTTTGTTTCTTGGAGGACCAAGACACAAGTGATCTACCAAGCAAATGGCACCCTCCGGATGTGCTTTTTCTATCAACTTTGCATCCGGCATAATCTGAATCGGAATAGCCAATTAATTCAAATATAGCTCCTTTGGGATACCAAAGGTCAATGTTTGGTGTGTGCTTAAGATATCTAAGGATTCTTTTTACGGCAATTAAATGTGTTTCCTTAGGACTAGCTTGAAATCTAGCACACATACACACACTAAACAAGATGTCGGGCCTAGATGTGGTCAAATATAACAAGCTATCAATCATAGAACGGTAGAGAGTTTGATCAACCGTGTTACCTCCCTCATCTAGGTCGAGATGTCCATTGGTTGGCATTGGTGTCTTGATTGGCTTACATTCATCCATCTTGAATCTCTTGAGAAGATCTTTTGTATATTTCTCTTGAGAGATGAAGATCCCTTCTTTCATTTGCTTGATTTGAAAACTAAGAAAGAATGTAAGCTCACCAATCATAGACATCTCGAACTCCTTCGACATCAATTCACCAAATTCTTTGCAAGAGTCTTCATTTGATGATCCAAACATGATATCATCAATATATACTTGACAAATAAAGATATGCCCATCAAGCTTCTTGGTGAATAGTGTGGTGTCGACCTTCCCAATGGTGAAGCCCTTCTCAATGAGGAAGTCCTGAAGGCGCTCATATCAAGCTCTTGGAGCTTGCTTAAGCCCATATAACGCCTTGGACAACCTATAAACATGATTAGGATATCTAGGGTCTTCAAAACCGGGAGGTTGATCAATATAGACTAGTTCATTAATAAAGCCTTTTAAGAATGCACTTTTCACATCCATTTGATAAAGTTTCATTTCATGATGTGATGCATATGCAAGGAGGATACGAATGGCTTCTAGCCTTGCAACCGGTGTAAAGGTCTCTCTAAAATCCAAACCTTCAACTTGAGAGAACTCCTTTGCAACTAGTCTTGCCTTGTTCCTCACAACAATACCTTGATCATCTTGCTTGTTTCGGAACACCCACTTTGTTTCAATGACTCTTGCACCTTTTGGTCGCTCTTCAAGAGTCCAAACTTCATTGCGGGTGAAGTTGTTCATCTCTTCATGCATGGCATTGATCCAATCCGGATCTTGAAGAGCTTCTTCTACCTTGGTAGGCTCAAAGCAAGAGACAAAAGAGTGATGAACAATAAATGAGGCAAGTTTTTGTGAGCATGTCATCACTCCCTTTGATGGACTCCCTATGATGAGATCTTGTGGATGATCTTGTAGTAGAGGTGTACTTCTTCTATTGACCACATGAGGAGGGGGTTGTGGAGCATCAACATCTTGTGCTTGTACCACCATTTGCTCATGGGATACATGAGTATCTTCCTTTTCTACTCTTCCATCTTTTTCACCATCTTGTGGCACACTTGATGAAGAGGGTGGATCAATCACTTGTACATCATCTTTAGGCTTGATGTCTCCAACCGGAATGTTCTTCATAGCCTCCCTCAATGGTTCATCACCTACATCATCAAGATTCTCATGTGCTCCTTGGGAGCCGTTAGATTCATCAAATTCCTTATCATATGTTTCTTCGACCAAGCCAGTGGTATGATTAAATACTCTATATGCTTTGAACTTTTATTAGTAACCAACAAGAAAACCAATATCACAACGTCTTTGGAACTTCCCTAGGTATTGCCGCTTCTTATAGATGTAGCATTTGCAACCAAACACCCTAAAGAAGGAGACGTCCGGCTTCTTTCCATTGAGTAACTCATAAGGTGTCTTACCAAGGAACTTTTGAAGAAATAGACGGTTGGATGCATAGCATGCGGTGTTGATTGCTTCCGCCCATATAGCTTCGGGGGTGTTCTACCATCAAGCATGGTTCTTGCTAGAGTGATCAATGTCTGGTTCTTCCTCTCAACTACACCATTTTGTTGAGGAGTATAGGTTGCGGAGACCTCATGTTTGATTCCAACTTCATCACAATATGCATCTATGTTTGTGTTGTCAAACTCTTTCCTATTATCACTTCTTATCTTCTTGAGCTTCACTTCAAATTCATTTTATGCTCTCTTGGCAAACTTTTTAAAGCAAGATGCAACTTCGGATTTGTCATGAAGGAAGAACACCCATGTATACCTTGAATAATCATCAACTATCACAAGGCAATAAAGATTCCCTCCCAAACTCTTGTATGTTGTTGGTCCAAATAAATCCATGTGTAGGAGTTCTAGCACTCTTGTGGTTGACATGAAAGCTTTTGTTGGATGAGTATTTGCAACTTGCTTGCCGGCTTGACATGCACTACAAAGCTTGTCCTTCTCAAACTTCACATCCTTCAACCCTCTCACCAAATCATTCTTCATTAGCTTCTTGAGTGAACTCATACCAACATGAGCAAGTCTTCTATGCCATAGCCACCAAAGTGTTGTTTTGGTGAATAGGCATGTCTTCAAGTTTGCATCTTCGGAGGTGAAGTCCACTAGATATAAGTTGTTGTATCTAAATCCTTTGAATATCACTTGATCATCATCCTTCTTGGATACAACAACTTCTTTCTCGGTAAACAAGCATTGGAAGCCAAGATCACACAATTGCCCAACGGATAGCAAGTTGAAGCTCAATGAAGCAACATATAGCACATTGGAGATTGAATGATCATTTGATATAGCCACTTTGCCCAATCCTTTAACTTTGCCCTTTGAGTTATCTCCAAATGTGATTCTTTCTTGTCCATCTACTTCTTCATCTAGTGAGGTGAACATACGAGGGTCACCGGTCATATGTTGTGTGCAACCACTATCAATCACCCAATGACTTCCATCGGTCTTGTAGTTCACCTACACACAAGAGATCAAGCTTTAGGAACCCAAACTTATTGAGGGCCCTTCACTTTCTCAACAAGTGACTTTGCAACCCAAATTTTCTTAGGCCTATTCTTGTTTGGAGGTCCTAAGAACATCACTTTTATCTTTCCACTAGTATCCTTTCTAAGCATGTAGTGAGCATTGAAGGCAAAGGGTTTAGCATGTTTGGGCAAGGGTTGTGGTGGTGGAGTTTGGCACTCATGAGCAAAGTGGCCTTCTTGTCCACACTCAAAACATCTTTTTGGCTTTGGCTTTGATTGTTGTTGTTGAACTTGAGCCTTCTTCTTCTCTACATGTGCCACATATCCAATGCCACTTCTATTCATCTTCATGACGGTGTTCATAAGTAGCTCACTTTGAAGATATTTGCCTCTTGTGAACTTGCTCAATCCAACATTGAGATGCTCTTTCTCCAACTTAAGCTTCTTGTTCTCTTCCTTAAGAGCATCATTGTTCTTCTCTTCCTTGAGCTTCTTATTTTCCTGTTTGAGCTTCTCATTCTCAAGGATCAAGTCACCATCATGATCAAGGTTTTCTAGCACAATGGTGTTGTGACTTTTGATTTCTTCAAGATCTTTCTTGAGCTTTGCATTGTCATTCTTTAGCTTGACAAACTCATCATAATCATCGGCCTCAACCACTTGCTTGCCCTTGCTACTAGAACCTTGCTCAATGCTCTCAATGATCAAGTCATCATATGATCTAGCTATATCAATCTTAACAACATGGTTAGTAGCATCATGTGGCTCATTGGATAGAAATTCTTGAGCAATAACAAGATTATCATGATTAATCTTAAGAGTGGTATATTCTTCCTTTAGCTTGTTGTGGCTAGTGATGAGCCCTTTGTGCACCCACTCAAATTTATCATGTTTATCTTTAAGCTCTTTCTTAGAAGATTTGAGCTCCTTGAGTTTGGATGACATAGCTTCATTTGCTTCTCTAAGCTCAACACTAGATTTTTCGGCTATGTCATATTTAGCTAAGAGAGAATCTTTCTTAATCTCAAGCTTTTCATTTTTAGCTCTAGTCTTTATAATGATCTTAGTGTATTTCTTTAGCAACTTAGCAAGATCATCATAAGTAGGTGATTCATATTCATCATCATCGCTATCACTATCATTATCATCCTTATGAGCATGATCATCACCACTACTATCATCATCATGTGATACCTTTCGTTCACCTTTGGCCATAAGGCATAGGTGTGTAGAGGATGAAGGCGGTGATGGCGATGAAGATGATGAGGAATCAATAACAATGGCGGCCACCTTCTCGTCGTCACTATCATCATCAAATGATCTACTAGATGAATCAATATCCGTGAGCCAATCACCGACGATGTAAGCCTTTCCACTCTTCTTCTTCTTATGGAAGTCCCTCTTCTTGCCATCTCTCTTCTTGTATGGCTTGTTCTTTTTCTTCTCATCTTCATCTTCATTGCTTGAGTCATCTTTCTTGCCCTTATTCTTGTTCTTGAACTTGTCTTTCTTGGGCTTTATGCATTGGTGAGCTAGATGACCAAGTTCGCCACAATTATAGCAATCCATCTCGGAGATTGGCTTTCTTCTTGAGCTTGTGAAGAACTTCTTCTTCTTGCCATCAAACTTGATGCCACTCTTGTTTAGCTTCTTTAGCATCTTGGTGGTTTTCTTCACCATGAGAGCAAGGCTTTCATCATCAACTTCATCATCACTTGAGCTCTCATACTCAAGCCTTGTTTTGCCCTTCTCTTGGCTAGCTTTGAATGCTAAGTTTTTTTCTTTCTTCTTTGTAGAGGATGAGCCATCTTGAGGTGTGATGTGCATGTACATCTCATGAGCATTGATCTTCCCCAAGATTTGTGTTGGTGTAGCGGTGAAAAGATCACCTTAATGTAGCACGGTCATAATATGCCCATATTTGTTAATGGGAAGGACACTCAAGATCTTTCTCACAACATCGGATGGTGATATTTGAGTAAGTCCAAGCCCTTTGACTTCCTCTACAAGAACATTCAAACGTGAATACATTTCATTAGCACATTCTTTAGGAAGTATTTCAAACGAGTTGAGCTTTTTCATGACAAGATGATAGCGTTCCTCACGCTCACTCTTTGTTTTCTCATGGAGCGCACAAACGTCCGACCATAGTGCATGGGCGTCTTTGTGGTTCCTTACACGGTTGAACACATCTTTGCAAAGGCCTCTAAAGATGGTGTTGCGAGCCTTTGCATTCTATTTTTCATAGTTCATTTCATCGCCTTGAAGTTGTGCGGGATTCCTAGGTCTTGGGAACCCATGTGAGGCGGCTCTAAGTATTCTAACGTCTAGAGCTTCTAGGTACGCCTCCATGCGAATTTTCCAATATGGAAAATCATCCCCCTCGAAGATAGGAGGAGGTCCATCCCCGTGAGACATCTTACTCTAAGCGGTTAAGCTTAAAAACGTGAGCACGAGGCTCTGATACCAATTGAAAGGATCAAGATGCCCAAGAGGGGGGGTGAATTGGGCTAATTCTAAATTTCTTCGCAATAAACAAGTCATATGGTTAGCCCAATTAACCCCTTATGCCTAGAGAAGTGTTCCTATTGATCTAACGCACAAAAGTTTAGCAACCTAGTTCCAATCCTACTCTAACATGACAATTCTAGGAATGTAAATGACAAGAATTGAAATGCTCAAAGTAAAGAGAGGAGAGGAAACGCGGCGATGTTTTGCCGAGGTATCGGAGAGTCGCCACTCCCCACTAGTCCTTGTTGGAGCACCCGCGCAAGGGTGTAGCTCCCCTTGATCCGCGTAAGGATCAAGTGCTCTCTACGGATTGATTCTTCGACACTCCATCGCGGTGAATCACCCACAACCGCTCACAACTTGTGTTGGGTCATCCACAAGCTCTCCGGATGATCACCAAGCTCTCCAATCACCACCAAGCCGTCTAGGTGATGGCGATCACCAAGAGTAACAAGCACGAACTCTCACTTGACCACGACAAGCCTAGGGAGAAGGGTGGATGCACACTTTGCTACTCTTGATCTCACTAATGAGGGCTCTCTTTGGGATTCTCAAATCTCAATCACCTCACTAGGACCGTGCTCTTCTTGGCACTCTCTAAGGTGTGTTTGAGCTATTGAAATGAGCAAAAGTCACTCCACACACGAGTGGAGCTTCTATTTATAAGACAGCCTGAAAAACGAACTGTTATAAGCCTCTACGGGGTGACCGGATGCTCCGGTCATGATGACCGGACGCTCCGGTCAGTTCAACCCGCACACCAGTGTTTAAGTGTTGACCGGACGCTGGCAGGGTCCGGTCACCACTGACCGGACGCGTCCGGTCCCATTTTTCCCTCACTGGATGCTTACTGTACTCGACCGGACGCTGGATCCTCAGGGTCCGGTCAGAATTGACCGAACGCGTCCGGTCGCAGATTCACTCTTCTAGAACCTTACTGGAGTCGACCGGACGCTGGTCCCCAGCGTCCGGTCGCACCAAACGCAATCTCCTTGGTCAAATGAACTGATCGGACCCTGCGGCCAGCGTCCGGTCGCACCGGAGCCAGCGTCCGGTCAGTATTTGACCATCCATTCACTTCCAACTTTTGATCATACATGAATGAAGTTTGCTCCAAAGGATCTAAGGGCTTTGTTGGAGCTACCTAGTGCTAGACTTAGCAATTGTGCACCACACCTAACTCACTAGACTCACCTAGTTCAAGCTACCCGTCCATACCCCCCTTAATAGTACGGCCAAAGGAAAAACAAAGTCCTAAACTACTTTAAGTGTCTCTCTAACTCCAATCAACACTTAGAACTAGTCATCCTTAACCTTGTCTTCCATCCTTTGAAAATCGAAACGATTTTCATCGTAGGGGCATGACATCCATGATTGCCCAATCGACTCCATTACCATGACCTAACTTAATTGCCTCTGCAAAACACATGTTAGTCATAGTAATCTTGTATTGTCATTAATCACCGAAACCCAACAAGGGGCCTAGATGCTTTCACCTACTTACACAAATGAAGAAAAAAAGATAGTGGAAACAATTACTTATATTAAAACGACTGCATGTGTAGAAGCAACGCACCGCTGTGTCTAGATGTCTCGATTGAAACACGTCGGCCGGGAAACCACAGTCACAGTTAGGGACAGGGAGGTCAGAAGGGACTGGGGCATCTTTGCTAGACGCATCGGGGTATAATTCTCGAGGACGACCCCGTTTTCGCCAAAACTTCTCCCGATACATTTCTTGCATCTAACAAAACGGTTGTAATTTAATAAACAAAAATCAAAACATCACAAATTAATGTCAATGAGAACCATTTGCATTACAACAAATAAAATATAACCTACACTTTGGTGCAAACTCTATCTTAAATGCAAACATGAAAACTATATAAAAACTATAGTTTGGTCAGTAAAAAATAAAATTTGGTACATCAATAGTGTGTCCATATATTTATTCACATATAAAAGTTGAGATGTAAACTTAAACAAGTAAAATACATGGTAATCATAATTCTAACTAACCAATTAACCTTAACATTGGCAATCCTAATCCTAATCCTTCGATCCAACGTTCTAACGTACTCATATTTTCCTCCATACCCTAACTACTCATTCAAATCCTTTGATTCACCGTGGAGGCCGAGGAGGAGCTTCATTACCTTGACAAGGGCGAGGAGGAGCTTCGGGGAAGGTAGGGAGGGGAGCGGCAAAGGAGGGAAATTCGGCGGTCGGCCGTGGGGGAGCCGGGAGGCAATAGCGCGGCGGTGCGGGTTGGGAGGCACGGTGGCGGGGGCTGGGCGGCACGGAGGCGGGGGCTGTGCGGCGCGGAGTGAAATAGAGAGAGAGGAAAGGGATTGGGCCGCGGGCCTCTATTTGGCTCTGCCGCGCCCTGACGGGTGGTGCGTCACAGCCGCGCCCTGGTCGGTGGCGCGGCAAGGCTTGCCACGTCAGCGACCAGCGGGGCAGGACGTTGTTAAGTACGCACCCCTGCCGCACTGTCATGCATGGCGCGGCAGAGTTGTTTCGCCGCGCCATGTAAACAGACGCGTCCAAAAGTGTTAATTTGGAAGAAAAAAAAACAGTGCCAGTTTTAAAAATAATTTAAAAAAGCGTTAAAAATAAAAAAAAATCCTTGCTGAGATTTCTTGGGCAAGATCACTCGGTCAGAACTAGTAGTCCGAAGTTAAGCAAGAGGGAGGGGTGCGCCTGGGATTTCTTTTTCTTTTTTCCCATGAGACCTGTGCTACGTGGTATCGGGGTGTTGGACGCGTAGACTCCCTGATTGCTAACTGCCATACTGCCATGAGACTCAATAAATCAATAGTCAAAGCCACCCGCGATATGACTGACCACGTGGCATAAAAACGGTGCCATAAAACAATGCGTTTTTAAAAGTGCTTTCAATCATGCAAACTCTTCTTATTTTTATTTTAAAAACGGAAATGTTGTGGTGAGACGTCCGACGGTCCGGACACCCTACTTCATGAGCCTGTGCGCTACTCTCCTCTACCTCCCTTCAGGGCTTCTCCAAAAAAAAAAATACAATGACATTTTCCAACTCACACAAGTGTCGCGGTGTTCCCCACCGCTCGCCAGCTGCTCACCTTCTCCAGCGTGATTGTCGCTCGCCGTGGCCTTCTCCAGTGCAGGGGCGCCTGCTGCGACCTTCTCTGGCATGGGGGCGCCTCGCCGTGCAAGGCCACACTTCCCCGACCGCCGCTGCCGTCTCCAATGCGGGTATCGCTTGTCGGGGCACCACCGCTCACCGAGGGGCCGCATCATCGCTCAATGGGGACCGTGCAGCCGTGTGCCCACTGCAATCCTCCTTCTCTACCGTGGTCTAGCGCCGGATCTCGCTGTGCAGTGCTCCGTTTGCCCGCTTGCTAGGTTTTTGTTGAAAAGCGCATGTTGCAAGAGTATGTTTAAAGTGTTTTAAATATTTTAGAGGTATGTTGCAAGTGTTGTATATTGATATTGTAAAAGTATATCGGGATGTTGCATTGTTGCAATGGCTATATACGTATGTTTCAAGTGTATGTTCCAAATATTTCATCTGTAAGTTTTTTATTTGGTTGTTGCAAAAGTAGATCTGGATGTTGCATATACATGCATGTTGTAAGCATATGTTTCAAGTGTTTCATACTTGTTGCAAGTGTTTCATTTGGATATTGCATATGTTTGTAATGGTTTTCAAGTGTTTTTAGGCGTTTTTGTAAGTTTTTAGGCGTTTTTGTAAGTGTTTCAGACGCTTATTTCAAGTGTTTCATCTATCTTATTTTATATGTTGCAACTGTTGCATCTAGATATTTAAAAGTAAATTGGATGTTGTATATAGATATGCTTGGAAAGCGGCAGGCGGTGCGACGACGTTCGGGATGGCATGGGCGACGTCCTAGGAGGCATGGGCGACGTCTGGGATGCGGGCCCGCTGCTGGAGCGCTAGCTCGCTGCGCGGACACCATCCGGACCATAGGGCTCCGGATCGAACTCCAGGCGCTAGCAAGTCAGTTTTTAAATAATACTCCATCAATAGTATATAATAATAATAAGGTGATTAATTTTCCTTCTAAATATATTTGTTTTCCGGGAACTCGCGTAACCGAACACATCAACGTATCCGTCAACGTCGGCCAACACGACGAAACTGGTTTCGTCCAGCCTAGTCCGTAATTCACAACGCACCCCGCTTTTCGGTCCACTATCTCTTTACTAAGGACGGCCTTGCTTAAAACTGGTAACCGTCCCCGGTCCACATTAGCCACGGGAAAATGGAACTGCCGGCGCCCGGCGGCCGCCGCCGCCGAAGCAGGAAGTCGCCTTGGCCCTTGGGTGGTGCGGTGGTGCCATGTAACCAGCTGACGGGTAGTTGGGGGCGGTGAGGCCACGGTGCAGTCTTACTGTCTATCGGGCGGAGGGGGCCTCTGCAGCATGCGACGGCAGGAAGGCAGATGTGGCTGGAGGCGATGAGGATTGCTCCTGCTCTGCTCGTCGGCGCCCATGGGAAGTTAGGGGAGCACAAGCTCGCGGGCGCATTTGCACGCACTCATGCTAGATTCCTGTTTCCGTAAGGGTACATGCCTAGTTGTATTGTTCTTATGCTTGCATCTCTGATGGTATAGTGGGGTAGTTAATCCTATACAAACAAGTGAATGAATAACCATTTTACTAGTTTATTTGCTCTTGCGGGGCTTGGATTACAGTTATTCCTGGTTGATGTACATTTGACACCTGACTAGTTTCCGCAGGCAATAATCTTACTGTTGGGTTGCTGGTTCATTTGACTGAAATGCAGGGACGCACTAGCTTACATATGCATTTAGTTGACTGTTGGAAATGCTCATCAGCTGGTGTACTGAGTACTGACTGAAATGAGGGGACGCACATGTGCTCATGCGTGTACATGTCAAATGGTAAATTCTAGAGAATGGAGGTGTGAAAATTCTGGATTAGGCTGACTTGTCATTGCACAAACACTGCTGCTTGGTGTTTCGCAAGATGCAAAGCCCGGACTCGATGGGAATCCAGAACCAGGACTAGTGATTTCTATGGATATTTCTATCTCTTGTTGGCATGCATCATCTTCTAGATCATTTGGCACTGTCACCTGCATGCTCTGGGCCTGGTTGCAATCTAGTTCTCTTTCTTCATTCTGTCTGTTTGCATGCGCTGATCCATATCTTCCCTGAGTCTGGACTCGACTTATACTGTTCCTTATCTTGTGTTTATTCTTGTAGAGGAACATCACCAGGGCTATAAAAAGGGCAGAAGTTGAAGCAACACCTGTGACCAGAAAGAGTCCAGAAAAGCTTCTGAAATTTAGACTGCTGGGGCTGGCGATGGCACCATCATTTTGACAGATATGTTGATCTCCGATCCATTTCTTTTCTATCTGAATGATGGCATCTCCTTCTGTTATGCTGAGGATCCTCCTGGAGAAGTCATTGACCATAGGGGATCTCTTGGGGAATACCTAGTTAACAATTAAAATAATTTCAGTGATATACACATTGGTTAAGTAATGCATTAATTCTTCCAAAAATTAAAAAGGCTAGCATTCTAAGATCCTTAATAATCATCCAAGAAAGGTTAAGGTAAATGAATTGCACTGTTGTTTCCAGCTTTTGCAAATTCATTTTTGTGGTTAGATTCGTCATTAATAATTCCAGATTCAAATTTGAGTGATTTATAATAAACAGAAATCTGTGAATGGTATATTCTATCTTTCCTTTTAAAATATATGAATGGATGTTGCTTCTCCTTGTCCTAGTCTATTAGGATTAGGGGTGAAAGCAGGTGTGAGAATTCTGATACTGTCCAAATACCATTTTCTGCATTATTCCGATTTTGTAAAGACATTAAAGTTGTCACTTTAAACCAATTTCACTTGCAACTGGCACTTAACTGTTCATTGCACAAACATGGGGAAAATCTTGACTGTGGCTGTTTCTGTTTTCTGTTTTGCAATATTATTTCCAATTGTTTTCATCCCTATTCGGATCAGATTTACTTTTAATCGAAGTTCTCTTGAACAATTTTCATTTAATTATTTTTTCTCAATGTGCAGGAGAGTTGCATACCATTTCACTAAAGAGAGAGAAACATTACAAATCCAAGGTCCCCAACCCCAACCCACCCAAAATACCTTTGCACAATTTCCATTACGTTTGCACAATTTTTGTTTTTGTTTGTAACTCTTGGCTAACTTCTTGTTAGTCCTTGAACCCCTTCTTGGGTTCTTCCGTTTTTAATATAAATGCCGCCGGGGGGTTGATACCCCACGGTTCCTGCTCAAAAAAAGTTAGAGTTTGCATGCCACTATTCAGTTTGCAATAGCAAGAAAGATAATAGCAAATAGCTGCCAGTCATCAGTGCATTAACTCACAATATTTTCCAATGGTGTCTGTTACCATAATTTTCTTATAATAACAAAAAGTTTCTTACAAGTGATTGTATGACTTACAGTATTCGTATAGTGCCTTTTGTGATAACTGGTCGTGCAGAAGATCTTCCATGCTGGCCTTGTTTGAGTAGACCTGTTTGTTATTATCTTGGGTCTTAGGCTCTTAGAAAGTGCATTAGTTTATATCCTTATTTCCAAATGTTCTTTCTGTTTTAATAAGTATTTTTTTCAGGAGTTAACATTTCTTTCTTGATCCCGAGAAGCTCGAAACTATACATTTTCCTATAGCATACGGATAAACATATCTGGTGTAGTTAATTTACACAAGCCAAAGCCTTCGGATTTGTAAATTGGTCCAACCATTGTGTAACCTTTGCAATGCTTTGCAAGAAATATCTTGATGTATGGAACTTCACGTATGACAGCAGCAATACCACCATTTTTGCTCCCTTTAGAGAGTGCATCAGCAAAATCTTCTGAAGTTTTGTATGCCCTGATCTTTCTTCTGTCAAAGCCAAGTTCTTCTAATAGACCCCCCACATAAGAACCATTATGATACCCTACATATTCACCTTTTCTAATGAGTTCATGAACATCAGTTACTGTAGGTTGAAGCTGTTGCACAGTGAGAACTGATGATAGATTGGCTGTATAACTTGACGTAATCACGAGAAGTACAAGGACCCATACAATGACAACCAATCTAGATAAAATACTGTCCACCCTCTCCCCTGCAAAATGATGGGAAACTGCCAAATAAGAAACTTCAAATTAAATATGAATGGTTCTTATTATGAAAATACCCTTCTTGTACTTTCTAAATAATGTGTTTTCAAACATTTGTGAAAAATGAATTATGCGATAATATAGGAAGATATTTTACTTATTTTCCCCTTCCTGCTCATCCTAACATTAGTAAATATAAAAGTCAGACTTATGTCTCTTTTCCACACAATGCAGTATGTCAAGCGGAAAGAAGAAATTCAGATATCAAATATCATCACTCACTATCTGCAAAAATGGAGAAATATATTGCTATCCCAAGCTAGCGAAAAAATGAACCAGTCAGTTCAGCATTATTGATTCGTCACTCCAATAACCAGATGACAATCCCTGTGTAAATGAAGAATGCGATGCTTCCAAGCCACAAATCAGTAGTTAATGGCTTTAAGAAAACCCATGCGTTCTTATTTGTGCCATCCTTCACTGGCACAATCATTGCTACTCCAGACTCGGTGTAAGGTAGGGTAAAGTCAACATGGGAAGTTCTATTGTACCTGATGGTTATATCTCCGATTGCCGCATCATATACCTGCAAACATGACCTTTGGTGTTATATAAATACAATGATGTTAGTTTTACTTGAATTACTGAATGATCAATATGTAACTCCTTGATCTCTGCGCACTGACAATTATTAGGGTTTATGGACAACAAAAACAGATAATGTCAACAGTTACAACTTACATTGTATCATTCTTTTACAAATTGAAAAGGAATCATATTGCTGTTATGCATTGAGTAAATATCCAGTGAGTTATGCCTTAACTAGTGGATTCGTACAAATACTAATGCTGACTAAATATGGTTTTAGATCTGTGCTAATAAAACATTGAATTAATGCCTTAGTTTCCACTTTTCACACACCCTATTAATTGTCTACCTGCATATCTGATTCTAGCACCAATTCACTTGTGATTGTTAAATTCTTCAAAAAAAAATTGGAAAAAAAAATCCAGAGAGAACAACCAATATATGACCCTTGATCTTACTAACAAAATGGGAATAGCAATTTCTTACCCCAAGATGAACTTGGTAGACAAAATCATTATAGCTCGAACCTTCATTATCAAATGCTACATATTCATAAGGTATTGCATATGGTAGTCCCTTCAGCACCTCTTCAAATACATCAATGGCATATCCGGTAGCAGTTGTTGCATTGGTGATGGGATCCCTTTCTACCTTCATAAATTCAGGATATCCACTTGTTGTTACACCTACTCGGAGCTTCTTTCCATTAGTAGGAATCTGCCATCCTTTAGGCACAACATATATTTTTCCTGGCCAAATCACTGGATTAAAGTTCAGGCATAGAGTTTGCATTTGTTGTTTTTGATCCATTTAATTTGATCCAGTGTCCTGATGATTCCATGCTTTGCTGTCCAAAAGCCTATCTGTTGTGAACTTCTTCCAACGACATTAATTATCTGGAATGTGGGAGGTTGCAGCTGCCTGTTTTTAAGGTCAAAGTCGTCACTTAGGCCTCTGAACTGATTATGTAAGATTGCATCTATGAGTTTCGGACCAATAGTAGAGACACCCAGAGTTCCAAGACATGTTGAGGGCTTCTTGTCCTGCTGCTTCTGAAATATGGCATCGTCCATGTTAACCTTTTCTGTTGCTTGTGCCAATGCCCAAATAGTATCATAACCCCAGAGTCCAAAGGTGCCTAACTGAGCTGACGGATCATTTGGGTTGTCCTGTTTGAATCTCTTGTCCCATCTTGCAGTGAAGTCATCAAGTTTCTTTGATTTAGGCACATAAAATTTGACACCCAGTGCACCATTCATTGAATCAAGAATTGGAGGGTTGAGTGAGTTAACGATATTCGCAATCCCATCTGTTAAAATCCATGCATACATTTCACTCATCATTCCTAACTCCTTGGCCTTCGTGAAGAGAGTAGAGGCAATTGAGGATGACATGTGCACAATGTAGACCCTTGTTTGCATTGTCATTAGATTGTAGAGTTCTTTCTCAACTTGATCATTGCTTGCTGATCATAGTTTTTAAGGCGTCGCCTAGGCGACGACTAGTCGTCCGAGCGAGTTTTCAAACGCGGCGTCACTGTCGCCGCATCCTCCTGGTGTATGGCGTCGCCTCGCGGTCAAAGTCGTCGCCTAGTCGTCCTTCTCGCTGAGGCGGACGCCGTGGCACTGAAAGGCGCGGGGAAAGAGCGGCGCCGCACGCTCGAGCGGGCGGGAAAAGAGCGGTGCGATGCCCTCGCGCGGGAAAAGCAGCAGCGCCGCGCCTACACCTCCTGCCAAAGGTTCCCAATCCCCATCGCGTCTGAGAGAGCGAGAGAGGGAGAGGGAAAGGAAGGAGAGAGGAAGAGAGGAGAGGGTGGCGACGCACCTCAAATCCGGCGGCGGCGCAGGCGACTGCCCTGCGCAAGTCCGTCCCAGCCGCACGAGGCCACCCGTCCGCGCGACTCTGCTCCGCTGCTGAGGCCGCCCGTCCCAGCCGCACGAGGCCGCCCGTCCGAGCAAGTCCAACTCCGGCGCCGTCCGCTTCCACGACCGATTCTGGCCCCACGACTATGCTCTGCTCCGCGCGACTGGCAGGTATATCCTCCCCTCCTCTTTCCTCTACTGCTCGCTGCGGCTCTGCTCTTCCTCCCCCTTCTTCCTCTGCTCTTCCTCCCCCTCGTTCTCATGCTCTGCTCCTTCCTATACCCCTCTGTTGTACTTTGCTCTCTCTGTGTATGGCGTCGCCTCGCCGCGCGCCTAACTCGCCTAGGTGTCTGGAAGGGGGTGGAGCTCCGCACCTCGCCTTACCGCCTTAAAAACTATGTTGCTGATACAGGGATCACACTACGATAAGGTACAGAAGCCCCAAATTCTTGGAGGGAATCAATCAGGTAGGGTATGATAGCCCTGTTGTAAAACATACAGACTCTATCATAGAAGGAAAGGAAAAGGAGGAATCTTAATCCTAGTCCGTTTGTATGTGGGCTCTTACCAAACTCTTAGGCCTTGGCAGGACTATATATACGTAGGAGCTTTATGTTGTAATCACCAATACTCAAAGAATAAAGAATAGTCTCTCTATCTTGTATCTATGTGTTTTTCTACTTTCATCTACAATGTTGATCATGGGAGACGGAGAAGGAAAGGTCCTAACCGCTGGCCCTAAAACTAAGTTTTAATAGCCCAAAAGCTTGAAGTCTATGTTCTACCCTGAATATGTTGTTGTACATGAATAGTAAACTTGATATGTGAAGTTCATGTCAAAACCAATGAATAATATAGAAGTATTATTGGATTCTATGGAACATTAAAAATGATTATTCATAGATGATGCATGAAGCAAATTACTGGCACGAAAAGGGGGAGGAACTTGGGTAAAGGCATGAGAAAATATGGGTAATAAATATTTAATAGGCGTAGCCTTCCTAAATCTATCTTTAAGTGCATGTATAAGGACTTGAAATTCTCGTCGCGTCCTTCCGACCGAGTTAACTTTCTCTATATTGCACTAATTACAAGCAAGCTTGTGGTTTTGTATTTTGTTGTTATCTATTATGTTGGATTGAGTACCAACATTCCACACACTCAATTATGTATCACTATATTGTGCTCTCATCGAGCTACAACTATCTTCACTTCTACATGAATATTAGCATAGAAGCTATATTTGTAGCTAGTAGCTACCTTGCATTTCCCATAATTAGATTGGCTAGCTAATACGCTATGTCTGTAGTTCCTGTTGAACTAAGAAATATTTTGCTTTCAATGGATTGCATGTAAAAATAATAAATTGGTCTAGGCCAAGTAGCCTAAGATCAGGGGGAGTTATTTAAATTTAAATTGGTTAAATGGAGAAGCGACCCAATTGAATGGGATGGATTATAATGGAAATTGAGTTGATAGATAAAACACTTACAATGATTTGGGATTTACGAAGAAAAGGCATTTGGAAAATTTTGCATTAATGGCAATTAGAAAATTCTAGAAGCAATTTCACGTGAATTTGAATGTTGCGTATTTTATATATTTGAAGTTATGGTCTATTTTTTTATGTATGAGTATTTGGATCAAAATTTTGGGCTAAACAATAAAGGCTGCGTTCGGCTGACCCAAAACCCAGCTTGATTCGCTTCTTTTTTCAGCCGGAACAGTATTTTTCTCTCACAAAATATCAGCCGCTACAGTGTTTTTTAGCCGCTACAGTGAAATTTTTGGGTCAGCTGAACGCAGCTAAAGAAGCTAGACAATGAAATAGTTTTTGTAAACTATGATATGTGCAAATCAGGGGGAGAACATCCCTGAGTTTATAGGAATATTGAACATTCTTAAATGCACTTTATATATTATATTCTAGCTTGCTGCATTTAATGAATATTAACCCCCATATTTAAATATGTGCGTGAATATTTCCCATAAAATTTCATCATAGCATACATGAATGGGCATCCACTTGTAGTTGGAGATACATGAATTTTAACTATTTTAAGCCCATGATAGGGAATATCTTTTGAAGTATGCTATTAAAGATCTAATATTGGCATCAGGGAGAGAGAAAGTCTATTTTGAATGCCAAATATTATTTTTATAGAAGAAAAATGATCTTAAGAGAAAAATATTCCTCGAAACTTGAAGCGGGAATATTATCACACACTAAATCAAACGATAGTTTGATTAATGCTCTTGTGAAGCATGATGCGGAGCATATGCAAGATATTTTAGAAAAAATGAGAGGAGTAACTTAAAGTTATAAACCAAAAGTTGTGTTTACTAGTAGTAAACTAAATGTTGTATGCTATCAAGCTAAAATCCATGGGGACGTCTGTGGGTTCTAGTTTAGTGTGTACTTGTTTGAATAGAAATAAAATAAAACTCCTCCATTCTTATGAAGGAAACACCTCATGAAGAAGGTTAAGCACCTCATGAAGAGGATCATCATGAAGTTGAAATCCAACACACTAAACGCGCGCATCATTAGTGTTGGGATGCAGAACAATAAATCATCTCTTGTTTAGGAAATAACAAAGAGACAGAATAATCTCACATTGTGAGAATATTGGGAGAAAATAATAGTTGTCGACAACACTACCTCTACAATTGTAAATGTTTCTCTTATGAGAACCCAGATCCAAAAAATAAAGTCTATGGCAAAGTCGCCTGTAGCGATTATATCGGGTCGATGAAGAAAGCAATTGAGGTTGAATCTTCTACTAAGAAGAAATAAATGCTCTGCTATATCTCTGGCAAATGAAATGATTAAATATAAAATATGCAGTTAATAAGTGGATTATGAAAATCCATATAATTCTCGAAGAATAGAAAATCGCAACATATGGAAATTGAATCTCATACTAAGTATTAAGAAAAAGTCTAAGGTAGAATATATTCCTGATTGAATATTGAAGTCTCAAGAAGAGCATGTCCTGAAAGGAAAAGAGTCATTGAATGATTTTGTAGTGAATGACACTATTTCATTATGTATGTCACATAATAATCTTTCATGTAGTAGAGACTGTCGGTGCAAAATATGGCCAACAAGTAAATATTTATAGTTTTTGTAACAGAATCGACCAATTATACGAAATTAAGTAAGAAAATCATCCGCCAGAGCAGATGATTTAGCAAACTTAAGCCCGTATAACCCGGTAGTCCGTGAAATCACGAAGGATTTCAAATCAACTTACATCTCAGCCAAGATCGTAATAAGTTTAGCGGTCACCATCACATATTACATAAAAGTTCGCATCTCAGATACATCAGAGTTTAAAACATAGTTATTACAAAACAAGTTCGAATAAAAGTAGCGGAAGCCATTTGTTTAAAACCACACACACTCACACGGAGTTCAAATACAGTGCCAGCTGATGATCATCTCCAACAAAAGCATTAGACGAGACGTGCGGAATGACCATGCCCATGGTCCTAAGCATCACCATCGCAGGATAAAGGCGGTTGATCGAAGAGCGTAATACATCATACGCACATATCCGCAACAAGTGGAAATAAAACCACGAGTACGAGAAGGTACTCAACTAGACTTACCCGACATAACCGAAAATAAAGTGACACCAAGGATTATGAAGGGCTTTATAGTAGGGTGGTGACTCATTTGCAAAAAGGCATTTTAGCATTTCAAGAACCTTTTCAAAGCATTATTGTCAAGTTAATTATTATTAACTGCATCGACTACATTTGCACCTATACTAGGGCAAGCATGTGATTAATCAAATAATGATAACCAATGATCATTAACAACTTCCATAATGTCATATTCATTATAACTGTCCAAGTGTTCCATCAACATTACTACGATGAAGTCACTCAAGTCAAGTGCTCACTATCCAGGAGCGATAGCGATTCGAATCGATTCCTAACCAGCTGGTGATTTATTCCTTACACAAACCTCACTCACCCGCTAAAGTGAGGTATTGATCACCGAGTCAACTATCCAGGAGTCTCGAGTTTGCCAGGAACCATATGTACCCGGGGGCCGACCGACTACACTTTGGTCTTATCATCTCACCCCCGTGTCCTACCACACCTGCTCCGGCACAGTGCGCTGCGGGCAATCTACTCGGCACGAATAATCTCCCAGCTTCGCGGTCGAAAGGTACTTTATCCGACCAGCTAAATGTAAGGCATGCATTCAACATGACTCGAGGCCCAACAACTGTCGGTCCTTAATCGACACAGACGAAAAGCACTACAGTTCAAAACTCTGTAAGTCTCCGTCCGGTCTCAACTTCATTTAACACTTAGTTATACCATGACTACATAGTTATCCAAGCAGATCCAGGTAACCACCTATAGCTCATAGGTTACAGGAAATCACCCGACTTCTACCGGTCTAAGCCAGCTAAGCATTGACTCGACTACGAATACCAGGGTAACAAGGATATGGTATAACAAAGGTTGACAAGGTATAATGCAGCAACGGTTGCAAACAACTCCTGAACGTAAGGCATCAATTAAAGTAAAGCAGTTAATTAATAATTGCAAATCGGGGAGAAAATGCTCCGGGGCTTGCCTCTCTCGAAGGAGCTCGGGCGGTGATCGGGGCACTCGGAAGTTCCTCAACGTCCTCCTCGTCGGCTTCGGGCACCTCTTGTGGCTGCACCTCGAGCTGCTCCTCGGGCTCCTCGGGTATGACGACTGGGTTCTCGGTTTGCGATCCTGTATGATGCAATGTGCGTAAGTGCTTATGCAATCAGTGCATCGAATAAGATGAATACAATGGATATGTTTGAATGCAAGGTAGTCAACATCATCCAAAAACATATACTACAAGCACATGTCATCTACTGCCTTCTCTTCTACTACTAATATGCTAAGTCAACACATCTTATTAAATGCTTCAAAGATACACCAAAGCTTCACTAATTTCTTAATCATGCACAAAGCAACATTTGATTAAACCCTAATTAATAATAGGTTTGAATAGCAACATCTATTTTTATAGCTTAGAAAAATCTTAAAAAATTACCATAACACAGTACTACCCTAAGTAGTCTACCATCAGATTTTTATGGCATTTGGATAAGTGGAATAGCCTACACAAAAATGACAAGCTTGGACCTAATTATGAGCATGAAAATACTTTGTATTATGAAAAGTGTCAAACAACAGATTTAGTATTTTTCCTAGGTTCTAAACAGTAAATAATCACTGTACAAAAATTATCACATGCATGTTTTATACAAATTTTGCTCTCTAGCAAAAATAACAAAAATCAGCCATTAAAGGCACTTGACTACATCTCACAATTTTTTCTACAGGACATGCATGGCATATATTTTTCCTAGGAAGTACATTACACAAGAAGAGTAACAAACTTAGAAGCATATTTTTCTGATGCATATAGGTTTTACTACACATTTTACAACATATCAGCAATATCAAGAATTAAATAAAGCTCTACAGAAAAGTATCTCAAAAATGACATGCAATATTTTTATCATGTAGATCTGGTGACAAAGAACATAACAAAATTTGTTTCAACAAATTTGGAGCCAAAATGAGTACACAACCATTTTCCAAAGTATTTCTCTTCCCAAATAATAAAAGAAAAACCGAAAATAATTTTCCTATTACTACTGGGCCGGCCCATGGGAACGACTGGCCCACGGCCGCTTTCGGCCTGCGCAACTGAAAGCGAAGGGAAAGGCGACGACACTGGCTCGAGGTTCGCCCAAGGCCGACAGCCCAGCTCGGTAGGCGAGACGGCCATGCCATGCTGACGTTCCAGACGCCACGGCGGTGCGGCCGCTGCCAGCGGGCCGGCGGCCGTTGCCGACCATGACCGGGCAAACAGGCGTGAGCGCTGGGTCCGCAAGAAGATGGCAAACCCGAGTGGGTTACCCAAGGGGATGGAGAAGGGACGGAGGAAGCCCTTCCACGGCGAGGCTAAGCGCGGCGGCGTCATGATCGACGACGGTGAAAACGCGCAAGGCCGCTATACCTTGCTCAAATGGTGTCCCTGCAGCGAGCACCAGGTACCGAGGAGCGAGGCGGAGCAACGTGTGCTCGATTGCGGGCAATGGTGGACCACCGTGGCCAATTTTGCGGGCGGAGGCTGCGGTGGCGATGGCGATATGCGGCGAGCTTCGGTCTTGAAGGGCGAGGCGAGACGCAGCTGGAGGGGAAAATGAGAAGTGCTGGGAGAAGCGAAGCTGCGGTGGCTTGAAAATGGCGAGGCGTGCTTGCTTGCGGGGGCCACGGGACGCCACCCGGCCGGCGTCGCAAGCATGCGCCGCTCCGCCTGGGCGCGTGTGGCGACGACGCTCCAGGACGCGACGATGTGCTGTGAGTGGGAGAAGGAAGACAGTAGCGAGGTGGGTGGGCTGAAATTTGAGGCGAAGGCGCGGGCGCGGGGAGGATTGCTGGGCCGGCTTCGGCTATGGGCCGAGAAGGGAGGCGGCTGCCCACGAAAGGAGAAATCATTTTTCTCAATTTCCATTTTTAAGAAATTTTTAAATACCAGTTTTCAAATATCATTTTGAGCAAGAAAGTGACATCTTTTGAAAATGTCCCAAAAATGAAAGTTGCTTAGAATTTAATTCTCTACAGCTTTGCTTTTATGACCAAAGTCCAATTCTTGATAGATTTTGAATTATAAATTAAAGTCAATTTTAACTCAAAACCCTAATTTTTGGAGAATTATTTTTAAAGCAAAATTTGGCAATAATTTGAATACAAACTTTGCTCCAAAAATTGCGCTAAATAATTCTAGATGATTTACAATCATAGCCAAACATGTTTTACTAACCTAGCAAGCATAATCATGGCAAAACAACTCTAAACAAGTGTATACAACATTCATGTTTCGTATGTTTCGAAGCAGGGTTTCAGTTATTATTTACATGATTAGGCATGTATGATTAGGATGTTTGATGATGCATGATATGTATGATTTACAGTGCCTAAATGTTGGCATAACACCGGGGTGTTACAGCCCTCGCCCCTTATAAACCATTTGTTATAAAAATCTTCATAAGCTTTTTGTAGATATTCTTCCGTTTCCCAAGTTGCATCTCCCTCATCATGATGATTCCACTGTATCTTGTATGTTTTCACCACACTATTCCGA
Organism: Miscanthus lutarioriparius; assembly: GCA_904845875.1. Classification (NCBI taxonomy): domain Eukaryota; kingdom Viridiplantae; phylum Streptophyta; class Magnoliopsida; order Poales; family Poaceae; genus Miscanthus; species Miscanthus lutarioriparius. The sequence continues at coordinate 43,697,840 of CAJGYO010000003.1, read as the reverse complement.
GTAGCACATTCTTTAGTGTCTAACACACGGACCGGTTGCTCACGATACACCAAATCTGATTTGAGTTGGATGCCTTGAGGTTCTATTCTTTCCTCCGGAACACGCAAACATTTCTTGAGATGTGATACATGGAAAACTGGGAAAACGGTACTCATTGTCTCAGGTAACTCTAACTTATAAGCTACTGGACCTCTTTTTCCAAGATCTTGTATGGTCCTACGAATCTCGTGGCAAGCTTTCTCCGGACTCCAAACCTTTTCTTCTTCATTGGCGTGACCTTCAGATAAACATAGTCACCAACTTCAAACACAAGAGGTCTCCTTCTTCTGTCTGCATAACTTTTCTGACGCGATTGGGCCGCCTTCATATTTTGTTGAATAATATGAACTTTCTTCTCGGCTTCTTCTACAAAGTCAATGCCATAATACCTTCTATCTCCAGGCTCGACCCAATTCAATGGTGTTCTACATTTTCTGCCATACAAAGCTTCGAATGGAGCCATCTTGATGCTTTCTTGATAACTATTATTGTAAGCGAACTCAGCTAATGGTAACCATGACTCCCATGATCCCTTAGAAGACAATACACAGGCTCTTAACATATCCTCCAAAACAGCATTCACTCGTTCAGTTTGACCATCTGTCTGAGGATGATAAGCGGTACTACGACTCAAACTAGTTCCTAAGCCTTTGTGCAAATGTTCCCAAAAGTGAGCCGTGAACTATGACCCTCTATCAGATACTATAGTCCTTGGTATACCATGCAACCTCACAATTTCTGTGATATACTTCTCGGCATATTGAGGTGGTCGATAAGTTGTCTTGACAGGTAAGAAATGAGCGGTCTTGGTAAGACGATCCACAATCACCCAAATCGAATCATGTCCCTTTTGAGTAGTGGGCAAACCCGAGATAAAATCCATACTTATATCATCCCACTTCCAACTAGGTATGGACAAAGGTTGCAACAAACCGGCAGGTTTCATATGAATAGCTTTCACTCTACAACATGTGTCACATCTAGCAACATATGCTGTAATTTCTTTCTTTATTTTGGTCCACCAATAACGAGGTCTTAGTTCTTGATACATCTTACTACTTTCCGGATGGATAGATAGCTTAGAAAGGTGAGCTTCATCCATGAGTTTATTCCTAAGCTCTCGATCCTTGGGAACCACAAGACGGTCGTCAAACCACAACATGCCCTGTTCATCCACTTTAAAGTGCTTTGATGGCTTTTCTTTTATTTTCTCTTTGATGTGGAATATCCCCTTGTCGGTTTTCTGGCCTTCTATTATCTTACTCTCCAAAGAGCAACTAATCTGAATACTATGTAACACAGCAGGATGCATCAGATCAAACCCATCTTCAAGTAATGGCTGCACATTCAAGTAATGTGACTTTTTGCTCAAAGCATCTGCCACTACATTGGTTTTTCCAGGATGATATTGCACATTCAAGTTGTAATCTTTGATCAATTCCAACCATCTTCGTTGTCTTATATTCAACTCTGGTTGGGTAAAGATGTACTTGAGACTCTTGTGATCTGTGAAAATGTTGCACACATTACCAAGTAGATAATGTCTCCAAATTTTTAAGGCATGCACAACTGCAGCAAGTTCAAGATCATGTGTTGGATAGTTGACCTCGTGCTTTCTCAATTGACGTGAGGCATAAGCAATGACTCTCCTTTCTTGCATAAGAACACAGCCCAATCCAGTTTTTGATGTGTCGCAAAACACATCAAATGGTTTCTCAATGTCTGGTTGTGCGAGAACAGGAGCAGTGGTCAACAGTTTCCGCAAAGTGCGGAAAGCTGCTTCATACTCCTGTGTCCACACAAACTTGTGATCCTTCTGTAGCAGACTTGTCATCGGTTTGGCAATCTTCGAGAAGTCTGGTATAAAACGATGGTAGTAACCGGCTAGTCCTAAGAAACATCTAATCTCAGGAACTATGGTCGGTGTCTTCCAATCCATAACCTCTTGCACCTTACTTGGATCGACTGAAACTCCATTTTCTGACAGAATGTGACCAAGGAAAGGAACCTTCTTCAACCAGAATTCACATTTGCTAAACTTAGCATACAGTTGATGATCTCTAAGTCTAGTCAAGACAATTCTCAGATGCTCTTCATGATCCTTCTCGTTCTCGGAGTACACTAGAATGTCATCGATGAACACGACCACGAACTTATCCAATTCTGGCATGAAAACTGTATTCATAAAAAACATAAAGTATGCAGGAGCATTTGTCAAGCCAAAGGACATGACAAGATACTCATACAACCCATATCTGGTGGAAAATGCAGTTTTTGGGATATCTTGTGGCCCAATCTTGATCTGATGATAACCGGATCTCAAATCTATTTTTGAGAATACCTTAGCCTTGGATAACTGGTCAAACAGAACATCAATATGAGGCAAGGGATACTTATTCTTGATGGTTACAGCATTAAATGGCCTGTAATCTACGCACATTCTCAACTAATTCATCTCAAATCTCTTTCTTCTTTTTTACAAACAAGGCAGGACATCCCCATTCAGACTTGCTTGGCCGGATAAACCCCTTTTTTGATAACTCTTCTAGTTGCTTCTTCAGCTCAACTAATTCATCTGGAGACATCCGATAGGGTCTCCTTAAAATCGGAGCTGTTCCGGGGATTAAGTCAATTCCAAACTCAATATCCCTATCTGGCGGAAGACCAGGTAGCTCGTCCGGGAATACGTCCGGAAACTCACACACTACCGGAATCTGATGAATAGGAATGACTTCAGTAGCACATGTAACACTTATAAGGTCTGTTCTCCGAGGCAATGGTACTTGGAAAGTTCCCTCACCCAGGGGATCCTTAAGGGTAAGTACTCGACTTCCGGTATCTATGACTGCTCCCCAATCCTTCATCCAATTTATTCCTATAATGGCATCCAAAACTAGTCCAGGCATAACTATCAAGTTCACTCGGAACTTCCTGCTACCTAATTCAAGGGTTGCCCCTCGAACCATCCGATTGGTCAAAACATCAGCCCCTGCTGAACTTATACGGTAACCATAACCCAATTCTGTGCATAGTTGTTCATGTTTCTGTGCAAATGCTTGACTCATAAAAGAATACGATGATCCAGAATGAAATAGAACAACTGCATGGTTTTCGTTGACAAGAAACTTACCAGCGGTTACGGGCTATCCTTCAGGAATCTCATCCACAGTCGTACTATGCACCCTAGCATTATAAGTCTGCTGCTTCTTCTTGGGAGGATAAGGACAAAACCTCAAGAAGTGGCTGGGTTGGTCACAATTGTAGCAGGGTCCCCTCACTGTACCAGCAGATCCCATAGCTCCCTTAGAACTGCCCTGTACCGCAGTTGCGGCTGCCTTGTTGGGTTGTACTACCATCTTGTAAGGCTTCTGGGGTCCACGGAAATTCTGACTTCTCTGCTGAGGTGGCCTGAACCTAGCGCCAGGTGCAGATGGACGATAGGGAGGATGACCTCCCGCAGGTGCTCTTGCTTGGGACGGACCACCTTCTAGGGCTCTCTTGCGAGTCTTGGCTACGGTGCTGGTGTTGTTGTTCTTTTCCTGCTTCAGGCAATCACTGATAAAGTCATTGAATCCGACGCGGTTGTTGGTACCCACATGCTTCATCATCTTTGGATTGAGTCCTCTCTTGAAACTAGTGATTCTCTTAGCATCAGTGTCAACCATGTTGGGAGCATAACGACACAAGTTATTGAAGGCATGCAAATATTGTGTCACGGTCTTGGTGCCCTGATTCAACGCCAAGAACTCTCCCAACTTCATCTCGGTCAGCCCAGGTGGAATATAAACTCCACGGAAGGCCTCAGCGAACTCTCTCCATGTAATCTGAGCATTCGGAGGAAAGGTGGTGCGATGGTGCTTCCACCACATTCCCGCTGGTTCTTGCAACTGAAGTGCAGCATACTCAGTTTTCAATACCTCAGTCATCCTCAACACATGGAATTTATCTTCCATAGTGTTGATCCATTCTTCAGCATCGAGTGGTTCTGTTGCTTCCTTAAATATTGGTGGCCTGGTGTCCATAAAATCTTTGAAGTTGCTGTATTGATTCACCCCAATGCCACCACTCTGATTGTTACCACGTTGAACATTGTTGGCGATGGTACGCAGAAAATCCTCCATGTTTTTCTGGGATTGTTCCGTGTTGCGCTGACTTCTGAGCAACTGTGCGAAGAACACCTCTGGGGTAAACGGGGGAGGAGGTGGCAAATGCGGTTCATGGGGAGGCTCATTGTTGTTGCCGTGGTTTCCACCACCACCACCGGTCCCCGCACCATTAGCATCGGGCTCAGCGGCCTCATACGTGGTACGTCGAGTATTTGTCATCTACATATTTCAGCAACAATTAATGATTGAGTGAAGCTGTAATAATTGTGAGTGAAGGAAAAATTATGCCGTACTAAATTTACTGGAGAGAATAAATTCATACAATAAAACAGAGGCACAACAAATCGCATCCCAATTAAAACAACATCACTTAATCATATTACTTCGACAGCAAACATCGCGTCCATACAACCAAATTGCCAGGATACATACACTGGACTTTTATGCGTTCAGATATCACATTAATAGCCAAGTTCCAATCACATGCCAAGTCTCATTAGTTCGAAGCAAAATACAATAGGTTACATGCCAACAAAGAAAGGTCATCGCGACAGGACCTAGATACTAGCGCAAGGCAACTAGTCTACTCCTCAGGGCCATCATCGGGGTCGGAGACGTCACCATCGCCCCCAGGTGAAACTACAGGCTCGTCCTCGTTGTCGTCGTCGATGTCCATGCCAGCGGCGTCTGGAGGAGCATAGGGGTCAACCCCATTGTAGAGCGCGTGAAACTCCTCGTGCAGGTTGACGTTGTACACCTTTAGCTCATCGACCCTCTGCAGTAGAAGGTCCCTCTCGTCCCAGGCTTCATTCCTCTCCTAAACCAATTGTCCAATCATGCGGTCTGCATTGTTGTTGGCCTGAGTCAACGTATGCACCTGCTGCATAGCTCTATCACCTCTCTCAACCGCTTGGTTCCGCTGTAAGTTCATATCAGCCAACTGCTCCTGCAAACTAGCGATAGCACATGCCTGTCTCTTCTTCTGCTTTCTCCCCTTGAGCTTATCCTGACCACGTAAGCCAGTCAAAGTCCAGTAAGTACTCTCAAGACCCTCATACGCTCTGATGGCGGCGAACATAGCACTCATAGCCTGATTGTCGCTAGCCTGTCCCTCAGCTAGACCTCTGACTAAGGCACTTCCCTAAGGCTGAACCCAAATGGCATCACGAGGATCATCCCTAGGAAAGGTGCCAGTTAGAGCTGCTGCAAGCTCACTGGGAAATCTGCTCATGATATCCCTGATGACACGGAAGGCTGCTCCCTCTGCACCCTCAGCAGGAGTGCGACCCTCAAACTCCAAGTGCCAACCATCCCAATCTGGAGCATCACCAAGAGCAGGAACCATGATCTCTACCACTGCAAGTCCATCCTCTGCTAATTGGCTCTCATTCCAAGAGTACACCGATACTTGACCCTCAGGGTACCCCACATCATGGAGCACTCTCCAAAGCAAGGTTGGCATGCCAAACTCGCTCAAGAAGGTGTCCGTGGTGTGGTGCTCCCTCAGGGCCAACGGACGTCGAGGTGCTCTTCCTCCGGTGGACTTACGGGCGGTCTGCTTTGTGCGGGCCATCTGTAGCAAAATTTCTTTTATTACTCCGTGGGAACATATTTTAGGTGATGCAACTTTTATCAAAATGAGATAATCAATTTATAAGGGGAGGAATGCGTGACATGAATGAAATGCACAAGTAATATGATGTATGTACGTGCCGTACGTTCTCACAAACTTACGAAATAAATAATTCTAGCGACAAATTCGGTGGCATACAAACGATCTCTCAATTACGTAGCTAATACGTTCTACACGATAACGTTGTTATGTACCTGCAGAAGATTCATTTCAGCCCAATTCCCGATGAATGCACAAAAGCAGTAAATTTTATCTACACGCTCTACACGAATCCCCAGATACGTGTACAACGGTAGTAACTACCCGAACCATCGTCCTATTAACGGCATCGCCTCAACGGATAGAATACCCATACATGAGATACCTTTGTAAAACATGCGTAGAACATGTAATTACTCCGGCATCATATAAGCATTCACCCTAGATCGGCGGTGTATCCGATCATGCTCTCACAACTCACACTTACCGAGGCGTAGAGGCAATTGATCCAAACATTACCACTCAAACAAGTGGCACTCATACAATAGCACGCCGTATGAGCAACGAAAAAGAAATATGATGCAAGAACCCCAAGTCAGTACTTAATTAAGCCACCTAGAGTCCTTAACTGGGCATAAGGGATATGACCACTGGCACACTTTTTAGTTTAGAAATCACGTTTTTCAAATGTCTTTTTGTTTTAAATACACTTGTGAACAGTAACACGCTAAATCATGCTCTGATGCCAGCTGTAACAGAACCGACCAATTATACGAAATTAAGTAAGAAAATCATCCGCCAGAGCAGACGATTTAGCAAACTTAAGCCCGTATAACCCGGTAGTCTGTGAAATCACGAAGGATTTCAAATCAACTTACATCTCAGCCAAGATCGTAATAAGTTTAGCGGTCACCATCACATATTACATAAAAGTTCGCATCTCAGATACATCAGAGTTTAAAACATAGTTATTACAAAACAAGTTCGAATAAAAGTAGCGGAAGCCATTTGTTTAAAACCACACACACTCACACGGAGTTCAAATACAGTGCCAGCTGATGATCATCTCCAACAAAAGCATTAGACGAGACGTACGGAATGACCATGCCCATGGTCCTAAGCATCACCCATCGCAGGATAAAGGCAGTTGATACAGTAGCCGTAATACATCTGCACATCTGCAACAAGTGGAAATAAAACCCTGAGTACGAGAAGGTACTCAGCTAGACTTACCCGACATAACCGAAAATAAAGTGACACCAAGGATTATGAAGGGCTTTATAGTAGGGTAGCTGACTCATTTGCAAAAAGGCATTTTTAGCATTTTAAGAACCTTTTCAAAGCATTATTGTCAAGTTAATTATTATTAACCTGTCGACTACATTTGCACCTATACTAGGGCAAGCATGTGATTAATCAAATAATGATAACCAATGATCATTAACAACTTCCATAATGTCATATTCATTATAACTGTCCAAGTGTTCCATCAACATTACTACGATGAAGTCACTCAAGTCAAGTGCTCACTATCCAGGAGCGATAGCGATTCGAATCGATTCCTAACCAGCTGGTGATTTATTCCTTACACAAACCTCACTCACCCGCTAAAGTGAGGTATTGACCACCGAGTCAACTATCCAGGAGTCTCGAGTTTGCCAGGAACCATATGTACCCGGGGGCCGACCGACTACACTTTGGTCTTATCATCTCACCCCCGTGTCCTACCACACCTGCTCCGGCACAGTGCGCTGCGGGCAATCTACTCGGCACGAATAATCTCCCAGCTTCGCGGTCGAAAGGTACTTTATCCGACCAGCTAAATGTAAGGCATGCATTCAACATGACTCGAGGCCCAACAAGCTGCCGGGTCCTTAATCGATTACTGCATTTAAAAGCACTACAGTTCAAAACTCGTAAGTCTCCGTCCGGTCTCAACTTCATTTAACACTTAGTTATACCATGACTACATAGTTATCCAAGCAGATCCGAGGTAACCACCTATAGCTCATAGGTTATGTGAAATCACCCGACTTCTACCGGTCTAAGCCCGGCTAAGCATTGACTCGACTCACGAATACCGTGGTAACAAGGATATGGTATAACAAAGGTTGACAAGGTATAATGCAAAGAACGGTTGTAAACAACTCCCCGAACGTAAGGCATCAATTAAAGTAAAGCGATTAATTAATAATTGCAAATCGGGAGAAAATGCTCCGGGGCTTGCCTCTCTCGAAGGAGCTCGGGCGGTGATCGGGGCACTCTGGAAGTTCCTCAACGTCCTCCTCGTCGGCTTCGGGCACCTCTTGTGGCTGCACCTCGAGCTGCTCCTCGGGCTCCTCGGGTATGACGACTGGGTTCTCGGTTTGCGATCCTGTATGATGCAATGTGCGTAAGTGCTTATGCAATCGATTGCATCGAATAAGATGAATACAATGGATATGTTTGAATGCAAGGTAGTCAACATCATCCAAAACATATACTACAAGCACATGTCATCTACGCCTTCTCTTCTACTACTAATATGCTAAGTCAAGTCAACACATCTTATTAAATGCTTCAAAGATACACCAAAGCTTCACTAATTTCTTAATCATGCACAAAGCAACATTTGATTAAACCCTAATTAATAATAGGTTTGAATAGCAACATCTATTTTTATAGCTTAGAAAATCTTAAAAATTACCATAATACAGTACTACCCTAAGTAGTCTACCATCAGATTTTTATGGCATTTGGATAAGTGGAATAGCCTACACAAAAATGACAAGCTTGGACCTAATTATGAGCATGAAAATACTTTGTATTATGAAAAGTGTCAAACAACAGATTTAGTATTTTTCCTAGGTTCTAAACAGTAAATAATCACTGTACAAAAATTATCACATGCATGTTTTATACAAATTTTGCTCTCTAGCAAAAATAACAAAAATCAGCCATTAAAGGCACTTGACTACATCTCACAATTTTTTCTACAGGACATGCATGGCATATATTTTTCCTAGGAAGTACATTACACAAGAAGAGTAACAAACTTAGAAGCATATTTTTCTGATGCATATAGGTTTTACTACACATTTTACAACATATCAGCAATATCAAGAATTAAATAAAGCTCTACAGAAAAGTATCTCAAAAATGACATGTAATATTTTTATCATGTAGATCTGGTGACAAAGAACATACCAAAATTTGTTTCAACAAATTTGGAGCCAAAATGAGTACACAACCATTTTCCAAAGTATTTCTCTTCCCAAATAATAAAAGAAAAACCGAAAATAATTTTCCTATTACTACTGGGTCGGGCCATGGGAACGACTGGCCCACGACCGCTTTCGGCCTGCGCAACCGAGCGAAGGGGAAGGGCGACGGCCTGGCTCAGGGCTCCGGCCCAAGGCCGACCTGGCCCAGCTCGGCCGAGGCGAGACGGCCACGCCATGCTGACGTTCCAGACGCCACGGCGGTGCGGCCGCTGCCAGCGGGCCGGCGGCCGTTGCCGACCATGACCGGGCAAACAGGCGTGAGCGCTGGGTCCGCAAGAAGATGGCAAACCCGAGTGGGTTACCCAAGGGGATGGAGAAGGGACGGAGGAAGCCCTTCCACGGCGAGGCTAAGCGCGGCGGCGTCATGATCGACGACGGTGAAAACGCGCAAGGCCGCTATACCTTGCTCAAATGGTGTCCCTGCAGCGAGCACCAGGTACCGAGGAGCGAGGCGGAGCAACGTGTGCTCGATTGCGGGCAATGGTGGACCACCGGCGGCCAATTTTGCCGGTGGGGCTGCGGTGGCGATGGCGGCGCGAGCAGAGCTCGGTGCGGGGCGAGGCAGAGACGCAGCGCGGGAGGGGAAAATGAGAAGTGCTGGGAGAAGCGAAGCTGCGGTGGCTTGAAAATGGCGAGGCGTGCTTGCTTGCGGGAGCCACGGGACGCCACCCGGCCGGCGTCGCCGGCATGCAAGCGCGCCACCTGGCGCGCGCTGTGCTCGACGCTGGCCGGACGCCAGACGCTGCTGCTGTGGGGGAGAAGGAAGACAGCGCGTGAGGTGGGCTGGGCTGAGGCGAAGGCGCGGGCGCGGGGAGGATTGCTGGGCCGGCTTCGGCTATGGGCCGAGAAGGGAGGCGGCGGCCCACGAAAGGAGAAATCATTTTTCTCAATTTCCATTTTTAAGAAATTTTTAAATACCAGTTTTCAAATATCATTTTGAGCAAGAAAGTGACATCTTTTGAAAATGTCCCAAAAATGAAAGTTGCTTAGAATTTAATTCTCTACAACTTTGCTTTTATGACCAAAGTCCAATTCTTGATAGATTTTGAATTATAAATTAAAGTCAATTTTAACTCAAAACCCTAATTTTTGGAGAATTATTTTTAAAGCAAAATTTGGCAATAATTTGAATACAAACTTTGCTCCAAAAATTGCGCTAAATAATTCTAGATGATTTACAATCATAGCCAAACATGTTTTACTAACCTAGCAAGCATAATCATGGCAAAACAACTCTAAACAAGTGTATACAACATTCATGTTTCGTATGTTTCGAAGCAGGGTTTCAGTTATTATTTACATGATTAGGCATGTATGATTAGGATGTTTGATGATGCATGATATGTATGATTTACAGTGCCTAAATGCTGGCATAACACCGGGGTGTTACAGTTTTACCATGCGTTGTGATCGGATGTGGCCTAGCACTTAATGACACGGGATTTATACTGGTTCAGGCAACATGCCCTATGTCCAGTTGAGGTCGATCGGTGACTTTATTCCTGAGCCTAGGTGCTCGAAGTTTGGTGTGGGGTTACAAATGAGTAAGGAATGAGAAGTGGGGTGTTAGAGGCCCGTTCGGACTCTGAGCCGAGTGGAACAGAGTGGAAGATGCTCAAACGTGCACTAAGTATCGGAGCGTATGCTCTGTGTGTCCGAGCTTATCAGTTGTTGAGAGCGTGTAGACTATGTAGCTGTCGAGCTCTATAGCCGTTGTGCTGTTGTCCTCAAGTCCTCGAGTCTTCGGGGCTTCGAGGGGTTCGAAGCTTCTGTCAGAGAGAAAGAGAGAGTTCATACGGACGCTGCCTAGTCTTGTTGCCCACGTCATCGGGTACGGGATGGCCGTTGGCGACCATAATATTGTTTATGTTCAGACGCTTCTGGCAGGCTCTACCATGTTCGCCTGGTATGGCAAATAACGGCGCCCACAATACTGTTTATGCTCTGACGCGTCTGGCAGGCTCTACCGTATTGGCTTGACATGCCCGATGGCACCGTCCTGCAGGTGCGCAGGGCATGGCAGGGTATGGTCCTCGGTATTGCGGTTGATTTGAGCACCTGACCTTATCTGCTCCGTGAAAGGTCCTAATATGGCTAGAGGGGGGTGAATAGCCTATTAAAATCTACAAATCAACTAGAGCAATTTGATTAGTATGACAAATAGCGTGATGCAAACTTGCTCTAGCTCTACAAGGGTTGCAAGCCACCTATCCAACAATTCTAGTTGCAATGATTACTTAGGCACACAAACTTGCCATGTAACTACTCACTAAGAGCTCTCAATCTTGCTACTCTAAAGAGCTCAACTAGATGAATGTAAATAATAAAGTAAGCTCTCAATTCTAATTACACTAAAGAGCTTGTATCAACTAGTTTGCACGAATATAAATAAGTGAGTAGGGTGATTATACCGCCGTGTAGGGGATGAACCAATCATAAGATGAATATATAGCCAATCACCCGGAGAATGCCAAAGACATGAGACAATCGATTTTCTCCTGAGGTTCACGTGCTTGCCAACACGCTACGTCCCCGTTGTGTCGACCAACACTTGGTGGTTCGGCGGCTAAGAGGTGTTTCACAAACCTCGTCCACATGATAGGACACCGCAAGAACCAACCCACAAGTGAGGTAACTCAATGACACGAGCAATTTACTAGAGTTACCATTCGGCACTCCGCTAGAGAAGGTACAACTCCCCTTACAATCACCGAAGATGGCCACGAACAATCACCAACTCGTGCCAATCCTCCACCGCTGCTCCAACCGTCTAGGTGGTGGCAACCACCAAGAGAAACAAGCGAAATCCACAGCGCAACACGAATGCCAAGTGCCTCTAGATGCAACCACTCAAGCAATGCACTTGGATTCTCTCCCAATCTGACAATGATGATGGATCAATTATGGAGATGAGTGGGAGGGCTTTGGCTAAGCTCACAAGGTTGCTATATCAATGAAAATAGCTAAGAGAGTGAGCTTGAGCCGGCCATAGGGCTTAAATAGAAGCCCCCACGAAATAGAGCCGTTGTACCCCTTCACTGGGCACAACGCGGGGTGACCAGACGCTCCGGTTATATTGACCGGACGCTGGACCCAGCGTTCGGTCGTCCGATGTAAGCCACGTGTCATTCTGAGTTAAACCTGAGCCGCTAGATCTTAACGGCTATAGACTGACCGGACGCTCCGGCATAAGTGACCGGACGCTCAGACCCTAGTGTTCGGTCATTTCCAGTAAGCTCCCAAAACCGACTTATGCCGACCGGACGCGTCCGGTCAAGCTTGATTGGACACAGCCCAGTGTCCGGTGCTCAACCCTAACCACTGTGCCGTCTGAGAGCTCGACCGGATGCAGCCTTTCAGCGTCCGGTCGCTGAGTGACCCAGCGTCCGGTCAGTTGACCGACGCCAGCTTCTTTTCGACCAACTCCATTTCACTTCTAACTTCACTCTTGCTCAAATATGCCAACCACCAAGTGTATCACCTTGTGCACATGTGTTAGCATATTTTCACAAACATTTTCAAGGGTGTTAGCATTCCACTAGATCCTAAATGCATATGCAATGAGTTAGAGCATCTAGTGGTACTTTGAGCATCTAGTGGTACTTTGACAACCGCATTTCGATACGAGTTTCACTCCTCTTAATAGTACGGCTATCGATCCTAAATGTGATCACACTCGCTAAGTGTCTCGATCACTAAAACAAAATGGCTCCTACAATTTATACCTTTGCCTTGAGCCTTTTGTTTTTTTCTTTCTTCTTTTCCAAGTTCAAGCGTTTGATCATCACCATGCCATCACCATTGTCATGATCTTCGTTATTGCTTCATCACTTGGAGTAGTGCTACCTATCTCATAATCACCTTGATAAACTAGGTTAGCACTTAGGGTTTCATCAATTAACTAAAACCAAACTAGAGCTTTCAATCTCTCCCTTTTTGGTAATTGATGACAACCCTTATACAAAGATATAAATTAAAGTTCATTTGAATCCATGTTGCTTGCCCAAGCATATTTACCATGTGTAAAGGATATGGACAAGTTTGATGAACTCCATATGGTAGCAATTGCTCCCCCTACATATGTGTTAAGAGTTTGGATTGAAGCTTGCACATATGCTTAGATAGGAAATATAGGAGATAATTTCTACTAAATGATGCTAAGGTATAAGAGATGCACCTTTGAAGTGTGATACCAATCGGAGTGCACCAATATACCATCCTTACCGCCATTTGTAACTAGACATTCACAAAAACTAGAATACCTCATGAGATCAATATTACAAGCAAGGGTCTAGTTTCCATATGATGAACATAAGTCTAGTTACTTTAGTTTGATACCACTTGGAAATAAAGTCACTAGATTACCTATGCATGCTAGTTTTTTATTTCATCATTTAAGCATATAACTAGCATACACCTCACAAGCATGGATATTGAGATTTTAAATCTTGTGCCATGCAAGCAAATATATGAAATGCATATTCAAATGCAACATACAAGTTTATGAGCTTGCTCCCCCTACTTGTGTGCTCAAAATTTTAATTGATGATCCCTTTCATTTATCATATATCTCAAATCTCTCCCCCTATGTCAAATACTCCCCTATCACGCATATCTTTGTTTCTCTCCCCCTTTGTCAACAATTAGCACAAAAGGTGAGCTCAAATTATAGATAGGTTGGGGTGAAACCATGTGAGATGAGGATCATTTTCCCAATTTGGTTCAATCAAGATTACTTGCAAAAGATATTTAACTCGGTTTGATCCAAGAACAAGCTTCTTCACACCTCTAGATAAGGGTTATCTTGTACCATATTGAGTTAAACACTTATAGCTTATTTTCTAGATCAAACACTAGGTTTACAAGCCCACAAACATGTCATATGCTACCACTAGATCATTTCAAGCATACAAGCAATAGTGGTACCATACAAGCATCAAATTCATTTGATTTTTCATGAATGAGCCTATTCAAATGTGAAATATGTCTAGATGCACTAGTCATGTCCTTAGCAAGGATGTATGCCATGCCAATCAACTTTTACCTTGAATTGCTCGAAGGAGAGGCATGTCATATAATTTGGGGGTGCATCAACACATATTGGAGAAGTCAAGTATGTTCAATTCATTCCTTAGCTTGCAAAACCTTTTCTTTTAAGTGGCTTGGTGAAGATATCGGTAAGTTGATCTTCGGTGCCCACACTCTCAATGCAAATGTTCCCTTTTTGTTGGTGATCTCTTATGAAATGATGGCGGACATCAATATGCTTTGTTCTTGAATGCTGAACCGGGTTGTTTGTGAGCTTCACGGCACTTTCATTGTCACATAGCAATGGCACTTGCTTGAATTTGATTCCAAAGTCACTCAAATTAGCCTTCATCCAAAGTAATTGAGCACAACAACTACCGGCCGAAATGTACTCCTCTTCGGCGGTTGAAAGTGCTACACTATTTTGCTTCTTTGATGACCAAGACATAAGTGATCTTCCCAATAGTTGACATGTGCCCAATGGGCTCTTTCTCTCAACTTTGCATCCTGCATAATCGGAGTCCGAATATCCAATCAACTCAAATCTTGCTCCTTTGGGATACCATAATCCAATATTTTGTGTATGCTTCAAGTACCTCAATATTCTCTTTGTTGCCTTCAAATGACTCTCTCTTGGTGAGGCTTGAAATCTAGCACACATGCATACACTAAATATCACATCTGGCCTTGATGCGGTCATATAGAGTAGGCTTCCAATCATAGACCGATACATCTTTTGATCCACCATATTGCCACTAGCATCACTATCCAAGCTTCCACTTGTCTCCATTGGTGTACTAATAGCTTTACTATCATCCATTCCAAACTTCTTGAGCATGTCCTTGATATACTTGCCTTGACTCACAAATGTGCCATTCTTCATTTGCTTGATTTGAAGACCAAGGAAGTAACTAAGCTCTCCAATCATGGACATCTCAAACTCACTTGCCATCATATTACCAAACTCCTCACAAAAATCTTGATTTGTTGACCAAAAAATGATATCATCAACAAAGATTTGCAATACAAACAAGTCATTTCCAAGTTTCTTGGTGAAGAGAGTGGTGTCAACCTTTCCCATCTTGAATCCCTTAGAGAGTAGAAAATCCCTCAATCTCTCATACCATGCTCTAGGTGCTTGTTTCAATCCATACAAAGCCTTTCTCAACTTGTAAACATGGTTGGGTTTCTTCTCATCTTCAAAACCGGGAGGTTGCTCAACATATACAAGCTCATTGATGTACCCATTGAGAAAATGCACTCTTCACATCCATTTGGTACAACTTGATGTTGTGGGCACAAGCATAGGCTAACAAGATTCTAATTGCTTTCAATCTTGCAACCGGGGCATATGTTTCTCCAAAGTCAAGACCTTTAACTTGAGTGTAACCTTGAGCCACTAATCTTGCTTTGTTCCTTATTACTATCACATCTTGATCTTGCTTGTTCCAAAAGACCCACTTGGTTCCAATCACATTATGATCCTTAGGCCTCTCAACTAACTCCCATACTTGGTTTCTTGTAAAGTTGTTTACCTCTTCATGCATAGCATTAACCCAATCAACATCCCTCAAAGCTTCATCTATCTTCTTAGGTTCAATGGATGACATAAATGAGAAATGCTCATAAAATGAAGCCAATCTTGATCTAGTTTGCACACCTCTTGAAATATCACCAATTATAGTGTCCAATGGATGATCTCTTGCAACAATGGTAGGTTGAAGCACTTGCACTTGATTGCTTGCATTTGATAGATCACTTGGTTGAGATGATGAATGTAACGTCCCGCCTTCTCGAGGCCAGGCCCGCTTATATCTGATAGCTTTCCTAGGACATAGATTGCCCTCATAGACCAACACCAGTCTTTTCTACGCACTTTGTCCTCACTTATGCACCCCCGGGAAGAGCTTCCCGGTCGATCACCCATCGCTCCAGGCCAAGCACGCTTAACCTTAGAGTTCTTAAGAGATAGGCTTCTAGAAAAGAAGTTGCAACTTGTTTGTACGAGTATCCTATTAATCCTATTAAGTCCTGAGCCGGGGTGTTATATCATCACCCCCTTAGGAGATCGACGTCCTCGTCGGTCAACCCCAGGCCAAGAATGTCCCCTCTTGGCCACGTTCGTGTGTCCAGTGCCAGCGCATGTGCCATGCTGGGTGATCACTCTGGGTCCACACCAGCCATGCGCAACTGACACACGCACCCGTGAAACCGCAAGGGTCGTCTCTGATACCATTCTGTAACGTCCTGCCTCCTCGAGGCCAGGCCCGCTTACATCTGATAGCTTTCCTAGGATATAGACTGCCCTCACAGACCAGCACTAGTCTTTTCTACGTACTTTGTCCTCACTCATGCACCCCCGGAAAGAACTTCCCGGTCGGTCACCCATCGCTCTAGGCCAAGCACGCTTAACCTTAGAGTTCTTAAGAGATGGGCTTTCAGAAAAGAAGTTGCAACTTGTTTGTATGAGTATCCTATTAATCCTATTAAGCCCTGAGCCGGGGTGTTACAATGAACTAGCCACTTGTTGATCTTGCATTTTGTCATGACTAGTACTTGCTTTAACTTGATCATGAAAACCACTAGCTTGCACATTTGAGTTAGAGAGCACTTGAATCTTGTCATCTTCAACATCAATCACCTCTCTAGGCCTTATGTCACCAATGTCCATGTTCTTCATTGCATTGACCAATTAAGTGCCTTTTACATCATCTAGATTCTCATCTTCCTCTTGGGAACCATTTGTTTCATCAAATTCCACATCATGAACCTCCTCAAGAGTACCACTAGCCAAATTCTAAACTCTATAGGTCTTGCTAGTAGTGGAGTAACCAAGCAAGAAACCTTCATCACATTTCTTTTCAAACTTGCTCAATCTAGTGCCTTTCTTCAATATGTAGCATTTACAACCAAAAACCCGAAAGTATGCTATGTTGGGCTTTCTTCCATTCAATAGCTCATAAGGTGTCTTCTCCATCATGGGGTGACAACAAAGTCGGTTGCTATAATAGCAAGCCGTGTTGATTGCTTCGGCCCAAAATGAATGACTCACAATGTACTCACTCAACATTGATCTTGCCATGTCAATCAAAGTTCTATTCTTCCTTTCAACTAAGTCATTTGATTGAGGAGTGTACTTGGCCGAAAATTGATGTCTAATTCCAAATTCATCACACAACTCATCAATTCTAGTGTTCTTGAATTCACTACCATTGTCACTTCTAACTTTCTTGATGGTTGTTTCAAACTCATTATGAATACCTTTGACAAATTATTTGAATGTTGCAAACACATCACTCTTATTCACTAGAAAGAATACCCATGAGTATCTAGTGAAATCATCCACAATCACAAATCCATATTTGTTTCCACCAATGCTAGTGTATGTGGTTGGTCCAAATAAGTCCATGTGCATCAACTCAAATGCCTTAGATGTGCTCATCATGCTTTTCTTAGGATGCGTGTTACCATCTTGTTTTCTGGCTTGACATGCACTACATAGCTTATCCTTTTCAAATGTGATATCTTTCAAGCCTCTAACTAAGTTATGCTTAATCAACTTGTTCAATTGTTTCATTCCAACATGACCAAACCTTCTATGCCATAACCAACCCATGCTAGACTTAGTGATCAAACATGTTGACAATTGAGCCTCTCTAGCATTGAAATCAACCAAGTATCGATTCTCATATCTAAATCCTTTGAATATCAAGTTAGAACCATCTACACTTATGATCTCTACATCATCCACACCAAATATGCACTTGAAACCAAGATCACACAATTGAGCTACCGACAATAGGTTGAAGTTCAAGCTCTCTACTAGTAGCACATTAGAAATGCTCAAGTCATTGGATATTGTAATCTTACCAAGCCCTTTGACCTTGCTTTTGCCATTGTCACCAAATGTGATACTATCAATCCCATTACTCTTGTTCTCATTGATTGAATTGAACATTCTTAAATCACCGGTCATGTGTTGTGTGCACCCACTATCAAGCACTCAATGCCTTTCTCCGGCTTTATAATTGACCTATAAAAGAAGATTAATTCTTTTTAGGTACCCAAACTTGCTTGGGTCCTTGTAGGTTAGTTACCAAGGTCTTTGGTACCCAAATGACCTTCTTTGGGCCCACAATTGGTGTACCAATGAACTTAGCCTTCACACCATTTGCACTCTTAAAAAGCATGTAACAAGAATCAAATTTAATTGAGGATACATTAGGTAGCTCGTTCTTGTTAATCTTGCAATATTGCTCTATATGCCCAACTTGCTTGCATCTATTGTAAAACCGACCATTGCCCTTCACAAAGCTAGCTTTGGGAGTGACAAAGGTCGCCTTGCCTTTCTTGGGGGTACAGCCTAATCACTCTTTGTTGAGAGAAAACCTTTGGCTACCCAAGTACTTTAGCAAGCGGGCTTCTCCACCATAGGCATTGCCTAAGGCACGAGTGAGCTCATTCACCTCTTTCTTGAGGATCTCATTTTCCACTACTAGTGATGCATTATTCTTAGGTGGAGTGGAAGTGGTAGTGCTACAAGAAGTGTTAGTGGGAGCAATAGCAATAGGCTTATAAGAAGATTCATCAATAAGATCACACGTTAGTCACACATCACATGTAACTATCACTTGCTCTTTCTTGGCTTCCTCCTTCTTGACTTGCTCAATGAGAGAAGAGTGAGCTTTTTCAAGCTTTGAGTGAGCTTTGCCAAGCTTCTCATGGGCATCCATTAGCCCCTCATGAGTGGCATTGAGCTCATCAAAGGATTGCTCAAGAAATTTTACTCTCTTGCTCAATTCTTTGCACTCCTTTCTCTTCATCTCATTGCAAGCGTGCACTTGCTCACACATGTCCATGAGCTCCTCCTTAGAGTACTCATCATCGTCGTCATCATCATTATCATCCCTACAAGAGTCACTTTCACATTCATCATCATCACGCTCATCATATTTTACCTTGGTAGGATTAGCCATGAGGCATGTTGATGGAGTGTCGAAGATGGAGGGCTTGTTGTTGATGGCGATGCTTGCTAGTACTTTCTTGATTGATTTCTTGCCATCATCACTAGAGTCATCACTATCCGATGAGCCATCACTATCCCAAGTGACCACATAGCCTCCACCCTTCTTCTTCTTTTGGAAGGTCATCCTCTTCTCCTTCTTCTCATTCTTTTCTTTCTTGTCCTTCTTGTGTTTGTTCTTCTCATCTTCGTCATTGTCACTATTGTAAGGACAATTAGCTACTATATGATCAGGACTCTTGCAATTGTAGCATCTTCTCACATATTCTTTGCTCTTGGTATGATCTCTTCTTTTTCTTGCACCATAGCCCTTCTTCTTCATGAACTTGCCCATCTTGCGCACAAAGAGAGCCATAGCCTCATCATCAATATCACTAAGGTCATCATCATCACTTGATTCTTTCTCGGACTTGCCCTTGTTTTTGTATGATGATGAACTAGCCTTGAATGCTATGCTTGTCTTCTTCTTCCTTCTTATTATCCTTGACATCCCCTTCCCTTTCCACAGGGTATGTCTCTTGTGTTATGACATCACCTAGTACTTGGTTAGGGGCGATATCCTTTAATTCTCCTCTTATGATAAGCAATCTTAACATCTCAAACCTTGAAGGTAGGCACATCAAGAATCGATGAGATACATCATCATCCTTGATCTTCTCTCCCAAAGCCTTCAAGTCATTGACAATGACTTGCAATCGATGAAACATCTCCAAAATGCTCTCATCATCCTTCATCTTGAAGCTTGTCAATTTGTCCTTGAGGATATACAACTTGGCACTCTTCACCGCCGGTGTGCCCTCATATGTTTCCTCCAATCTCCTCCACACTTCATTTGCTCTTTCACAATCGTTGATTTGCTCAAACACCTTTGGATCAATGGCGTTGTATAAGGTGTTGAGAGCCATTATATTGCATTGCTTGTTGGACTTATCTTGGTTGGTGGGATTGTCGGGATCAATGATAGCATAATCATTCTCGGTTACATCCCATACTTGATCATTGATTGAACCAAGATACACCCTTATCTTTCTCTTCCAATAACCATAGCTTGTGCCATCAAAGAAAGGTGGTTTGCCCCCCCCCCACATGGTTGAACACAACTTGAACCATAATTTGACACCGAGGTTATTAAGCCTTTAATCAAACGGTGACCACGACTCCGATACCACTTGAAAGGTCCTAATATGGCTAGAGGGGTGAATAGCCTATTAAAAATCTACAAATCAACTAGAGCAATTTGATTAGTATGACAAATAGCGTGATGCAAACTTGCTCTAGCTCTACAAGGGTTGCAAGCCACCTATCCAACAATTCTAGTTGCAATGATTACTTAGGCACATAAACTTGCTATGTAACTACTCACTAAGAGCTCTCAATCTTGCTACTCTAAAGAGCTCTAGATGAATGTAAATAATAAAGCAAGCTCTCATTTCTAATTACACTAAAGAGCTTGTATCAACTAGTTTGCAAGAATGTAAATAAGCGAGTAGGGTGATTATACCGCCGTGTAGGGGATGAACCAATCACAAGATGAATATATAGCCAATCACCGGGAGAATGCCAAAGACATGAGACAATCGATTTTCTCCCGAGGTTCACGTGCTTGTCAACACGCTACGTCCCCGTTGTGTCGACCAACACTTGGTGGTTCGATGGCTAAGAGGTGTTTCACAAACCTCGTCCACACGATAGGACACCGCAAGAACCGACCCACAAGTGAGGTAACTCAATGACACGAGCAATTTACTAGAGTTACCTTTCGGCACTCCGTCGGGGAAGGTACAACTCCCCTTACAATCACCAGAGATGGCCACGAACAATCACCAACTCGTGCCAATCCTCCACCGCTGCTCCAACCGTCTAGGTGGTGGCAACCACCAAGAGAAACAAGCGAAATCCACAGCGCAACACGAATGCCAAGTGCCTCTAGATGCAATCACTCAAGCAATGCACTTGGATTCTCTCCCAATCTCACAATGATGATGGATCAATGATGGAGATGAGTGGGAGGGCTTTGGCTAAGCTCACAAGGTTGCTATGTCAATGAAAATGGCCAAGAGAGTGAGCTTGAGCCAGCCATGGGGCTTAAATAGAAGCCCCCACGAAATAGAGCCGTTGTACCCCTTCACTGGGCACAACGCGGGGTGACCGGACGCTCTAGTTATATTGACCGGACGCTGGACCCAGCGTCTGGTCGCCCGATGTAAGCCACGTGTCATTCTGAGTTAAACCTGAGCCGCTAGATCTTAACGGCTATAGACTGACCGGACGCTCCGGCATAAGTGACCGGACGCTCAGACCCCAGTGTCTGGTCATTTCCAGTAAGCTCCCAAAACTGACTTTTACCGACCGGACGCGTCCGGTCAAGCTTGATCGGACACAACACAGCGTCCGGTGGTCAACCCTAACCACTGTGCCGTCTGAGAGCTCGATCGGACGCAGCCTTTCAGCGTCCGGTCGCTGAGTGACCCAGCGTCCGGTCAGTTGACCGACGCCAGCATCTTTTCGACCAACTCCATTTCACTTTTAACTTCTCCACCCTTGCTCAAATGTGCCAACCACCAAGTGTATCACCTTGTGCACATGTGTTAGCATATTTTCACAAACATTTTCAAGGGTGTTAGCATTCCACTAGATCCTAAATGCATATGCAATGAGTTAGAGCATCTAGTGGCACTTTGACAACCGCATTTCGATACGAGTTTCACTCCTCTTAATAGTATGGCTATCGATCCTAAATGTGATCACACTCGCTAAGTGTCTCGATCATTAAAACAAAATGGCTCCTACAATTTATACCTTTGCCTTGAGCCTTTTGTTTTTTTTCTTTCTTCTTTTCCAAGTTCAAGCGTTTGATCATCACCATGCCATCACCATTGTCATGATCTTTGTTATTGCTTCATCACTTGGAGTAGTGCTACCTATCTCATAATCACCTTGATAGACTAGGTTAGCACTTAGGATTTCATCAATTAACCAAAACCAAACTAGAGCTTTCACTCTGCCTGCTCCTCGGGCCCATATCGAGCGGGCATCCCCGGTCGGTCGCTCCCGGTCGTCCCCGACCGTGTCGATCGGGAAAGAGCGGCGAGTAGAGGTCCTGCCGTATTCTCGGTCGGAGAAAGGGGTCGGAGTCGGACTACGTCCCCACCACGGCCAGGCCTTCCGGTCGCACCTCCGATCAGATCTCCTGGCCGGAGGTACTGGTTGGGGACCGGATCATGGTCTTGACCTATCATTGTGTATCTGGGCCGGCCTAGGCACGTGTTGTCGCTGCGCCGCCTGTTGGGCCGAGTTTTGCAGAAAATCGGGTTCATTGGGGACCCCGGGTTTATGATCCCGACAAAGACTATCTCATAGAAGAGAAATACTATTTGCTAAGAATGAGAACATCCTTGAAGGAATTAATCCATGGAGGATTTACCAGTCGATTCTTAAATAAACACCATTAATCCCTGAAGTGAATATAGACCCGAGAGAAAGCAAATGAGGAATCATAAACACCATGAAGGTGTCATATAAACACTTAGAAAGTGCATATTGACAAGCTAACATTAAAGTGATGATATCCTCTAAATACCATAGAAGGTATAAGAATAATGGTGAATTTGGCAATTGAATTATCCCCTAAATGCCAAATGCAAGACTGGATTTATCATTTTAGTGATACAATATAAGTCCTGAAGATTTGTATAACATATAATTTGAAAATCCACTAAGGAAGAATTATAAGTATTCAAACTCTGGTATAAGTTTGATGTACTATCTAGAAAATATTGAATATTGTAAACTATTTAACCCCAAAATCCTCTAAAAGGATTTATTATCCTGAAGAATAAATTTTATTTGCTTTGTACAACTAATAAGTGGTCATTTATGCATGAAGCATATTGCTCTTGTTTGCTCATATTATAATTCATAGAAGAATTGCGAGCCAACATTTTGAAAGATATAGTATTGTGATACTGCATACTATTATTAAGCACACATTTATGAAAAGTGTGGCTTGAACAATGATGTTCAAAGAATGACTTTACGAGGGGGAGCAATTTGATTGAATCTACCTTGAAGGTAATTAAAACCACTAGAATTACACCGATCAAGTAGATCATATTTGTTAAAATGTTGAAGTTTATGTATTTATCATGAAGATAAATATCTATTCACGAAGAATAGAATATCCTGAAGAATACATGACCAAGAAAGTTAAATGTTATACTCTTTTTTCCTATGTGAGTTTTTACTTGAAGGTTTCTCACACAAGATTTTTAATGAGACAACGTGTGCAATGCAATTAACGAATGCAACGTACTCTTTTCTCCAAGAACCGTTTTTTCCCCACTGAATTTTTGGATGGAGTTTTTAATGGGGCATGTGCATATAATGGTAATCGTCCAAGGAGTAGTGTTGTAAAACATACGGACTCTATCATAGAAGGAAAGGAAAAAGAGAAATCCTAATACTAGTCCGTTTGCATGTGGGCTCTTACCGAACTCTTAGGCCTTAGAAGGACTATATATACGTGGGAGTTTTATGTTGTAATCATCAATATTCAGAGAATAAAGAATAGTCTTCCTATCTTGTGTCTATGTGTTTTATTACTTTCATCTACAATGTTGATCGTGAGAGACGAAGAGAGAAAGATCTTAACCGCTAGCGACATGTTTTATAACAACCCCTACCATAGTCTGTGTCTTCGTAGATTGGTACCACTTCACTCCATCCATATCCCTTAATTAGAGCCGCAATACAGTTCACTTGAGCTGCATCACTTGGTGTTGCACGCAAAAAGTAAGGCACGGAGCCAGATGTAAGAGTGGGACTAGTTGCAGTGAAGGAGATAACTGGTACTTGACTCTTGTTCTCAAGATCAGACACAAAAGTAGCCTCTGAAGACTTTTGTGGTCCAATTATGGCTCTGACATTGTAATTCTTCAGCAGGTCAACAGCTGTGTAATTGAATTAGGAAAGAATAATTTTAAGAACATCTATGAAGATTCTACTGTGGTTAAGAATATAGATATCAAGTAGAGATGATGCAATGACATGCTATCTAGACATTTCTTGGGATAGTGGTGGATAAGTGGATTCAGGTTTCCAGATACTAGATAATACTATGCGCGTTGCTGCGGACACTTCGTAGCGTTGTACATACTGCGTTATAGAGCAACTTTTACATATTAAAGTTGAATATTAAAAAGAATGAAGAAAAGAAAATAGGAGAAATGATTGAGCTACCGTGCCTTATCCACAGCATCATGTCCGGCCTACTCGCTGCTCTCCTTCCTCTCATGACCGAATCGCCATCTCTCAGTTAAGAAAAAGAATCGCCAACCCTTGGTGCCAGCCGAGGAACGACGGGTGCCAGCGAGCGACGCGAGACAGCAGTGTGAAGCGCAGTGCAGTAAAGCACGCGCAGTGCGCAGCAAGCGCGCGAGGCTGGATGTCGCCAGAGCGCGCGGTGCGCGTGAGCGAGGTTGGCTCGTGCCGTGCAGGCCTCTGTCGACATCTCGGTGCGACTCCGTCTCCGGTGCAGTGGCGGCGGTATAGCCATGGCCACTGGAACTTCAGTGCCAACCATGGCATGGAGGCCACCCCCGTTCTTCCCCTGTCGCTCGCCCCCTTAGTTGCCGCCACTGCTAGCTGTCTCTTGAGCGCAAGCGACGCTTCTCCTTGCTGACCTCGCCTCTTACCACCAGGGCTACATGTGATGTGCCATGCTGCTGCAGCGTGCTGATCGCCCCTGCCCCTCCAACATGACAAAGCTGGCGCCAAGGGAGATGGCCGGCATGGTTCTCACGATCGAGAAGGCTAACACCTAATTCATGGGCGAGATGAAAGGGTGAATGGAATTGAAGGTAGCTAGCTTATATGTCTGATCAATCGACTCCTCGGTTCCTGACAATCATTCACACTAATGAAGGAGCCATTGAGTGGTTGTTTATTTGCTTGTGAGTTGCGCAGTTCTTACTTCTTGGTATGTTCAAATGCTAGAGTGGCTGTTTATTTGCTCGTGAGTGGCAACAGGCGCCGGCGTTTGCTGCACTGGAAAGGAGAAGAGGCAAAGTAGTCATTGATGCATCAACGAAGGTGGAGAAGCGGGCCCTAGATGATGACGTGGCTTTATGAGATCGCAGCAAAATCTGCTAATGAGGTTCTCCGTGTAGGAGATAGGACATTGGAGGTGCAAACTAGCCAACTGCTTACATAGAACACATAATAGATAGTTTGTTGTTAGAGTACGCTAGAACCTGCTCCTTCGATGATGTGTTTACTATGGACTAAAATGGATTAACCTCTTTATGATACACAAACCCAAATACAATTGGTGGTTTTTGTTTCGTAAGTTCCATCCAGTAAAATTTATTGATAGTTACATATAACCCAAAAGTTACCTTCTGATGCAGCTTGTCTGCATTGGAATCTCTGATGTGAAGAACCAGCTTTGTCTTATAGTTCCTGTGAACTGCGTAGAAATCTTCCATGGCCATCAAAATACTGGTTCGTGCCATCTTACCCACCAATGACTGCAAGTTGAGGATCACTCCAACATTGAGTGTTGCTGCTCCACTTATTGGAGCTCTACGAGCAAAACTGAGGATAACGAACACCACAAAGAAGGTGGTTCTAGCTGCTAACTCCATCCCCTTGAGTTGTGTAAGTTTTGGAGAATGTGTGTGTGCCAAAGCAGTCTTATATAGAAAATCTTATAGGTCTGGATTTTTTTTGCTTTGACTTGGTCCAGTTACATTTCAGTTCTGTAAGCTCTGAAATAAAATTTAAAACTCTTCCATATCTCTTTTTCTTGTGAAAGGCCGGTGCTAACCTTTAAATTAAATATATAACATCGGATGTACCTGCATGCTGAAGCCGGTGGCAGTGGAGATTCAAGGAAATTCCTGGCGAATAAACCAAGAATGATCTGGACAGCTGTAAGCTCTGAATTAACATTTTATATCCTTCCATCATTTCTTCTTTTTCCTTGTGAAAGAGTTAACATTATTCTATTTATAAATTTAGAATTCAACGGGTCTGAATACCTGCATGGGGAAGTTGATAGCTGCGCAGAGATTCAAGGAAATTCCTGGTGACAACTGAGGATGATATGGACAGGTTCCCTGGTCAAGCCAATCTTTGGCCCTTAAGTGAATATAATTGCGAGGAGAAAGGTCAAAAGGAACTCACTGCTGGCAGTCCTGCGAGTCGAAGCATGAGATCGCCGGCTAGAAGCAATCAAGACAGTGTTGACAATGAGCAGTCAAGTCAGTGGGGGGCTTAGCTTTCTTGTGAGGGAATTAAAGTATCATGATGAGTGACGAGTGACCTCGAGGGAATACGTTAGAATCTGATCGGTGATTGTTGACTTTTGAAATATGTGCTGCATAACAGTTTTTTTCTTTAATTTATGCTTCTGGTAGTTGCGGCAAATAGATTTTCTGACGGTAGCACTCGAAATTGTTAGAGAAAAATATTCAGAATGGCAACGGTGATCTGTAGTCGCAATTCATCTGACTTCTCATCTACATGCATGTACCCCATGCATGCGTACTCAAAGGTAAATGCCCCTGAGAAATTTAAATATTTGTCATCCTTGCCAGAGACACGGCCAGTTGCCAACTTTAGTTTGGTAATTACACATTTGCCACATGAACTGTGCCAGCGTGGAGAAGACGTGCAAAATGACCGTCTTGCCCCTGTCTCTTTATCCTCTCGTCCTCTCTGTCACGTGGCCCCCCACCTGTTAGGCCCATCCCCAACCTCCAGCCGGCCTTGCCGGTCTCTGTTTCCGAAGGACTTCTACCTTTGTTCATGCGTCGTCCCGGCCACCCCAGCCGCACCCCTTCCTCAGCGCACACGCCACCTCGGACCCGCGCTGTCACCTCCCCGTGGGCTGCGACCCGTCCGCGACTTCTCTTCCCCTTCCTCCCGTCGCGACACCGTCGCCGCCCCGCCGTCGAGCCCTCTTCTCGGCGCGGCCAGCCCCAGGCGGCGGGGAGGAGCTGGGCCCCTCGACAGCAGCCATGGTGGATAGAGCTGGGCGAAGCTTGGGCAGATGAGGAAGAGAACGAGCTGCCACCAGATCGACGCCCGCTGCCACCAGATCGACGGAGATGGAGGAGGAGCTTGCCGCCGCTGCCACACTGTCCTGGCACCACACTGGCCGGCCACGCGCGCCTGTGATTCCGCCGCGCCGCGCTGGACTGGCCCTGTGAACCCCGGCCACGCGCGCGCCCGCCTTGTGCCAGGCCGGCTTCGTCGTCACCATGGACGGAAGGTGAGAGCCGGCGGGAGGTAGATGATGACAAGCGGGGTCCACATGGAAGTGAGACAGCGAGAGAGGAGATGGGCTGAAAGAGATCAGGCAAGGGCACAAGCGCCACTTCCCACGGTCCGTACACGCTGGCGGGGTGAGTTGGCTTGCCACGTCATTCAAAGTGGAAAATATATAGCACTACAAATGTGTAATTGCAAAACTAAAGTTGGCAACTGGCCAAGTGCCTCCGGCAACGCTGGTAAATATTCAAATTTCCCAATGCTCCATGTTCATACGCCGCGCGCCACACTTCACCTCACCACTTTTCGCCTGTGCTGCGCTCCCGCTTACGATGTGCGCCTCGCCTGCGACAATCGCTCCTTTCCGTCGCGCGCCCCGCCCATCACGCGCCCGATCTGTGCGGATTATACCCCCCACATCGTGCAGCCCACCCACCACGGCCATCTCGCCCCCCCCCGCTTTCTTCCCATCTCTCGCTCTATCTCGTGCTCGACACAGCAGTGAGCACCTCCCCCGCCTCTTCTCCAACCCCAAAAGCCGTCGGGATGCCTCGCCACAGCTGCCCCTGTTGATGGCCGCTGGGCGCATGTGCCAAGGCACCTCGGCGTTGTCAGGATGCCTCGCGCGCAGCCACCCCTGTGGATGGCCGCTGGGCGCACGTGTCAGGGCACCTCGGGTTGTCCACGGCTGAGCCTAGGGCACCCACGAGCGTGGCCAGATGCTGGTGATAGCTGCGCGCCGCCGGCTCCCACCCCGACTGCCGGAATAGAACGGCCCAGGGCACCCTCCCCTATGTTACAAATACATATTTCAAATGTTTCAAACGTTTCAGAGGTATGTTGCATTATTTCATATGGATGTTGCAAAAGTAGATCAGGGATGTTTGCACATGTTGCATATGTTGCAAGTGTTTCAGAGGCATGTTGCAAGCGTTTGTTCAAAATATTTCATCTGTTCCATACGTATGTTGCAAGCGTTCTTGTCTAAATATTGCATATGTTTCACACATATGCTACAAAAGTATGTTCTAAATGTTTTAGCTGTTTCAATCTTATGTTGCATAAGTGTTTTCATGTTACAAATTGTAAGTGTTCTACACATATGTCGCAAGTGTTTCATGTTTGAGAGATATGTTCGGAGAGTTATAGGGCACAGCCCAGGCGCTAGGGGATGGGGCGCACGGCGCGCCAAGGGCCGCGGACGGGGTGGGCTGAGGCGGCATGCGCCGTGCTGTGGGAAGGCCGGGCCGAGTCGCTCGTATCGTGCGGGTGGGGAGCTGCATCTGGTCGCGCTGTTAGGCCATATGTCCGGGGGCTAGTGCCTCCCAATATGTGCAGCTTCGGTTTCGTTACGCTCATCGGCGCTCCTGTTTTTTTGCTTCGACGGGGAGCAACGTAAGCTATACTTGTGGAGCCGGTGGTGGCTCTCCGATGCCGGCGTTTGCTCTTCAGTCTTCTACTAGGCCATGTCCTCCTTCCAGAGGAGGTAGCGGCTGAACGTTCTCAGATGTGCTGCCATGGCCCATGGCCCATGGGCATGCCCAACAGCAAAAGTTCAGCGAGTCCTTCCTGAACTCCATCTCTGCCTCGATGCATCTCTCCCTTGTCCCTTCATGGCCTCGTGGGCCCGAAGCAAACACCACCCAGCTCAATGCAGCGAAATCTATTTTCGGGTTATATCCCTTTGAGATATATTTTTTTAATCACACTATAGACACAGTCACTCATACATGGACGTATATTCACCCCATATGAATGTGCGCACATACTCTATCTCTACGAGCACCTTCGAAAGTCTAAGATCGAAATGGACGAAGTCACCATGAGCATCTCGTTATCAACGGCCACATCGCTTACTATTGGAAAAGCAATGTCGTTAAAGTTAAGTCTTGAAATAAATCAAGAAAAATACAAGTGCCCGTGTCAAATCGAGGGCTTCGATCAGGATGGACAGATTGCAGAGCAAGGAAGAAAAAAGTTCCAAAACAATAATCATAGTCGATAGAAGCAACCTTACATTTGATTTCAATTTTCCCATTTTACATGGAAATACATGTGCACATGCTCAAATTTTAACATTTCACATGATAGGATGAAAGTGAAATACGTGATCATAGGTGTAAACACCGAAGGACGGAGTCCGCTTGGAGGGAGATGAGAGCATTAGGGGAAATTTGATATTTATATTTCTTTTTCATTCCTTCATTTGCTTTGTACATATATTTCTTCACACAGTACTCCTAATCTTTGATAGGTATAAAGCTCGCAAGAGTAAACAAACAAGATAGCAAAGGGCACTCCAGAACTTTGATAGGGGATTGTTTTGCCTCATTTGTATAATATGCTTATAAGAAAAGAAACTTAAACTTTTCAAAAAAAAAAAGTTACTCCCTTCATTTCAAATTATAAGACGTTTAAGTTTTTCTAGATATATAGCTTTGTAATGTTTTTAAAAAATTCAAAACGTCTTATAAGTTTGAACCGTTATAATTTTGAAAAGAGGGAGTACTATTCCCAACTAAGCCATGGCCCATGGGTGACTGAGAACAGAGGTAAATCAAGGTTGGCATGTGCACAGTGTAGACCCTTGTTTGCATTGTCCACAGCTAGTTCATAGACCACACTGCGATGAGGCATACAATAGAATAGAAATTATACATGCTCGTTTTCATTTTGGCAGAAAACGCCAGCAAGTGTACTGTACAGCTTCAGTTTCGTTATTCATGACGCTTGTCGTTTTCTGCTGCAGCTGTTAGCAACGGGAGCTCCACCAAGCGCACCTGCTCATCCGGTCCTTCCAAATTTATGGCATCCGGCGGTGGCTCTACACCATCAAGTCCAGCTTCTGGCTGTGCCACTCCTTCAGCTCCTGCATCAGCAGGCCGTGGTGGATTACCACGCAACTGAATGAGCAGATAACTATCTCTGCCAATGCGCCAAATAATACTCTCATCTCTGTTGCCACAGACATGCTCAACAGCAAGTTCAGCAACTGCTTCGACTGGCTCTTCTTCTTGCCTTGGTCGGAACCATATGACTGCACAGATTATCCCCACAACAGCCCAAAGACCAATGGTTATGAAGAACACTCCTCTTAAACTGCTCAAGGTAATAACAGAGCCTTACTCAACGGCATTTGCCTGGTTGTTGCAGGTCACCTCGTCTCCAAACCATCTCTGATCAATGCCCGCAAACTTGTCTCCTGTCACTGTCAGTATGGCCCTTGACACATCGGTGACCGGTGGAGAGCCCTTGGGGAAAACCTGTCAGTTGCAAAGCAACCAGAATAAGATGAATAATTTTGAAACGTAAACCATGCAAACTTGATGCACAGGAAAATTGAAATGTTAGTCACAAAAAAAAAGGAAAATTGAAATGTTAGTGACAAGTCATAAGTCCACCAGCCTAACTACTACCCAAAGCCACCAATTTATATATACTCCCGACCAGTCACAAATCGCATGCCCTTTTGGATATTGACAGTTTCAAAAGTTTAACCACGTCAAAGCTACAAGAGTGCCTGGTTAAACAGTGGCATTAGGTTTAAGTTTCTACTTCCAAAACGACATACATCTATGGCCTGAGGAAGTAGTCAGGAAGCAAATGGATTAAATGGACAAAAAAAAGAAACAATTACAAAGCCAAATCCACCAGTCTTGTGAACACGACCAACAATACTGTGGTTCCTGCAGTGCTTCGACATAAACAATTTGAGGTACGGTATCTCATCGAATACTGCTGCAACACCGCCATTCCAGCTCCCTTTCATCAGTGCCTCAGCATACTGATCTGTAGAGCTGTACTTTCTAATTTTGTGCTCCTCTACTTTTTGGCTCTTCAGGAAATCCTTAACAAAAGACCCACCCTGGTAACCAATATAATCTCCATTACTAATAAGTTGATTCAAGTCAACAACCGTTGGCTGGAGTTGGTGTACAGTCATCATGGAGGTCAAGCTTGCACTATAGAGTTTCTCCAACAACCAAACCAGTAACACCAAGTTTATTAGTGCAAATTTTGATAACCATTTCTTCAGTTTTGGGTCTGCAAGAATATATAGCACAAACTTATCAGGGTTATGTACATTTTGT
Organism: Miscanthus lutarioriparius; assembly: GCA_904845875.1. Taxonomy (NCBI): domain Eukaryota; kingdom Viridiplantae; phylum Streptophyta; class Magnoliopsida; order Poales; family Poaceae; genus Miscanthus; species Miscanthus lutarioriparius. Next base: position 43,666,404 of record CAJGYO010000003.1, on the reverse strand, counting down.
TAGAAAGCAAAATGCCATACCAAAAAATTCTGTATTACCAAAAATAATAATAATAAATTGGTTCCCTAAGAATTTGGCATAATTTGGTAACAAAATAAACTTTGAAGGCAATGAAAGGAGAATAAGAGCCTCACTAAAATGTTAGCAACACAAACAATCGAAGTTGCCAATTTTTGGTTTAAGTTAATTTCGGTATCAATGTCTAATGCAAAAACAACAATTGTATAAAACTATAAATTAGTCCTCATAATATATACAGAAACTGTTATGCTAATATTTGTGTTTTAAACTAGCCAGCACTGTACGATTCCGATGATCCTTTTATTTTATAGATAGTTCCATAGTTCATTAATTGCATTTCGACATCTATACAAAGGTTATTTAGTGTAAGAAGCTAAGTAAAAAAAGGTATGAAAAAGCTGCAAGTTACCATAAAAATAAAATAGGCAGATGCTTTCTGTAGTGAAGGTTGGTTGTGTAAGAAGGTAAGAGCAAAATGATGGTAAAAATCTGCAAGTTAAGAGAAGGCAATGTATGGTCAAAGTTGCCAATTTTGGTTTATCTAAATTTTGATACCAATATCTAAAGTTGCAAAAACAACAATTGTATTTTTCTACATCTTGTTTAGTGTAAGAAGCTAAGTGCAAAAAGGTTGAAAAACTTTGCAAGTTATACATACAAACAAAATAGGCGGATGCTTTCTATAGCGAAGATTTGTTTAGTGTAAGAAGGTAAGAGCAAAAAGGATAGTAAAAGTTGGCAAGTGCGATAGTGAGAAGCTTTTGTAGCTCACCCTTTGGAACAGCAAGTGCTTGAAAGCTGAAATAAGCAATGTTGACAAGCTGCCTCCAAGCGCTGCCACCAAAATCCCTGCTTTCCTTGTGCTCAACAAGCCATATGACAAAACCCGTGAATACAGTATACGGCATCTCCTGCATGACAGCTTCAAAGACATCTATACAGTATCCGGTCACATCGAATTTTCCAGTAGGGGTAGAGTCTTACCGCCTGTGACCGGAAGGTCCCGGGTTCGAGTCGCGGTCTCCTCGCATTGCACAGGCGAGGGTAAGGCTTGCCAATGACACCCTTCCCCAGACCCCGCACAGAGCGGGAGCTCTCTGCAGTAGGTACGCCCCTTTTTTTTTTTTCTTCTTAACATTCACAAATGCGTTAGGAGCAGGTTTTACTGGCACAGCAATCTTCAACTTCTTTCCAGCCACTGGCCACTCCCAACCCCTAGGAGCCTGTGCTGAACCACCGGGCCAAATAAGTGTATTCAATCCAACGGTATCACTTGGACCAGAAGAGGTAACAAGTTTCTTGCTTAGGCCAAACTTGGGTGTCCAGAACCCAGCACTTTGATATGAATTACCAATCACATTAAATATCTCAAATACTGATGCCTGCCTCTGGCCATCAACTAGAATAAATTCACCTGATATGCCTTGGAACTTGGTGGCCTGGATGGCATCAACAAGTCTTGGCCCATCTTGTGACACGCCAAGCACGCGCAGATCATTGAAGTTATTGCTGTTCTGTGATGATGGCGATTTGAAGCCCAGTGTAAGGGGTACAACCTTTGTTAGGGCTGTTGCAATGGCCCATGCTGTGTCATATGCCCACATGTGGAAAACATTTGGATTTGCTGGTTCAGGTGCACCTGGGTTCTGTTGTTTGTACCATGAAAGAAATCGAGCGCGGAAGTTGAGCAGCTTGTCCAATCGTGGAATGTAAGGCCTCACACCAAGAACACCCTGCATTGAATGGATCGTGTTCCCATCAAGGGTGCTAAACATGTTGCCTACACTGTCGGTCACAATCCAGGCATAACCATCAACCAGCATCTCAGCATCATGTGCAAGGGCAAAGAGGCGTGCTGCAACATCGGATGACATGTGCACGACAAAGACTCGAGTTTGCATAGTCTTCAGCTTGTTAAGCTCCACGTTTATCTGATCATCAGTAGGACACAGAAGGTATGATGCTTCGGTATGGGGTGTGTGTGTCAATGTCTTGGAGAGCATCCACAAGATATGGTATAATGCCTCTACCAAATTCAGAATCCTCAAGTACGGCTTGGCGCCAACTGAAGTATTCAATCAGAGAAGCTATTGCAGGGACCTGGGAGGCATCATCCAGGGCAGTCCGAATAAAGTACTTGGATTGCTTAGCTGACAAGTAAGGACTGGTGGCCGAATAAGACAAGATGGGGACATTTGTCATGTTGCCGATGCCAATAATGAACCTCGCCTGCATTGATGTCTTTGGCCCAATGATGGCTTGCACTTTGAAGTCTTTCAGCAGGTCTATCGCTGCAACATAGGAAAAGGGGGTTATAAGCATGGATTCGCCATTGTCCAACACTAGGGTAGTAAGTAACTACATTGAGCATGGCACGCATGCTGTGGTAGTTCAATCCTATTGGATTACCACAAGATCGAAGGTGTTGAAAGCTAAGCTAAGCTTATTGTAATGGCCTGGCCTGCTTAAACTCTTAAGCCTTAGCCATAGTAACAAATGAAAGCTCTTCCAGTGGATCCAATAACTCTTCCCACCTTTTATTTTTCTTTTTTTTTCCTTTTTTCTCCGGGAATGCCTTTGCGAGCTCCTCTTGGTTGCTGTTAGCACACATCTTGAAAGATGGTAGACATTCCATGATGCCAATAAAACTATAAAACAGTGCGCAAGCTCTAAAATGGTTCATGGCTGCACTGTCTAGCACCATTCCCAACCCAAAGTTAAGGCAGTTAATGCCAAGTAAGGGTACCATTTTTCGTGTCGATTGAAGGGGCTAGCGACTAGCAAGAATTTCAATTTCATATAATCAGGCATAGGGCTGGATATCGAGCCAGCTCGGCTCGGCTCGGTCCAGCTCGAGCTGGCTCGTTAGGCTAACGAGCCAGCTCGGCTCGGCTCATTAATATTACGAGCTAGAGGGGCAGCTCGGCTTAGCTCGTTACCGAGCTCGAGCTGACTCGTTTAGCTCGCGAGCTACTAAAAAAAATAGGACACACATGTTTATAATGTTTATGCTACATTAATTCCAGAAGGTGACGTCCACCATCATGCAACCATACATGATTAATACATATCATGTTCATCAAAAGTATCAACCATGCAACATAGCTAGTCCATCCATGATCATGCAGTTCCAGCATACTAACTAGTTGCTTGTCACCACAAACTTTGGAAAGTGAACAGATTCAATGTCAGCATCATCATCTTCCCCAAGGAAAACAATCCATAAAATTAATATTTAAGTACCACAACAATTATAAAATTAAAATTCATATGAAACAGCTGAAAATAAGGATTACATACCAATAGAATAGTTCAGCATCATTATCTTCTAGATTCATGGTCATGGGCTGATAGGCCTCAGCTCGCTCGTTTCAGCTCGCGAGCTGGCTCGTTAAAATAGCGAGCTAGACTTCTAGCTCAACTCGTGAAAAAAGTTAAAACGAGCCGAGCTGAGCCGGCCACGAGTCGAGCGAATTGGCGAGCCGCGAGTATTTTGTCCAGCCCTAATCAGCATTATGATTTATGAATAATCTGCAACTGCAAGACACTTGCAACCACTAATATTTTCCCCAACGTACTCACCTCGCTGATGCTGAACACTGATAGGCGCCACGGATTCGCCGGTACAGCCTCGGCCTTGCACCAGGAGTGATGGGTGAGCCAGCTTCCCATCTGGCGGCCGCGCGCCAGCGGCCGCTCTGTCGCTCGACCAGCGGCGGGGTTTCGGCCCCCGCCGACAACCGCGCCCTCTACTTGGCAAGCCCAAAATCCACCGGAGCTCAGGTCCGCAGGGTTGAACCCACGCACGGCGGCACCCATGGGCAGGCATCACGTCTCGGTGGTTTTGCTGCCGGTGGTTAAGTGGTTTTGCCTCACCGGCGCTGCCGCTCTCCGCGGCTCCCGGCTCCGCCCCTCCGCAGTCCGCAGTCCCCGGCTGCAAAGCCGGCCGTGTACGGGCTGGTGAGTGGCGACTCAATCCAGCATTGGGCTCTGTTTGGGTCAAATTAGACCCATAGCAATTTGGCCTCTTGAGCATTTGTCTGGATTTTTTTTTTCAAAGATAATGGCCCAGCGATGTTAAGGATTTAGAGTCACACAAAGACGCAAGATCAAAGTTTTTTAAAAAAAAAAGATTCATGGTTAAATAGTTTATTTTTAAAGTAAATTAGATGAACTTAACAATTTTTAAAATATTTTTTCAAAGTATGGCTCATTTGAGAAGCTATACTTTAATAATGGTGCTAATCCATGACATAACGGCTTGTGATAACACAATGCTCTCTCCGTCCCTAAATAAGTGTCGTTCTCGCTTCTCGAGGAATCAAACACTTTTACTAAATATATAAAAAATATTTATATTTATATTACATAATAAGTATCATTAGATAGATCGCTGAATCTATTTTTATAATAAATTAATTTAGAGATACAAATATTGCTAATATCTTTTATAAACCTAGTCAAACTTATAAAAGTTTGACCCGCACAGATAGTCGGATACCATAGCGACACTTATTTTAGGACGGAGCAAGTACTTCCTCTATCCCTTTCTATGAGTCGTTCTTGCTTCCCGAAAAATCAAATGTACTAAATATAAAATAAAATATTAATATTTATAATACATAATTAGTATTATTAAATATATCGTTGAACCTATTTTATAATAAATTTATGCAAAGATATAAAAATTGCTAATATTTTCTATAAACTTAGTCAAACTTGAGAAAGATTGATAGATTGACACGAATCTCAGAGGAACACTTAATACACTAGTTCTGGCAGCGTTTATCGCGTGGTCATCGCTAGCGAAAGGAAATTAGCAGCACGAGATAATAAATAAAAACGTTCAAGTATAGTATACCAGCCGAAGCAGCGGTGATCTCGTCATCCTTGCAGTCGGCAACGTGCAGCGCCACGGTGGTGCTGGTGCCGGAGCCGTCCGGCGGCCGCGAGGCGTAGAAGTCGTCGAGCGCGAGCGACATGGACGCCCGTGACTCCCTCCCGCCAGTCGACCCGAGGTCGAGCAGCGCCCCGACCTGCAGGACGCTCGACGCTGCAGCAGGCGCGGTCGCCCTCTGCGCCCGCCCCAGCAGTAGTCTAGGATGATCACGGCCGACGAAGAGTAGCCAAGAAGAGAGAAGCACGAGGACGGAGACGATGATGTTCCAGCAGTCCACCATCTCTCTCTATTCCTTGTTGGGATTGACATGGTGCTCCATTGGTGCATCCATATATATAGCGCACGCCGTTGACTTTGTGTGTGGTCGGCCGAATGAACAGGACGATCGACGTACGATGGCGATGAGGATATATAGCGCGAACGACGACCATGCATGCAATGCAACCATGGCGACGAAATGAACTGAAAGTCAGAAGTCTTCGTTTTTGCTACGAATTGGGACGCCATTAGTTAGGCATGGACCATGCGACTTTAACTTGCGAATGGTGCCGTACGTATGCTGGCTCTGTCCTTTCGCACGAGGGGAAGAAGATACACCGGTTCTAGGGCGCAGTCGAGCTAGCATGAGTCGCTCGGTCGCTCCTATATATGCCGTTCCGTCGTCGTGGATGACGGCGCTACTCTATACCTACAACTGTTCGAGAGGCCGTATCGTATCGTGAATTATTTACTACTGACTGGTTTGGTGTGAGAGAAAAACACTGTTTCTGGCTGAAAATTTACGATCGTTCGATGACTTTGGCACAGTGAGAAAGAGACTGTCGCCTGTGGCCTGCCAAAGGAGTGCCAGTCCGGGCCATAAAACATGCATGTTGTCATCCTGGGCTGGCTAGCCTCGTGTCCGTCTGTAGGCCGGTAGTACTGACGGGTAAGGCCTGCTTTAGACGTCCGTCGTGGTGTGGCCCAATCATGCTCAGGCCCAGTCAGCACCCATCCTCATCGCCGCGTGTACGGAACGACAACCCACAGAGACCTTCGTTCATGTCGCCCACGAGGCCACGACTGCGCGGTAATTCTCGCCTCGCCTCGTCGTCAAAGGTCCGCCAAACTGCTGCTTCGCTGCTCCACCTTGTGCCTTGTGCGCTTGGCTTGTCTCGTCTCATCTCGACCGAGTTGTCTCCACCCATGGCCCGGCACCCTCCCTTCCGCCGTGTGTTCTTCTACCTCATCGGCCTGCTGGCCTCGCTCATCCCGGCCACGTCGCGGGCGCAGCCACCGGAGACGGTCACGGTGGGGCTCATCATCGACGCCGACTCGCCCGTCGGCAGGATCGCCAGCACCACCATCCCAATGGCGCTCGACGACTTCTACGCCGCCTTCCCCAACGCCTCCGCGCGGGTCCGCCTTCTGCAGCACGACTCCGGCGGGGACGTCGTCGCCGCCGCGTCGGCCGGTATGGACACGTGTCCCCCCAACCGCCCCCACCACTCCGTCGTCTCCGTTCGCTGACGTCCGCGTGCGTGCGTGCAGCGCTGCAGCTGATGACGGCCCAGGGCGCGCGCGCCATCCTGGGGCCGCAGTCCTCCGTCGAGTCCGCCTTCGTCGCGGACCTCGCCACGCGCGCTGAGGTCCCCGTCGTGTCCTTCTCGGCGACCAGCCCGTCGGTGTCCCACTCCGAGGCGCGCTTCTTCGCGCGCGCCGCGCTCAGCGATGCCAAGCAGGCGGAGGCCATCGCCGCGCTCGCCACCTACTTCGGCTGGCGCCGCGTCGTGCCCATCTACCAGGACGACGACTACGGCGCCGCCTTCGTGCCGTTCCTCGTGGACGCGCTCACGGCGGCGCGAGCGGAGGTGCCCTACCGCTGCGCGCTGCCCGCCGCGGCCACCAGGGAAGCCGTCGCCGCCGCGATGTACCGCCTCGAGTCCAAGCAGACGCGCGCCTTCGTGGTGCACGCGCGCCCGGCGCTCGCGGAGCTCGTCTTCGCCGCCGCCGTGGAGGCCGGAATGATGGCGGAGGGCTACGCGTGGGTCATCACCGACGGGCTCACGGGCCTCCTCGGCTCCATCCAACCGCCGCAGGGCGTCATCGGGCTCGCGCCCCACGTGCCGCCCACCGCGCGCCTGCGCGACGTCCGGAAGCGGTGGGCGCACAGGTTCATGCGCCAACACCGGGACGCCGATCCGGCTCAAGCCGAGATGGGATGCTACGCGCTGTGGGCGTACGACGCCGCATGGGCCGTCGCGTCCGCGGCCGAGCGACTCAGCCCCGGCGACCTGTCATCGCCACCGGGGCTCGGCGGCGGCAGGAGCGGCCCCACCGACTTCTCCGGGCTCGGGAAGTCAATGTCCGGTGAGAAGTTCCTCGAGGCAATAACCAACACTACATTCGAGGGCCTCGGCGGCAGGTTCGAGCTCATCGACGGCGAGCTGGCAGTGCCGGCCTTCCGGATCGTCAACATCATGGACAACGCCAATGAGCGGGGCATCGGATTCTGGACGCAGAAGGACGGACTGCATAGGCAGCTTGGGCGCGGCCGCGGCGGGATCGCGTCGAACAGCGGGCTCGCGCCAGTGATCTGGCCGGCGGACTCGACCGTCGTACCGATTGGTTGGGTCCAGCCGACGAGCGGCCGGAAGCTGCAGGTGGCGATGCCGGCGGGGCACGTCGACCCTGGCTACCAACCGATCATGCACCTCGACGTCGACCCAGCAACGAATCGGACGGTAGCCGGCGGGTTCGTGATCGAGGTGTTCGAGGCGGCGGTGCGTCTGCTGCCCTACGCGCTGCCGTTCGAGTACGTCCTAGTGGGCTCCATGCGCTACGACACTCTAGTCGAGAGGGTCGGCAAAGGGGTAAGTGCACTATCAAATCTTGAAGTTGTTAATTTCTACATATATACTCTGATTCTGTTAGTACATGTTTTACATTGCAAGATTGGCATTTTATGGTTTCTATAACAACCTCAACCAAACATTCGTGTTGAAATCTACATTAAATGACATAGAAGTTCATTTCCTTCACAGCAAAGGTTTTATAGATTTGATTATATATATCCGATGTAGCAGCTATTGATTGGCAGTTAGTATATTGCACAGGCTAATTGTTGCCTAATTGCATACAACCTGTTCGCTTGCTCGTAAATGATCGTAAATTTCCAGCCGGAAACAGTGTTTTTCTCTCACACCAAACCAGCCAGCAGTAAATAATCCACGATACGATACGGCCTCCCGAACAGGCTGATACTCCTTGTAATATAGTGCATTCTAGGAATTTTAAGACAAATTAAGAGAGAACAAAAGATACATGTACCCTCATATTATTTCTAAATCAGACGCTACTATCAACGTGATTAGTGGTGATTTATTGATAAATGGAAAATATTTAATGCAAAAGTGATTTTTGTCTTCTAGAATGCATTATATTTGAGGATAAATTTTGAATGCTAGAATGCACTATATTACAGGACGGAGGGAGTAGGCATTAGCTTTCTTTTCTTATCTAGTCTTTTTCTTTTCTTTTTTTGTTTCTTCTGTGAGGATAGCACTTCCTCCATTCTAAATTATAAGTCGCTTTAACTTTTTTGGTTTATCCATTTTGCTATGTATCTAGATATATTATTATATCTAGATGCATAGTAAAATTAATGTACCAAAAAAGTTAAAACAACTTATAATTTGGAACGGATTGAGTATTCAGATATACTCCATCATACCCTAATTTTCAACCTTTATCAAGGATAAAATAACCACCATCAATGAAAATGAGATCAACACAACAAAGAAAACACATCTTATGCAACACCCCCAACCATTTACATGCTTCTCAAATCTCAAGTACAGCTTTTTATAGCTATACCAACCACTAAAAGCAATCTAATAGGAAAAATATAATATTATGAAAGCATTTTTCGTGGTAGTGCACACATTAATCTCAGATCATGCTTTAAATACATATATGATTTTTCTTAGTTATTGGAGGCCAAAGATGAAAAATGGCAAAGACTGACAAATTTAAGTTCCTTATATTTAGGATTGCAGACGGCTAGAGGTATAGTAACATTATTCATGTATTAGCCGGACAGCTATAGCGTAGAACATAAGCTTTACACAATGATTGATCGGCTTTAACAGGTGGCGAGTTGACTTAGTGTATGGATTTAATGACTTAATAAACGGGACATTCTCATGGTCTGTGTTATTCGAAAGGAATTTAACCTTCAATTTACATCCATATTTGAGTATATAAAGAGCACGAGGGTTCGTTGACTTCAGAAGATTCCTTAGCATAGGCTTTGTCCAAACACGCGTTCTTGTCATTTGTCTTCTAGTCAAGTCTTGTACATGTCATGTAGAGTACGTAATTAGTAGCTATTTTTATATAACACTACCAGACAATGCATAGAGTTTCTTTATGCTTTTTGGGTTGGTTTCATCCGTAGACAAATAGCTACTCCGATCCCCATGCTAATGCAACATACATACCAAAAAATGGCTTGCATTGCATTTACAAAAGTCGAGCATACTAAAATAAACACCATACTACTTTCTCTGTTCTAGATTATAAACCATTTTGACTTTTTTACATATATAAATTTTGCCATGCACTATATAGTATGTCTAGATATATAATATAAGTAATGTATCTAGAAAAATAGAAACATCTTATAATTTGAAATGCAGAGAGTAGTAAAGAGTCCCTGTACTAATTGGGCACCAAGTCACATATTTCTGAACTTCTATTTATACGAAGCTGTCAGTTCAAACTTCTCTGTCGCCGACCGTATATTTTGACTCGGAATGCATTGACCGGTAGACCGTTTCCAAGACATAAGTTGGCTCCTGTAGTAATCCATGGTCCATGGACCAAACCAAGAGTTGCATATATAAATAAAGTTGACCGATTCCGTTATAAGTTTCTTTAAAAAAAGCATTTGAGATTAATCAAGTCATATCGTTGTAGATACATTTAATTTATACAAACACATCATCTAGCACTAAAGGGATCGTTAGCTTCATCAAATGCAAGTAGCCGTACGAGTCAAATGCATGAGAACCTGAACTAATTGAACAGGTTTTACCGGTTCCATAGGAAATCTATATTCACCTGGGTCTCGTTTAGTTCACTTAGGCTTATTTGGATGTAGCACTCCAATACAACCCAACACATGTGGATTAAGGTGAATCCGACAACATTTAAACAAGGCCTTAAGCAGCATAGCCATTCAATGGAGCGAGTATCTAAAAAACGACTTACCGTTTGAAATGAAGGAAGTACTATATATATCATGTGGTTCAAAAGTCATTTTTTATAACTTGAAAATCATTTGAAATTAAAGTACTGTGTAGAAAGTAAACAATCAGGGTTACATGTATTTAAATGTTTATAGTGTGCAGGGATGAATTCAAGTAAATCCGTGGGCACCTACACATATATCGTTGCTGGTTCGTTTATGTAAGAGAGAAGTACTACTGGCCAGTTCAGATAAACAGTTTTTTTGTGAGGGGGCTGGCCAGCCCAGCCTGCCAGCCAGCCTCAGACGAACGAGCTGATGACGCACCGGCGTACGTTGTTTCTGTGACGCTCCGGTTGCTTGAAGTGTGAACCCATGCCCAGATGGCACTTGCCTAATTTGTCGTAAAATAGACGCTGGTCGGTATCAAATCGCTATCGGTCCTGTGTGATCAAGGAGATGCAGACACTGTACTGCTTAGTGACACCTAATAATAATAGTTCAGTTAGCAATAGCCCTGTGCATGGGTGGGTTTATGACACCTAATAATAATAGTTCAGTTAGCAACGTCTGTCTCGAAGTCGTAACTCTACTTGCTTCAGCTTTATATATGAGTACTGAAGTATAAGTGAGCATACTTTATTACCACGCAAGTGGCCCAATTATTTTAGGATTTCTCTTACATTATTTTATTTAGGAGTTTAGGACTGCTTTGCTAGGTAATTGACGTATGGTTAATATGATAATTACTCACTTGGTCTAAAAAATCTACTATAGTATCGAGTTAAACCAATTTATATTTGACTAAGTTTCTAAAAAATCTTGATATTTATGATATAAAATAAGTACCACTAGATTTATTAGGGAATATGTTTTCTTTCATTATATATTTATTTGATGCCTGATTTTTTTTTCTTTTAGATAGTTTGACTAAGGACGGAAGTAGAGTTGCACGCTTTTCGTACTATAAGGTAGTACTTCGGTCTCAACTTATACCCTTTGTTCCAAAATCATTTTAGTTTTGTCTATATTAAACTTATTTAACTAGCTTTGATCATATTATAGAAAAAAGCAACATAATCTATAACATTAAAAGTTTCATAAATCTAATTAGATATTAATATATTTTTATATAAATTTGATCAAGACTCAAAGTAAGAGAAGTGTACCTAGAACAAAAACTATAACAACCTATACTTTGGAGTCCTGATTTTTCACCACAGTTTGACCCTTAAACTATGCCTGTGACTGGCATAGATTCGTGTTGTTACAAACCAACAAACATTATTTTACACTCTTCTTAATCGCATGTATCAGAACGTAACAGATTAGCTGGAATGGAATCACAAACCGAGACTCAACTAAGTTGGGCTTGAGCTTACAAGATAGTCCCAAAGTATCCGATCCAAGGATTTGAGCTTAACTTAGCTGCATCGTGTTCGTGTCCACAGGAGTTCGACGCGGCGGTGGCGGACATCACCATCACGGCGGACCGGTCGCAGCACGTGGACTTCACGCTGCCGTACATGTCGTCGGGGATCTCCATGGTGGTGCCGATGCGCGACCAGCGCAGCAAGCGCCCCTGGGCCTTCCTCAAGCCGCTCCGCTACGACCTCTGGCTCGTCAGCTTCGCCTTCTTCGTCTTCACCGGCTTCGTCGTCTGGGCCGTCGAGCACCGCAGCAACAAGGAGTTCCGTGGCCCCCCGTCCTACCAGATCGGCACCCTCCTCTACTTCGGCTTTTCAACCCTCGTCTTTGCACATAGTAATGCAAATGCTCCCCCTGTTGCTTGGCTGCTTGCGGTGATCCGCCATTGCCCATTGGTAACGACGTGCTTGAATCGGTGGTGGATGCAGGGGAGAACCTGAAGAGCAACCTGTCGCGGTTCGTGGTGGTGGTGTGGGTGTTCGTGGTGCTCATCCTGCAGTCCAGCTACACGGCGAGCCTGACGTCCATGCTGACGGTGCCGCAGCTTCAGCCGGCGATCGGGGACTTCGCCTCGCTGTGGCGGGGAACGGACAAGGTCGGGATCATGAACAACTCCTTCATGTGGGCGGCCATGAACAAGTCGGGCTTCCCTCAGTCCAGGCTCGAGCGGTACCAGGCCACGCAGAGCTTCCACGAGGCGCTGCTCAACTGCACCATCGGCGCCATCGTCGACGAGACGCCCTACCTCAGGCTCTTCCTCAAGTCCTACTGCGACAACTTCACCGAGACCGCCCAGAGCAACAAGACCGGCGGCTTCGGCTTCGTAAGCGCCCCTGCTTGCTGCCACTAGACATCGTCACATCATCACTTGGTGTGCAGGTGCAGCATTTCGATCGATCGGCAACTAATAACTTGTGTCGTGCTCGTGCATGGACGACGATCTCGAGCAGGCGTTCCCCAAGGGGTCGCCGTACGTGGCGGACCTGTCGCGGGCGATCCTGAACCTCACGGAGAGCGACGAGATGAGCTTGATCGAGCGCAAGTGGTTCGGCGATGCGGACGGCTGCACGGCGCAGGGCAGCCAGTTCACGTCGGACAGCCTCAGCTTCGACAGCTTCTGGGGCCTGTTCCTCGTCACCGGCGCCACCTCCCTCCTCTGCTGCGCGCTGCACCTGCTCATCTTCGTCGTGGCCAACCGCCGGAGGATCTGGGCGTCGCGCGTGCCCTGGAGGAACAGGCTCCGGATCTTCCTCAAGCTCCTCGACGACAGGGACCTCTCGTCGCACACGTTCAGGACCAACAAGGATGCCGGCGGGTCGGTGGCTGGTCGGAGCGCTAACGACGCGGGCGCCTCCCCGCCCCCGGCCGTCGCGCACATTGCAGCCGGCAGCCCGCTCAGCGTGTCCAACCACACGTACGACATGAGTGACTGGTCGTTTGGTGTGCCGAGCCCGGCACCTGCAGCTGCAGGTGAGAATGAGATCGAGCTGGCTGGCGCCGCCGAGGCAGACGAGGTGGCCGCAGCTCCCAACCCCGGCGGCTCTGGTGATCAAAGTGGCACAGTCCACTGATCTACTGCTATTTCCCGACTTCTCTTACTGCTCTGGCAGGAAATGTTAATGGGCAACTGCTGATCGATGATACGTGTAGATTAATTCATTTAATTGCAAGAGCTCAAGGATAATGGCACTGTTTATATGCATGTAGCCAGCTGGAGGTCATCCTTCTTACGTGTAACGTGTTAAGATAGGGTGTTTTAAGTAATTGTAAATTGTATATAAACTGCTCGTCTAAGAAAACTGCATTGTAAATTGCAGGAAGTCCAATAGTGAAATTCTCAAAAGGTTCAGTAGTGAAGTTAGTTTTTTTCCCCTATACCTATGAACACCAGCAGATCTCAAGATCGACGAATACCACATATGTCTCGATATCGATAGACATGTCACTTACCACTAAAATGGAAGGATAGAATCGTTAAATTTGAAAATAAATTTAGAAAAATACGAACACAGATGGACATGTTCTACCACAAGTAACCTAGCTGAGTTTGCTGCACTTGTTGTCAACTTATCAAAATATTGTTAAAGTATATTGGTGTAGAGGATGAAGCTTTAATTTCTGGTAATACTCATATGCTTTAATTTGTCCCTCCACAAATTTTTCATTGCAAAACTCAACTTAATTAAAAAAATACAAAACTAAGAAATTCTTAGTGGTTTCAAATGTGTTATAAACGTATTGAGGTATAGTTAGAATATATCGGTGTAGAGGATAACACATTATTTTCTTGTAATACCTTGTATGCTTTAATTTGTTCCTCCATAAATTTTCATCACAAAACCAACTTAATTAAAAAGAAACAAAAACAAGAAATTCTTTTTTGTGGTTTCCAAAAACGGTTCCCTATATGAACCACTTTTAAAAATAGAAGTATTTCTAGAGACCATAACCTCTAGAAATACCTTTTTTCTAGAGGTGGTCCATAGTTGTGGGTTCCTAGCCAACTACATATGCGGTGGTCACCATTATGGTCGATCTATGTAGTAAAATGAGTTGTCTTCAACATGATTTTTTAGTAGTGCTAATTGAACTCTAGGGGCATAGGCATGACCATCGAGCGTCCTTCCACCAAGCGCTAGCTCTCACCTGTAGCATCCCAGCCTCATCATCGCAGAGTGTATCAAGGAGAGTCCATGCGGGCACAAGAATAATGGTAGTGTCAAGGTTATTCTGGCCCGTGCAATGATTTCCTTCCATATCTTGGTGGTTTAGCAGGCGATGGCGGCAATGCCCTCGCCTTCGATGAAATAGATTTGTATTCAAAACGACTTCAAGGCCGATGATATTGATTATTTAGTAATTACCAACATATTGGAAGACAAAATCAACAGTCAAATCTACTTGGTATGACCCTTCTTGACCAAATAAATGTGCTTATCATTCTTGGACAGAGGGCTGTGACACTTTTGATCCAAGTTTCCCACAAAGATTTCACAATTGAACCTTCCACATGGTCAAGCAAAGAATTCTATCTTTTGATAGAATCAGCCAATGACACAAATATCCCTTCAACAATTCCAGCAAAACGTAACAACCTTACTACAAGATTTAGCCATATCACAAAGAGTAATAAAAATTATAGCAAGCACATATTAGAACTATTATCATAAGCTCATAACCTTTGCTCCTTAATGTCATCAATATTAAGATGGAATCAAACAATACACTAAAAGTCCCAAAACTAGATGTGTCATCTACCTTCAAGAAACCAAGAAATAAAGTACTCTCGATTTTAATTTTACCATTATAAATATTACACATCATACAACAAACTTATTTTGTTCTTGGTGACTGAAAGTGCAATCAAGCCTTAATTGTGGGTTTTGGTGATAATTGCGACGCAATTAGAGAACTAATGAGATTTATCGAGATGACAAGCAGAGAACTTATATTCGAGGATGCTGCACGGAACGGAGGAGTCCCCAATTACAAATGTAGATGGCTTCAAACTCAAAGGAGGTTTAAATTCTTTTATATATTAAATTTGAGTATAAGAAAAGTCGTACTATAAAGAGAGGCACAATGCTTAAGCTAATATGTGCTACCAAGTGTTTAAACAACCACAAGTATCATCAGATTCAGCTAAGATAGTCTATACTTCACTGTTACCCTTGCTGTCTTACGTGGTGCGGCACTGCCACACTTGAAGAGAGGCTCACCCGACCCCTTGGTCGCAGGCTCCGGTTCGCTCGACCCCTGGGTCGCGGGCTCTGGCTCGCCCGACCCCTTGGTCGCGGGCTCCGGCTTGCCCGACCCTTTGGTCGCGTTCTCATCTCGCCCAACCTCTTGGGTGCAGTGTTCGTTGAGAGATGGGGGAATATATACTTTTCCCTTTCCTTCCCAACGGCTATCTGCGATTTTAGTGACTGTTGGGGGCCGGAGGTATATATACCTTTCCCCTTCATTCCCAACGGGAATGAACCAGCTATCTTCTTCCTCACTTCAGCATGCCCAAAATAGAGCAGGAGCTCTCTCTCTCACTCTCTCACTCCATTGTTGACCTCAAGCCCTCAAGCAAATCCATTGATTTTCCCATCAATCATTGAGGAAAAAGGGTCCCAAACTTGATTAGAGAGCAGCTCCATTGATTCCCAAACTCTAAAGAGCACTTGGTTCACGTTTTGGCCGGCGGTTGTGTTTGTTACTCTTGGAGCTTGGCTCCTAGCCGACTAAAGCGTCGCCCGTGGAGCTTGCCAACTTGTGTGGCAGCCCCGGGAGGTTTGTAACCATCTCTTGAAGCGAGTAAACTCACCCCTCATCTCAAGAGTTAAGTCTCTTGACTTGAGAACGAGGAAGGGTTGGAAAGCTCTAAGCCTTAGTGGCTAACCTCAACAACGTGGCGGTAGGCAAGCCTTGGTGGCGAGCCGAGCCACGGGATAAATCATTGTGTCACTTGTGCTTGATTTGCATTACTTGCATGATATATTGTTGATTGAGGTGATTTCTAGAGTTTAAGGTTGATCTACTTGTGTGTGGTGTTCCCACCACTTTTAGTGTCGATATGTGATCTACTACCTACAGAAAGCTAAGAAATATACCTGATCTAAATTTTGTTGGGAAGATTTTAAATTGTGAACTAATCTCTCCTACAGGTGCGGCAGTGCCATGGGTGAATTTGACTTCGGTTTGCGTTGAATTTTTACAGACCTATTCACCCCCTAGGCGTACCAGAGATCCTACAGTGACTAACATCTGAAGTACAATCAAGGATAACTTGGCCTCTTTAACAATCTTCTTGATACATTTTGAAATGTCAGAGACCATAAGAGAAATCAACTCATTTTGGATTTTATGGATAAGATAACTATAATGAATCTCTTTGTTTTGAATATACCTAAGGCGACGTTGCATTATCAAATCAAATTCTTCAATCATCTCAACACAACATAAGAAATTGTTATTGAGGTCTTGGTCACTGGATTCTCTAAAGCCGAATTGCGTTCACAACATAAGAAATTGTGATTGAGGCCCTGCTCACTGGATTCTCTAAAGACAAATTGCGTCTACCAAGAAATTTTACAATAAACTTGACTTAAGCGTTCTTCCTGCTTTGAGATTTGTTGCTATAACCCTTTGTCTCGCTCGTTTCAGCGAGCAAAAGATAGAAATCACGAGCGTCGCGGCGATACAATAAGGGGACCAAATACGATGTTTGCTTCGGTTTCTAGCTTGAGAGGTCAGTCGAGATTTCAAAGACGGAACCAAATCCGCCCAAAGGACCGACACTGCAAAGATCGTCGTCCACGCCCTGCATAGTGCATACAAGTCAAAGGTAAAGTCGCTGCCACCTCCGACGACTCCAATGGCGATGGCGGAGGTCGTTAACGCGGTATTAATTTAATGCCGCGTTGCGCGCTTCCACAGATTCTTTGTCCTCTAGAGAGAAATAATATCCAGCAGATGGTAGAAAAGATCCCATGCTGTTTAATCCCTGGATAATCGATCGACGTCGACGTCGCTGTCGCTGTCGAGTTTGTTCTGGCTTTGCAACGAACTTATCCCCACCTATTCTTGCCATTTTAAATTCGCGCGAGATCGATCTGGACAGGATAGTCGCTGCAGAAAATTCCAGCTTGGACCGTTTCAGTGGCCGGGACGTGAAGCAACGCCGGGCGGGGCGGAGATCTCCCGGTGTTCCATACTTCCAGTTCCATCGCAACAAGAACTGGACCACTGGGTTTTCAAATTCAGCTGCCAGAAACTGCTGTCCCGAAGACTTTGACCGCACGACAGCTAGCCTCTGATTCCACGCCTCCTCTGGGCGCCCGAGCTACACCTACACGCGGCTCCCACGGCGCCACAGCCACGGCCAGCTTGGCGTTTTCTCGCCACGGCCGCGGTAGGTCACGCCGTGCCGACACGAAAGTAGTACCCTGGGCTCGCATTGCGTCGCCCAAGGACCAATCGCGCGCCCTGCAGCGCCAGCCCTGGACATGTCACATGTGTAGAAGAGATTCCCGTAGCCTCGGCTCCCACGGCACGGGGGCAGCGCTGTATGGCTGTGTAGAATTTTGCGGCAATGTGCAGGGAGCCAACGCGGTGACCGCGACCTTGGTTGGCGGCTTGGCGCGATGCGCACCGGCGGCGGCCGTAAGCGCGTGTACTTGGGAGAAACGGAAACTGATATCGGCAAAGGTGTGGCGTGTTGCTGCATGTAGAAAGGCCGTGCCACCGAGGGCAACTACTAGTCACCTTGGTGCTAGATGCAGCGACCGTTAGCCAATCGAGCAAAAGAACCAGTTTCTCCTTTAGGTGTCCGTGTCCCCATGAAAGCGGGAGCGGCTGCAGGTCACCTGGTAGTAGCGGGCGCTCGCTCGTCTGGTTCCGTATCGGCACCCTCGTTTCGTCTTCTCGCCGTCCTCCTCCTCTGCCTCGTCGGCGCGGAGCAGGCGGCCCCTGCTGCCGGTGCCGGAGAGAGGCGGGTGGACGTGGGGGTGATCTTGGACCGGACGACATGGCTGGGGAACATCAGCTGGGCGTGCATGGAGCTGGCCCTCGAGGACTTCTACGCCGACGCGAGCCACGCCAGCTACAGCACCAGGGTCAGGCTGCACCTCAGGGACACCCCGGCCGGGCCGAGGGCCGTCGACGCCGCGTCCGCAGGTACGTCGTCCTCGCGGTCCGCCTACTGCTGCTCATTTCGTTTCATTCATTCGTCGAGCCTACCTGCTGTGCGCTTATATTATTAAATTTCGGCCTCCGCACAAGACTAGCTTGCATAGTTTCGGAGTACGCTGCACTATGTATACACACACCCTGAGGTCTCATTTAGTTCAAAAACTTTTCTCAAAAAGTGCTATAGTAGTTATTACATCAAATTTTACGATACGTGCATGGAGCATTAAATATAGACTAAAAAAAACTAATTGTATAGTTTGGTTGGAAATTGCGAGACGAACGTTTTGTGCCTAATTAGTCCATGATTAAACATTAATTGCCAAATAAAAACAAAAATGCTATAATAGTCTATTTCTAAAATTTAGTCAACTAAACAAGGCCTTAATTTCGAGCTCGATCTTGCGCCGTAACTTGTTGGGCTTCACGGAAAGAGCTCACATTGTTGGATACTCCGTAGCTTGTAAGCGTCTTTGACAGCGCTGTCGTCGGAGACACCACTTCCCCAAGCTTGGCACTGCATCCCATTGTGGCTGTATATAGAGCCTGTTTGGTTCCTTACTAAAATTTAGCTAATAAAATTAATGACTAAATTTTAGTCACTCCTGTTTAGTTTTAGTCAAGTGACTAAAGACCATGAAAGCAGTTCAACAAAGATCAAACTACCCTTAATAAATACCCCAAATCAGGGTGGGGCCCAGTAATAATGAGGGACAGCTCTTGTCCACTGAGCACTTCCACTTTTAGTTACTCTTGGATAACTAACGTGATTAAGCTACTTTAGTTTTTTTAGTCAATTTGTTTGGTAGTTTAGTAGCTAAAGTGACTAAAGTTTAGTAGTTAAACTTTAGCATGGGAACAAAACAAACCCATAGTGTAAATTGCCGGTTGCGGGACAGGGCGGTGCAAGGGCAGCGCGTTAGAAACTCAGATGCTAGGAAGCCATCATCAGATACGTTAGCCGTTTCATAATAAAATTGTGCTCACTTAGTTCCAAATTATAAAACAATTTGACTATTAGATGCAGAGTTTTTCTATACATTTTGGACATATAATATATTCAGATACATAGTAAAAACAATATATTAAAAAACTAAAATATTTTATAATTTAGAACAAGAGAGTATTATACAATGCCACCTAATAAGATGTTTTATAATGTGGAGAAAAAGATGATGATGATGGTGTGTCTTTGTTTCCAAAGTATTTCAACCCATAAACTAAATTTTAGAACTCTTATACTACTTGGTGCATCATTATACGAGTTAATTGTGGGAGCATATGTATGAGGAAGGTTATTTTTTTGAGCTGTTATTATTGGCCCCGCTTCGCTGAAAAAACAAGCCGAAACATTGTTTCGGCTGATTTGTTGTGAGAGAAAAATACTGTTCCGACTAAAAAAATAAGCTGAAAAAGATGAACAGGGCCATTATTATTTTTGAGCAATGTTTTTTATTATTTTTTGAGGAAATAATATTAATAAGCTTATTAAAAGTCGCTCCCGAGAGCCGAGATCCCGACGCATGCTGGGCTCGGTCAGATTTCAGAAGGAAGAAATCTACTTTGTCTCCCTCAACTATCGCAAAAGTCAATCTTTCCTATCTGATCTAGAAAACCGGACATAACTCCTCCCCCATCTTTCCAAATAGGACATATGACCTACCTGGCTGTTTTTCTAAGTGTTTTTTCTCTCTCTTTTTTATATTTATTTCGGTTAAATCTTTGAAAAAATAATAGTAAATTACAGAAAATAATAAAATGTAAAATCCAATTTTATTGGACTCCTCATGAGTAGATTTACACAAAAAAACATATGATATGCTTTAGTACAAAAGTTTTGCTCTAGCTTTATATCCATGCTTTTCAATGATTAATTCATAGCTACATTTTATGTGGTCTTATTGTGGTAAAAATTTTATGGTGAACTAATCATTATATCTTTAAATGTAGTAAAAATTTTATGCTCATCGGATATGAATGAGTTATAGATTTATTAAGGTTTATGCTTATTAAATAGGTTTTAAATAGTTTATAGTGTGTAAAAATAGAAAAATATGTGTTCTCTGTGTAATTTTTTCTTTGACAACATGATTATATTAATATTACTATTGTTGTATCTTATGAACACTTAACATAGATATAACGAATATGTACTAAAGCATGCAATGATTAGCCCACCGTACATGATCTAATGAGCATGAAATTTTTACTATAGCCCAAGCACGCAATGATTAGCCCATCATAAAAATTATTATTGTTATATCTTATGAACACTTAACATAACCATATTGTCACAGAGAAAATTATACAGAGAACACATATTTTCTATTTATACACACTTTTAGCTATTTAAAAACTATTTAATAAGCATAGACCTGAATAAATCTATAACTCAGTCATACATGATCCAATGAACATGAAATTTTTACTACATCTCAAACATACAATGATTAGTCCACCATAAAATTTTTACCACAATAGGACTACAGAACTGCAGCTATGAATTAATCACAGAAAAACATAGATCTAAAGATAGATAAAAAATTTGGTACTAAAGAATACTATATTATATGTTTACTCTATAGATCTCCTCATGTGGAGTCCAACAAAATTAGATTTTCTATTTTATGATTTTTCTGTAATTTACTATGATTTTTCAAAGATTCACCCGAAATATATATAAAAGAAAAAGAGAAAAACCACTTAGAGAAACAGTTAGGTAGGTGATATGTCTGGTTTCAAAAGATGAGGGAGGTGTTATGTCCGGTTTTCTAGTAAGGAGAAAAAACTGACTTTTGTAATAGTTGAGAGATGCAAAATAGATTTTTTTTTCAACTACATCCGCGCGCGCAGTGTGGTGGTCGGCTCGACCCAAGCTAGGAAGGCCCAATGGCCAATGTGGTGTGTCAGGCGAGGGCCCGCCGTTAACTAAACCGCAGCCCAACGCCCCAACGCGACTGCCCAGCCCAGGGAATTCGAGCCCATAGCAACAGCCTGCCCACAACCCGCCGCCCCGCGGCTTCTCAGGTGCTGTTTGGTTGAGCTATGGCTGTGGGAGAAAGCTGCTGTGGGTTGTGAGTTGTGGAAAAGCTGCTGTGGGCTGTGAGCTGTAGAAAAGCTAAAAGCTGTTTGGTTAAACAAGTATAAAATATACCTTTTATCTTTATCTCTCTTGAAACAACTATGGAAGAGCTTTTTATTCCACCAATTTCGAAAAGTAGAAAGTCAAAAGCCAAAAACAGGGTTAAACCAGCTTTCAAAAATAAACTACGAAAAAGTAGCTGCTTCTGAAAAAGCACCCTCCAAATACAACCTCTTTGATTAGGGTTTTGGCTTTTGAGGCCAAAAGCCAAATCCAAAAGCCCAACTCAGTACTCACTTTTCGGCCGGCGGCCGGCGACGCTTACGGCGGCGGAGGGTACTCTGTCTCCCGCGCCGCCGGGGCACTAGCCGCACTACCGACCTGCTCCTGGCGCCCTCGTCGTTTCCTTTCTCTCGGCATAAGGAGAAGGTACCCCGCTACCCCACGACCGCATTTGGTGTTTGTAGTAGTACGCAAATTGGGGGTTTCCCATGGTTCTATCTATGGAGTGTGGACGCCTGAGAGTTACAATGCCCAATACATACATTCCATAAGGGACGTTGCTCATCCTAGCTTTCAGTTAGGATAAGCCCATATATGCGTTTAAACCTCGTTTCCCCCACCTGAAGTTTCCCTTTCGCATCCTAGTCTCAGAATCCCTGGATCTGCTGCAGGTTTCAAACTAATTTTGCATGTTCAGGTAGGATGAATGAATGCCACCGAACTTTTCAGTTTCATGAATCGTTATTCGCTGACATATGTTTGGGTCTTTGTGAAATACTGCAGGTGTTGATCTACTAAAAAATGTCCGTGTGCAAGCAATCGTCGGGCCACAGACATCTACTCAAGCTAAATTTCTTGCAGAGCTTGGGAACAAGGCATCAGTTCCAATCATTTCCTTTTCTGCAAATAGCCCGTCCCGATCATCCAGCCAGACCCCATACTTCATCAGGACAGCATGGAACGACTCCTGTCAAGCTGAAGCTATTGCCTCACTTGTCCAGAAATACAATTGGAGGGAAGTCATTCCTATCATCGAGGACGATGATTCCAACGCTAGATTCATCCCTGATCTCGTTGATGCCCTGAGACATGTCGATACTCGTGTTCAGTACAGGTGCAAGATCTGTCCTTCTGCTGGAGAAGATGAGATAAAGCGTGCTATATCAAGCTTAAAAGAAAATTGGACAAGCGTCTTTGTTGTGCGCATGTCATATCAGTTAGCCCTTAAGTTTTTCCAGCTTGCTAAGGATGAGGGAATGATGGGCCAGGGCTTTGTCTGGATTACAGCATATGGTTTGACTGATATCTTCAATGTGGTTGGTTATCCTGCACTTGATGTGATGGAAGGTGTTGTTGGGATCGAGCCTTATGTTCAAGAAACTGCGAAACTAAACAAATTTAGACAAAGATGGCGTGAGAAATATAGGTCGGAAAATCCTGGTACATCAATTAATGAGCCTATAACGTCTGGTCTATATGCATATGATACAGTATGGGCAATAGCATTAGCAGCAGAGAAGGCCGGATATGTTAATTCAGACTTTGTTCTGTCTGAAACAAACAATGGCTCCACTGATTTCGACAAACTGAGTACTTCTAGGGCTGCTGAAAATTTTTGCAATGTATTCTTGAAGGTTAATTTCACAGGCATTAGTGGGCAATTTGTCATTCAGGATATGCAGTTAGTATCAACAACTTACAAAATTATCAATGTAGCTGGTCGGGAGAGGAGAGCAGTTGGTTTTTGGACTCCAGGATTGAACATATCCAGAATTCCTATCGTATGGCCAGGAGGCAGTGAGAAGACACCTAGAGGATGGCTTTTGCCAGTGAATAAAGAACTCAAAATAGGAGTACCTGTGAAACCTGGGTTTAGGAGATTTATAAGATCTGAAAATGGTATCCCCAAGGGGTTCTGCATTGATGTATTTGAGGAAGTCATTGGTAAACTGCCCTACAAAGTTCCCAAGCATTATGTGGAGTTTGGAAATGGAAAAGGAGAAAGTAATGGAACTTATGATGAACTCGTCTACAAAGTTTATCTTAAGCTATGTATGGACCTATTTTTCTTGCATTTTATTCCTTGTTACAGTCAAACTGGAGGTGTTGAACTTGTAGTTAAATACTGGCCAGGTATGTGCATTTATTACATGATCAAAAGTGATCTGAACTTGGCAATTTGTTGTCCTTGTTGCTCTTCTTGAGTGCACAGAATTGGCAGCATGTGATTTGTCTACAGATTGTCCACCATGTTAATGTCTAAGGTAGCTTACGGATGGAAACCATTGCAAAAGGGGCGGATCCAGCATGTAACCATTGGTGTCGATTGACATCAATGAACCGTCGCTAATACGATTAAGCTTTTAATTTAGATAGCAAGTAGCACTTGTAATATGTAGTTGGCTTTCCTTTTTAATAGGAGTGACATCAGTGGCAACATTTTATTGTCCCCAAATGATTTGCAGTTTATTCTGTGCAAAATGGTTTATGTTTTTCCAAAGTATATCAACCAGTTTTATGTTAATTGCTGGCAGGAATTTGATGCGGTAGTAGGTGACATAACAATTTTGGCCAACCGTTCTCTATATGTGGACTACACTCTTCCTTATACTGAGTCAGGGGTACGCTTGCTGGTTCCAGTTCGGGACCGGAGACAGAAGACTGCATGGACATTCCTAGAACCATTGACAGCTGATCTATGGTTAGGAGCTGGAGCCTTCGTTGTCTTCACAGGTTTTATAGTTTGGTTTATCGAGCACAGAACGAATCAGGAATTCAGAGGACCGCCAGCCAGTCAAATTGGATCAGTCTTCTACTTCTCCTTCTCAACACTTGTATTTGCTCATAGGGAGAGGATTGTGAACAATTTATCAAGAATTGCAGTAGTTGTTTGGCTTTTTGTGGTGCTAATATTGCAGCAGAGTTATACTGCAAGCTTAAGCTCAATTCTCACGGTAGAACAGCTTCAACCAACAGTCACCAATATAGATGAAGTTATCAGACGAGGGGATTATGTTGGCTACCTCAATGATTCTTTCATGCCTGAGCTTTTGAAAAGGTTGAAAATTAATGAAACAAAAATGATCGCCTTCAGCTCTCCTGAGGAGTACAATGACGCCCTATCAACTAGAAAAGTTGCCGTCATTGTTGATGAAATACCGTACCTCAAAATGTTTCTCTCAAAGTATTGCCACAAGTACACTATGGTTGGGCCAACTTACAAATTCGATGGATTTGGTTATGTAAGTGACCTTTTTTTACTTCTCCGCAGTTGTCTGTTTTCAGTACAGCTTAGTGATGAATCAAATCGCATCTACTTTGTTGCAGAACTCTGCTATTGTACTAGATCATAGTTTCTAAAATCTGATGCCATGAGAGCAATTTTTGGTATTCGAGAAAAAAAGAGAGCAATTTTTGACAAAGATTGAAGTTTATTGTTGTCTGGGATTCCTAAATCTTCCAGATATAAAAATGGCAAAGGATGAGATGAATGATCAGATTTGTCTTCTTGTGGAAATGAAACTCAACAAGCATATACTTTCTGGAAATGTGGTGCCATGTTATTGGCTTCCAGTTGGGGGGTGGGAGGGGCATAAAAGGCTTACATTACATGTTTCTAGAAGTATTAAATAGCACAAACAAATTTACTTTACCAGATTCTCATGCAGTTTTCTTGTAATTGTGTGGTGCTAGTTCAGTATGTTTTCAATTAGATTGCTAACCACTTAATGTCAAAATTATGATCAATTTTTTCAATTAGATTGCTAACCACTTAATGTGAAAATTATGATCAATTTAATTGTCCTCACCATTATACAGGGTTTGTGCAAGTGGTTGATATAACTGGCCCACTGTTACATTGGGCCTTTATAAATGATTAATAACTTACATGGCGTTTTATAGCATTTGTATATTAATTATTGGCATGTTTTACGATTCTCATCTCTGTTCTATTCCTGCAGGCGTTCCCTCGAGGCTCTCCACTTACACCTGAAATTTCAAGGGGAATACTGGAACTAGCATCAAATGGCACAATGGATGAACTGGAGAAACAGTTGTATGGTGATACATCGTACCCAGACAAAGATGACTCCCAAACTTCAAGCAGCCTTACGTTGCATAGCTTTCTTGGGTTGTTCATCATCACTGGGACAACTTCATTACTGGCACTGATTTTGCATGTCACTATAACCCTTTATGATCATCGGAGTCATTGGATCAATGGCAGCGGTCAGATATCATGGCATGAATTGCTTGCTATTCTCTTCAAGATTTTTCATGAGCGTGATAATAGCTCTAATACTCCGGATGAAGAGGAGCCTGGAATGGAAGATATAGATCCTCCTACAGCTGAGAGTCCATGGAGCATGTCTAATCACATCAT
Source organism: Miscanthus lutarioriparius (assembly GCA_904845875.1). Classification (NCBI taxonomy): domain Eukaryota; kingdom Viridiplantae; phylum Streptophyta; class Magnoliopsida; order Poales; family Poaceae; genus Miscanthus; species Miscanthus lutarioriparius. The sequence goes on along the minus strand of CAJGYO010000003.1, from coordinate 43,640,681 downwards.
CGAGAATGTTGATTCAGACACTGATACGGGAAGCACACCAGAAGGAGAAGGAACTCCGGGCAGGGAAGTTTCAAATCAGGATCCTGGTCCACCATCATTTGCATACATGCATTCTGAGGGGGCAATGGAGTAACTAGCATTCTTTTATCTCGCACCGGAGCACCAAGAACTCTATTGTCATATCACATACAGTTCAGTGAAATTGATTTAGATGTATCGTCTGCCTCTAGTTTCATGTTTAATACAAGTGTGTTAACATGTACTGCTGGTTGTCATGGCTAGTTAACTAGAAAATTTAACATAGTAAAATCTTTGTTGAAAGAGGTGCCTGTGCATCTTATAGAAGTGTGGCTCTGAAATGGACAGCAAATTTGTCTGACAGCAAATTTGTCTGTGTTTTTTTTCTTATCTCCTAATACTCACCAGATTCCTAAAAACTTGCAATTGCTAAGTACCACTGTACTGTTGTGGTTTCCAAGTGAACATTATCTGAACATAAAATTCATTACCCGTAGACTGTCCAGTTTATTAGTCACTCTTGAGCAATTGATCAAATACTGTCACTGAGTCAAAGCTTTGTTGATGGTTACTAAGATACATCGATATACAAACGCCTAACCAAAGAAAAGATAGCATTTCATACACAAGTGTCACCAGGCAGTGCAGAACTGCATAATACTAAGTTGATGTTCCAATCCTGAATTTCTGTAGGAGATTAGTGTATGTCCCTAGCCAGCAGATTCATATGGACCGCTCCAAAATTGACAAACAAACACATATCAAGAGATTCCAAATCTTCAGAAAAGAAAACAGACCGAACGATGCACCAGATATATCATATATATGTTCAGAGTTGAGACTAAAACTATCTACTCAGTATGATATCACACGTCCACAACTAAAACTTCATCAATCTAGATATATATATCTTACACGTGCTAGATAGTAGTGCATGTCTGCAAAGTTTCTAGCACTGGTTGTACCCTTGCGCGTAGTCATGGAACACTGAATCCACTCCAGGAGTGGAGCAGCAGGAGCTCCAAGAACCAACGCTGCCGTTCGCCGTCTCATGATGATCCATTATTGCTCTGAAGCAGTGGTCTATGCCGTCTACCGCCACCTCGTCGCCGATGTGGTGGCCGTTGTTCTCCCCGAAGCACTGAATCTGCCGGAGCAACATGTCGATCTCATCGTCCATGCTACTCCCAAACGTCGCGGAGGCAGAGCTTGCTGTCGGCGTCGAGCTCGAGCTCTCCACGCCTACTGCCGTCATGGTCTCTCCGGTGCTAGTCGAGAGCGGCGGCGGTGTGCAGGTGCCATGCATGTTCTGTTGCACTCCAGCGCCTGTGTAGCCGAAACTGCCTGGCATGTGAGTCCAGAGCCCGGCGGAGTAACCAGTGGAAGTAGCACCGGCCGGTGGCTGCCGCGGCAGAATCTCTGAGGTCTCACTCGCGGCCGGCGAAGGAGAAGGCGAGGGAGACAGGCTCGGCCACAGCGGCGCACCGAGGCTGCCGTAGTTGTACAAGGTGAAGGCCGCCGCCGTCGGGTTGTCGAGGCGAGCCTGGTGGCGCCGGTGCAGGCGCATGCTCACCTGCATCCTCTCGAGCGCCGACGAGGCGAAGGAGTTGTGGTGCTGCCAGGTCGGGCTCGTGAGGAGCTGGAGGCGCGCCTCTGCCCTCGGCCGCCGGCCGCCACCGAGCAGGCGGCGCTTGAGCTTGGTGTTCCAGTGGTTCTTGACGTCGTTGTCCGTCCTCCCCGGCAGCTGCGCGGCGATCGTTGCCCACCTGCAGCCGAACAACCAAGACATATCACATATGATCAATGGTTATTATCAATAATCCCTCGGCATCGGCAAGCTGGGCTGCTGATTATTGACCTGCTAACTCTTTGAGTTGCAGTGGTTGAAAAGGTGCTTGAATTGAACGCGCTGAATATTAGCTACTGATGAACTGTACGACGCGTATGCTCACCTGCTCCCGATGCTGATGTAGAGGCTGCAGATCAGCCTGTCCTCCTCCTCCGTGAAGCCGCCGTGCCTGATGTTGGGCCGGAGGTAGTTGAGCCACCGCAGCCGGCAGCTCTTGCCGCACCTGTTCAACCCTACAATAAATGAGCAAAAGGCAACGACGCCGTTCAGCGTTCATGTCATGCACGAGCGATAAATCGAGTTCGCTGCAGGCAGCAGCTAATAATGCTATGCAGATGACACAGCTAACTACTGCTCCTACCGATCTTGTGGGGGAGCTGTATCCAGTTGCCGCCGGCGCCGTGCTCGTCGATGTAGGCCTTGAGCACGGCGTCCTCCTCCGGCGCCCACGGCCCCTTCTTCACCGTCGCCTTGTCGCAGCACGGCGCCCTGCCCATCTCCCTCTCTCTTTGCTAGCTGCTCGATTGTGCCGCGCGGCGGTGAAGTCGATCGGCAGATCGAGCTCTCTCTCTCTCTCTCTCTCTCGAGTGGCTTGGAAATGGCGTTACGGCGGCGCAGCAGGCACGCTCTCTCTAGGTCTCTAGGAGGCGTGGCTGACAGGCTGAGCCTTGTGGCCAGGGATAGCTGGATGTTTTATTTATATAGGAAGGGAAACATTACTTTTATTTCCTCTCACAGTAGAAAACAGTCCATCAGTACGACATCTATATTACTTTTACTTATCTTTTTGTATCAATTAGCCTATTAAAGGAGTCGGTATATAGTTGCTATAGTTTTTGCCGTGAAGTATAATACTACTGTAAGACGTGATCAATATTTATAATAATACTATTGTATGGACCACATGCGTCTACTTAAGATTGTATTAGTTGCATTACTATCTGACTCGTTATAAGACGTCTCTTGGAGATTTTAATTTCAAATGATTGGAGCCAGTTGCTGCATGATGCTAGGTGGATACTTTACCGCCTCGGCTTAGTCTTTCTTCTAGACAACCTTTGTATTGATTCTTTTTATTATAGGCTCAGTTGTAGGTCTTGGATGTTGAGGGTAGTTATTCTTTCTTCGATCTTTTTTCTTGTTATTATGTTTATATTCTAAGTCATTTATCATTAGCTTGGTGGTTTATAATCTGTGCTATGAAGATTCTTTCGTAGCTGTGTTGTGTAAATCACTTCTCTTAATAAAAAACGGACTATATTTGTAATACCCTAACATTTGCTTTTCTTCAAAAAGAGTTAAATTCATCTAATTATGTATTTTTGTGTACATTTAAATCTAGAGAAAATAATAATTTTTATTGTAATTAAAATTCATTATAGGTTTAGCAACATGGTTGTGCATTCATGCTGCTGTATATTATTTTGTATTGAGTGATTGGTTTCAAAATTTCAAAATAGGATTTAAAATACGTTTGAAAATGGTTTGGAAATAAAAAATAATAATAATAATAATAACTCTCCTCTCTCACATCTGGCCCGAAGGCCCAATCCCCTCTCTCAGTTGGCCTACCCTTCTCTCTCTCTCTCTCGGCCCAACTGCTGCCCCGCAACCCACTTCCCTCCGCAGCCAGCCTGGCCTGCTTCGCCTTTTCCCCTCCCTCTTGGGCCCATAGCCACAAGGCCTCCCCAGCCCCAGCCGTAGGCGCCCTTCCCGCTCGCTCTCTCTGCCAGATCGGCCCCACACCCCAGTTGTCGACCGCTAGAGCCACGCTGTCAGCCTCTCTTCCTCCTATCTTCTCCGCCGTAACCGAGCTGGATTCCCTCTCGTCGATGGAAATCGCTGCCGAACACCGATGTCTCCGGGATTCGGCGTTATCTCCAACCCCTACGCCCTATATAAGCCGGCCTCTGTGTGCGCGTCGCCCCTAGCTAACCCTAGCGCAGCCACCCTAGCCTTAGCTTCACGCCGCCTCTGTCGTCCCTGAGCATCTACCGAGCTCTGTGTCGTGGTGAGGAAGCCGTAGGTACCGGCTGAGCTCCGTGTCGTGTATATGATGAATAAGGTGTTAATGGAGTATCTCGATAGGTTTGTTGTGGTCTTCCTTGACGATATTCTGGTCTTCTCCAAAACAGAGGCAGAACATGAAGAGCATTTAAGATTAGTTCTGCAAAAACTTAGAGAACATCAACTATATGCTAAACTAAGCAAGTGCGAGTTCTGGTTGAAGGAAGTCTCTTTTCTTGGGCATGTTATCTCTAATGGTGGAGTAGCTATGGATCCTAAGAAGGTTAGTGATGTGTTGAGTTGGAATCCGCCTCAGGATGTAAGTGAAGTCCGGAGTTTCCTAGGAATGGCCGGATATTATCGGAGGTTCATTGAAGGTTTTTCTAAGATTACCAAGCCTATGACATCGCTACTTAAGAAGAATGTTAAGTTTGTATGGACTGAGCAATGCCAAGCTAGTTTTGAAGAGTTGAAGAAAAGGTTGACTACAGCTCCAGTGCTGGTACTAGCAGATCTAAACAAGAGTTTCTCCATCTACTGTGATGCATCTCGACTTGGTTTGGGTTGTGTTCTTATGCAAGAAGGACGAGTAGTGGCTTATGCGTCCAGACAACTAAGGAAGCATGAACTAAATTATCCCACCCATGATTTGGAGTTAGCAGCTGTGGTTCATGCATTGAAGATTTGGAGACATTATCTTGTTGGGCATAAGTGTGACATCTATACAGACCATAAGAGTTTGAAGAATATCTTCACTCAGTCAGAGTTGAACCTGAGGCAATGACGTTGGTTAGAGCTAATCAAGGACTATGATCTAGAGGTACACTATCACCCTAGCAAGGCAAATGTTGTAGCTGATGCTCTGAGCCAAAGGAGCTATGTTAATGCAGCTCTAGTGACGCAGATTATCTAAGGAGTTATGTCTTTGAATTCGAGCATCTTAATTTGGGAATAGTTGTTAATGCTATGAAATTGGAAGTGGAACCTACGCTTGAACAAGAGATCTGCAAGGGTCAATTGGAAGACGAGAAAATCAAGGAGATAGAAGAACTTATCACAATTGGCAAAGCACCGGGTTTTTGATTGGATGATCAGGGAGTAGTGTGGTTCGGAAAGAGAATATGTGTGCTAGAGATAAAGTCCATTCGAGAGATGATTCTGAGAGAAGCTCATGACTCAGCATACTCTATCCATCCAGGTAGTATTAAGATGTACCTAGATCTGAAGGAGAAGTACTAGTGGTGTGGTTTGAAAAGAGATGTGGCCGAGTATGTAGCAATATGTGACACATGTCGGCGAGTTAAGGCGAGAATATCAAAGGCCAAAGAGGTTTACTTCAACCTATGAAGATACAGGAGTGGAAGTGGGAAGAAGTTGGTATGGATTTTATTGTTGGATTACCACGAATACAGAGTGGTTATGACTCAATTTGGGTAATAGTAGATCGGTTGACTAAGGTTGCCCACTTCATACAGGTCAAGACTACATATACGGGTGCAAAGTTGGTAGAATTATACATACAATGGATAGTATGTTTGCATGGAGTTCCTAAGAAGATTGTGTCAGATAGTGGTATTCAGTTTACATCACACTTTTGGAAGAAATTGCATGAGTCTATGGACACTAAGTTAAACTTCAGCTCAGCTTATCATCCACAAACTGATGGACAAACAGAGAGAACCAATCAAATCTTAGAGGATATGTTGAGAGCTTGTGCTTTGCAATATGGTACAAGTTGGGATAAGAGTTTGTCTTATGCTGAATTCTCCTACAATAATAGTTACCAGAAGAGTCTCAAGATGGCATCATTCGAGGCACTATATGGTAGAAAGTGCAGAACTCCATTGTTCTGGAACCAGACAGGAGAAAGTCAAGTGTTTGGACCTGAGATCCTCAGGGATGCTGAAAGGCAAGTGCAGACTATCAGACAAAACTTAAGAGTGACACAGTCAAGGCAGAAGAGTTATGCTGACACGCAAAGAAGAGAGTTGGTATTTGCACCTGGAGATTATGTCTATCTTAAAGTGTCACCCATGAAAGGTATAAAGTGGTTTAATATGAAGGGCAAGTTAGCACCTCGCTATATTGGTCCATTTAAAGTTCTAGAAAGAAAAGGAGAAGTGGCTTACCAGTTGGAATTGACAGAGAGCTTGTCCGAGATACATGATGTATTCCATGTGTCTCAACTGAAGAAGTGCTTGTGTGTGCTGGAGGAACAAATACCTTTGGAGGAGCTCAATGTGAAAGAGGATCTTACCTATAAAGAGTATCCAGTCAAGATCTTGGAAACAGCTGAGAGAGTCACTCGGAGTAAGGTGATCAGGATGTGCAAGGTTCAATGGAATCGATACTCAGAGGAAGAGGCTACCTAGGAAAGAGAAGAGAATCTAAAGGCGGAGTATCCACAACTTTTTGAGGCAACATCACCCGAATCTCGAGGACGAGATTCATTTTAAGGGGGTAGGTTTGTAATACCCTAAAATTTGCTTTTCTTCAAAAAGAGTTAAATTCATCTAATTATGTATTTTTGTATACATTTAAACCTAGGGAAAATAATAATTTTTATTGAAATTAAAATTCATCATAAGTTTAGCAACATGGTTGTGCATTCATGCTGATGTATATTATTTTGTATTGAGTGATTGGTTTCAAAATTTCAAAATGGAATTTGAAATACGTTTGAAAATGGTTTGGAAATAAAAGAATAATAATAATAATAATAAAAACTCTCCTCTCTCACATCTGGCCCGAAGGCCCAACCCCCTCTCTCAGTCGGCCTGCCCTTCTCTCTCTCTCGGCCCAACTGCTGCCCTGTAGCCCACTTCCCTCCGCAGCCAGCCTGGCCTGCTTCGCCTTTTCCCCTCCCTCTTGGGCCGATAGCCACCAAGCCGGCCTAGCCACAGCAGCAAGCGCCCTTCCCGCTTGCTCTCTCTGCCAGATCAGCCCCGCGCCCCAGTTGTTGACCGCTGGAGCCGCACTATCAGCCTCTCTTCCCCCTATCTTCTCCACCGTAACCGAGCTGGACTCCCTCTCGTCGATGGAAATCATTGCCGAACACCAATTTCTCTAGGATTTAGCGTTTTCGGCATTATCTCCAACCCGTGCGCCCTATATAAGCCGGCCTCTGTGTGCGCACCGCCCCTAGCTAACCCTAGCGCAGCCGCCCTAGCCTTAGCTTCGCATCGTCGCCCGATTTGGATCTCACCGTGGTGCCGACCTCACCGCCGAAGCCGCCGTGGGCGCCTGTTGCTTCTCCATCGTCCCTGAGCATCTACCGAGCTCTGCGTCGTGGTAAGGAAGCCATAGGTACCGGCTGAGCTCTCCTTCTTGCTCCCTGTCCCTCTATTCACGCTCGTCGAGCATCGCTGTACCCTCGAGCTGCAAGATCACATGCCGCCGTCACCGTTCCTCTTCGATCTCAACCAGTACCATGTCTGTGTTTGCAAGCTCAAGATCTACCTCCCCGTCCTTTTCCCATGACCGATTGTGCCCGGTATTGGCATATCACCGAACGCTGGCGAGGTCAAGCCATTCCTGGCCATGGCCCCAACGCATAGAGCCCAGCCCCGACGACCAAAGCACCTCAGCCGCTCATCTCAAAGCCAATGGCTCAGATTAGATCTGGTAGGATACCCTTTTGTCGGTCCACCAGGGCGGCCGTGGACTTGGCGCACGGCCACAACACCCTCTGGTCCACGCGCACTGTGGCGCACCGCTCCAATACGCAGTCGCCACGTGGCTCCACGCTGGCGACAACCCAGTCAGCGCCGACCGCCGCCGTATCTTTTGCACAAAAGCCCCTGCAATTCTTCATTTTCATGCAACAGTCCCGGGCTCAGTGTAAAATCTGATTTTATTTATTTAAATTCTAAAATCAAGTTTCATTTATTTACAGTTTTGCCACTAATCTTGTTTTAGTTATAAAATTTTCGTTTTAACTCTGATTTGATTCGTTCAAGTTGCGTTAGGTTCGTAATTGAATAATCTACATGTTTATACTACTGTTAAGTATGTTTTCAATTTTTAAAATTTGAGATTAGATTTAATCCATTATTTTCATAAAGGAAATCTTGTTTAGTCCATAGCTTCTTCGTTTTAGCTCTGATTTTCGTGATTTTCGCGCCTGTGTGTTCATAGCAAGACGTAGATTCATTTTACAAACTTTTCATCTTGATTTTATGTTGATTGGTATACTGTTCTAATCTATAGCTTTTGTTTACTATGCATGATTGCTTCTGTATGTTTGTATGTTGCTGTGGTTATCGAGTATAGACGGTGAGCAATTCGTGGGTGATCAAGAGTACTACTTTGACGAGTAGGATCAGCAGGAGCACTTTGTTCAAGGAAAGTATAATATGAGGCTCCTTGCTACCTATTTACTTTAATGCAATCTCAATTCATATGCATATGTTAATGAACCGCTTGAACTCTATTTACCTTGATATTGATTATCCTGTCCTTGGTTTACCTATGGGTTTTGCATGTGAGTAGTATGCTCAGTTTGCTCCAACTAATATTGATTAAAGAATATAATTAAAGATATATGCAACATGGTATTAAAAGATGTTTTTTAGCAACATGGAACCAAAGGGGCTAGAGCATTGGGCCTTTTCTTATGGTGCTCTAGTTTCTCTCCATAAGGACTCATCTTTAAGTGGTGACCCAGGACTTATAGTACAACCATAAGGACCACATGGCTCTGGTCTTAGTCTAGTACCTTACTCTTTCTAGTATGTAGCAGTTTACCGAAAGGGCAAGAGAGGCATACCAGGCTAGGTATGGGCCTCATCCCCAGGGTGTGTACTATGCTGCAAGTATTAGTGCCATTTTTGGGATGACTCCATAACACTTGGGAGATGGAATCCTTAGCGGCTGCTCCTTATTAGAACGACTGGGGAAAAGCTTCGTAGTGTACCCTGCCTGCTCACCTTGGAAGTGTTTTGGAGTAATTAACTTGGGCATATGGCTAACACGACTCATTGTGAAAGTGTATAACTCTGCAGAGTGTAAAACTAGTATATCAGCCATGCTCACGGACACGAGCGGCCTGGATCCTTACTGAATAGTTTGGTTACGTAAGCGGTAGTAGCTTACGTTTGTTTTATTTCAATACTTTGGCAAAATCTCAGATGGGTACCAGATGGAGGTTCTTCAGTGGAGTTTTCCCAAAGGAGTTAGGCTTGTGATCAACCAGTTGATGATTCCTGTGGTATCGGATGCTTCGCCAGAAGAATAGAGTTATAGTATATACTGAAAAGTAAGACTATGGCCCTGTTCGCTTATCTTATAATCCGTACTTTTCAGCTTGTTTTTTCAGCTGGAATAGTGTTTTTCTCTTACAACAAATCAGCCGGAACAGTGTTTCGGCTTGTTTTTTCAGCGAAGCGAACGGGGCCTATGTCTTTTGTAACAAATATTTATGCGCTATGTAATAAAGTCATTGTCTTTGATATTACCCCTTCATTTGTAACTATATGTGTGAATTAAATTTTAGGCACATATATGGTGTGTATTTGGTTTTGTCCTTAAAACCAGATGCTACAATCTTCCCGACCACGAAAAAAATGATTGGGGCGCTTTTGTAACACCTCGGTGTTTAAAATACTAAAACCGACATGTCATCATATGCATTGCAAAGCATTTGGTATTTGGTGAAAACTTTGAGATGCATACACTAAAACAAGTTTATATTCATGTGGTATGTGTTGAATTGTATTGGTTGACTCTAGTTCAAAGTTTGTTTGGATTTTAAATTTTTCGAGAAAACCCGCTTTTCAAAAGATTTAAATCCTACCACGAAAATCCATTTCAAAATCTAAGCATAATTTGGGGTTGATCCCAAAAGCAAAAGTGTAGAGCTTGGCAAGTTATGCAAAGTTTGTTTTTGGAGTTTTTCAAGTTGTTTAGAAAAATTTTGAGTAATTCAAAAAGGCGTAATTCGTTAAATTTCCCTATTCAAATTCAAAAGTTCATTTCAAAATCTAGACCGAATTAGGAGATGGTTATAGAAGAAAAGTAGTAGAACTTTCGATTTTGAACAACTTTTGTTTTTAGAGATTTTTGAGTTGTTATGAAAATTTGAGAGTAATTTGTGAATTTTGGCGTATGGCAATTTTGTAATTTCTGTGAACAGTGTTCACCACCTAAGCTACACTGCCGTCGGACCTTCTTCGGCGTTCCAGGCGCATCGTGGCCGTCCTTGAGGTCACGCTGGCACGGAAACGGCTCCGTCGTGGCTTCCTTGAGCTTCTGCGCCGCGCTATAAGTACCAAGACGTCGTCATCGTTGTTTTTCTTCTTCCTTTGTTTTCACCACCGCCGTTTTCATCGCTCCAACAAGCTCGCATCGTCTCCCCAGCGCTGTTGCCATCTCGGTAAAGGCCGTCCTAGTTCCGTCTTTTCCTTGCGAATCCAGCCAGCTAACATTGGTCGCCTGAAATTGCCGAGAACTCGCTGTCCACGTCTTTCTTCCTCGAGGTCAGCAACTTCACCGCTGCGGGCGTGTCATCGTGGCCAGAGCCCTTTGGTGAGCCGTTGTCTGTAATCAGTGTACTTACGGCTTCGTTTCGATGCTGTAGTACTTAGTCAGTTGTTGTTTACTCATTTTGATCACTGCAGTCGCCGGTTCTCCCTCACCGATGATCTTTGCTCCGCATAGTTCACCGTAGTGGTCGGATAGTTCACCGTAGTGGTCGGATAGTTCACCGTAGTGGTCGGAAAGTTCACCAAAGTGATCGGTGCTGGCGTGGTCACATCAGTTACGAATATGGTTTGGTTAGTTTGGTTTGTAACTGTACTGCGAAGGAAAATTGTATCCAATTTATTAATTTTTGCATCCATCATCGAGCATCATGTTTCATATTCCGCATCATGTTAAACATGGCAATGTTACTACGTGTAGTAAACGAAGGTGAACACGTGGTAGTTAATCAAGTTGCGGAGGAGGTTGATCTGTCTGTTGAGGTCGGATCGAAGACTTGTGAAACATCGTAGGAGGCGGACTTTTCCGTCAACGAAGGCAAGCCCCGGATGCATACAACCCTACCTTGTGTTTTATAAATTAATTTCGCTTTTGCTTTTCGTTACTGCATTAAGTGATTAAGAGTTAAGTAAGAGCCTAATTGGTGCATTACCACCCTTGTTATTCCATATTTACCATATTACCAGTTTTGAACTCGTATATGCCTAGTTTTGCTTAGCTATGCGTAGAACGATGAAGTCGGTGACTACCTGCCACCTGCAAGTTTTAAATAGAACATTGGTTAATTATGTTAGCATGTGATATGGGAATGTGGAGTAATAAATCTAGACCGGGCGGACTCGGTGTGTGTGAGCCACAAGACATGGAGGTCTTGTGAGCGGGATCTTTCCGCCTGTGTCGATTAAGGCACGTCCGTTGTTGAATTGCATGAGGTGAGAATTTGTAGTACTAACCTCATACTCCGGTAAGCCTGAACTTGGCAATTCTATTACGAGAATGGCTACTCGCGCAAGACCGGGAGTGGAGAGATGGCGGGAATAGCGTGTACCCACGTGGCAATGTAAATTTGGATTGGTGGAGTATTGTATTCTCGGGTGGCACGGACCCGTTCTTGTTTTAGAGGATCCGAGAATAGGTTGGTATATGTAGGTCGGGGACCGCATATGTCGTGGTGGTCTGGAATCCCATTTGGGTTTATAACCGGTTCAATCGTCGTTGCTCCTCGGTTATGGAGACTCAACTCACTTTGTTCATCATCGTAGTAATTAATAAATGGAACTTGAGAATGGTTGATGAAGGTGTTGGATATGAAGTTTCATGATCTCATTACGGATCGTGTCATCTTTGTATATGATTTTATGAAGTTTAAACTGTTGAAACAAAGAATTTTGTCAAAGAGCTTTTACGCAAAATAACTTTGATTATTGCTAAAACCATACCTTGAATCCCTGAGCCTGCATTCCTGAGTTATCAGTTCTTATTTCGGTTAAGTCTTGTTGAGTACTTTTGTACTCAGGGTTCGTTGGCCCTTGTTGCAGGTGAGCCTCATGAGCAGATCTGTTTTGGATCGTCTTGCATCATGATTGTACCTTGTGATGACGTTGAGAAGTAATTGTGTGGCCCTTGGGCAGGGCAGCCTCATTGTGTGTTTTGTATTATATTATAATGCCGCTCCACTACTTTGGTTTGTATTAATATCGAACTTAGTTGTATGGTTTGAAACAAATGGTTTGTAAACTATGTTATTGTAAGTCTTCCGCTACTTTTACTCTAATGTGTCTATTTGAATAAACTGTTGTAATACTACAATGACTCTGTAACGTGATCCTGCTCGGAAATCGTGGATGATTCGGGGTTCCCCGAGGACACCCGACAGACTTCTTAAGTTACCAGGAACATATGCATTGTTGTCAAAGGTCTTTGGACAGTGACAAATGTATGTGGGTCCTATAATTTAGGAGGTTCTGCCACAGAATGGTATCAGAGCAATCGTTACAAAGTTTTTGTGGTATTGGTTTACAAAAACTTCAAAATGATTTGGGATGACTAAATTTAACTTGATTAATTTGGTCCAAATTGCTTCTGACTTGTCTTATTTCTTTCTCACCATTCCTTATTTGATTAAAAGGGTCTTGTGTGGTGGAGTAGTAATTTTACTATGCCCTATATAGAAAAATAAATGTTGTTTATGTGCATTATAAACGTTGATGTTTTTGTTCGTAAGAACGATTCATGCATCATGAATAATTTACTCGTTACTTCCTTCACCTCTTAGTCTGGAGTTGAGTAGTGAGTCTGGTTTGAGGAATGTAATCCATCATAGCTGCTCTTTAGACTTTGATCAAGTGGTCTTACTTGGATTAAATTGGTTTCCTACAGTATGGCTCGTGCCAAGATGACGCCCCGTAAGTCCACTGGACCCAAAGGAGTTCCTCGTCACCAACTTGCCCCTAGAAACGATGGTGCTAGCAGTAGCAGTTCTAGGCCTGATCCCCAAGCAGAGATACAAAGAATTTCTATAGAATTAGCACAAGCTACTAGAGATAGGGCTTTGGATGCTATACAGGTAGGAGAATTACAGGATCAATTGAGGCGTCTCACCACCGCACACAGGAACTGCGAAAGTATATTAGTTCGTATGGTGGAGGGACGAAATGAGGCTTGGCAGAGGGAAAATGTAGCTAGAGCTAGAACTCATGAGCTAGAGTTCTATGTAGAAGATTTAGAAGAACATAATACCTATCTACATGAGGAAGTGCATAGGCTTAGCAATCTACTAAACCCGAATCATGAGCCTCAAGCTGATGCCATGGACCCAGGTGTCATCCTTGCCAATGATAGCGAATCGGAAGAGGAAGAAGAAGAAGATCCTGAAGAATTAGTAATGATCAATGATAGTGATGATGAAGGCGGTAATAATTCGGAATGGATACCGAGCACGAAGTTTGAAGTAATCACGAGAAAAAGAGTAGAGTTGTATAATAGTTAATTATGGTTAGGCTATGTATCTTGTTTTGGTACTTATAGGGTCGGTGTTTATAGTAGTAAACCCTATGTAATGTGTTTGGAGTAAGCTTTTGTGCAATCCAATAAAGGCTTGTGAATAAAGTTTGGTTTGTTATGAGCGAGATGCGTCAGACGCTGAGGATCGCATATTCACGGTACTTCACAAGATGATGATGATATCCCCAACCCGCCACCAATGCCGTAACCAATCTGGGTGATGCTATTCTTTGCATTAGTCAATGTGGACTGTGGAAAATTCTCGTTTGCTTCATGAGATGGCTCAAAGTAATCAGAATCGGATGCATGGAAACCGTGGCGCAATCATAACAGGCATGAGGCTACCTATGTGGATTTCACGGATACAAAACCCCGGTTTTACCAAGGCGATGAACCCATTGGAGGTCGATGGACCGGCTTAAAACCATGGAGCGAAATTTTATCTTATTCATCGCATGTAGTTTTAGAAACCGGTGTTTGTTTGCCCAAAGAACTTAGAGGTGCAAATTGGTGCTTGGTATGCAAATCGATGGCCATGCAACCCGCAGCGTTCCGTTAACTTGGACAGAATTTCACGCTTGCTTCAGAGCCCATTATATCCCGGAAGGAGTGATGGCTATGAAGTGGATGAATTCCTTGCTTTGAGGCAAGGGGATCAAACGGTTATGCAAAGATGTGGGAAGATTCAATCATCTGTCGTAAAGATGCATCTAAACATGTCAATACGGATGCTAAGAAAAAGAAATGGTTCATGAGAGGTTTGAATACCAAACTGCAGACAATGATGACAGCCTGTACCAATATCACTTATCATGAGGCAGTAAATATTGCAATTGCTTCAGAGGCAAAGTATCGACAGCATAAGGAGCTCAAGAAGAAAAAGAATGTGCCATCTGGACCTTTTGGTGGAAACCAAAAGAGGCAGAGAGTGATTTATCATCCAATAAACCATTATCGTCCTCCTTATCGTCTGCCACAGTCTCAAGCCGGGCAACAGTCAAATGTCCGTCCTGCTATAACCTATCCGAACTCACAGTCAACCAATGCTCCTAGTGGCAATGCTCCAACGTCACAGGGTCACAACTATCCATGTTACAATTGTGGAAGGACTGGTCATTTCTCCAGGGAATGTCCATACCCTAGGCAGGCTAATCAAAATTATCAGAAGGCCCCTGCCAATCAACAACAGGGTCAGGCACCAAACAAGAACTACAATCAGAATGCTCAGAAGGGCAAAGATGAGAGGAAGACAGGACGGGTGTTCTATATTCAAGCTAGAGAAATTCCGGAGGGGGAGCCAGTGATGATGGGTATGTTTCCTGTTGCCAATCACCCTGTAGTTATACTTTTTGATTCTGGCGCATCGCATTCATTCATCAATAGAACATTTGTCGTGAAGTATGAAATTTCAATTGGGGCAACAAAGGAAAGTTTCTTTATACAGTCGCCCGAGGGACGTCTGTGTACTAAGGAAATGGTATACCAGGTACCCGTAAACCTGGGTGGGCATATTTTTCCCACTACCATGATTATCCTTAAGGATCAGGATATAGATGTAATCTTGGGAATGAATTGGATGTATCAGCATAAGGCTATTATAGATGCTTTGAATAGGACTTTAAGAGTAAGTTTGCCTGATAGTAATTCTCAACTTCTCATCCAACTTCCAACCTTAAGAAGATCAGTGGGCCGAGTTTGTGCAACTGCCGTCAAAGAGATTAGAGATATCCCGGTAGTACGTGAATTTCCGATGTGTTTTCAAGATTTACCCGGTCTACCACCGATAGGGATGTACAGGTTTAGCATAGAGTTACAACCTGGAACAGCTCCGATTTCTTGGAGAGCCTATAGAATGCCACCTAAGGAATTGGCCGAGTTGAAGGCTCAGTTACAAGAATTAATTGAGAAGGGGTTTATCCAACCTAGTTCCTCACCTTGGGGATGTTCGGCAATTTTTGTGAAAAAGAAAGATAAGACCCTGAGGTTATGTGTTGACTATCGTCCGTTGAATGAAGTGACCATCAAGAATAAGTATCCATTACCTCGGATAGATTGCTTTTTTGATCGGTTGGCGGAGCCAAAGTTTTCTCCAAGATAGATTTGAGATCGTGGTATCATCAAATCAAGATAAAGCTGAAGATATTCCCAAAACGACATTTATCACGAGATACGGATTATATGAATACTTGGTGATGTCTTTTGGTTTGACCAATGCTCCACTCATTTCATGTATTTGATGAACTCGGTATTCATGCCCGAGCTAGACAAGTTTGTAGTGGTATTTATATATGATATACTAGTATATTCCAAGAATAAGGCAGAACATGCAGAACACCTCGTAATTGTTCGACTCGTTTGAAGAACATCAATTGTATGCTAAGTTCAACAAATGTGTGATTTTTGGCTTAAGGAAGTGCGATTTACGGGACATGTCTTGTCGGAGGAAGGAGTTGTTGTTGATCCAAGCAAAGTGAAGGATGTGCTTGATTGGAAACCACCAACCACAGTTCATCAAGTTTGGAGTTTTCGGGATTGGCGGGTATTACCGTCGGTTTATTCCAGATTTCTCTAAAGTATCAAAGTCCATAACTGAATTGTTGAAGAACCAAGTCAAGTTTGTCGGTCATCGATTGTGAAGAGGCTTTCCGGACTTTAAAAAGGTTGTTGACTCATCGCATCGGTGTTAGCTCAACTTTGATATCGAGAAGCCATTTGATGTTTATTGTGATGCTTCTTGTATTGGTATTGGATGTGTGTTGATGCAAGAAGGCCGAGTCATTGCCTATGCGCGTCCGTGCAACTTAAGCAACATGAAAAACACTATCCTACTCATGATTTGGAGTTAGCGGTGTGTGGTTCATGCTCTAAAGATTTGGCGGCATTACCCGCTTGGTAATACGTGCCATATGTATCTGCACCACAAGAGCTTAAAGTATATCTTTACTCAGTCAGAGTTGAACATGCGACAAAGAAGATGGTTAGAACTAATTAAGGATTATGATTTGGAAGTACATTATCACCGGTAAAGCAAATGTAGTTGCGAGATGCTCTCGATCGCATAAAAGTTATTGTAATTGTTCCGGCGGTGAAAACAATGGGTTTGACTTTATGTCAAGAAATGGAAAAGTTGAATATAGAAGTAATTCAACAAGGAAGTTTGACCAACATAATTGTAGAAGCCACTATTCAAGATCAAGTTATTGCTGCTCAGAAGGAAAACAAGGGTATAGCCCATATCAAGGAAAGAGTCGAGAATGGAAAAGCAGAATGCTTCAGCATAGATGATAAAGATGTGTTGTGGTTCAAGGATCGCCTGGTGGTACCAAAGGTTCCTGAGTTACGACAATCAATTCTAGAGGAGGCACATGCTACTAGGTTATCTATCCATCCAGAAGTAACAAGATGTACCATAACTTGAAGCAAAGATTTCGGTGGACTAAAATGAAAATAGAGATTGCTAGATATATAGCAAAGTGTGATACTTGTCAAAAGGTGAAAGCTATACATTTGAGGTCCTGCTTTGGTGAATTACAACCATTGCCTATTCCATCTTGGAAGTGGGAGGACATAAGTATGGATTTTATTGTTGGTCTACCCAAGACATCAAAGGATTTGACTTCGATATGGGTTATTGTAGATCGACTCACTAAGTCAAGACATTTTCTTCCAGTCAAGACAATATATCCTACGATCCAATATGCCAAAATATACTTAGCAAGAATCATGAGTTTGCATGGAGTACCCAAGACTATAGTGTCAGATAGGGGTACATAGTTTGTCTCCAGCTTTTGGAAACATTTACATGCTTCATTGGGTACTAAACTTCTGTATAGTACAGCTTATCATCCGCAGACTGATGGACAGACTGAAAGAGTCAATCAAGTGCTTGAAGATATGTTAAGGTGTTGTGTCCTTAATTATTCCAACAAGTGGGACGAATGCTTACCTTTGGCCGAGTTCTCATATAACAATAGTTATCAGGAAAGCATTAGAATGGCTCCATTTAAAGCACTCTATGGCCGTAGGTGCAGAACATCGCTGAGTTGGTCGGAGCCCAGAGAAAGAAGATTCTTTGGAGTTGACCTTGTGAAAGAAACGGAAGACAAGGTTAGGCAAATACAAAGTAATTTGAAAATAGCTCAGTCCCGCCAAAAGAGTTATGCGGATAGACGATGGAGACCATTGGTATTCAACAAAGGAGATTTTGTATATCCGAAAGTATCACCAATGAAGGAGTTAACCGTTTTGGTGTTAAAGGAAAGTTGGCACCCGATACATTGGACCATATCAAATTTTGGAGAGGTTTGGAAAAGTGGCATATCGCTTGAAATTACGAACATTTATCATTTGTACATGATGTGTTCCATGTGTCTCGATTAAAGAAGTGCTCTCCGAGTGCCCTGAAAGGAATGTTGAAGTTGAAGGAGTGGAACTTGAACCAGATCTGACTTATTCAGAATATCCTATCCGAGTGTTGGATCAGAAAGATCGTGTTACTCGGAGGAGAACAATAAAGTTCTACAAGATACAATGGAATCAACATTCAGAAGAGGAAGCTACTTGGGAATTAGAAGATTACTTGTTAGAAAAGTTTCCAGAGTTTCTAGCGTCAATATAGAATAGAATAATGTTAGTTGAGCTCGGTTGCTACAAATTGTGTTTTGTAAAAGAACCTCAGTTGTTTATGGAAAAGTTCTGGATGTTTTTGGATTGACACATTTCCTTTTCCATTACTTACTCTATGGCTTTGAATCTCGGGGCGAGATTTCTTTTAGGGGGAAGGATTGTAACACCTCGGGTGTTTAAAATACTAAAACCTGACATGTCATCATATGCATTGCAAAGCATTTGGCATTTGGTGAAAACTTTGAGATGCATACACTAAAACAAGTTTATATTCATGTGGTATGTGTTGAATTGTATTGGTTGACTCTAGTTCAAAGTTTGTTTGGATTTTGAATTTTTCGAGAAAACCCCGCTTTTCAGCATTTAAATCCTACCCTGAAAATCCATTTCAAAATCTAAGCATAATTTGGGGTTGATCCCAAAAGCAAAAGTGTAGAGCTTGGCAAGTTATGCAAAGTTTGTTTTTGGAGTTTTTCAAGTTGTTTAGAAAAATTTTGAGTAATTCAAAAAGGCGTAATTCGTTAAATTTCCCTATTCAAATTCAAAAGTTCATTTCAAAATCTAGAACGAATTAGGAGATGGTTATAGAAGCAAAGTAGTAGAACTTTCGATTTTGAACAACTTTTGTTTTTGGAGATTTTTGAGTTGTTATGAAAATTTGAGAGTAATTTGTGAATTTTGGCGTATGGCAATTTTGTAATTTCGTGAGCAGTGTTCACCGCTTAAGCTTCTACTTGCCGTCGGACCTTCTTGGCGTTCCAGTAGCGCTCGTGGCCGTCCTTGAGGTCGAGCTGGCATGGAAACGGCTCCGTCGTGGCTTCCTTGAGCTTCTGCGCCGCGCTATAAGTACCAAGACGTCGTCATCGTTGTTTTTCTTCTTCCTTTGTTTTCACCACCGCCGTTTTCATCGCTCCAACAAGCTCGCATCGTCTCCCCAGCGCTGTTGCCATCTCGGTAAAGGTCGTCCTAGTTCTGTCTTTTCCTTGCGAATCCGGCCCGACTAACATTGGTCGCTGAAATTGCCGAGAACTCGCCATCCACGCCTCTTTCTTCCTCGAGGTCAACAACTTCACCGCCATTGGGCGTGTCATCGTGGCTGTGAGCCCTTCGGTGAGCCGTTATTCGTAATCGCGTGTACTTACGGCTTCATTTCGATCGTTGTAGTACTTAGTCGGGTTGTTGTTTACTCATTTTGATCACTGCGATCACCGGTTCTCCTCACCGACGATCTTTGCTCCGCATAGTTCACCGTAGTGGTCGGATAGTTCACCGTAGTGGTCGGATAGTTCACCGTAGTGGTCGGAAAGTTCACCAAAGTGATCGGTCTTTGGCGTGGTCACATCGATTCTGAATATGGTTTGGTTAGTTTGGTTTGTAGCTTGTCTTTGCGAAGGAAAATTGTATCCAATTTATTAATTTTGCATCCATCATCGAGCATCATGTTTCATATTCCGCATCATGTTAAACATGGCAATGTTACTACGTGTAGTAAGCGAAGGTGAACACGTGGTAGTTAATCAAGTTGCGGAGGAGGTTGATCTGTCTGTTGAGGTCGGATCGAAGACTTGTGAACGTCGCAGAGCCGGACTTTTCCGTCAACGAAGGCAAGCCCGGATGCATACAACCCTACCTTGTGTTTTACAAATTAATTTCGCTTTTGCTTTCATTTATTGCATTAAGTGATTAAGAGTTAAGTAAGAGCCTAATTGGTGCATTACCACCCTTGTTATTCCATATTTACCATATTACCAGCTTTTGAACTCGTATATGCCTAGTTTTGCTTAGCTATGCGAGAAACGATGAAGTCGGTGACTACGCCACCGCAAGTTTTAAATAGAACATTGGTTAATTATGTTAGCATGTGATATGGGAATGTGGAGTAATAAATCTAGACCAGGCGGACTCGGTGTGTGTGTGAGCCACAAGACATGGAGGTCTTGTGAGCGGGATCTTCCGCCTGTGGTCGATTAAGGCACGTCCGTTGTTGAATTGCATGAGGTGAGAATTTGTAGTACTAACCACATACTCCGGTAAGCCCTGAACTTGGCAATTCTATTACGAGAATGGCTACGCGCAAGACCGGGAGTGGAGAGATGGCGGAATAGCGTGTACCCACGTGGCAATGGGATGGATTGGTGGAGTACTGTATTCTCGGGTGGCGCGGACCCGTTCTTGTTTTAGAGGATCCGAGAATAGGTTGGTATATGTAGGTCAGGGACCTGCATATGTCGTGTGGTCTGGAATCCCCAGCTGGGTTTATAACCGGTTCGAATCGTCGTTGCTCCTCGGTTATGGAGACTCAACTCTTTCATCATCATCGTAGTAATTAATAAGCTGGAACTTGAGAATGGTTGATGAAGGTGTTGGATATGAAGTTTCATGATCTCATTACGGATCGTGTCATCTTTGTATATGATTTTATGAAGTTTAAACTGTTGAAACAAAGAATTTTGTCAAAGAGCTTTTACATAAAATAACTTTGATTATTGCTAAAACCATACCTTGAATCCTCGAGCCTACATTCCCGAAAGTTATCGGTTCTTATTTCGTTAAGTCTTGTTGAGTACTTTTTACTCGTGGTTCGTTGGCCCTTGTGTTGCAGTGAGCCTCATGAGCAGATCTGTTTTGGATCGTCTTTGCATGATGATTGTACCTTGTGATGACGTTGAGAAGTAATTGTGTGGCCCTTGGGCAGGGCAGCCTCATTGTGTGTTTTGTATTATATTATAATGCCGCTCCACTACTTTGGTTTGTATTAATATCGAACTTAGTTGTACGGTTTGAAACAAATGGTTTGTAAACTATGTTATTGTAAGTCTTCCGCTACTTTTACTCTGATGTGTCTATTTGAATAAACTGTTGTAATACTACAATGACTCTGTAACGTGATCCTGCTCGGAAATCGTGGATGATTCGGGGTTCCCCGAGGACACCCGACAGACTTCTTAAGTTACCAGGAACATATGCATTGTTGTCAAAGGTCTTTGGACAGTGACAAATGTATGTGGGTCCTATAATTTAGGAGGTTCTGCCACAAGTTTATAACGCAATTCCTTTGTCATGGTGTTCCATGTTTGCCTTAGTTATGTTCTAAACTAGTGACTAATTAGCAATGTTAAAACCATCGTTACATTACGTCACTGGAAGTTATTGCAAAATTTCTCAGTATAGTTACGACATCGATCTTCTGAAGACCATAACTAAAGAACATTTTCTTCTCTTAAAGAATAACTTGTACTAGCCAGTAGCCACCTATTAGCCTGGGTTACTACTATATGACTGGTCGGCTGGTCCATGCAACTTGAACGACCCTTGACACGCATTTGGTGGTGCTTCTCTAAAGTATTCTCAAGTTGCACACAAATATCTGTAAGAAAAACATTTACTATAAGAATGCCTGATATATATTGATATATGACGCTAATCTCCAGTCAACCACTGCGAAGTGTGGTTCAATGCATCAGGGAGTTTTGTTCAGGCAAGCAAACTGCAAATTCAAGTGTAAATTTAAACTAGTGGCCGAGGCCAAGAGGCAATTATGAAGACGAGAAACGACTTATATGATAGGCCGTATACGGTATAACCGGCTGGTTACGGGTATTTTTCTTTCCTTCTATATATTCCAGTCAGTCTTTATTCATTTTTTTTCTCACATTGTTGTTTCTTACAAATTTTGTTTTGGACGGTACACCATTAGATCGGTACAAAATCACCTCCTAATCTCTTATCACAGGTAAGGCAGCAGGTAAGATAAGGCTCACTTTTGGATTATACTAATCAGATAAAGTAATCTTTATTAGGTAATCTAAACACACTAGTAGTCGGTACAGAAAGTGACCAACACGTAAATATTTATAGTTTTGTTGTACGTTGTGATCGGAGGTGACCTAGCACTCAATGACACAGGGTTTATACTGGTTCAGGCAATGTGCCCTACGTCCAGTTTGAGTCGGTCGGTGACTTTATTCCTGAGCCCAGGTGCTCGAAGTTTGCTGTAGGGTTACAAACGGAAGGGAGAAAGATGTGGGGTACAAGAGGTCCGGTCGGACTCTAGTCTGAAGGGCCGAGAGTGACGAGAGCTCCACGATGTGCTAAGTGTTTGAGCGTGTGCTTTGTATAACTTTAGAGTGTCTAAAATTACAGAGGGTGAATCAATGTAAGTGAACTAAGGGATCTCTCAGTTGGGAGAGAGCGCATCTCCTTTTATAGATGAAGGGGATGACCTTACAAGTGAGAGAGGAAGAGTATACGTATGCCAAGTCTTGTTGCCCACGCCGTCGGATACAAGATGATTGTAGGCGCCCATAACACTGTTAATGTCAGGTGCATGTGGGAGGTTGCATCGTCTTCTTCTGGTATGACAGACGTCGGTGCCTGCCATACTGTTGATGCCTAGAGGCATGCAAGGGGTTTTAACATGCTTGCCTGGTACGGTAAATGCCGGCGCCCACAACACTGTTGAGGCCCAGAGGCATGTGGGGGGAGCCTTTCCGTGTTTGTCTGATATGGGAGTTGATGGCGCCCACAACACTGTAGGAAAAATGTCGGCGCCTACAATACTGCTTGGGTTCTGACATGTCAGGAAGGTCGCAGGGTACTGTCCGGCAGGTGTATAGGGTACGGTCTTTGGTATTGCGGTTGACTTGAGTGCCCTGCTTTACTTTCTTCGTCCGTTTTCTGGTCCCTACCGAGCGGGCGTCCCCGGTCGGTTGGTCCTAGTCGGCTCTGATTGCGTCAGTTGGAGAAGAGCTATGAGTAGGGGTTCAACGTATCCCCGGTCAGAGACGGGTTGGAGTAGAAAGTGGTGTTTGGCCAGGCCTTCCGGTCGGAGAGGCCGTCCGAAGGTGGGCTGGAGTCGGAAGCGAGCGTTGTTCTTCTTCCGGTTAGAGAGGCGGGCTAGAGTCGGAAGCGGGCGTCGTTCCTCCTCGGTCAGGCCTTCCGGTTGGAGATTTAGATCACCCTTCCGGCCTATCGTTTAGGTTTTTGGGCTGTCCCAGGAGTTGCGCATCGTTTGCAACGTTTGTCTGCTGGGCCGAGCCTTTGTTGGAAAACTGGTCCATGAGGGACCTCGGTTTTATGAACCCAACACTAGTTTTTGGATTGCTGGATTAAAATATTCCAATTAACATATTATTGTAGTCATATAATCCATTTTAAACCTACCAATGCAATAGGAGATTATAGATGCTCAAAAGGCCCACTCTATTATAATCCAGAACCTATAATAAACCCCAAGGATACAGACAACCTAGATTATCATAATTCATAATCTTGGTTATTATAATCTCATTCATAGTTCAGATGCTATAATAATGTAAAATTGATCC
The DNA here is from genome assembly GCA_904845875.1 of Miscanthus lutarioriparius. Taxonomy (NCBI): domain Eukaryota; kingdom Viridiplantae; phylum Streptophyta; class Magnoliopsida; order Poales; family Poaceae; genus Miscanthus; species Miscanthus lutarioriparius. Next base: position 43,617,371 of record CAJGYO010000003.1, on the reverse strand, counting down.
AAACAAGTCCCTATAGTGTAGGTTGGATACCACCGCCATTTGGTTCCATGTTCAAAAACTTAACACCTGTTTTATTATCAGTACATCAAATTTTGTGAAATATTTATAGAGGCAGTACGTCTCATTCAACGGGCACATTATTGTCTACTAACTTCTGTTACCCTAAAATAAGTCTAGAAAGTATGATCACCTATGCCAAGTCCAACGTAGAGAACCTAACCAATTAATAAATGCAAATTTTGCTGTGAAACATCAAAGAAACATGGCATTGGCCAATTCGCACCATAAAGCCAAACTTTTCTAGGTACCATTATAAATTGTGGTCATTTGATATGGGACATGACAATGATTATTTTAATAATTTAATAGATCTAGAGACATACAAGGTGAGGGGAATGACCTTTTCGTCCTTGTCTTCGTCCTCTCTTTAGGTTCAATTCCCCTAGCTCTGAACTGCAGCTAGGGGGTTGGCTAGCCTGGTAGTGGCACCCGGCTTCCCGGTCAGGGGGTAGCACAATGTGTGTGTCCTACTCATGTCGATATCGGGGAAGAGCATGGGTGCCAGGTGAGAAAGCAAGGGGTGCGAAGGATAGTAAGTAGGGGCACCGACTACTGTAGGATAGAGAGTGTCGGTGCAGAAAGTGACCAACACGTAAATATTTATAGTTTTGCCATACGTTGTGATCGGATGTGGCCTAGCACTCAATGACACAGGGTTTATACTGGTTCAGGCAATGTGCCCTACGTCCAGTTTGAGTCGGTCGGTGACTTTATTCTTGAGCCCAGGTGCTCGAAGTTTGCTGTGGGGTTACAAACGGAAGGGAGAAAGATGGGGGGTGCAAGAGATCCGGTCGGACTCCGGTCTGAAGGGTCGAGAGTGACGGGAGCTCCGCTGTGCGCTAAGTGTTCAAGCGTGTGCTCGAGGTTTGAACCTAGTGGTTCTGTTGTGGTGTGTTGAATCAGTCTAAGTGAATTGATCCATCTATCTGTTGGGAGAGAGCGCATCCCCTTTTATAGATAAAGGGGGTGGCCTTACAAATGAGAGAGAGAGTACGTATGCTAAGTCTTGTTGCCCACGCCGTCGGGTAGAAGGTAATTGTAGGCACCCATAACACTGTTAATGTCAGATGCATGTGGGTGGTTGCGTCGTCTTCTTCAGGTATGGCAGACGTTGGTGCCTGCCATACTGTTGATGCCCAGAGGCATTCAAGGGGCTTTACCGTGCTTGTCTGGTATGGTAAATGCCGGTGCCCGCAACACTGTTGATGCCCAGAGTCATGCAGGGGGAGCCTTACCGTGTTTGTCTGGTATGGGAGTTGATGACGCCCACAATACTATAGGGAAAATGTCGGCGCCCACAACACTGCCGTGGTCCTGACATGCCAGGAAGGTTGCATGGTACTGTCCTATAGGTGTATAGGGTACTGTCCTTAGTATTGCAGTTGACTTGAGTGCCCTGCCTTACTTGATCCATCCATTTCCTGGTCCTCACCGAGTGGGCGTCCCCGGTCGATTGGTCCCAGTCGGCTCCGACTGCGCTAGTCAGAGAAGAGCTGTAAGCAGGGGTTCGGCGCATCCCCGGTCGGAGACGCGGGTCGAAGTCGGAAGCGGTGTTTGGCCAGGCCTCCGGTCGGAGAGGCCTTCCGGTCGGAGAGGCGGGCCGGAGTTGGAAGCGGGCTCCGTTCCTCCTCGGCTAGGCATTCCGATCGGAGATTGGATCGCCCTCCTGGCCTGTCATTTAGGTTTTTGGGCTGGCCCAGGAGTTGTGCGTCGTTTGCAACATTGTCTGCCAGGCCAAGCCTTTGTTGGGAAGCTGGTCCATGAGGGACCCCGGGTTTATGAACCCGACAGGGAGATAAGAGCAGACGTTGACTACTTGGGAGGTGCGCGCGTTGTGGCTATAGGAAGAATAAATGGGGTCGGTGTGCTACGCGGGAGGGTTGAGCATCAAGAGCACTGCCATGAGAAGAGAGCAGGGTGGGGATAGGGCTACGTAGCTGGTGTTGGAAGGGATAAAAAGGCGTTGTCTTGGGAGGAAGAGATGGGGCACCGTGAGCAAGGAGAAGGGGGAGCTGGAGGGAGGAGTAAGGATCTACAACGGGAGGAGATAGGACACAAGTGAGCGAGGCATCGAGGATCCGCCCATGCATAAAGATGGGAGAAGAGGGAAGATGAGCATTGAACAGAGAGACAAGGGGCAAAAGTTATTTCCCTCATATTCTCTCGTTGCATATCAGAAAAATTAATAAAATAATTAGTATGTTGTCCTACAACAAATGACTACAATTTCATACCGCTGTCCTACAACAAATGACTACAGTTTCATACCTAGTAAATTTTGACATTTTCGGTGTGAATGGATGAATACCACATTTCCTAATATCCACATCAAAATTTGCCATTAATAAACTACACCAGGATCACTCCATTTTCTCTTTTCAAAACACATATATAACAAACAGATCGGCCCTAGTTATCAAACATGTAACACCCTAAAATTTGCATCATTTTTAAATAGGTAAATTGACTTAATTATGCTTAAGTGTGTGCATGTAATGTAGTAAATAATAAAGTTTTATGAAATTAAAATCAAATATAGGTCTACATACATGTATATGCATTCATGCTGCTGCATATTATTTTTCTATTGTGTGGGTTGAAATCAAATTTCAAATTAATTTGAATTTGCATTTCAAAATTTGTTTGGAAAATTAGAAAGGAAAAAGAGAAAGGATTTTCTTCCCCTCCCCTCTATTCGCCCTGTTGGCCCAACTCCCGCGCGGCCTGTCCTCTCTTTCGCTTTGGCCTGCCCACCGGCCCAGTTTCCCCGCTTCTTTGGAGCGGTCCAACGAGCAGCCCAACGCCGCACCACGGCCCCTCCTTCCCCTTCTCTCTCGCTGACAGCTGGGACCGCCCTGTCAGGGCCTTCTTCCTCACGCGTGTCCACCCCGGACTCCACCATGCCACCGACGCCGTGCCGCTCACGTCTCCTCCTTGCCGTGCCGCCCAAGACGAATCGCCCCCATAAATATCGCCTGATCCCGCACCGCCACCTTCCTATCTCGCCCCAACACCGACGCCTCGCATAGAGCTAGCTACAGCGCCACCGTAGCCCTTGAAGTGAGCCGCCGCCATCGAATTTGCCGATTCGCCGCTCCTCCGCCACCGTGACCACATCCCCGAACCCCGTGAGAAGGTGAGTAACCTGCAGGAGTCTCTCATGCCCTCTCCCTGGCCTTTTGTGCTTGTATCTGTGTCATCGTGGATCTCTGGCAAACCCGATCCGCCATATCAAGCACCGCATCATCACCGCGCCGTCGCAGCCGCTCCTAACCTCTCCTTGAGTTTGTCTTGAGCTCCTCTTGCTTCCCATGACTTTCTCGTGTCCAATGGTGGATTTGAGTCACCGATTCGCCCGACTCTGGCGAGGTTCGAGCCCTCGGCGCCATGGCACCACCGCGCATAGTGCCGCTCCAGCAACCTCCGCTCCTCTGATCTGATCTGCACCTTCCGATTCCGATCCAACGCTCCAAATTAGAAGATACCCTTTCGCCTGTCATTTTGCAAAAAGGCACTTATAATTATTTGGATCTCAATCCACCGTCCTTGCATTTATTCTAAAGTGCGCCTGTGTTTCTTCATTTTCATGCCCGCAGTCCTCGGCTCGGTCTAAAATCTGATTTTATTTATTTAAATTCGAAAATTAAGTTTCATCTATTTATAAAACTGCCACTATCTTCTGTAGGCCATAAAATCTTCATTTTAACTCCGATTTGATCCGTTCAACTTGCGTTAGGTTCATAATTCCATAATCTACATGTTCATACTATTGTTAGGTATGTTTTCAACTTTTAAAATTCAAGGTTAGATTTCATCTATTATTTTACTAAAGGAAATCTTGTTTAATTCATAACTTCTTCGTTTTAGCTCTGATTTTTATGATCTTCACGTCTGTGTGTTCGTAGTGAGACGTAGATTCATTTTACAAACTTTTCATCTTAATTTTATGATGATTGGTGTACTATTCTAATCTATAGCTTTTGTTTGCTATGCATGATTGCTTCTAGATGCTTGTATGTTGCTGTGATTATCGAGTATAGACGGTGAGCAATTCGTGGGTGAACAAGAGTACTACTTTGACGAGCAGGATCCGCAGGACCACTTTGTTCAAGACAATTATAGTATGGGATCATCCTTGTTTCCTATTCACCTTAATACATTTAATTCATGTTGCATGTGTTACCTTGATAGGGATTCCCTAGAATTTGACTTATACCTTGTCTCCAATGGGATTTGCATTGGGTAGCTTTGCTAGTGCTCAACTAAACCATGATCTTGTAACTTGATTAATGGTATATGCAATAAATATTAAAATATGACTTTTTAGAAACTTGGAAACAGGGGTTGGAGTGTTGAGCTACTTTCTAAATGCTTCAGATTCCTCTCACTAAGGACTTATCTGTAAGTGATCATCCGGGACTTACAATACAGCTATGAGGGCTACATGGCTCTGGCTTTAGCTCAGTATGAGGACCTTTTCTAGCTTGTTAGTGGTTACCTTTATTGGCATAAGAATGGCTTGCCAAATTGGGTATAGTGCGGCCTCTGTCCCCATGAGTATAGGCTACGTGTCAGTGTGCCATCAGGAAGGGGGGCTCTACGTCTATTTGCCGAGTAAATCTAATGGCCTTAACTTGTTAGATGAACCTTTGAAATGTTTGATAGTGAACCCTGCCGACCTTCCTTGGTAGCAGGTTAAGAGGCTCGTGACCTCAGGCGAAAGGGTAAATCACGACTCACAGTGAAAGTGTACAACCTCTGCATAGTATAAAACTGGTATATCAGCCATGCTCACGGTCACGAGCGGCCTTGGAACCCTTATGGAATAGATGATCACTAAGAATTATTGGTTTATGCTATTCATTATTCATGTTTACATTGATTATATGTTTTTCTTTGGGATTTAAACAACTTGTTGCTACTCTTATGCTAAAATTGTGACAATTAAAAGCTGAATGTTGTTAAACCTGTGTCAAGCCTTTTGAGCCTCATGAACCCTATGTTACACTTGTTGAGTACGACATGTACTTATGCTTGTTTATTTTCATTATTTGGATAAAAATCCCAGATGGGTAACAGATGGCTACGGTAATGATGACTTTCCTGAGGAATACTAGACTTGTGGTTAACCAGTTTATGTCCCTGTGATATGGAGCTTCCGCGAGAGATCTTTCTTTATTCTTCCGCTACATTTATGTGAAGACTATGTCTTAATATTCGTGATGTAATAAACACTTATGATGATACTATTTATAGTTTGTCGGCTTATGTGTGTGACTGATCTCTGGACGCACATAAGATTATGCATCCCATTTTATCCTTAAAATCAGGTGTGACAGAGTGGTATCAGAGCGGTGTTGACTGTAGGACGTATGCCTAGTTAGTATTGGTCGATTTACAAAAGCCTATTTTGCTATAAAACTATTTCCCTGCTCCTTGACCATTGATCTTACTATGTCTCATCCTTGTCATATTGTCCCTCTCCTTGATAGCTTTCTTTGAGCTATTTTTGCTTACCTCCTTGATCTTTTTGTTTCAGTTGTTTTACTAAAATTTTCTGATCTCACCTAGTTCAAAATCTCGATGGCCTTTCATCATCTACAATCCACTCTTTAGGATGTCCACCATTGCTACAGAAGCACAAGTAGTGTCGATGTGGTGTTGTGTGCTTATCTTGCTTGTTGTCTTGCTTGTATGTCATCTCAATCTTTGTGATCCGAAGAAGAACCCGAAGTAGTGGAGGTCGTTGCATTATCTAATGATGATGATGAGAAGGACATCGTTCAAGCGGATGAGCCGATTCCTCCCCTGGGATGGACTACGAAGGTCTGGTACAAGCCAGGGTGTGAAACCTCTGTCTCGCACCACCAACTTATGGGGATTCTTCAGGCCTACTACGCTGATTGGGATATAGTTGTGGAGTACGTCTGCACCGAACGTACGCATCCTATGGAGGACACTTATTGAAAGACCAAGGTGTGCATCTCCATCAGGGATGAACAGAAGGATGCATACCAGCTGGACTTGAACTATGCGCATCATGCTCACTGTGCCACCATGGAAGATAGTATAGAATATGCAGCCGTTGTAGCCTGTATGGGTCTCCATGGTCATCGCTTTGATGATATGAAGGAAGATCAATATCGATTCCTCCCTCACCAACACCCTGACTTGGGATGAGCAATAATGGACCCTAAAGGCATGGATCCCACTACTCAAGTGATGATGCACTATGCCTGTGAGTTAGTAGACAAGAATCAACGGCTGGAAGATCAGTTGAAGTCACAGGAGGCGGCCCTTAAGAGATACCGACAAGTGATAGATGAGCAAAGGGTGTGCCTCAACCTGCCAAGGATCTACGAGGAGCTTCCCCATAAATTTCACCTATAGGTGTTGGAGTCCTTTCTATGTAATAGGATGTTAGTAGCATGGGTCAAGTTGAGTCAAGTCGAGTCTAGTAGTGTGGTGTGAACTTTGGTGTGCCTAGTTGGATTGTTATTATGTTTATGTGTGAGTTGGATTTTTGTAATGAGTGCTGGAACTTTGTGGGCATGTCTGCAAGTTCCATAGTTAAGAATATTAAAGTTTGAGTCAATAAATAAATAGTTGGGTTTGATACATCTTGTTCTCCTAGATCTATTTTTTGGAGCAGTCTGTCCTTTATCTCAATGCCAATCGAAATCTACTTGACGAAAAATTATGAATTTTTTATGGGAGAAACTAGACTTAAGTATATTTCCAATGCCTCTGGAATCACCCCTATACCTAATCTGGTTTGTGAGATATGTCTATTTCAAATTAAAGTTTCTGCGTAGTTTGGAATCTGTAACAGTTTTGGTTGTGTCCTATTTTTGCTTAACATAATGACAGAATCTGGGCATGTGTTCTGAACAGAAGTTGTAGATAATTTCTTAAGATTTCCAACCATATAAAGAACGTCTCTTTTGGATATCTGGAACTCAAGATATGACTATTTTACCGATCTGCTGATGTTGGAACTTGGAAAATTTTCGGAGTGTGTTCTAACTTGAAAATCTCTAAATTTTGAATATTTGTGTTGGATGTCAGATGTCTAGAAGAGGAAGAGGCCGAGGTCATGGAGGTGTTCCCCCACATCCACCACCACCACCACCACCTACTATTGAGTAGCTTCTGGCAGTGCAGACACAACTTATGCAAGCTCTGGTGCAGAATCAGCAGAATCAACCGATTGGTGGAGCACCGCGTGACAAGCGTGGTGAATTCTTAAAGGGCCGTCCCCCGGTATTTTCTCATGTCACTGATCCACTAAAAGCAGATGATTGGCTTCGTGCAGTGGAAAAGCAACTCAACATAGCGTAGTGCGATGACCAACAGAAGGTGTTGTACGCGTCAGGACAACTTCAGGGATAAGCTCAAGACTGGTGGGAGGCATTTGAGTATGGATGTCCCGCCAATGCTCCTCCTATCACCTGGTAGGAATTTAGAGAGAATTTTATATCCTACCACATACCTAAAGGATTGATAGAGCTCAAGCTGGAGGAATTCAGAGCTCTGAAATAGGGATCTATGTCCGTGGCTGAGTATCGTGACAAATTTACTCAGTTGTCACGTTACGCTCCGAATAAGGTGGTTGATGATGCTGATAAGCAACGCCACTTTCTCAAGGGTTTGTATGACGGTCTGCAACTCCAGCTTATGTCCAATACATACCCTAATTTTCAGATGCTGGTGAATTGCGCCATTGTTATTGACAATAAGCGTAAAGAGATGGAGGCCAAGAAGAGGAGGCTTCAGGGACAAGCCACTGGAAGTAATACTCGTCCACGTACTAATCCTTAGCAAGGCTTCTAGTAGGGGTACCAAGGACCACCCAATCAGTGGAATCGTGGGCAATACCCTCAGCGCAACCCAAACCAGCAGCGTCCACCATATCAGCAACATAATGCCAATCAGCGCCCTCAGCAGTAGAGTGGCCAGCAGACACCACGATAGGGAACACCCAACAACACTCCCATGAAGACCAGTGCCCCTAACACTCCCAACAAGTGTTTCCGCTGTGGTAAAGAGGGTCACCTATCTTATAATTGCCCTGAGAAGCCCAACCAGCAAACCCCTCAGAGGCAGAATAGCAACCAGAAGACACCACATTATGGGAAGGTGAATCATGTGTCTACAGAGATGGTGCTTGCGGAACCAGAAGTCATGCTCGGTACGTTTGATATCAACTCAACTCCCGCCACCATTCTTTTTTATTCTAGAGCTTCGCATTCACTCATATCACAAGCATTTGTTAGAAACTATAGCATACCTTTATGTGCCATGAAAAAACCCATATTAGTAAACTCACCAGGAGGTAGTATGCAAGCTTCTTACCATTGTCTCCTGACTAGTCTATCCTTAAGAGGGGTAGAGTTTCAAGTGACCCCCATTGTGTTGAGAACAGCGGGAATTGATCTTATTTTGGGTATGGACTGGATGATGCAACAACAAGTAGTGATTCAGTGTAAAGAAAAGGCAGTAGCTTTGACAACACCAAAGGGAGATAGAATCAGTGTTGAGGTTGTAGTGCAAGCACAACCGACCACCAGAGTGAACCAGCTTGATAACCGCGTCAACAAAGAGGACCAAGTGGTGGATGAGTTTTCGGATGTGTTTCCCGATGACTTGCCAGGTATGTCACCTGACCATGACATTGTGTTTATTATTGAATTATTATCTAAAACTACACCTATAGCTAAGCATCCATATAGAATGGGGGTTAATGAATTAGAGGAACTTAAGAATCAAATAAAGGAGTTACAGGAGAAAGGTTTCATTCATCGTAGTTCATCACCTTAGGGAGCACCGGTTATATTTGTAGACAAGAAGGATGGTACTCAGAGAATGTGTGTTGATTATCAGTCTCTAAATGAGGTTACTATCAAGAACAAGTATTCGCTACCTAGAATTGATGACTTGTTTGATCAGTTGAGAGGTGCTTGTGTTTTCTCTAAGATTAATCTTCATTCTGGTTATCATTAGCTGAAGATTCATGCAACTGACATACCTAAGACAACCTTTACTACAAGGTATGGATTGTATGAGTACACTGTTATGTCCTTTAGTTTGACCAATGCACCTGCATACTTTATCTTTATGTACTTGACGAATAAAGTGTTCATGGAGTTTTTGGATAAGTTTGTGGTGGTATTTATCGATGACATATTGATATTCTCCAAAACAGAAGAAGAGCACGCTGAACATTTAAAGTTGGTCTTGCAAAAGCTTAGAGAACACAAGTTGTGTGATAAGCGAAGCAAGTGTGAGTTTTGGTTGAAGGAAGTTTCTTTCCTAGGCCATGTTATCTCTAATGGTGGAATAGCAGTAGATCCAAGCAAGGTGAGAGATGTGTTGAATTGGAAACCACCAACTGATGTGGGAGAGATTCGTAGTTTCTTGGGATTGGCTGGATACTACATAAGGTTCATAGAAGGTTTCTCTAAATTTGCCAAGCCTATGACAGCTCTGTTGGAGAAAAAATGCTAAGTTTATGTGGTCCGAGAAGTGCCAAGCTAACTTTGAGGAATTGAAGAAGAGGTTGACTACCGCCCCAGTGTTGGTTTTGCCAGATTTGAGCAAGAATTTCTTTATCTATTGTGATACATCTCGTCAAGGTCTCGGATGTGTTCTTATGCAAAAAGGAAGAGTAGTGGCCTATTGAAAGCTCTAGTTTGGTTTTGGTGAATTGATGAAACCCTAAGTGCTAACCTAGTTTATCAAGTGATCATGAGATAGGTAGCACACTCCAAGTGGTGAAGCAAATGAAGATCATAGCATGATAAAGATGATGGCATGGTGATGATCAAGTGCTTCGACTTGGAAAGAAGAAAGAGAAAAACAAATGGCTCAAGGCAAAGGTATAATTTGTAGGAGCTATTTTGTTTTGGTGATCAAGACACTTAGAGAGTGTAATCACATTTAGGATTGATAGCCGTACTATTAAGAGGGGTGAAACTCGTATCGAAATGTGGTTATCAAAGTACCACTAGATGCTCTGACTCATTGCATATGCATTTAGGATCTAGTGGAGTGCTAACACCCTTGAAAATGTTTGTGAAAATATGCTAACACATGTGCACAAGGTGATACACTTGGTGGTTGGCACATATGAGCAAGGGTGAAGAAGATAAACGTGAAGAGGAGTTGGTCTCGCTGGTCACAAAGTGACCGGAGGCTGGTCTCAGTGGAAGCAGCGCATCCGGTCAGTTGTAACAGCGAAGACGCTGGCGTCGGTCAAACGACCGGACACTGGGTCGCTCTGCGACCGGACGCTAGAGGGACGTGTCCGGTCGTGTTGACCAACAGCGTAGTGTGAAGTCAACCAGTGATTGGACGCTAGCTGTGTCCGGTCAAGCTTGATCAGATGCATTCGGTCGACAAAAGTCGCGTCTGGAACCTTACTGGAAATGACCGGACGCTGGAGGCTAAGCATCCGGTCAGTTGTAGCGGAGCATCCGGTCAATAGATGACCATTGAGATCAGACGACTCCTGTTGAACATAGTGTGACACGTGGCTGACATCGAGCGATCGGACGCTGGGTCCTAAGTCCGGTCAGTATGACCAGAGCGTCCGGTCACCCCGCGTTTTGCCCAGTGAAGGGGTACAACGGCTCTATTTTGTGGGGGCTTCTATTTAAGCCCCATGGCCAGTTGAAGCTCACTCTCTTGGCCATTTGCATTGACATAGCAACCTTGTGAGCTTAGCCAAAGACCTCCCACTCATCTCCATCATTGATTCATCATCATAGTGAGATTGGAAGTGATCCAAGTGCATTGCTTGAGTGATTGCATCTAGAGGCACTTGGTGTTCGTGTTTCGCTATGGATTTCGCTTGTTACTCTTGGTGGTTGCCACCACCTAGATGTCTTGGAGCAGTTAGGATCGTCGAGCGGAGGGTGGTGATTGTCTCCGGCTCCGATCGTGGTGATTATGAGAGGTTCTTGACCTTTCCCCGGCGGAGAGCCAAAAGGTACTCTAGTGGATTGCTCGTGGCTTGTGTGATCCTCATCTTGCGTTGGTTGTGCGGCACCCTATTGAGGGTTTGGCGTGTGAAGCCAATTAGCGCGTGAACCTCCAAGTGAGTGTATCGCCACAACGAGGAGTAGCTTGCCGGCAAGCAAGTGAACCTCGGTAAAAATCATTGTGTTCATCATTTGATTCTGAGGTGATTGGTCTTCATTGTTATTCATCTTTGTGATTGATTGGCTCCTTCCTCGACACAGCGGTATAACCTTCTTGATCACTCTCTTTACATTACCGCAAACTAGTTGTCAAGCTCTTTAGTGTAGCTAGTTATGAGAGTTTGCTTGCTTGGTTGGTGTGGCTCTTTAGCTAGCCTTTGAGAGCACACTAACATAGAGTAGTGTCATAACTATTGTGTGAATAGATACTATCAAAAACTAGAATTGCGGTAGGTGGCTTGCATTTTGAGTAGGCTAGCGCAACACTTGCTTCGCCTCATAATTGTCTAACCATTTTGTTAAGTGTTGTTGTAGAAATTTTTATTATGCTATTCACCCCTCTCTAGCCATTAGGACCTTTCACCTATGTATCCCGACAATTGAGAAAGCATGAGCTAAACTATCCTACTCATGACTTGAAATTAGCAGCAGTGGTTCATGCTCTAAAAATATGGAGGCACTATCTTATAGGACATAAGAGTGACATTTATATTGATCATAAGAGTCTGAAATACATTTTCACTCAGACAGATCTAAATATGAGACATCATCGATGGTTGGAGTTGATTAAGGATTACGATCGGGAAGTACACTATCATCCTAGAAAGGCGAACGTTGTTGCCGATGCTCTTAGTAGGAAGAGCTATGCCAATGAGGTGCAAGTGGCACCTATGTCAAGTGAGTTGTGTGCTAAATTTGAGCAACTAAACTTGGGCTTTGTCCCTAATGTAGTGGAGTTGGTGATAGAACCTACGCTGGAGCAAGAAATACGCAAGGGCCAGTAACATGATGCGAAGTTGAAAGAGATAGCGGAGAACATAGTGATTGGCAAGGCACCATGATTCCATATGGATGATAATGGAACTCTGTGGTTTGGGAAAAGACTATGTGTGCCTAAAAATAAGGCTATATGAGATGCAATTCTTCGTGAGGCACATGAGTCTGCTTACTCTATTCACCCTAGGAGTACCAAGATGTACCTGGATCTAAAAGAGAAGTATTGGTGGTACGGACTGAAGAGAGATGTTGTTGAATATGTTGCTTTATGTGATACATGTCAGAGAGTCAAAACTGAACATCAAAGTCCTGTAGGATTATTACAACCAATAAAAATACCTGAGTGGAAGTGGGAAGAAGTTGGTATGGATTTCATTGTTGAGTTACCACGTACTCATGGAGGTTACGATTCAATATGGGTGATAGTGGATCGGTTAACTAAAGTTGCTCACTTTATACCGGTCAGGACTACTTATAATGGACCAAGGTTGGCCCAATTATATATAGAGAAGATAGCGTGTCTACATAGAGTTCCTAAGAAAATTGTGTCTGATCGAGGTACTCAAATTACCTCTCATTTTTTGCAGCAAGTACATAGTTCATTGGGAACAAAGTTGAATTTTAGTACAGCATATCATTCTCAGACAGATGGACAAACTGAGAGAATTAATCAGATTTTAGAGGACATTTTGAGAGCTTGTGCATTGCAGTATGGTACAAGTTGGGACAAGAGTTTGCCTTATGCAGAGTTCTCATATAACAATAGTTATCAGAAGAGTCTCAATATGGCACCTTTTGAAGCTTTATAAGGACGAAAGTGTAGAACCCCGTTGTTTTGAAATAGGGGACTATGTTTACCTAAAGGTGTCACCTATGAGAGGTGTGAGAAGGTTTAACATGAAAGGAAAGTTAGTGCCAAGGTATATTGGACCTTTCAAGATTTTAGAGAGACGTGGAGAAGTAGCTTATTAGTTGGAATTGCCTGAGAGTTTGTCAGGTGTACATGATGTGTTCCATGTGTCTCAATTAAAGAAGTGTTTGTGTATACCTAAGGAGCAGATACCATTAGAGGAACTTACAGTTAAGGAAGATCTTACATATGAGGAATTTTCAGTAAAGATTTTGGAAACGGCAGAAAGGGTTACGAGGAGCCAAGTTATAAAGATGTGTAAGGTTTAGTAGAATCGGTATACAGAAGATGAGGCTACTTGGGAAAGAGAAGAGGATCTGAGAAAAATATACCCACAGTTATTTGAGTAAGCATTGTCCGAATCTCGAGGACGAGATTCATTTTAAGGGGGTAGAATTATAACACCCTAAAATTTGCATCATTTTTAAATAGGTAAATTAATTTAATTATGCTTAAGTGTGTGAATGTAATGTAGTAAATAATAAAGTTTTATGAAATTAAAATCAAATATAGGTTTATAGATATGTATATGCATTTATGCTGCTGCATATTATTTTTGTATTGTGTGGGTTGAAATCAAATTTCAAATTGATTTGAATTTGCATTTCAAAATTTGTTTGGAAAATTAGAAAGGAAAAAAGAGAAAGGATTTTCTTCCCCTCCCCTCTATTCGACCTGTTGGCCCAGCTCCCGCGTGGCTTGTCCTCTCTTCCGCTTTGGCCTGCGCACCAGCCCAGTTTCGCTGCTTCTCCGCAGCGGCCCAGCGAGCGGCCCAGCAGAGCGCCGTGGCCCCTCCTTCCCCTTCTCTCTCGCTGACAGCGGGGACCGCCTTGTCAGGGCCTTCTTCCTCGCGCGTGTCCGCCCTAGACTCCACCACGCTGCCTACACCGCGCCGCTCACGTCTCCTCCGCGTGTCTGCCTCAGACTCCATCGCGTCGCCGTCGCCGATGCCGCGCTGCTCATGTCTCCTCCTTGTTGTGCTGCCTAAGCCGAATCGCCCCCATAAATAGCGCCTGATCCCACACCGCTACCTTCCTATCTCGCCCCAATGCCGCCACTTCACATAGAGCTAGCAACAGCGCCGCCGCAGCCCTTGAAGCAAGCCATCGGCGTCGAATTCGCCGATTCATCGCTCCTCTGCCGCCGTGACCGCATCCCCGAGCCCTGCGAGAAGGTGAGCAACCTGCAAGAGTCTCTCATGCCCTCTCCCTAGCCTTCTATGCTTGTATCTACGTCATCGTGGATCTCCGGTGAACCTGATCTACCATATCAAGCACCGCATCATCATCGTGCCGTCACAGCCGCTCCTAACCTCTCCTTCGAGTTCGTCTTGAGCTCATCTTGCTTCCCGTGCCTTTCCCGTATCCAATGGTGGCCGGAGTCACCAATTCGCCAGACTCCGGCGAGGTCCGAGCCTCTCCGGCCATGGCGCCGCCGTGCACAGCGCCGCTCTGGCGACCTCCTTTCCTCTGATCTGATCTGCACCGTCGGATTCCGAACTAACGGTCCAGATTAGAAGATACCCATTCGTCTGTCGTTTTGTAAAAAGGCCCTTATAATTATTTGGATCTCAACCCGATGTCCTTGCATTTATTCTAAAGAGCCCCTATATTTCTTCATTTTCATGCCCGCGGTCCTCGGCTCGGTTTAAAATCTGATTTTATTTATTTAAATTCGAAAATTAAGTTTCATCTATTTACAAAACTGCCACTATCTTCTTTAGGTCATAAAATCTTCGTTTTAACTCAGATTTGATCCGTTCAACTTGCGTTAGGTTTGTAATTCCATAATCTACATATTCATACTACTATTAGGTATGTTTTCAAATTTTAAAATTCATGGTTAGATTTAATCTATTATTTTACTAAAGAAAATCTTGTTTAATTCATAACTTCTTCGTTTTAGCTCTGATATTTGTTATCTTCGCGTCTGTGTATTCATAGTGAGACGTAGATTCGTTTTACAAACTTTTCATCTTGATTTTATGCTGATTGGTGTACTATTTTAATCTATAGCTTTTGTTTGCTATGCATGATTGCTTCTAGATGCTTGTATGTTGCTGTGATTATAGAGTATAGACGGTGAGCAATTCATGGGTGAACAAGAGTACTACTTTAACGAGCAGGATCCGCAGGAGTCCTTTGTTCAAGGCAAGTATAGCATCGGATCATCCTTGTTTTCTATTCACCTTAATACATTTAATTCATGTTGCATGTATCACCTTGATAGGGATTCCCTAGAATTGAACTGATACCTTGTCTCCTATGGAATTTGGATTGGGTAGCTTTTCTAGTGCTCAACTAAACCATGATCTTATGACTTGACTAATGGTATATGCAATAAACATTAAAATATGACTTTTTAGCAACTTGGAAACAGGGGCTGGAGTGTTTAGCTACTTTCTAAATGCTTCAGATTCCTCTCACTAAGGACTTATCTGTAAGTGATCACCCAGGACTTACAGTACAGTTGTGAGGGCTACATGGCTCTGGCTTTAGCTCAGTATGAGGATCTTTTCTAGCTTATTAGTGGTTACCTTTATTGGCATAAGAATGGCTTGCCGAATCGGGTATAGTGTAGCCTCTGTCCCCATGAGTATAGGTTACGCGTCAATATGCCATCGGAAAGGGGGGCTCTACATCTGTTTGCCGAGTGAATCTAATGGCCCTAACTTGTTAGACGAACCTTTGAAAGGTTTCATAGTGAACCCCGCCGACCTTCCTTGGTAGTGGGTTAAGAGGCTCGCGATCTCGGGTGAAAGGGTAAATCACGACTCACAGTGAAAGTGTACAACCTCTGCATAGTGTAAAACTGGTATATCAGCCATGTTCACGGTCACGAGCGGCCTTGGAACCCTTATGTAATAGATGATCACTAAGAATTATTGGTTTATGCTATTTATTATTCATGTTTACATTGATCATGTGTTTTGCTTTGGGATTTAAACAACTTGTTGCTACTCTTATGCTAAAATTATGACAATTAAAAGCTGAATGTTGTTAAACCTATGTCAAGCCTTTTGAGCCTCATGAACCCCATGTTACACTTGTTGAGTACGACATGTACTTACCCTTGTTTATCTCCTACAACTAAAAAGAACAAAGTGTGGACATTTTTTGGTGCGAGATTTGTTTTGGTTCGTCCGTCTGTCCACGCCTGCGATCCCACGACATCTCCTTGATTGAATATTGCTTGTCATGTGATAGAGGAATCACAGCAAAATAGGAAGTAGAAAATTATTGTGCTATCCATATACACATTTCATGTTTGCATGCACCAACATACATGGCAATGAGCAAAAGGAAAGAGAATTAACACAGAAGGAAAGGGAATTAAGACAAAAGGATCCTCTTTGCATTTTTGAGAACCTTGCCAAATCTGCCTACATTTAATTACTTCCCCTCTTTGCATTTGCAAAAGGGACAGCTTTTTCCTCCTTTCATTTGGTTTCACGCTCACGTGTTCCATCGCTCTCGCTTGCTGTTTCTTGCTGAAATTGCCCTTGGGTCTGTTCATCTGTCTTCCATGGCTCAGCCTCCCAATCCTAAGAGAAGGTCCCTACCTCTCCCTGACTGAAGATCCGGCCTGCCAGAGGATCTCCTCGAGTCCATCGGGCAGCGTCTTGCATCAAGCCACGACGCAGCGTCCTTCCGATCCGCTTGCTCCCCATGGCACGCCGCTGCCCCGTTTGTGACCTTCGGGCCGCTCCTGCTGCTCCCGTTCGACCCCGACTCGGACCGCGTCGGCTTCTACTATGTCCCGAAGAAGGTCTTGTCCAAGACGTTGCCCGATGTGCGTGGCAAGGTGGCGTGCGGCTCCTCGTGTGGGTGGTTGGCGCTCATGGATGAGGCGGCGTTCGTGACGCTGCTGAATCCATTCGCCAGTGCCCATGCCCCCCGCGTTGAGCTCCCGCCAGCAGGCGAACACGTCGCGGCGGCATCCTCATCAAAACGTGTGTCTAGGGTCCACGGCTGGTGGGTCCTCCATCCCACCAATGGCTACGGGGACGCGGATGCCGCAGGCAGAGCCATCAAGCTAGAAGACATGAGGGATGTGTTCTTTCGTGAGATCGTGCTCTCGGCGCCGCCTGACGCCGCTGGCCACGAGTGCATGGCCATGGCCATGTTTGGGTGCTCCACGGAGGTCGCGTTCTGCCGGGTTGGAGTCGACAGCGCATGGACGCTGCTCGACACCAAACTGGAGTTCTCCGTGGGGTCCATCATCCACTGCCAAGACAAGTTCTTGGCGATCGACTACACTGGAGAAATCTCCGTCTGCAGCAGCAACGCCGTCGGCGCTACTCCAACCACGACGCTACTATCATCGCTGTCGCCACCTGCGGGGCTCTGCCACCGCAGCTACCTGGAATCAAACGATGAGCTGCACATTGTGGGTACCATGGTGAGCACGTTCCACGAGACATAGAGCTTCACCTACAGCAGCGCGATCTACAAGTGCAACCTCCACGATCGTACGCCAAAGTGGTCTAGGGTGAGGGACATCAGTGATCAGACACTGTTCGTGTCTAAACATTTCGATGAAAACTTCAGTGGAACAAGTGTATCCAAGAATAAGGAGAGCAAAATCTATATGTCTGAGCCATTATATGGGGATCCATATGACTTGGTCCATCGATTAGAGATCGTTAATATTGCTACCGGTGCATCCGAAGTGAAGCCCATCCAGAAAAAGATACAGGGTTCCGAGGCTCTAAGTTGGATTCGACCCAATCTCTGAAAGGATCATTGCAAAACATCAATCATCTCATAGCTTCGGACAATATCGCAAAGCTACTAAAAACTGTAACCGTGCCCTCACCTCAAACATTGTCCAGATAAATGGATTACAATGAAAAAAATGGATATCAGAGATTTCTTCCTACCAATATAAAATATTATCTTAGCCGCATTACGGAAATGTCTATAAAGTAGAGTTTGTGAGCCTGCGACGCCGCGCACTCCGTGACTGTGTTAAATTCATAAACTTTACTTTTTGGATTAAATGTCACTTTAACGTTGGTATTTAATTTTTACAGTATTGTTATCTTATCGTGCGATCCGTGTGTTTTTAGTATAAATTGTTAGTTATCCCGTAGCAATGTACGGGCACGCTACCTAGTTTTTATTATTTGGATAAAAATTCCGGATGGGAAACAGATGGCTATGGTAATGACGACTTTCCTGAGAAACACTAAATTTGTGGTCAACCAGTTGACGTCCTGTGATATAGGGCTTTCGCGAGATATCTTTCTTTATACTTTCGCTACATTTATGTGAAGACTATGTCTTAATATTCGTGATGTAATAAACACTTGTGATGATACTATTTATAGTTTGTCGGCTTTTGTGTGTGACTAATCTCTGGACGCATATAAGATTATGCATCCTATTTTATCCTTAAAATCGGATATGACAAAACATTATTGTGTTCAATGACGGCGTACATATTACGTACAACTCAAGCAAAAGTCAGCGTGTCTGCACACCAATAACGCATCGACAACAGCAGTGTATTAAGTTATATTGTCAACTCCACGTGCATAAAATTGGATCCTTATCATTGGGAACCAAGGTGATCTCACGTACGTATATATGTATATGTACATCCACTGACAGCTACAGCAAGTTAACAAGCTATATATTTTGATTCACGCTGTGATTAGCATATATAGGCAACAGTACATGGAGTACACACTGGTTATTTAGACTAACATATATATAGGCACGCACTGGCTATGATTCTTCAGCAAATAAATAAATAAATGCCAGACACATATAGGAATCTATTCCTACTGAACAATTAGCAGTTTATTAATGACATCATTAGCAGTGCTAATGACGAAAGGACGCATCCATTCTACAGTCATACACTCCCCATCTCTCGAAGCACTTCAATATATATAGTATCATTGATATCATCACTAGTCACCAAAGACAAACCCACCTTCATTATAGAACTTTTTGGGGGGAATAATGACGATTGTTTATGCGGATTAATGAAGAGTAGAGCATTCCTCGGCGGATGTACAGATATATACTCTCTCCGTTTCAAATTGTAAATCACTTTGACTTTAACTTTTTTGGTATATCGAATTTGCTACGTGTGTAGACATAACGTTGGTCTAGATACATATTAAATTCGATGTACCAAAAAAATTAAAACTACTTATAATTTAGAACAGAGGGAGTATATACAATTTCCCCATATTTCAAATAGCAACAGGAACTATGAACTTTAATTCGAGTTAGGAAAATAGCTACGTACGGGTTCATTTAGCTACTTGTCGATTGCTAGTGGGATTGGGCAGTCGCCCGCCAACCACCCATATATAATAATCTCACAAGCATCTTGACAAACAATATATTGATTATTGCCTATTAATTGACGATATTCAAATGCTTGATCGTGATCACGCTCTTAGTGACATGCATAATTGCGTTGCAGTTGGTCCATTCGAAGTTTCTTTCAACACTAGACACAAGCGCCCGTCATTTGTGAAAGCGGAAACATTCTTCACCTCTCTACTCGTGGTGAAAAAGAAAGGTCTGCCAAAGCTTCTCAGACAAGTTGTCTGGGTTCCCTGTGGTGGAACCTGTCTACTTGGGTTTAAGTCCTCGACTTGGTACGGATGTTTGTATTTTTCTGGATTTATTATTTCAGGATTTAATAGCGCTATGCTTTCAGTAGCAGGTGATGTCCCTGTCAACTGCGAGGCGTCTATGGTGACTTCGTGAATCTCGAGATCTACCGGCTCAGTCATTCGGAGGTGCTCATAGGTGTAGGATTTACGTGCGTGTGTTCATAGGAGTGGGTGTACATACGTGTTGGACGTCTACGTTGTACTGTACATTTAAAAAAAAAGAGAGATTGTTATTATTTTTTTGAGGCAACAGACCAGAGATTATTAGCCCCAGCAGAGCCTTTAGCCTTTACCAATAGTCGCTGCAGAAGCAGAATGTCGTCCAAGACTATTTCCACGAGAATTGCAGTGAGAAAATAAGGTCCAGCGCATAAAGTTTCTGCGGCGTACCGTGTTTTGACTGCTGTGGAGAATTGAAGATGCCACGGAAATGTCGCAAAGCTTGTGCATAGTGGAGCCGCCGGCCATTAGCGACTTTGGCTGCATACCATACCATGCACTAGTGACTAGTGGTAGCTAGCTTTGTTCCTTTCTCGTGGGTTCACACATCACAACCGTACTCCTCCGCTGGTACGGACTGAATACAAACCATTGTTAGTCTGTGCTTGTTCCAACATATATAACCTTAATTTGCGTACTCACACAAATACATGGTACAAAATTTTTAAAAGGCGTGGTTAGTTTTGCAGTCTTTTCATTAAAATAATGTTATTTTACTCTCTCTAGGTCTAAAAATTATTTGTTTTGGATTTCAGAACAAGTTTTAGGTGATTTTTTGTTTAATTCATTTTGGCTACGTGTTGGAGCAATTTTGCTAAAGAAAAGGTTGATAGGAAATTTGTGAGAATGTCTACGGCCATCTCAATCAAATTCTCTCACACAAGCACCTTCAATGTGAGTTTCGCCTTAATATAATTCACCTTCTTGTGTCTTGGTCAAATCCATGAAATTGAAGGTAAAATTTTGCTTTTTTTGTGGACAAGGTCTTTTGGGCAAATTGACATCACCACAGGTTGGAGAAGAGATATAACTACAATGTGATTTGAACATCATTTCATTGGATTTCAAGATTTGGGATTAAGGTCTTGATCTTTGTTACTAGATGAAAGGACCGAAGGGTTGTTTGTGTGACTGTAGTGAAATATTCCTCTTTTTTACTGTCAATATGGTAAGCCTATTTGGAAAATTGTTTATATAGCTACTAAGTTCGTCCCACCTAAAGCCATAACCCACATGCTTGGGAATTGCTAATGGGCATAGGTCAAAATTAACGAATTTTAATCATTTTGGGGAGTTAAATCCATTTTTAGCAATTTGGTGTATGCCTAATAATGATCTTATTTTTTAGACAAAAAAAGTTACTTTCTTTATGCAGGCTATCTTCAAAGGAATATATTGGTGTGGTGTTCGCATTGCTGAAGCGAAAAAAAAATGCAAGGGAGACCATCCGTTTGATGAGCAAAGCTTTAAAAGTCGTTCCTTTAGACATTTTTACAGGAAAACAGATGGAAAAAAACAATAGAATTTGTTTATGATTTTCTTTCCTTTTGTGTTCTCAGTTTGCTTAGAGTGTGATCAGCCAATGAGCAGAAAACTCTAGTAAGAACTCAACCTTGTGCGGTCGTAGAAGCTGAAACTACTTTTAAAAAAATTTGATTAATTGCAAGTCCTATTTAGAGCAACTTGTACCATTGCTTCTCAAACAATAGAGGTGCAAAAGCTAACTAGCTATGTGAAACATATCGCTACTAAGGGCTGTTGTTGGCCTAGGACTAAAAGGATCAATACATGTAGATAGTTGTGCTCTCTAGCTAACACACTCCCATCGGAGGCAGCTGTGCTTTTTTTACTGCACCATCACATCATGTTGCTCTGTTCGCTTGGCTTATAATCCGTATTTTTTCAGCCAACGAACAGTATTTTTCTCTCACAACAAATTAGCCAATAGTACTTTTAGTCATGACTTATCAGCCATGCGAATAGGGCAATGTGCAGCCGACGTACATGTCCCGGCCATGTGAGCGTGACAATTCTGCTCTGCCTTTATAATGAGAAGACCGGACAAGATCACTATCACTTTCTTCAAACAAGACGACGAACCTAGCTGCGGATGCTGATGCGTATACCGTGACAAATCTGTCACCTTAGTGCTGTAAATTTGCAATCACTGTCATCGATCGACAACTTAACTTTCAATTTGTAATAATCAAATTCAAGTCAACATGGGCGAATGTGTAGCTGCCTTTTCTTATGTTGAGTTAACATCCCTAGCTAACTGTTAATACGCTAGCCCGATAACCTATACTCTGCATATAGCTAGGTTAAAGTCTTATGTAAGATGTAAAATATTATAGGTTTTTGAATTTAAGACCCATAATTAATCAAGATTTCTTATTTTTTTACTCTCTCTCTCTCTTGGAGCCCTGCCTAACAAACCCTTACTTGGAGGTATTTTTCCTACTCCTACCTTAATAATGGCAGAAGTGGGCACTTTAGGAATATTAGTGGTATTTTATAATAGCAAGGTAGTGGTACTTTATGGTGTATTTTTTTTTATAATAGTAGACACATCAAATGTGGAAATAACGGTCTATTTTAGTTTATTTTTAGTAATAATAGGAGTGGGTAATTTAGATACAAATTTAGGTGTTATGTTAGATGCATGATCCTTTGGAGTAACAGAGGTGTATAATCTAGATGTAAATTTAGAAATTTACTTTATTAAAAAAACTTGACCCCTCGGGTAAGACCTCCACGGGGCATCGATGAAAAGGAAAGAGATTTTTTCACAAGGGTTAGAAAAGGCCGCGAACCCTTTTTTTTATCTAGCACGTCTTGTGTGGATTAACATGGAGGTGATTAATTCTCAGCATATTGAAATAAAAACAAAATGTACCAAGATGGAATTGATGATTGGAGCCTCGCCGGCCTACGCATCACAACAAGTGGCTGGACGGAGCTTCACACCAATTTTCAGAACCAGCTCATGAAACCCCCGCAAGTGAGAA
The DNA here is from genome assembly GCA_904845875.1 of Miscanthus lutarioriparius. Taxonomy (NCBI): domain Eukaryota; kingdom Viridiplantae; phylum Streptophyta; class Magnoliopsida; order Poales; family Poaceae; genus Miscanthus; species Miscanthus lutarioriparius. The sequence goes on along the minus strand of CAJGYO010000003.1, from coordinate 43,594,775 downwards.
GTGAGAACACTCTGCAGCTCCGGGCACTTTCCTGGATACCCACACACCATCCAGCCGGCACAAAAGAGGCTCACATTGACCTGGTTTGTGCTGGAAATTAAACGAGAGAGGAAAAGACAGGCAGATAGGCGACACCGGAAAGGCAGGATCGTTGCCACCTTTTTCCAGAAGAAAAGAATGTGACAGCGGAATGATCCGTCGCGTTTAAATTTTCACTCAAAAAAGCGATCATCAAATTGGTGGACGACTTGGTTAAGGGGATGCTGGGAGCCTGGGATGGGTGGTGCTTCTGAGCCTTTTCTCCTTGTCTTCGCCTGACCTAGCGTTTGGATTCAGGAATCCCATGGCCGCTTTGAAACTGTGATTGGCCATCAGCATGGTGTCATGCGTAATCTTGTCAATAATGGCAGCAGAAAAGTATTGTCATTGTGCTGTGTTAGGATGGCTCGAATCATTAATCTATCTTTTACTTTCTTTCAGGTCGTTGTGAACTCTTAAAACTGAAGGTACTACTAGCTAGCTGCCTGCCTGCCTGAACCATGTAGAGACTACGCTCTGCTCACCTTTTGCCTCATGTCATGGATGAGTCCATTTCCTATTGTCATGTCATAACCTCTTAGCTAGCTAGGCTCTTACTGGCCCGAGTAGAAGATGGGAATTCAAAAGATTAGCTAAGATCCAGAGCAAAGTCAAAAGCTCTTGTTTCTAATTAATTTCTTTTTACCGGTCGAGCGATTTGACCTGCGGATGAGAATGTCCTTGCATAAACTTGCTGCATATATATATACATAAGCGGTGAAATTGATTGTCTTCTCTTTGTACAAATGACAAATATATATACACTGGCTGTTACACTTTCCATTAAACATGCAGAATAATAGATGAAATGAAAGCGACCAAGTGAACAACTTGAGACTTATTTTACTACAAGGCAATAACTCAGCAACATGATATTTCTGGACTTCAGTTCAGTGTTAGATATCCAAGTTGTTACCAACTTGACCTACGATATCCTATTCTGTCGATCTATAGAAGTAACCTGTTACTTATTTTTATTTATTTATCTCACGAATCTCATCATGAAAATCACTTAGGTAGTTAACAATGATGATTCACTCATTTGGATGTGACAGACGAGGTTAAACCAACTGAACTTGGCCGCGAAGTTCCTTTTGTCCTGTTCGCGAAATCAACTTGACCTATGTAAGTACTGAAACAGTTGACCAATGATACCGGTAAATTCTAGAAGGATATTCGAAGGGGCAAGTTTTCGACTGCACCCATTCAATGATTTTCACTTTCATACTAGAGATCAGTTACTGTCTGGATTGTTAAACCATATCATTGCGCCGGCCATGATTTTGTTAATCCTTCTAAATCGTCAGCAGAAAATGGTTGTGAACTTAGGATGAAGTCAACACTTTCTCTTCTTGTTATTTTGTCAATTTATATATATGCTAGTGAAAACACTGAGATAGACCTTAGAAACTTGTGATTATAAATGTCTATGTCGATGACCATGCAAATAGAAATTGGAGAGTGACCAGACTGTGCAAGATTTTAAATCCCTGATGGTGGGTTAGTGGCCTAAATATGATACTAGGGCTAGTCCCTTTCAGAAATCCAAGCTGCACTGAAAAGATGAAGTGCGTTAAGTTTTTATTTCTTTTTTTGAAAAAGATGTAGGGACAAATTTGCTTCACGTTGAGAAATTAACAAATCCAAGTCAATCGTGGAGCATCGTACATCAGAAAGGTTGATGATATAATATATATATAGCATGAGGCGACCTTTTCGTGCCTGTGTAAGATTTCTAGTGTTGTGCTATAGACAAAAGCAAGGACACAATTAATCAGTGTGGTCATGTGAAAGTACATACTAATCAGCTTGTCAATGATGGAGGAATAAGGGACCTAAAGAATTGTCCTGAGATGTTCTCCTAGGGCCAGGGGTAATTTGACAATTCGCCACACAGGGAAGGCAGGGAGTCAGGGGATATTTGCCACAGTTGCTTATGCTCGCAAAATATCCCTTCAAATTATACGTAGATTTTGTTCCAAACATTCATGATGCTTGCCCAATCATCCTTAGGCCGGGTAGGGTTACAAATGATTGACAGTTTGTATAAAAGTGCATCGGCAAAACGACTTGTGTTCCAGCAGTTTCGATACTGGATTAGATAAACTAGACCTATCTGATCTCTGGATAATCTTAGCAGCATGGTAATCAAGAGAGATACTAATCATATTAGCAGTACTATAATGGTCAATAATAGCAATGGGGATACACTTTGGATATTATGGTATCCACTGTGGTTACATCGAATTGATCGGGCAAGAAATGAATGCCAACACACCCATTCATTCCGCATGATCCCTGTATAATTCCTAGTTCCCCGCTTGGACATTTTGTTACAGTACAGGTTGGCCCAATCCAATCTACTCCTCCCTTGTAGAAGGAGCCATTCCTGCTGAAGGGCTGTCTGCGAAGTACTCCGGGTGTTTCAAGTTCACACCATGCTGCAGAGAGAAGTCTCATGTGAGTATCAGGGTATATAAGATCACAAATGGAGCAAAAGCTAATGTGGTGGAAAGTAGTCCAGTGACCATGGCCAGTAGTTAGGACTGCTTAAAAATGACTAAAGCCTAAAAATGCCATGTCCGCTGCAGTTATAGATCTCATTGCTGATATGCTGCATCATTGCTGATATGCTGCATCCGTCTTTAAAAAAATGATATCATTGTTAGGACTGCTCATTGGCTAAGGGAGCCGCTACTCTATTCCTAAGCCTAAACAGGATAAAGATTTTATGAATTAGGATTACATTTAGTAGTTACTCTATTCTTCCAGCAATGATGCCATGAGATGCTATTTAGGGATTTGGAAGACTGGAACTTCAAATTAGAGGTACTATAGAAGCACACCTTCAAAAAATCAGGATCTTTACCAAATCTAATTTCAAGGATGTCTGGATGGTGTACGCTGAAGAATCAATCTCTCTATCAGCATTATGAACTTTGTATATCATATAGAGCACAAAAATGATGCCCTTTGTGCAAGGTTTCAATATAACAGACTTATTTTGGAACATAAGAAAGAACAAAAACACCATCATCCTGCTTAATAGCACTGCTATGGTACAAAATATACATTGATTGATTACTAAAGGTCAACCGGAAAAGATAGTTTGCTGTGGACTGAAGATACACCACGGTTTTCGACGTAGCCTTAAGAGTTGTGCTAATCGGATTGCAAGATTTAGGCACACTGGGAAAGAGGAAATTTCACATTCCTGCAGGGACTACACTGTTTTTCAGTGAGATTCCAAAGGTGCTTACTTCTATGCATATAATGGTCTTGCCAATGGTTTTGCATAAACCATTAAAGCTATGGGTTTGTCACTAAGAATGTCAGAATATGCCATGTTGGATTGGCATTTTGAAATTTGATTTGCTGCTCCATTGATTTATTGATTGCACTATCCACTATTACACATTTAATTTAAATGGGAGATGAATTGTGACTTTAAATTTTAGCAACATCCACATCCCACTTTTCGTTCTTATACAATGACAGGAAGGTTGATGATTTTGGTTTAATCAGTACAGTCAAAGAAAACCATGCTAGTCTGGTATCCATGGCCTTGTATGTTTAGGTCCATGCAAAATGTCAATAACAGAAGATGGTGTGTACCTCACTCTTGCAAAAGATACACGTCATATGGGCACTGCCGCTGGGTTGCTGGAATTGACCATATCTAATCTAAAGGAACTGAATCATCATTAAGATCTCCAACTGGTGCAGCACATGGTATGTGCTTAAATATCTATCCTGCATTGTTAAGTTTTTGTTCATGTGCTCTTTTCTTAATTGACGCTAACAGTTGGTTGTTCCTTACGAATTTTTGGAAATTTGTGAGGACCAAGAGCATATCAAACTGGATCTACATAACTGTTTAAGTTTAAGAAAACAGTGCGGAGATTCAATTTCAAATCCTGACAAAACAGATAGTTGTAGTGTCTAAACCAAATAATGTACTCCTGAATGATTTTTCTATCAAGAATACAGAAGATTTGCCCAGCTGGTTTGAATACAAAAGATAATAAACGGTAAGCTGCTGCCAACAAAAAAAGTAAAAGTGCAAACTGCAGAATTAAATGGAAACATGGTCACCTCACGCAAGGCTTTAGAAAGATCGTCCATGGTTAATACAAGACGTCTATCCTGAAAATGACATTTTTTAAGAAAATGTGACAAGTAAACAGTAAGGATACTAAACAAGATTTATCGCTAGGAACATGAAAAGTTCAACTACTGAGTAAATACACCTTAGGCTGTTTGCTCTTATTGTCTTTGATAGGTGCCGCTACCCTAGCCTTGCAGTGCCTAGTTCAAGGGAAAGAAAAATGTAATACCAAAATTAGTGCACACAACTACAGAGTGTATAATGCATATTGCTAAAAAATTCTTAAAATAGTTTGCTACATAGTGAAGAGCATAGAGTGTCATACACTGACCAAAAAAACACAAAATAAGACCCTAGCAAACTTGCACAATAACACAATATAATCCGAAAATGGCACAAGAATGTTTAAGCTTCAAAGTTCAAACCTTCCCACCCTCCCCTCCTTGTAATGAATATGTTTATCCATGGGATTAGTAAATCACAATGCCTTTCAGTTATGGTTGTTCCCCTCCCCTTCCTCATCTTGTAACAAGTTTTTCCATCATAACTCAGGCCCAACAGCTGAACAAGGTGAATTCCATTGTCACCTCTTCTACTCATTTTAGCGGTCCTTTTCTAGAATGCAGCTCAGCTGCCATGTGCTGCCCTAGGCTAACTGTGATCGCCAGACCACTGCCTGCTGAATGGGCATTCCGGGTCATGTCATGCTAGGTGCCTCTGAGTCTCTCCACCAGGTGCTACCGCACTAGCCTGCTGCCACTACAATTGCAAATTGCAGCTTGCTATGGCACATGATGTGAAACTCACGATGATTGATCAAGCATCCTTTAGTTAACTAGGTATGCTTTTAGTTGTTAACTCATGATGATGATACCCAAAAAAAAAACTAATTGACCTGTTTTCTAATTTCAGTATCCTTAGTTATTCATCACTTGATTAGCCAGGCCACATGAATAATGAGCTCCATCAGTAATATAAGTATCTTGTATGTTTTTTTTTTAAAACTTTGAAGAAGACAATTGCGTGTTACACTGTTACCCCCCCTTTGGATTTCCATTAAAGAAACCAAGCCTCAGCTGGTATATTACCTGTTTATGGAAGTAACTTGACTGCACAAAAATAGGGGGGAAACATTAATATTTTTTAATTTTGCCCGTTGTAAGCTATAACACGAAACTCTATTGTCACACTGAACTAAATGTCATTATACACTATTTCTAGCTTAACTTGCTAACATGCACCCTGCACAAGACAACTTAACTGTAAAATGAGGATAGGTCTCACAAGTCATGAATCAAGTGAGTAATACAAGCACATCCATTATGTATCAGAACATAATCCTTTAACAAAAACGAACTCCTTTAATGAACAGAACCCTCGGAGGGAGTCAGTGGATGCAGAGCGATCCATGGAACCCTTGGCTAGTATAGAAAGTTCCAAGAGAGATCACACTATATTTTTAGACAACAAAGAAGGAGGAATATTCTTTTCTACCAAGAAATATCCAAAGGACTAATCCATCACTATGGTGGCATGGTAAGTTTGCGAGAGCAGCAGAGAGCGAACAACGTAGTTACAACTATCAAAAACGCAAATAAATGATTTTGATTGAAGCCTACTAAACCTGCAAAACCAAACCAAAACATGGAATTGCACAGAAGATTTGAATTGATGTGGAAGAAACTGTTTTATTCTTGAATATGCTATCATTGATATTAAGAAGGTAATCCTTTACTTTGTAAAAGACTATGAATTTACTCACTGAAGAGAATCGCTAGCAATGTCCGAAAGGAACTTCTGGGTGGCTACAGCAACCAGTCTTGTTCTGTAAAACACGAAATTAAACTATGTCAGCAAGAAATCAAGTAATTTGTGTTTCTAACTTTAAAGATTCCATGGCACTGATCAAATCTCAGCTTACTACTATTCATCGGGGAGAGAGATTGGAAGAGCACTCACAGGCGAAGGTCGGGGCAGTGGAACCCGCTGCGGCCGAGGTAGTGCTCCACCAGCTCGTCGGGAATCTTCCACACCACCAAACCAAGCATCAGGGCTAAGCCATTGACAGAAAAGTAGAGAAGACGAGGGAAACGGCGGCACCATACCGTGGGGGTGTAGTCCATGAGGGATGAGAGGAACTCAGTGAGCGCAGCCTCGTCGTCGTGCCGCCCGTCCCCACCTCCACCCACTCCTGGACCCATGCCCCCGCCAGGGCCTCCTGCGCCGCCGCCGCTGTTGCTGCTCATCATCCTAGGCCTCTCACGTTCTGCCACCTCGCTGACCCCACCGCGCAATTAGCTGGTAAGATCCGAAGGGTAAGAATTGGCGAAGATAGCAAATAAGAAGAGAGTGGCGGAACAAGGATTTTTGCATAGGGTATGCCGGACCAAAATTTCTATATGCAAACCGGTAAAATCCATTTAGCAATTCAGTAAAGTACCATAAAAATTGCCCCACAATTTGGTACACAACTACTAAATAGCATAATAATAAGTCTTAAATTACAATACAAACATTTTAAACAACATACTAATAGCTTGAAATATGCATGATATAGAATCTTAAAGATCATATATAATTACAAGGCAATCATCACTACTTATCAATGAATGTGACAACGCAATCATCCAAAAGACTATCATTGATCTTATTTTTCGGTTAATTTCTACAATTGTACTACCTACATGGCTACATCTATAAGCTACAACAAAAATATCAAATTAGATTAGAGAAAGATAGGGTTAGGGATTTGGGGACCTTGAAAGGAAGAAGAGAATGGAAGGGAAGAGGCTTCTTAGTTCTGACAGATGTGCCGCCGACGATTCCTCCTTCCGTCCGGAAACCGGGCGTCACCGCGTCAGCGGCTCGGGGCGGGGGGGCGGCGCTGTGCTTCGCGGACTGCGGAGGCCGGATGCGGAGCCGCGGAGAGCTGAAGACGGCGGACCGGGGGCTGGGGGAGGCCGCCGGCCAGGTGGGAACCGTCCAGCCAAGCAGCCGGGGCGGCGCGCCGGCGTCGCTGGGGGACTCGCGCCGGTGTCGCTGGCGGACAGGAGTCGCCGAGTCGGGCGTGTCGGCGTGAATGGCCTGCGTGCGGTCTTGTTTTTCTTTGAGGCCTGTGTTCCGTTAGAAAGATAGTCATTTGCTACCACTAAAAAGTTGAGACGCAACTAGATATCATGACATTTTAAAAAGATAGTCATTTTCTAGCACTAAAAAGTTGAGGCGCAGCCAAATATCATAACACATTAATTTTTTTTCCTCCCAAGCCATTTTGTCCACTTTTCTATCTAACGGTGTCGATGTGCGTTGAAAAAAGTCCCAAATGTATGCCCTCACCTCATTAACCAAACGAGATGTGTAAAGTTTAACAGAGGCTATCGGGAAGATTTACGAGATGTGTAAGAGCCGATGCTGCTTGACGGCGATGGGGACCAGGCCGAGGTCGACCGGTTCCTCCGCGCCGTCGATGACCTACGCCGGCGACGACCTCCGCGTCGTCGAGACCTCCCCGCCGCCGCCGCCGACGAGGACGACTCCGTCTCCTCCTCCATCGGCCGCCGCAGCACCGCCTACCGCTCGCTCCGGAGCATCCGCGAGATCGACCTGCTGCCCAACGACGCCGTCGCGGACCTCCGCGCCATCGTGTCCCACATGGCCGCCGCCAGGTACGGCCACGAGTGCGCGCAGGTGTATGCCTCCGTCCGCAAGCCCACCGTCGATGCCTCCCTGCGCCGGCTCGGCGTCGAGCGCCTCAGCATCGGTGACATCCAGCGCCTCGAGTGGGACGCCGCCGTCGCGGGCCGCCATGTCGCGAGCAGCAGGAAAAGGAAGAAGGCGGATCTCCGGTGGGCTCGGCGGTGCAGGTCCGACGGGTGCGCGTGCGGGCGACCTCTGCCCCGGCCATGAAGATCTCGCTGGCCAGACCCTCAGCTCACGCTGCTCTTCTTGAGGAGGAAGAAGGTGCTAGGTTGCTGACAGCTTGGCCCCACCGAAGAGAGAAGGGATAGGATTATGGGAGAAGGGTGTTTTGGATATTGTCACCGATCGGGTCCACGTATCAGGGCTGTCAAACGGTGAAAATCAAACAGAAGGTGGACGGAATAGCTTGGGAGGCAAAAAAAAAGTGTCATGGCACCTGGGTGTGTCTGAACTTTTTAGTGGCATGTAGGAAAGGGTCATCTTTTTTAATGATACACAGGTAAAACCCTCTTTTTCTTTAGGTTATTTTGATCGATGCTATTACAATTTTTCAACTTATAAGATACACCACTACAATTTAACTATTCGAAGTATTGCCATTATAATTCTTCTATTGTCTGAAATATGCCACTTTATACGTTTTTTATGCTGTTGGACCCACCAGCAGACCAACTGAAAGCTCTAGTTTGATTTTGGTGAATTGATGAAACCCTAAGCGCTAATCTAGTTTATCAAGATATCATGAAATAGGTAGCACATTCCAAGTGGTAAAGCAAATGAAGATCATGACATGATGATGGTGATACCATGGTGATGATCAAGTGCTTGGACTTAAAAAGAAGAAAGAGAAAAACAAAAGGCTCAAGACAAAGGTATAAATTGTAGGAGTCATTTTGTTTTGATGATCGAGACACTTAGTGAGTGTGATCACATTTAGGATCAATAGCCGTACTACTAAGAGGGGTAAAACTCGTATCGAAATACGGTTATCAAAGTGCCACTAGATGCTCTAACTCATTGCATATGCATTTAGGATCTAGTGGAGTGCTAACACCCTTGAAAATGTTTGTGAAAATATGCTAACACATGTGCACAAAAGTGATACACTTGGTGGTTGGCACATTTGAGTAAGGGTAGGAAACTTCACCGGCGGAGTGTCTACCCGTAGAGTGTGGACAGTCCGACGGTGGCACCAGCGCCCTAGACAGAAAAGATGGAGGTCACTAGAGGTGACCGGACGCTGGCCTCGGTTGGACCGACGCGTCCGGTCAGTAGAAGCAGCGAAGACGCCGGCGCTGGTCTCTAACCGGATGCTGGGTCACTTAGTGACCGAACGTTGGAGGGGTGCGTCCGGTCCTGCTGATGTGGCAGCGCATAGAAGAGTCACCGTGTGACTGGACGCTGCATGAGTCCGGTCGAGCATGACCGGACGCGTCTGGTCATAAAAAGTCGTCTCTAGATGCTTACTGGAAACGACCGGACGCTGGGGTTCAGCGTCCGGTCACTTTGAGCTGCTACGTCTGGTCGTCACTTGACCGTTGAGATCGGGCGATCGACATTTGAAGAGAGGAGACACGTGGCACGCATCGCGTGACCGGACGCTGAGGTCCAGCATCCGGTCGATATGACCGGAGCGTCCGGTCACTCCGTGTTGTGCCCAGTGAAGGGATACAACGGCTCTATTTCGTGGGGGCTTCTATTTAAGCCCCATGGTCGGCTCAAACTCACTCTCTTGGCCATTTGCATTGACATAGCAACCTTGTGAGCTTAGCCAAAGCCCTCCCACTCATCTCCATCATTGATTCATTATCTTTATAAGATTGGAAGAGAATCCAAGTGCATTGCTTGAGTGTTTGCATCTAGAGACACTTGGTGTTCGTGTTTCGCTGCGGGTTTCGCTTGTTACTCTTGGTGGTTGCCGCCACCTAGATGGCTTGGAGCAGCGAGGATCGTCGAGCGGAGGTTGGTGATTGTCTTCGGCTCCGATCGTGGTGATTGTGAGGGGTTCTTGACCTTTCCCCGGCGGAGAGCCAAAAGGTAATCTAGTGAATTGCTCGTGACTTATGTGATCCTCATCTTGTGTTAGTTGTGCGGCACTCTATTGAGGGTTTGGCGTGTGATGCCAATTAGCGCGTAAACCTCCAAGTGAGTGAATCGCTACAACGAGGAGTAGCTTGCCGGCAAGAAAGTGAACCTCGGTAAAAATCATTGCGTTCATCATTTGATTCCGAGGTGATTGGTCTTCATTGATATTGATTATTGTGATTGATTGGTTTACTCCTCGACACGACGGTATAACTATCTTGCTCTCTCTCTTTACATAACACAAACTTGTTATTAAGCTCTTTAGTGTAGCTAGTTGTGAGAGCTTGTTAGTTTGGTTAGTGTGGCTCTTTAGTTAGTCTTTGAGAGCACACTAACTTAGTGTAGTGCCATAGCTATTGTGTGGTTAGAGACAATAGAAATTAAAATTGTGGTAGGTGGCTTGCATTTTTAGTAGGCTAGCGCAACACTTGCTTCGTCTCATAATTATCTAACCGTTTTGTTAAGTGTTGTTGTAGAATTTTTAATAGGCTATTCGCCCCCCTCTAGTCATTAGGACCTTTCACCAACCTTGTTTCATATTGACTAAAATGCCCCTGTCCCTCTCTTTCTCCCACATCACTAACACGTGGGCTCTAGTGTCATCTTGTTCCTCTCCTCCCCTCACTGGTTCGGGTCCGCATGCAGCCACACTCATGTGGGCTCCGTGGCCACCTACTCGACAACGGCTTCAGCTCCAACTCGCTCATTGAGGACATCTCCCTGAGCTAGAGGCGGCGCTGTCCGGCACCGCCAAGAAGCCGCGCCGATGGTGCAAGGCGTGGAGCCGGGCGCAGGAGCGGTGGCCCATCCGATATCGTCGACCGTTCGTCCGTGGCCGGACTTCCGCGTCCACGGAGCCAACCCCCAGATACAGCGGTGCAATAGCAACATGAGCGCACGCAGGCGCGCAACTCATTTAGCAGCAACAACGATGGGCTCGACAGCTCCAGGCGCAGCTACGGGACGCTAACGGCAATGTGAGGTGGAGAGAGGAGCCGCAGGTGCACACGCAGGCGTAGTTGGAGCGGAACCGCAGCGCGCGCTACTCGCTCGGGTGTGGCACCACGGGCAATGGTATGTTGCGGTTCTACCTGACGTCGATGCGGAGCGGCAGCAGGCGGCTGCGCGAATGCGCCCTGCCGAGCAAGGGCGAGCCCGGGCGGCCGCTGGCGACGCAGTCATTCGCGCGGATGCGTGCTCTGCTTGTACTAGGCGGGCTACGGTGTCAGTATAGGTTCCTCTACCAATCTACATGTTCCTCGGCCGTCCAAGGAGAGATGCAGCCCGCTGGCGCTGGCGTCGACCTTGTGCCCGCACTAGAGTCCGATGGTGCTCCGCGCTCGTGCCCGTGCCGGTCTCGCCAAAGTACTCGGCTGCACGACCCCATGATTCCCGCCGCCGTCGTTGTGCACCACCACGCCGACGTGCAGCCTCGCAGCCACTCGCGCCTCGCCGCCGCTCACGCTCGCGAGCTTGGCCGCCCGCATCGACGGTCCGACGCCATGGCCGCAGCTCGCCTACCTGTGGCGTCGACCGCTTCTGCGCCTCCCAACTCCGCGCTAGCCTCCCGCCTCGTTGCAGGCCGGTCGCTCGCCGCGTCAAGGAGGCCCCCCGCCATGGCCGACCACGCGGCGCGGACGGCGTTGGGCGCAGCGGGGCATCTCGCTGGAGGCCTGGAGAGGAAAGTAAGAAAGAAGGTGACAGGTGGGGCCTACACGTCAGTCACATGAAGTTTGAGAAAGATATAGGGGTATTTTGGGTAATATGAGAATACAGTTGGCTGCAGGAGGACCCAACGTCTTAGAAGTGTACAAAGTGGCGTATTTCAGATAACGAAGGAATTATAATGGCATGGTTCCAAATAGATGAACTGTAGTGGCGTGTCTTAGAAGTTGAAAATTTGTAATGGCACCGATCAAAAATAAACTTTTTCTTTTGTTTAGTAACTCCCCAAAACTTTACACCCTATCACATCGAATGTTTGATACATACATGTAGTATTAAATATAGACTAAAAATAACTAATTGCACAGATTACGACTACTTTGCGAGACGAATCTTTTAAGTCTAATTAGTCCATGTTTTGATAATAAAGTGCTACAGTACACACATGTGCTAATGACGTATTAATTAGGCTTAATAAATTATTTTCGCGGTTTTGCTGACGGATTCTGTAATTTATTTTTTATTAGTATCCGAACACCCCATGCGACACCCTATGTAATATCCGATGTGACACCCTAAAACTTTACACCCTGGATCTAAACACCACCTTAATTTTTTTAGACAAAATAGCACTTGTTAGACTGTGCTAGCCCAAGCCCTCGGACGGTGCGGCCTCTTTATCAGGATATTTAACTTTTTAGCATTATAACGGATGATGACTCCTTAAATAATATTCTATGGATTGACGATACGGTTTTAGCAGCAGAGAGAGAAAATTGATAGACATTTGCCACTTTTGCTTATGTGGCACACCAGCACTATAGTCCGCCTTAAATCCGAGTCAACAGCCTTAGATAAAATGACCACTCCTGCCCTGGCTTCTCTATTCTCCCTCCTCTCCGTCCCCCATCACTGACACGCGGGCCCCACAAGTCAGATTCTCTTTTAGCCTTCAACCATCACCATGCAGCTAGTGAAGGGAATGAGCTCGGCCACGCCGCGGTGCGTCGTGCTGCCGTCCACGGTGACGCGCGGTGCTCGCCGCGTGCTTGTCGTCTTCGCCGTGACCATAGACACGGAGAGCCCCGCGCCCTCGACTGCATGGTGTGCCTCGAAGTCGAGCCTCGGGGCACTCGTGGTCGACCACGAACCCGTCGAGGACACGGCGGGGGCCGTAGAGATGCTACGGTCCAACCGGATGCTCGACACCGCTGCCATTGCCAGTCGTGTGTCGCTAACCTATGCGGCCTCGACGTCCTCGCGCACGGGCTCCAGGTCCTGGAACGTCACGCGTTTGCTGCTCCTCTCCAGACCGCTGTCGCCCATCGCGCTGCCTGAGGACGCCGACGCCCAAGACCAGCATGGTGCCCGCGCACCGGGGTGGCTCCATGATCTTGGCGATCCGTACGCCGTGATTTGCTCTTGAGCCACGTCATATATGCTTGGCCATGTTGTGCGCTCGGCCACGGCTCAGGCTCGTCCTCTAATGAAGGCGCTGCAGTTCGGATCTGGCGTCGCCCTTCCTCGGCTCCGGCGGGCGTGACCCATGCTCTGCCACCCTTCCCCGGCTACGACGAGCGTGGCGGCTTCGGTGGGCGTGGCGGTGCCAGCGGCCGTGAGGATGACTGGCTGCGCTTGCTGCAGCAGCCACTCGAATGTCTTGTCGTCGGACTTATAGCCGAGCTCGCGCTCATCCTTCCAGAACGCCTTCGAGCACGTGCACCCCAGGGTGGCCTCGCTACCTAGTGCGGCGGCCACATGCGCCGCGAAGCTGGTGGACGTGACGATCTCGGCGAGGGGTACGTCGACGAGGGCGTCCCAGTCCCCAGGGCCTGCGGCGGCAGAGCGTAGCAGGGGTGCTCCGCCGTGGGCTTCCGGAGCAGGCCGACCTTCAGATAACGTCGAAGACGGCGAGGCGACAAGCAGAAGCACGAACGCCGCCGCGTTGCGGAAGATCATGGCTCTGAGGAGCCCCTCGCCGACCTCGTACGAGCGTGCCGAACACGGGCTTGAATCGTACGCACGCCGTGCTCTGCTCTTAGCCATGACATCTCGATGACGTCGTATGCGCTCTTTTTCCCTTTAAAAATTAAAGAAGAAATATCTTGAAAATACAATTATACATATATCAGCCAACAGCTATCCTGAGCCGTCCATTCTTTAATATATGGCATAGGCGAAAGTAAGAGAGAAAGGGCAGCATGGTATTTTTATAGCTTGTTTCTATCTCTACTACTAAAATCATATCAGCAGTTGTAAGAGTGCTATATGAGGAGTCGCCATCCGTTACCGTGGTAAAAAATTAAATATCATCTCTTTTACCCTGTTCGTTTGATCGTATCAGCTATGCTTATCGGTCATAATAGAGTGTTTTTCTCTCGCAATAAAATCATCAGTGGGTTATAAGCCAAAGTAAACAATCAAGCGAACACTGTTTATCCATTCGCGCCGCGCGCTCGTGCTCGCGACACGCAGTGTTCGGCGGCAGTGGCGAGCGGCGAGAGAAGAAATGATGCTGATAAGGCCGCCGCGGTTTCTCTCCCCCTCGCCCACGCCAGGGCCGCGCGAGCCCCGCCTCCACCGGCCTCTCGATGCCTCCAGAATCTTCTCCTCCCCTCGCCCCCCCGGTCGCCGCTCCCGCCCGCGCCCCCGGCTCGCCTCTCCGTCCACCGACCTCCACCGCCTCACTGCCCGCATCGTCGACCTCACCCGCCGCAGGCAGCTCGCCCAGGTTTGCCTCGCGTGCTCTCCTTCCCCATCCACTCCTCCGGCGGTCGAATTTTTCTGTTTTTTTGCTAGTGCCGAGTGCTGACCTGGGTTGTGCGGTGCAGATCATGGAGGAGGTGGAAGCAACGCGGCGTCGTGTGCGCGGGGGCGGGTTGCTGAACACCATCGTCATGAACGCGGTTCTAGAGGCCTGCGTGCGCTGCGGCGACGTCGACCGCGCGCTCCGGCTCTTCGAGGAAATGCGCGGGCCCACGGGGTGTGGTGTCGACGGTGTCTCCTACGGCATCCTGCTCAAGGTATGCGATTGCGGTATCTGTTAATGCACGCAACCGTGACACTTGCAAAAACTCATTTGGTCAGTTGTTTGTTCTAACTGGTTGAGTAACGATGGAATTGTGGAGATGAACTGAAGAAACACCTTAGTCCAACAACATGACCTATCCTGAAAATGATAAGGATGCATATCCAGTGAGTCCTGTTTGGCATTGATGGAAGAGAAATAGCATGCATGCTTAATTCTTATACTCGTCTTTGTTTACTAATTGTTTGCTGAGGTTGGTGTGGCACCAATTTGCTGGACTCCCTGCGATTTGTTAGTAAATGTTTCATGTAATTTGTACACACGGATACTTAATTATCCGTCTGTTTTGGCCAAAACCAGTTGTAATATTAGTGGTCTCACCGGTCATCCAAGCAGCAAAATACATTTTGGGGTGGAAAAATATCCGAGCTCGTAATTTACAAGGGTTTTTGACTGATTGCCTGGCCTCCAAACAGACCCTTAAGGGGTGTTGCTTTGGATTTTGAAGGGCCTGTGGCAGTGCAATCTATCGGGCGGCCTACGCTGTGACTGGGCCTAGCTACATTCGGATACATTATACAGTCTCTCTATTATTTTTGTTATAATTTGCAAATATATTGTTATACATATATCATATCATACCTTAAAACGGTACACCAGAACGGGCCGGTACCGGTAGGTTCCATTCCAAGAGAAAAACTGGAATGACTTTGGGAATGAAATTGACAAGTATGATCCAGCACCTACTCATGACGTGCGTATTTGCCAGAGTTTCGTATTTCGGCACCAGATATTCAGTTGCTACAGTCTACAAGAGTTAACATCCAGTCTGGATGGAAGGTGTTTGTGGATTGGCGGTGCAGGATAGAGGGATGAATTAGCAAGGCCATGTGCAAGATGTTTAACTCCCTCGTCATTCTTGGCACCTGAATGATCTGGAAGCAACGGAATGAATGACATTGTCTTCAACAATGGCTCACCCTGGATACAGGCAGTAGATGAGGAGATACACTTGCGCCTTCTGGCGCTAAGGACCTGATGTCACTGGAGGCCAGTAGAGGCTAGATAATTTGGCTGGGATCATTTTGTATTAAAAAGGGAATGGATGTAATCTGAAAAACTAGCTGTATCAAACTCTTTTCTTCTTAACACAATGACACACAGTTCTGCGTATTTTCAAGGGGAAAACATGGTTACGAAGAAACATGTGTTAATGATGCTTAGTGGCTTGCCCTTGAATAAGATACATAGATGTATGTTGTAGCCTTGATTGTGTGTTATACAGCTATTCCTTTTCCTTTCTGAAGAAATAGTCAAAGGGCCTCTAGTCCAACTGGTTAGAGCGTCCCGGCGGCACTCCTCAGGTCCTGGGTTCGACTCCCCGTGGGAGCGAATTTCAGGCTAGGGTTAAAAAAATCCCCTCGTCTGTCCCACGCCAAAGCACAGGTCTAAGGACCGGCCCGTTCTCACAGGGCGGCGGTGCCGCTGTGTAAGGGTGGGGCAGGGGTTCGGGGGTTTTCTGGGCCTGCGTGAGAAGGTCTTCTTCTTAATGCAATGCCTAGGGGTGGTCATACCCTCGCAGGTCCAGTATTTTTTTTCTGAAGAAACAGTTTTGCTAACCAAGAAATAAGCACCTTTCTGAAATCTGTAGGTATCCACACTACTAAGGAAACTTGTAAATTGTAATGGTCGATTCAGGAATCAGGAGCCCTCCTATGGTTGCTTTCTCAGTTCCCTATGAAAAATCAGAAAAGTGGTCCATTGTATCTTTCTAACCAGAAGCAGTTCGTTCATGATAACTTCAGGGCATTTTACACTACAAGGCCTACTAGATCTATCTAGGAGCAGTTACAGTCCGTCTATTTCTTAGACTTAGATTCTAGGCAGTTTTTTGAGCTTGTGTGTGATTATAATTTGAATTCACCAATATTCTATCAACTAAAGTCTTAAATGATCTATTTGTCTGAAAAACAACAGTGTTATTATGTTTCATTTTTTTTCTTTAAAGTAAGGTGGTAATTTTCCAACTCGTACAGAGTTGTCTACTCTTTTATGCCCCTATACAACTTTTATCAAATGTACATCTCAGATTGTCTGAATGCTCACCATGTTAATCACCAACTGCCTTCTTATTGTTCTGTTCAGGATTTTGTCCTTTAGAATATGTTGTTGTATCCTTTGTTGAATGGACTGATATTTAAGGGCATATTTGTAATCTGTTTGTTTGCAGGATATATATGATCAATCCTTTTTTTTACCCAAGTACATTCTGCTAATTGCTCCAATTTAGGAGCTTATGGAATCTTTATGTTTGAAATATTTATGTATTACACTGCTTTTCATTGAAGGGCCTGGGTGTAGCAAGAAGGATTGATGAAGCATTCGAAATACTGGAATCAATTGAGAAAGATTCTTCCATTGGGAGCCCCAGGCTCTCTCCTCATCTCATTTGTGGTTTTCTAAATGCCCTTATTGAAGCAGGTTGGTACAAGATTGATCATTTAATCTTCCACAGTACTAGAGTTTGTTTACATTCCTTCCACCAAAGAAATTCACCTCTATCCTGAACAGTTTTATTCTTCATTAAACTGCTGATTCACCAAACCCAACTTAGCATCAGAACATCAGTCCAGAATTCAAAATTATCTTGCCTTGTTCATGGGAAACTCTAATCCTTGGGTCTAATTCTACACAATACATATCCACAGTGATGCCCATTAGTGTGGGTTAGATTCTGCTTAGGGGCTGTTTGGAAGGGTGGTTTTGGACTAAAGACCGTTGTAAATCACAAGTCTGGAAAATAATATGAGCTAATCTGTAAAAGCATGTTTGGATGGTGGGTTAGACTACTAAATCGTTCAGATTGGATCTTTACATCTGGAAAATTAAAAACCTTCTCCCGAGCTCTGACTGAAAAAATCGACAATTATCGGGCACATCTGGTTCGCAAACACATCTCCTGCATGATAGCATCGTGGTTGTGAAGTCCGCCGGCACCGGCCGTCATTTGTCGCTTGCTCACCCATACCAATCCATCATCTGCTGCCGCCGCCACCTTCTAGCGCATTGATTCGACTCCCATCTGTAGCAATGCCTCTCTTCCTCTTTATCACGACACGCCTTGACTCACGCAGTCGATCAGACAGCAAGTATCGGGATGACTTGTGCTGCCGAGCCCTTGACGGCTGAGACGCTGAACCAACCATGGAGGCAACAACTATCACATCGGTTACAGCGACAAGCCTATCGATTCATCATCGCGCACTGCACTTAGTTCTTGTGATCTGCATTGCTTGTAGCAGATGGTAAGTTTGTCCCACGGTTTTAGCTTTTCACTGTGATTTGGAATTCTGCTCCCTTCTCTATCGATGATGATTTTGCAAGGATGGCGTTCCCATTGATAACATTGACAGCGAGCTCTTCCTGCAAGCCCAAATTGATGCTTTGTTGTGAACTTTCTGTGGCCTGTGCCTCGATTTGAGTTCTAATCTGAAACTTTGTCCAGTGTTGCTCTCAAAACTGAAGTTTGGTCTGATATTTTACTATGCTTTGTTTTGATATTTCAGTGATTGATGCAATGGTTATTCTCACTAGCTTACTCTGATTTCTATGGTTAAATAACTTTTCCTTCTTGAGCATGATGTAGAAGGGAGAGAATTCAATGCATCGCAGTTGTTTGCAGATTCAAATTACTTGCACAACCTGGACCAATTGGAATAGTAATTCTGCATGTGTGTGAATGTTATCTGCACTTCTGACTCAGCAGATATTTGCATAGCTGGTCCCCCCACCCAAACAGCAAGTTTACCAGTGAAAAATTTTACCTCTGTATCCTTGTGCATAACTAATTGCAGATGGAATGCCTTGTGATAAACAATACAATGTTTCCAAACAGGGCCTTAGTGTAAATGTGTTATGTGCAGATACTAACTAGTATAGACGAAACTCAAATAAGTATAACAAGATGAGTAATAATCACTTAAAGTATTAACTCTATTTACTTATTGCCTGGATATAGTTGTTTTCATCATTCCCAATTTCCCTTGTGTAGCTGGGACTAAGCTTGACAGGAATTGGACAATTATGCCCATTTGTGTATTACTAGATTTGTTTTTTTAAACGCGCAGGGAGCTGCGTATCATTATATTAAGAAGAAAAAGGAGTCAAAGTGATTCATACAAGCCCAATAGGGTCGGGTTTACAAGTAAGAACTCACCAATGAATACTAAAAGGTGGCCAACAAACTGCCTACACGCCCAGGTTATGGCCAAATGCACTGAGGCCTTTGGCCCCTGCCTTACACCATATTTTTGCTGCATCTGTCCTGCACTAAAGCATTGGGACTAGGAGAGGCCCCCTCAAAAATGTTGGCCGGGAACCACACAATAGAGTCTCAGATTTGGAACTGCCAGAGGGCAGCTTGGCACTAGGCCGCTTGTTGGAATTGAAAGTGCAAACTTGGGGATACAAGAAGGTCCAGCACCACTGCTACTTATAGAGCAGCTGGTCTACCTGCTACATCATATTCTAACCACTAAAGTGGATGCTTAGCGTATTCCTAATACCAGGCTTAATAGCCGAAACTTTGACAACGAATAGTAAGATACATAGAGAAAGCACTAAACTTAACTCTCAAAAAACACATCTATTCCAAGGCTTCCAAATCCACCAAGCAACCAACACAACTAAAGAATTGGATCCCTTTTGATGCTGTTTATCCCAATGCTGCAGAACTTGGCACCACCAAATAATAAAGTTAGAATCAGTAGGCCCTGGTGTTTTGTGCTGCACGCCAACTAAAGATAAGACTGAGAACCACTCTGTTATTGAAAACACTGTTCTACAGCTTCACTATTCTACAAATACTCTCCACTCACGTTTCTGCAACTTCATTTATTAATGGAATTGAACTTCAACTTATCCAGGAGATATGAGGCGTGCCAATGCTCTTGTCGCCCGTTTCCGCAAGGTCCTTTATGAGGGTCACTCTGTCTTACTATACAACTTACTGATGAAGGTAAAAATATTGTTATTTTGTTTTAAGCAAGTCACTATTGTAACTACATAATTTTTTGAACTGAACATACTCCAGGGGTACATTAAAAGCAACTTCCCTCTCGGAGCTTTGACTGTTAAAGACGAGATATTGCGTCAAGGGTTGAAGCCTGATAGATTGACCTACAATACCATCATTTCTGCCTGTGTAAAATCAGCAGAGATTGATAAAGCTATCCGATTTCTTGAAGATATGAAGGTGTCACACAAGTGTTGGGAAGGCCAGTTTTAGCCACAAAATTGTTTTGGTATACAAATAGTTGCATCGTGTAACAAAAATGAATTGATTATATTACAATGCAGGAAGAAGCTAATAAGGAAAGTAACCCTGAACTCCTTCCGGATGCTGTTACCTACACAACATTACTTAAGGTGTGCTGCCTGCTAGTGCCCAGCAGTTAGTGATAACAATTGCTGGCTTCTGGCTACACTCTCCTTTCATTTTACATTATTAAGCAGTGATACTGTAGTGCTCTTGCACTGCATTGTTAGATAATAGTAGAGGCTACACTCTTCTTTTGTTGATAACTTGACATGATCAGAAATTGACATTTGAGTGGTTGTTACACAACATTCTTTTTTGCTCATGAGAATGCTTCATAATTGTCGAAAAAGAAGACGACATTGCCTTCTGAAAAATAAAAAAATGTGATACAGCCTTAAAATTGAGAAACATAATTGGATTTCTGAAGGATGCCTTTTAGACCTCCTGAACAAGTAGTTTGATCACTGTTGTGTTTGCTATCATTTTTGGTTACTTAATTTTACAAGTCAACATCCTGCAGGGTTTAGGAAATAACCGGGACCTTTATTCAGTTTTGAATATTGTTGTGGAGATGAAATCTTCATTGATATCACTCGACAGGACTGCATACACTGCAATGATAGATGCCTTGCTAGCTTGTGGGTTCATTGATGGTAAGCTCTGTATCATCTTTTTAGTGGCACAATTTTCACACAAACACTACAGTGAATTTCCCTAAAAAACACTACAATGAATTTGCATATTGGAAAAATAACATTGGGGTCTGACTAATAACTAACTGTAACCTAGCACCCACTTTTCATCCTCACATTTCATTTATTTTCCAATTGACACTTCTTTGCAGCGTTTCAGCATTTAGTTTTCCTTTGACGCTAACAACTGACCTGCAC
Source organism: Miscanthus lutarioriparius (assembly GCA_904845875.1). NCBI lineage: Eukaryota > Viridiplantae > Streptophyta > Magnoliopsida > Poales > Poaceae > Miscanthus > Miscanthus lutarioriparius. Next base: position 43,573,902 of record CAJGYO010000003.1, on the reverse strand, counting down.
ATTCTTATTTTTACCCTTCTATATCCCAGTTGCCCAAGCAGCATATCCCATCTAAATTATCAAAAATGTTGAAACTTTTCTTGGTATGTTGTGTTTCAATAAATATTTATAATTGCTTCACCGATGTTCTGTACATCTTAAATCATCACATGCAGTATCTAAAACTTACACCAAAATCATTTTCTGAAGTATAGACAACTTGCTGTTCGTATGGTTGATTTCACATTACTTTTTTTTTTTGAAAACACAGGAGAGCTGTGTTTCATTGTTTTGGAGAGAAAAAAGGAGGGTCCCCATACAACCCTTCCTCTCATATGGGGACCGGATATGAGAGTCAGGGATCCAAACTAAAAAATTATGCCTTAAAGAAAACAGAAAACACCAAGACTTGACCACGCCTAAGGAATTAGGCGACCCTTCCAAGGCCCAAACCTTGCAGTTTCTTAGCGCCTGCTAAAGACCAGAGACTGTGTTCATCCTTAAGCAAACCCCATTCGCTTGCTCTTTCCCTTCCCAAGGAAATCCTTTCCTTATTTCACATTACTATTGTGCACAAGCAAATTACTTGACAATATTTGATGCGTTTGGCTACTAAATGGTAGTATTGCCAATTGCTTGGATTAGGATCAGACCTGGTTTTCAGACCCAGGTGTTAAATGTTATGGTCTATTAAGCTTCTCCATGGTGGAGCTTCATGCAGGTGAAATGTTTTTCAGTTTTTTAAGTACTTATTTCCTCGCTTGCATAGTAAATGAAAATGTCAAAATTAGCACTATTTTGCTTAGCCTGGCCTCTCTTTTGTGTACCCAAGCTCTGCCTCTGGGTCTTTTCTAATGTTTTGATTTGACAACTTATCACTACCTTAAGTTCACATGCTTTGATTTCTCTCTAGCAATTCAGCATTATCCATAATTCTTAATCTAGTTGTTCCTGGGATGATAATGTTATCTCAATTACACCTGAATTTAGTTTCTTTATTACATTTGTTCAAAATATCCTCAAATAATTCAACATATACTTCATTGCAATATATGTGCCCCTACAAATATTTGTGACAACAAATATGTTCATATTTGGACTGTGTAATAGAAAGAAGAAAAATGGATAATAACTATGCATATACTAACATGAAGTATGCGTATAAATTTGAGAATTTTAAAATTTTCAGTGTGTATGAATATACAGAACTACTCCCTCTGGTCCAGTTTATAAGGCATTTCACATAGGTCATGAGTCAAACTTTATAATCTTTGAGCAATAATTTGGCTAACAACTTTTAACTATTGTAATACAAACTTGATGATATTAGATTTGTAAAAAAATACATTATCCAATAATCATAAATTTATAATCATAAACAATACTCCATCCGTTCCAAATTATAAGACATTTTGACTTTTCTCGATACATTGCTTTTACTATGTATCTAGACATAGTGTATATATCTTAATGCATAGCAAAAATTGCATATCTAGAAAGCCAAAACGTCTTATAATTTGGAACATAGGGAGTATAATATAAAAGAAATGAATGGTCAAAGTGTAATTTAGAAGACTGCCACGTCGGAAGATAAACTGGACCGGAGGGAGTACAGACTAATTTATGTGTACTTCCATCTTAGTGTCTAAACTCTTTGTCCTTGTTTAAGTGAATATAAATGTGTATGAGGCAACCAAAATTACCTTGAGAAAGTCTTTTAGATCATGGATTGTGAGAGTGAAAGCTGTTCTACAAACAAAAAACCTCTTGTTTATGATATGTGTACTACATTTCTGTACTGATATACTTTGGACCTTTTTGGTGGTTATTATCGTAGGGGCCCTTTGCATTTTTGGTGATATAATAAAGCATGCTGGCAAGAACAAAGATTTGAGACCTAAACCTCATCTCTATCTTTCGATTATGAGAGCTTTTGCTACCAGAGGTGATGTTGATATGGTCATGAGATTGAACAAGCGCATGTGGCCGGATTCAGTTGGATCAATTAGCCGTGCAGCCAAAGAAGAGGCACATGAGCTATTAATGGAAGCTGCTATAAATAATAATCAGGTAGAAATGAAGCCTAGGATGAAATTAGCTGTCTGGCAATATGATTTGGATTCGTTACATATGCAACACCTTGGTTCCTTGGGTTTTAGTTTTACTAAATTTGACTAGGATAAGCAAAACTGCAAGTCCTTCAGAATCGAGATGCATATTAGGTGTGCGTTGTGTGCTTGCTATTGAAACACCTGCTAGGGATGCATGGAAATGTCTGCTATTAATGTATTATGTTTACTGTTGTAGGGAGAGTTCTTTTGCAATGAGGGAAATTATTACTAAGCACTTCCAACAAAGTGTATTTTTCAAGTGGTATCAATCAGTAAATTATTCACTGTCTAGCTTGTATGAAGGGCGGGCCTGGTGCAAGCGGTAGAGTCTTACCGCCTGTGACCGGAAGGTCCCGGGTTCGAGTCGCGGTCTTCTCGCATTGCACAAGCGAGGGTAAGGCTTGCCACTGACACCCTTTCCCAGACCCCGCACAGAGCGGGAGCTCTCTGCACTGGGTATGCCCTTTAGCTTGTATGAAGAAATGAGAATGTATAAATTACTTTGTTAAAGTGTTTTTGCTAGGTCCAAGAGGTCCCATTGTGCCGCTAAAAGTATATGTTTTCCCATTTGTTGGATGGCAATAGATGGATGCGATTCAATGTACAGTTCTACGGTTTCTGAATTTTATGATCGTATGAAGCTTAGTATCACATGAGGTAAAAAATCTTGGGGAACTAAGGGTTGTTGAAAGGACATGTTTGTTCCCGTGTTCAGTTAAACGCCTTATATGTCGTCAGATTTAACCATATTACCATATTCAAGGTAGTACGCCATGTTCATGATTATGCTTATCTATCTAGATAATTGTACCCCTGAATGTTAACTCTGCTCAGTCTTAACATTTTTAATTTTTCAATACATCGTGTCCCTTTGTACTTACAGCTCCCAGATTAATGTTTCAGATAGATTTGGCTAGAGGGCTTCTAAGACAAATAGTGAGCGAGAAGGAATGTTTCTCTTGGACAAGTAGAGTGGGTCTGGTATGTTTCTTCTCCTAGGATTTTATTTCTTAAAATAGTAATTACTATATATGCTTCATTCATAGAGCAGAACTAGAGCTTCTTTGATTTGTCATTTTGTAAACAGTGTAGATTCTCTCACATGTTTTGCCACCTTAATTTATCTCTATTCCTCTACCGCTCCTTTATCCGTTGCTTCAGCTAACAATGATACTTGAATGAAACAGCTATGAAGCATTTCTTTAGTGTTACTATATGCAATGCTAGTTCTGTGGCATGAACTTATATGCGATTAATGTCATTCCAACCTTGGCCATGGTTCAGTTCAAATTCAAGCATGGCCAAGGTTACTTCCCACAATTAGTGAATGGCTAGATGGTCTCTTTTGATGTTTCTTCTTCCTTTAACTTTTGTACTTAAGTTGTGTTTATTATTAATATTTAACCAGTAGGGGCACAAGCCCTTCCTGTTTCTTCCAAAAAAACGTATATGCTATAGGCATGCGCATTGTTGCTGGAAGTTGTTTTTTAAACAAACATACAAAAGCCATTTGAGCTTCTGTGCTTTATGTCTCTAGCTGTTCTATTTGCTAATTATTTGTCCATATTAACCGAAGTAAGAGGCAGTTACTGCTTTAGTATTGGCTTGACCGCTTCAAAAATTAGAATGTCCAGTCTGGCCACTATCGTGATTGCTTCCAACTTTAAATTTCTAAATACCTTATTTTGCTAAGTTGTTGTTGATTGGCTAGCACTTTCCTAGCATCTTTATGCATTGAAGATTCATAGCATTACTCAGGTGAACTTTATAACTCCAAGATAGTTTAGTACTTCATACTGGTCATGAATATCAAGGCAGCAGCCATAGCAATACATCAATTATGGGTTTTGACTCAACCACTCCTGCTTGAAAATTCTTTTTTTTTTTGAACAAACCTGCCTGAAAATTCTTCCATCTCATTACTTCGTATTTAGGGCTTGTTTGGCTACACTCCAATCCACCCCAATCCATATGGGCTGGGAGCGATTGAGGTGGGAAATGAACTAATTTTCCTCCCAAACAAGCCCTTATGTGGTGTGGAACCTCATGTCCGCTTATTATGTGGGCAAGACTGAATTTTCCAGCTTATAGCCGTTTAAATGAAACTATTCTGTCAAACCTGTGAACTGTACTTGTCTGGTTAATTTTGTTTTCTTTCTTATGCATTGCCAGCCTGGCTTGTGAAATACATGACAGACATGTAGTAGTTGCCAATAGCTACTGTGGCAGTTCTCATGCATTGAAATGTATGGAATACCTGATTAAAATTGTATTGTTGTATGTAGTAATTGTGTATCTGAATGCGATAAATTGGAAACTTAACTCGGTAGACCAATGCCAGAATAGGAGCATATGACATGTAAATTAATTATTTATCTACCACCATTTTTACAAATTTGAATGTATAGAAATGAAAGGAATAATGTTTTAAGTTAGTTTCTTTGCTGTTGTTAAAGGTCGCAGTTAAAGTTGAAAGCTTATCTGGATTCACCAACTCTCTTCTAACGCCTCACATATTTCCACAGGTGGTACATTCTTATCTTGTATCCCTTTCTCTGCTCTACTCTGTTTGTTCAAATCTGAAGTTCTGTCCATTGAAATTGTAGATTATCTTGAATGATCCAGTTGAGAAGTATATGGTTCCATTTCAAGAATCTCAACCATTACCTGCTGACTTAATCTTGCGGAAGGCTGTGATGCGATTCTTGAAAGATCGTGCAGTTCCTCTTGTCGATGATTGGGGAGGTTGTGTTGGCATTGTTCATCGTGACGATTGTACCAAGGTACGCTGTGCTGTCTCCTTCAATCCGCGTCAGCAACACATGGTTGATCCTTGTACGCAAAGCTAATGACATGGTTGGCACTGGTTTCAGCAGCAGGGATAGATTCCTTTTTTGCCACGTCGGTTTCTTAATGATTTTGGCCAAGCTACCTATGTGTACAAAGAAAAAAAAAAGACTAAATCCTTTTATCAAGTGTCCTTTAACTGAAAACATGATGCTTCATGGAAATATGGTTAATTAGGGTGATATTTTACATTTTCCTCTACAATAAAAGAGTAGAAATGCACAATAAGGGACTCGTAGTGCTTTACACCACTGTAAAACATCATGCCAGTAATTGAGTTTCTTGTGACTCTGGACTTCATTTTTTTTCCTTTTTCAGCTGGATGCACCTCTTCTCTCGATGTCTAGAGGGCCACCTTTGTGCGTGCCTACTTCAACCACAGTGGAGCACGTCATTGACCTCCTCCTCAGAGAGAAGTCCGAGATGGTGGTCGTGGTGAAGAGTGGTAACATGTACGAAGGCAGCTACACATCCAGCTCTAGACCCTTGGGCGTTTTCTCCCTCGCCATACTATGGAGCTTCACCGGCGACTACTCGCCGGAATCAGATATGCCCGACGCAGGCATCTCCCGGGCAACAAAACCCAAACAAGACGCCTGAGGCCTGCAATCGCGGCTGATTCTGCAGCTAGTTTGGTCTTTTACTCAGCTTATAGCAACTCCACATCGTGATGCCGAGCAAACTAGTCATGTAATGGTCCTCCCTCCAGTTGAGCGAAAAGGTTTTGTCAAAGGAAGCTGCTAGGCTGATCCTGACATTCTGTGGCTGTGTGCTGTGTATGATGTTTTCTGATGCAGAGAGCAAAAGTGACAGTGGACCGGAGATTCCCGCCCAGCATTTCGGTTGAGGCGCCAGCGCCACGGCGCAGGGATGGTCCTGAGCGAGTCCTGACCGGTTTGGTGGCATGTGGCATCCCTGCTCTCACGGTCTCGCTCTCACCAGGCTGCAGAGGGAAGTGCCTCTGCATCTGCCGTTCCGATCAGTCTTTATTTGGTCCCGACACCTCATGCCATAGGGCCATCTGTCACCGGCCGTTTCGCTGAAAAAAACAAGCTAAAATATTATTTTAACTAATTTATTGTGAGAGAAAAATATTATTTTTAACTAAAAAGGCAAGCCAGGGTTATAACACAAGCGAACGGGGCGGTAGGATTCCGTCGGATGTCTGGAGAGCTGTTCGCCCCTGTTATCTCTCAGTCACAGGCCGCCAGGGGGTGGCAGTACTATGCTCGAGAGATTTCTGGGTGGGTAGCTAGAGGGTAGGCCTAGGTGCTTCTGCCCCCTGGTCCAGAGTGTCTGGGTCCATATATCACTGTATGCATGCTATTGCTGTAGCATAGCAGCCTGTTCTGTGTCGGATCATGGATTATTATTGCTGGATGGTTTGGTGTGAGAAAAAATACTGTTCTGGTTGGAAGACACTGTGCCCGTGTGAGAGGGCTGGTCAGCACTAGCCAGCCAGCCGAACAGGCTTAGGCGAGGTAGCAGGCATGGTACCCATACCACGTACAGGTACAGTACGTTCACAGAAGTAGTGAATACGCTGCTGCCTATCTCCAACAGCAGACGCACTATGAGATCAAAACCTAAAATAGATCTCCAACATAATATCTATATAAAAGACTCAGATTTATTTTAGGTATCAAGAGAAGTATAACCTAAATCTAAGTATCATCTCTCTCGAAGATCCATTTATAGAAATGATTTCTTTTTAGCTCTTGTTGTTGAAGACGACTAAAAATAGATATTGAACCATTTACTTATAACGTTATCTAAACATGAAATGAGTCTTATATGTTATGTAACGGTCCTTGGAGATAGCCTTAATACGGTGGCTACTGGCTACAACGGCGAGCGCATTTATCCTCTATGGTCCAGCAAAAATAAATAACGAAAAATGTGTGTCTCGCAAGTCGCAAGTGCGGCTTTCCCAAGTGGCGGGCTGTCCTTGTAGCCGGCTCGGCTCCCAGCAGCGCTTGCAGCCTCGTCCCGGCGCCCGGCGGTCCCGTGCGCGTGCGCGTACGACTGCAGGGCTGCTGCAGTGCAGTGCCGCGCGCTAGCCTCCTCATAGAGTTGTTATATTAGCAGGTCCTGCTTTGCATCATCCGTGTTACTTCCGGGGTTTGCGCAGCTGCGGTCGGCGGGCAGTGACTGGTGGCGCTCGTACTCGGTGGCCCGGCGGCCGGGCGATTGCTGCCTGAAACTGAAAGCATGGAATAATAACTGGGTTATTGTGGGTTGTGTTCCATCGGTGATGTATCTCCTGTTTCATACAGTAATATGCATGGGTGCTGGTTCTTCAATCCCGTGGCACACGTCTTCTCTTTATTAGGAGAGAGGCTTCTTGCCCTACAACCCACCCGCGTACTTTAATCCATCTTCATTGCTGAGCGCGCTCATCAGTCATCAGGCACGCGGCCGCGGCGCAGGCAGCCATGCCTGCATGCGCATCTCTCACCTCGCCGTCTCCCCGCAGGCGGTTGGCTCGTACTCTCGGTCGGGCCAGCGGCCTCCTTGGCAGCCAGCAGCCAGCTGATTTGCGGCTATCATGCGCGCACCGCACGTATGGCTAGCTGGCTACTAGCTTTCTCTGCACCAGTCGAGGGGTAGATCGGTGGCCGGCCACCTGCTGCCCACCTCGGAAGTATTTACATGGTGCATATATATGCTGCATGAATGGATAGTATAGCGGGATCGGATCTCCGCTCTGAACAGTAGTACGTGATGTGCATGTGCATGTGCATGACTTTCTCGCAGCGCCAGCAATGATCAATCGATCACGATCTCTGCGTCGGCAAGCTGGGGAGAGGGAGACCCCTTGCCTCATACTAGAAAGCACGAGCAACGATCATGGTATATTGTTCTGATGCGCATGTGCATGCTGGTAGCTTTAATTTAAGCAGCCTGACCTGTGTGGGCCAACCGGACGGGATACCAAGCGTTTGGAGCACATCATGAAGAGATATTGTGAAATTCTCCAGCAGATTTTTCTAAAGAAAAATTTACTAGCTAGGTCACCTCAGCTTTTTATCCTTCATTCATGTTGGGACACGGTTACGAGCCACGGAGGCCAAAGTTCACAATAACAATGCGAACTAACGATCAACAAGTTTTATATGAGCAACGTGCAGAAAAATAAGGAGGAACCTTCGCTCGGCTGAGCGCTCTGGGCGAAGGGCAAAGGTGCCTGAGCACGACTGAGGGCAAAAGGCTCCCGAGGAAGACGCCCCAAGCGGAGGTCCAGAAGACCAGAGGAGGACCAGCGTAAGCGGCGGCGCTGGGTAGCGGGCCGCTGATGGGCCCTTGGCGGCGGCCCAACAAACAGAGGCGGTTGAGAAGAAAGATGTCCAGTCTACCCATAGTAGCTTGTACTAGCATGGGAATATTCCGAGGATGTGCTAGGGCTGTCGGAGGGTAAAGTTGTAAAGAATTGCAGTAGCAAACAGTGCCCTATAAAAGGGGTACAAATCCTGTAAAAAGTTTGGTTGGTGAATACTATACATTTATGAAACCCTAATTGAGCCTGAGCCCACCATCCACCTTCCACACCTTCGCCTAGGGCACTTGACTGGGTGAAGGCTTTCCGTGTCCCACCTGCTGGAAACCCGGCTTTCCAACATTGGCGCCCACCACGTGTTGGCCAAGCAAAACCCACAATGGCAAGAAAAAGAGCAGCCTCCGCAAGGCACCTGCGGATCCCGCACCAAGGGGAAGACCCAGGTGTAACGCTCGCATCACCTACGCTACCGCCCCATAAGACCAAGTCACAGAAGAGTCGGCCGTCGAAGACCAGCCTCTGGCACCCGAAGACCAGCAAGCCCCAGACCCCACCCTAGAGCAAGAGCTTCAGCAGCTACAGGCTCAATTGCAGAACATGCAACAAGAAAGGGATAGGGTCGCAGCAGCCTTTGCCGCAAACCAACGAGCAGCCCAAACGTTAGCTCAGGCAGTGGAAATCAGACAGCAGCTAGCCGTCCTACTGGCCTAGATACAAAGTATGCAACCTTCGCAACATCTTTTCAACACATCCAACCGACTAAACTCAGCAAGTCAAAGCCAACCCAACCCCCGTCAGGTACATCAATTCAACCAACTTTCGGCACGCCCTACACCTTGCCACAAATCCATAGAACCATTGATTCCAAATCACCACTATCCGAGGGCATCCAGAACTCACCCTGACCTCCTTCCTACAAATCCATTACCCTACCCAAATTTAACAGAAGATCAGACCCACGCCAATTCATTATGAGTTTTGAGGCAGCAGTGGCCTCCGCCGGTGGAAACGAAGATGTGCTGGCCAAATCTTTCGTTATTGCAGCCGAAGGCGACGCGCTGGCCTGGTATTCAATGTTGAAGCCAAGCTCTGTGTATTCATGGGAATACCTTTGTGAGAAGATCCTAGCAAATTTCAAGGGATTCACCAGTAAATCTTTGACTTCCATGGATTTTTGACTTTCATAGGACCTGAAGGTATTCGGGCTAACCCAGAGAGGACGAAGGCTATAATCTCAATGGTGGAGCTATCAACCAAAAAGAAAGTGCAAAAACTCACTAGAAGAATAGCAGCATTGAATAGATTCATCTCAAAATCAGCAGAGCGTAGCCTCCCATTCTTCAAAGCTCTGAGAGGCGGAGACAAGGTGGAATGGGGACCAGAGCAGTAGGAGGCCTTCCAGCAACTCAAAAACTACATGGCTAGCAAACTCTTGGTAACAGTACCAGATCCTGAGGCCCCACTACTATTATATGTGGCAGCCTCCGACCATGCAGTTAGTGGGGTACTTGTTCAGAAGAAAGAAGAAGGGTTGAAGGTCATTCAACAGCCTGTCTACTACATCTCGGAAGCCTTATCAGGAGCAAAGCTGAACTACATGGAAATCGAAAAAATTGCATACGCTATCCTCATCTCATCAAGAAAGTTGAAGCACTACTTCCAAGCACATGAGATCACAGTGCCTTCTTCGCAACCGCTCGGAGACATTTTCAATAATAAAGAAGCATCAGGAAGAATAGGAAAGTGGGCAACAGAATTATCCCAGTTTGAGCTCAACTATGTGTCAAGAACAGCAGTCAAATCGCAAGCATTAGTAGACTTTATGGCAGACTGGACACCTTAGGCACATCAAATCCGCAACCTCAACCCCAAGTGTGGACACTCTACACAGATGGAGCATGGGGACACTTGGGAGCTGGGGCCTCCACCGTTTTGATAGCACCATCAGACCTTCGCACAAAGTATGCAGCAAGACTAGAATTGTAAGCAACAAATAACATAGTAGAATATGTGTAGGGTCGAGATGGCGGACTAGAGGGAGGGTGAATAGTCCTTTCTAAAATTAATCACGCTGGCTTACTGAAACAAATGCGGAATTAAAACTATCGGTCTAGCCAAGACTACACCCCTCTATCTAAGTTCACAAGCACCTTATAAAGATCCTAATTAGGCAACTGTTAACACTGGATTTTGGTCGACTTCGGAAGATGACAGGTGGACCCGCATACAGGAAGAAGGACATTCGGCAAACAAAACGAGCGGTCGGCTAAATACTTGTGTGGTTGGTTACTTCAGAAGGTGGTGACTCCATTTGGGAAAGCAGAAGATGGCAGGCAAAGCCGATCGAAAAGATGAAAGTTGTAATAATAAAGGACTCTGAGAGTTTAGGGCAAGGAATCGTAGTTTCCAAGTTTGTTTAAGAGTTCCTTTGTAAATCGTAGTCTTTTAGGACTCGTGTTTTGTCTAGGGTATAAATATTGACCCTCGACCATTGTAAAGGGTGTTCACAACCAAATCAATACAACCGGCCCCGTGTCAACTTTCGAGTCCTTTTGTCGTGTCGTCGAGTTCTTCGAGAGGAGTCATCGATCCGTCGACCTCCGTAAGTTTCGACAACCTTGTTATCATGTTTAGTATCATGCGGTGGATTTAGACGTGATGCAAGTAGTCTTGTTTGTTTTCAATGATCGTGCGGCGGATCTTTGTTTGACAAGCAAGAAGTCTTTGCTTATGCTTTGTGTTTGAGAGAGACTGCAGTGCGTGCGTTTGCTCAATATGCTTAGTGAAGGCAAGGCAGGTTATCGGCTCTATTAGATACTGCAAAATCTAAATAGATTCATTAAGTTATCCTGTGTTGCATGTTTTAAATATTTTATATATTTGTAACACTTACGCCCAATCTAGATTGAAATCATTCGGCCCTCTCTTATGGTTTTATTCATGCTTCAATGATCATTACTTTCGTATTACCTTTGCAAATAGATAACATGCTCGTAATGGCTGAATTATTTTAATCTAGATTGTCACATGTCGTGGGTTCATGCATGTTAATTACGTTTAAGCTTTGACGAAACTAGGTGTCGTCTGCGGCGGATGCTGAGTTTTAGATTAGTTTAATCGTGTTTATTTGCATGTTCCTTCTTCATGGACCCCAACTCAATTTGGATTGTTGAGCTTGGTTATGCATTAACTCATGATTAATTTCACTTGTTCAAACATGTCTTCCCATGCACATGCTTGGCAATCGGATCTTTACGTATGCTCATCTTACGATTAGTCGAATGGTTTATAAACTTCTTTGGCGAGATAGCTTCCTATAGGCGTATGTCGTTGTAAGTGGCTTCAGTGGTCGTATATATGGGCTATCTGGTCTCACCCGACATGTTCCGGTTTGGCATTTAATCATTTTATTCCTTGTTAGTTTTTTCAGTCAAACCGGACCGCACGTTCCGGATCACGAAGCACCCGGGCACCCAATTGAAGCTACGCTTTTCCGCTTGTGTGTGTGGGGCATGATGCATCACATTTTGTGTCAACACACTTTTTGGGCACGACGGTGGGACAATCTGTTAGTTCAAGATGGCGTTTGAGATCAACAATGATCATGTTCGGATGTGAGCATGGCAGAATTGCCGAGATAATACTGAGGATTTAGTGCTACAAGCATGTGAGCAATACCAACGGAAGTGTTTGATGTCTTTTTCTAAAAACAAGAGCAATAAAGTGTTTCAAAAGCAGTCAATGCCAAGGGTTCTTCTTCCACATCAAACCTGATTACTAATCAAGAGGAGGATGCTCGGAAGATGGCAGCCACGGTTTATAAAGCTATGGGAGAAACCATGACAAACCATCACACGACTTTTTACGAATACCTTTCGGGCAATCATGATCAGTACTTTTGGTCCAATGGTTGATAAGTACTTTGAAGAAAATGTTGGCCCATTCAATGGACCGACACTTTTTAATGTTCCAAAGCATCAAGAGAAGCTTCTTTGGAAAAGAAGGACCATCGATTGCAAATATAGGTGGATTGACTCACACCGAAAGCAATCACATCCCACCTATGGCCAGGTAACATTTGGTACCACAGGAGAAGTGCCACCTTCAGCTTATAGAGTTTCTCCAGCATCAAACAGATTGCAGAAGAATATGTATGGAGATGGGTATCAAGAATTTACTGATTACAATGCTATCAATGCTGTGCCAAATCTAGGGTATAGGAGTGTTTCAGGATTGCCTTCTGGAGTACAAGTACAAGAAAATCAGGATTCAGGCATTGATGTTTTGATGCACAGGATGGCTGATATGATGCAGAATCAGTTCGGCTTGAAGCCAAAAAATCAATCCTATTCATACAAGTCTCCTTACCCAGAGTGGTACAACAGAGTGGCGTTACCTCCAAGGGTGAAGCCTCCAACGGATTTAACCAAGTTTTCTGGTCAAGATGATACTAGTACCATAGAGCACGTCAGTCGGTACTTAATGCAGCTTGGAGAAGCTGCTTCAGATGAAGCTTGGAGGATTCGATATTTTCCTTTGTCTCTTACAGGACCAGCTTTCACGTGGTTCACGTCTTTACCAGCTCATTCCATTGGTACGTGGGCAGAGCTAGAGCAGAAGTTTCATTCATATTTCTACACGGGTACTAATGAGAAGAAGTTGGTCGATCTCATGAGTCTGAGGATGAGAACAAATGAGACACCATTGGAATACCTTCGCAGATTTAGGGAGACCAAGAATATGTGTTATTCTCTGAATTTACCAGATGATCAACTACCTGGAATAGCTATAGCAGGAATGTTGCCGAATATCAAGGAGAAGTTGTTCGGCATGGAGTTTGATGATCTTGGCCAACTTGCACAACGTTTAGCAGCTATGAGTAATCAGGCCCAAGGATTCAGGAGAGATAATCGCTTTCAGAAGAACAATGCCACTAATGAGGTGTATCAAGGTTTTCTGGAGGAAGCGACTGAGTATATTGATGAAGATGAGATAGCTGCAGCTGAGTTGAATTGGGCAAAGGAGCCTACTCAAATTAGTCAACGCTGGTTGAAACAACAAAAAGGAACCTATGATTTTGATGTTACTAAGGCGCACAGGCTTTTTGCATTATTGATGAAGGAAGGACGCATCAAGTTGCCAGAAGGACATCCCATGCTACGTCCTGAGGGAGTGAAAGACAAAAAGTATTGTGGTTTCCATAACACTAATTCTCACTCTATCAATGATTGCCGAGTGTTCAGAATACGAATCCAGAAAGCTATCCAAGAGGGACATTTGAGGTTTGATGGCAAGATGAAAATTGATGATCAGCCTTTTCCATAAAATATGATTTCTTTCTCTCGTGAATATGGTCTCATCAATGATCTCAAAGGTAAAGGCAAGATGAAGGTGTTGACTTACGATAGAGCAAAGAAAAAATGGTCTTCATTGACCCGGATCGGCAAGTCACCGATGAGAGAGTTGGTAAACAACGAGTTCGGTTTTTCGAATAGCCGAACCGAGAAAGGTCAAACTTCCAAACCCGAGTTACATCACGTATTTTGCTAAACAAGTGGCGAGAGAGCAAGAGAAGGAATACTATAAGAAGCAATGGTTTATGGAAGAATGCGGAGGTATGAGGAAGAGGTATACCGAAGGGAGCAAGAAGAATACATGATGAGCATCAGAGCGAGTCTCATTGGGGTTGTTCATTCTTTAGGCATTGTTGGAATGAAGGCTTGAGGTTACTGCTAGAAATAATTGTCCAGGAGTGTAGTGCTCAAGACTCGAGTATAGGCAATCTCGAGTCAACCGCCGTCCCGTCTATGAAAGACTTGGAACGAAGGTTCCTGAAGATGATCGGTGCTTAAAAACAGATGATTTTGAAAATCAGCAAAGGAAGAGATTTGCAGGTCAAGGTTGGATTCATGATAGAGTGCATGATGAAGAAGCTGATTCCTATAGATACGTATGGCAAAAAGGACAGTGGTGTCCTCCAGGCCTGAGGAAAAGTCAGAAAAGAAGAGTTCAACGGTTGAGGAATAGGGAGTTGAAACAGGAAGTTACCGAAACAAAACAAATATGGCGTCCTAAGAAGAAGCCTGATGAATGTGGTCCTTCGGCTGATGCTTGCATGGCTTTCTTCCTCCCATCAGAGTTTATAGCTCCCGAAAGCCAAGATGTCCAAGAAGAGGTGTACTCTGATTTTGATGAAAGTGAATGTCAGGATTTGATGGCCCAACTTGTATTAACACAGCAGGCTGTTTTTGACAAACCAATCAAGAATCGTCACTTGAGATCACTCTATTTAAAGGGATATGTCAATGGCAAGCCTTTAACTAAGATGTTTGTTGATGGAGGAGCTGCTATCAATATCATGCCTTATACTACCTTCAGAAAGCTTGGGATGACTAATGAAGAATTGTTGAAAACTGACATGGTGCTTAGGGACTTTGTTGGCAACCCTTCCGATACCCGAGGTGCTATCCATGTCGGTGACTATTGGGTCGAAAAACTCGATTACTACCTTTTTGTCATTGATGGCAAGGGGCATATAGTCTACTCTTGGCGGAGATTGGATCCATGCTAATTGTTGCATTCCTTCAACCATGCATCAAATTCTCATTCAATGGATTGGAGATGACGTTGAAGTTGTACATCTTGATGATTCGGTAAGTGTTCTTTGTTGCAGAATCTACCTCTTTGGGAATATGAAGGCGTCGATTGTTTCTTTGGAAAAGTGTGGAAAGAAGGTCCTGTAAATGTTTTCAATGAGGGCCTTGACCGATCCAAGCAATCGGCTCTCATAGTAATTTTTAATGGGAAATCCTGTCGATGGCAACAAAGGAAAGTTGGGACGTGGTTTTATGTCGGCTGATAAGTTGGAAGAAATTGATGTTGGTGATGGTTCTAAGCCAAGGCCGATGTATATTAGTGCAAAGTTAGACCCGAATATAAATCAAAGTTGATAGATCTGTTGAAAGAGTTTAAAGATTGTTTTGCTTGGGATTACGGAAATGCTCGGATTGGATCGTTCCATTGTTGAGCATCGATTACCCATTAAACCTGGATTTCGTCCTTACAAACAACCTCCACGGAAGATATACAAAGAGGAGGTATTGGCCGATGTGAAGAAGAAGGTGTTTTAAATACTGATCAAGTAGATGGTGATTGGAGATACGAAATTACCAATTATCTGAAAGGTTCATCTCAAAAAGTTTCCCGAAAACTCAGATACAAAGCTCTCAAATTTGTGTTCCTTGATGATCAGTTATATTACAAGTCCATCGATGGAGTATTGCTCAAATGTTTAAGTCAAGAAGAGGCCAAGAAAGTGATGTATGAGGTTCACGAAGGACTGTGTGGTGCACACCAGTCAGCTTATCAGATGAAGTGGATAATTAGGAGAACTGGTTATTTTTGGCCGACTATGTTGGAGGATTGTTTTGAATATTACAAAGGGTGTCACAATTGTCAAAAATTCAGCAATATTCAAAAGTTCCAAAGATCTGTTATGAATCCCATAATCAAGCCTTGGCCATTCGAGGAGGATGGGGTATAGATTTAATTGGTCGATCAATCCTCCTTCTAGTAAGGGACACAAATTTGTACTCTTGGCCACGGATTATTTCACCAAGTGGGTTGAAGCTATCCCTTTGAAGAAGGTAACGCGTCGAGAAAATATGATCGGTTTTGTTAAGGAACATATAATTCATGATTCGGGATTCCTCAAACTATAACAACCGATCAAGGAACTCGATTTACTTCTTGAATTTCGTGATTTTGCCAAAGATATGGGAATTAAGTTGTATAATTCTTCTCCTTATTATGCACAAGCTAATGGCGGTCGGAAGCATCAAATAAGATTATGATTAAAATCATCCAGAAGAAGATTGATGAAAAACCAAGGAGATGGCACTTAGTTCTTAATGAAGCATTGTGGGCTTACCGAATGGCTTGTCATGGGTCCACTCAAACGTCTCCCTATGAACTGGTTTATGGGCATCATCTTTGTATTACCATGGGAATTACGGTCGGGGTTCAAGGCGAGTTGTGTTCTGTAAAGAATTAGTAGAAGAAGATTATAAGAGTCTGATGATGGATGAATTGGAAGATTTACATTTGATCCGTCTCAAGGCATTGGAAAATATTGAGAAAAATAAAATACGCGTTGCCAAGTATTATAACAAAAGGGTTAGGCTGAAGCAATTCGCAGAAGGAGAATTGGTTTGGAAAACTATATTGCCAGTTGGAACAAAGGATAGAGCGTTCGGCAAATGGTCTCCAAGTTGGGAAGGTCCTTTCCGAATAGTAGAATGTGTACCTGGCAATGCATACATATTGAAGACTTTATTTGGGGAGGAGTTTACCAGAGCCATCAATGGAAGGTTTCTTAAGAAATATTACCCCAGTGTTGAGGTTGGTTCATGAACGTAGATCAAAAAAGCCGATAAAAGGAAAATCGCCTTTAGCCTAAAAAATAAAACTGAGAATAGCCGATATTGTTCATATCGCCTTTAGCACAAAATAGCCGATGCAGTTTGCATCGCCTCTAGCACAAGAATGTTTATGCAAGACCGGGGTGTTTTCAGCATTTTTTCTGACAATCGCAGGCAGAATTTTACCGAAAAGAATCAAAGAAATAAGCATTCTTCCAAAGGACAAGTTTATTCATAGAAGTCCATCCTAATACAAACTACTCATCAAATAACCTGTTGAGGACGGACTGGGGATTTGTGGACTCGGCAAGGGCGACGGCATGATCATCGTAGACCTCCAGACGCTCATCGATGTCGTCGATTTCGTCCGGGCGTCCTCCAGCGAAGCCGACTGGCTGGAAGGAGTAGTTTTCGTTGGTTCGGGAGGTCATTGCCGCCAGCCCGAGAGAAACACCAAGGTGCACACCTTGGATGATGGCCTGATCAACACGGCCGTCCACAGCATCAAGGCGTGCCTCGGATGTATCCCCCTGGGCATTCACCTTGTCGGCAACCTTGTTCGCCGCCGCCTTCAGGCGATCATTCTCCGCAGAAAGAGCTGGGCAGAAAAGAAAAAAAAAGTGGGTCAGCAAGCAGGGGAAGCCAGAATGATAAAACCAAATGAAGATATCAAACCGGTGATGGCGTCGCAGAGTTGCTTCCGCTGGTCCTCCCATTCGGCTTGCTCGATGCCGAATTTCTTAGAGACGTCGCCTAGCTCCTCCCAGGCCTCGTCCCTCTCTTGGCGAAACTTGAGCGCTTCCTCGTGAGAATATGGATGGTGTGCATCTGCTGGTTCCGCCGGGCCCCAAGGATTGGGATGATAGGAGCTTGAAGAGCTGGAGGATCCGGAGGAGCTGGATGATGGAGTTCCCGGTTGAGCTGCTGTCACCGGAGGGAGGAGATGATATTGACTGGAGCTGATGACCCTTATCCTGATGAATGAGGAAGAAAAATCGAAACTAAGAGATGAACAAATTGCAAGGGGGCAAAAAGCCGATTCGTACCCACGGCGCCGGCAGCGCGATGCTCTGCTTCCTTCCGCCTCTCCGTCGGCAGGTCGCTTGCCACGATTGCCACTGTTCGCCATTTGCTTTGGTGGAGGTTAGGGTTTTCTTCTGGAATGAATCGAACAAAGGAAGTGGAGGAGACGGATATGAGAATGCTAAAACAGAGATAACGATGAAGGCTAACGGAAGGGTCTATTTATAAGCCGAAGCGAAGAATCGTGGCGAATTCCACGGAGTCGTGGGGCGGGAATGCCGAACGATGGCGTAGGGTTTTTCCTTTCAGCTGGGCCACTATTGGGCTGGGCCAGGCATGGATTAAGTCGGGCGTCATTCGACTATATCTTTGATTTGTTGGAGCCAGTATTGTTCGGCTATACCCTCACAACATTTAAATTAGGATTCGTTCGGCTATCGGAAGAATGGAAACAATCGGCTACATTCTAATCGAGAAATTTAAAGGAAAATGGCTGATTGCTTTTTCAAATGAATAAAATATGCAAACATAAAGTTGATTGATCAAGGGACAGAGGATATCACACTTAAGTTTATTACAAGCTCAATGTCTACTTGTTCAGAAGTTGATTGATTGCCTCTATGGCTTCAGTCCTGATTCGGCTAACATTATCTAACACTTTCTGATCCTCATCTTCAGAACTCTAGATCTTTGGATAACTTAGTTTTGATTTTTGATCTTCTTTGATGGCGAAGTTATCTTTAGTGAAGTCGCTTCTATGTTCTTGGCAAATTAGCTATATGGGCCTGTGAGGTGAATTTTGGCATTCGATTCGGCTAGTTGAGCTTCTAGTCTGCGCTTTTTCATCCTCCATGGCTTTCGATTCGGGCTCCAAGGTTGTCAAGGAATTTCTTGTAGTATGGATATGAGAGTGAAAATCTTTTATCTCCGGCTTCTTCAAAGATCTATCTTTTCTCGCAAGACCCTCGAAGATATGTTCTTGGTTGCCCTTCTCACCATGGCAAAGTGGTCATCAAGATGGGCTGCAGATTCTAGGGGGCCTTGAGGGCGAAGGGATATCTTCATCAATGAGTTCAAGGAGGTCTCTTATCGATCTGCATCCCGAACCGGACTAATGGTATCCTTGTTCGTGAGAATGATCACCTCTTTTAGCCGAGCACGATTTTCCGGTGATAAGGTTTGTTGAGAAGTAATCTCTTCACCTTTCTCAATGATGTAGTCCTCAATAGAGAAGGAGTAGCTGGTGGTCGGTTTAGTAATGTTCTTCTAAAAGAAAAGAGAAGAAAGGAGGTGTTAGCCGATTGTGTGAATTTGCTAGAATATAGTGTAAGACAAGGCATTACTCTTTGGCGATTGATCATCGAGGATGGGTTATACCACGCTTCTTTGGAAGACTTGGTGAATGTTCGGAAGGGACGGGTTTGGAGCTTGATCGGGAGAAGTTCCCTTGCCGGTTCGTCTAAGATTTCATCTATAAAGTAAATGATAATGAGCATAAAGGATAGATGTTATTTTAAAAGAAAAGAAGAAAAAAGAGAATTGGTTGAACGATGTTACCTATAGTCTCATCGATTTATGAGCCTTTGAACCTTTGACTTCATGAGTCTCTCAAGCTTCATCATCATGGATTTCTTCATTTTCGGTAGAAACTTGGGAGTTGGTTTTACAATTTCTTTGAGGTCTTTGCCTAGTCTGGGAATTTTGACTTGTGGTTGCAATGGAAGTAATGAATATAGAGGTGGTCGGGTTTATTGCTAAGTGGGGTTGTTAACTGATAGAGGATAAAAGGTTCATACCTTAAGAGATGATTTGGCTTTCTTGGTCCTTGGTTTCTTGGGTAAGAGAAAACTTTTGTGTGTTTTCCTTTTACTTTTTCCTCTTGAAGATGCAAAGAATTTGAAGTAGCAGGAGTTCTCATGAGTACCTTTTAAAAGTCTTTGAATCCGAAGTTGCAGGAATTTTCATGAATTCCTTTAATTTTAGAGCATCAAACCCAGAGCGGGCTTGGGACCGGCCGAATAGTCTTTGGATTGCTTTGGCGGGGGAGTAGATTCAAGATTACATGCATAACTAGATGTTAAAATAAGAAGTGAATTCAAGAGCAGGAAATGGTGAGCCTAATGAAATTACCTCACTATCGGAAGCAAAATCGGGCTGCAAGTTTTTTTGCATAAAGGATGAACTGATATATTGAAGATATGAGCATGCCATTCTTGCCACCAAGAGACAAAGAAGGGATGAGCAACATCTATTAGCCCAAATGGAGATGGTTCAGTATGTTGGCAATTCCCATCCTAATTCAAAGATTTTCTTGGCTTCCATTCTTTCTGTTATTACTTCCCTTGGCTTTATGATTGTTGAGAAGAGGAATCTTGGGGCGGTGGCCACATCCTAATTGTCCGCCACCATATTTGGATAGTAGAATTCATAGGTGGACTGCACTAACCTCCCATGATGAAATTAAATTTGGCAGAGTGCAAGGTTTGATAAAGGAGTTGAAGATCTCCGTGGATTCTTGACTGAACAACCAATTTCATAGCTAAACTTGCGGAGGCAAAGTCAAATTTTCATTTTCTCGTAAGGGAACCAGAGCACATTACCGAATCCTTTGAAAAACAGCTTGAAGAAATGACCAATGTCTATGTCAATCTTTGATAGATGATGTTGCTTCCCCATAAGTCGACAAGCCTTAACCTTTTTGCTATGTTGCCTTGACATAGTTAAGCGAAGGAAAACTTAGATTGAATAGGCTATGAGAGGTTATCGATGCATATATAGCTGGAGCCACATCTGAATTAGCCACCGAGGACCATTCACACAAGAGATTTCTCCACCTTGGCGCATCGAAGAGTGTCGATGCTCATATGATAAATGCAGACCCCCAAAAGATATTTGCCTAGTGGGATCTCGAGTGCTGCAGCTAAATCTTCACCATCACCATATGATTCAGAGTTGGTTCATTGGATTTTCCACAGAAGATGAATCTGCATAGCCACATGTTCATGAAGGCTTTCAACTCTTTTGTGTCGGAAATGATGCGGATGCATTCATGTAGTTACGGATGTATTTGACCCATCCACATCCAGAGCTGACGGCTCTTTGATTACTTTTGCTCTTGTACTTATGAGGGTATACTGGTAGTGACACGTTCAAGCCAGTCATCATGAACACGTCGGCTAGAGTGATGGTCATCATACCATGGCCGAAGATGAAGGCATTAATGGTGTCAGACAAAAAATGGGAAGCTGCTATCAAAAGGGAATCGTTTCTGGGTGTTTCTGCTAAGGATAATTCTAGACAATGACTGATGTCTTGACTTTCCCAGTGGCTGCTGCTTTTCTCTAGCATTCTCCTGTACCAATTCCGCCATCCAGCGATTGGGGGAAATGGCCAATTCTTGAACGTGTTTGGCCATCGGTTTGGCAAGGTGATCCCAGATTTGAAAGGGATTCTTTGGGTTTCCTTCTCGATAATTTCAAAAGGGTCAGGATTTCCCATTGGGCCGAGGAAATAGGAATCAGGGTTGGCAGCATAAGGGATCAAAATCTGATTCTTGTATTCCTGTAAAGGGTGATTGAAATCAAAGAGGAATGAGCCAAAAGAAGAACGGAAAGATCAAGTGGAAATTGCCGAATATAAGTGAAGTTTACCTCTGGAATTTCATCCTGGGTAGCCATTGAAGATTCGAAGTGGGTCCGAGGTTGTGCTGAAAGCTTGAATTTTTGGACAACGACTGCGGTGTTGAACGGTGCTGACCTAGGAGGGAGAAGGAGCTTGTGGTCAATTTCAGAATAAAATGACTTTTATCCCGAAATTGAGGGGGCATGTGTTAACACTGGATTTTGGTCGACTTCGGAAGATGACAGGTGGACCCGCATACAGGAAGAAGGACATTCGGCAAACAAAACGAGCGATCGGCTAAATACTTGTGCGGTTGGTTACTTCAGAAGGTGGTGACTCCATTTGGGAAAGCAGAAGATGGCAGGCAAAGCCGATCGAAAAGATGAAAGTTGTAATAATAAAGGACTCTGAGAGTTTAGGGCAAGGAATCGTAGTTTCCAAGTTTGTTTAAGAGTTCCTTTGTAAATCGTAGTCTTTTAGGACTCGTGTTTTGTCTAGGGTATAAATATTGACCCTCGACCATTGTAAAGGGTGTTCACAACCAAATCAATACAACCGACCCCGTGCCAACTTTCGAGTCCTTTTGTCGTGTCGTCGAGTTCTTCGAGAGGAGTCATCGATCCGTCGACCTCCGTAAGTTTTGACAACCTTGTTATCATGTTTAGTATCATGCGGTGGATTTAGACGTGATGCAAGTAGTCTTGTTTGTTTTCAATGATCGTGCGGCGGATCTTTGTTTGACAAGCAAGAAGTCTTTGCTTATGCTTTGTTTATGAGTAGATACCGTGCAAAAGCGTTTGCTCAATATGCTTAGTGAAGGCAAGGCAGGTTATCGGCTCTATTAGATACGGCAAAATCTAAATAGATTCATTAAGTTATCCTGTGTTGCATGTTTTAAATATTTTATATATTTGTAACACACTTACGCCTTAATCTAGATTGAAATCGTTCGCCCTCTCTTATGGTTTTATTAGGTGCTTCAATGATCATTACTTTCAGTATTACCTTTGCAAATAGATAACATGCTCGTAATGGCTGAATTATTTTAATCTAGATTGTCACATGTCGTGGGTTCATGCATGTTAATTACGTTTAAGCTTTGACGAAACTAGGTGTCGTGCGGCAGATGCATGTTTTAGATTAGTTTAATCGTGTTTATTTGCACGTTCCTTCTTCATGGACCCCAACTCGGCTGGATTGCTGAGCTTGGTTATGCATTAACTCATGATTAATTTCACTTGTTCAAACATGTCTTCCCATGCACATGCATTCGGCAATCGGATCTTTACGTATGCTCATCTTACGATTAGCCGAATGGTTTATAAACTTGCTGGCAGATAGCTTCCTATAGCTGTATGTCGTTGTAAGTGGCTTCAGGGCCGTATATATGGAACTGTCTGGTCTCACCCGACATGTTCCGGTTTGGCATTTAACTGTTTTATCCCTTGTTAGTTTTTTCAGGTCAAACTGACTGGCACGTTTCCGAATCATGAAGCACCCGGGCACCCAATTGAAGCTACGCTTTCCGGCTTGCTGTGTGTGGGGCACAGTGCATCACATTTTGTGTCAACAACAACAAAGGTGTCAGGCTAGCTAGAGCTCACCTAAACAATTCTAGAAGCAAGGTCACGCAAATCTATGCCACTAGTACTTCAAGCAACGGGAGAGCTCCTACACATGCTAGTAAGCAAAAGCACAAAGCCACCTAAGCTCACTAGCAATGCTCAATAACAAGGCTACACAAGCCAAATTATAGAGCGCAAATTACTTAGCTACACAAACTAAGCAATGTGACTAACAAGGTTACTCAAACCTAATTAGTCACGCAAGGGAGCTACTTCTATGCTACACAAGCAAGAAGGTAACTAGCAAGCTACACAAGCTAACTAATTATAAGAGCAACTACACAAGCACAATGTAAATGAAGTAAATACAAGCTTGTGTAATGAGGATGCAAACCAATTGGAAGACAAGGATGACATGGTGATTTTTATCCCGAGGTCCACGTGCTTGCCAACACGCTAGTCCCTGTTGAGACAAGCTCCAAGGTTGCCGCCGGTCCTCTTGCTAGTGGTGACCCGCAAGTCACACTCTCCCACATGGAGTGCTTACCACAAGCTCTAGCACTTAACCCCACTGGACCACTTGTTGCCCTTCGCATCTCGCTCTACTAGAGTTGCTCTTCACGGCTCCCACGGGATGAGCACAATACCCCTCACAATCTCTTCTCCGGAGCAACGCATAAGCTTCTTGCGTGCTTCGACAGAGACCACCACCAAGCCGTCTAGGAGGTGGCAACCTCCAAGAGTAACAACCACCACCGGCTTGCAAGATGGCCACCTAGTGCCACACGATGCAACCTCACGATGCAATCGTTCACTCACTCAATCGGATGAACACTATCAAGCAAGAGTGAGTTAGAGGGCTCCCAAGCACCACCACACAAGCCACCAAGGCTCTAGTGTGCTCAGCAACTGGCCAAAGGCCAGCCAACATTTCTATTTATAGCTTCACGGGCTAAACTAGTCGTTGCCCCTTCACTGGGCAGAATTCGCAACGACCGGACGCGCCAGGCCCTACGTCCGATCACTCCTGGCCGTCCACGTGGCGCCCGCGTTAACCGTCCACCATGTGATCCCAACGGCTACTTCATGCGCCAATGGTCAAGTGATGACCGAACACGCCGAAGAACAACCTGACATGCGCCACCCACGTCCTCTCAAGCGCTGCCGCGCGCCACCGAACCAGCGACCTGACGCGCTGAAGAAACGACCTAACTCACCACGAGCCAGCGTTCGGTCATTTCTAGAGAGCTCCTCGAGCCTCTGTTCTGAAACCGGACGCGTCCTATCCCTGGTGACTAGACTTGCCTCTACGTCTGATCCCCTCTAGATCAACTCAGCGTGCTACGTCAGTGTACATCACCACTGACCGGACACAGGCCTCGCACGTTCGGTCACTTTTACTATGCAACGTCCGATCAACTCAGCCACTCTGCCCGCGCCTGGCCAGAATTTCCAACAACTCTGCTCGCCACTGATTTTAGCCGGCGGATAGTCCACCACCTAGATGCGGATAGTCCACCATTCGCCTGTCAGCCCATGAACAGAGCGAGTGTCACGTCCGATCCCTCCTAAACGTCAGCGTCTGAGGACCGTGGACAATCCGCCACCAAAGGGAAGACAGTTCGCCATTGTCCAGAAAGCAACCCAAGCTCTCTGCGACCTCCTCCTCACTTCCAACTTCTCCTTTGTAAATGTGCTAACACCACCAAGTGTATACCACCATGTGTAAGTGTGTTAGAACTTCAGAAACATTTTTCCAAAGGAGTTAGCCACTCAACTTGCCACGTCACTTGATCCTAGTAAAGATGCAAAGTTAGATTACTCGAGTGGCACTAGATGACCGATATGCAAATAAGTTTGCCCCTCTTGATAGTATGGCCATCTATCCTAAACCCGGTCATAAACTTCTCTACACACCTATGACCGGTGAAATGAAATGCTCTATAGGTTATACCTTTGCCTTACGCATTCCATTCCATCTCCTTCGATGTTGATGCAACACATGCACCAACATGATCGATAATGATATGATCCACTCCATCTCATCATGTGATCATATTGGTTCATCGATATTGACTTCACTTGCTCTTCACCGTTGCTTCGGTCCATCGACGCCAAGTCATAAATCAACTTGCCCTTGACACTTGCAACAGGTCCATCGAGCCAAGCCTTGTCTTGATCTTCTCCACCTTGATCACATGACTCAATGTCATGTCTCATGTGCAATGAGCTCCTTCATCACATGTGTGAGCCTTGCAACAAATTCAAGCCATTTTCACCACCATGGCATATGTTGCTCACACACATGTACCTGTGGACTAATCACCTATGTATCTTATATTAAACAAGTATTAGTCCACTTAAGTTGTCACTCAATTACCAAAACCAAACAAGAACCTTTCAATCTCCCTCTTTTTGGTAATTGATGACCACTCTACAAAGATATGGAAATTAAGCTCAAATGGATTCATGTTGCTTGTCCAAACAATTTTACCATGTGTAAATAATTTTGGACAAGTACCACAAACCCAAATTGGTAGTATTAGCTCCCCCTACATATGTGCTAGAGTGTTTGGTTTGAAGCTCACACATATGCATAGATTGAAATTGTGGGAGAGTAATTACTACCAATGATGCTATGGTGTAAAGAATTAACCTTTGATGCGTGATACCAATCGGAGTTGTACTTTTGACACCATCCTTAGCACCACGAGTAGCTAGACAAAAAAATACTAGAAACCCCATGAGATCAACATTATAAGCAAGGTTCTAGTACCACGTGTAGAAATACAAGTCTAGCTACCATTCTATGCATGCTAGTTATCAAGTCATCATTCAAGCTCTACAACTAGCATACACCATACAAGCGTGCATATCAAATTTAAAAACTTATGCAATGCAAGCAAACACATAACTATGCACAAATCAAATACAATCAATCAAAGTTCATGAGCTTGCTCTCCCTACTTGTGCGTTTCTATTGTCCAAGAATTTTTGATCCTTCTTAATTCTTCAATGTTGCTCCCTCTTTGTCCATGTCCATGTCCAACCTCTACTTCTTTGTCTCAATTTCTCCCAAAGCTTCTTCTTTGTCTCAATCTCTCCCAAAGCTTTCATATCTTTGTACAATCTCTCCCCCTTTGTCATTAATTTCTATAAAATGTGTGCTTCTTATTGATGCAAAGGCTTGCATTTGGGGTAGATGGTTGATACTTGAATCTTGCATTTTTTATGGACACCTCTTGTATAGCTCTTTAGACACCAAGTGTAGGATCTTGTGACCTTTATACCAATTGGTGGTGGGGATCCTCCCCCTATGTCCAAGCATAGGTCATTCACTTGATGATCTTGAGATCTTCTAGATGAGGAAAGCATTCTTCATTTGATGATCAATTAAAGTTGAGGATCACTTGTGGAACCACCTTCTTGTATGGTTGATACCATGTGTGGAGATGTGATACCACTTGTATGATTGATTTGTTAATAAAAACCATTTCTTGAACATTTGTTATCTTCATGAGTACCATTTGTAGGATATCACTTGTAAGTTGATCTAGACATCACTTGTGAATACCACTTGAAAAATCAATTGAGTCTAGATTCTACTTGAAACAATCAAACTAGATATCCATTTGCATTGTTGTCTTGTTCTTGTACTCTTGTTATTATTATGAGCTTCTATGTTTGACTTGAACTAAATTGATTTACCTAAGCTTCCAAGTCCGGTTTGAACCAATGACAAGCTTCTTCACTCCTCTTACAAGGGTTATCTTACCAATGTTGTACTTGTCACTTGTTAGCAATCCAAAATAGATCAAGTACTTTGGGTTCACTAGCTCATGAATAAACTCATACACATACCACTAGATCAACTAATCATTCAAGCAATAGTGGTAGGCTATGAATTTAAAATTTCATTTGTTATGCATGATCCTATAAGCATGTACTATATGCACTAACCGCATACTAGTAAGGGATGAAAATGATCATGCACATTACAATGATACCTTTGCTATCTTGGAGTAGGGGATAGTCATATAGATTTCAATTTATTACTCCAATAGCAATGTGAAGTCCAATTATAAGCTTGGTGAAGACTAATCATCATAGATAGAGTCCATTCTTCACCCATATGAATTGAGAACCACTAATGATCAAGTGCACTATCATGATATGGTTGGCTTGCTTCTTCTTTTGATCAATGCTTGCATGAGAGAATTATTTGGAATACCACTTGAATTTTTATGATTAGCTCTCTTTTGGGTGTTGCTTGCTTTTCTTGATCAACTCTTTTGACTGTTTTAACTAAGCATCTCAAATGTTCCTCGGATCACCACTTCTATATTAGCCTTCTAAGTACCACACTTGGTTTACCTACACATAGGCAGCAAGCCCCTACACTAGGGAGAAATGACATCTCTCCAAAGAACCATTCTTGACACTTATTTTAAATATCTTGATTGATTGATCCAAGTGAAGGACTTAATTTGATGAGTAACCATGAATTCTTCTTTAAGTCCTTTTCTTTCTACTTGTTTAAATCCTTTTCTTTCTACCAAATGATTTCCAATAGTCACTAAAACTTAAACTTCATCTTTATCTTGAGCTTGGTCTTGATCTTTAATTTGAGTACCAAATATGTGCCAAGTACACTCCACAATAAAATGGCCATGTACTCTTTGCTTGTCATGCTTCTAGATCAATCCAAAACCAAATTTAGGCGCCTCAATCACTTATGAACATGTTTTCAACTTGAGGGCCTTTCAATCAAAGTGACTCTTGATCAATCCAATAATTATCACTTTTCTGGCAGATTCTGTATCCTTCAAGGAAAATGCATATATCCCAATGTACAGACCCAAATGCCACAAAATTTGGTGGAGATGTGCTTCACTAAGTCATCTAGCAACTATAAAAATTTGAGGTTTATTTGACTTATAGATTGCTACCAGATTTCACATCTTCCCACACTGCTACATGCTGAAAACTGCTGCACTATAGCTGACAAGATCTACTCTAAAACCAAAGAATTTCTTATCCAATTCTTATGAAATTTGTACAGAATATTATACCATAAGTCTAGAGCATGCATAAATTTTTTTTAAGCCAATTAAAATAGATTTGATTACTCAAACATGGCTAAGATCTCAGCTAGCTCAGATTCTCAATTATAGGACCGATTTTAACCAATTGAGCTAAACTTCTTCAAATTGAATCAAACTTGAAACTAACTTGCTTGAATACTCTCACAAGACATATATCCATTCAATCCACTCACTAAAGGTTATCTCATGAATTTATCCAATACAAATCAATCCAAACTTGATTACTAAGCGTTTATCCATTCAATCATCTTATAGTAAGCAACATTGCATATTTATCTAATTCAATCAACTCATATGCACCCAAATGAAATGATCAACAAGAGATATACCTTAGTTAGCTCATGATCATCCAATTAGCAAGCTTCAACTCAAACAATTGCAAGCCACCAATTATAGCCAATAAATCATCCACAACTTGAATATGATACTTGTATGTTGATAGCATTTGGACTTCACTTAATTTTTACTTGGCATTGGGTTTGGATGTGCACTAAGCTTCATAAGTTGATTCAACACATGATGAACAAAGAGAAACCCATTGAATCAAGCCTCCAATGCCCATGGTACTTACAAACAATCATCCACTTTTTGATGGTACCCAAACTAGTTTGGGTCCTTTCAAGTTAGGTGCAACATACTTAGGCATTGCCTTAGTATGAATAGCAGGATGTTTTGCAATTACAACCAATGAGGTACCATTGCCATCCTTTCTAAGCACATCATGATCATCAATTGAAATGGGCTTAGAATTATTACCTAGGGGACATGAATGAGCCATGTGTCCCATTTCCCGGCATGAGTAGCACTTTCTCTTTGATTGAGCCTTCTTTTCATTGCTCATGTGGTGCTTCTCATTGCCTTGCCTCACATGAGTTGCTTGAGCCTTCTTCTCAAGCTTGGTAGGACACTTCGAGGCAAAGTGTCCCATATCTCCACACTTGAAGTACTTAATGTGAGCATACATCTTCTTTTCATCTTGATTCTTGCTCATCATCTTGGCATTTTGAATAAGCATTGGATGTCTTGCTCTTCCACCCTTTCTTGTTTTCTTCTTCTTTATCATCAAGTCACCACCATCTTCATGGTTGATCTTGATTTGAACTTGGGGCTTCTCTTGCTCATCTTGTGGCTTTGGTTAAGGCTCTTCTTGTTGCTTCACCAATTGCTTGGTTGGGCACATTGAGGTGAGATGTCCCCAAGTGCGGCACTTGAAGCACTTGACATGCTTTAGCCTCTCTTCTTCTTTCTTCAACTTGAGCTTTTCTTCATTTGGGTACCCATTTGTAAGATGTCCCATTTCATGGCACTTGAAGCACATGAAATGAGATAGCCTCTTTTGTTCTTGCTTCTTCATCTTTCTTTCTCTTTTTCTTTCCCCCTTGGTCATGCTCTTGTTGAATCCAAGGCCACTCTTGTCACTGAAGTTTCTTTGAGTCTTCATCATGTGCTAAAAGGTGACTCTTGAGTTGTAGCACCTCTCTAACTTGTTGCTCAAATTCTTCACTTCATTTTTGAGCTCATTGTTCTTCTTCAAAATGTTAGTTTCACAAAATATAGAGGAGGAAGAAGCATCTAAATTTGAAAAATATGGCATATATAGCAAATCATAGCAAGAGGTGGATACATGCTTCTTGCCTACATCACAAGGGTTAGCAACATTGTGTGATTGATCATTTGACTCATGTGATGAGCTCTCACTAGTTTTAATTTCTTCACTGGAAAGCTTATTAGTGAGAAAAGTATGGTCTTGTACCAAGTTATCATGAGCAACACTAAGTTCCTCATGAGCCAGTTTTAACTCCTCATGTGAACAACTAATGACATAAAGTAGATGCTTTTGTTGTTCACATGTGTTCTTTAGAAATGAGTTTTCATTT
This sequence comes from Miscanthus lutarioriparius, assembly GCA_904845875.1. Taxonomy (NCBI): domain Eukaryota; kingdom Viridiplantae; phylum Streptophyta; class Magnoliopsida; order Poales; family Poaceae; genus Miscanthus; species Miscanthus lutarioriparius. The sequence goes on along the minus strand of CAJGYO010000003.1, from coordinate 43,544,077 downwards.
TCCAATTTTAATGCTTTAGCTTTCTCATTTTCTAAAGACATGGTCATTCTAGCAAGTCTACCCACAAGCTCATCATATGAATCATGACCAATTACATTGCACCTTGATACCTTAGTGTCACCTTGTGACATGAGACAATGTAGAGGTGTTGGAGAGCTTATTGTAGCAATATCATCTGGGCATGAACATTACCATCAAGTGTGCATGGGGTAGCATCATCATTTGCATCACTTGAGGCATCATCAAGTGAGCTTGTAGTAGATCGATCATCAACATCATCACTTGACCATGAGGTGGAGCAATCTTCCACAATCACCAAATTGTGGTCATGCTCTACACACTCATGTGCCTCCTCCTTGGGCTCCTCCTTGAACTTGCCATCATCCCATGTGGATGAATCACCGAAGGTGTGCTTGATTGATTCCCATATCTCACGAGCGGTTCCCACATAGTTTATCCTTTTCATTAAATCAAAGCTCAAAGCATCCAGTAGATAACAACAAGCATGTGCATCAAGTTCATAGAGAACTCTTTGAGCTTTGATGAGATTTCTTTGGTCCAAGACATGAGTGAGACCACTAGTAATAATCCACCAAAACTTAGGTTCCTTTGCACGAAAATGATCAAGCATGTGATTTTTCCAAAGTGTAAAGTTTGTGCCATAAAAAATATGTGTCTCACAAACATCTAGCCCACTAGACGCCATCCTCTCAGGTCGATGAAGACCACAAATGAGAGACCAAGCTCTGATACCACGTGTAGGGTCAAGATGGCGGACTAGAGGGAGGGTGAATAGTCCTTTTTTAAAATTAATCACGCTGGCTTACTGAAACAAATGCGGAATTAAAACTATCGGTCTAGCCAAGACTACACCCCTCTGTCTAAGTTCGCAAGCACCTTATAAAGATCCTAATTAGGCAACAAAGGTGTCGGGCTAGTTAGAGCTCACCGAAACAATTTTAGAAGCAAGGTCACACAAATCTATGCCACTAGTACTTCAAGCAATGGGGGAGCTCCTACATATGCTAGTAAGCAAAAGCACAAAGCCACCTAAGCTCACTAGCAATGCTCAATAACAAGGCTACACAAGCCAAATTATAGAGCGCAAATTACTTAGCTACACAAACTAAGCAATGTAACTAACAAGGTTACTCAAACCTAATTAGTCACGCAAGGGAGCTACTTCTATGCTACACAAGCAAGAAGGTAACTAGCAAGCTACACAAGCTAACTAATTATAAGAGCAACTACACAAGCACAATGTAAATGAAGTAAATACAAGCTTTTGTAATGAGGATGCAAACCAACGGGAAGACAAGGATGACACGGTGATTTTTATCCCGAGGTTCACGTGCTTTCCAACATGCTAGTCCCCGTTGAGACAAGATCCAAGGTTGTTGTCGGTCCTCTTGCTAGTGGTGACATGCAAGTCACACTCTCCCACGTGGAGTGCTTACCACTTGAGCTTACCACTTGACTACTTGTCGCCCTTCGCGTCTCGCTCTACTAGAGTTGCTCTTCGTGGCTCCCGTGGGTGAGCACAATACCCCTCACAATCTCTTCTTCGGAGCAACGCACAAGCTTCTTGCGTGCTTCGACGGAGACCACCACCAAGCCATCTAGGAGGTGGCAACCTCCAAGAGTAACAAGCACCAGTGGCTTACAAGATGACCACCTAGTGCCACATGATGCAACCTCATGATGCAATCGCACTAGAATCGCTTACTCACTCAATCGTATGAACACTATCAAGCAAGAGTGAGTTAAAGGGCTCCCAAGCACCACCACACAAGCCACCAAGGCTCTAGTGTGCTCAGCAACTGGCCAAAGGCTAGCCAACACTTCTATTTATAGCTCCATGGGCTAAACTAGCCGTTACCCCTTCATTGGGTAGAATTCGCAGCGACCAGACACGCCGGTCATGACGACTGGACGCGCCAGGCCCTGCGTCCGGTCACTCCTGGCCGTCCATGTGGCGCCCGCGTTCAACATCCACCGCATGATCCCAACAGCTACTTCACGCGCCAATGGTCAAGTGATGACCGAATGCGCCGAAGAAACGACCTGACTCACCATGAGCCAGCGTCTGGTCATTTTCAGAGAGCTCCCCGAGCCTCTGTTCTAAAACCGAACGTGTCCGGTCCCTGGTGACCGGACTCTCCTCTGCGTCCAATCCCCTCTAGATCAACTCAGCACGCTACGTCAGCATACATCACCACTGATCGGACACAGGCCCCGCACGTTCGGTCACTTTTACTATGCAGCGTTCGATCAACTCAGCCAATCTGCTCGCCCCTGGCCAGAATTTCTAGCAACTCTGCTCGCCACCAATTTTAGCCGGTGGACAATCCGCCACCTAGACATGGACAGTCCGCCGTTCACCTATTAGCCCATGAACAATGTGAGTGTCGCATCTGATCCCTCCCAAACGTCAGCGTCCAAGGACCGCGGACAGTCCGCCACCAAAGGGCAGACCGTTCGCCATTGTCCAGAAAGCAACCCAAGCTCGCTGCGACCTCCTCCTCACTTCCAACTTTTTCTCCTTTACAAATGTGCTAACACCACCAAGTGTATTCCACCATGTGTAAGTGTGTTAGCATTTCACAAACATTTTTCCAAAGGAGTTAGCCACACAACTTGCCACGCCACTCGATCCTAGCAACGATGCAAAGTTAGATCAATCGAGTGGCACTAGATGACCGATATGTAAACAAGTTTACGCCTCTTGATAGTACGGCCATCTATCCTAAACCTGGTCATAAACTTATCTACACACCTATAACCGGTGAAATGAAATGCCCTATAGGTTATACCTTTGCCTTGCGCATTCCATTCCATCTCCTTCGATGTTGATGCAACACATGCACCAACATGATCAATAATGATATGATCCACTCCATATCATCATGTGATTCTATTGGTTCATCGATCTTGACTTCACTTGCTCTTCACCGTTGCTTCGGTCCATTGGCGCCAAGTCATCACTCAACTTGCCCTTCATACTTGCAACTGGTTCATCGAGCCAAGCCTTGTCTTGATCTTTTCCACCTTGATCACATGACTCAATGTCATGTCTCATGTGCAATGAGATCCTTCATCACATGTGTGAGCCTTGCAACAAATTCAAGCCATTTTCACCACCATGGCATATGTTGCTCACACACATGTACCTGTGGACTAATCACCTGTGTATCTTACATTAAACACGTATTAGTCCACCTAAGTTGTCACTCAATTAACAAAACCAAATAAGGACCTTTTAATATGAAGGCCTCATACTGGGCCTCAACCAGGCAAAGGCACTCGGCGCAAAGACAGTATTAGCAAAAACAGACTCCCAAGTCATAGCAGGACAAGTTGAAAAGGAATATGTCGCAAGAGAACCGGAGCTGGCCAAATATTTTGTGACACCCCAGATGTCAATTTCAAGTTAAGCAGTGAATTAAGTCTAACCTAAACAAGTCAAAGGATGATTGTGAGCTTTAGTTTAACACCTGACAAGTGGTGACAGTGGTGGAGTCAAATTCTTTCAAATATGACCTAACTTAAACTTTTTAAAAGGCAGAGGCAAATCTCTTGTGACTGACTGACTAACATTTTCAAAATATGAATGGTTAGTGTTAATCATGTCCCTTCCAATTGAGTTAATAAAACCTTGACCATGATCATTATCAAGTATAATCATCAAGCCTCATGTCGTGTATGCATTTCATGTTTCAATTATAGTATATATATGTGGTACATATGTTTTGTTAGGTGTGACCATGAAATGCTAGCAATAATTTTGATAAAGGTGTTTTGTGATTTTATGGAATGAAAATTTCTTAAACAAATAAAATTTTGCTAAAATAAACTTTGAGGTACAAAGTGTGTTTTTTAAAATAGAATCATGATTGTGTTATGTTTTCAAGCTTAACATGTTTAAAATGGAGCCCAAAGATTGAATGCAATGCTGTTTCAGCACTTGGCCAAATTTTGGCTAAAATTCGACTCACTGATTTATAGTGTTGAAGTTCAATGTTTGGTGATTTAATAAATGAATTGTCATAAATAAAATTTGTGCAACTTTGCTTCTAAGAATTGGTATGAAGTTTGTAATTCGATACTATGCTATTGTTAGTATTGTTTGGAAGTGTTTTGGTTACTAATTAATTACCTAAAAATGCTTAATCAAATCTGTTTTGGAAGCAATAAAACTGAATTCAGTTTTTAGTTTCCATGTATATGTTTTCAAAACTCAAAATCTTTCAAACCAATCAGAGTTTGGTGTTGGTCCTTTAAGCAAAGTTATTGTGCTCATGTAGCACTACAACCTGAGCAAATTGGTTTGATCTTTTGTCATTTAGATCAGGAGATTGAGATAGAGGAAGGGATGGGTTTCAGTCGATGAACAGTAACACCGACAGCAACTTGCTTGCCGCGCCACTGCCGTGCGCCGTTTGGCCGCCTTCGCGCCGCCTCTCGTGCGTGGACATGCGGCCGTCCGTGTGGGCGAGCTCGCGCAACTACTGGCGAAGCCTATAAGTCTCACCCTCGCCTTTAAAACACCCCTACCGGCTGTCGTCTCCTCCTTTTCCTTCCCTTCTCCACTGCCGCCATGGCCGGCCGAGCGTGCAGCTCCCACTAGCGCTACTCGTTCCTTCTCTGCAAGCCCTTGCTAGAAAACCACTCTACCACCACGTTCGCCTCGCTGCCGTGGAGCTCCCATGGTTCTCCCTTCTCCGTTCCTGGTCATCGGCGCCGCTTCCACGACATGGCCGTCGGGCTGCACCACTCTGGGCCGCCTGTGCATGTGGCTGGTGTCAGGGACCAATACTAGGGTACTCAAAGAGGAGGAGCTAATAACCATCAACGTTGATTCATCCAAGCAGACAAAAGCATGACTACAGCTCTTGTCGACCCCCAATTACGCAAGCTCCGCCTCTCCCAACCCCTGAGGGTGGCTCTGCCTCGTCTGACACCAAGGCCACGAACTCCGCCTCATCTGACCCCTAAGGGTTAGCTCTGCCTCACCCAGCACCGAGGCTGTGGTCACCGCCTCATCTAACCCCTGAGGGTTGGCTCGGCCTCGTCCGACACCAAGGCCACGGGCTCTGCCTCATCCGACCCCTAAGGGTTGGCTCTGCCTCGTCCGACACCGAGGCCACGGGATCTGCCTCGTCCGACCCCTAAGGGTTGGCTCCACCTCGCCCATCCCCCCAGGGTTGGCTCCGCCTCAGTCGGTACTGAGGGTTGGCTCCGCCTCATCTGGTACCAAGGCTGCGGGCTCTGTCTCGCCCGACGGAGACCCATATCGCCGCCAAACACTCCAGAACCAAGCATGTGGGTCTAGGTCAAAGCCCTGACACTAGGGAAGCGACTAGATCGCCTCGATATAACCCATGGCCATGATGGGCCATGCCTGGGGACTCACATTAGGAACAACATCGGGCATACCGGTACTGTTCTACCTAACCCTCGTACGAACACTGATAGACGTGTCAGTTCACCACAACGTCCACCAGGATGGAGTGGAGCGCCACAACCAGGAGACGATGCCTGCACATGGCGCTAGTGACGGACAGGGCCGCAATGTGGAGCTGTCCCTATTGACGTCTACAGGGTCGACGGGACCCACGTGAAGGAAAAGAAGGTCCCGGTGATCCTAGGGGACTTCTTCTCCTTCTCATTCGCATCTCTTCCCTCTGCTATTACCCCTGCTTTCCCTTAGCCTATAAAAGGGAAAGAAGGGCATCCCATTAAGGGCATCGCACATCAGACCGAACAAAACATGTCCGCATCCAAGCTTGACTCAACTCGACTTGAATCAGAGCTCACCACAACACACCACTAGAGACTTGGGACCAGTCCCTCTCTCGACCGTTTGTAACCCCTACTATGAACTTTTAGTACTAGTAACACGAGCAGCAGTAACGAACTGGACATAGGGACATTCTGCCCAAACCAGTATAAACCTCATGTCCTCTTAGCACACCATCTAGGCCAGATGCGCAATAATACAAATTTACTTGTTGGTGGCAACTCGAAACACCAGGTAGGGTCCTTTTTGCGCGTCTCAACATCCAAGCCAGGCCTCGGATGGCTAGTCACAACCTCAGCTAGGTCCCGAGCGCGCACGTGTCCTTCGGGGACCCAGACTTCATCGTCATGATGGAGGGAGAGTTGGTAATGGCTTCCGCCGCTGTCTAACCTCTCCACTCTGCCGGCCTCGACGCAATCACCGAGGCGCTTGAGGAATTGTAGCTACACGCCCTGGAGGCCAGCACCCTCGAAAACAACCAGCTCCTCAACTTTGACCATGGGAAGTTTGAGCACTAGCTTGGCGTCTTCCTGGGACCCCGGCCGTCCCAGGAGGACCTACGCTGCCTCACCTTTTTGTTCACCAATGTCATGGCATAGCTTGCCGGAGGGGAGCCACTCTCTCTGGAATACCTCATCCGGAGCGCCCCGACAGTGCTCCCATTCGGTCTCCACAATGTCGTAGAGACCAATGACCACTCTGTGGTGCAACACACGCCTTCATCCCCCGTGAACGACAGGTTCATGGGGATGACCGAATATGTCACAGAATCTTTCCATGACCTCCTCGTGGGAGCATCAGAGTCGCCCCCTCTAGCTTTGACTCCGACAGGGGGAGTCATCACCCCTCTCATGAATGTTTCATGGTAGGTACCCCCGAGGGACACGTCAAAAACATCCACGAAGAGGAGCCTACCCCGATGAATGACCTCAACTATGAGATTGAGGGGAAGACAGCGGCTCCGCCTCGCATGTGGGTAAAGCAGCTGAAGGCCCGACACCAAGAGCTCGAGGAAGCGTGACTCTAGCTCGAGCAGGAATGTGCGGAACTCGATCGAGACATCGAGCGCCGTGGAGACGATGGGCGTGCACACACCATGGCCCACGATGTGAACCGAAGGATCATCGCGGACGATGAAGCCCTCCCACACTTCACTCGGGTGAGCCATAACATCGCTGTTGTGGCCGCCTTGCTCCATGGGCTTCTGAGGCCCACGACGCCTGAGGATCATCGGGCCCGCCGCGAGATTTGCACGCTGCTCGAGCGTGCGGCGGCGCAGTAGGCCAAGAGCTCACTGTCTTGGCGATGGGAGCTCGACGCCAGCCAGCGCATGCCTTTAGAGTGACCCAACAAGGATGCGTCAGTCCACCAGGCACCATAAGGCGGCAGGCAGCGCACTGCGGTCCCAATGCTTGAGCTTCTTGGCCGCAACTGTGATGCACACGACACCCTCGACGCCTGCAGACGTGCCCGTGATGATCCAAGAGAGGGAGCTAGCCACGGCTATCACCCTCATCGTGGCAGATGCTACGACAATGGTGAGGACCGAAGCCTAAGCCCCGGCCTACCGGGACCTCAGGCCTTTGGCCGATAGATCCTCAACACCGCCTTCCCACCAAGGTACCGATCACCAACCAACATCCCAAAATACTCTAGGGAAACGAACCCCAGACAGTGGCTCGAGGATTATCGGCTTACCTGCCAAGCCGGTGGAGCAGATAATGACGATTTCATTATTCGTAGCCTTCCATTATTCTTGGCTGATTCGGCCCGAACATGGTTGGAACACCTTTCGCCCAATAGAATCCAAAGTTGGGCGGACCTAAAAGAGATCTTCGTGGGGAACTTCTAGGGCACGTACAAGCACCCTAGGAACCCATGGGATCTCAAGAACTACCGATAAAAGGCCAGAGAAACCCTTCATGGGTACATCTGGCGCTTCCCCTGGTAGAGCAACGAGCTGCCTAACGTCATCGATGCCGATGTTATAGGAGCTTTCCTATCTTGGACCACCTGCGAGTCCCTATTTCACAAGCTGGGATGTAAGGGCCCACGAACCACCAAGGAGCTCCTCGACATCACCACCAGCCATGCCTCGGGCAAAGAGGCAGTCGGAGCAATTTTCAACCACCTTAAGGGCAAGGCAAAACGGGATGAGGATGCCGACAAAGGCGCCTCCAACCATCCCGTTAAGAAGAAGAACAAGCAGCGACGCGAGTGCTCGCCCGTGGTTGCCGCAGACCGCAGGGGGCATTGGAAGCCCACAAAGGGCACTCTGAACCACTTCGAGAAGCTACTCGAGAGGCCATGCCCGAACCATAACTTCCCCGTCAAGCATCTATACAAGGACTGTGACCTCATGAAGCGGTTCTTGTCTAGAGGCTCCAACAAAGGGGAGCACAGGAAGGACCTAGACCCGACCGCGGACGACGCCAAGGGGAAGGACGATGGCTTTCCGATGCTGGATGGCTGCCTCATGATCTTTGGAGGGTCGGCAGCCTATGACTCCAAGCACCGTTAGAAACTCACACGTCGTGAGGTCTATAAGGCTGAGCCGGCCATGCCTACCTTTCTCCGATGGTTGGAATCCGCCATAACCTTAGAACAGACTGACCACTCGGAGAGCGTCTCATAACCAGGGAGATACCCACTCGTGGTTGACTCGATCATCGGCATAAAGTGGCTCACCAAGGTACTGATGGATGGAGGCAGCGGCCTCGACATCATGTACGCCTAGACGCTAGACGCTATGGGCATTGACCGAGCGTGCATCCGACTGATCGGAGCACCTTTCCATGACATCGTGCCTAGAAAGTAGGCCGTGCCACTTGGGTAGATCGATCTGCTCGTCACCTTTGGGGTCTGTCCAACTATAGGATGGAGACCATCACCTTCGAAGTGGTTGGGTTCCACGGAACCTACCATGCCTCTTGGGACGACCATGCTACATGAAGTTCATGGCCATCCCCAACTACACCTACCTAAAGCTAAAGATGTTGGGCCTAGGTGGGGTCATCACCATCGGCAACTCCTTCTAGTGCACGTACGAGTGCGAAGTCGAGTGCTGTGATCACGCCGTGGCAATCGTCGCTTCTGGAGAGCTTGCGGCCACTAGGAAGGAGGTCGTCGAAGAAGCACCCGACCCCAAGTGGTTGGCTAGGTCTTTTGAGCTAGTAGAGGGCACCAAGGAGGTCCTCATAGACCCCGGCAACCCCGAGGGCAAAGTGGTGTGCATTGGCACCACGCTTTCCTCCAAATAGGAAAGCGCGTTCGTTGGCTTCCTTCGCGCCAACAGAGACATCTTTACGTGGAAACCCTCGGACATGCCAGGCATTCCAAGGGAAGTCACCAAGCATGCCTTGAAGATCCACCTAGGCTCTAAGCCAGTGAAGCAACGCCTATGTCGCTTCGACGAGGGGAACGCAGGACCATCGGCGAGGAGATCACGAAGCTTTTGGCGACCGGGTTCATCAAGGAAGTGTTCCACCTCGAGTGGTTAGCCAATCCCGTTCTTGTATGAAAGAAGAGTGGGAAATGGAGAAAGTGTGTTGACTACATGGGTCGCAACAAAGCATGCCCAAAGGATCTATTTCCTTTGCCACGCATAGACCAAATAGTCGACTCTACCTCAGGGTGTGAAACCCTTTGCTTCCTTGATGCGTACTCCAAGTACCATCAGATCATGATGAAAGAGTCTGACCATCTCACAACATCTTTCATCACCCCCTTCAGGTCATTCTGCTATGTCACAATGTTGTTCGGTCTAAAGAACACTGGGGCTACGTACCAGCGCTGTATGCTCAATTGTTTCAGAGTCCTGATCGGGTGGACCATTGAGGCCTACGTAGACAACATCGTGGTCAAGTCCAAACGGGCTGACTAGCTCGTAGCCGACCTTGATCAGACCTTCACAAAACTCCAAGCAAACGGCATCAAGCTCAACCCCAAGAAGTGTGTTTTGGGGTCCCGAGGGGTGTGCTGCTTGGTTTCATCGTCTCCAAGTGGGGCATCGAAGCCAACCCGGAGAAGATCTTAGCCATCACAAGGATGGGCCTGATTCAAAACATGAAGGGGGTACAACGAGTTATAGGGTGCCTCGCTGCTCTCAGCCGCTTCATCTCGCGCCTCGGTGAATGAGGTCTCCCCCTTTATTGACTTCTGAAGAAGGCCGACCACTTCGAATGGACGTCCAAGGCCCATGAGGCACTTGATATGGTCAAGCAGCTTCTGACGTAGGCCCCAATCCTGGTTCCTTCGACCGATGGAGAACCCCTTCTGCTCTACATTGCGGTCACCACGCAAGTGGTCAGCGCTGCCCTGGTAGTGGAGCAAGAAGAAGAGGGACATGCCCTCAAAGTACAGCGCCTCGTGTACTTCATTAGCGAGGTCCTATCTGACTCTAAGACCCGCTACCCCCAAATCCAGAAGCTCCTGTATGCCGTCCTCATCGCCAAGAGGAAGCTATGCCACTACTTTGAGTCACATCCGGTGACAGTCGTGATGTCCTTCCCCCTCAGCGAGGTCATCCAAAACTAGGATGCCACGGGAAGAATCGCGAAGTGGGCACTCGAGCTGATGGATCAGGGCATTACATAAGCCTCTCGGACATCCATCAAATCCTAGGTGTTGGCTGATTTCATCGCAGAGTGGACCGAGGTCCAAATGCCACCAGCCGACGTTGACCAGGAGTACTGGACGATGTACTTTGATGGATCGCTGATGAAGAAAGGCGCTGGCATGGGGCTTGTCTTTGTTTCACCCCTCGGGGTACGCATGAGGTACATGGTTCGCCTCCATTTCCCCTCCTCCAACAATGTGGTCAAATATGAGGCGCTCATCAATGGCCTACACATCGTCATCGAGTTGGGCATTCAACGGCTTGACGTTCGGGGCGACTCCCAGCTAGTCATCGACCAAGTCATGAAGGAGTCAAGTTGCCATGATGCCAAGATGGCTGCATACTACCGAGAAGTCCTCCAGCTGGAGGACAAGTTCGACGGCCTCGAGCTCAATCACATCCTGAGGCGTCTCAATGAGGTGGCCGATGCGCTGACGAAGGCGGTGTTTGGCCGAGAGCTGGTGCCAACGGGCATCTTCGCCAATGACCAGCACAAGCCCTCGGTTTGCTATGAGGGGTCGGAACAAGCCAATGAGGGGCCACCCGCCCAGGACTCGGGGGCTAACCAACCATCAGCTCTATCCAATCCTGAAGTCATGGAGCTCGAAGAGGATCCAGCAATAGAGCCTGACCCTCTGGTTGACTGGAGGATGCACTACCTCGACTACCTCCTTCGTGAGGCGCTGTCGACGGACAAGACGGAGGCTCGATGGCTCGCACGTCGCGCCAAGTCCTTTGTCCTTGTTGAGGGCAAACTCTACAAGTGAAGCCACACCAGGATCCTACAGCGCTACATCCCCATCGAACAAGAGAAGCGTTTGCTGAGCGATATCTATGGTGGGGTCTGCAGTCACCATGTCGTGCCTAGAACCCTAGTCAGAAATGCATTCCGACAAGGCTTCTACTGGCCAACCGTAGTAGCCGACACCGAGCAGGCTGTGCGCACCTACGAAGGGTGTCAGTACTATGCTCGGCAGACTCACCTACCAACCCAAGCGCTCTAGACGATCCCCATAATGTGGCCGTTCATGGTCTGGGGGCTCGATCTGGTCGGACCTCTCAAAAGGGCGCCTGTGGGCTACACCCACTTGCTTGTCACCATAGACAAGTTTACAAAGTGGATAGAAGCTCGACCGATCTCTGCGATCAAGTCCGAGCAAGCCGTGCTGTTCTTCCTTGACATCATCCATCACTTTGGAGTCCCGAACTCCATCATCACGGACAACGGCACGTAGTTCACAAGAAAGAAATTCCTCTGGTTCTACGATGAATACCACATCTGGGTCGATTGGGCCGCCGTAGCGCACCCCCGCACAAATGGGTAGGTCGAGCTCGCAAACGGCATGGTCCAACAGGGCCTCAAGCCTAGGATCTTCAATCGGTTGAACAAGTTTGGCGGACGGTGGGTCGTCGAGCTTTCCGTGGTGCTCTAGAGCCTGAGGACGACCCCCACCCAGGCCATTAGCTACATGCCATTCTTCATGGTCTATGGCTCTGTGGCTGTCCTCCCGACCGACCTCGACTATGGAGCACCAAGGGTTAGGGCGTACGACGAACAGGGAGCTGAGGCATCCCTCGAGGATGCCATGGACCAGCTGGATGAAGCACGTGATGTTGCCCTCTTAAGCTTGGACAAGTATCAGCAGGCGTTGCGATGGTATCATAGCCGTCGAGTGTGGGGTCGGTCCTTCAACGTCGAAGACCTGGTCCTCCGCCTCGTCTAGAGCAACAAGGACCGCCACAAGCTCTCCCTATCATGGGAGGGACCGTACGTCGTCGTGCAGGTGCTTCGGCCAGGCACCTACAAGCTTAAGACCATCGATGGTGAGGTCTTCGCCAATGCCTGGAACATTGAGTAGCTACATTGTTTTTACCCTTAATAAATGCACACTTCCTCTTATCAGTTTTGTTATCGAACTCCCCGATCTTTTGTGACACCTGACCCTAGCAATGGCAAGGGGCCGGGCCTCGCTCGGAGGCTAATAAGAGCATATCTATGTGGTAGACAGTCTCTATGTCTGACCCTATCTCATGTTTAAGACCCAAAAGCGAAGTCTGCGGAAACAAACGCTGAGTAAAACTAGTCGGACTGCAAGAAACCTACGCCTCGACGGCTATGGTGTATTTGCTCACCAGCGTAATTAGAGTTTTTTTTCACACCGTGGGCTTTTTGGCCTTAGCCACAGAAAGAGTTCGGTACACATTTAAGGGTCTATCCGCCTAGCAAACATTCTCCGTGCCCGACCCCCCTTCACGTTAAGAACTAGGAGCTAGGGTTGCGGGAACAAACTCTGAATATGACTAGTTGGAATGCGAGGGACCTACGCCTCGGTGGCTATGACACCTTTGCTCAACAGCGTGATTAGAATTTGCTCACCCGAACCCCGAGCTTTACGACCTTAATGACAGAAAGGGTCGGAATGCACTAACCTTTTTATACAAAAAGGGGAGAAAGGCTAAAAAGCTGTTTGCTATAATGAAATTTTAGAACTTGTTCATTTATTACAAGTTCTCTGCCTGGCTTATCTGCTTAACCAAATCCTTGCACGGGATGTTCTCATCCTCTATATCCACAGGTAAGTTTTGTCTCAGTAGGTAACACAAGTCGATCGGATGGCAGGGCCGCTACCGAGAAATGGGTAGCGAGCAGTAGGATGCCCTATGCGAGCTATGCCGACCCCATCACGAACGACAGTAAGAGCTCCCCGAACCCATCACTTGTACCATCGAGGTAAATCCAGTGCCCAAGTTGATCGAACGGCTCAAGGCCGCTGTCGAGAGACGGGTCACCATTATTTTACGCGCATTAAATTTGCTACCGAGCCTTCGACCCCAGCAATGGTGGGGGGTCGGGCCTCGCTCAGGGGCTAGCAAGAGTGTCTATTCACTAGACATTCTCTATGCTTGACCCTCCTCATGTTAAAGAACTAGAGGCAGGGTGTGCGAAGACATGTACTGAGTAAAACTGGTCGGACTATGAGAAATTATGTCCCGATGGCTATGGCGTCTTTGCTCACCAGCGTGATCAAAGTCTTTGTCCCCGCACCCCGAGCTTTAGCCTCCACCTTCTCGGGAAGGGTTTGGAGGGGCCCACCTACGGAATCTCCATCGAGGAGTGGCCGACAGGTCGCCTAGGTCGATCCAACAGCTCGGGCCACTACCGAGAGACAGATAGGGAGTCGTGGGATGCCTCATGTAGGTTACGCCGGCTCTATCATGGACATCGGACCCGGGCCCCACACGGACATATCCGGTAAGAGCTCTCTGAACCCATCACTCGAGCCATCGAGGTTACTTTTGCCAACCCCACTTTTTCCTTTCCATCACATGATCATTCATTCATCCATTCTCATGCATGCATTCATATATTCATTCATTCATTCATCCATTCATCCGTACATTCATCCCATACATCCAAGCATTGCATATGCAATTGCTGTATTACAATGCTTCATGTCACGTCATGAAGAGGTGGTCGTCTCATTCGATATGAGTGGCGACCGACTGAGCTTCGAAGGCCAGCCCACGAAGGGCTCAAGGCCGCCTCACGTCAAATAGAGCTAGGGGATAAAAATAGAGATGAGCCCCAGTGGCCTTGCCCGACCCCACTCAGAAGCGGATAGGGACATCTCAACCTTTCTCGTTCGATTCTAACCTTGAGCCAAGCCTACAGAATCTCCACCGAGGAGAGGACAACGGGCCACCCGAGCCTATCGAACGGCTCGGGCATCTATCGGGAGGCGGGTTAAGGAGTAGTGGAATGCCACATGAGGGCTCTGCCGACCCCGTCAGGGGATGACGGACCCCGATTCCACTCGAACTTGCCCATTAGCAAGCTCACCAAGCGCGACACTCGAGCCAACGAGGCAAGTGTCGTTAGCTCAGCCCCTCTGGTTGTAGAAACCAAGGACAGGATGATGCATGAAACATGACCGACCCATACCGAGCCCCATGGGGCTTAGGGGCTCGAGCCGCCCGACCCTAGATCGGGAGACCGGGGTTCGAAGGCCAGCCCGTGAAGAGCTAGGGGAGAAAACACAGATGAGCCCCAATGTCCTTCGCCCGACCCGCCTAGAAGCGGATAGGGTCATCTCAACCTTCTTGTTCGATCCTAACCTCTAGCCGAGCCCACAGAATCCCCATTATGGGGAGGCCATCGGGCCACCTAAGTCGCCCTCTAGAACGGCATGGGTATCTGCTGGAAGGCAGGTCAAGGAGCAGTGGGATGACCCACGCAGGCTTTGTCGACCCCGTCACGAATGACGGACCTGAATTCCACTCGAACATACCCGTTAGCGAGCTTGCCGAGCGCGTCACTCGAGCCATCGAGGCCAGCGATGTTAGCTCAACCCCTTCGGTTGCTGAAACTGCGGATGGGACAATAATCACAAAGATGAGCCAACCCTCGACTGGACCCCTGCTACGTGTGGGGCCTCATGGAAAGTTGGACTCGCAAGGAGACCAAACGCGCGGTCGCAGAACGATAGCTCGGATCCTAGGGAGGGGGTACGTGCGAAAACAAGAGATGCTTTCTCCTGCTAGTTTCGCTATCCTCTCCTCGACCTTCAGTGACACCTGACCCCAACAATGGCAAGGGGTTAGGTCTCACTTGGGGGCTGATAAGGGCATATATACACCCTTTCTGCAATGGTCGCCACACCCGACCCCTTCCTCACACTAAAAAACCTAGTGGCAAGGTTCACAGAAACAAACGATCGAGCATGGCTGGTCGAACCATGAGAAACCTATGCCCCGATGGCTATTGCACTCTTGCTTACCAGCGTGATCAGAGTTTCCTTCCTACACCTCGGGCCCTACGGTCTTAGCAAATGGAAGGGTCGGAAGGCATGAACCCCTTTTTCACACATAAAAAGGGAGGAAAAACAAATTCGATCAAACGAAATGAAATGATAAGTTTGTTCGATAGTATAGAAGGGTCAGAGCTTGTCTGCTTGTTACATGAATGATTACTTGAACTATCTGACTAACTAACCCCTCTGGGGGAGAACTATGCTCTCTATCCTATCCGCCAGGTCCTGCGAAAGGGGAGCCACCGCCGTCTCCATCTCCTCCAGCTCGTGGGCTTCATAGCCAGTGCGAAGCCGAGGCTCATCGTCTCTAGGTTGATGCTGTCCCTATAATGAGAACAAGCAATCATGAAGGATTAGTTGACCCTAGTGCGAAGGGCATTCCTCTCGAGTTGGCGCACCCGCGCCGTGATCTCGATGGCACGGGCCACGAGTGAACTGGTCCCCTCTGACCGCACCACCTCGAGGTCATCGCAGACCACTCTAAGCATGGCGCTCAGGATATTGAGCTCATCGCTCTCTGCCTAAAGGTTCCTCCTTGCCTCGGCGAGGTCCACGGCCAGCCCGACAGAGATGCTCTCGGCCTCCAGCCTCTGGGTCGTCGTGGTTCCAAGCTCGGCCTAGAGGGAGCCGACCTTCTGCTGTGCGTCATCACGCTCTTAGAGGGCCTAGTTGCACTCCTCGTGAGCCATGCCAAGCTTTGAGCAGAGCCTCTCCATGGTTTGGAGCAGCTCATCCCGCTCCTTGCGCAGCTAGGCTACCACCGCGGCATCTAGACTTGCCCTCTTCTTTAGGGCCGTGAGCTTCTCCTCGGCTCCTAGCTTCAGCTCTCGCTCCTTCTCAACCTCAGGCAGAAGGTCGAGGATCCGCCGACGGGTCTCGGCATCCTTTTGGAGCAGCTCATCCCGCTCCCTCCTGACCTTGGCGGCCTCCTCGTCGTCCTTCTGTGATCTCACTGATAGGGCCTCGAACGCCCTCTCGGCCTCATCCACATGCTGATAGGCCTCGTCACCCATGACCGGAGACTGTTCGCCTCCTCGGCAAGGGGAGTCAGCTCGACCACCCTCTGCTGGGTGACAACAAGCTAGGTGGTCACCTCCCCATGTAGCCATGCCTCCTCAACAAGGCGGTCCTAGTTTTCCTTCTACTCACAAAGCAACCGAGCCTTCCCCCGGCTACGAGCGATAAGGGACTACAGGAAGATGATGGCCAGGATACAAGAAAGCATATAGAGAAGGAAAAAGGCGAGAAGCAGGATCGAGCGAATATCCGGCCAGAGGGAACCATAACATCATGCAAGGCACCCCTAGCGTGGTCCAAGTCTTACAGCACGGACGCGATCCCCACATCGAGGCTCTCCCGCTCCATGCTCTCGGCGACATCGTCGAGGGTGAAGAGTGTCGATGTCGGGTCCTACGGATTTATCCACCGGAGCAAGGGCTCACCCCGCGTGGGCGAGTCGCTGCCTATCGATGTCAGGGCCAGGGATGACTCCCTACTAGTTCTATCTGGCACCACCACGACCTCCGAGGACCCCTTGGCTGCGTCCCCCTCCATCTGGCTCACGCCAGGCGCCGGCACCTGGGCTCCCGATGGTGTGGGTCGTGCTGGTTCCTCAGGCGCCGCCACGATAGCGCTCGGCTATGATCCACCTATCACAGCCGCTGCCACCTCCACCTACGTCAGCGGTGTCTTGACCAGCTACATCGCGCCCACCACGGTCGGCGTCACGAGTGCGGTCGGTAGCCCCGTCTGCCCCATCGTCGGTAGTGGTATCGCCTCCATCGCTAGCTACTCTGCGACCTCCAAGGGCGTCCCTTGAGCCCCCATGCCTGCTTGTCCCGCCGAGGGCATGGGCGCCACCGTGGGAGGCGCCTGACTGGCCAGCGATGCATACACACCGACGCCACTCCCACCCGAAATGGTTGCGATGGTAGCCGACGGCTGCCACCTCACTTGAAGGGCTATGCTCTTCTTTGGCGCCAGCGCCAAGGAATTATGCCGCCTCACGCCGCTGCAAGAAACAAAAAAATAAGTCACGATGAGATCCGACCAAAACGGGGAAAACAGAGGAGCTGACACCTCACCTCGGCGTCGTCGAACGATAGATATGTTTGGGGGGCAAAACCCCCGACCTCTACTCCACCTCATTGGGGAGAGGCCGTTTTGAGCCCACCCTCTGCTCCTAGGCAGAGGGGCTCACTCCCCTTGGATCTTGGGGCGCGACGGTAGAGTCCTCCACTGGCACCTTAGGTGCGGCGGCAAAGCCGCCCGCCCCTATTGGCTCCTGGGGCAGGCTGATGGTACATCCTATCTCCACGGCTCCCTAGACGTGCCCTCCCCTCCATGAAACAGGGAGGGTGTCAACCCCTGCAAGGATGAATCGATACCTGTCAGCACATCCTCATTCTCTAGGTCGTCCCACTCGATGTCGAGACTACCTCGTCGTCGTCTCCATCATCATCATCGTCATCGCTGTCGGTATCCTCCCCTCGCTCCTGCGCCTGTAGCTTCCGCTGCCTCTTCCTCCTCTTGTCCTCCTTCGCCTTCCTCAGCCGCTTGCCCTCGGTGCGATTCGCCACCCTCACGGACAGATCCCTCGGCAACGGAGCCGGGTGATCCATGAGGATGAGGTATCTTGGCTGGTCCCACCCCTCTCAAGGTTAGTATCAAGAGGTCGAGAAATCAATTAAAGAGGAGGCATGAGAAGGGGAAACTTACAAAGACAACATGGCCTAGTTCCAGCCGCATCGAAGGATGTCCCAGCACCGGGTAGACGAAATCAAGGGGGGTGCCCGCGTTGTTCTGTGAAGGCTCCATCACCTCCTTAATGCGCTGCGGGACCTCAGAGTGGGAGAGCGCTCCCTCGGCAAGCGCCATCCTATCGAATGATGCCTCAAGCACCATCGCATACAGCGGGAGCACGTGCTTCATCAGTGGTGCCACCCTCCTCGCGTGGTAGGCCCAGATGATGCCTGACCCCTTTAGGCCGCTCCCCTTTAGGATGTGGATGGAGGTGAGGTGGTCCCGGATCTTCTTCTTGTCTTTCTCCGGGACACCCCACTTCCTCCATGACTCTGGGGCCTCTTCGATCAGGCACCCGGTGAACTCCGATAGAGGGGAGGTGGCGTCGTTCTTAAGGTAGAACCATTGTGAATGCCACCCCTTGTTGGACGTTGACAGCCGCATCAACGGGTACTCGTCGACCTAATTGTTTCGGAGGTGGATGCCGATGAAACCCATCGGCATGTGTAGCTCCTATCTGCCGCTCTTCTCCCTCTTCTTCTAGAGGGTGATGGCGAAGAAGTGCCTCCACAGGTCGAAGTGGGGACTGATCCCTAGGAATCCCTTGCATAGGGCGACGAACACCGCCATATGCTAGATCCCATTAGGATTGAGGTGCGGTAGCTCGATCTTGTAGTAGTGCAGCAGCCCCTGGAGAAATCTGTGGGCGGGGGTCATGAACCCACACTCATGGAAGTGGGCGAATGACACCACATAGCCATTGGACGATGATGGCATATCCTCCTCACCGGGCAACATCCACTCGGCCGAGGTCCACGCACGGAGAAGGCCACGACGGACAAGACCTTTCATGCGCTGGAAGGTAATGTTGGAGCGGCACCATAGATCCATTGTAGGTGGGGGCGGTTGGATGCGGGCTCGACGGCGGTGGGGAAGTGGAGATGGGGAACCCTAGGCGATTGATGGCGGCAGTCGTGGCTCTGGAGGCAAGGATGCAAGGTATCGAACCCTTGGGGCAAACCCTTTGGTTTTATAGGGGCGACAGATGCGAGGAAACCAACCGTCCACCTAGATCTCCAGGCCTACCATGATCCGCTACAACATCCCATCGTGGGAAGTGCGCATGCAATCTCTATCCGTTCCCTTAGAAAACTCGTCGGACATTTTGTCTCTCCAGGCGGGCCACGACTCGTCATGAGTAAGACGAATATGGATAAAAAAACACCTCTACGGCCCACCTGGGCCTAGGAGTTTGAAGGTTGGCCCATCAATGGGTTCAACAACCGCTTCAGGCACCCTTAGGATAAGGATGGAAAGGGATGGGCCCGCAAGCGGCTAGTACCTAGGCGCATGAGCGCCACGGGCATCCCGGCCTGTAATCGAGTCTTAGCCGGGTACGATCCATGTTTTTTCCTGAAGAAAGGCAGAGAGCCCTCGGGACCAGTCGAACAGACCTGAGAACTATATGGGTAATCTAAAGTCGGTCGCCAAGTTGGCCCAAGCCGGATCCCCATAAACAAGATGCCAGGACCCAATCAAACTAGCCAGCTAACAAACCACCAAATCTCATGGCCATACCCACGAAGGGTCCGACCTCTACAAGAGGGAATCACTGTCCCTAGGACATGCCGTGGGCAACAAAAGAAGGCCAGGGACCTTAGAGTTCTCCCTATCGAAAAAACCTCCAAAGGAGTATTCTACTCCTCCGCAGGCTCAGGGGCTACTGTCGGGGACCAATACTAGGGTACCCAAAGAGGAGCTAATAACCGTCAACATTGATTCATCCGAGCAGACAAGAGCGTGACTACAGCTCTTGCCGACCCCCAATTACGCAACCTCTGCTTCTCCCAACCCCTGAGGGCGGCTCCACCTCATCCGACACCAAGGCCGCGGGCTCCGCCTCGTCCGACCCTTGAGGGTTGGCTCCGCCTCACCCGACACCAAGGCCATAGGCTCTGCCTCGTCTAACCCCTGAGGGTTGGCTCCGCCTTGTCTGACACTGAGGCCACGGGCTCCGTCTTGTCCGACCCCTGAGAGTTGGCTTCGCCTCGTCTGACACTGAGGTCACGGGCTCTACCTCGCCCGAACCCTGAGGGTGGCTCCACCTCGCCCGACACCGAGGCCACGGGCTCCACCTCTTCCGATCCTTGAGGGTTGGCTCCACCTCGCCCGACCCCTAGGGTTGGCTCTGCCTCGGCCGGTACCGAGGGTTGGCTCCGCCTCGTCCGGTACCGAGGCCGCGGGCTCCGTCTCGCCCGACGGAGACCCATACCGCCACCAATGACTCTAGGACCAAGCGTGTGGGTCTAGGTCAAAGCTCTTACTCAAGGGAAACGACCGGCACGCCTCGATATAACCCATGGCCATGACGGGCATTGCCTGGGGACTCACATTAGGAACAACATCGGGCGTACCAGTACTGTTCTGCCTAACCCTCGTACGAACACTGACAGACGTGTCAGTTCACCACGACATCCGTGAGGATGGAGTGGAGTTGCATGACCTGGAGATGATGCCTGCACTTGGCGCTAGTGACAGATAGGGCCGCGATGTGGACCTGTCCCTGTTGACGTCTACAGGGTCGGCGGGACCCACGTGAAGGAAAAGAAGGATCCGGTGATCCTGGGGACTTCTTCTCCTTCTCATTCTCATCTCTTCCCCCTGCTGTAACCCCTGCTTTCCCTTGTCCTGTAAAAGGGAAAGCAGGGCATCCCATTAAAGGCATCACACATCAGACTGAACAAAACACATCTGCATCCAAGCTCGACTCAACTTGACTCGAATTAGAGCTCACCACAACACACCACTAGAGACTTGGGACCAGTCCCTCTCTCGATCATTTGTAACCCCTACTACGAACTTTCAGTGCTAGTAACACGAGCAGCAGCAATGAACTGGACGTAGGGACATTCTGCCCGAGCTAGTATAAACCTCGTGTCCTCTTAGCACACCATCTGGGCCAGACACGTAATAATACAAATTTACTTGTTGGTGGCAACTCGAAACACCGATAGCTGGGAGGCCACCGACCACCTCTGTCCTTGACGAAGGCGCCCTTGGGTGCACCTAGCCCCGGCGATGCCCCGACGCCTCTCCCTTGCCGCCGACGACCGCCCCTTCGTCCAGAATCAGCCGTTCCCCGGCGCTCCTCTGCTCTGACTCGACGACAGGGACCTCAGGACGAAATAGAAACTCTTCTAGGGGTCTAACTGCACAAACCGTGACTTAGGTGAATAGTGCGCTACATGATTTTTCTTTTTCTTCTATGTGTTTTCAGCTGAAACTTTGAAAATTCATAGTAATTCATAGAAAAATCGTAAAATGCAAAATGAAGATGTTTTCGAATCCTTGTGAGTAGAACTATACAGTAGATGTATAATGTTGCATGTGTTAGTAGAAAAATCTTGCTCTAGATTTTTGCCTTTGCTTTTTAGGGAGAAATTCATATCTATAATTAGGGTGTTCCTTTTGCTGTGAAATTTTTATGGTAGGCTATTAATGTTGATCTTGATGCATGGTAAAAATTTTAGCTTCATTGGATGCAGTGTCACTGAGTTATTGATTTAACTTGTTTGATGCTTGTTTAGCTTGTGAAAATGATAAATGTAGCTATAAGTATCAAAACTTTGTGAAATTTATGCATCATGCTAGTTAGGACATATTGGAGCTGCTGTAATTTTTCTAGAATTAATACTATTCTGCAAGTAGCCTTTTCCTTTTTCCCTTGTGTTTGCTAGGTAATTAAAAAAGGCATGTAAATAATTCATTTGGGAGTGATCCATAGTTTCTCTACCATGTTTAGGAAGTGTGTTAACTGTTTCTATCATGATATGTGCCCAGATCTTGTTTATAGTATGCAGTTTTCATTTAAGTGCCTTCAATATATTGCCATGTATAACTTTTGCCTTTTTAATAAAAATGTGTGAAGATGAGTTAATATGCCTTTCATGTTAACTGTAACTAATGGTCAATTAGCTATGTAAATAGAAGTTGTGAGCCATATGATTAGTTGTACATATGTGATGTTATTGTTGAACCCAGTGAGGAACTTGGTTACACGCGTGCTGAGATAGCTACACGTGTAGTTTCTGTTGTGATGATGGTTTCATGATGAAAATGATGTTTTCTATGGTTGCGGTCTATATAAAAGTTGTAGTAACTTGCTGATCTTTGCTGTCCTAAAATTTCATGATTTTAGGCCAACAGATTTGGGAGTTATGAATTTTACAAATTCCCTGTCAGGTTTTACTTGTATGCTGGACATATTTGAAAGGTTGTGCTTTTTATCTTAGTTAACTGTTTAATCATCTCAAGATGATAATAAGAAAGTTATAGGCAATTTTATAAGCTTTCTAGAAAGTCTAGGAACACTTTTGTTAATTCCTACAACTCTAGTTATGATCAAAACAAGTGACTGCTGTGCTGCAGTCCAGAACTTGCCTTGCTTAAGTTGATTGCTTTAACTTGATGGTTGATATGGTTGCTAGTGTGATTCATGCCTTTGATCATATTGAGTTAATCTACCTAAACCAACTGGTCACCTTGTTGTTTAATGATGATCAACTAATTAAGCCAATAGATGGTCTTGTATGCATGTCATTAGAAATAATGTTTGTACCTGACTTGCTAGAACATTTATCATGGTTGATATGGCTAGCTTACATGAGAGTGTCTTGGTGTTGCTTTGCTATCATAACTTAGTAGGTTGTGTGATGTTTAGTTAATCATCATCTACCTAAGTGCCTATGTTTAATCTAGTGTAACCTTGTGCTTGTTTTGTCGCCAAATTGTAATGCATCATGTATCACTCTTTCACCATATTCATGTATTACATCTTGCATATATCATTTAGGTACGTTAGATGCACGACGAGAAGGTGAAGAACGTGGTGTTGAAACCAACCAAAAGATGATGTTGGTGAACAAGTCCATAAGACAAAAATGATAGTTTATCATGTCCTGAAGATGAAGCCAACTAACTAACATTGTGCTTCAAACCCAGGCAAGCCCCAGAGCATTCTAAGCCTTCTACCTCTCTTTTAAAATACACTTGAGTTTATATTTTGTATTGTGCATTAAATATAGGAGTTGAATTGAAACCTGTTGCTGCATGTCTTACCTTGTCTACAATATATATACCTATATCCTTACTAGCATGTATAGGTCGCTCTATGCTTAGTTATGCTTAGATCGGTAGAAGTCGGGTGATTCCTGTCGCCTGTGAGACATAGGTGGCTACTCTGACACGGTTGACTATATTTGCTATTGTGGAAAAGAACCAGGTGATAATGGATAACTAGAGACCGAACGGGATCCGGTGCTATTATGGTTGTTGTTGATGCCGACTAGGCATGTATTCTTTGATCCCGTCTGTGTCATTTAAGGACTGCTTCGTTGTCAGACCTTGGTTGAGATTGAAGGTACCAAACACATAACAAGGGCTGAGTTATAGTTGACCGTGAAGGTGATTAGCTCATTCGGGCAGAGTATATTGGACCATTAGCATTGCTGGGAGGAGAGCCTGAAGGAAGGGGACTGGTCTAAGACCATGTTTGCTACGGGCTTCGGGCTTCAGGCAATCCATGTGAGGATGTAGGATTATGAGTTTTGCGAAATGGTCCAGACTCACCGCCGAATGGAGTGAATGGTGACCCACACGAGCTAATGCGGGCTCATATGAGTGTGTGTTTGGGATTGCCCAGCTGGATGTAATCGATTCGAATCGTCTCTCCCGGTTAGTGAGACACTTAGTCATTGTCCGGCAGTCGTAGTAACTGATGAAACATGATGGTTCTGTTGATCATGATAATTGAATATGGTTACTACTGTGATACTTATTAATCAAATGATTGTTACAGGATAGATGCAAACTTAGCTATAATTGGCTTCACTGAACTTGATGCTAAAATATTAAAAGTAAGGACTTACATAATAAGCTCTTTTACAAAAGATTATGCTATCCAACTAGCTCCACCAAATAAACCATGCATATCCTTGGAGTCTTTATTTTTCTCCTATCGGGTAAGTCTTGTTGAGTACAATTGAGTACTCAGGGTTTTATCCCACCCTATTGCAGGTGAAGTGCTATGTCTACTGAAGGTGGTGACTAAGTGCCGGTGGGCTCGGCCATTTCGTATTTGCTTCTCATCTATGCTTTTGTTGGAGGGTGTCTTCAGAGCTAGCAATATGATTCAAAATTTTGATTTGGTAATCATTTCAAAGTTATGTTGTTTTAACCTATTGGATTTGAAACTAAAATTGTATTAATTACTTGTGACCCTATTGTAATGTTATTTCTGTTGCAAACTCTGTATGTGATACGTATTTGCTTAATCAAGTACGATCTTGGTTGTGAAGTTGATTTATCGAGGCCTTTGTGGTACTCGACGGACTGTTGGGTTTATATAAGTGACGATATGCGCGTGTCAACGTGTTTAACGGGGGCAGTCATACTTAATCTTGTATAAATTGAGCGGTTTTGTCACATATTTGGCCACAGTAAGGGCACTTGAGCGGAGGTTCCAGGGATTCACCCTGAAGTATATACCAAGAGCAGAAAACACAGAAGCAGATGAACTAGTGAAGGCAGTAGCAAATAACACGCCCATTCCAGAGAGAACTTTCTATGAAATATTTCAAGCACCAACAACCCAAGCAACTGCGAAGGCATTCAAAACAATCCTGATCACCAAATCTGAATACTAGAGGCATTTGATAACAAATTACCTGAACAACATCCATCACTCAGAAGATGAAATAAGCACAGCCAGAATAGTGGCCAGAGCAAGAAGTTACACACTAATAGATGGCACCTTGTACAAAAAGGGGTAGTCCAACCATTGCTCAAGTGTATAACTCAAGGCGAAGGCAGAGAGCTCCTCCAAGAAATCCATTCAGGGACTTGCGGTTCTCACATTGGCCTAAGGGCATTGTCCACGAAGGCAATCAGACAGGGATTCTATTGGCCCACGCATATCAAAGATGCTGAGCAAATCATCAAGACATGTGAAGCATGCCAGAGCACATCCCCACACTAATCAAAATCTTCGGCTGCAGTACAGCTCATCCGACCCACTTGGCCATTACAAATATGGGACATGGATCTTGTCGGACCTCTACCACCTTCGTAGGGGGGAACAAATTCACAGTAGTAGCAATTGAGTACTTCACAAGATGGATTGAAGCCAAGCCACTAGCAACAATAACTTCAGAAATAGTAAAGAAGTTCTTTTGGCAAAACATAATCTGTAGGTTCGGGGTACCAAGAACTTTAACAATGGACAATGGGAAACAGTTTGACTCGGACAAATTCAAAGAATTATGCAAAAGCATAGGCACAAAAATAGCCTTCGCATCAGTCTATCATCCGGAGTCAAATGGAGCAGTAGAAAGAGCTAACAGAGTGATATTCTCAGCAATCTCGAAAACCCTATTTAACCTTTGCAAAGGTAAATGGGTAGAGGAACTACCAAATGTGGTGTGGTCTCATAACACCACAACATCAAGGACGATAGGCTTTACACCGTTCAAGCTCCTGTACGGTGAAGAACCAATGCTACCCATGGAGATCAAGCATCAGAGCCTCTGGGTAATGAAACAGGTCTTGGCAGTAGACGAAGAATACTCCAAAGAAACGATTGAAGGCACAAGACTGGAAGCAGTAGAAAACATCACCAAATACCAAGAGCAAACCAGGAGATGGAGAGATAGCTAGGTGGTCAGAAAGCTCATACGAGACAGAGACCTAGTCCTAAGAAGGAAGCCCAATGCGGCTAATGCAGGAAAGCTCCAACCAAAATGGGAAGGCCCATACATGGCGAAGGCCACCGGAAGACCAGGGTCATCTTCTTGACAGACGACAAAGGTAAAACAACCACTCATACCTGGAACATCGATAGTTTGCACAGGTTCTACATATAATTGTAAAGGGATGGCCCTCGTGGAACTATAAGCGAAGGTCACCTCACCTCTCTCAGTTTTCACATTTTCTCTTTATATTTCATGCAAAAGGGCCTGTACTCTTTTCCTCACAAAGGGGCTCCTAGCGGAGGTGAGGTTTTTGATGAGGCAGGACCCATGTAAAACCCTCTAAAATATAAAGAGGAATTCCCCCAAGAATACTATGAAAAGCGAAGGTCAAAAGTGGCTAGCAATGGAGCCACAACATTCGACAATGACATCACGACAAAGAGGACCTTCCACTACCTTAGCTAAAAGCTCCAAAGCGTGGAACGACCTCTGCGGCTAAATTAGCCCGCAACCTTGACAAAGCCCTGTCTACAATCAGGCATCAAGGATTCATCAAAACGGCCAAAAGTCCAAAAAACCCAACAAAGACCTACCTTCTCCATAGGCATCGGGCAAGAAAGTACTTGGCAAAGACTTGTCTTTATCAGGCACCAGGTGAATATCAGGAATTAATGACTAAAGTACAACAGGAATAAAGAGTCAAAGATACGCTAGGTACAAAGAAATCTGTCAGCCCTATTACGACTTCAAAACGTATCTAAGTAATAAACCTCGGCCAACCACCAAGATTTATTAAATCATACAACTAGTAGACTATAAAACCCAGCGCCCTCCCCCAGCATTAGCTTCAGTCAGTGCATTATCATATCCCTTACTCCAGAAGAGCGCTAGGGGGGAAGTCAAGCCAACCAAGAGCCAGTGCACTATAGAGCAAAGTGAGAGAACCATGGTAGTTAGAATTTGCTTAAAAACAAGAGAACAAAAGATACCATGCGAAGACTCATAAATACAGCAGCTCGCGCAGCCCAGCAAAGGCCACGTTGAGGTTGTACGCATTTTCCACATGGTGTCGTACAACCTCCACGGGGTGTTGTATGACCACAGTCCGGCAGCAAGCAGTCAATGTCAGAGGTTGCGGGAGGGTATGGCACGAAGACTCGTAACATCCCCCCGCAATCAAAGACACCATCTGGTGCAACCTGACATCAACCTTGTTCAATGGGAGCATAGCTGCTCTAGCATGGCCGAATGCAACTACAAAACAATCTAGACACAAGCGAAGACAACGCTCAAGAAATGCTTCATCAACCTTCGTTGCTTGCTCAAATTGCACTGTGACCTCTGGAGAAGCATCAAGATCGAAGACCAACACCTCCGATGAGCGCTCAAGCTATACCAAAGCTTTCGCAACAACTGTAAGATCAAATATGAGCACCTCAGCTTCTTCGCAGTGACACACTAGAGCCTCCCTGTCGACAGCTCAAGACCAAAAAGCGGGGGCTACAACAAATCAAGTATGTAACGGAGCTTCCACGCAAGACACAAGGTGGAAGACCAGCACCTTAGCTTCTCCGCGTGGACGCGCAAGCTCATCCACAACACGAACCAGAGAAGAGAGGAGCGAAGGCAAGAGCAAGAAAATAAGCGCCATCTAATAAAGCCCTTCAGCCTAGGTAGCAACTGTAACCAGAATCTTCAATAAAACAAGAGTGCAACTAAGCATTTCAAGAAAAAATTATTTGAAGAAAAGTAGATATGATTACAACAACAATGCATTAAAAGCGCAATGATACAAAAGCCCGAATGCAATAACAGAGCAAAGCACAAAAGGTGTTAAGCCTTCCAAACAATAGCTACAAGGGCGCGAAGGCTAGTCAAATAAATCGACATAAATCTAACACTAAGTCGGCGGTCGAGACCCTCGCCAAGCAAGCGACCTAGTGAACTCAGCACGTTTGTTATCTATATCGTTCACCACGAAGGCCCACATGTCACAAATAGAACGACTTGGGAAAGTCTCATGCCAATAGCCCCACAGTTCGCCGCTAACATAAACACCATCTTGATACAAAGTTAAAGGAAGCATGTCCTGCACAGGCCCAGAAGAGGAAACCTACGCAGGACAAGTTTAGGATTAAACATCCACCAGGCGAAGGTGACAACAAGACAACAAAATCTACAATATACATGGAGGACTGTTGTCCCCAACACATCCATCCTAACTTCTATAGCTAACAGCTAAAAAAACCTAAAACACTACACCTCCGGATCAGCTGGGGTAGGCATAGGTTCCCTAGACTTCAGCAGCACCGGAGGGAGCCTTCAGAGTCGTCGCCTCTGTAGCCGGGGAAAACTGCGCCCTAGCAGTACCACGCACAGCCTCCGCCTTCTGGAACTCCTACAAAACAACACAAAGCCTATAAACACGACAAACAAAGGACGTACAATCTAGGGAAAGAATAACAAGCCACAAAAAAAGGGGGAGAGAAGAAATAACAAACCGCAGCGCGCCAGGCTTCCGCCATTGAACGAGCCTCTGCCTGGCCAAACTTCACCCAGAACGACTTCATAAAGTTACGAACGGATCTTCTAACATCGCACGAAGTCACTCCGAGCTCGGTCGGGCCCTCAAGGTCCTTCTCCTTCATGCCTTCGACGTGTAGATAGCCGTCTTGCCTCAACATCTTAGAGAGATTGGTGGCAGAAGCCAGTGCTCCAAAATCGATAGCTCCACCAACGAAGTCAGGAAGCTTGAGGAAGTTGGCCTTCATCCAGGAAAAGATGTTGAATGTCGAAGGATTAGAAGGCAACGAAGACGTGGAGCCCCCGAATTGTTCAAGGGCACCCACGTAAAGCTCAACCACGACCAATCCGATAGTTTTGGCATCCTCCAGGTGCCTAGTCGGCATGTCCACCTGCGCCTTCATGGCAACACCGAACTCCCTCTCGGCGTCTACCTCCTTGTTCAGGGAATCAACCTTCCTCTGAAGGATCTCCAAGTCACTGCGGGCAGCACGGAGACCCCCAACCTCCTCTGCAAGTCGGGTCTTCTCAGCCTCAAGAATTTCCAGCTCCTTCTTTAGGGCTTTGATGGTCAGATTGTGGTCGACCACCTCTTGTGTGCCACGCTCTTTGATGGCCTCCAAAAGATAGTGACTCTGCCAAGACGAAGGCTAGCCATAGCACAGCAAAAGAACAAAAAAAGAAGAACAAGAGGAAAAAATGAAACATACCACACATTGCTGCTCCAAGTTCATCTGTAGTAGCTTGAAATAATCAACATGTTTTAGATGGTGGCGGAGGCGGCCTAAAAGCAAATCAATTGTAAGAAACATAAGATCAAAAGCAGGGAAACAAAAAACAGGAAAAGCAACCCCTCCTATATCATTGTAAATAGCCTCAAGGACATCCGCCCATGCACTTATTGTGCTGTCAGAAGCCCCTGAAACAACAACCAAACATAAGCAAAACTCAAATAAAATGGACATAGCGCAGAAATAGAAGACAACAAGCAAATATAACCTTCTCCACCAGCCTGGCCTAGGCCAGATGGCCCGGGAGTTGTGCTTGCAAGCGGAGGCCTCGGAGGTGCCCCAAACCAATCCGAGCAAGATCCACACCCACAGGGTCATTAGGGTTCCCTAGAGCCTTCATCAAACTAGCTGAAGCAAGCAAAATAAGTCAAGTTCAGATAAAATTTAAGACAAGCAGCCAGGCAGAGCAGAGCCAAATGGCAACTCACCCAGACGCAAAGGGCTCAAAGTAGCATCTGCATCACCAACATCCTCGGCACGCTGTGCCACGGGCTGAAACTCCATGCTCTGGAATGGAGCAGCTGGAGAATACGCCTCCACCTCATCCTCGGACACCTCCACAGTAGGAGCAACCACAGGACGGCGGCGGTCCGTGCTGTCGGCCTTCGCATGTTTTGACGGGGAGGCGTTGCCACCACTGACACCTTCGCCCTCAGGGCCAGAAGAATCGTTACCCAAAACACTGGGCATAGGTGCCACGTTGGAGGGTTCAGTAGTAGGGCCGCCACACATTCCTTGAAGGGCGGTATCGACGAAGTCGCCACCAAGATCTAAAGAGGCAACAGAGCACTCGCCTCCTGTTCTGGCAACAACAGAGCCAGAGCCTCCGCCAATGTTTTCTGCAACCTCCTCATCATCATCAGCGGAGGAAGCGGCGGAGGCATCGACAGAGGCGATAGCAGAAGCGGTCAAGGTCTTCTGCTTCTTGCTGACGACCTTGGACGCACCAGCCCTTTTTCTTTTCTTTGTCTCCGCCGCAACAGTCACGTTCTTGGCGGCGGTCTTCTTCGCCTTGTCCTCCAGGGATTTGTGCACCTTCGTAGGAACATCATGTTCCTCGTGGTGGATCCCAAACTCTTCAAAAACCCTATTAAGCCGGGGCATTATGCCGGTGAGGGCCCGGCGCGCCATATACTCTTTGTCAGACATTTCACCGATTATCTCACGCGCCCCCACCTCGACGGACTTCACCAACTTCTCAGCGGCCCGACCCTCCTTCTCAAAGCCAAAACAAGGAAAGGGAACACCGACTCCTTCCCCGAAGACCAGAAGGTGAACCATCTCAATACTCATGGCAGGTCTATTCCTACCAAGCAGCCAACAGTTAGCCACAACCATCTCCTCCACCAGATCCTGACCTCCGGAGTATCGGCAGGCCAGGGCAAAATCCTTGTCACAGGCTTCACGCCCCTCAGCAGTCCCCGGCCTAGGAGTCCCTTGGGCCGAAGGCTTCATTGGAGTCATAACAGAAGCCAACGGATAGTGGGTGTGTTTTTCCCTTCGCTATCCGTAGAGGTCATGCCACCGGTCCTGACATAGAACCAATACTGCATCCAGTCTTTACTCCACTTATTCTTCTGAGCAAAAGAAATTTCCAACTTCTCCCCTTTTTGATTCCTCTTGGGCATGAAAGCGCAGCTCCCATACTCGGCCACCAACTGGCCTTCGCCATCCCACTTAGGTTGACGCTGGAGCTCGTAGTACTCGCAGAAAGTACCAACATTGGGCTTCGCACCATAAGACAAGCAAGCCTAGCAAAATTTGCTCAAGGTAACGATACCATTGGGAGTGAGATGATGTAGCTATACCTGAAATGCTTCCAACACTTGGTGAAGGAAGCGGGCAGCAGGAAAGCGAAGACCGCAAAGGAAGAAATCCTTGAACACCACGGTGTCAGTAGCCTACGTCCTGGGAACCGTTTCCCCTTGCGAAGGCTTCACCTTAGCCACACCAAACACGCCCAACTTCCGCAATTCCTCGATCATATCCTCCGTCATGAGTGAAGGCCCAAAATCCCATGTCCTGCTCGAGCCAGCCATATCCTCCGCCTTTTCTGTAGTAATGAGGTCGGCGACAGAGGCCTCAACACTCCCTAGATCCTCTGCAAACTCTTGAGCCTCCGCGCTAGCAACCATACACTCGTCAAACCACGTAGACCACCCACTCACCCTAACGCCGAGAAGACGATGGTACAGACCGAAGAAAGTAGCCCGACGGGGAGGAGGACTAACAGGAGAAGCCACTTCCAAGAATCTCGGCGAGAGCAAAAGGAAGCGAAGGCAGGAAACGAGCAGAGAAGGCTAAGCTCAAGGAAAGTGAGCCTGGAAAGCAAAGGTCAAGAAAGCGACAACACGGTGGACACGGCATGTCCTTCACCCACCACCCCCTTATATAGCCCTCGCCCCGTCGCTTCAGCTTCCAAGGCCAACGGTCGCATCCGTTCGACAGCGTGTTGGTTGCAGAGCCACCGCAATCAATCAAGTAGTGACACGTCACCAACACAACGGTCTGATCTAGGCGACCTAGGGGGGAAGCCTCCGCGTACGCCACCAACCTGAGGACCTGATCTCAAGGACAAGGCCCGCCAGCATCAGACCATGCCCTCAAACGGGGGAATTGTTGGGACACGATTACGAGCCGTGGAGGCTAAAGTTCACAATAACAATGCGAACTAATGATCAATAAGTTTTACATGAGCAATGTGCAGGAAAATAAGGAGGAACCTTCGCTCGGCCGGGTGCTCTAGGCGAAGGTCCAGAGGATGCGGCGAAGGTGCCTAAGCACGACCGAGGGCGAAGGCTCTCGCGGCACGGGCAAAGGCCCCGAGGAAGATGCCCCAAGCGGAGGTCCAGAAGACCGGAGGAGGACCAGCGTCGGCGGCGGTGTTGGGTAGCGGGCCACTGATGGGCCCTTGATGGCGGCCCAACAAACAGAGGCGGTTGAGAAGAAAGATGTCCAATCTACCCTTAGTAGCTTGTACTAGCATGGGAATATTCTGAGGATGTGCTACAGCTGTCGGAGGATAAAGTTGTAAAGAATTGCATTAGGAAACAGTGCCCTATAAAAAGGGGTACAGATCCTGTAGAAAGTTTGGTTGGTGAATACATTTATGAAACCCTAATTGAGCCGGAGCCTACCATCCACCTTCCAGACCTTCGCCCAGGGCACTCGACTAGGCGAAGGCTTTCTGTGTCCCACCTGCTGGAAACCAGGCTTTCCAACAATTCATGCCAACTTATCACTTGATTTTGTTCCTACTACCAACATGGTCGAGAAAATAAATTGACGAAATTTGGAGATCCTTCCTTTGGAAGGGTGATAGTAATGCCAATGGAGGACATTGCTTAGATAATTGGTCGATGGTATCCAAACCAAAGGACCTAGGTGGACTAGCTATGTGTATGTGACCCCTCGAAGTTCGAGAGGGGCTTTGCGACTAAGATGTGGGCCTACATCAAAGCATAGTCAGCATGTCACATAGTCACGCTAATGTAGGGAGCAAGGTGGCGTGTTTGGACTCGGATGACTCTTGAAGCCAAGTTTAGAGTTTGTTTTGAAAATATCATTTTCATGAGTTTGAGGGTCTGGATGCATGGGACCCGGAGCCAACTTTAGAAATCTGAAAGCGATATTTTTTTCCTGAGTAACGGGACCAGGATCTCCCCTTGCCAAATCTGAAGGGCGCTTATTATGAATTTTAAAGTGATCGTGTGGTCGTATGCTTCGATCCATCCGCTTGCCAGCAGCTGCGGCCTTCAGTCGCACGGCTACGGGGCATCAGCGGTTGCATGCATGCGCGCCCAGACGACCGAGCGCAGCCTGCAGCTAGCAAGCTGCTGGCCGGCCGTCAAGTGTGTTTGGTGGCGTCCGCTCTCGCGCGAGACAGCCTTTGTGTCTGCCCGGCCCCGTACGTGCCCAGCCTTAATTAATTTGAGCCTCGCGGACGCCCGGGGACCGAGAACTACAGTGTCGAGAAAAGGTGAAGGTAATAATTATTATTGGTCTGCAAACATCTTCAGTAATCAGTCCGTACGACTATTACTGCTGCTGTGTGGGGGAGTACTGCGCTGCTGGCATAGTGTGCATCCTGGCGCGCACGCAGTCGTTGCTTGGATCCCTTTGCATTGCATGTGTGCGCACGACGCAGGACGTAGGCGCTCGCCGGCTCGCGCCCACCCCGATCGTGGCACATGCATGCAGACTCGCAGTCCCCCCGCCCCGCAGCCGCACTGGGCTCAGTCGTACCTGATGGCCCGGTGGTCGCTGAGTGCATGCAGAAACCAATAGTATATACAACTGTACGTAGCCCAAATCATATTGTAATTTTGAGTTTGATCAAGTTTACACATATATACTAATAAAGAGTATTGATATTATTATATATATTAATGATATACCAAATAATAAGTGCCGTTGACTTCATCATGAAACATAGTATATTTTATAGTATACTAGGTAAAATGCCCCTGCGTTGCTACGGAATTTTGATGAACACTACGTGAATATATTATTAGGTGTACAGTTTTAATACAAACACAATGTACATATACTTTAGATAATCCATGTAGATATTTAGTTTGATTGGAAGATAAAATAGTACACAACATGTGGCGTGTCAGCGTGTGCTCGTTAATATGGAAAAGCTTACGGTCAGTGACATAAAAGTCAAAGGTGTGGGCTCAGTTGAATATTTCTAGAAAGTTTTGGGGATAATTCATAAGACTCCAAGACACAAGAAGATAGAGAAATATTACGACATTATTGGGGGTCTAACAGCAAAAGTTACCTAGATGAACGATGACCCTTATCTTCTCCGCACGCCTCCTGCTTCCAGTTGGCTCGTGGCTCATTGGTGCCAGAGGGGGATTTTCTCCCTCCTTATTTTGCCCCGCTTGACTTATGTTGCTCCTATTTCCCCCCTTCGAACAGCAGTAGCAGCTTGCACTTGGAGGCGCTATACTACGTAGTACCTGAACGAAAACTTGCAAAGCTATCATGCATGACTGCGCGCGCGCGCATGCATGGCTTCCTGACTTCCTCTGCACCAATCAGGGCGCGGATCATTGTCGCGCCGGCCTTGTTCACTTACGGAGAGTATGGTCCAATGCACATGCACCAAGCATGCATGGATCAATAGGAGGCCGGCCGTACCTGTGAGAGTCGGTGCATGACGTCATGCATGCCTTTATCTGCATCAATGAATGAATAGATCTGTGATCTTCATATTTCAAGGCAGATATATACTTACTGTAGTTTGTACTACAGCACTAATATATAGGAGTATGATACTAGCTGGCTCGTCTCGTGCTCGGTGCGGACAGTGGCAGAGAGAGTGGCCTCTTGCCGGTCGGCCGGGCACGGCCAGGGCCACCTGATGGTGTCTGCGGCTGGCTGCTATGTGCTATATCTCGATGCACGTATAGTATGTCTAGCTTTTTTTTTTTCGCTCCAATCGATGTATAGTAGTATGTCTTTTTTCTGCACCAATGAATGGATCGATCCATGTGCAGTGCAGTTGCAGTGCGGTGACGAACCAAGGGCCCTGGGAAGCTGCTGAAAGAGCTGAGTAATCACAACATATACGAGGCCCTACATGATCAGTTCCATAACTATTGTTTTGTCTTCATAATGTTTCAGCCAACAAATAACCTATAAAGTGAGTCCTATATGTGATAAAAAATTCTTCATCAATATATATTCCTGTGCAAGACCAAGAAAGAGAGAGGGAGGAGGAAGAGAAAATATTCCTATGGGTAGTCCACGAGCTTATATGTATATTTTACTAGAGACTACTCTATGAATTGGTCTCACGATATTTCAGCTAGCTGGTGAGTATTATTTTAATCGCTGTGGACTGGTTCTAAGCAACATTGTGGTTGCTCAATGCGGCTACTGTATGTGCTGTTGCTGTGGGTTTTGGGCACTCGTGAATCCAACATCCTTGTCAGTAAAGTAAGGACGACTCAGGTTGGGTGGATACTGTACATACGGCATGCAGCACGTACTCTGGTTCATTTATTTAAGCGCTCGATCTCAGCAAGCAATCCATGCATGGCATCTGTATAGTATGCCGAGTCATAAATACAGCTGTTAATTAGGTTTCAAGTGTAGTGTCCTCAAACATGCATTCATATATACCAAGCATGCATCACTTCCCGGCCCTCCACAGGTTATAACAGTAGGTGGTCAGGTGGTCAGTCCTTTAGACCGCCAGGGTGAACTTCTCTCTCTATATATGAAAATTATTTCCTACTCCCAAAGAGTAGTTACTCCCATATATATATATCTCTAGATTTAGAGCGTATATGGCCCGACGAAGTATATATAGATAGAGTATATCATCATATTAGACCATCTAAGGTACTATGTATGACAAGTATATATATATACTTAGAGTATATGGTTATACTTATTTTATATGTTATTATCGTAGTATTATATAATATATTAAAAAATATGTGCTCTTTTGAATTTTTTCACATAGTAAAGATATGAAGTATCTTAATATTAGTATGTCAACATACTCAAACTGATAAATGAGTATATACACATACGCAACGTGATTTATTGATTATGAGAGTAACTGCTCCCGGGAGTATATAAAATGCACCAAATATATATATACACATATATATATATATATATATATATATATATATATATATATATATATATATATATATATATAGAGAGAGAGAGAGAGAGGACGTCACATATGCATGGCTGCAGCTGCCGACTGTTGCGCGCGGAGCAGACGACGCGTGACGTGTCATAGGGCCAGCCTGCAGCGGCTCGCCAGCGCCCAGCAGCATCCTCCTCCTCGCTGAGTCACTGGCCCTATGTACGTGCCCCGCACCGATGATAGAATGACGCGCGGAGGGGGCAACCGGGAAAGACAACCTAGCTAGCCGCGCAAATCAGAACAGAAATGGCGACCGGCGGCCCGGGCGGCCAATCGTAGTGTCCGCCGCTAGCTGTGTCCACGTACAGTACTGACGAGAACACCCACTAGGCCATTAGCCCATTAGGGCAGTAGGGCTAGGGCTTGCTACCGGCTGACCGCAAGGTTACAAGCAGGGTGCGCAGCGGGCAGTCCCAGTGCGTGGGCAGGGCATGCACTCTCTACTCTCTAGTGTGCAACTTTGAGCAGCCACTATAGTAGTATTCTGTGATTACGTGTCCTCCTTTTTTAATTATTCCCCTAAAAAGATATTTCACATATACTAGTATATATGCTACTATTTGCTATGTATTACATATAGTAGTATAATATATATAATCCCTCAGTCACGAATAAATCCGAGCCCGCGCTGTTCACTCCACTGTAGAGCAGTGCTCAACAGTGTTTGTTACTCCTGTTCACGTTGCTGTTTACCACGGTCCAATCGTTGCCTGCACTGCCCATCCATTGTGCTACTGTTTACGCACTGTAATATACTGCTTAAACACTTTTCACCGTCCAATCGTCCCCGGCCAAGGATCGATCGATGGCACGCATATATATATGCCAAGATACTGCATTGCGCGCGGTGCTATCAGTTCAGCAACTCGCACGTAGGGATGAAAAACGGACGGAAACGGGTGGAAAAGCTCCTTTTCATTTTCTTTTCTATATTTTTAGCGAAACGGAATCGGGTTCGAAAAAAACGGATGGGGATATATGAAAATACAGAAACAGATAAATACGGATGGAGAGCCGGAAAAATAAGTTAGAATAATATGATCAAATATTCTTAAGTATACATGAACAAAGTCATAAAATAATATACACGTACGAAATTATGGGTCCAATATTCACTAGTATACCATGTGTTAACATGTTAACATGCATAATTTTTGTGATCAGTAGGTTTATGAACATATCAATTTCTAGACATACTTCACATAGATTGAAAACGGGATGAAAAAAAAAATAAGTACAAGTCAATTCTAGATAAAAATGGGATCTCGTGGAAACGGATGAAAAAACCTCTACGGAAATGGGATCCCACGAATACGAAAACGGACAAAAGAAAGTAGAAAACGGAACGGGTGGATTTTTTCCGTCCGTTTTCA
Source organism: Miscanthus lutarioriparius (assembly GCA_904845875.1). Lineage (NCBI taxonomy): Eukaryota > Viridiplantae > Streptophyta > Magnoliopsida > Poales > Poaceae > Miscanthus > Miscanthus lutarioriparius. The sequence continues at coordinate 43,506,989 of CAJGYO010000003.1, read as the reverse complement.
ACCTTACTCGCACACGTACACGTACGGCTGCGCCCATATGCATGTGTGCCGACTGCCGAGAGAACATGCAGGCTGCTACTGCTAGCTGCTGCTGCATGCAGCTGGCCGCCCGGGCGCGGCCGCCGTCACACCCGATCGATCGATCCGAGGACATCGAGTGCATGCCCTGCCCACGCACTGGGACTGCCCGCCGCGCGCCCTGCTTGTAACCTTGCGGTCAGCCGGTAGCAAGCCCTAGCCCTACTGCCCTAATGGCCACTGGCGGAGGGTAGTGGAGGCCAAACTGGGTTATGCCCGCCCCCCCCCCCCCTTCTTGCTCCATGCATACATGCATACCTGCAGTTTTGTTACCTGTTGCTGCCAAAAAAAAAAAAATCAAACTGTTGCCGCCGCTATTTGGAGAAGATGAACAGGTCCAGGGGCTTCGTTTCTTATTGCTTTACCAACGATTGTATCCACGCACGGTGGCCCAAAAACAAGCTGTCCAGAGCTAGCAAGTCTGCCATTGCTCTCTGTAGCAATAGAAATTGCCCCCGCTTGATTTGGTGCTGTGCTCCGCCACTGCTAATGGCCTAGTGGGTGTTCTCGTCAGTACTGTACGTGGACACAGCTAGCGGCGGACACTACGATTGGCCTGCCCGGGCCGCCGGTGGCTATTTCTGTTCTGATTTGCGCGGCTAGCTAGGTTGTCTTTTCCCGGTTGCCCCCTCCGCGCGTCAGTCTATCATCGGTGCGGGGCACGTACATAGGGCCAGTGACTCAGCGAGGAGGAGGATGCTGCTGGGCGCTGGCCGCCGTCACACCCGATCGATCGATCCGAGGACATCGAGTGCATGCCCTCCCCACGCACTGGGACTGCCCGCTGCGCACCCTGCTTGTAACCTTGCGGTCAGCCGGTAGCAAGCCCTAGCCCTACTGCCCTAATGGGCTAATGGCCTAGTGGGTGTTCTCGTCAGTACTGTACGTGGACACAGCTAGCGGCGGACACTACGATTGGCCGCCCGGGCCGCCGGTCGCCATTTCTGTTCTGATTTGCGCGGCTAGCTAGGTTGTCTTTCCCGGTTGCCCCCTCCGCGCGTCAGTCTATCATCGGTGCGGGGCACGTACATAGGGCCAGTGACTCAGCGAGGAGGAGGATGCTGCTGGGCGCTGGCGAGCCGCTGCAGGCTGGCCCTATGACACGTCACGCGTCGTCTGCTCCGCGCGCAACAGTCGGCAGCTGCAGCCATGCATATGTGACGTCCTCCTCACATGCAGGGAGCAGTTCTCCTAGAAATAATGCTCTCTCTCCCTCCATCGTTTTGACTAGCAATGTGTAAAATTAAACATGCATGTATGCCTGAAGTTGGAAAAGTTTATATTGTAAATTGTATCATATTGGTTTCACTGGAATGCGCTAATCTTGTATTGTCTTATAAAATTTAGGTATGATAATAGTAAAAAAAAGGTAAAAATGTTTGAGTTAGGGTAAACTTAGATAGAGTTATATTAAAGAGTACTAGATTGGAGGAAGCATGTGGTCAGGGAGGGTCCAATCGGGGAAGGCACTGTCCTATCCATTTTTCTCATTGTATTATATACTCATCCGTTCCAAATTATAAGACGTTTTGACTTTTGCTATGCATTTAGATATACACCGTGTCTAAATACATAACAAAAGTAATGTATCTAGAAATGCCAAAATGTCTTATAATTTGGTACGGAGTGAGTGTATGTTTTCCTCGTGGAGACAACAAGAGAAGTGCTCCCAGCATTCATAGGACCACTGTGAACGTAGTACAGTACGTAGTAGTAGCAAATTAATTAACAAGCATTGCCATCTGGCTAGTGCTAGCCTCTCATCAGCCTGAAAGCACTGATCCATGCATGGTTTTAGATGACACAGCAATGCTGTAAGTATAGCGAGAGGGGAGCTTCTAACTCATGTAGGTGTAGCTGATCTCGGTGCCTTCAACTTCAACAATATAATGTCGATCGTGTTGTATATCATTATGCAAAATGATTTGAACTCGGACAATTGGACCTGCATTATTGGTAGCTACTTAGATTGTAGCAGAGAGAGAGAGAGAGAGAGAGAGAGAGAGAGGTGTCAATGATGGGCAAATCAAATCCTCCTCTTCGTCTGGACCATTGCGATGGACAGCAGCTTTACCAAAAACTGTCCGTTTTATTAAGGGGTGAAATCGTTGGCTTGTCCATTCGATCCATTAAGTTCCCATTGATTGCTATATCTGAGCTAGTACGGACTGTCACAGCGTCACGCTTCACGACAAGATCTGCAGCTTCCATAATATCGCGCGCGCGTAATTTTGCTTTCCATATCTTGTGTAGTTGTGTGCGTCTAAAAAAAAAAAATCTTGTGTAGGTGCGCTGGCTGGCTACCGTCCACAGCTCTGGGCGTGCGCGCTGCGAGTTCATCGATGGATCATGAGGACTACTGTTCACTGAACTCGAGTGCTCCAAGACAGGCAACCTCATGTCTTTGAGAAGCATATGTTGATTGTTGAGCTTTCACATTCTGTAAGTTTTCTGAAAACAGAAACACACTCACCACCAGATAGCACATGTGGCGTTTTTCTGGAGTGATATGCTCGTCTGCTTGATCTGGAGGTTGGGAATGGTGATGTGCGTGTGTATATGCTCACTACCGTACCAGTACTGTTCACACAGATTCCATTTTCTGAAGCCTGAAACAGACTTTCTCTAGCTATATATATGTGTATACAGTAAAAGCACGTGAAAATTGGGGCATCTAACAAAGATATGGCAACTACTACCATATGGAGGAAGTACTTCTGTGTGTTCTCTAGAGACCCTCCTCTTATCCGCAAGATTTAATTTAACATGCATACATATACATATGGATCAGCTCCAAAAAGCTTGTGATGATGATGTGCTAACTGCGTGTCTCCCCCTTTAGCCAGAAGTTGCTCCATCCTTTAAACTTAGAGACCACCCTCTTTTTCGCAAGATTTACCGGTTACCATGCATGCACGAGCTATTTACCATGCATACATATACATATGGAACTCCAAAAAGCTTGTGATGATGTGCTAACTGTGCGCCTCCCCCTCTAGCCACTTGCTGAAGTTGCTCCATCCTTTAAACTTAGAGACCATCCTCTTTTCCGCAAGATTTACCGGTTACCATGCATGCACGAGCTAACAAGATCTATATATGTCGAATTAATTATATTAACTGTTAGGGGTGCGCCATATGTTAGGAACCACTTTAGTGTGTAAAAGGGCCTAATTAGTAGGCCTAAAGCCTCATTCGTGAGTGGTTAGAATCCGGTTGTAATTTTTAGAGACCCATTTGTACTTGCAAACTCCACCAAAGGAAAGAACCAAAATATCCACCTCCCTTATAAAAAGTGGGGAAGGGCAAGGTGGAGGGGGACTATTGGCCATTTTATGAATTGCTTACTCCCTCCCTCTCCTCCCTTCTCTCTCCTGTTCGGTGTAAAACTAACATTAACAAATAAGTGAAATTCCTTTGGTCAGAATTACTCAACTAGCAGTTGTTATATACTCAAAAGTTCATATATATAGAGAGATCCACAAAAAGAGGATTTTATCGATGGGCGGGCTCTTGTAATTATCGTTTTCCAAACTAAAAAAAATTACTGACCAACATCAATTATATGTTTACAAGGTTGGGCTAATAATCTCTATATTGATATAGAAATTCTAATATAGTTAGTCTGTTTATTGTCGATCAGTTAATAGTTATATGAATTTACTAGGCTACTTCCAAATCTACATCAATTTGAATATCTTCATCATTAGATATTGAAGTAAAAAATATATATCTATGTTCTTCCTCATATTGCTAGTGACCAAACTCAGATAAGCCATTGGTGTTTTTGGAGAATTTTTGGAATTTTTATTTAACGTTAGATTAATTGATCGTCGCAACGGTTTCCATTTCCTCATATATTTAAATTTCATAAAATATATTTATGACCTAGATTAGCTATCCAAGTAATCTTGTCTAACACATGCAATGTCTTCTCCTTTGTGCAGCCTCGAGTCGGAGGGTTCAAATAATCTAGCTCATGCGCCTCCGACTGATCTAGCTTTTCCTTCACCAGGCACTCAGTTTCCACCTTTCTAATGAGTAGCATTAGTTGTATTTGCATTTGTTGTTCACTTGGTGATGGATTTCTGATATACTTGTCATGCACTAGTGGTATATTTGGATAACTGTGATATATGCGATAGATGTTTGGATTGATGTATGTGATATATGTGATGAATGTGATATATGCGATGGATGTGATAAATATGTGATGCATGTTTGGATGGATGTGAGATATATGTGATAATTTGTGTTTGTCGTGATGGAATGAAAAAATGAAAAAAACACTGTTTTTGGTCAGTTTGCCGAGTGCAATAGTCACTGCACTCGGCAAAGCTGGAAAAAGTAGCAACCCGTTTCCCAGCTTTGCCGAGTGCCATGACCATAGCACTCGGCAAAGATTTTTTTTAAAAAAAATTAAAAACTTTGCCGAGTGCCACCCGTCCGACGCCCAGCAAAGAATTTTTTAAACAAAAAAAAAATAAAAAACTTTGCCGAGTGCCATCTCGGGCGGCGCTCGGCAAAGAAATTTTAAAAAAAAATTAAAAATTTTGCTGAGTGCCATCCCGGGCAACGCTCGGCAAAGAGAGAATTAAAAAAAATAAAGACAAAAAACTTTGACGAGTGCCAGCTCGGGCGGCGCTCGGCAAAGAATTTAAAAAAAAATGAAAAACTTTGCCGAGTGCCGTCCGGGTTGGCACTCGGCAAAGCCGCCATCACCGTTTCATGGGCCGTGACCGCTCGTTTTCTTTGCCGAGGGCTGGCTCGGCACTCGGCAAAAGCTTTGCCGAGTGCCCTACAAATGGCTCTCGGCAAAGGCTGCTTTGCCGGCCATTTTTTTCACGAGTGGCCTTTGCCGAGTGTGGCACTCGGCAAACCCTTTGCCGAGTGCCGCAGGCACTCGACAAAGCGCCTGAATCTAGTAGTGAGGTTTTTTCCCAAAAATAGTTATCACCTAGGTAATTTTCCACAATAATAGCTTGTACAGTCACATAATTAAGGAACCACATGCAGATACATAGATTAGTTGCCACCCTTGAGTTTACACGGGAAATTTTTTCATTGTGTCAAGTTTTTTTTGGACCAAGGAAGTATATATATGTTTTATAAGCTACATGGATGAGTATATAGAATTAACTAATCCCTTGTGCATTATTGTTACTTTCTCAATATACTGAAGTTCACCTTTATTTTCCTATGTATATATGTTCTATTTTCGGAAGTGCATTTTGTGTCTTGTAATGTTGTAGTCATGATAAACCTTGTTTATGTAAGTGGTCTATGTATTTGTGATGTATGGAAAACTCACTAAAGCATCTGCTGTATATGTGTTAGTTAATAAGTTTCAAGAAGTTGGGTATATAATCTCATGTAAATACTAGACATTCAGTTTTGAGTGAGACTGTTTACACTTGCATAAAAAAGGAAATGACTTACACACTACTTGCCTTTTGGAAGAAGACGGCCCAGAGATAGAGAAAATAACATGGAGTATGGTATGAAAAAGGTTCAGCAAATTTACATGCAGCACTCAAATTCATTAACTGAATTAATTACATGGGATGACAAGTCCTAATATTGGAGTGTATATATTTGACTTGAATGTTCAGAGGATTTGGACCAATTCAATTTCACTTGATATGCCTATGCGACGCATGAGGTCGAGAAGGCAAGGTGTATGAGATGGGTTTATCATGGAATTCTGTGTAAGGTTTGAGAAGACCCCCGCCCCCACTCACCCCAATTCTTTTTTGGCAAATTAGTGAGGATGTGCTTCTGTGGCTCACAGGGAAAAATGGGAATGCACTGCTATATATGGAGTTCAATTGATAGTTATGCCTTCCAAGCAAACTCACGAGGAGAAAAAACATCAATGGAATCCTAGGAAGTTCAGTTCCTATGAGATACAACAATTCAATGATGATCGTGAAATTTATCATTGTGAGCTAACTATACTGTACAATAGATACCTGTACTAGTACAATAGATACAACAATTCTAGTTGACAACGAGATATACTGGAATCATAATAATCTGGGACACATGAGAAGCGAGATATCAAGCAGACTCATAAAGGAGTTGAAGCATTACTACTACATCACAAACTGAACAAAGTTGGACATGGCATATGCGCAATTTTGGAATCACTTGAAAAAGCTCCAAACATTGCGGCAAAACTCATGCCGCACTTTCGAAAATAAAGCGATAGCTGAAGCTAAAAAATATTGCGCACAAAGAGGACTCAAGGCACAACCGAAGAGCACACCAAATACCACGCCCTTTGGATAGCAGGATGGACCGACAATAGTTCTTGCCGATAAGTTCCATCATCAGATCGAAGAATACAACTGCACAACTACATGAGGAAGTGATGGATCCAGCACTGTCACAGAGATACCACGCACTCGAAACAGATTATTGCACTCATCATACAGATCGAATTATCTAAGCAAACGGGGCGAATTAAAGGTGGAGGAGGAAGAGGAACCAATCAAAGCCTGAGGGAGAGGTCCAGCTCCTCGGCGCGCTCGACGCCGTAGCCGGAGTCCGACGGCCTCTTCTTTTTGCTCGGCGGGGCAGGCGCGGGAGCGGCATCATGAGCAGGAGCCTTCTGCTCGTCCATCCTTGTTGCACTCTTATTATGCTCAACGACGACGACTCCGGTGCCTTGGGGCCTGGCGGGGGCATCGCGAGCGCCCATAGCGGCGCCGTCCCGGGCGCCCGTGGCGGTGGTGGCTGCCCCGTGCGCGCGCAGGGCGGCGGCGATCTCCCTCCGGCGCTTGGCCAGGCTGCGCTCGTACTTGTGCGCGTTCTGGTGGCCGCCTAGAGCCTGCGAGCTGACGAACTTGCGGTCGCAGTACATGCAGATGAAGTAGCCCGGCGGCTCCGGCGAGACCGAGGGGTGGAAGAGGGTGAGCTCAAGGTTGAGCTCCTGCTCCATTACACGGCCGGTACTACTAGCACAGTCTAGGTGAAAGGGGTGTCTGTGTGTGTGTGAGAGAGAGAGAGAGAGTGCGCTAGAGACTAGAGAGAGAACTTAGTTTGCAACAGCAATCATGTTTCTAAGCGAGTTTAAACACAGCTCCAAACTTGTGTTGTGCATTGTTCCGTGAGATGAGGTTACTGGAGATCTCAGTACAGCCAGTGGATGGGGCTCGCGCACGTTTCCGTTTGGTAGGTATGTGGCAATAAGGAACGGAAGAAGAATCATCAGGTCAAGTTGCTTGCCGCTTGTGGCCCGGACCCCGGCCGGACCCGGAGTGCACTGGTTCAGTCAGACAAAAACTTTAGGAAACTTGCATATCTTTCTCATGACACACACACACACACACACACACACACACACACACACACACACATATGGGTCTCACTCACAACGAATAAAAGTGATAGGAAACTCCAACCATTGTTCTTGGACACTACTTTTCAGATAACAAAGCAAGCTGATTTTATTTGTATTGTATATGACAGTACTTTCAGAAAACAAGCAACTAACGTACACACGAATCCTCACCGCCGTTACGTTATACCGATCGAGATGCATGCGGCACAGAGTGGCAGACAAACTGACAAAACAAAGAACGGGATCACAGCGAATATAAGATCCCAGATGCACGCTTTCATCAGCCATGTAGTGCTGGTCCACGGCTATATCGTCACTTCTGGCTAGAGCAACCGGGTTGCGCTAGTGCTGGTCCGCAGCTAAGTCAGCACGCTTTCAGCCATGTAGTCCCTAGCGATTCTTTCGGCCTTGTTTTCTTTTCGTTTTCGTTGCCCAACCTGCTCAATCCTGGCATCTCGCCTACGGATGGTTCAAGCTCGTAACTTGCTTTCTCCTTCTTAATTGAAATACACGTCGTGTTCTAGAAAAAAAAAAGATCCCAGATGCAAGATAAGGTAAGGCGCGCCGGCTGGCCAGCCCCCACCATACCTCCCGGTGGGTAGCAACGACAAGGCGTTTCACTACAGCTTATATGCCATGACTTGGAAACAAAACAAAAGAGAGGACATGAATGCGGCCGTCGCCGTCGCCTTCGCGCATCAACGGTGTGTGCTCCAGCGGGCAGCCCCGACCGGGGACCAGGTGGCGCTCTCGCCATCTCGCGGCCGGAGAGCATCGCCATTATTGTGTTAATTGTGTCAAGCCGCAGTCGGCCGTATATGGTGTCATTTGGTCCTACGGCGGGGCAGGGATTGGTGTCGATCGATTATTTGCTCCTGCTGCATGCCGTGTAGAGCTAGAAGCTAGCTGCACGCGACTTGCCGACTTCCAGTTCCAGCCGGTGCATGGCAAGTTGTGCCTTAGGTGTGGGCAGTGCGCACTCTGGTTGGATCTCGCTATTTCGGCCTATCAAAATTCTGTCTTGCTACAAATTTTGGGTGTCTGAAAATATTCTGCAACTTCGTTCAAAACCCGAACCGGGCAAAACCAGCCTCCGCCGCCAGCTTATCTCTTGAGCGTGCGAATCATTCTCCCTCTCCTCCTCTCCTTCTTCTCCTACACAACCACCTTGCTCTCCCCGCGACTGCACTCCGATCCGCTTCCTCCGTGCACTATATGCTCCCACAGTCCCACTACCGTAGAAATGGCTAGTACAGTCAATTTAGGACCTTGTTTATTACCACATACGGTCGTTTTTGGATAGACTGCAGCTGCTCAACGTAGTAGAAAATTAACTATTCCTACAAGAAGGCAAGGCAATTAATAACAGTTTGTACTATCGGTTTTACAATAATATCAACCCATGGTACAAATACATCTGTATAGTCAGTTCGCTTGAACATACGGATCAGATGGTAGAGAAAAAAAGTTTGTATAGTAGGTTTGTAACACCACCCGGCGACTGTAAAAATGGTACCATCTACAGTAAGTTGCTCATTGAGAAATGAATGTACATACTCCCGATGCAACTGCACAACTAGGTTTAATTTACATGAGGCAACTTCATCAGAAATTTCCACAGGTGGCAATTTCATCATATGCATTCTACACATCATTTGCTTCTTAATAAGCAGGGTTTACCTCTGAAAAAAAATCTACACATCACAACAATATGGTAAGTACATCTTTACCATTATAGCAACATATAGCCAAGTTACAAGTTCAAGTCATGAGCTCAAATTCCTCAAGCTCAAATCACAATAATTGAATAAACCTAATAATTGATAATTCACCAATGGATGGATGAGCTCATTCAAAGTAAACGTGCAAATGTCTGGACAACTTTTAATTACCAAGTTATACTGCTATGTGAAACAACTTTGCTCAATATGAACCTATCCATGTCTATCTAGATGTGCTCTATGGTTTATCTAGCATGCTTAATATGAACCTAAATATCTATCCAAGATTATCTTGGCTCCATTAAAACTTTGCTCAATATGAACCTATCCATGTCTATCTAGATGTGCTCTATGGTTTATCTAGCATGCTTACTCAGTGCACAAGACAATTTCTCCAACCTAGAGCTAAGCCTACCGAGCAAGTCTATCAAGCTACTCTAGGAAGTAAAGGCACACTGTTAGCTTCCATGGCCCTAAGCTAAGTGGTTTTGATGGTTAATGGCAACATTGCTTTTGTGACTAACTTGTGTGTTTTGCAGAAACAGGTTTATGTTAGGTCACAAAGCATGAAGACGAAGAAGGTGTCTTCAAGCATTGATGAAGAAGCAAGTTGAGGACAACTTATTAGCATGTGTGGCTAGCATATGGATTGGAGGATCAAGTGTTAATGCTAGGCTACAAAGCATAAAGAATGGAGAAATCCCCGATGGTTGATGGTAAGACGATCAAAGAACTCAAGATTGAAGAAGGATATCAATCAAGAAGTCAAGCGAGCAATCAATGACTCAAAATCAAGTGGACTATGGAGGAGTCAAGTATTGCAATTGAAGACTCAAGGTTGAAGACCTTTTAGGAGTTAGGATCGCTAAGAAAGGGAGTCAATTGAGCAAAGGCTCAACCAAATGTTCAAGTCTTCATGGTGGTGCAACCTTCATGAACATATGGTCTAGAGAGACTAGTTATGGTGCAAAGAATCCAACTGAACAAGTTTCGCCTGAATCAGAGTTTGTGAGAAGAAGTTAGAGGCGAGAATAGAAGAAAGTGCACTCAAGGTACAATCTGATGCTAAGGAAAAAGCACACACCGGACAATCAAGTTGGAGTCCACCTAGTGGCTCTATGTGAAGACATTGTTCAAACAAGAATACTAGACGATTCGGGTAGAAGGATTATGAGCACTGAACAATCCAAAGACAAATGAAAAAGGCTAAAGTTTGGTGGTTCTAAAGAAATAAACTAATCAGATGGTCCATGTTGGTATTTCTTAACGTCTACAGAAGTTATCTGCAAGCGTACGGAATTACCGTTTAGCTTTCACTCGGAAGTATTCAGGGTATCGTATTTTCCATAGGGAACATAGGTATTTCTTCTAGCTAATTTATCCAAGGACAACACAAGGATAGCTGATAAGGGTAGAGATGGATTCCTATGGCTTTAGGGTCTAAGGATAGATAAATTCTACTTTTACTTGCTCACTTCGGGCACCGACGTACACTTGGTCTGCCAAGCGATATCGACCTGTAGCTCTACGTCGTACCCGAATGTGGGGGATTACGAGGGATGGACATGGCTGTCACCACCTACCGCTTACCCCTCAACCATGGAGTACGATGCAAACGAAGGTAGCCTCTAGTCTAGACACCACGTCTACACTATCGACTAGTACTCTAGAGGCGATAAGGGCGATCCATCTTTATCGAGAGCCCTTTACTAGAGTATCCGCCATGGGGACGGACGATGAACCCGTAAACAAGTAAGAGTAAAGCTTAACTACTCAAAGACTTAATTTCACAAGAATCACGAACACTTACTTAGCGAGAGAACCCATTGAGGTACATATGTTCGTCGAGGTACAAGTTGGGGAGACATCGACAAGCCCGCCGCTTCCCCGATCTCTCCCTCACATCTCTTCCTACTACTTTTCTAGAGCTAGCTAGGGCCTAAGCCCATGGAGTGGTGTTGCTCTTCTCTTGATCTTGCTCTTGTTCCTTGTGTGTGTTGTTCAAATGAGGAGGGGGTGGCCTCCTCTTATAGGTGGAGAAGAGGAATGATCCCATGGAATATGCCTTGATTCCCCTCGTTAATGCACCAAACCGACCTCTGGGTATGATGAACCTAGGCCAAACCTTGACATCGACGTTGGACAAGGCGGTATGTATCAACTGACCAAAGTTGGGACCAAACGGGCCAGGTTGGGGTGTGGCCGCACCCTGGCTGGGCCCAATCACACCCCTCTTTGGTCGGTGACCTTCTGTGAACTTCTTGTCTTGTCCCATGGTGGTTTGGTGCGGAGATGAGTTGGTTTGGTTTGATTTTGGGCCTGTTCTCCACTTGTTTTGGGCTCTGATTTGTCTAGTTGTGGGCCTCCGCCTCTTGGGCTCAAGTTGGGTGATGTTACGCCTTGTCCTATTGTGCATTTGCGTGAGTTTTCATTTGTTATTCGGACATGTCCTCCTGTAAATGATGAATCACCAAAACTCGTGGAATTGGTTAGTTGTAAATCCTATTTACTAAGCTTTGGTGTTTGTTTGTATGGATTTTATGTAAAGTTGGCAGGTGAAAATAAGAGTTAAGCACCGTCGACAAGTCCCCCCACACTTAGTCCTTTGCTCGTCCTTGAGTAAAGTTTTAAGGACTAAGATGGGTCATCTCCTTGATATGATGTCTACATACAAGTTATTACAAGCTTCACCTACACTTGTGAACTTCTGAGTGTCTACCACATTATCTTTTATAATTGGATAATGGAATAGCTTGGATTCAAATCTTCTTACTCTACTCTTGCTCAGGAACTTGGGTTTTTGCTTGATTTTTTTTAAATGTAAATATAGCATGTGTTCCTTGAATGATTCTCTCATGTCACTCATATATGTAAGTGGTTCCACACCAAGACATATCTTTGTTTCCCTTCTTTTTGATCATCCTACATCTAAAGGCTTATATGGAGCTTGGCAGGGATGAAATTTTGTGGCACACTTACCTTGCATATGTTGTAAAGCCAAATTCCTGATCCACTAGAGAGAAGTGTCATACTCTTAGATAGAAAATGTGCATGTGTGTGGAAAATTGTGGAACTATACTCCTCTATTTGACATGATCTTTTTCTCTAACTTTTTATTTTGAGACATGGCTATCATTATTTCCTTCTTTCTATGAGCCTTCATGTGCTTGTTTTTTTCAATACTTTGGGACCTTCATGTGTCCCATTTTTTTCAATACTTTTGCATAGTCTTCATGTCTCCTTTACTAAAAATATGTTTAGAGAGATCATAACTTTAGAGTATGGAGTATTTATTTGAGAGTGATGGAAGCATGTTTTAACATATTCCCAGTGTGGGAATAGCTTATATATGTGGCGTGTACGTGATTTTTGATTTTGGGAGCATGAAAAATCTCTCAACAAGGGTCACAGAACTTGACAAAACTCAACACAAAGTCAGTGGCATATGTAGAAGGCTCATGTCATGTATAAACATATATGGCCTTTGGTGGGAATTTTGTAGATCAATCGAGGAACATGCTATTTGAATTTTGTTTTTTGAAGACAAATCCCAAGTACTTTGCATGAGAGAGCAAGTTTCATATCGTCCTTCTATATGTCATATTCCAATTACTTAGACAAAGTGGGGTCCCTATGATGAGTGTTCTCAAGTTATAGGAATATTGGCGAGGAATAAAGAATGCAAACTTTCATCAAAGGATAGCATGGAGGTAGAGCGTCATTTGTTCTATATTTCTAATTTCTTAAATTTTGATTTTTTTAAAAAAAAATTGGGAGAGTTTGAGGGTAGTGTTGCACAAACCATCGTTGAATATGAAGGAGCTACGGGGATTCAGAGATGGTTTGGCTCAACCAGAGGTTCAGCCAATCCTCTCTAGAGCCATCTGTTCCATCCTTCTGCATGTTGGATCATTTGATGTTATGCAACGTGTTAGTGGAAGATCTTGAATGTGTGTTTGTTATGATTGAGAGATCTATCCCACACTTATTCTTGTACCTATCTTTATTTGCTAAAGAAATAAAGATAAAAACGAACAAGGGCTCTGCTAGCTGAAACACTGGGGAGCCTAAATCTTTATTTCATTATTATTACTATTATTATTATTATTATTTATGATTATTATATTTATTTTTAGTTTGTTATTATTATTATTTTATTTATTTGTTCACCAACTTTTTATTATTATTTTTTAGAATAACTCATACAAGGCTAAGGTGAAAATTTGTAAAATAAATCTAGCCTTGATTCATCTACATAATAGATTACCACCATTGTCTATGAAAGTATAACTTCAAAGTTTATTAACCAAAATTAAACACCATGTTCAAATTTAATTAAAGAAGGTTATTTTAACCTAAGTACCATGCTTAATTTAAAAAGAACTATGGATGTACCAATTGAATACACCCAAACCAGAGCATATAACATAAAAAAAGCTGGTATGGATTCGAAAGATCAAGCAATATTCACATGAAGACAAATATGAGTAAATAGGTTGGTGAACATTTTAGTTACCTTTGCATACCTGAGTGTACTTATTGCTGCATATGTGGATGAAGATTTAAAGTAGCTGCAGCGGTTGCATGATCTTATATGGGTGCCGACTCAGGCTAGCATCAAGGCTAGGCCACACACACAACTAGTGTGTAGAGACCATGGGCCTTGGTGGTAAGCAGCAAAGGTATAGAGGAGAAGAACCCATCTTGTGGCTCCTTTTCTCTATTCTTTTATCTCTCTTTTTTATATCATATTTTTTCTTTTTTTTATATATATTTTTTCTTTTTTCTTTTTTAGCTCTCTTCTCTTTATATATATATGTAGCATGACAGAGCTTGACATCATTTTTTTCTTTTTAACCAAGATGGCCTTTGGTGTGTATGGAACTTGTGGTGAGACTTTCACCATCCTCCACCACACTTGGACTTTTGTGTAAAAGTCAAGTGTGCAGAGTTAGGGCCTCCTCCTGAGTGTGTTCCATCATCAAACAATATCGAGGCATATGGTTGATGCAGCTCCCATGTTCTCTAGCATCGTATGTACCCTTGTTCTTCTTGATCTTATCCTAAAATGGTGAGCAACCAAGAATTCCCGAAGGTGGTGCATACTAACTTGACAACATGTTCTTGTTTTTATTAAAAAGGAGACTTGGTTTTTTAGTGATAATCCGGGGTATCCCCCAGCAGTGCTTAGTTTATGGTCACAAGCTTTACCGTGAGAACTTCATCTTGCAACTATCAATGGTTGTGTAGTTCCCAGCTTCACCTCCAAGCATTTTAGTGTTATCGTTCAAGATGCAAGGTTAGTGCCACAGTGCTTGGTAAGAAGAACACGAGAACTCGAAGCTTCCAGGATTGTGTCATCAAGGAATCGATTAGATGTGAATCGGTATCAGCTGATTTAGATGCGATGTCAGAATCGGCTATTTTATAGATGACGTCAGCAGACGACGTCAATGGGCTATGTTTGAATAGCGCCAGGAAGATGTGTCGCACTCTACAAATAAGGAAAATTAGGGTCCAAGTTATTATTAAGCTAGAAAGTTTTCTTTTATTATAAGAATTATAATGAGTCGTATTTGAATAGGATTCATATTTAGGTTCCGGGTATAAATATTAGACCCTGGTTATTGTACAAGAAAGACAAATATTCAATCAATACAATCTTTCCCGCTTTCGCCATCACATTAGGAGTAGGAGTACTGTAGATCTCGGCGAGTTTTTCAGCAAACAGGGCTGCATCGACTTATCAACCTGTAGCTTGCTTGTGAGTACCGTCACGACTTGTATTGTGCTTGTAAAGCTACATCGGCTAATTGATCTTTTATGAGCCATAATATAAGTTAGTTATCGATCTGTATCGTAATTTGTAAGGCTGCATCAGCTGATTGATCTCTTATGAATCATAATATAGATCAAAGTTGTCGATCTTGTGTTAAATAACTTGTTGTTTAATACAATATCATTAGTTATCGAATCTGCTAAGATTAGTAAGATTTTCCTTGCTATTTTTGGTTGATTCATCAATTGTCGATCTTGTTATAATTAATGTTTTATTAATGATAACAAATCACCTGATTGAGATAGAGATAGATCAGCAACATATCATCTTAATTAGTCGTCCTCTGATCTGATCACGCTTTAAATCTTACAATTGAAGGCTTAATTCCGCTAGATCGGCTATTTTATCTCTATTCCAATCAAACATAGTAGACATCCAAAGACATGTTTTAATCTTGAATAAACTCACTAGTTAATAAGATCTAATCTAATGACACTACCACAGCTGCATCGATCCGGTAGAACCTCACTGGTAAGACTTTAGATTAGAAATTATCGATTAGTAGTCTTGTTCATGATCAAAATATGTACTATGTTTGTTTGCTATGACTGCATCGACTATTTTAGCCGATTTGCCTATACTCTCACGTATATAGCATGTTTTCTTGAATATGTCAACATATAGATGGTTTTATGGATTATTTGGCTTTAGTTTGTTATCATTATCATAGCTGCATCGATTCGATCGAACAACACTGTTGATGATAATAGATTAGATTCAAACTATTTGTAGATCCGTTTATATTAGACAGTCAATTTGTTCGCATGTTATACTCTTGTCATCAAACTTATCGGCTTGACGCTTTATATCGATTATGTTCCATTTAGCGGATGATGCTTTCTTGTATCGCTTCTTATGGATACACCGGATATCGACTATTTAGTCGATAGCTTTATTGAATCGGCTATCTAGTCATATATTTGGAACTATCTGGTGTAACACCAATATGTTCCACCTTAAATTACTGATAAGATTTTCTCTCCTTGTCAATTATAGGTCAAATTGACTGGCACGTCGTTGAGTTTTCATAATCGGCTGGTTCTGTGTTGAAGCCAAGTAGATCTCTGGTCTCGTTCCACTCAGATCTTCCGGCTTGCTGTGTGTTGATCACATCACCATATTTTTGTGTCAACACACTTTTTGGCACGCCTGGTGGGACCATAATCATCATGGCGGTTCACAACAACAAGGACATTCTTATGGTACCTTATGAAGACTTACCTGATGAGGATAAATATGTCATTAGTAAGGCTATAAAGGAGTTTCAGAACAAGTGCTTGTTGTCATACACCAAGACACGTGACAATAAAGTTGTTTAGAAATATCCACTGCTGAGAGTTTTGATGCATGGACAGTCAGATATAGACGAAGCTGATGATAGACATTTCTTTGTAGACGTTGTCAACAAATCTATTCATGATGCAATGATGAATCATAATATAGCTTTCTTGAATACATTCTATAATACCATGAAAGAGATTTTTCATGGATTTCCACTAGATCAGGTTGGACCGGCTTATTACAATATTCCGCATCCATCGACTCAGGGGACTAATCAAGTTGGTACTAGCCATCAAGAAGTAGCACTAGCTAAGAGTGATGATGCCCAGTCAATTCAGAATCCATCTGAGCAAATTCAGGGTGCTACTACTAATCAAATGCAATATAATCCTGGATCATCAGTGCAACATGTGTAACAGCCGACAGGGCAAGTTCATAATCAGATGGTTAATTTTGGTACATCAGGCCAAATACCACCGTTGGCTCAAAAAATAGCACCGTCGGTTCAAAGAATTTGTAGAGATACCGATCCTAATGTTTTCAATTAGAGATTTCAAATAGTAAATCAGCAAGGGGCCCGATAGATAGATATTTCACAAGGATATCATTATGGTTTAGATTATAATACCCTCAATATGAGTTCAAATCTAGGATATCAAGGCACCCATAATTTTAATGTGCAGATGGGTCAGCAGTTGCCAAGAAATCCAAACTCAAATGCTGATGAATTGATGCTCGGAGTAACTGAAATGATGAAAAATCAGTTTGGTTTAAAACCAAAAGGGCAGACCTTTTCGTATAAACGTCCGTACCCAGAGCGGTATGATTTGGTGGCCCTTCCTAAAAACTACAGGCTTCCAGAATTTGCTAAGTTCACTGGTCAAGATAGCACAAGTACAATAGAATATGTTAGTCGATATCTTACTCACTTGGGTGAAGCCTTTGTTAAAGAAGCGCATCGGGTTCGTTTCTTCTCTTTGTCCCTGTCAGGACTAGCTTTCACTTGGTTTTCATCACTAGTGGTTAATTCTATTGCCAATTGGAGTGATCTTGAAAAGAAATTTCATACATATTTCTACACTGGGATAGGGGAAAGAAAGATTATAGATTTGACGACTATAAAGTAAAGAGTTAATGAATCGGGTGCTGAGTTCCTTCAGAGGTTCCGAGAAACAAGAAACTTATGCTTTTCGTTGAATTTGACTGATGATTAGCTAGCTGCGTTGGCCGTTCAAGAAATATTGCCAACATAGAGAGAAAAGCTGCTTGGACAAGAATTTGACAATTTAGGTCAATTGGCTCAATGGGTGGCAGTACTTAATAGCTAATTCCAGATTATACGTAGACATTCCCGATTCTAGAAAAATGCTGCAATCGTTGAAACTTATAATCCATATTTAGTCGATGATGATGATGAAGAAGAGGAAATTGCCGCAGCTGAATGGAATTGGGGTAAAAAGATAGTAATAGTTCCAAATCTTTGGAGAAAAGAAGTTGAAGAAAGTTATGATTTTGATGTTACAAAAGCATATAAACTTTTTGATTTCTTGCTTGAGAAGGGACAAATTAAACTGCCTGCCAATCATGTTATATTACATTCCGATCAGTTGAAGAATAAGAAGTTCTATAAGTACCATAACACTACTTTTCATACTACTAATGATTGCAAGATTTTTCAGCAGCATATTTAGAGGGCTATTCAACAAGGGAAGCTTAAATTTGATACAGCTCAGAAAATAAAAGTTGATGATAATTCTTTCCCAAAGGATTAGAACATGGTTGATGCTAAGTTGTTCAAAGGGAAAACAAAAGTTTTGACATCAGCTAGGGCAAGAGAAACCAGAATAGTTGATCCAGAGATGCAAATATCGGCTGATGAATATAGAGAAATTAAAAGGTGTCGTGACCAACAAAGGAGCTGATATGAGCAAGGAGAAACATCAAGAGATGGTGCGATGAGACCACGTGTTACATATCGAATTCTATTGAATAAATGGCAATGGCAGAAGGAGAAAGATTATCATCGTTGGTTAGAAGAGAAGAAATATCAACGTCAACAAGAAGAAGAGAGATATGAAAGAGAACAAGTTGAGTCACATTGGAATTGCCCTTTCTTTAGACATTGTTGGAATGAAGGTTTGAGATTGCTTACTAGAAATAATTGCCCAAAATGTAGCGAACAATATTGGGAGTTTAGGCAATCTCAAGTCAACCACCGGTCTATCCATGATCGAATTGAATATCAACATAATGATGTGGATCGACGCTTAAAAAATAGAAGCATTCATGATTAGCTTGGAAAACGAGTTGTTGATTAGAACTGGGCCGATTATGAAGAAGAAGATGATGAAGATTATGTTTGGTAGGAAGGACAGTGGTGCCTAAGAGGTTTAACAAGAAGTCAGAAGAGTAGAGTACAACGCCTAAGGAGCAGAGAACTAGAACAGGCTCAGAAATCTAGTAGACCGTAGTATGACATGCTAAAGAAACAGTCGATAAGGGTCAACCATCGGCTAATATTCAAATGTCTTTTATTTTACCATCTGAATTTAAAGCTCTAGCAGATCAAGAAGTCTATTTAGATTTTGCTGAATCAGAGTATGAAGAGATAGCAGCCCAGTTGACATTGATACAACAAGCTATATTTGATAAACCAGTTAAGCATCGGCATTTGAAGGCTTTATATGTGAAAGGTTTTGTCGATGGGAAGCCGATGAGTAAAATATTGGTTGATGGAGGTGCTTCTGTTAATTTGATGCCTTATACTACTATTCACAAACTTGGTAAAGGACCAGAAGATCTGATTGAGACTGACATGATGCTTAAGGATTTTTGGGTAATGCGTCCAAGACTAGGGGGCAATAAATGTTGAATTGACAGTTGGAATCAAGACTTTGCTCACTACATTCTTTGTCATTGATGGAAAGAGTTCGTACAGTTTACTCCTTGGTTGTGATTGGATTCATGCTAATTATTGTGTACCATCGACTATGCATCAATGCTTGATTCAGTGGCATGGAGACAATGTTGAGCTAGTTCATGCTAATGATTCTATGAGTATAGCAACAACTGATCCAATATATTGGGAACTATAAGATTTTGAGTGTTTTTCTGGCAAGCGCTGGGAAGGAGGCTTTATTAGAATCAATGATCAAGGCCAACAGCCGATCCGAGCAGTCGGCTCTGAAAGTTTGTTTTAATGGATAATCCAATATATGGTATAGATGGTAAACTAGGACATGGCTTTACGTCGGTCGAAGAGTTAGAAAAAATAGATATTGGTCCTGGAGATAGGCCTAGGCCGACGTATGTAATTGCTAAATTGGATCCTAAGTATAAACAAGAATTGATAGATTTGTTAAAGGAATTTAAAGATTGTTTTGCTTGGGAATATTATGAAATGCCTGGCTTAGATTGATCAATTGTTGAACATCGGTTGCGAATCAAACCTGGATATTGGCCATTTAAACAAGCTCCAAGGAGATTTAATCTAAATATTCTTGATGATATTAAGGAGACTGAAAGACTACTAGAAGCAAAATTTATCTGACCTTGCCGATATGCAGAGTGGATATCGAGTGTAGTTCCTGTGTATATGAAAAATGGAAAGTTGAGAGTCTGTATTGATTTTAGAGATTTGAACAAGTCTACACCGATGGATGGTTATCCATTGCCAATAGCCGATATATTGGTAGATGCAGCAGCCGGGCACAAGGTAATTAGTTTTATGGATGGTAATGCCGGATATAATCAAATTTTTATGGCTAAAGAAGATGTAGCAAAAACAACCTTTAGGTGCCCTGGCGCAATCGACTTATTTGAATGGGTTGTGATGACTTTTGGATTGAAAAATGCTGGTGCAACTTATCAGAGGGCAATGAATTATATTTTTCATAAGTCGATTGGCAGGATTGTTGAAATCTATATTGTTGATGTGGTGGTGAAATCCAAAGGGTACAAAGAATATCTGGCTGATCTGCGGGTGACTTTGTAGTGCATAAGAAAATATGGTTCAAAGATGAATCCTAATAAGTGTGCCTTTGGAGTGTTCGCTGGACAATTTTTGGGTTTTATGGTCCATGAGAGAGGAATTGAGATTGGTCAGAAAAGTATAAAAGCAATTGATGAGGCAGTACCTCCAACTAATAAAATAGAATTACACTCTCTGCTTGGTAAGATTAATTTTATTAGAAGGTTTATTTCAAATATGTCAGAAAGGGTTCTGCTGTTTTCTCATTTGTTGAAGTTGAAAAATGATCAAGAATTTAAATGGCATGACGTACAACAAAAAGCATTTGAGGAGATAAAAGAGTATATGAAATCTCCACCTGTGTTGGTTCCTCCTCAGCAAGGTAAGCCTTTTAAGTTGTACGTGTCGGTCGATAGCCAAACGATTGGATCAGCCTTGATGTAAGAGTTTGAAGGAAAGGAACATGTTGTTTTTTATTTAAGTAGAAGACTTTTGGATTCAGAAACAAGATATTCTCCTATTGAAAAGTTATGCTTATGCTTATATTTCTCCTGCACTAAATTGCGACATTATTTATTATCGGCTGAGTGTACGGTTGTGTTTAAAGCCGATGTGATCCAACACATGTTGTCAATGCCGATATTAAATGGGAGAATGGGAAAGTGGATTCTTGCATTATCAGAATTTGACTTGAGGTATGAATCGACTAAAGCAGTCAAAGGGCAAGTGATGGCCGATTTTGTTACTCAACACCATAAACCAAGCATCGGCTATGTGGAACCTGTACTTTGGACATTGTTCTTTGATGGATCATCGTGCAAGTAAGGTGGTGGGATTTGTATTGTTATTATTTCGCCTCGGGGGCAAGTTTTGAGTTTGCCTTCAAACCAAACCAATGACCACCAATAATCAAGCAGAATATGAAGCTATTCTTGAGGTACTTCAACTTCTTCAGGAAGTAAAGGCCGAGTCAATTGAAATATTTGGAGATTCATAGCTAGTTATTAATTAGTTGATTGGCCTGTATGAATGTAAAGATGATATTATGAAGGGATACCATGATAAATGTCGAAAGTTACTTGAGGAATTTCCCCTTACTTCTCTTCAGCATATTCCAAGAGCACAGAATCAAGAGGCCAATTGGTTAGCTCAGAATGCGTCAGGCTATCGAGTGTTCCAAGAAATCTTAAGTAGTGAGACCTTGGCTAATGATTGGAGAGTTGAAATAGCCAATTACATCAAGAATCCATCACAGAAGGTTACTAGAAAATTGAGATATAAATCGACTAAGTATGTTTTGTTAGATGATCAGTTGTATTACAAAATAGTCGATGGAGTTTTGCTTAAATGTTTAAGTCAAGAAGAAGCAAGAGTATTGATGGGAGAAGTACATGAAGAAATATGCGGAGCTCATCAATCGGCTTATAAAATGAAATGGGTTATTCGCAGGTCTGGATAATTCTGGCCAACAATATTAGAAGATTGTTTTGAATATTACAAGGGATGTCAGGATTGTCAGCGTTTTGGTAATGTTCAGAAATCGCCTGCATCAACTATGAACCCAATAATTAAGATATGGCCATTCCGAGGCTAGGGAATTGATTTAATTGGTCAGATTTTTCCACCTTCAAGTAGAGGGCACAAGTTTATATTGGTAGCAACAGATTATTTTACCAAGTGGGTTGAGGTGATTTCTTTGAAAATAGTAACTTCAAAGAATATAGTTGATTTTGTCAGGGAGCATATTGTTTATCGTTTTGGAATTCCTCAAACCATTACTACTGATCAAGGGACAATGTTCACATCAGAAGAATTCAGGGATTTTGCTACCGGTATGGGAATTAAATTACTAAATTTTTCTCCTTATTATGCTCAAGTTAATAGCCAGGTAGAGGCATCCAATCAAATTTTGATTAAGTTAATTAAGAAGAAAATTGAAGAGTAGCCAAGGAAGTGGTACTTAACACTTAATGAAGCATTGTGGGAATATAGGATGGCTTACCATGGATTGATTAAATCATCACCTTATGAATTAGTATATGGGCATAATTGAGTTCTTCCTTAGGAGATTCAGACTGGATCAAGACGTGTTACATTACAAAATGATTTGATAGCCGAAGTCTATAAAAACCTTATGATGGATGATTTGGAGGACTTAAGTTGTCATCGGCTGCGCGCTCTTGAAAATATTGAGGCTAATAAATTAAGGGTTACAAGGCATTATTATAAAAAGGTCAAAGACAAACAATTTTGTGAAGGAGAGTTAATTTGGAAAGTAAGATTACAGATTGGGTCTAAAGACAACAGGTTTGGCAAATGATCGCCTAATTAGGATGGTCCTTATCGAATTAAACGTTGTGCGCCTAGCAATGCTTATATTTTGGAAATGCTAGAAGGAGAAGAGGAGTTTGATAGGGCAATCAATGGAAAATTTCTAAAGAAATATTATACTAGAGTTTGGATTAATACTTGATAGCCGATTTGTTTAGTCATCGGCTCTAATAGCCGGTACCAGGAGGGTATCGCCTTTAGTTCAAAAGAAAAAATTAAACCGAAGGGGTAAAAGCCGATACAATATGTATCACCTATAGAGCAAAAACACACATAAGAACAATCATGATGGCAGTTTCAGAGATGAATTCATAAGGAAAAGGCAAAAACTTTATTCATTCATCGTCTGCTCCTAGTACAAACTAATCGAGCACCATGTTCACAACATCTTGGCCTGGTATGATATCCACAATAGCCGCCGCGACATCGTTGAAATCCTCAATCAGCTCCTTGTGCATGTCAGGATCATCGGCCATTAGGAAGCCTGACTCCATGGTGTGGAGGTCATGCCTGGTCTAGACGTGCGTCGTGGCTAGAGCCACCACTGCGCTGCGACAAATGCCATGGAGGAGAATCTCCTGGGCGCGCGCCAGGATGTTGTGCAGACAATTGATGAGCAGAAGGCCCCGGGCATTGATGGCCGCCATAGCTGCGTTCACCGCCAGTTCAAGGTTTTCCAACTGTACCATCAGGGCCAGCGATCAAAGAGGCAAGAAGATTGTCAAGAAAAGGGGTAGTGAAGATAAGAATGAGGGTTTTCTTGGAACTAGGCTTACCCATCACCATGACGTCTGAGTCAGCCAACCTCGCCCGAGCGGCGTTGGTTTCCTCCTCTACGATGAGGAGGGTGGCCTGGGAGGCCTCAAGACGGATCTCAAGCTGATCATTTTCCTGAGTTGTCTCAGAATAACGGTGCTTGGCAGCCCTTCACTCCTAGAGGAAGCGTCAGGCGTCGTCACCTGTGTCCGAGTTGGAGGAGACCGACGACGAGTTTGGCATTGGGGTGACGGCAGGTGCAGCATTGGAGGGCCCATCAGCCCTGGGAAGAAGAGGTTGGAGTCTATCATTCAGGACGAACCTGTAAACAAGTTAGAAGACAATTTGTTGTCAGGAATAGAATGCGTTTGATCTTAACTCATGCGGTAGAGGCGCTGGCTCATTGGCATGTTCTCCTCCGGGACCTCCTCTGGCGAGCGCTTGCCGCGGTTGTCTTCGCCAGCCATGGGTTTCAGTTTGGATCTTGAGAGGGAAAGAAGAAGAAACCGCTATAGGGTTCTTGAAGGTAGAAAGACGCGAGAGAATGAGAAACAGTTTTAGATACAGATGTGTTTGATGCCGAGGCCTTTGGTTGGAATTTATGGCCACAAAGGCGAGATGGTAGATATCTTGGAATGTGTGAAAGCAACCCTAATTAATGGAAGGGGAAGTGTCGCTTGGTTAATAACAAGGGGAACGAGGCATTGATTACTAAGAATGAATTTGAAGGGTTTTTGCAATAAGGGCCATTTTCAGATTCAGTTAAGGCCGAGTAAAGTTAGAATTAGGAATCGATGAATTTAAATCGCCTATTCTAGTCGAACCAAGAAGTACAGTAGACCAATAGGAAGAGTATAGTTATCATTAGGTTTACACAGAATATATACTACAGATGCTATAACATAAATTACAAGTTAAGAGCATCATGAATTGCTCTTAGTGCTTTCAGCCGAATAGCATCAACTTTTGCGATTTGTTGTTTGTCTTCTTTGGCTGATCCGAGAATGCTCTCAAGACTACTGCGAATAGCTTTGCCTTCCTTAACCTTGGTCAGCATCTCTTGTTTCTTTTGTTTGATGACATTGGGGATCCGAGTTAAGTTGGACTCATGACGGTCAATGATGGCTTTCATACTTTCCAGTTCCTATTCGAGCTCAGCACGCCTAATTCTTAGCTGAGTCAGTTCTAGTTCAATTTTGGAAGAAGAATTCTTCAGGTTGTCGATCAATTGTGCTAATTCTTTGGCTTCTTGCTTATTAGAGTTCTTCTTAGCCATCAAAGCTTCACGGTCAGTCAGGTTTCTTTGAGCCTTTTTCACCTTGAGAGCTTAATCTTCGATGGTGGACAGAGGTATAAAGGCTTCAGCAAGATTTGGGGGTAGATCACCCTTAATGGTTAAGAGGATTCTTCTCATTGGATCTACATCCTGGACCAAATCGGCTATGTTCCTCTCGAGCATTGGCAGCATGTCTTTTAGCCAATTTTTGGTCTTATATGATAAGATTTCTTGAGAAGGAATGGCTGATGAGCTTATCTCGCTTTCATCTATATATTCCTCAAGGTTGAAAGAATAACTCAAAGCTAGAGAATTAAGTGCCTATATGTGAACAAAAGGAGTCTCATTAGAAATAGCAAATGAGTTAACAATGAGATGGATGGTGAGATGGAGATAGTACCTTTTCTAAAAGAGATCCTGGCTGAGGAGAAGGAACAACCGATGATGTGTCAACATCCTTTTCAACATCCGGTTGAATCAGCTCTGGGCTTTTGATGCTAGTGTCTGCAGGCATCAAGAAGTTTTTCAGTTTATAATTGCTATAGAAGGATAAAGTGAATATATGAATTTCTCACCATCGATTATTTGCCAAGCTAGAAAATCAAGAGTTTGAGTATCAGTGTCAATAGGGTCCTCTTCAACTGGTGAGTTGTTAGATCTTTGCTCTTGTGGAGACGTTTTCCTAGGTGGTGTCTGATAAATGAAAAGGATCAGAGAAGAGTGAGGACTGCATAAGATTGACGGCTTAAGGAGATACCTTAGTAGTATCAGGTGGTGAAGTAGAGAGGTTCTCATCTTCTGTCATCTAGGATCTGTCAGGGACATTAGTTGTTTCAATGGTAATAAGCTCCTTAACAGGATTAGCTGATGAGAGATTAGTAGATGCTGATTTAAGTGCCTGAGACAGCAGTTTGGCACCCAAAGCAGATTGGGATGCGATAGTCGATGACTGCAAGAAAGGAATTGAATTAGAAGTTGAATATTATCTTAAGAGGGAAGATAAGTTAATTTACCTGAGCAATTGATGATTTTGTTTTGCAAAGTCTCTTCTTAGTGGTGATTTTCTGAGTTACACCTTGGGTTGCCTTACATTTTGAAGACTGATATGTGAGTATTGTTGGAGCAGCTGGGGTTTTCATTAACTTTTTCAGAGTGGGTGTAGTTGATCCCATTCTTGAGGCTGGATATGGTGGATAATATTCTATGGGATGCCCTTTCCTATCCACACTTGGGGGATCAAATATGGTATCCTAAAAAAATTTGTTAGATGAACTGACAGGAGAACTTGAAAATCCTTCTAAAAGGAAAGTGGTGAATTATGTCACTATCAAAAGCAAAATCGTCGTCCAGGGCTAAATAGTTAGGATGAATTGAGTTGCATAAGAGGTGAGAGTGTCATTCTTGCCACCAGGAGTCAAACAGGTTTGAAGAGAAGGTGGCTCTTGTCCATTCATACAGACAAAGAGAAGGAAGATCTGACCCTAATTGAAAGACTCTAGAAGCTTCCATTATTTCACTGATACCTTCTCTTGGCTTCAGAGTATTCCAAAAGAATAGCTGAGGAGGTAGTTGACCAAGGCCGAATTGATGGGCCACAAAAGAGGGGTTATAGAATTTATAAGTTGGGAGATTATCTGGGAGAAAAGCACCAGTAGCCATTTTGCCACGACCATGGTGAAATTCGGCTGACAATACGCAGGGTTTGATGATGCAACTGAAAATTGCAGCATATGTTTCATCTTAACAGCCTGATTCAAACCAGAATTTGACTGGTAGAACTAGCTCATTGTCTTCATCTTCATCATAAGACAGCCAAGTCAAGATGTTTGCATCAAACCCTCTATAAAATTTCTTGAAAAAGATGGCCTACATCAACAACAATTGTTATGGTTGATGCAGCTTCACCATAATTCATACACTATCGAGTTCTTCCTTCTTTTCCTTTATAATCTTCAGCAAAGTTGGAACAAGAAAAGCTCAGATTCCTGAGATTGGGCCTTACAACCTTATGCTTGTACAAATTCAGCCATAATTGTATCAACCACCAAGGACCACTAATGGTATGCACTGGTTCATTTTTCAGCAATTGGGCAGCTACTTGGTGCATCAGATGATAAGCAGATTCTAGCAGATATTTTCCAAGGGGGATTTCATTACCGGCTGCTGGACGCTCAGCCTTGTATTTATGATTATAAGTTGGTCCACAAGATGACCCACAAAAGATAAAATTTTCTAGCCACATGTTCAAGAAAGCTACATGTTCTCTATCATCAACAGTCGATCCATCCCCAATATGATTCAAAATATAACTTGCCCATCCTATGCAGTCTGATATTTTGGCTAATTTCTTGGACCCAGCACTTAAGTAGTTATAGGGTTGCATTGATCCTGTTATTCTAAGGCCGGCCAACATGTAAATATCGGCCAAAGTAATGGTCATTGGACCGTGATAAAAAATAAAAGCATTCAAAGTGTTTAACCAAAAGTAAGATACAGAGATCAGAAGTGAATCATTTCACTCCATTCCAGATAGTGAGAGTGTCAAGCATTGGTTTAAATCAGAAATTTCCCAATCTCCAGCTTTCTTTTCTGATACCCTGTGGAACCAATCTCTCCATCCTTTAGGCATTTTGGGCCATTTTCTAAAAGGAGTTTTGGTGTTTTAGGAAGATAAATCTATTACAAATTATTTGAAGGGGATTCGGTTGGTTTCTTGGTTGATAAAATCAGATGGATCAGGATCACTCATAGATCCAAGATAATAGGTATTAGGAACAACAGCTGATGGAATTAGAATTTCGTTCCTCATTTCCTAGAAACCATATGGGATGAATTTGAGAAGAAAGGAAAATACAGAGTAGCAGCTAATACTTAAAAGACAGAAATATGAAGGCATACCTTAGGAACGTGGTCGCTAGTCACCATTACAGCTGAAATGGATCTGAATTTGAGGAAGATTGTAGAAAGGTGGTTTGAACAGCAGTTTGGCAGAGCAGAAGATCTGCTAGGGTTAAGGGTTTGGTGGTGGCAGCTTTGACTATTGAAGCTTTCTCAAGAGAAAAGGGGAAAGTAAGCAGGCCGAGCAAGTTGGAAATGCTGTTGCTGGGGTATTATATAGAATTTGGCCCGAGGAGTTAGGAGTCACGCGTATATTTTGGAATGAGCAGTTGCAACACGGTGAGCAAATAAATAGAATTTTTTTTTGAATAAAATCATTTTTATCCCAAAATTGGGGGGCATATGTTTATACCAAAATTTAGGAAGATGAACACGGGAACTCGAAGCTTCCAGGATTGTGTCATCAAGGAATCGATTAGATGTGAATCGGTATCAGCTGATTTAGATGCGATGTTAGAATCGACTATTTTATAGATGATGTCAGCAGACAACGTCAATGGGCTATGCTTGAGTGGGGCTAGGAAGATGTGTCGGACTCTGCAAATAAGGAAAATTAGGGTTCAAGTTATTATTAAGTTAGGAAGTTTTCTTTTATTCCAAGAATTGTTATGAGTCGTATTTGAGTAGGATTCATATTTGGGTTCCGGGTATAAATATTAGACCCTGGTTATTGTACAAGAAAGATGAATATTCAATCAATACAATCCTTCCAGCTTTTGCCATCGCATTAGGAGTAGGAGTACTATAGATCTCGGTGAGTTCTTCAGCAAACAGGGCTGCATCGACTGATCGACCTCCAGCTTGCTTGTGAGTACCATCACGACTTGTATTGTGCTTGTAAAGCTGCATCAGCTGATTGATCTTTTATGAGCCATAATATAAGTTAGTTATTGATCTGTATCGTAGTTTCTAAGGCTGCATCAGCTGATTGATCTCTTATGAATCATAATATAGATCAAAGTTGTCGATCTTATGTTAAATAACTTATTTAAAACAATATCACCACTTATCGAATCTGCTAAGATTAGTAAGATTTTTCTTGCTGTTTTTGGTTGATTCACTAGTTCTCGATCTTGTTATAATTAATGTTTTATTAATTATAACAAATCACCTAATTAAGATATAGATAGATCGGTATCATATCATCTTCATTGGTCGTACTCTGATCTGGTCACGCTTTAAATCTTATAATTAAAGGCTTAATTCTTCTAGATCGACTGTTTTATTTCTATTCTAATCAAACATAGTATGCATCCAAAGACATATTTTAATCTTGAATAAACTCACTAGTTAATAAGATCTAATCCAATGATACTACCACAGCTGCATCGATCCGGTCAAACCTCACCGGTAAGACTTTAGATTAGAAATTGTTGATTAGAGGTCTTGTTCATGATCAAGATATGTACTCTGTTTGTTTGCTATGACTGTATCGGCTATTTTAACCGATTTGCCTATACTCTCACGCATATAGCATGTTTTCATGAATCTGTCAACATATAGATAGTTTTATGGATTCTTTGGCTTTAGTTTGTTCTCATTATCATAGCTGCATCGATCCGATCGAACCTCACTGTTGAAGATAATAGATTAGATTCAAATTGTTTATAGATTCATTTATATTAGACAGTTGATTTGTTCGCATGTTATACTCTTGTCATCAAACTTATCGGCTTGACGCTTTTATATCGATTATGTTCCATTTAGCCGATGATGCTTTCTTATATCGCTTCTTATGGATGCACCGAATATTGATTATTTAGTCGATAGCTTTATTGATCGGCTATTTAGTCATACATTTAGAACTATCTGATGAAACACCGACATGTTCCACCTTAAATTACTAATAAGATTTTCTCTCCTTATCAATTGCAGGTCAAATTGACTGGCACGCCATTGGGTTTTTAGAATCGGCTGGTTATGTGTTGAAGCTAAGCAGATCTCTGGTCTCATTCCACTCAGATCTTCCGGCTTGCTGTGTGTTGATCACATCACTACATTTTTGTGTCAACAGTTTCTACAGGATTTGCAATATTTATGGTAAACAAAAGCATCCACAACCATCCTCTTAAAATTTTGCTAACGAGGAGTAAGAGGAGGTTGTGGTCCTCGTAAGAGCATGTGGTCATAAGCGAAATGAACTCTAGAGACTCAAAAAGTGAGCATGAATCTTGAGGGATCTCAAATGAGAAACTTTCATGCTCGTCTATGGACTCCTTCTACTTGGTCTCTAGAGTTGAAGATATAGGAATGTCCATGGCGCAGAAGTTTTCATTCTTACGAGATATATCGTGTAAGGTCAACGTTGAATCTTGACCGCTGTGGAGAGCAATGTTTTGATGGCCAAAGGGACATGGTTCAAGTTCGAGCGAGGGTGATGATGAATGTTCTATTTCACAAGGATGTGAAACAAATGGGGAAATGAACTTCACCTCCTTGAGCTGGTTATGATTGGGATGCTGCTTCGCCATTGGATTTTTTGGGCAAGAGATCGGAGTGGCGACAGTAGTTTTTTCCAACTTTTTGTTAAGGCTTCCATGGGAAGGTTTTTCTTGAAAAAGATTTTCAAAAGGGTAGCCTATAAGAAGATCGAATTCAAGGATGGTATAGATATGAAAATCCAAGTGAACCTCATTTTCATCTATTTCGATTAGCACGGCCCTAGCAATCCCACAACACTCAAAGATGAGTTCCAAAGGACTTTTGAAGAGCTTGTTGGTTGAGACTAGCGGCATATTGCCCAAAAGGGTTTCCGCAAAGAATTCTGACATGGTATTTGTCTCGATCGTGGGGTTGTGTAGGGATTCTATGATAGTTCCCCTTAACGAACAAGGTATGGTCATGGAAGGTGAAAGAATCCTAATTGCTTCAAAAGAACATTTCACTTCCATTAACCATTCCTTTGATGGTTCCACTCTGGGGGAAACTTCCTTTGTGTGCTCTCCGTGCCATGATAACTTCGAGGTATTGCCATAATCCTTGAATTTGCCATAACTTCGAGGTATTGCTTGTGTTCGTGGTTTGGGTGATGGACCAAGAGTCAAACCTAAGGATGGTATGGGTTTGGATTCAACTGATGTGAACTCCTCAACACTCGACATGGCTTTCGCCTGGAGGGTTTTGATTTCTATGATGAAGTGTATCTTTCTAGGAAGTTTTCAAGGAATGCAACTTGTTCTATCATAGGTTTGTGTGTAAAATGATATCCAGCAGTCGTGTCTAGGCATAGGTCAGCTTCCATGTCAATACCTAAAAAAAAGAGTCACAACAATATGCTGTCGGGTAAAGACAAGTCTGGGTCGGCATGTATTAACGATGAAAACCTGACCTAGGCTGCACCTATAGACTCCTTCTCGCGCTGCTCAAAGTTGAGGATTGCCCTTGGTAGAGAGATGATACGGGACATGGGAAAAAATGCAAGAAAAAACTTGTCTTTAAGTTCATCCCAGTCCCCATTCATACTTTCTACGGCGTGCGTGTACCATTGCTTCGCCTTCCCCGTGAGAGAGAAGAGAAACAATTTTCACTTTAGAATTTCTTATGTCATGCCAGTGATACTCATGCATGAACACATTTCCTCGAATTCTTGTAGGTGGTGGCAAGGATTTTCATGATCAAGCCCTAAGAAGGGTTGTGCTCGAACCATGGCTTTTAAACTAGGGTGGAGTTCATAGCTGGATGAAAGGTTAGGTTTCAAAAGAGGTTGTGGCTCAAAGAACTCGCCCTTTGAAGCGAAAGAATTTTGAATTGGTGTAAGCTTCATGGTGGAAAAAGTAAAAGAAGATATTTTTGTTTTTTTATAAAACTAAAAGATACAGATACGAGGACGAACTAGGTTTGAAGAAAATACAACAACCATTCCCCATCAACGGTGCCAGAAAGCTTGTTGGTATTTCTTAACATCTACAGAAGTTATCCACAAGCATACGGAATTACCGTTGTAGCTTTCACCCGGAAGTATTCAGGGTATCGTATTTTCCACGGGGAACGAAGGTATTTCTTCTAGCTAATTTACCCAAGGACACACACAAGGAACAAGAGCAAGAGCTAGAGAAGAGAAACACCACTCCATGGGTTTAGGCCCTAGCTAGCTCTAGAAAAGTAGTAGGGAGAGATGTGAGGGAGAGATCGGGGAAGCACCAGAATTGTCGGTGTCTCCCCAACTTGTACCTCGATGAACATCTGTACCTCAACGGGTTCTCCCGCTCAAAGTCGAGGATCACCCTTGATAGAGAGACAATACGGGACATGGGGAAAAATGCAAGATGAAACTTGTCTTTAAGTTCATCCCAATCTCCATTCGTACTTTCTGTGGCGTGCGTGTACCATTGCTTTGCCTTCCTCATGAGAGAGAAGGGAAACAATGTCCACTTTAGAATTTCCTATGTCATGCCAGTGATACTTAGGCATGAACACATTTCCTCAAATTCTTGTAGGTGATGGCAAGGATTTTTGTGATCAAGCCCTAAGAAGGGTTGTGCCCGAACCATGGATTTTAAACTAGGGTGGAGTTCACAGCCGGATGAAAGGTTTGGTTTCAGAAGAGGTTGTGGCTCAAGGAACTCGCCCTTTGAAGCGGAAGGATTTTGAATTGGTGTAAGCTTCATGGTTGAAAAGGTAAAAGAAGATATTTTTTGTTTTTTTATAAAAAGAAAAGATGCAGATACAAGGACGAACTAGGTTCGAAGAAAAAATAGCAACCGTTCCCCGACAATGGCGCCGAAAAGCTTGTTGGTATTTGTTAATGTCTACAGCAAGCGTACGGAATTACCGTTGTAGCTTTCCCCCGGAAGTATTTAGGGTATCGTATTTTCCATAGGGAATGGAGGTATTTCTTCTAGCTAATTTATCCAAGGACAACACAAGGATAGCTGATAAGGGTAGAGATGGATTCCTATGGCTTTAAGGTCTAAGGATAGATAAACTCTACTTTTACTTGCTCACTTTGGGCACTGGCGTCCACCTGGTCTACCAAGCGATACCGATGTGTAGCTCTACGCTGTATCCGAACGTGGGAGATTACAAGGGACAGACAGGGCTATCGCCACCTGCCGCCTACCCCTCAAGAATGGAGTATGAGGCAAATGAATGTAGCCTCTAGCCTAGACACCACGTCTACGCTATTGACTACTACTCTAGCGGCGATCAGGGTGATCCATCTTTATCAAGATCCCTCTACTAGAGTATCTGCCACGGGGACGGACGACGAACCCACAAACAAGTAAGAGTAAAGCTTAACTACTCATAGACTTAATTCCACAAGAATCATGAACACTTACTTAGTGGGAGAACCCCTTGAGTTACAGATGTTTATCGAAGTACAAGTTGGGGAGACACCGACAAGCCCGGTGCTTCCCTAATCTCTCCCTCACATCTCTCCCTACTACTTTTGTAGCGCTAGCTAGGGCCTAAGCCCATGGAGTGGTGTTGCTCTTTACTTGCTGTGGCTCTTGTTCCTCGTGTGTGTTGTTCAAATGCGGAGGGGGTGGCCTCCTTTTATAGGTGGAGAAGAGGAATGATCCCATGGAATATGCCTTGATTCCCCTCATTAATGCACCAAACCGACCTCTAGGTACATTGAACCTAGGCCAAACCTTGACACCGACGTTGGGCAAGGTGGTATTTATCAACCGACCAAAGTTGGGGCCAAACGGGATAGGTTGGGGTGCGGGCGCACCTTGGCTTGGCCAAATCACACCCCTCTTTGGTTGGTGACCTCCTATGAACTTCTTGTCTTGGCCCATGGTGGTTTGGCGTGGAGTTGAGTTGGTTTGGTTTGATTTTGGGCTTGTTCTCCACTTGTTTTGGGCCCTAATTTGTCTGGTTGTGGCCTCCACCTCTTGGGCTCATGTCGGGTGATGTTATGCCTTGTCCTATTGCGCATTTGCGTGTATTTTCCTTTGTTATTCCAACATGTCCTCCTGTAAATAATGAATCACCAAAACTTATGGAATTGGTTAGTTGTAAATCCTATTTACTAAGCTTTGATGTTTGTTTGTATGGATTTTATGTAAAGTTGGCAGGTGAAAATAAGAGTTAAGCACCACCAACTGTCCAGCCAAAAGGAGTTGTGAGTGTTGGACAATCTTGTTAGACGTGTTGATTGTTGAAGTTGATTGTGCTTTTGTGATGAAGAGACGGTTTGGTGATGTTGTGAATGTGAGCACCAAAAAACTAACTTGTGACATCTACTAGCCATTGAAGGTGTCAGGACTAGCTGTTTTAGGGGCATTGTGCAATTGAATGCACTGGATTGTATGGCCAAAGAATGCAGACTGTTGCGTCTGTGCAACATGTGACCATTGGAGCACTTTTGGCATTATTTTTTAATGACTCTCTCCTAAGGTTTAGGCTATAAATATGGTTCAAGGGGTCTTCCTGGTGCCTCTTGTCCATGTATTCAATGGAGGGGCGTATGGAGCTCGATGAGAGAGAAAAGTTACGATAAAGTGAGAGATGTATTGTGTTAGAGGGCCATGTGTTGGCATGAGAAAGACACATATATAGATGAATGATTCCACTATTGTAAGGTGTGAGGTAGCCATAAGAGGTGAAGATTGTGAGCTGGAGCACTTCGGATCATGTGTTATCTTTTGGTGAAGATGGTGGTCATCATGGAAGTGACCCTCCAAGGGTGATGTGTGGAGCAGCATTGTATCTGTGTGCGGGGGACGTGTAGATTCTCTCTCCCTCTCTCTGTGTGGAGAAACTTTAGACATGGCACCATGGTTACTTGTTGAACAGGTGGATCGAGGATGGGAAGAGAGACTTAGTGACTCATGCCCCCTTTGGTTTGTGATGCAACATTGTGAGCATTTCAGGTGATAGTGGTGTTAATTATGAGACGTAGTGACAAATGATGCTGACTTTAGTTGGGTGTGGTCCAACACCAAGATTGGGATATTCGGATGGCATAGGGAGACTGTGACTCCATTACCTTTGGTCAGAAGCAAACACCAAGACTAGGAGTGACATTTTGTCTAGGACCCTACCTCAGTGAAGCTCCATCATGGACTAGGGGTTGCATTTTAGAAAATGATACCACAAGATAAATCTGATTGTTTGTTTGTCCCCTTTTATGTCTTGCATTACTTACTTGTTCTAGCTTAGTGTTAGTGCTAGTTTGTGTGCAAGAACCTAAGTGTGACAACTAGGATTGAATACTAGAGTGTGCTTAGCAATAGGGCTGAATTCTGCAACTAAGGACCTTATCTTAGTATGCTCTTTGCTAAGGACATGTTTAGCGTGATGACCCTAGGGACTTGTTGTTAGTGTGCATCATTCTAGTCCGTAGGCTAAGCACCACAAGTGGGGAGTGATATTTTTGATAGGCTAAGATTTGTCGTGATAGATTTTTAGAGCCCCAATTCAGCCCCCTCTAGGGCCATCAGGCCCTAACAAACACAAGCTGCCCAAGAGTAAATACAGAAAAGTAAATGTGGTAAGAGAATAGTAATGCGTGCAAACTATGTAGGCATTTATGTGATGGTAATGGTGGGAAACTTTTACCCCAAGTCCATGTTGGAGCTCCACTAAGGATACAAACCCTATCACCAAGTTTGCTTTAGTCAAGGCTTTCGATCTTCGACTATCTATGCAAGCACCAAGCCAGATGAGCCACTTGACACCAAAGCAAACCTCACCATGAACCAACCTTCTACTCACATGAGGTTGTCTTCACTTGAGATCTTGATCCACCAAGGCAAAGGTCTCTATGTCTCGTATAATTTATTTCTGCTACTCCAAACCAATCTAGAGGGTCAACAAGTTTGCTGGTGAGCCTGAAGGCTTCAAGGTGAATACAAATATTGTTCTTGCTTTTTCACTTGGGATCTAGGGCGACCAAGGAAATGATCTCTATGTCCCATTGAAAGGTCCCATGAGCACCTAAGAGTGACGTTGAATTGGGTGTCTAATTCAAAACATAAAACCTAGGGCTAAAAAAACTACCACTAGAAAAATGATAAACTAGTCAGCATGACACATGCTTAAGATTTTTCTAGCATGCTCTATTTTACCCTTAACCTACCTATAAAATTTTTTGCAACCTAGAGCCAATCCTATCAATTAGTCTAAAGATAATCTAGGAAGGTAAATGCAACTCAAGTAAAGCATAAGAGGAAGCAACAAACATGGTAAGTTAAGAGCAAATGATAGAGAGGGAGAACTCCTAGAGACGTGATGATGTATCACATGGTATTGATTGCAAAAACACAATCCCTAGTCCAAGTTGGAGATCCACCGAGGTACGCCCCTGGTCACAAAATTTCTCTTAGTCACTATGTTGGATTCGCACCACAAGGCTTCTACCAACCAAAGGTACAAAGTCTCACTACCACTTAGCTCTTCTAGTCACATTAACGTTACTTCTACTCAATGTTTTCCTAAACGCTAAATGGTAAACAGTCGGTCACCTACCGTTTAGCCATTATTCGGGCTAAAAAATCCGTTAAACGGGCTAAACGGCCAATTAAACGGGCTAAACGGATAATTAAATAAAAATAGCGTAGCACCATGTAGCGTTTACACGGTGTTTAAATGGACTAAACGGCCGTTTAGGCAAACAGTGCTTCTACTATGGGGTTTCTCTAAACGAGGGAGGGGATCTCCTCGTCCCTCGCACACTGAAACGACGCCACTTCACACCAAGAATGAAGGGTCACTGCCTCAAATGCTACCACACCTTCACAGATAGGGGTCATGGTGAAGACCTCAAACACTTCATATCACCAACACACAAGGTCAACACAACCTAATCACTCAAAGCTCTCAAGCTCTAAGGCCTGAACTGATGCACTATATATATTGTATATCCTAGCAATGGATGTGACCTTAAAAGACTTGAGAGGGTGGATGGAATGTAGGAACAATTGCTCTAAGTTGCAACGACCTTGGGGCACTTTAGCACACGTAAGCAAGTGAGACAACCACTACAAGATTTTGATCCTATTGCCACTTGACGCCATTTGCATCACCAAAAAATTGTGTTGTAATAGGGGTGTGTTTTGCAACATTTGTCCAAAAATGTAGCAATAGGGGGACTGTGTTGCCACAAAAATAGTGCATTACAATTTTTATGTTCAACATTGCAAGAGGTGAGACCTATAGCAACCCTTTTTTGAAAAGTGTTGCTATAGGTTAAAAATGTTGCCACGATGACATTTAGTTGCATTAGTATTGATTGGCATTGCAACTGTCTGGTGCTCTTGCAACCATATAGAAAAGTGTTGCTATTGCTTGAAACTATTGCCACGGTTGTGTTGGGTTGTAATATTTCACACGACCGTTGCAAAAGGTAGACCGTGTATTGCAACTAAATTTCCAAGGTGATGCAATAGTTTGTTGCTATTGCCATAGTTTTAGTTGGTTGTAATATTTCTCACGACCATTGCAATAGGTAGAAGTTTATTGCAACTAAATATCTAAAGCGATGCAATAGTATGTTGCTATTGCCACAACTAGGTTTGGTTGCTATAATTTCTAGTGTCGTTGTAATATGCTGCTGTAGGAAACACTTCTGCTTAGTGAGCATTCGGTATAGCAAAGGGGCCAGGCCTGCAAATAAACCGATTCCTAGCAGCAACTTATGTGATTATCCCTCTCCATCGGCTAGCACCCCCCAACTCCAAACGGCAGCGCCCTAGGGGACGTGGAAACACCGACACCGATCATCACCAGGCTCCGGCGAGAAGCCAAGTAACATCGTATATGGCAAGTTCTTGAGACAGCATGGTTTCTAGCACTTTGATTTATAATGATCTTTGAAAACAATCCCATGTAATATAATATTTAGAAGCAATCTCCAACTTGACCAAGTCCATGTTACGACCCAATATAGTTCAGCCCACAAATATGGACCAAGCCCTTCTATGGATCATCACAGTTTGAAGTTGATTTCATATAAGTATAATAGGTGATTGCCTGTGAGTTGCAATAGGAGAAAAAATGCACAAGATGTTTTGTAGCCAAAGTAAAATCAAGATCTTGATAATTAAAATTTGCACTTGTTACCACATCAAAGATAAAAATATATTCGTTTAAAAAAAATGACAAAATTATAATTAAGATTGGCAGCAGCGGCTGGGTTTGGGCGAGCGAAACTTGAAAGGATCTGCTCGCCGCGCATTGGGTTAGGGATTGGCGGTGATGCGAGTGGCGGTAGAAAAGGGGTGAGCTGGCCGCAGAGAATTAGCGCGGGGACAAGTTTTGGTCGGCGCCTCGGCGGGTTCCTTGAAAATTTCATCTCGCAGATTTCTAGTTACGGCGCGCAGGCATGGATTTCTAAAAATTTCACCTCACTTCGTTCAAAAGGAGACGAGGCTTTTTGACCTTGAGGGCAAAGTCTAGATACTCAAGCCTACCCTTTTATTTATATTGGTCCAGAACAGCTTTTCTTCGTACTTGAATTTTTCCTTTCTTTTTTTTGGGCCACTTAAAGTTTTGTCTTGTAACCTTTGTAACTTCTGTTTATTTCTTCCATTTTAATAATCTTCTAGGGGCCTCGTACCCTCCAGTTTTACTAAAAGTAAGGGAATAAAATTTTATACAATAACTATCTGATTTGAAAGATGATTAACATGGCCCGTCTTTCCATGTAAGTTAAATTTTTATTCTCACAAAAAACAATATTTCCAAAATCTATGGGTATCCATATTTGTTACAATTAAATCTACAAAATAATATTTCCGAATCCATGGGTATCCATATCCATCCAACCTTGTCATCCACGTGAGAGGAAAATCAGCCAGAGATGTTGCTGCAGCAATAAGGTAGATGTGCCGAATAGACTAAGGGGCTGTTTGGTGCGGCTCGAGGTGCTCTGGCTCCTCAACTGTAGAACTCCTAGCCGTCCTGTAGCAGAGAGCCAGTTGAAGCCTCAAAAACCAGCTCCGGCGGCTCCTTAATTTGGCAGTTCAATTTGTGGTTGCTGTTGATGGAACGGCCCCTCGCTCCCTACAGTCATGCACAGGGTTCAACAGTACACATGCAGTTGAAGCCGGAGCTCTTACGTGCTTTTGTTCTCCAATATATGTCAGACTCAATGTGCTTTTGTTCTGCAATATATGTCAGTGTCGCACACACAATCTTCCAGCCTGTAACATTGGTGTATATATTTGTTTGTATGAGTGAGTATACCTGCGTTTTTGTGGGGTGTTCGGTAAGAAATTACTCAAGCAACAAAAGTTTGAATACAAGATAAAGTTGTACTCATTTCATGATCGTAATATACATATCAGATGGGGTATTTATATGGCCACAGTCTTCGTATTTTACATAAAATGACTATTTTACCCCTAACTCAAATATTTACATCCCTTTTGTACTTCAAGGGCGAAGTGGTCATTTTGCACTACTTCAGTCTTCGTTAATCAACGAAGTCGAATTCTTATTAGCGAAGCCAAACTTCTGTCTTCGCTCTTGGTATCGACTTCTTCTACATCTTGATTTCTCCATCTTCTAAACAAAGCCGAATCTTTTCATACGAAGTCAAAATGTTGTCTTCGCTTCCTTTTTCCCTGCAAACAGATATTGTTACGAAATTTTAAGGTTTCAACTCCAAAGTTTGGGGCTATGTTTTCTGACGAAGTTAAATTCCCAACATGGGGCATCCGTGTGTGCATCGTGAGAAACAAAAAAGAAAATAATTCCATGAGTTTATATTCTGTGTAATTCAAAACTCGGAGGGGACCGATGAGCAGTAGGCCTAGCTCCACTCCCTCGCTGGCCCACTCATTCTCCCTTCTCTTGGGCTGCCCCGTTTTCCCGCAGGCCCAGTCGAAACCGTGGCTTCCCTTCCCCTCCCCTACGCCTCCTTCTTGGGCTGGCCCAACCAAGCCGCGGGCGCCGCTCTCCTCTCTCCCCTGTGACGCTGACGGCCCGGTGTAACACCCTCGGTATTACGCCCTAAACCAACTACTAAATCGTGTCACGAGTATCATGTTTATGTGTTAATGCTTGTGATAAAGTGTGTAGATCAATTTCTGTAACTCGAAAGGATCAACAGAAATGCGGAATGAAAGTTAATTCAGTAGTCATGTTATATCACTTAAGGTTGAAAACCAAATTTTTTTAAGCAAAAATGCTATGAAACATGTGTGTGATACTTAAATAAAGTTGAAGTGCAACCTTTATAGATGGCAATAAAATACTTGCGGTCGAAAAATTATATTACTAGCTAATAATTCCACTAGCTTAGAAATCGCAATTGGAAACCAAAATCAGCTCTAACACTTAGAAATTTTCAAGTTTGTCAACAGCTGGACATTGCTATGTTTAGCAATTTATTTTGAGGAAT
Organism: Miscanthus lutarioriparius; assembly: GCA_904845875.1. Classification (NCBI taxonomy): domain Eukaryota; kingdom Viridiplantae; phylum Streptophyta; class Magnoliopsida; order Poales; family Poaceae; genus Miscanthus; species Miscanthus lutarioriparius. The sequence goes on along the minus strand of CAJGYO010000003.1, from coordinate 43,467,199 downwards.
CGGGTTTCGGAGTGATGTAGTGTTAAAGCCTGATTTGGTAGTCTTATATATTGTCTGGAGTGTAGTGAAGACCGTTTAAGTTTAGGAGTAACGATTTAGTTGTGGTGAGAGCTTTAATATTCGTGCACGACACATTTTCGGGAGAGTTCGCTGTGTGCGCGCGGTTACCGTGCCTCGGGGGCGCGTCGGTGCGCTCTGCGCGCGCATGCATGTTGCCATGCTTGGCCAGCCACGGCTGCCCTATCTTGGCCGCCTTGGCTCGACTACGTGGAGCCGTCACTGCTGCCGCTCGCACGGCGGGGTGGCGCTGTCCTGCTCCGCGTGTTGACACGCCACCACCGCCTCATGCCATGCCGTGGTCGCTGCTGCTGCAGTCTCATTCGTTGAGCTCGTGTCTGTCTATTGCGCCCGCTCCTCGCCGTGGGCCCAGTTTGATGCCGCGCGCACGTGGCCCCTCGTCGTCGCTTACCATTTATGGCATTGCGGCCGCATGGGCCATGGCCGGTCGGGGACACGCGCACTGTCTGTAGCCCCTACGCGGGTATGTTTGCATCGCGTCGCCCGCGTCACGCCGAGCCGAAGCAGTGCCGAGCCCACCCGCCGCCCCATCACTTATCTCTCTCTCTTCATCTCCACTACTGCCGTCGGAGTTGCGCCCACGTGGTTAGCCAGCGAGGAATCACCTCGCCTCAATTCAGCATGTCTACAGTTCAGTCATCACGCCTACTTGCTATCCGACCCTACCAAGCCATGATGGAGGCGCTGCCAAGCTCCAATTTTGAAGCTTTCCCTCCACCCTGCCATTAAGGCTAGATTCGGTAGTGGCCGAGGGCAACCAACCACCGCACCATCCCATGCCCAGCCAACTACACCATGAGCTTCGCCTCCACGTCCAATGCACCCTATGCTCCTTGCTTGCACCTCTACCGTCTCGCCGGTGCTGCTGACATGGTCGCACCATCGCGGAGCGCCGCCGCCTCTCGCTGGCCGCACGTGGTTAGTCCTGCTCAGGGTATCTCCGACCGAACCATCACCGCAGCCATGACCAGGGTAAGCTAGTGATGCTCTCATGCTAGCCAGTAGCGGTGCAGTGGTTTAGGGTGGCTGGTACGGTCGTGCCACCGTCGCATGCACCCGCTCACCGTGGCCGTCACTCCCGCAAGCTCCGCCGCTACCGTAGCTTCAGCTAGTGTAGGCACTTCGGCTGTAGGCACAGGTCGGCCCGCCAGCTGGGCCAGGGCGGAACTTGGTTGGCCAGCATGGCCATACAGTGCCGCGTCCGCCACGCCGATGCGCGTAGGGGTGGCTAGGGACCCCCGATGTGAAGGTGAATTATTACAGGGTCATTAGTGCATGATTGCTGAGCGCGTGAATAGCGCGCATAGTAGCTGCGTGATTTCATTTAAGCACGGGGACTTTTGTGCACTGCGGCAGCGCGCGCTGGCTCCCCCGCGCGTGGGCGGCGTCCGTGTGGTTCACGCCGTCGTGGGCCACGCCTCATTGGGACGCAAGGCCGAATTGCCTTTTCTTTTTCCTAAGAAAATATAAATAGTCTTATATTTTACATTCTAAGCTCAACTTTGAAAATTAATATCAATTCGCTTAGATGTCCCAAAAATTATGAAATAAATTTTGTTCCTAAAAATGTTGTCTATCTGATGGCATAGTTAGTTTATGCATGTTTGAGTTGATACTGAGGCCTATTAAATCAATTGCGAGTGTTTAGTATTATTTAGATTAATATTTGTAGGAATTTTTGTAGCAAATGGGTAATAGTTTTGTCCATGAAAATTTTACAGTAGCTCCATAGTATTATTACGTGCCATCTGTAATTTTTGTAGCTCCATAATAATTAGTTTGCTAAGGTAACTAATGAGCCCTAGTTTATATATATAGTAAATAAAAAGAAATAAAGAAACACCTAGGGATTTTATAACTAAAACTTTGTGGAAAATTAGCACCGAGTTCGACAACTTGGATACGTGGCCTAGTACATTAATCGTCAGCACTAGCTCGTTAGCTTGAGAGGCATAATCGTATTTTAAGAGTTGTGATTGCCATTGATTATTTATGTCCCTACGTTGCATCCACGTATTTCATGATAGGAGCGATGTTGGATCGCGGAGTCATCGGGAGTAACGAAAACAGTTGGTGACTTGATGATCATGCCACCAAGATGAAAGCTAACTTGGTTATATCTTACCTAGGCAAGCCCTGGTGCATAACCCCTATTATTCTACACTTTATTTTATGCTTGTGCATTAAGTTTTAAGAAGTTGAATGAAAACCCACTTGCATATATATATCCTTATCCTATGAGTCTTATTAGTATGACAGGATCGTGTAGATTGCTATGCTACATGACTTCGGTAGAAGTCAAGTGATTGCCTGTCACTCGTGAGAGATAGAAAATATATTATTGTTGTTATTATATTACTATCACATGGAATATATATATATATGAATGCTAATTGGAGACCGGGTAGAATGGTACTTTGGATTTGGACTTGGTTTGGCATTCGAGCAAGGCTCGGGTTGCACTTGTTCCGTCCGTGTCGGTTAAGGACCGGCTGTTGCATTGGGTTCTAGTCAAGTCACAGACTTATTATCCTGAGCACATACTTATTTATGGGAGCAGGAAAGGCTCGTTGCTCTCTTGTCGTGGGTTCTGGCTCTTTCTGGACTGACTCATTGGAGGTGGGGATGGTGGAGGTCTAAGCACCACATTGAGTCCGAGACTCAGGTGTGGGGGCTTGGAGTCCAAGTTTGGACGGAGACCTGGACCCCTTGATAGGAGAGTGATGGGTTGGTCCTACTTGTGCGTGGGGTACAAGCGGGGCATGTGTTTCGGGGTACCCATATGGGCACATTGATTCACGAAGCGCCGGGTAATCCGGTACGACTTGTCTACAATCTAGCATCGCAGTAAGAACTGGAATATGATAGATGGAAAACTGGTTTTGATTGCTTACCACCGGCTTGAAAGTAGCACAGGTGCTTACATAGAATGGTTAGTTAATGAACTAATGATGATTGCTAATGAAATTAAATATAAGGACGCACATTTAGTAATGCTTCCTGCAGATGCAATAAACCACAAGCCAGATAGCCTTTCATATCCTTGAAGTCTTTTCTTTCCTCCTGACGAGTAAGTCTTGCGGAGTACAATAGAGTACTCAAGATTTGTTCTACACTGTTGTAGGTGACAGGAACATGTGGAGCTGACACTTGTGTGTGGAAACCTCATGGTGGGCTCAGCGATGATTTTCTTAACGTTGCGGACATAGAGTTTATTTGAAACATCCACCCCAAGATGTTTTACAATGGAAAACTTATAATCTGTTATGATGTATATAACGGATCATCATGTTAATGTTTAACTTGTCGTTAAATGGTTTTATTTCCGCTGAAACTCTGATAGCATGGTTATATTTCGCTATTATAAACAATAAATATTATACTCTGATGTTGCATGGAAAGTGATGTAAGAAATGTCTTAAGAATGTTGTAAGCTTTATTCTCTCATTTGTCATCCTAATGGAAAAATGTGGATTTTTGGGTTCTCCCTTGGGGTGTGCTCGACGGAATTGCGTAATTTAGTGTCCTCCCTTGAGTACTTAGTGTCTAATGGAAGACAAGTACTCCTGGGAGACATTAGATTAGGCGGTTCTACCATAGGTGGTATCAAAGCATAAATGAGGAAATAAAGCTTCAAAATCCTTTTCTAAACTAAAATTTGACAACCTATTTTTGCAAAAAGTTAGGGTGTTTAACCATGAAGTATGTAAGTAGCCCTATTGCTATAGTTAAGCATCCAGAATAGGTTTAACTAGGCTTTCTCTAGTGGACTGACTCTCGCATAGTATACGATTTTTAAGTCGGTCGCACTGGTACTGTTTTAAGTCATCATGCCCGTATTATTGGTAGATGTGCCCTTCGTAGATGTCATGCGAGTCGTATGGTGCACGACTGACTCATCTCTGTTCAGGAGTTATTGTGGCACTGTGGCTTCGTGCTCCGCGTTCGCCTATGGTTCACACCTACCATGACCCGCGTTTCCCCGTACTCTTTTCTACGCTCTTGCTGGACCCTTGCCCTGCAGTCGTACTAGTCATTAATGGCCTCAGACATCGCTCACCTCGAACGCACGAAAAATTTGGTTAATTTATTCGTAGTGATCCACGCGGGGAACCATGGGTGGACTGCGCCAGGACCACTGACCGCTCTGTCTTTATAAGCAGGGCCTAGCCTAGCCATTGGTACCACCACTCGGTGCACTTTAGCTCACCTAGCTTTTTCTTTTGAGCAATCTTTTCGCTCAGTACTTCCTTGCAACCACCGCCAGGGATGGCAGGAGCCTAGGTTAGCAGTTACTGCCTGAACATTGAGGGATTTCCTAGAATCCTATATGCTACCCTACAAAAACTCAGAGTCAAGGATCGTCCCAAGTATGAGGGCCATGAGTATGAAAAGCATGGCACTGAGCGGTGTGAAGTTACCGTCTACATTGGAAAAAGTGAGGAGTTCCCTGGCATCACTAAAGCCTGGAATGTGACCGCAACCGGGTTTTGCTTCGTCGACACCTACAAGGTTGTAGCCCATAAAGCCTTGCGGTACTATCGACAATAGATGCTCGGCAGTCCTCCGAGGGGTATCCCACGAAGGTAGATTGATCGACAGAGGTGTGCGTAATCAAGAAGAAGAAGGCAACAGAGACACAAGAGTTAGACAGGTCTAGGCCATCAGCACGACGTAATACCCTACTCCTATGGTCTGTTGGTTTGTATTGGCGATCGTATGATATTGCGTGTGTTTTGAGGGGGTCCCTGCCCGCCTTATATAGTCTAGGGGTAGGGTTACATGTTGGTTAGATCTAGGAGATAACCAGAAAGTAATAACAAATTACATGAATCATGGGATCGAATGTATCCTAATAGATCTCGTAGTATCTTTAGGATATCGCCCTTGATGCCTTGCGGTGCACGCTGAGCAGTGTCATGCACTATAGGTCTTCATCTTATGGGCTGGACCACCCCTAGGAGCGCAGCTCATGTAGTCTACCGTGGGTATTCGGGGTTGTACCCCCCATAGGTACCATTGCTAGATTTATGAAGAGCCCATTGCTCGTACTCCCATGAGCTTCTTTCCACCTTTGGAAAAGAATCGGCGGGCATGGAGGGCTCGCATGGAGGCTTTGCAAGGGTGGGATGTGCAAGAAGACAGTCCAACCGTGGTGCACTTGACCACATACCTGCTTGCTCTGGATGAGCAGTATGATCGGCAAGCCTCGGTGTCGACAAAAGATACTTGGCAGTCCTCCGAGGGGTATCCCACGAAGGTAGATTGATCGACAGAGGTGCACGTAATCAAGAACAAGAAGGCAACAGAGACACAAGAGTTAGACAAGTTTGGGCCATCAGTACGACGTAATACCCTACTCCTATGGTCTATTGGTTTGTATTGGCGATCATATGATATTGCTTGTGTTTTGAGGGGGTCCCTGTCCGCCTTATATAGTCTAGGGGTAGGGTTACAAGTCGGTTAGATCTAGGAGATAACCGGAAAGTAATAATAGATTATATGAATTATGGGATCAAACATATCCTAACAAATCTCGTAGTATCTTCAGGATATCGCCCTTGATGCCTTGTGGTGCACGCCGAGCAGTGCCATGCACCGTAGGTCTTCGTCTTGTGGGCTAGACCGCCCCTAGGAGCGTAGCCCATGTAGTCTACCATGGGTATCTAGGGTTGTACCCCCCATAGATAGTCCCCGAGCGCCTTGTATCTGTCACAGAGCCAACCAATTTATAAGAGCACAAGTACAAAAACAATCGCCGAAATGATCAAATTCTCGAACTTGAGCCCATATAAACTCGGTAGTCAACTGAAGTCTCGAAGGATTTCAAACCAACTTGCATACAACCAAGATCACAGTAATTCAACATAACATATCGTACGTTACAACATTTCGCAGACGTTCACAAATAGATTACATCATCACAGAGTCATCGTTATTACAAAACAAGTCTTGTAAAACAAGCGGAAGCAAATAGTTTAACTTACACACCCGAGTTCAAATACACATACTGGTTCGCTGATCACAGCCCGCAAAAGCATTCAGATAAGAGAACAGAGATCATGCCCATGATATAGTCTTCATCACCCGCCGGGTGGAGACAATACTTACAGAAACCCTGATATAGAAGGTCATCTGCAACAAGAGGGAACAAACCCTGAGTACGGGAATGTACTCAGCTAGACTTACCCGCCGAAAACCAAAATAGATGACACCAAGGATTATGCATAGCTTAATGTAGTGGATCTGGCTGACACTTTCTTTTTGCAGAAAAGCATAAGTAATAATGATCAACTCTTAGCCTGAACTAGCAGTGACTTTTTAGCCATTAACCTGTCATCTATACTAGCACCTATACTAAGCAATCATTTTATTAGGGTGCAAACATTAAAGACCATATCAGGTATTCATTGTGGCAACCTTATCATCATCATCCATTTAACCATATCGTTAAATTAATTGAATCTACGTTGCCGCTGCTCAGTCAAGTTCTCACTATCCGGGAGAGACGGCGATTCGAACCGATTCCTATCTAATTCATCCAAATTTTCCACTATAAGTGTTCATGTCATATTTTTCTTAAATACTAGACCTCACTGTGAGTCTAACAAAATTGGAAGTACTCAATTTGGATCTACCAATTTGGAGTTACAAAATTTACAAAATAGCACTAAAAACTGAAATTTTTGAACTATCTTTTCAAACTCAGTCACTGACAAGCGGGGCCCTCGGGTCAGACGACCCCACAGGTCAGCAAGAGGAAAACAGGGGAGACAACGATGACAGCGCGGCACACGGCGAAGCTCGCCGATGGCGGCACCTCCGGTGAAACTAACGGCACCGGCGTGCTCCCCAAGCTACCCCGCGTCGATTGATCTACAAATCCTAAAATCTAGCGGTCCTTAAGTACTCCGGCCACGGAGCTCGGTGGCTCGGCCATGGCGCATGGCGGCGCTCGGCCGTGTCCCGGCGCGGCTGGACCGGCATTGGTGGTAGCATCTACATCCGAGCATCTACACGTGATGGAGAAGACTAAGCGATGCTAAGAAAGGAGGAGGGGAACGGTGCTGTGCTGGCCACGGTGAGGTCACCGGCGCGGCCATGGCACGGCGGTGCGCGGAGCCGGCAATGCTGCTTACCTAGGGTTCGTACGACTCAGAGAAGACGTAGATGAGATTCGTGGGATGCTAGCGGAGCACTGAGCGAGATGGTGCTGGGCGAGACGCGGCGGCGAGCGCGCGCGACCTCAGCGGAGCAACAAGCGACGACGGTGGCTTCTCAGTGGCTCAGACACACGCGGGTGGAGCGAATGGAGCAGGGTCGCAGCCGGGGTGAGCGTGGGCGTGATGTGGAGCACCGAGACCCGACGTGGCCTGAGCGGGTAGCGCAACGGAGACGCGCAGCGCCACACGGCAGATGATCTCTTTTGCCGATCGGCCATGACCGATCTGAACATTTTGTTTCAGTGTTCATCAAGTTCGACTGACAGGCGAATTTTGACACCGATTATCTCCTAATCCGCTCGGCCAAAATCTAATCCAGATGGACTACATGATAGAGCTAAGTGAGTACTCCAAATGACTCAACATGAGCTCGAGCTAATTCACCATGGATTTCCATCTACAAGGTTCCAAAGTTGCCTTCATGAAAACTGAAAAGCAGTTCCAATACTTAGAAAATTTCTAAGTGTTGAAACAGCACCGATCTTAGGCTTGTGGGCCCTTTTTGAGCATGTTGTGCACATTTTCATGAGATGGTCATAAAATAACTTTTGTTCCTTATATAATTTGCTACAACTTTGTTTTGGGTTGCTCAGACATGCAAACATCCTAAGCTACACTTTTTAAATAGTCAAACTCAGGAGCTCTAGGGGTCCAAATTGGTCAAACCATGACTTGGAAACCTAATTAGGCAATATGATCAACATGAACAATGTTTCAAATGACATTCTAAGTATAACTAGGGTTCTTAGGAGAATAATTAGCCACACCCCACATTGGTCACACAAGAATCAAGCATGGTATGTACTGAAACAAATGAAAAACACAGGAATTGTTACACTTGTTTCATAGTCATGTTTCACATGTTTCATGAGTGTGTTGCATAGTACTACTAACCATGTTTCACTAAAGAGAGTTACACATGTTGCACTTGAGTGTTGCACACTTTACATTTCATAAAAGAAACAACACACATGAAATATACAACATGTTGCAATGTTTCAAAATCATGTTTCATGTGATATAAGTTCACGAATGGATGCATGATGCTCATGTTCATGAAATGCAGTGCAAATGTGGAGGCCAAACACCTGGGGTGTTATAGTATCCGATGTGCAATGTCATCTTGAGCTTGTCTGAGCAGGTGTTAACAAAGCCGAGCAGTCAGACTCATAGTCTGACCACCATAATGAGTCGCCGAGCAGTTGTGAACTAACGTCGGCGAGTATCCCTGGTGAGCCTTGCCATAAGGATGTAAGGAGCTCAAGTTCAAAATTGAAAATTTCCCCACAGTGGACCAAGTGTACCCACTTAGAGTCCGACCACGAGAAAGGGAGATAATCTTATTCAACTTCAAGTGGCACGGAGTCTTCCAGATTAAAGAAAACACACTCACCGCAAGGTGAAGTGTGCCCACTTAGTTCTCGAGCCTGACAGTAGGTGACATGGTCATGTGGTGCCAGGGTCCAAAAAGTAGGAGAAATGCAGAAGACCAGCCGAGCTGGCAACCAGTCCACGGGCAAAGCCCTTAAATGAAAAGCGCACAATCACCGCAAGGTGAAGTGTGCCCACTTAGTCCGAGGCCTGACAGTAGGTGACGTAGTCACGTGGTGCCAGGGTAAGAAACAATAGTAACCAAAAAAGTCCCCAGTATGGTGAGAAGATGAATCATAATGATGACATAGTCCCCGAGCCATAAGTGGAAATCTCAGATAAATCAAGAAGTGCCGAATACTCAAATCATGGAGAAAAAGCCAGAGTAATGGTTGTACAGTAGAAATTACTGAGCCTTGACGACATTGCGGAGAAGTCAGCAAATATTTGGTGTGTAGTTCCAAGTTGCGTCGAAAGATGGGCGATATGGGCTATAGTTGCGTGAAATCCTAGATAACGCCCACCACGCCGCTTCGGGGAATTCAGAAAGACGCAAATCATGGTGCGGTTTCCCAAAAACCCTTGAATACAAAAAGTGGAGAGGGTGCCTTTATAACTGTGTCACTGCACTCTGTGCTCCCACCTTTGCCACTCTACCACTTTGTCTTCCTCCTTGCACTCATGCTCCCGCATTTGCATTCACACGCGCTTCCGCCGCTAGTCCCAATCCAGATCTGAGATATGGCGCCAAAAAGAGGAGGTGGTAACCCGATGAAGGCCACCGCCGGAGCAAGCCATGACAAGGAATGGGTGCCATCACTCATGGGGGAGACGGAGCTCAACGAGATGGCGGAGGCAGGCATTCTTCCTGACCGTATCACTGCCAGATGGCGTCCGGCCAATGGTGAGCCCTATCCAATGTCACATACCGACGAAGTCGTAGTATTCAAGGATTACTTCTTGCGCTGATTAGGACTTTTGGTTCATCCGTTCTTGCGGGATCTGTTGGAGTTCTGGGGAGTGAGCCTGTGCAATCTGCATCCGAACACGATCTTGCACATTACTGTGTTTATCCATTTCTGCGAGGCGTATCTTGGCATTCTTTCCCACTTCAATCTTTTCCGACACCTATTCTGGCTAAAGAAGAAGGGCGGGGGTGGTTCCAAAGTGGTCGGTGGTGTGTATTTGCAGCTCCATGATGGGATGGCAAGTGAGTACATTATTGTGCCGCTAAATACCTCGCTGAAGGGGTGGAATGCTAGGTGGTTCTACATGGAGCAGAGTCACCCTGCCATCCGATGCGATGTCGACCAAGTTCCAGAGAATTAGAGAAGCTGGTCGAAGAAGCCAACCAGTGCTGTTATGGATCAGGTGAGGGAGCTCCTCGTGCTGATAAAGGGCATGAAGATGAATGGAGTGGTGGTTGCGGTGAGCTTCATAGTGTGCCACATCTAGCCCTGCAAGGAGAGGGCCCATCCGAGCTTTGACTTCAAGGGAGACACTGACGGCACCCGGGAGAGGACGAGAGAGACTGATGAAGGAGGTTGTGCTACGCCGGGCCGCTAAACTATTTGCTCCAAACACACCGTTCAGCGTGCCAGGGCAGCCGAGAGCCTTCAACTGCACGAACCCACCTCCTCAGGTAAAAATCTCAACTATTGTTCCTGGTGATTTTTATCCCGTGCTGGCACCGAGTAGTTGATTGATTCGCTTGTGGAAAGATCCATTTGCAGGAATGGGTGGCATACTTCTCGGGCGAGTCGAGGTGCGATTGGCCAAAGGCAGTGGATGCCAGGCCGACCACTCAGCCGGAGGAAGGTGCCATCAACAACTCGTCCAAATCTGGAGGCGCAGGTGCTGGTCTGAAGGATAGCCCCCCCCGGTGTCAAAGAAGGTTTGAGGGAAAGGGGCCACGACAGATGAGCTGGCCCAAAAGAAGAGAAGAATGGCGGATGCAGCTCCCTGCAAACTGGGTGGCATTTCACTTGGTGGCGGTCAGACTGCTCGAACATAGAGTGTGGCGATGTTCAAGTGGTCGGACGATGATGAGGCTCCAGTAGCTCCCCCTCTAAGCACTAAAGCATCATCGCACAACACGCGCACGGAGGTGCAATCGGAGGGAGGGGAAGGAGTCCCCGAGCAGCAGGCGGAGGAGATGTCGATGGCAAGGGCAGCAAGACCTCTAGCCCAGGACACGCGGGTTGACCCCAGAGCAGTGCCTGGGTGCTCAGGGAGGCAGCACCGGTTCAGAACTGTCTACCGGGAAGCTGACATGTAAGTATCCTTGCCTTAGAGTCTGTTGTTGTCCGATCTTTATAGTTGCGGTGACCAATGAGCTGATCTGCTACAGAATGGGGCATGTAGAGGACCTAAATCCCTCAGGCCAGACTGGCGAGCAGCTGGGGGTCTATTCCCGGTGTGGAGATAATGCCGGTAGACTCCATCCCAGACTCCCCGGGCGCTCATAAGTTTGCTAAGGGTTTGACCACCGCTGCTGATGGAGCTAGAGGTGGGGAGCGGTTGGCGATGATGGCGAGCGAGTCGATAGAGACACCAAGAGCAACGGCAGGAGCCGCCGAGTCTTCGGAGGCAGAGGCAAAAGCTACCAACGTCATGCCAGAGTCTAGGGCATAGAGGCCGGCAGCATTGGAGGAGCAAGCGCCGCGCCCGAAGATGCCGTGGGGCATGGTCGGTCACTTCGTGTGGCCACTGAGCCCCTAGGGAGCGCCACTAGCTGTGGAGGAAGACGACGAGGTTGAGGAGATTGAGCATGAAGAATCATGACCTCAAGCCATCCGCATCCTCCGCAAGCAGGGGGATGAAGTTGTGGTCATGGAGGACACCTCCAGGGAGGTGAAGAGACTACGGTCCACCCTTTCCACAGCCATGAAGCAAATCAAGGTTAGTATTGCATTGGGGATGTCCGTCTTCGGCGTTGGAGAATAAGGTCATTCACAATCTTGGTGCTTTGTAGGGCATAGCACGAACTGTCATACAGCGGTAGTAGCTAATCAAGAGGATGGAGCCCCTCGCTAAGGAGAATGTAAACTGAAGGAGGCAATGAAACTGATGGAGAAAAACGTCCAGAGGCCCCAGCGTGAAAGAGATCTTGCTGAATCAAACGCGAGGGACCTAGAGTACCAAAAGGGGGGCCTTATCCGAGCAGCTGAAGCACACCTCTGAGCAGCTGGGGCGCACCTCCGAGCAGCTGAAGAGTGCCTCCAACCAGAAGAAAGGTATAGCGAATCGGTGAGTTTGTTCTGCATTGCTGAATTGTCTTGTTGTTGTCACATTTATAGAGCAAGATGCGGAGCTCGGCCAGTTGCACCAAGTTGTCGGTCAACTCCAAGAGGAGAAGCAGAAGGCGTCTAGGCGGGCGGAGAAGCTGGCCGAGGATCTAGAAGGTGAGTAGTTTGTAGTCGGAGTTGTTGCTAAAATGATTTCTTCATGTGACGAATCCCTTTACCATCGAAGGACTAGGGTGCAGTTCAACATGCTGGAGCTAGAGGCACAAACCTAGAGGGGAAAACTTAATGCCGTGGTGGCTGGAGTCAAGCTGGTGCTCAACTGTATCGACATGGAGGTAGCTCCTCAGCTCGATGATAGGCCACCACATTCGAACGCCGTCATTGATAGGTGCAAAGCGGCGTGGGAGAACTTCAAGAGCTTCAACCGCGATGCCACTGTCTCCATCATGACACATGCCGTGGCGGTAGTTCGGTCTCACTACCTTGCCATCAATCTTTGAGCGATAGGGGCCGGATTCGCTAGAGGGATGGGTGCGACGAAGTAGGAGCAGCTAAAGGATGAGGTGGAGGACACGACAAAGAGGCTGGCCAGTGATGTCGATTTGTTCAGCGAGGCAGACGGTGAGGGCCAAACCTGAGTGGAGAGGAACTTGTATGGAACATCTAGAGAGGAGAGTTAGATGCGCGAGGGCATAAGTAAACATTTATGTATTTGTATAAATGTTGTATGTAAACGACATGTGCATGTTCAGGCGGCTTGCTGTGAAAAAGATGTTGTTAACCCTAACGTGTTTTCGTTACTGCACTCTTGGCCTTGGCTAGCCCATATTCCATAACATCGAGTGCTGGAGCCCGTGCACATGTAGGAGGAACAGATGTGAATGAGGAACCATAGCCGACCACCCAAAACGCAGAGCGCAAAGCCCGTAGCACGTGTAGGGTGAGATTGGAGATAGGGTTTTCTTCAAAGAACATAGAGCAGAACGTGTGCTGCTCGATGGTTGGCAGAATATCTTAGAGATATTTTAGTATGGAGAAACAGGGCGGAGCATTTATGGAGATCTTGTATAATTGTCGACGCTTCTTAAGGAGCAGCTCAGAGCTGGTAATCGTAAATCGAGATTAAACTGGAGCGGAGAAATAATGGAGATAAATTATGGCGACAAAAACTTCATTCATTATGGAGTGGAGAGTACATATCTAGAGCGTTTCAAGGATAGAAACGCGTAAGTTGCTCGATGTGCCATGAGTTGGGGATATTGGTTCCATCGATGTCACTTAGTCGGTAAGACCCTAGTTGGGTAACCTCTTTGACCAAGTAAGGCCCTTCCCAGGGGGAGGAGAGCTTGTGCATCCCTTTGGTTTTCTACTTTCTATGGAGAATAAGGTCGCCGACCGCAAATGAACGACCTTTGATATTGCGATTGTAGTATCTTCACAGGCCTTCTAGGTATTTGGCCATGCGGATGCAAGTGATCAGGCATTCTTCTTCGGCCCTATTGATGTCCTCTGTCCAAACAGCTATGGCTTGCTCTTCATTATAATGCTCTACTCTGGGTGCTCGGAAAGCAATGTCCATGGGAAGTACGGCCTCCGAGCCATGGACCAAAAAATATGGAGACACACCGGTGTTGCGACTAGCTTAAGTGCGTAGTCCCTAGACCACAGGTGGGAGCTCTTTGAGCCATCTTCCTGGATGCTTTTCCTCTTTCTAGTATAGTCTCTTTTTAAGGGCATCGAGGATCATGCCATTCGCCCGTTCGACCTGGCCATTGGCTCTAGGATGGGCAAGAGAGACGTATTTGACGGAGATGCATTGGTCTTCATAGAAGTCCCAAAAATGGTGGCCAGTGAATGTAGTTCTAAGGTCGGGGATAATGTTGTTTGGGAGACCGAATCTGTGGGTGATATCTTCGAAAAGCTCAACTGCCTTCTTTGCAGTGGCCGAAACAAGCGGCTTCTATTCGATCCACTTGGAGAACTTGTCAATGGTGATGTATATGTTTCAAAAACCTCCTAGCACAGGCTTGAAAGGCCCGATCTTGTCCAGTCCCCAGCACACAAAAGGCCAAGAAGCTGGGTTGGTCTGCAATTCCTGCGCCGGCACGTGTATTTACTTGGTGAAAAATTAACATCCTTCACAACGTTGGACGAGGTCTTCTACATCGGTGATGGCCGTGGGCTAGTAAAAACCATCTTGGAAAGCTTTGCTGACTAGGTTTCTCGAGGCCGCGTGATGACCATAGGAGCTAGAGTGAATTTCAAGAAGTAGTTTCACTCCCTCTTCTTGGGTGATGCATTTCTACGTATCCCTTCCTTAGCACATTTCCTCATCAAGTTCTTGTCTACCAGCACGTAATGCTTGCTATGATGGATGAGGTGTTCAGTTTCAATCTTATTGATGGGTACATCAACGCTGGTGAGGTGCTTGATGAACTGTTCCCTCCAATCCACAGCCGACGAAGGTACTGCAAGCACCAACTGCTCAGCGGGGGGGGATCTCTTGAACTTCCTTCTCTTCCTTAATAGACGATGTAAAGAGGTCTTGAATGAAGACCCCAGGTGGGATCGTGGCGCTAGAAGAGCCTATCTTAGATAGGTGGTCGGCGAGCTGATTTTGATCTCGTACCACGTGATGGTACTCGATACCGTAGAACTTCCCTTCGAGTTTCTTGATCTCGACGTAGTACGCGTCCATCTTCTCACTGGAATAGGACCAATCTTTGTTGACTTGGTTGACGACCAACGTGGAGTCTCCATATACCATGAGGCATTTAACGCCGAGCTCGACGGCTATACGAAGTCCGTGGAGACATGCTTCATACTCCACGGCGTTGTTGGAGGCTAGAAAATGAATTTGGAGAACGTAACGGAGCTTGTCCTTAGTTGGAGTGATGAACAAAATGCTGGCACCAACACCATTGATGTTGAGGGCACCATCAAAATACATTATCCAGTGCTTGGGTCAAGTAGCGGGGATGGGCTCCTATATCTTGATCCATTCAGTGACAAAGTCAGCCAGCGCCTATGACTTAATGGTAGGTCTGCTTCTGAATTCTATGGAGTAAGTGCTGAGCTCGACTGCCCACTTGATGACGTGGCCATTAGCCTCTTTGTTATGGAGAATGTCCCCCAGAGAGAACTCGGTGACCACGGTGATCTTGTAGTACTCGAAGTAATGGTAGAGCTTGCGCGACATGGCCAGGATGGCGTATTACAGTTTCTAGACCTAAGGGTAATGAGTTTTGGACTCATTAAGAACCCCACTGATGAAGTAGACTAGACGTTGCACCTTATAGGCGTGCTTGGCTTCCTCGTGCTCAACGACGATAGTTGCGCTAACGACGCGAGAGGTGGCGGCGATGTAGATCAATAGGGTTTCATCTGATCGAGGCACCGTCATGATCGGAGGCTTCGTGTCAGAACAACTTGAGCTGCTCAAAGGCTATATCAGCCTCCTCTGACTAAGAGAAGTGCTCGGAGGCCTTGAGTAGTTTGAAGAATGGTAGTCCCTTTTTGCCGAGGCGTGATATGAAGCGGCTGAGAGCAACCATGCACCCTGTGATCTTCTATATATCCTTTACGCAGGTTGGCCGTTCCATATTGGTAATGGTAGAGACCTTGTTGGGATTGGGTTTGATACTGCGGGCGCTGATGATGTAGCCTATAAGTATGCCGGATGGAACTCCAAAGATGCACTTTGAAGGGTTCAACTTCCATTTGTATCTTTTTAGGTTGGTGAACATTTCTTCGAGGTCGACGATGAGATTGTCGGCGGTTTTGGACTTGATGACCACATCATCGATGTAAGCTTCGACGTTGCGGTCTATCTGGTGGTTAAGGCACATCTAGAAGGCCCTTTGGTAGGTCGCCCTGATGTTTTTGAGTCCAAAGGACATGGTGGTGTAGCAATATGCATTGAAAGGCGTGATGAACAACATTTTGATCTGGTCGTCCTCTTTGAGAGATATCTGGTGATAGCTGGAGTAATAGTCGAGGAAGGAGAGGAGTTCATAGCCAGCGGTGTAGTCTACAACCTCATCTATTCGAGGCAAACCGAAGGGGTCTTTAGGGCAGTGTTTGTTGAGATCAGTGTAATCAACGCACATTGTCCATTCTTTATTCTTTTTTTGAACAAGAACAGGATTTGCTAACCACTCAGGATGATACACTTCTTTAATAAATCTGGTAGCTAGGAGCCATTTTATTTCTACCCTAATAGCCTCCTTCTTGTCTGGCGCAAATCGTCGGAGATTCAGCTTGATTGGTTTGGCGGTCGGCGAGACATTCAAGGAGTGCTCGATCTTCTCCCGTGGTACCCCCGGCATGTTTGTAGGTTTCCAAGCAAACACATCGGCATTGGCATGTAGGAAGGAGATGAGCCCCAATCTTGACGGTCTTGGTGGGGTCATTGAGGCCAAGGCCGACCTCCTTCATTTCCTTGGACTTGGTGGAGGCACGTGGAGGCTCCAGCGCTGGGATCTCTAGGTCGTCGGCGGGCACCGTCTTGGCGTCAGTGACCATGCTAGCCATCTGGATGGAGAGGTCAGTGGTTTTGGTGAGGGTGAGACTCTCTATTTCATAGGCATAGGCGATGGAGAGGTTGGCCCGCAGAGCTAGAACTCCAATAGGCGAAGGCATCTTCATGCGGTATGGCCATGAACTTGGCCAAAACTAGTCGACCAAGTATGGCGTGGTAGGCGGTGTTGAAGTCAGCGACGTAGAAGTTGATGTGCTCGACGCGGAAGTTGCTAGCCATGCCGAACTGTGCTGGGAGGGTGATCTCTCCCAGCGGTTTGGATGCCCTGCCAAGTACCACACCCTAGAAGGAGAAGTTGAAGGGAATGAGGTCTTCTATTCCGAGGCCTAGCTCCTTCAGGGCTCCGGCGAAGAGGAGGTTCAGAGCGCTCCTGCCGTCGATGAGTACTTTCCTGAAGAGTACTTTCTTGATAGTGGCATCGAGGACGAGGGGAAAACGCCCTATGTAAGGGATGTCCACCCACTGGTCGACCCTTCTGAAGGTGATGGGGACCTCAGACTTGGGGCGATAGCTGGGGTTGGTGATGGCATCTTCTGTGTTGACGGTGAGCACCCGGTGGGCGGTGAGCTTTTGATCTCTTCTGCTCTCGGTGGCGGCGAGGCCCCCAAAGATAGTGGCGACCACCTTGTCATGATCCTAGAAGGCGTTGTTGTTGTCCCCAGGTGGTCAGCGACCTCTGGCTTTGTCATCATTGTCGTCGTCCTTCTTTTTGGCCTAGAACTCCTTAGCCAAGCCAAGGCAGTCCTTCATCTTGTGCTTGCTATTCTTGGGGAGGGGGCACGGGCCTTTGAGGATCTTTTTGTACTACATATCAAGGTTGCGCTTGGCGCAAGGTTTGTCAATGGCAGCTATGATGTGGTCTAGTCGGCGGCAGCGATATTGACCAGCTTTTGACCCTTCCGGCTGATCACGGCCACTGTCATGATAGTGGCCGCGGTCGTCGTAGCGGCGGTCACTGTGGCATCGTTCATCGGGGCACTCATTGCTGCGGTGAGTTGGGCGGTGATTTCCCGCATCCTCATTCAAGCGAACTTCGGCCTCTTCAGCATTGGCGTACTGATCGGCGGTCATGATCATCTCGCCAATCCCCTTTGGCGGCTTGCGATTGAATTTAGAGCGAAGGTTGCGGTGATGGAGTCCTCGAATGAAGGCGGTGATGACTTCTGCTTCCATGATGTTGGGAATGGAATTCCTCATCTCAGAAAAACATCTGATGTAGCTATGGAGGAGCTCGAACGGTTTCTGGTAGATGCGATTCAGATCGTGCTTGATGCCCGACCGAGTATACGTAGCCATGTAGTTGTCGGCGAAGACTTTCTTCATTTGTTCCCAAGATCCGATGGAATCTGGGGCAAGGCTCATGAGCCAGTTCATCCCGATTGGCGTGAGCTTGATGGTAAGATAATTTGCCATGACACTGGTATCTCCCTCGGCGGCGCGCACAGCGGTGGCATAAGCTTGTAGCCACTATGTGGGGTTCATCCGTCCTTCGTAGGGCTCGACCCTGGTGATTTTGAAACCATGGGGCCACTGGAGTGTTCAGAGTGCTCTTGTGAATGCTCGGGGCCCTTCAGGATTGTCACTGTCGTGATCGGCGGCATTGCTGGCGTTAAGCGGCTAGAGGGCTATGTCCGGATTATCGAACTCTTGCTCATATTCTTGGCGCTGGCGTACTTCCTCTTCATGGCAGGAGAAATGATATCTGCCGATGTGACGTCGTGCATCCCGGAGGTTGTTGTTGTGTGCTCGAACATCTTGATCCACTTCTTGGTCGTGTTGGCGAGGGTAGTCGATGCGGTTCCCCCTAGCTCCCCCCTGGAGTGGTTGTCCATCATGATGCTGTTGGTCGGCGAAACGGCTTCTGCTGGGGCGGCGATTGGATCATGGCATGGCGGATCGGTGAATCGAGCTTGTCAAGTAGGAAGGTCTCTGATCCAAGTGGATCTCGTTGACCTGGCAGTGGGCAGCTTTAAGCATTGCAGCGACCTTGGTGACCTCTGGCGTTTGCTCGAGCCGAGCAAGCTCATTAGCGGCCACGACCAAGTTGGCGCTTGGGGTCTTGTGGACGTCTTGGCCATCGATACGGACGAATTCATCATCGAGGTTGCGACGGAGTGGGCATGGCCTCCCTTGCGAGTCGAGCTATTCTTCGTTGCGAGCAGCCTTAGCTAGCATAATGGCGGCCTCATTTGCTTGGCACTGTGCACGGTTGGCATTTCTGTTGACACGAGCAGCGCAGTCCTCGTCAGTTTCCCCATCCCGCGGGAGGCTATCGACGCTGACATTGAAAATCCCGCCTCCTCGGAAGGGTGGGAAAGGAGGTTGAACGGCAACATTTTCGGCGATAGTCCCCATAGAGCCCTGGGACTCGAAGTCTAGGTTTTCCTCTAGGATGGTTTGGAGGGATGCTTTGGGACATCGGCCGATTTGCAACATATTGATAGTTGGCGAGAGCTGGTCGGCGATCTGATCGGCGAGAGAGGATATGTCTCCCACCTTATCAGCGAATTTGCCCCTTAGGGCATCTTTGTAGGAGGCGGCGATGCTGGTGAGCCCAAAGGGTAGGGCCATAAACCCTGGAGTTTCCTGATCAGCCTCTGATAGATCAGAATCAGAGGGTGGTCAGCGCTGAACCAGAGTGGTCGAAGCCGATTCCGCAATGGAGAGGCAGTCGGCGAGCTTCTGGCCAACCTGATCGATGGATGCAATTAGATCGTCGTTGTTTAGCTACTTCCTCAGGCAGCGAGGGAGTAGGCATCAAGTTGTTGGTGAAGATGACCTCGGAGGTGGTTCCGAGATCAGATCTGCTGTTGTAGGTGCTAGCGTGGTCGGCGTAGAATCGATCTGCACCGGATCAATGATCTCTCCATCTCCGTCAGTATTGATGATCTAGGAGATCGATCTGACTGTAAAGATCTGGTCGGGCTTTGGGGAGGATGAATGCCTGCAAAATATACCATCTTGTTCGTCATAGAAACAGCACACACACCACTACCTGGCACACCAACTGTCGACAAAAGATGCTCGGCAGTCTTTCGAGTGGTATCCCATGAAGGTAGATTGATCGGTAGAGGTGCGCATAATCAAGAATAAGAAGGCAATAGAGACACAAGAGTTAGATATGTTCGGGCCATCAGCACGACATAATACCCTACTCCTGTGGTCTGTTGGTTTGTATTGGCGATCGTATGATATTGCGTGTGTTTTGAGGGGGGTCCCTACCCGCGTTATATAGTCTGGGGGGCAGGGTTACAAGTCGGTTAGATCTAGGAGATAACCAGAAAGTAATAACAGATTACATGAATCATGGGATCGAACGTATCCTAATAGATCTCGTAGTATCTTCAGGATATCGCCCTTGATGCCTTGCGGTGCATGCCGAGCAGTGCCATGCACCGTAGGTCTTTGTCTTGTGAGCTGGACCACCCTTGGCAGCGCAGCCCATGTAGTCTGTAGTGGGTATCCAAGGTGTACCCCCACACTCGGAGCTAAGGAAGTGCCTCCGACGAGCCGAGGAAGCTGAGATCTTCTCCAGGATGCTCCAGGTGCAGCTTGCCGAAGCACATGCTAGTGCGGCAGCTGCAGAGAGTTAGGAGACTGCCATGTCAGAAGCCCTAAAGGAGGCTGAAGATCAGCATGCCCTTCAGTTGGGAGAGGCCTACCTTGTCACCAGAGCCAAGCGGAGGACGCTGGCTGTTGAAAGGTAGGATCCCTTGATCATGGAAGGAATCCCTGTCCACCTGCTGAAAAGAAGGAGAACCGGTGTTGTAGTACCGCTAGCACCTCCACCCTCGGAGGTGTCAGAAGTAGAACCCTTGCTTCCTCTCACTCAACCACTGCCAAGAGAGGAGGCAGATCCATAGCCAGGGCGGTAGAAGAATCCACCGAGCCAGGAATGCAGATGCGTGGTCTGACAAAGTAGATTAGTTGCCTTGGGATGATGTACCCATAATTAGTAGTGTCTTTTGTCGCTATCCCTCAGTATTGTAATCTATCTGTTGTATTTCATCCATAGTTGTTGAGATCGTCCGATCGTTGGGAGGGTGAATGATGTGTTGAGAATGGGAGAGTGAGTGCCTGTATGTTGTACCAGTATAAGGACGTTGGAATGTGCATTTTATTTATTTCGTTGTGTTTATTACGTCCATCTACCCTTAAGTTTCATTAGACATGCTTAGGGCTTTCAAGGGCGATGTTAAGCGGGTTACAAGAGAAGTTACCATTCAGATGCCAATAGAACAGTCATTGTTGGATAATAGAGGACGCTGTATCGACTAATTGTGGATGTCCCAACAAAACACTTGAATCATTTTAAATCCAATCTATGGTTGGATTTGAATTCCTTGTCCCTTTTTGTGAAAGGAACCTTTGTTGTCTGAATATTCTAGTGCAATACTCTGATTCTGTGGTCTATGACCCCACCGCCTTCATTGCGTGTAAGTTGGTAGTATTTGCTTGGTTAATAGCTTATGGTGTCATGATGAAATCGAGGGCCCCTATGGAACAGCTACCACATGGTGAAGCTGCTCAGCACGCGCTGGTATCGAGGTTGTTGACCAAGTACCTTTACCAAGTTACACCGTCGTACCACTTTTGCTATAAAATATTCTATTTGGAAATATTCGGGTGTTTGAACGGGAAATGCACAATGGGTTGACAAAATAGTGTTCTCTCAAAGTAAACATGAGGATGTGGCTTTGGAGGAAGCACATATGTTGTGATCTAAGTTCATACAAAGGTTGGCGCATATTGTGGACAAGGAAGGGAAGGAAAGAAGAACACCAGAGGAGAGTTAGCCTGGGGTAGTAGGGAGTGTTTGGAAAAGCCTGAGTGGAGGTCAAGTCCCAAGCTCTGTGTCTAGCTAGACCATGCTGCGCACGCCGGTCACTATTGCCGCGTGTCCTGCTGTCGGCACAAAAAGTGTCAACACGCAGCAAGCAGGAAGGATCTGCTTGATGGAGCAAGGCTGGAGATCCGCTTGGCTTCAACGCAGGACCAGCCGATCCTATGAATTCCCAAAGGCGTGCCAGTCAATTTGACCTGTAATTGACAAGGAAAGTTTATTAGTAATTTAAGGTAGAACATGCCGGTTTTGCCCAAACAGTTCGAAGTGTGCCGCTTCGGGAGCAGCCAGATGGGAAAATCAACAAAATAGCCGATACAAGAAGAAATCGACTGTTAGGGGGTGTAAAGCTCGTGGGTCATGATTGATTTTA
Source organism: Miscanthus lutarioriparius (assembly GCA_904845875.1). Taxonomy (NCBI): domain Eukaryota; kingdom Viridiplantae; phylum Streptophyta; class Magnoliopsida; order Poales; family Poaceae; genus Miscanthus; species Miscanthus lutarioriparius. The sequence goes on along the minus strand of CAJGYO010000003.1, from coordinate 43,445,523 downwards.
CAGTAATGAATACAATTGCACCTAGATATAAGTAAAATCATCAGCTAGATAAATATGACCAGTGTAAAGCATTGAGCCGATGGGTTTAACGAGAAAGGATATAACATGCGAACAAATTGACTGTCTAGTACAAATGGATCTACAAATGCTCTGAATCTAATCTATTACCATCAACAGTGAGGTTCGATCGGATCAATGCAACTATGATGACAATAACAAACTAAAGCTGAAGAATCCATAAAACTATCAATACATTGACAGGTTTTCTAAAAGACATGCTATATGTGTTAAAGCACAAGCGAATCGGCTGTAATAGCCGATTCAGGTAGAAAAAGAATTATAACATGTGAACAATTGAGTATTTAACATGGACAGGTCTATAAACTCATCAGATCTAACCCGTCATCCTTAACAGTGGGGTTCCGACCGGATCGATGGCAGCCATAAAAAAAATAACATATTAAACCTTTAAAGTAAACAGATCTATTCATATTTAACAGAATCATGAAGACACACTATAAGCGTTAAAGTATGGGCGATCGGCTATTTAGTCGATGCAGGCATAGCAAACAGCCAAGGTCATGCCTGGTCGAAAGCAAATCTACCAGCTAGCATATTCCAATCTAAAGTGCTAACAGTGGGGATCGATCGGATCGTTACAGCCATAATAGCAAGCTATAGACCAGATTCAACTAGCTAGTAAACCTTCTCAAGATCAGGCATGCCTTAACCGCGTACTATGCACGATCAAGATCGAAGTAGAACAACTGATAAAACATAATCCATCGTTTAAAGTAAGAACCATCGCAATGTGACAGAATAAATGATGGATTAAAAGGGTGTGAGGCCGATCTAGATCAATCTCGATTAGGCAGGTTGATATTGCTGAAACTAATGACAATAAGAACATCAGCAAGATCGGTAACTTAATGAATCTACCCGAAGGACGCCACCCTTAGGTAGAGCCGATAACTTGACCTTAGTCTAATTCGAGTAGTGGAGGTCGAACTTAACCGATGCAGCCGTATCTAAACTAGATAAGGATCGATAACTAGCTTATACTAGAGATCGTAAGAGGTTGGCTGGACCGATGCAGCCTTACAAACAGAGGTATAAGCCATGACGGTACTTATAGACAAGCCGGAGATCGGCCGGACCGATGTAGCCTTGCTTGTTGAAGAACTCGCTGAGATCTACACTACTGCTACTCCTAAGGGTTGGCGTGAAGCCAAAAAAGTAATTGGTATTAATTGATTGGTTATTTTTTACAATAGCCGGGGTCCAATATTTATACCCGGAACCTAAGCGTGAATCCTACTAAAAAACGACTCATTACAATTTTTGGTAGAAGAGAAAATATCCCTAACTTAAGATAACTTGGACCCTAATCTTTCCCTTTTTTAGAGTCCGACATGTTTCTCCCGATGCCAACCGTAGCTTATTGACGTTATCTGCTGACGTCATCCGAAGAGAGCCGATCCTAGTACCGTATCTGAAGCAGCTGATATCAATCCTTATGCAATCTATTCCTTGATGACACAATCTTGGAGGCTTCAAGTTCCCGTGTTCTTCTTCCCAAATTCTGGTGTAAACACCTACGGATGTCGTCTGTGTCGGGCCCATTAGCAACCCAATCTCGCGTGGCCACGACATCATGCCACACTCGCCGTCCTCGTGTACTGTGCACTTTCCCTCCTATCAGCTCTTGATCCCATGCCCTTGTCCCTGTACTGGACCCCCTCACTCCTTTTTCTTCTTTTGGGGACATGGTTGCCCACATGCCTTCCCCGCTGAGCGAATCTCCTCCCCTCTCTCTTATCCTCCCTCCGCTCGCTCACGCAGGGAGCGCACCATGGCCGACTTCATTGACACAGCATGAACCATCAGTGTCTCTCATCCACGTTGTCTCCACTTCCGATGCACTATGCCCCACCTCCGTTCGCCACTATAAGATGCCCTTGGTCCTTGCTCTTCTCCCCATCCACTCGAATCTGAAGCAGAGCTACGAGATCCAGTCGAGGAACTAGGTTCGCTAGCCAGAGGTGATTGGGTAATCTAAGAAGAAGCAGGGATCTGGTTTCATCGAAAAAGTTAAAGTCTACCATTGGTTAATTGGTCTTAGGGTTCATGATGTTTGAGTTCTCAGTCACCTGTTTCTGGATCTGTTGGACATACACCATGTTTTGGATAATCATTTTCTTGTTGTTTCTCCATTGTCCTCGTCTATCTCAAATTCTGGATTAAGCCTTGGTGGAATTAGGTTGCTCTTACCGTGTATCTCTAAATCCCTGTATGGTTTATTGTTAGATGTAGTGTGGACTTTCATGTGGTTTCAAATTTACAAAGTGTAATCGTATTTTTCCCCTTTGGATTCGTGTTTCAAATCTCGAGACGAGATTTTGTTTAAGGGGGGTAGAACTGTAACACCCTCGGTGTTACGCCCTAAACCAACTACTAAATCATGTCATGAGCATCATGTTTATGTGTTGATGCATGTGATAAAGTGTGTAGATCAATTTCTATAACTCGAAATGATCAACAGAAATGCGAAATGAAAGTTAATTCAGTAGTCATGTTATATCACTTAAGGTTGAAAACCAATTTTTTTAAGCAAAAATGCTATGAAACATGTGTGTGATACTTAAATAAAGTTTAAGTACAACCTTTGTAGATGGCAATGAAATACTTGCGGTCGAAAAATGATATTACTAGCTAATAATTCCACTAGATTAGAAATCGCAATTGGAAACCAAAATCAGCTCAAACACTTAGAAATTTTCGAGTCTGTCAATCGCTGGACATTGCTATGTTTAGCAATTTATTTTGGGGAATCAGGTTTAGGAGTGATGTAGTGTTAAAGCCCGATTTGGTAGTCTTATATACTGTCTGGAGTGTAGTGAAGACCGTTTAAGTTTAGGAGCAATAATTTAGTTGCGGTGAGAGCTTTAATATTCGTGCACGACACGTTCTCGGGAGAGTTCGCCATGTGCACGTTCTCATCCATCGAGCTCGCATCTGTCTGTTGCGCCCGCTCCTTGCCGCTGGCCTAGTTTGATGCTGTGCGCACATGGCCCGCTCGCCATCGCTTCCCATTTATGGCACTGCGGTCGCGTGGGCCATGGCCGGTCGAGGATACGCTCGTTGTCCGTAGCCCCTACGTGGGTACGTTTGCATTGCGTCGCCCGCATCCCACCGAGCCAAAGTAGTGCCGAGCCCACCCGTCGCCCCATCACTTCTCTCTCTCTCTCCCTCTCTGCTACTGCCGTCGGAGCTACGCCCACGTGGTTAGCCAGCGAGGGATCACCGCGCCTCAATTCAGCGCGTCTATAGTTCAGTCATCACACCTACTTGCTATCCGACCCTACCAAGCCATGATGGAGGCGCTGCCAAGCTCCAATTTTGGAACTTTCCCTCCGCCGTGCCATTAAGGCTAGGTTTGGCCATGGCCAAGGGCAACCAACCACCGCACCATCGCACGCCTAGCCAACTGCACCACAAGCTTCACCTCCACGTCCACTGCACCCTGCACTCCTCGCTTGCACCCCTACCGCCTTGCCGGTGCTGCTGATGCGGTCACACCATTGCAGAGCACCGACGCCTCTCGCTGGCCGCATGTGGTCAGTCCTGCTCAGGGTATCTTCGACCAAACCATCACCGCAGCCGTGACCAGGGTAAGCTAGTGATGTTCTCATGCTAGCCAGTAGTGGCACGGTGGTCTAGGGTGGCCGGTACGGTCGCGCCACCATCGCATGTGGCCGCTCACCGTAGCCGTCACTCCCGCAAGCTCCGCGCGCTACCGTAGCTTCGGCTAGTGTAGGCACTTGGGTTGTAGGTGCAGGTTGGCCCACTAGCTGGGCCAGGGTAGGTCCCGGTTGGCCGATGTGGTCGTCTAGTGCCGCGTCCGTCGCACCGGCGCACGCAGGGGTGGCTAGGGACCCCCCTGATGCGAAGGTGAATTATTACAGGGTCATTAGTGCATGATTGCTGACCGCGTGAATAGCGCATATAGTGGCTACATGATTTCATTTAAGCGCAGGGACTTTTGTGCACTGCGGCAGCGCGCGTGGGCTCCCCCATGCGTGGGCCACATCCGTGCGGTTCGCGCCGTCGTGGGCCGTGCCTCGTTGGGCCGCAAGGCCAAATTGCCTTTTCTTTTTCCTAAGAAAATAGAAATAGTCTTATATTTTACATTCAAAGCTAAACTTTGGAAATTAATAGTAATTCGCTTAGATGTCCCAAAAATTGTGAAATAAATTTTGTTCCTAAAAATATTGTCTCTCTGATGGCATAGTTAGTTTATGCATGTCTGAGTTGATACTGAGGCCTATTAAATCAATTGCGAGTGTTTAGTATTATTTAGATTAATATTTGTATGAATTTTTGTGGCAAATGGGTAATAGTTTTGTTCATGAAAATTTTACAGTAGCTCCATAGTATTATTATGTGCCATCTATAATTTTTGTAGCTCTATAATAATTAGTTTGCTAAGGTAACTAATGAGCCCTAGTTTATATATATAGTAAATAAAAAGAAACAAAGAAGCACCTAGGGATTTTATAACTAAAACATTGTGGAAAATTAGCACCTAGTTCGACAACTTAGATACGTGGCCTAGTACATTAATCGTCAACGCTAGCTCGTTAGCTTGAGAGGCATAATCGTATTTTAAGAGTTGTGATTGCCGTTGATTATTTACGTCCCTACGTTGCATCCACGTATTTCATGATAGGAGCGATGTTGGATCGTAGAATCATCGGGAGTAACGGAAACAGATGGTGACTTGATGATCATGCCACCAAGATGAAAGCTAACTTGGTTATATCTTACCTAGGCAAGCCCTGGTGCATAACCCCTATTATTCTACACTTTATTTTATGCTTGTGCATTAAGTTTGAAGAAGTTGAATGAAAACCCACTTGCATATATATATATATCCTTATCCTATGAGTCTTATTAGTATGACAGGATCGTGTAGATTGCTATGCTACAGGACTCCAATAGAAGTCGAGTGATTGCCTATCACTCGCGAGAGATAGGAAATATATTATTGTTGTTATTATATTACTATCACATGGAATATATATATATATATATATATATATATGTATATATATATATATATATATATATATGTATATATATGAATGATAATTGGAGATCGGGCTGAATGGTACTTTGGATCTAGACTTGGTTTGGCATTCGAGCAAGGCTCGGGTTGCACTTGTTCCGTCCGTGTCAGTTAAGGACCGGCCGTTGCATTGGGTTCTAGTCAAGTCACAGACTTATTATCCTGAGCACATACTTGTTTATGGGAGCAGGGAAGGCTCGTTGCTATCTTGTCGTGGGTTCCGGCTCTTTCTGGACCGACTAGTTGGAGGCGGGGATGGTGGAGGTCTAAAGACCACACTGAGTCCGGGACTCAGTTGTGGGGGCTTGGAGTCCAAGTTTGGACAGGGATCTAGACCCCTTGATAGGAGAGTGGTGGATTGGTCCTGCTTGTGCCTAGGATACAAGCGGGGCGTGTGTTTCGGGGTACCCAACTAGGCATATTGATTCGTGAATCACCGGGTAATCCGGTACAACTTGTCTACAATCTAGCATCACAGTAAGAACTAAAATATGAGAGATGGAAAACTGGTTCTGATTGCTTACCACCTGCTTGGAAGTAGCACATGTGCTTACATAGAATGGTTAGTTAATGAACTAATGATGATTGCTAATGAAATTGAATATAAGGACGCACGTTTAGTAATGCTTTCTGCAGATGCAATAAACCACAAGCCAGATAGCCTTGCATATCCTTGAAGTCTTTTCTTTCCTCCTAGCAGGTAAGTCTTGCGCAGTACAATTGAGTACTCAGGGTTTGTTCTACCCTGTTGCAGGTGACAGGAACATGTGGAGCTGACACTTGTGTGTGGAAACCTCCTGGTGGGCTCTGCGAGGATTTCCTTAACGTTGCGGACATAGAGTTTATTTGAAATATCCACCCCAAAATGTTTTACAATGGAAAACTTATAACTTGTTATGATGTATATAACGGATCATCATGTTAATGTTTAACTTGTCATTAAATGGTTTTATTTCCGCTGAAACTCTGATAGAATGGTTATATTCCGCTGTTATGAATAATAAATATTATACTCTGATGTTGCATGGAAAGTGATGTAAGAAATGTCTTAAGAATGTTGTAAGCTTTATTCTCTCATTTGTCATCCTGATGGAAAAATGTTGATTTTTTGGTTCTCCCTTTGGGTGTGCTCAATGAAATTGCGTAATTTAGTGTGCTCCCTTAAATACTTAGTATCTAATGGAAGACAAGTACTCCTGGGAGGCATTAGATTAGGCGGTTCTGCCACACCCGGCCCCAGTTGTCAGTCGCCTTCTTCCTCCCTGTGATGTCACTGAGCTGGACTCTGCATGCCGCATCGGTGTCCGCCGTCGCCACGACTCTGCCTTGCTATGCGCCCCACGTCGCCCTAGCCTTAAATACCGACTCCCCACACCGTGCCACCTCCATTCCGAGCCTCGAAGCAAGCTCCTATCTCGCCGAGTCGCCGTGCCGAGCCACAACCCTAGTGCCACCGTCCGTCGCGCCCCACCGCGCACCGTGCCGCCTCCGTCCACTCCGTGCCTTGGTAAGATGACTAGTTGAGTTCGCCGCCTTCTTCTCTACCTCCCCGTGCTTTTCTCGCTTCGAATCAAGGCCCGTAGGCCGTGTTCCCCGTGCGCTGCTCGTCGCCGTCAATGGCGCCGCCGTCAAGCTCACCACCGACCACGCCGGTCCGCTCTCTCTCTCTCTCTATGATATATCCCTTGCCGTTCAATATTGATCCAATCGGCCGAGATTGGCCGGTACCCCTTCGGCCGGCAATCTTTCAAAATAGCCCCTACAGTTTCGCGTAATAAAACCCGCCGTCCCTGCACTTTTTCTAAAGAACCCCTGTACTTCTTCTTTATCATGCCCGCCGTCCTTGGCTCGGTTGAAAATCCGATTTTATTAATTTAAATTCTAAAATCAAGTTCTAGCTATTTACAGAACTACCACTGATCTTGTTTTAGCCATAAAATCTCTGTTTTAGCTCCAATTTGATCCGTTCAAGTTGCGTTAGATTTGTAATTGTGTAATCTACAAGTTTATAATACTGTTAAATATATTTTCAACTTTTGTAATTTGAGGTTAGGTTTAATCTATTATTTTATTAAAGGAAATCTTCTTTAATTCATAACTTTTTCGTTATAGCTTCGATTAGCGTGCTTTTCACATCTGTGTGCTCGTAGCAATGCGTAGATTAGTTTTCAAACCTTTTTATTGTCTAGTGTACTGTTCTAATTTAGTTTTATTGTTTGCTTCGTGTATGATTGCATGGATGCTTGTGTGGTGTTCTATGATCATGTCCAGTCAGTGAGCTATACGTGGTGAATCCAGAAGCAATTCATTTAGGGTTTGGACTAGAAGAAGGATCTGAGTTTAAGGCAAGTATAGCATGGGATCATCCTTGTTGTCCTATTCACTTTAATAACCTAATCATATGCATGTGTCTACCTTGGCAACCATAGTAATTTTTCTAGCTATTTGATATCCTGGAATCCTTGTCACCTATGGGTTATTGTATTGGGTAGTATGATGCTAGTTCTCAACTAGAGCCATGATCTTGTAACTTGACTAATGGAATATGCAATAAACACTAAAATATGTTTTTAGCAATATGGAACAAGGGGGCTAGAGCATTGGTTTGTTTTTATGGTGCTCTAGATTCCTCTCCCTAAGGACTTATCTGTAAGCAAACATCCGGGACTTATAGTACAACTGTGAGGGCTACATGGCTTTGGCTTTAGTCAAGTATGAGGACCTTTTCTAGCTTGTTAGTGGTTACCTTTATGGCGCAAGAAGGGCTCCGACAGGTATGACCTTTGCCTGCTAGGTTGAGTGCATTCTAGATCTTGACCTTTTGTCAGTCACTCCTTAGAGGGGAGTTCATGTTTATTGATGGGGAAACCTTAGTGGCCCTAATTTGTTAGATGAACCTTTGAAAGGCTTCATAGTAAACCATGCCAACCTTCCTTGGTAGTGGGTCAAGGGGTTGGCCGCCTCGGGCAAAAGGGTAAATCATGACTCACAGTGAAAGTGTACAACCTCTGTAGAGTGTAAAACTGGTATATCAGTCGTGTTTACAATCACGAGCGACCTTGGACCCTTATAGAATAGATGATGAACACTAATGATACTGATGATAATGATGCTCACTAATGATTACTGTTTATGCTATTCATTATTCATGTTTATCTGCTCATGTGTTTATATGGGCTTGTGAATAAACTTGTTGCCACCCAATTACTAAAAGATGACTCATTAAAAGCTAATCGCAGTTAAATCAGTGTCAGCCTTTTGAGCCTCATGAACCCCATGTTATATTTGTTGAGTACGACATGTACTTACGTTTGCTTTACTTTTTAAATCTTTGAAAAAATCTCGAATGGGTACCAGATTGCTAGAGTTTGAAGGAATTAGGCTTGTGATCAACCAGTCAGTTGTCCCTGTGAAATTGGAGTCTTCACCTGAAGATCGGAGTTGTCTTTCCGCTGTTTGATATCTAAGGTTATGTCCTTTATACTAAGTATATTATATATTAAGTATTGTCTATTGATATTACCTTTATTCTTAACTATATGTGAGATTTGACTTCCTGGACTCACATATAGTGTATTCGGTTTTGTTCTTAAAACCGGATGCTACAAAAAGTTGTAGGTCTCAAAAGTTATGCAACTTTATAGTTCACAACTTGTTTAGTTGAAGTTGTTTTGTTGCTGAAATATTTATTTCACAAGATTTTATATAAGTTAATACCAAAGCAATCCATGTGCTTTATAGTCATCAGTAAGTGTGTAGTTGTTCTTAAGTATCTCGGATGGAGAAACGACCAATACGAAAGTTGTAGATCTCAAAAAGTTATGCAACATTGCAGTTGACAACTTTTTGTTTGAAATCATCTATTTAACGAAAATTATATTTGAATTCTCATATTTGAAATTTGAATTTTCAAACGACATCGGATTGAGAAATGACCAAAATAAAAGTTGTGGATCTCAAAAAGTTATGCAACTATATAGTTAACTACTTTTTCATGTAAAATCATTTGCTCAAGGAAAATTAAGGCCGAATTTCCTCACATTTGAAATTCGAATTTCTCAAACGACCTCGAATGGAGAAAAAATGAGGAAACCAAAGTTGTAGATCTTGAAAAGTTGGCGGGGCCTGGCCGACGAAGGTGTAGCCGAAGCACGGCCATACCAAGACGCAAGGAGACGTACGACATCAATGGCGTCCTCCTCCCTCCTCCGTCGCTCGAGCCCATTTCCCGCCTCTCTAGTTCAGGTGCGATGCTTATGCCTGATTTTGTCGATCTATTTTACTTTTCAGTCGATATTGAGTCCCTCTGGCCCTACCATAGGGACGGTCAGTTCACCTTATTCCTTCGGTGGTTCTTTCATTTAGGCATGACAGATGGATTTGCTTATTAAACTGACAGGAGGGATGCCAGGAATTCTAACTCTAGTTCAGATGCAGTGCAGCTGCATTGGCTGGGCCACGAAGGTTGGTGTCCATTGCGAGTTTCAGTAGTACATGATGTTCATTTTCTTTTTTTTCTGTCTAGGTTTATGCTAATTATTGTTGGACATTTTGCTTTATCGCATAGGAATTGAAAATTCAGTTGTGGGTGTTCGTCTGCTGGAAATTGGATGCGGAAAACAAAAAATGTAGAAGCGTTAAGAGGCAGCTTACTTAATCAGTGTTTACTAACCTATCTGTGAGACTGTGACTACTTATTTTACACTATGCCTCAGTTTTCTGCATAGCAAATTTACCTTCTTTAAATACAAGAAGAATTATTTGGGGATACCACTACTCTCAAGGCATATAAATAACTCCTAGAATTAGATCATCCATACTAAACAGTTTAGTTTAGAACATACTTTTCTGAGCAGTATAGACACTTAGTCACCATGTATAGCATGTGCTGTATTCGGTAGAGAAAACAATTTTGATATTTATAGAACCTGTCTGCATAACCAAGACAAACATATTGCATCTTATATTCACTCAATTTAGAAATTTCTAAACTACTCATGCCTTGTTGCAGCTGTCCTTTTAAATATACATTTGCTTAATTATTGTTTGTTTTATCTCTTCCACTTTCTCTGATTTGTGTGCGTTGCACTGGCCGTATCAGGGGATGGGCAGGGACGCCACTGCTGCCTACGTGCAACCGTGGGAAGCTGAGGCAGCTGATACATCAAAGCAAATCAGGACGCCTCATGTACATAAGGTGATTATGCATGTGCGTATGATGCTACAAACCTACTCAATCTCAATGACACAATATAAAATTTTTGTCAAAGAACAAATTGCCATAGTCAGCAGATTGGTTGCAAAGTTAGTTGCAAGGCCTGCTTGATACGCCAAGAAGGTCCAATATCACAAAGCCCACAATCTTTACTATACAGTTCCCATGGTGTCTAAAAGTGGAATTTTTGCACACTAGAAAAATAATTGAGGTTCATTTGTCTATATGAATCCATGTTTATTTGATTTTATATAACTGCTACAGGAAAGCTACTCAAGACCAAGGGTTAAATCGAGAGTTCTGGAAATGTTCTCTGTCAGATTATTGATGCAACTCAAGAAATTGAGGTTGTCTACCCTTTTAATAAGATTTTTAAGGTAGTGAAGTGACATGTATATCATATAAATGCTATTTTCCCTACATTAAAACTGTTTTTATTATTTTTTATTCTACTTATAAGATTCACAAAATTCGATAGTGACACTGCTTTTCCTTAAAATGACATGAAGATCTGAAGTCCTATTTTACAAAAATGAGAAGCACTTTGAATCTTCTCATGAGATACAGAATCTACTTGGATGCAGCAGCGATCTAACGAGCATATCAACAGAAAAGAGGAAGCACCCATGTATTTTTCAGCTCCAAAGATTGATAATATCTATTATTAGTAGCAGCACTGAAATTCTTTTTTCTTACCATCAGTTAAATTTTATCGCTTTCCATTGTTTGATATTGTTAGCCAGCATATGCTCAAATGTAAAATAGATGCATATCATAGGATAATAGTTGATATTTTGTTTTAAGTAATGGTTGCTATCTGGTACAAAGATGCTATGAATTACTACTAGTCTTGTGCGAAATATTCTTTATTTCTGTGTTTGTCCCTAAATTCCTTGCCTTTTTCCAAGTGACTGCACAATATTCCAGCCTTTTTTTCTGAAATTTAAGGTGGTTGGATACTAGCTATTGCTACAAGCAACTAAATAGAAAGGTCAGTGTGTTATAATTTGTACCTCCATTTAATATAAGAAGTATGCAAGCATTTGCCTAATCAAGGCTTACAGAGATCATGTAATATTCTAAGTAGCATTATTTCAGTGGAATAGGTTTATGGAATTGAAATGACCTAGATGCCGCCTAGAGGGGGGCTGAATAGGTGTTTCTGAAAATTAACACCTTTAAATGCGGAAACGATTAGTAAAGAAAGTTTCCAAAATGGAAACTCCAAATTAAGAGTAATACCACCCCTTACAAGTTAGCCACAGAGTATACAAGGTATAAAGAATATATCTAAAAGCTACAACCCTGCAACACAAAGTTAGAATGCAGAGCAACCCCAAATTTGCTCCTTTCGATTTCTATCTTCAAACCAAACTGCATGTACCTACTAGAGATGACAATATATATAGAGAACCTGCACAAGAGCTGGAGCAACACAAATATCAAATGAAATACGAATTGAGACACGATATTTGTTTTACCGAAGTTCAGACTCGGTCGAGTCCTGCTCTCCGTTGAGGGGGCTACGGGCGACTCAACGAAAGTTAGCCCTACAGGGTACCACGAAGGTCACTCTAGCCGGAGTCTTTTCCAACTCCTCTTCCTCCTTCCACTAGTTGATTCCGATGCGGCGGAATCGACCGTTATAAACTTTCCGAGGCACACCACAATCTCTCGGGTGCTCTCCGGCGATGCCTAGCCGTATAGGACCGAAGAGTCCAAGAGTAACAAATGCGAATCACGAAATAGACAATATGCACAAGTGCTTAAGTGGTGGCTTGCTCTCTTTTTTAACTTTCACTCAACCCACAATTTGATTTAGCAAATTGGATCAATCACTCACTAAGAGAGGATTTGGGAGAGTTGGCAAAGCTAAAAAATGTGCAAGAAGATCAGCAGAATCAGCAGCCTCCAAAGGTGTAGGCTTGGGGTTATTTATAGCCCCTTTGAAAAACTAGCCGTTTTCTAGCCGTTGGAATACCGAACACATCCGGTATGACTTACACTACGCCAATGGCAACCGAGTAAAGTATAGTTGTGAGGCGTCGGAACTCCCAACGAATGTCGGAACTCTCGACCCTCAGCTCATTTGAAAAAGAGTCGTTGGACTCTGACCTACTACCGGACACATCCGGTATCATACCGGACACGTTCGGTGTGACTAGACAGTCAACACTCCAAGTCAGTTAAGCGTGAGACGTCGGAACTCCCAACGATTGCCGAAACTCCCAATGAACCAACACGAGAACAACAAGTATCTTACCATGACTGGGCAAAATATCGGACACGTCCGGTATTGCGAGACCAGCAAAAACATGTTAGCTCTTTTGTCTCTCAAACACTCAAAACTCACATGGGTTGGCATGAGCATTTCTGAATGATTATCTATCAACATGATGCATCCCTCTTAATAGTACGGCATACCTATTAAACTCAAGATCAAAGGAAAAATGAATTTATACGATCTCTTTTGAATTGATGCCGTGTCTTTAAATCTTCATCAAGTGAGGGTGCCAACATGTCAATATGGATCTTTTTACTTGAGCATAGCCATCTTGAGCACGTGACTTGATTCCATTCATCAAATATGAATAATCCCAAATGTATCAAGTCACTTCCATTAAACACTCCAATAGTGATTTGATCCTCCACATCAACATGACAATCATAGCTTGATTAGTACCTCAACTAAATGTAAGTACTTCCTTCTTCACCCTAGCTTGGTTCTTCGGCCGCCAAGCCATCGCATCATTTTGTTTATACAACAACACATCATTTTGGCTTTCATTAAGTACCTGTGAGATAACCTATTACCTGTCCACACCTAGCAAACGGGTTAGACCTTTAATCATGTTGTCATGCAATCATTCAAAACCCACTAAAGGGCTAGATGCACTTTCAATCTCCCCCTTTTTGGTGATTGATGACAACTTGATTAAAGCTTACAAAAGGATATAAACATTTAAGCTTTTGGGTTCAATGATTTTTGAGAGGCTTCCCCTTAATATGTGCTTATGATTAGAATTCACAAAATAACCTCAAATGTCAATTGCACATACTAAAACATATAGGAGACTCCCCCTAAATCATTGCATCCGTGGGGTGCAAGTGTTTGTGACAAAGTAAAACCGTGATGCATATGACAAGATATATCACACAAGAATAAATATAAAAGCATCACATCAAACATTTTCATTATAGCATGCATGGTCCTTATGAAAATAAATACAACACATGTATGTCACACATAGCACTCATTACACATTTTCTCAAGTCCACAAGCCACTAATATAAATAAAGATCATGTCTCAAGAGATACATAGATAAGTATAAGTCTAATCTCTCACATGATATAATCTATCTCAAACTCAAGATACATCAATGAAGCTCAAAAACTACAGCTGCAGTACATATCTCCAGGTGCAAGGATAAGCAAATGAAACAAACATCCTGAAGCTTTAATCAGTCTCTCTTCCCCTTTGTCATCCATCACCACAAAGGTTCAACAATGACATACTAAGCACAAAGGGGCTACAAGCTGTCTCTGAAAGCTATGATCACTCATCACCATCTTCATCTCCGTCTCTACCATCATCCTCATCACCTGAACGTGGAACACCAACTGGACGAGAACCACCCTCACCAGACGGGTCATAGCCACCAGACCTATAGTAGCTGAAACCACCTATGAGGTCACTCCACCAATCTGAAGCATACTCGTCTGTAGCACTGGGACATGGCTGAGAGTGAGTAGGCACACGAGACTATAGTGGTAAAGTGTCAGGGTGCTCTGGTGCCTGCTGCTGCTGTCGCTGAAGAAACTCAGCATACTCTCTGTCGTACCTGGCCTGCTGCTGCTCCTCAGTCTCAGTCTCACTGGCTGCCTCATCTGACAGTGGAGACCTAGGAGGATCAAGCTCAAGTCTAGCAGCAATCTACTTCAGAGTCTGAGTGTCCTTTCTCCTAGCCTCCCTCTCCTTCTGCTGCCTAGTCTGGATGTCTCTGCACATCCCAAATATAGCACTGAACATCTTACAAATAGGAGAAGGAGGACTGCGGCGACGTGAAGAGGAATGTGAAGGAGCTCATGGTGGAGGTGAAGCTTCTGCTGCTGCTGCACCACTCTCAGGTGCATCTACCTCTGCTACTCCCCCTGGACCAGGTGGGGGTAACCCAACCTCTGTCAAGTCATCTACTGTCTTTAGGACTTTATGCTTCTTGTCATACTCAAATGTGTGTCCTGTGACCTTCTCAATCATAAACATGATGTAAGGTGCAAATCCACAGCCCTTGAGGGGCCTCTCACCCACACTCCTAATCTCTGACCACATAAAATCAAAGACACTGAATGGCTGTGCACCTGGTGACATCCTATGGAGAAAGTTTCTAGAATAATCAGCAATGTTCCCTTTGTCTCCTCCCTTGCAATCAATGGTCTTCCTGAACATCTTGTCTAGGTACCTATAGGTAGGGTGAAGACCAACTACCTTCCCAACTGCTCCTCTCTCACCTTCTAGTGGGTACATGTAGGCAAGCTGCTCAGGAGGTAACACCTGCTCTGTGTGGATCCTGTCTCTCTGAAGGTCCTCCTCTGTGAAGCCAAGAAAAGCTACAAAGGCGTCGTAGTCTACATTGTACCATTGGCCCTCAAGCATCCAATGCATATGCCTTGGCTCCTCTTCCACAAACAAAGTGGCATAGAACTGTGCAATGACCTCAGAGTTCCAATCATGTACAAACTCCATAAGCGAGTATACACCTGTGCGGTGACAAGTGGCAATAGCATAGTCAATAGAGGACTTCCGTAGCTCTCTGACATATTTCCAATCTATCCACTGAGATTTGGCTACCATAGGATTCCTAGCAAGTATCACACTAGTGTAATAATCTAGATGGAACATAGTGTGAAAGCGATGATTATACTGAATCCTAGGCAAACGTCTGGGATCAATCCTCCTTTGATCCTTTGCTCTCTCAATCATACCCTTTCCTTTGTAGTTGACTCTGACAACATAGTTGGGTAAAGCCGAAGCATGTACTTCAAGAAGGCCATAGTACATGACCTGACCTGGGTGGTGCACTGGAGGTGCCTACTGCTCCTCCTCTATCTCCTCAGAGCTGTCACCACCATTTGACTCTTTGTTTGAATCTCTATCAGTGTTCTTCCTCTTCCTATTCTCAACTCTGTAATCCTCAGTTTCATCATCAGAAGAGGGGCTACTATCACCATCACCACCCTCTCTGTACTGTGGAGTGCCCCTAGTGGCTCTAGAGGGTCTCCTCCTGCTGCCCTGCTCCTGCTAACTAAATTTTGGATGCAAGTCCTGCCTTGCCTTCTTGTATTTCTCTAATGATGGATCATGTCTATGCTTGGATTTGGGCTCCTGCCTTCCACTCATGGCTGCTGTCTTATATCCAAAATGATTTGCAAAGAATCGATCTTAGAAGCATGTCCAAAAGAAATCTCATTTTTGTTGAAATATAGGAATAAGACCAATCATCTAGTGCTTTCCAATCACCTTAACCAAACCTAGGTCATAAGGTTTACGAAGCATTGCCAACAACTGATCTTAGCCCTAGAATCAACTACTGAAAGGATCGGAATAAATGGAGCAACAACCCTGCACTGCTGGGGAATATCGGACGCGTCCGGTATGCACATCCGATATGGGCATGCAACACCCTCACCGGGGGCATTTGATCCAATCCTCACCAATCCATTTCAAACTTTAATCATAGCTTCTAAACCACCAATGCAGCATATTGACACAAGGAATTTGAAATTGAAACACTATCCAACAGATCAGATGGGTTCCGGGATTTGAAATACCTAAAATGGGGAACTTGAAATCGATTTCAAATCCAATGAGGAGATCCTTGATTCTTGTTGCGGAAACCCTCCAATCCTTCTTCCTTCTCCCCTTCTTCCTTCTTTTCTTCTCCTTGCTTGGCCGCGGTCTGAGGAGGCAGTGCGGGCTGCTACGGGTCCTGCTGAGGGCCTGCACTCTACTACTGCGGCTGAAGACGAGGGTGAGCCAAAGGACAGTAGGCATGTGGCATGGAGGCAAGGGAGAGCGAGGGAGGCATGGCCGACGGTGTGAGGGCAAGAGAGAGGGTGAGCGGCGGCGGTTGGGAGAATAAGCGGTGACAGTTACGGTTGAGACAGAAAGAATAGAATGGGCCATGGACCTAGGCTGAAAGGGTATTTGACCTGGCTCTCCCGCGAATACCGGACACGTCCAGTATAGATATCAGACATGTCTGGTATTTGCGGGACTAGTCCAACTTGTTCCAAATTCCATTCACTTAATTCCAATCCCCTTCTCTATCATTTCTTGATCCAAAAACATGTCTGTCCTTTATCCAAATAAGGTGTAACTACATTTCTTATCCAGATGCCAAGAGTATCACTTCTCTTTTCTAAATATTTGGCATATATAGATTTTGATTACTTGAGAGAGATATTGTGAGACATAGTAGATTGTGGACTTAAAAGAGAACCATGTCATGTGTGATTAGCCAATCAAACAATCAAGGAGAGCTATAATCATCACATGACAAGGCTAGGTCACAAAGACCAAGATTCAAATAGTTTTTCAAATTCACACCACCTACACATGCTAGTTATGGGTTTTGAAAAACATCTCTCCTATGTCACACAAATGCAAACTCTAGCATATAAAGGGCCTTAGATGCACTTACAATGCATGAATGTAAATACATACCTTTGCCTTGAGCCCACAAGAATTCCACTAAGAAGATACATAGCATGATAATCTTTATATTAACCTTAATTGCCAAATAATCATGCTAGATACAAAATCAATTTTTTTTCTTCCAAGGACTACAAGGAATGCTAGATAAATTTGTTAGTCCACAAAGGTGCAAAATAGAAACTGAGCTTCCCCTAAATAAGTGCTTTTAAGTAATTTGAATGACTTTCAACTAGCACTTTATTCTATTAAGAATTTAGGAGTTATTTTTCTATTTTGACCAACACAAAGTAATAATGCCATATTTAACTTGAGTTCAAGAGATGCTCACAATCCACTTGGTTTTGGTAAATCACAAGCTTCTGAGTAAATTAATGATATATGAAAATATATGGATCAAAGACTCAGTAGCAATCCAATCAGTGTTCTGGTTCCTACAATACCAGACACATCCGGTAGGTATACCGGACACGTCCGGAATACGTAGAACATAGACACTTTTCTTTCTGTCCCTGGCCATACCAGACACGTCCAGTAGGTGCAGGACAGAGACAATTAGTCCGCTGCTTGTGATTCTTTGTTTTAGCTTTAGTATTTCTTTTATGCCCTACATCTCAACAAATAAATTGCTCTACTAGAGAGCTATTAAAAGCACCATATGGCAAACATGATAATTATCAAGTGAAACTAATTAGCCACTTTCAATATTTCATAAATATGCCTATTTGTGAACCATTGAGCATAAAACAAACAAAGTGGCTATCCTATAAGATTTAGGTACTTGTTACCAATGATGAGGATGAAATAGATGATATATTCATTAAATTATCTTTGGGTCAACCATATAAGAGATTATGATAAGAATTGGTTGATAGATTGAGTGAATATTTTCAATTTGCTTGCTCAACCACCCAGACACCTTCATCTCATCACCAAGTACCTACATCATTAACCTAAGCACACTTTGGTACCCAACTCTTGTTGGGTCCTTTTGGATTAGTCAACAAGTGCTTAGACACCCAAATGGCTTTAGCACTAGTTTGTGGTGAACACATCACCTTGCTAGTGCTAACTCCATTTGTGGTCTTCCTAAGCATATCATTATAAACAAATGTGTTCGGCTTAGGAGTGTTACCATTTGGGCATTCATAGCTTAGATGACCCTTTCTTCTACAAGCATAGCATATGCGGCCTTTGTTTGCTCTATGCTTGCTTTGCTTGTATGGACATCTATCAACCTTGTGGCCCATCTCATTGCATCCATAGCATCTTCTTGTTGTAACTTGGGCTTCCTTTCTTGCCTCTTTGTACATTGGGCATTTCTTGGTAGGATGCCCCAATTTCTCACCACCGGTCCTAAGCATCCTTACAAACAACTGCTTGCTGGTCTGCTGTCTCAGTCATACCATACCGGACACATTCGGTATGTGCAGGCAGACAGTAGGTCATGCATTGCTTACACTTCTTGCTCTGGCTCGGCGCTCTTGAGATCTTGTGAGGCTTCTTCGTTGCACAAAGACATAATGGACAAATTTTCCATTGACTCGATCTCACGTGCATCATCATATTTGGATTTTCCATATAACTCAACAAGCCTAGTCCAAATGAGATGAGCACTCTCCGGAGGTGGTTGTCCATTGAAGATTACCTCATCTTGAACCTCTGCACTCGGTGTACTCAAAATGACATTAATAGCTTGAGCATTGAGTTGCACGCATATCTCTTCCTCTTTTGACAAGTTTTTGTAGTTGCTCCAATCAACTATAGGAATAGGTATACTTGCAACCACAATATGCTCAACAAGAGGACTAATATTCCTAAAAGCATTGAGTACATGAATTGACCAAGATAGAAAGTTTGAATCATCATTTTGGAGAAGCACCTTATCCAACTCGATATGCGTCGACATCCTTCTCTCACGGCGGATAAGCTTTAGGTGAGAACCTCGCTCTGATACCAATTAAAATGACCTAGGATGCCACCTAGAGGGGGGGGGTGAATAGGCGTTTCTTAAAATTAACACATTTAAATGTGGAAACGATTAGTAAAGGAAGTTTCCAAAATGGAAACCATAAATTAAGAGTAATACCACCCCTTACAAGTTAGCCAGAGAGTATACAAGGTATAAAGAATATATCTAGAAGCTATAACCCTGCAACACAAAGTTAGAACAGAGAATGAATATTTTCAACACAGGTAGAAAATACCGGACGTGTTCGGTAGGCATACCGGACGTGTTCGGTAGGCATACCGGACGTGTTCGGTATACACAGTTTCTGCAGAGCAGCCCCAAACTTGCTCCTTTTGATTTCTATCTTTAAACCAAACTGCATGTACCTACTAGAGATGACAATATACACAGAGAACCTGCACAAGAGCTAGAGCAACACAAATATCAAATGAAATGCGAATTGAGACATGATATTTGTTTTACCAAAGTTTAGACTCGGTCGAGTCCTACTCTCCGTTGAGGGGGCAGCGGGCGACCCAGCGAAGGTCAGCCCTAGAGGGCACGATGGCCACTCTAGCCAGAGTCTTTTCCAACTCCTTTTCCTCCTTCCACTAGTTGATTCCAAGGCGGCGGAATCGACCATTACAAAGTTTTCGAGGCACACCACAATCTCTCGGGTGCTCTCCGGCGATGCCTAGCCATCTAGGACCGAAGAGTCCAAGAGTAACAAATGCGAATCACAAAATAGACAATATGCACAAGTGCTCAAGTGGTGGCTTGCTCTCTTTTTTCAACTTTCACTCAACCCATAATTTGATTTAGCAAATTGGATCAATCACTCACTAAGAGAGGGTTTGGGAGAGTTGGCAAAGCTCAAAAACATGCTAGAAGATCAGCAGAATCAGTAGCCTCCAAAGGTGTAGGCTTGGGGTTATTTATAGCCCTTTGAAAAACTAGCCATTTTCTAGCCGTTGGAATACCAGACACGTCCAGTATGACTTGCACTGCGCCAATGGTAACTGAGTAAAGTATCATTGTGAGGCGTCAGAACTCCCGATGAATGTCGGAACTCCCGATCGTCGGAACTCCCGACTCACGTCGAAACTCTCGACCCTCAGCTCATTTGAAAACTAGCTATTGGGCTCTTACCTACTATAGACACGTCCGGTATCATATCGAACACGTCCGGTGTGACCAGACAGTCAACACTCCAAGTCAGTTAAGCGTGAGATGCCGAAACTCCCAACTCACATCGGAACTCCCAACAAACCAACCCGAGAACAAGTATCTTACCGTGGCTGGGCAAAATACTGGACACGTCCGGTATCTAGCTCTTTTGTCTCTCAAACACTCAAAACTCACATGGGTTGGCATGAGCACTTATGAATGATTATCTATCAACATGATGCATCCCTCTTAATAGTACGACATACCTATTAAACTCAAGATCAAAGGAAAAACGAATTTATACCGCTTGAGTTGATCTCTTTTGAATTGATGCCGTGTCTTTAAATCTTCATCAAGTGAGGGTGCCAACATGTCGATATTGATCTTTTTACTTGAGCATAGCCATCTTGAGCACGTGACTTGATTCCATTCATCAAATATGAATAATCCCAAATGTATCAAGTCACTTCCATTTAACACTTCAATAGTGATTTGATCCTCCACAACAACATGCATGACCATCATAGCTTGATTAGTACCTCAACTAAATGCAAGTACTTCCTTTTTCACCCTAGCTAGGTTCTTCGGCCGCCAAGCCGTCACTTGCCCTTCACCCTTGCTTAGTACCTCGAAGCCTTTCCTTGCTATCTTCACCATCTCAAGTCATCAAGTCACATCTTGTGTTGAATCATCCATTCATTTGTATTGTTATCTTTTTTATTTCAATTTATCAAGCTTCAAATATGAGACCATTCCATATGCAATCCCTCATGTCTCATTAATTAATTCTTACCAAGTTTGCTTTCACATAGTACATGGAAATCTCACAATAAATAAGCCTTTGCATGAATTCCATTTGCATTGTTGTCTTGTGCTTGAACTAGATTGTTTATACAACAACACATCATTTTGGCTTTTATTAAGTACCTGTGAGATAACCTATTACCTGTCCACACTTGGCAAACGGGTTAGACCTTTAATCATGTTGTCATTCAATCATCCAAAACCCACTAAAGGGCTAGATGCACTTTCAGGAATTCGTGAGGCAGCTGTTGTTATATTTCAGTAATAGAATTCTTGAACTAGCTGTCGTTACATCCTGCAGGTCGCTGAGCACAATAGCTTTGTGGAGGAAGTGAAACTGGGAAGGGAAAGACAACAGAAGGTTATTTGTGTTCAAATCTGATCCATTTACAAGTGTATCCTTGTGTACTCATATTTCTTCTCTAACGCATCTTTTAAATCAATTCTGTTTTTAGGGGAGCCATGTATGCTAATATCCTAGGCCCAAAAGTTCCATTCTGCTCAGGCTACTGGTATGCTCATTGCACATGTTTTTCTTATTTGGCTACCTCAAACTTGCCTCTTGTTATTGGTAAACATGATCTTTGTGCTTATCACACAGTTTGGTACATGTTATCACTGGAAATCTTACTTGTTGACTATCTAAGCACTGTTATGTGTAATGAATGCCTGTAACCTATAGTACCTCTAAGCGACACACTAGAAGTAATCTTAACTGAAATTTTTCCCAAAACAAAGAATAGAATTCTACAACGAATTATATTTATTCAAAACAATTGAGTGATGTTTTGGCTAAGAGACGATCAAGCAAAAGGAATGTATAGGCGGATAAATATATCGGTGATTTTTGTAGCTTCATTTCCTATGACAATTACATATTCTTATGAAAATGTGATTTGCAATGTCACTGTACTGAAAAACTGACGCCTATGCCAAATGTCAATGCTCTTTATTTCAGGACAGAGAGTTTGAGTGGAGCACACGAGTGATGGGATGGTCCAAATCAGGCCAAGCGAAGCTGCAGTGGTGTCTATGCATCTTAGATATTTTGGTTTAGAAGAAAATGTGTTGGATATCTTTGTTTCAATAATGTATATGTAGCCTGAGTTTGAATTTTTGGATCATTTAATTCCAGATGTGAACAAATTATATAAGTTCATATTTTGATTTAATGGCTTTATTCAAATGCTTTGTTGATGTCTATCGAGTATCTAATTAATTAATGGTGCTGCAATAATGTCCAGTGGCACCAAACCAAAAGCGTTGTAAAAGTGGCTATTGGTAACCCCATTTTTTGTGGCAATATATCCTATAGCAACAGATACTCCACGTAGCAATAGAGACTGCACCTTATAGCAACCAAAACGTGAACGTGGCAATTGCCCATAATGCCACCACTTCTTGGTGTTGCGACATAATCTTTGTAGCCACACTCGTTATGCATAGCAATAGCAACTGCACCTTATAGCAACCAAATCTTGGGCATGGCAATCGAACATGTTGCCACCATTTCTTAGTATTGCGATATAATCCTTATTGCCACACTCATTATGTGTAGCAATAGCGACTGCACCTTATAGCAACCAAATCATGGGTGTGGCAATTGAACTTGTTGCCACCACTTCTTGGTGTTGCGACACAAGTCCTATTGCCACACTAGATGTGTGGTAATACATTATCTTGCAACACACGTTCGTCGTTGCTAGTGCACCATTTGCTACGGCATGGGAAAGTTCCCATCACAAGGTCCAGCAACCCTAAGGCGTTGCATTAGTTGTTGTTGCCACACCTACAACCGTAGCAAAACCTTATGTTGCAACGCCTAGGTGTTGCAAATCCAAAACACATTTTGCAACGCTTCCCAGAAAAGTGTTGTCCAAAGCTTTACCCACGCAAGCGCCTACAACGCCTCCCAACGAAAAAAAAGTGTTGCTATTTCTGCTATTGCAACTATTTTGGGTCTATTGCAACACTTTTCGGGCATTGAAACAGGGTCAAAATTTGGTAGTGAACCCTGTGTATCCCTATCCCCCTCAAAGATTTGTGAAAAGTCTGTCACAAAACTGCGCACCGCGAGATGATTCACTAGTTTGTCCTTGATACTTCACTGTATCATTTGGCAGGGTATATTCCCTAGTCGACTGTTGAATCTATACTCGTCGAAGACACCTATTGCATTCTTTCCTATTCTTGCTTGTGTTCTTTGATTCACATGTAGAGATTAGCCTTTATAACGAGGTCAATCGAACAACACATGATTGATAACTAGAGAAAACGTGGTGCTACAATTGTAGAGGTTAGGTCTTTGTGATCGGAAGGCAGATGATGTGTGTCAAATTCCTGCCAAATTGAGGGTTATCTTCATCTAACAAAAGATCAGACATGCTCAGTCCTATCATCGACGCACAAGATCAAACCTATGCTTAAGCTAAGATGCCTTTAGTTTTAACCATGATGTGGCGCAATGTGAGAATATTGCACAGGTAGTCATTACATTTTGTTGCCAAGAACATGCAAGTTGATCTGGTCTATATGTTGGTAGTCATTAGTATATCGATACTCTTGTTTAAAAATTTTGTTGGCTAATTTAGTGTCTGAGGGTTTGAACTGAAGATTTTCAGCACATATTATCGTTTCTCTACCATTGGACTACAGACTCATTGTGAGTATATATATACATCTATGTTTTTGTATATATATCAACATTTTGTAATCTTGTATTGAACATATTTCAGTCCTTAAATGAATTCAAATAAAAAAGTGACAACTACAAATTTCAATCTCAAAATATGTGAATATAAAACAAATATTTGAGACTCTAAACAACTACAAATTAAAAACTTTTCAACAACAAACTTATAGCTTGAGTTGGCCACTACAACTTTGGTGTTAACCATGTAAATATTCAAGGTGGTTTGGAAATTCTAAATTTTTTATTTTAAAATCTAAAAACTTAAAACACATATTTGGGACTCTAAACAACTTCAAACAAAATACATTTAAACTACAAAGTTGTAGATTGTATTGACAACTACAACTGTGGTATATAAAATATCAACATCTAAGATTGTTCAAAAATTTTAAATTTCAAAATCTCGGGACTTAAAACGACATTTTGGGACTCCAAATAGTTTCAAATGAAAAACTTTTGAACTACAAAGTTAGAGTCTTCGTCATGGGTTTCAATTATGATATGAAGTTTGTCTTTGTTCCACTTCATATGAAAAAGTTATAGATTATTTTTTATGTAACTATTCCTGGAGGCCGACCTTTAGAATATCTTCATCTGTTAATAGCGATTTGAAGAGGCAGCCATCGATAATCGACTATTAATAGAGGTAATGACCTTAGGATGTCCGCCTTTGAAAATGATTAATAGAGGCAGGATTTTCCTACAAGCTGCTTGACCATTTATGGAGACGGTTCGTAAATGTGACCGCCTCTATTAATCGGAGAGGTTGTCTCCTTAATTGTTTTTCTAGTTGTGTATATTAAACTTGAAACCCATTAAAAACCCTGTTACTGAAAAATTGATGGAGTACCACAATCCACAGTGGATAGTATGGCACTGGCTTATCTTATAAAAATTTCCGTGTCAGTGCAAAACCGACAGGTAAATGGAAATTACGGATAGGGAAGCACCAATAGAACAACAGCGGCAGGGATAAAAAGTTTACCTGTCGGTGAACAAATTTTTTACTGTCCATTCTTCATCGATAGAAAAATTCCCAACAGTCAGGTCGAGTATTTTATCCCTTTTGAACGAAGACAAAAAAATATATTTTTACCATCAAGGAAATTAGATTCTATATCTGCCAATATTATGTCGATAGGGAAATTCAAATATAGACAATTTATTAAATTTAATTTTATACTCACTCATATAGCAGCTTGAATCGTACAAACCACAAGGCTACATTAGAAGCACATTAGAGGTATATAACAACTGGCTGACATGGACGACACCGCCAAATGCACGCATAACCCACGGAAGCTAGACGTCGCTCTCGTGGGCGTGACATCTCGAGGAGATCCAAACAGCATGCCATCTCCGCTCCTGAGGAGATCTAGATGGAGGCAGACTCCGCAGTCGAGACCATCTCGATGGCTCGAGGAGATCCTAGCAGAAACAAGGACGATGGCGTGGAGAGACAGAAAGGGATAGGGGTGGTGATGTGGAGAGGCACGGATAGGGTGGCGGAGGGGATGGAAAGGTTTGTTGCTAGGGTTTCAAGCTATGTGCTTTTGTACCAGTGTGGGTAATTGTGACCCTTTTCAGGCCACGTCAAAGGTTGAAGTAGTCCAAGCCTCAGGTTAGCTACTCGTTTTAGATGAAGTTATAATTTCCGTGTCGGTATGACATCGCGACAACGAATTTTGTTGTCTTCCTATGTGTTTTAACACACACGATTGAAAATTTTGTTTTTTCCCGGTCGGTTACACTATTTTCTTGTGTTTTCTTATAATTGTCATTTAAATGTATTTTTTCTGTTGGGAAATGTTGGTGAAATGCTCTCTAACATGAGTACTTTGTTTTCCAATAGCGTTAGTATACGGCCTTGAAGATTCCTGGCTCCTTGTCACGTTAATGCATTGAGAATAATAACATGAGAAAATTCTCTATTTGATGATACCCATAAAATAGGGATTTATTTTTTCTATGGTTCTGCCAAGCTCGAATTTTCCAATTTAACACTTCACTTTAATTTTCACACCTAAATTGAGCGTGCATTTGTGCCGTCCAAGTGAAGCCCCGTTTCCATAAGTTGACTGAGTAGACATGAATATTTTTATGTCACATGAACCAAAATGCCCTGGCCATTCAGCCTTGACCCGGGGAACGGCTCCCATCAAGGCAGCCCGACCATGCGGGCAGTGTAGCGGCTGGACCTGGACACTGGGGGACGTACGTGATGGCGGGCAGATCAGTGGAGGCCGGAGGGCGCGCACATTGGAGTGAAGGCGCCCCTGCACGTATGGTGGATTGGTGGTGCGGAGGCCCGCTCGGTGGCCTCGAGAGGTGGCACCGCCCTGCGGCGTGGGGGCTCTCTCGGCCGAGACAGCGCAGAGCCGTAGAGGCGGCCAGCCTCGCGAGATGGCTCGGGACACCGCTCGCCCAGCATTTTTCAGGGCACGCACGGCCGGCCGCCGGTGCGGGCACTACGCGCAGATTCTTACTGTAGGAACGGGGACATTTTTACTGTAGGGGCGGCTAGGGTTGGGGGCGCCCCTACAGTGGGCGTCCTCGGGCCCCAGCAGCCCAGCCGCCCCTACAGATGGCACTGTAGGGGCGGCTGGTAACTTGAGCCGCCCCTACAGTTGGGGTTGATCTGTAGGGGCGGCTCAATCACCAGCCATCTCTGCAGTGCTCATTTGTCTTTTTTAAAATTTCAAAATTTGAAAGGTTTAAATTTAGTCAAATGATAAGATGACCAAAATAAAAGTTGTAGATCTTGATGAGCTGAACAATTTTTGTATTCATCACTTTTACATCTGAAATTATTTAGGGTTTTAAAATTTGGTTTGAACTTGTCAAATTTCAAATTTTAAAATTTAAAATGTGTAAAACATTGTCACATCCAAGTTTGATCAAACTAAATGCTGAAGCATGATTTTAGAAATTTTTAGGAAAAAAACCATCACATTTGGAGTTAGTATGAGGGAGAACAACTAGTTACAAAGTTTACCCACAGATTAAAAAGAGAAATCACACTGTTCTAGATGATCCTTACACGATCATAGTGAACAGTGTGATTTTTTTTTTTAATCTGTGGTGCAACTTTGTAACTAGTTTTTCTTCCTCATACTAACTCCAAATCTGATGATTTTTTTCCTAAAAATTTTTAAAATCATTCTCTATCAATTTATTTTGTTGGTTTTGTCAATATATACATATGAAAAGTTTGAGCAATTTAAATTTTGAATTTCAGTAAAATGCAACTTCAGACAAGATTTTGGTACCCAAAATGATTTCAGCTGAAAAAGTGATAAATACCAAAGTTGAATAACTCATCAAGATCTACAACTTTTGTATTGGTCATTTCTTTATATAACAAAGTGGTAATGACATTGTTCACAAATGTGACACATCTCTCATAAGGTTTTATAAACTATATGAGACATGTGTAAGATTAGTGAACAATGTGTGCTAAGAATTTGTCAAATAAAGAAATGACCAAAATAAAAGTT
This sequence comes from Miscanthus lutarioriparius, assembly GCA_904845875.1. NCBI lineage: Eukaryota > Viridiplantae > Streptophyta > Magnoliopsida > Poales > Poaceae > Miscanthus > Miscanthus lutarioriparius. Next base: position 43,418,356 of record CAJGYO010000003.1, on the reverse strand, counting down.
GTAGATATTCATGAGTTGAACAACTTTGGTATTCATCACTTTTTACGTTGAAATCAATTTGGGTCTCAAATTTTGGTTCGAACTTGTCATTTTTCAAAATTTCAAATTTGAAAGGTTCAAATTTTGTCAAATGATAAGATGACTAAAATAAAAGTTGTAGATATTAATGAGTTGAACAACTTTGGTATTCATCACTTTTTATGTTGAAATCATTTTGGATCTCAAATTTTGGTTCGAACTTGTGATTTTTTAAAATTTCAAATTTAAAAGGTTTAAATTTTGTCAAATGACAAGATGACCAAAATAAAAGTTGTAAATCTTCACGACCTGTACAACTTTGATTTTAGCTCCTAAAGTATCAACGGAAAAGCTTGGCAAATACAGTACAAATAAAAGCAGAAAAACCATGAATCTTCGAAAAAATCATTTAAGCAACCTGGCACCCATAATAAACACAATAAGCATTGGTGACATCTACCTTAATAATGTTTGGGAAGAAAATAAGTATGACATGTTTCAAAAAAAAGTACAAGTACGAGCGAATACTACGGCCAGCGTCAGCAGACAGACGCACGACCAGCTTGATCCCGAGATAGCGAGGCTTCCTCCCAATTCCAAGCCAAGCCCGAACCCACGACCTCCGTCCATTCCGCTTGCAGCTGCTTCCGCCCTTCGGCCTCCGCCCAAAACCCAATCCATACTCCAGAGCTAGGCCAGGCCAACCAAACCCTAGGCCACCCGCGCCACGTCTCTCAAGGCGTGGCATCCATGACTGACCTGCGTCGTGGTGGGAGCCCAAATCAGAACTAGGGGTTCCGCCGCCCCTCGGCGGCACCGCCATGGAGTGGGACAATGAAAGTCGACGGCAGCCGACAGCGGCGGGCGCCCGGCGAGGAGGAGCAGGAGGAGGAGGAGGGGGAGGAGCGGGAGGTGAGGTGGAGGTGGCGGCGTAGGGGGAGCTGGTGGGATGTTCACGTTCGCGATTGAAGGCATGCTGCAAGCGTCGGGCCGCGGCGGGCTCGTCGTCACCGACGCGCCGAGCCCGACCGCCCCATCATCTACGTCAACCGCGGCCGAGGAAGCCACGGGCTACTGCGCCGAGGAGGTCCTCGGCAGGAACCTGGTCGGTGCTACCTTATCCCATATCCTTTCATTTCAATTCGTCACGCAACTAGTTTCATTTTGGTTGCAAGGATTGCTTTGTGCCACTTAGAATCATACATAACCTACTGTTAGTTCTTTTGTTAGCTATATATACGTTGTATAAGCATCTGCGGTCATGATTTTGTTTCTTAGAAACGAGCTTAGGCTGGTAGGTCCTCATTTTTGCTGTTAGACTAGTCTCCCCTTTCAACTGGTCACACACCAGTTTCATTTGGTTGGAAGGATTGATCTGTGCCACTTAGAATCGAGCAAAACTTACTGTTACTGTTAGGTCTTTACTTAGCTATACGTTGTAAGCATCGATTGTTGTCATGAATTTGAGTAAGAGAGCTTAGACTGGGAGGTGCTCATTTTAGCTGTTAGAATGCGCTTCCTTTCTGTGAAATAGCAAGTGCCATCTTCTTGCTATTGTTAGGTGCAAGGGTTGGCCTCCTCTTGCTATTGTTAGATGCAAGGAAGCAAAACGTAGTATTACTTTTTGTTTGTTTTGTCATGGTTTCTGTGTTGGTGATTGAGTATTAGAAATGCGGTTACAATAGTAGGTATGTAGCAGGACTGGTCGGTGCTACCTTATCCCATATCTAGTGATTGTAGGAAAATGGATTACTTCATGTTCCAAAGGAAGAGGCGCAGAAGGCTCAGGCAGCCATGTTTTCAGATCCAAACATGGCCATGGACATGATGAAGAAGAATCTATCCATGATAGTTCCTCAGGTCCTATGTTCTGCACATTGAATTATTTGTGTTGCAGTATAGTTGGCTATCTGTGTGGCATTCTACCTTATATTAACATGCTGTTTTGTCTTTTTGCAGACACTTACATTTGCATGGGTGAACTTTTTCTTTTCAGGTTTTGTTGCAGGTATGTCCATATTTGCTTAATATATATATGATTTGGGATACCTGATCTTCTCATATCTCAGCTACAAGTTTAATCCTCATATTAATTCCAATTCCATGCTATTATAAGATCACCTCTGTTAATTCCAGAAGCTCAATTCTACCTTTTGAGTCTTTGCAAAGTTATTGTATATAAACACACCTGAACTTTATCTTATGGTATCATCAATAGATGATGGAAATGATTTTTTAACATATTTTGGTATGGCAATTTGCAATCTTTGGAAGAAACCTGATACCAAAACTATGTTCTGAAGTCGTCATTTCTTTTTACTTTTAAATTGAAAATGATAGGGTAAAATGCTATTTTATAGTCGCGTTCTCTATCTAGCACTTTTCAATTCCTGGCTTGTGATCCCAATAAAACTTAGAGATGCATTGTTAAGAATTAAATACTTCTGATGAAATTAGTAGTTAGCAGATTTCACGTAATAGAGCAGACATATACCCATGTGTATTATTTGCTTTTGCTGTTTTGTTATCATGTCTTATCTCCAATTGTATGTAGTTGAAGCATGCTCACATATATGCCAATCTCTTTTCAGCGAAAATCCCCTTTCCGTTGACTCAGAGATTCAGGGGAATGCTGCAAAATGGGATTGATCTGAGCACTGTTGCTGTCAGCTATGTCAGCAGCCGTTCATGGTATGTATAGAATTATTATCTTTGTGTCAAGGAATTACCTTGATGATAGTGACTAGGAGCTCTATAATCTCTAACGTTTGCTGTTATTGATAGGTATTTCCTCAATTTATTCGGCTTGAGGGGTCTTTTCAGTCTGATCCTTGGTGAAGAAAACGGTAATGATACTCACCCTTATCTCTGGAAAACTTGTTAGTGGTGTTTATTTATTGTTTTGCATTGCCTGGTGGTTTGATTATCTTTGCCTGGATGTGCAGCAACTGATGATGCACAAAAAATGATGCAAATGGGCGGTGGATTTGGATTTAACCCAACAATGGTAAGATGCTCTCTGTTATTTATGCAAATTCTTGGTGCTTGTTCCTGATTCACGGTACATCACACACCACTTATTTTCACATTCTTAACAATTATTTGTCTCCATGGAGATTTCTTAGCAGTAGCAATATCTGCATGTGTAGTTGTGATTGCATCAAATGTACTGAATTTTCAGTATTGGCTAGAGCAAATGTTTGAACTTTATTATTCTAGTTGTATTTACTTGCTGTGATTTTGTGAAACCAGTGTCAAAATGTTTAGTGTGAATTGGTGTACTTCCTGGAAATGCTTAAATATATGTCAGAGTTGAGAAAAGATTGTTGTTACTTGATTTGAATTATATATATATATATATATATATATATATATATATATATGGTCAGATTTGAATTTGAATTATTTTTTTTTCTGGAAAATCCACTTTAGGGGCGGTTCTTGATTGAACCGCCCTTACAAATACACACAGCAGGGGCGGCTGGTGATACAGCCGCCCTTACAGAAGTCCACTGTAGGGGCGGCTGATATTACCAGCCGCCTCTACAGAGGGCACTGTAGAGGCGGCTGAAAACACCAGCCGCCCCTACAAAGGACACTGCAGGGACGGTCAGAAAACTGCCCCTACAGAGACACCCTCTATAGGAACACCCTGGGAAGGGTGGCTGGCGCAGCCGCCCCTACAGAGACTCTAGAGCCACCCCTATAGTTAAATTCTGTAATAGCGGGGCTCGCCGGATGGCTTGTTGGCGCGTTTGCCTGGCAAAGCAGGTGCAACCGGCGGCCCCGGAGAAGGACGACTCAGCTCATCCCGCGGTGGTGCACAGCCCCCCTCGGCCTGGCCTGGAGGAGACAGGAACGTGGCCATGATGCGCTCCCTCTCGTTGATCGAATGACAAGAGACGTTCCGGGCGTCCTTGGCGACCCAGTAGTACATGACGCCGTCGGTGGTAAGGACACTGTAGTCTAGGTGGCATACCTCGCGCCGGGGGATGGCAAATCGCAATGGCACGTCGCGCCATGCCAGCCCACCATTGCTGAAACCGCCTTCATTCCCAGTGCGAATATACAGCCTGCAGGAGACGTTGAACCCGCCGCTCCGGTCCAGGTAGCAGGGGAGGTACTCGGTCATCGGCTCGGGGGACGCGAAGCGTAGGCCTGATCGCCCCGAAGTCTGCCAGCCTGATATATAACCCGGTACACAGAGTGACAGAGAACCATGTAACACGGTTAGTGTTGAGATTGGATGGTGGTGTCAGTTTAGGTATCAAAATTGAAGTGTCATATATATAGGGAAATCCGAACCCTTTACGGCTATGGAATAAATCCCGCATTATAATATGGTTGTCAAATGGGGAATTTTCTGGAATAACATCCCCTTGCACTGCTGCACATTGGGGATGATGACCCAGCTGCCATTGCGGCTGTCTCACTGTTGCATGAACACGCTTTGTCCCAAGGGCGTGCAGAGAGATGCTGTGGGCAAGGGAGAATTTAGAATCACAAAGCATGTAATATTAGTGTCACTGCCATTTGATGCTATGGTCATGTGTATCATTGCCTCTTATTATATGTACAATAACTTTTCATCGATTTCACGTAATCCATTGCTATCACAGGTGACAGCAATACTAATACTCTGGATCCGCCCGTGGTGCTGGTGTTTCTGTCCTCTATTAGCTTGACAAAGCTGCACACACTCCTCACATGCTTGGATGCTTGCCAAGCACCCAAGTCTGATCCTGTCCTCCCTGGCTGCTTAATTAACACTTGGCCGGGTACAGATTAAATGTTGGCCTAATGATGACCAAACGAAAGAAAGGAGGAAGACAAAGGTCTGAGACTGCAGTGGAGTGGAATAAGGGAGGTGCGGATGAACTGGACTATGTATATATGTCTTCGGACGTTCTAAAGTTCGTAGATAACAAGCTTTGTAATAATATAAGAATCAATTAATCTAGTGAACTCTATAGACATATAGACAGATACATACATGCTGCCGTGCTGGAGTACAATGGGTCCAACACTTCCTTGTGTTTCAGAGTGCTTATACCAATACCTGCACATTTAGAAAGTACTTTCTCCATGTCCCTAGAGGAAGTCATTTTAGACACCGACGCGGTCTCAAAACTAACTTTGACCACTATTTTTTGCTATAAATATAGTCAATTTATACTTTTATAAAACTATATTTCGAGATGAATCTACGTACATCACTTTCGTATTTTCAAACTCAACCCAAAAGAATTTATTAGTAGTCAAAGTTTAAAATATTTGACTTAAGACACTTCAAACTTCCTTTTGGAACATGGAGGGAGTATACATTAGTCTTGTCCTACATGCGGTCTCCTACAGTGGCACTTAATATTTATTAGTCTCAGTGCACAGTTTCATATCGTTGTTTTCAAGACTGTCATATCATACATAATAAAATAAAACTTGGATAAGACACCCACTTTCAATGGAAAGTTTCATTCTATTTAACCGTAGGCATTTAATTTCATGACTCATAAAGAGTTAGTAATCGTGGCAACAGAGTTTTATCTCCATGAAACTAATTTCTTCTCTCTCTTAAATGCATTGCCATGTCATAATAATAACCTATTGGGCAACCTAATTAATGCAGATAAAACTATCATGAAACTCCTACTGAGACTCAGACAACATGAACAATGAGTTTTTGTTTAGGTTGTCTCGTAGCAATTAATAATTCTTTAAATTATGTATGTGTTCAAAAAATACTGTTGTGAACCGTGACAAAGCATTTCGATACTAGTATAATATATTTTTTCTATAACCATTTGTCAATGTGTGGACACTACATCAATATTGTTTCGCTGAACTTTGGCTTATGCTGATGTTTATGTTGATTTGTTGTGAGAGAAAAATATTATCCGTTTGTCGAAAAGCATTGCGGAAGTAGTGCTGAAGAACAAGACCACTGTTGTTTCGCTGAAAAATATTGCTAAAATAGCGCCGAAGAATGACACTAATATACACTCGTATTTACAATCGGATTCTTAGATCTCCGATCGATAGGAGAAAAAGTACATGGCTGCTGCGCTGGCAACTTTGTCTAGTTCGCATGCTCGCGCACATCCATCCACAAGTGCATGTGCGTACGACGTCTCTGTCCGATCCGTTGGCCAAAACGGAATATATAAAAGCTGTTACGGTTACGGATGTCAAGTCGTGGAACGGCTTTCCAAACTCTGTGCCCGCGCGCTCGCTCACAGTGCCATGTATTGGCCATGGCGCGCGTCTTCAGCAGTTCACGCACCACCACTGGCCTGCCTGACCCTAGCTTGTAGGCAGAGCTAGGGCCACTGGTGTTGAGAGAAGCTAGCTAGTGAAAATAGGAGTACCTCTTTTCTTTGATAAAAGGAAACCGAGCATAGTACTAGTAGTACTGTTATGTCCTTACGAGAAACATCCTCATCACATCGGATCGTGGCGCTCTCGAGGTATTGGTGGCTATATGGCAATGCAATAAATGCATGGGTCGTACCAGTACATCATGTAGATCCACGTAATCAAGCTAGTTCTAGTTTCAGTGCCGGTTTAGTTCCTAAAATTTTACAAATTTTTTCAAGATTCTTCATCATATCGAATCTTTGAACGCATGCATAAAGTATTAAATATAAATAAAAAATAAAACTAATTACACAGTTTAGACGAAATTCACGAGACGAATCTTTTAAGCCTAATTAGACTATGATTGGATACTAATTGCCAAATAACAACGAAAGTGCTACAGTACCATTTTTCAAAAAATTTCGCCAACTAAACAAACCGTTAGATTATACCACTTGCATTGTAGGTATGCCTCCAAACCTGCCACTTGCATAGTGAATTTTTCATAGCCACACATATGGTGTGGCTAGCACTTTTATTATTTGATAAGGCATCTGCATCGGTGGTTATATACATAGAAAAAGATATATAAAGTGGACCACTATTTTATGTGACCTATCATTGTCCCTTGTTGTAGTGAAAATGTGTATGATGTAACCATAAAACTAACACAACTAAAAGTTGTCTAATGCTATGTAGAGATCAAGACGGTGTCTTTGGAGCCTAAAAACCATGAAATGTGGATAGAAATGATCAGTTTTATGTATATGTTGATGTAGAACTGGTATTGGTAGAAGGGGAAGAGGTAGTCATGGATCAAATTGAGTATTCTACTGTACGGGATCTAAATTATTGGCTATCCACCACTAACAATCGAGAGGTTTAGCCCAGGAGAAACAACGAGTCAACGACCCGCTTCTGTTTGACCACCATTAGAACCATGTACAACAAGGGGTTTTCTGCACTTGGACGGTTGGATCCGCCGATATCAATCAGAATGATGGGAGATCACCAGCAAGAAGCAGTAGCAGGCCAGTTAGGCCTAGTTTAGTTTCCAAAAATTTTCACGCCAAACTATCACATTGAATTTTGCGGCACATGTATGCATGGAGCATTAAATATAGACGAAAAAAATTAATTGCACAGTTTGGTTCGAAATCACGAGACGAATGTTTTAAGACTAATTAGTTCATGATTAGCCATAAGTGCTACAGTAACTAACATGCGCTAATGATGGATTAATTAGACTTAATAAATTCGTCTCACATTTTCCAAGCGAGCTATGTAATTAGTTTTTTTTATTAGTATCCGAAAACCCCTTCCAACATCCCAAAACATCTGATGTGACATCCAAAAATTTTCATTTCGCGAACTAAAAACAGCCTTTGGCAGCGCACGCAAGTGCATTGTTATTATGATCTGATGAGATAGATGGTCAGCATCTTTATTTGAAGGTTCATGGGACGGTACGGTGCAGTCCTCCTACCATGGTAAGAGGCTTGGGAGGCCGTATCATATCGTGGATTATTTATTGCTGGTTGGTTTGGTGTGAGAGAAAAATACTATTTTTGGCTGAAAATTTACGATCGTTTACGAGCAAGCGAACAGGCTGTTAGAGCACGTGTGCGAGCCCCGTTGCCCAATCATAGTCCTGTTTTGAGAGACAGCGAAGTCTAGCAGTGCAGTTTAATCTATGAAAAGGGCAGGATATTCTGTGATATTACCAGATTTTCATGGTTAATTGAACCGCATCTAAGGAGAGAGTCCGATAATCCCCACATGAACTGATTCATAGCTAGGAAACTAACACTCTGAATATTAGACCCCACAAGCTTTCAACCTTTAAGGAATTCTGTAGGAGGCTGTAAGAGAACCTAGGAAAAGTAAGGGTCTCTTTGTCACGCTTGGGCATCTCTAAAAATGGTGAAGCCAGGAAAAGCCGTGTTTTGGTGCCTTAGGCTTCTAGCCAAATAAAAAAAAAACTTTGGCTTTATCATTTTTATCTTGGTTTTAGCTTCAAAAGTCATTCTTGTATGGACTCGTTTGGTAGGGCTTTTTATTAAGTTGGTAGAAAAGCCACAATAAAAGCCCTGATAAAGAGAAGCTTAGTAACTTTTTATCGCCAGAAGCTGCACACGATAAACTAGTATCCCATAATGGGCCTCGGTGTAAGTCTCGGCTCCTCATTTTTCTGAAAGACCTCAACTTCTTAATCATAGTTGTGTACAATCTTTTTTTTTTGAAAGACAAAAATAGGACTCCCTAGTATGGCTGTGGAGAGGTTGTGACAAGTTGTTTCAAATAGGACCAAAGTTTTAAATCTCCGGCTATAGTTGCCGCTATAGCATTATATATAGCAGTTTGAGACTGATCAAACTATTTATGTTCATATATAATTTAATGGCTTTATAGCCACTATAGCATCATTTAGCTCTGCTATTAGCTGTTTCAGACGCCATTTGCTAAATGCCATAGTCAGAGGTTTCAATCATTAAATATGACCTATGCAGTATATATATAGTGCTAACTTCTCATCCAAAAAGAATAAAGTTCAACCTTAGTCCTATAAGTCAAACTATCTCATGTTTTAACTAAATTTATAAAAAATATAAATATTTATGACACCAAATAAGTATGGTTACATTAATCATAAAATATTTTTCATAATTTATCTAGTATTTGACATAAAAAATGTTTATACTCTTTTCAAATGAATTTGGTGAAACTTAAAATACGTTGATGGTGGAGAACTAAAGCTAGAGTTGCTTCTTTTTGGGATTGTATTTTAGAGCGATATAGGCTCAAAGTCTTGTCCACATCAATGTGGTACCACTGAAAGCTCTTTCACAGGTTTCGCTCGAGAGGGGTCCTTCAGAAAATAAAAGCGTTTGCTAGAGTGAACACAAGCTAGACCGCATATTGTGACCATTATTTGCTCACGATTTACAAATTTCTAAGTATTTTAAAGGGCACTACATCTCAAGAAAACAAACATAGTTGCAGGCTGTTTTATATTTTGCAATTTCGTGTATTTCTCCTGATTTAAAATATATGTACTAGAATGTTTGAACCAAAACTTTTTGATGCTTTGACTATTTATTCTACACAACACCTCCGTTCAAAAATAAAGCCCGTCTTTTACTTTGAAAAATTTCAACAATTAGTCAAAATAGTAGTATGCTCGGTAGATGATATTTTGGAACTAGATATTCATATTTCTAAAGATTCACACTATATTTTGTTTTAATCTATAAAATATATAATCTTTTTTGCAGGAAAAGACAATTTTCAAAATCAAAATTTTAGGATCTATCCAAAATAAAATAGGACTTTTGCATTCATGAACAAAGATCAAAGTGGTATTGATAGATCCGTCAAAAGTTGTTTTTTTGTCACTCATAACAAATCGATGTAATTAAAACTGGACTATTAGAGAAACTATTCCCTGAATGCATGCCTTTACTAAAACATTGCTCAAAACTATGTAAACTCACCACAACAGTTTGCATTTTTTTAGTAAATGCCGTTCCAATCATTCTCCTAATTACAGTTAGGTTTATGCTTACACACTCAATAATACTTCTTCAGTCTGTCGAATTTTCGTATACTTATTATATTATTCGTTGTTATGGCATGCCTTTGTTCGTTCACAATCTAATTTTCTAAGATAACCCGGGACCGTGAAGGTTTATTTTTTTTTATAGAATACAATACACTAGCTTGCCTGATTTTTATTCGGCTGCTTGATAGCTCTGTTACAAAAAAGGCTACTAGTTGCCTTTTGGTCAGTTGCCCTTGTTGCTTTGATGACAGAACGGTGGACCCTTGTCCCCAGGAGACGTCGCTATCCCAATGTGTTGTCGGAATCTCAGCGCTTGGTGGCTGCGGAATTGAATTATTCGTATTTTTGGTGGCTGCCGGTGGCTCAGAGCTCTGGCCCACGCGTAGTAATGAATTCCCGCGACGGAAACACAGCTACAACGGGGCGCTGGGCATCACTTCTGAATCACTTGTATATATAATTCTCAAAAAAGGATCACTTGTACATATATGCGCACGTTTCTTGAAAGGTCAACTTTGACGATGTATGATTATTTTTTCCACTAGAGTGAAATGCGCTGTAGCCTGTAGGTCCCCAACCTATTTCCATATTATATATAATACTATTTCCGTATTATATATAATTATATATCCTCTGGGTTCGTTCATAATCTCTTAAAGCAATCATATGGATTATTTATAAGATGTTTAGTATGTGGAATGAGATAGTCTATCATCATTCTCACTCATTAAATTTTTGTTTGGTTTGCAAAAATAAAATGAGATGATATATCACCACCTTATTTTTCGTAAACTAATAATTAGTACTAGCATGAGAAATGAAGACATTCAACAAAATTTAACGGATAGACACATGATGCATTATCTCATCTACAATAGATTGATTATCCAAACCTAACACTACATTAACTTTTCAAGTGATCAATTCAAATTGTGAATCAAGTGTTAGAACTTACAAGATCTTAATTAGCCTAGCTCATCGTTAGAACACCTAGGCTTAGAGGATCAGAATTACTTACGCATGGGTGTCCTGGGTTACAAGATCGACACCCGGTAGGATAAGTTCTTGGTCACTAATCATTGTAGGATAAGATTAAAAAGAATGAAGGTTGTACAATGTCTGAGAACATGGGCGTTGCAATGGAATACACTCTGAGGGATGCTCTAACGTTCACACTAGGCTTTTAGTGTCAAGTGACATATCGGCTGATGCCACCCCTCGACGCCCGTCGCCCCCCTGTGTCCGAACCGCCTCAATCTTTCACACATGCAAGGAAACAAGTGGAGGTCAATCTTAGCCATGGGGATTATGTCGGTTTGATCCAAGGGTGGAGAGGTGATGTCACGCGGAATTATGGGCCCACCTTGGAGCAGCCCCTACTCCACCTTTTCATTATAAATAGGACCCTCACTCCTCACTTGTAACACATACCACAAGAGAGCAAACTCCACTACACTCTCAAGATGTAGAAGTAGAATAGCTTTGTTGGGAGTTAGGGAGAGCTGAGCCATGCTCAGGTTTCGGAGGAGTCCTCTGAGGTCTGGTATGCTTTTCTATATTTCCTTGGTAAGTCTCAAGTACTAATATATTTATTTATCTTCTCTATTTACTTGAATGCCTTTCATATTTATGTAGTTCATGCCTTAGTTGTTTAGCTAAGTGTGGGTAGTATAGTAAAATCACACCTTAGCATGGGACCTCCGCTCGTATCAAGTTCTCTAGTTGTAGTACTTGACTATAGTAGTAATCAATAGTATAGACGTGGTGTCTAGACTTTTGGTTACCTGAGTTTGCACCCAATCCCATGGATAGTTATGGTAACCCCAGAGGTGATAGCCCTATCAGGCCTTTGTAATCCACCACGTTCGGATTGGTGATTGTACAACTTTTTGCCACTTCCCCAACCATGTTTTCTCAACCCCCTCCCCCTCGAGGGTCAGAAAGGTACTATTGCTCCAAAGTGTTATTGTGTGTGATCGCAATGTTTTACACATGCTTTAGTTATCCCCTCTGGTTTGTACTAGAATGGAACTATAGTAGTGGAGAAGTGTATAGGAATCTTGTACTCACCCATTGTCCTCTCAACTTAGCTTGACGGCTCTTCTATCATACCATGGAATTCTCCTATGTGTGTCATTATCCATAACTCTTATTTATCACATACCTCACTTTAGTCTAGTTGGATTAATTAGTAGAAGAATTCTTGTTAGTATCAATACTCTTGAACCATTGCTTCCCTGAGAATAAATACGATACTCTGGAATACTCCCGAGTGAAATGCTATAACGATATCTACTTGAGCATATGAAATATCAACACTCGAGGGCAAACCCTACATGGGTTCGGCATTGGGCTCGGGCTTTCTTAATTTTTTAAATCGATTAATAGAGGTGGGCACCGAGCACCGCCTCTGTTAATCGCGATTAATGCATATGCTGGTTCATAGGTATATATACAGCCTGCCCACCTCCCCAAATAATTTTTGACCACCTCCCAAAATCCGTATTGCAGTAATGACCTTCTTAGAAACCTGCTTATTTCCACCTACATCTTTGCATCTAGATTCACTATATTTTGGGCACATCACTGCCGGATTTGTGAGAACCGACAGTGATGTACTTTCACTGTCGGTTATGAGCTTGAAAATGAGAAAATGATTGGCCGGGGCTAGGCTAAAACCGACAGTGAAGGACCACATCACTGCCGGTTTGTGGCTTGAACCGATAGTGTTTTGGCGGGCACTTATCACTGTCGGTTTAAGCCAAGAGCTGACAGTGATTGGGCTCTATCACTGTCGGTTCTAGCCAAGAACCAATGGTGATAAGCCTGCAAAAAGGCTACAGCCGTCCTCTCCTTCCTCCTCTCTTCCATCCCGAGAACAGAGGCGCGTGTTTGGGCCCTTCCCTCCATTATTGTGGCTGCTCTTCACCATGAAGCTAGCGCTTGGATTTTGAAGAATGGCTTGATCTTTTTGCTTTAAGGTTAGTAACAAACATCCACTCCTTTGATTTTGTTGCTTAATTAGCTTCATTTTGATGGCTACATTGCTTGATTCTCATTCTAGTTCTTTCTCTATTCTAGAGAGCACTTTTCCAATTGGACATTTGTGCAAGGCTCAAATTGTGGTGAATCCATCATCCAAACGGTTGGTGTCTATGAATCCATTCTAGAGAGCACTTTTAAATTCCTAGCTAATTATTCCATGGTGATCAAGATCATCATTGTTAGTATGTGATGCTATAATTAGTTCTTAGAAGTAGAGTAGAATAGTTGTTCTTCAATATTGTGCAATAATTGTTTTTACTATGATTTTCAATTTACAGGGCCGGGGCTACCAATTTCAATTTTCCAATAATTAGTGTACAATAATGTTTTCCAAAAATGGTACTTTCAAGCTACAATTGTTGTTCATGAAGCTTGATTTCTTATTAATTCATTGTAATTATTGTCTCAATATTTTTTTGTGCAGAGATGGATCGAGAGTGGATGCATCTGTCCCAAACGGACAAGCGGTATATGCATGGCGTCAGCCAGTTTATCACCGATGCCAAAGCCCATGCTGGGAATGGGAACCATGTCTTCTGCCCATGCAAAGATTGCAAGAATCATAGGAACTTTCATCAAATTGAGTCTATATGATCGCACTTGATTACTAGGGGGTTCATGCCAAACTATACGATATGGACTATGCATGGCGAGGTTGGTGTGAATGTTCTGCAGGAAAATGATGATGATGTGGACATGCCTGACGTAGCCATCCACGATGCTGACGAGGAACCTAGTGTCAACACGGAACCTATGGCCACAGTAAATAATGTGTTTAGGTACACGCTAGCTGACGACAGCAAGGATAACGATGGCATTTCTCAGCTGTTACGTAATGTAGAGACCGGATGTCTTAGTGAAAGACAGCTGAGAAAGCTAGAGAAAATGAGACAAGATGGCAAAATACCATTGTATAGGAATTGTCCAATGAGCAAACTAGAAGCCGACATCATGCTGTTAGAGTTCAAATCGACAAACGGATTGAGTGATAAAGGCTTCGATCAGTTGTTAGGTATAATAAGGAAAATGCTCCCAGAAAAAAATGAGTTGCCAGAAAAGACATACTTGGCCAAGCAGATGATCTGCCCCATCGGCCTCAAGGTTGAAAAAATCCACGCGTGTTCCAATGATTGCATATTGTACCGTGGAGAAAAATACAAAGACTTGGATAAGTGCCCCAAGTGTGAAGCTCTACGGTACAAGGAAGGGCCGTCAGATGATGGTACCAAGACCAGAGGAGGTCCCGTAAAGGTCGTTTGGTATTTCCCTATAGCTCCCCGGGTGCATAGGCTGTTTGCATGTGCAAAGTCAGCCAAGCTGTTGCGCTGGCATGGCGAAGAGCGTAAGAAAGATACAATGATGAGGCACCCCGCCGATGGGCATGACTGGAGGACTGTCAATACTATGTTCTATAAGGACATCGGTGGAGAGGTAAGGCACCTTTGGTTTTCTTTGAGCATAGATGGGATGAATCCTTTCAACTAGGTTAGAAGCAATCATAGCACCTGGCCAGTGACGCTTTGTATATACAACCTTCCACCTTGGGTCTGTATGAAGCGATCGTACATCCAGATGCCACTACTGATCCAAGGGCCAAGACAACCTGGGAATGACATCGATGTGTTTCTAGAACCAGTGATTGATGAACTAGTGGAGATGTTTGAAAAGGGTGTGCCGGATGTTTGGGACGAGTACAAAAAGGAACATGTCACGATTAAGGGAGTACTTATCGCTACAATCACCGACCTGCCAGGTCAAGGTTCATTGTCCGGAGAGAAGACAAAAGGCTATACTGGATGTGTCGAGTGCTTGGACGACACCGATGCGATAAATCTACCAAATAACTCAAAGATAGTTTATATGGGACACCGTAGGTTCCTACCTAAGGATCACCCTTACCGCAGGAACAGAAAAGATTTCAACGGTACTATTGAGAAACGCTTAGCTCCAAAATATCGAGACGGGCCTGCGATACTTCGAGAACTCAACAAACTGGCGGTTGTCCTTGGGAAGGGGGACAATGCAGTAGCAGCGCCTGATGGGAGCGTTTGGAAGAAAAAATTGGTTTTCTGGAAACTACCTTACTGGCCATTTCTAAGTGTACGCCACTGTCTTGATCCCATGCACATCACTAAAAACTTGTGCGCTAACACTCTTAACACCTTGATGGACACTGGGGGAACATCGAAGGATTCACTAGCCACACACCTAGACATGCACCACTTGGGAATCAGGAAGGAGCTACATCTCATGGAGCTAGAGAATGGCTAGTTCGAACTTCCGGTTGCGTCATGGACATTGAAGAAGGAAGAAAAACGTGCTCTTATTTCTTTCTTCAATGAACTCAAAGTCCCGATGGGCTACTGTGCGAACCCGAAGAGGCTAGTGAACATGAGAGAACTCAAGTTCAACTATGGCCCTATGAAGGCCCATGACTGTCATGTCATTATGACTCAGCTGCTCCCTGTTGCCCTGTGTGGTATCCTCCCCCCAAAGGTCCGTGCCCCAATCATAAAGCTTTGCTCGTTCTTCAACGCAATCTCAAAAAAGGTCATTGATGTGTCCATGCTAGAGCAGCTGCAGCGGGACATAGCCAAAACTCTCGTTAGGCTTGAGATGCATTTCTCGCTGACTTACTTTGATATCTCATTGTATCTGCTCATTCATCTTGTTGACCAAATTAGAACCCTTGGCCCAATGTACCTGCATTAGATGTTCCCTTTTGAAAGATTGATGAAAGTTTTCAGAAGGTATGTTAGGAACAGATTCAAGCCAGGAGGGGGCATGGTTGAAGGATGGTCAATGGAGGAGGCCATTGAGTTATGCACATATTATCTGGACATTAAAAGGGTCGGAGTTCTAGAATCTCGTCACGAGGGAAGACTACGTGGCAAAGGAACGATCGGGGAGAAATTTGTTACAGTAGACGACCTTGTTTCTTTCAAACAGGTATAGTTCACTGTTCTCTAGCAAGCCGAGGGTGTGATGCCATACATTGACGAGCACAGGCAATCGCTGCAAACTCTGTGTCCGAGCAAGTCACAGGCTTGGCTGAATAAAAAACATAAGGAGGAATTTATCAGCTGGTTGCGACGTCGCTTGCTTGGAATAAAGTTGGGTAATCAACTGGATGCATTAGCCAAGGGACCTCTGAGTACATATCTTAAGTACCAAGGGTATGAGATCAATGGATTCACATTTTACACAAAAAAGCAAGATGGAAAGAGCACATACCAAAATTGTGGTGTTCGTTTTGATGCTCACGACGAAAACAGCAACGTGCAGGCGACATACTATGGTTTCATAGAGGAGATATGGGAGCTAGCCTATGATCCGTTGAAGGCAGCTCTTTTTTGCTACCAGTGGGTCCAGCTTGAGGAAATCAACACGGACAGGGAAGGGTTCACTACCGTTGATCTCACTAAGACTGCATACAGAGACGACCCCTTCATCCTTGCAAGAGATGTTATGCAAGTCTTCTATGCAAGGGACAACAAGACAAAAGGAAGGCTAAAAGTAGTCCTAGAAGGGAAAAGGAAGATTGTCGGTATCGATAGAGTGATTGTAACAGAACCAACCAATTATACGAGATTAAGTTTGCTAAATTATCTGCTTCGGCAGAAGATTTTCTTACTTAATCTCGTATAATTGGTCAGTTCTATTACAGCTGGCATCAGAGCAAGGTTTAGCAGATTACTGTTCATGCGTGTATTTAAAACAAACGGGTTTTGTGTTACAAAACTAATTACGAACTTATAGTATGTAGGTGTTTGAACCTCTAATTTAAAACTTAAGAGTGTGCCAGTGGTCATGTCCTGTATGCCCAGTTAAGGACTCTAGGTGGCTTATTTAAGTACTAACTTGGGGGTCTTTGCATCATATTTCTATTTCGTCGCTCATACGGCGTGCTATTGTATGAGTGCCATTCACTTGAGTGGTAATGTATGGATCCGTTGCCTCTACGTCTCGGTAAGTGAGAGTTGTGAGAGCATGATCAGATACACTGCCGATCTAGGGAAGTGCTTATATGATGCCGGATTATTTACATGCCATACGCATGTTTGTATGAAGGTATCCAATGTGTGGGGAATTACGTCCTGTGGTGACGATGCCGTCGATAGGACGATGGTTCGGGTAGTTGCTACCGTTGTACGCGTATCATGGAATACATGTAGAACGAGTAGATTACTTTACTGCTTTCATGCATAATTTTCATACTGTCAAGGGTTGGGCTGAAGTGGATCTTTTGCAGGTACATAATAGCGCTATCGTGTAGTACGTATTAGCTACGTTATGAGAGATCATCGTATGCCACCATCTATGCCGCTAGCGATTGTTATTTTTCCTAAGTTGGTGAGAACGTACGGAACGTGCATGCATCATGTTGTTACATATCATTCATGGCATTGTTCCTCCCCTTATAAGTTAATTATCTCATTTTGATAAAAATGACAACTTAACCTTGTTCTCACATGGGTAATAAAACAACAATTTGCTACAGATGGCTCGCACGAAGCAGACTGCCCGTAAGTCCACTGGAGGAAGGGCACCTCGACGTCAGTTGGCCCTGAGGGAGCACCGCACCACAGACACCTTCTTGAGCGAGTTTGGCATGCCGACCTTGCTTTGGAGAGTGCTCCATGATGTGGGGTACCCAGAGGGTCAAGAGCCGGCGTACTCTTGGAATGAGAGCCAGTTAGCAGAGGATGGACTCGCAGTGGTAGAGATCACCGTTCCTGCTCTTGGTGATGCTCCAGAGTGGGACGGTTGGCACTTGGAGTTTGAGGGTCGCACTCCTGGTGAGGGTGCAGAGGGAGCAGATTTCCCAGTGAGCTTGCAGCAGCTCTAGCTGGCACCTTTCCTAGGGATGATCCTCGTGATGCTATTTGGGTTCAGCCCCAGGGAAGTGCTTTGGTCAGAGGTCCTGCTGAGGGACAGGCTAGCGACAACCATGCTATGAGTGCTATGTTTGCCGCTATCAGAGCGTATCCGGGTCTTGAGTGTACCTACTGGACTTTGACTGGCTTGCGTAGTGATGATAAGCTCAAGGCAAGAAAGCAGAAGAAGCAGCAGGCACGTGCTATGGCTAGTTTGCAGGAGCAGTTGGCTGATATGAGCTTACAGCGGGACCAGGCGGTAGAGAGAGGTGATAGAGCTATGCAGCGGGTGCATACGTTGACTCAGGCCAACAACAATGCAGACCGCATGATTGGACAGTTGGTTCAGGAAAGGAATGGAGCCTAGAACGAGAGAGACCTGCTACTGAAGAGGGTCGATGAGCTAGAGGAGTACAACGTCAACCTGCACGAAGAGTTTCACGCGCTCTACAATGGGGTTGGCCCATATGCTCCTCTAGACGCCGCTGGCATGGACATCGATGATGAGGACGAGCCTGTAGTTTCACCTAGGGGCGATGGTGACGTCTCTGACCCCGACGATGGCCCCGAGGAGTAGGCTAGTTGCCTTGCGCTAGTGTTTAGGTCCTGTTGCGATGACTTTTCTTTTGTCGGCGTGTAACCTAATGTATCTTGCTTCGAACTTATGAGACATGGCATGTGATTGGAACTTGGCTAGTAATGCGATATCTGAACGCATAAAAGTCCAGTGTATGTATGCTGGCAATTTGGTTGTAATGGACGCGATGTGTGCGCTTAAGTAATCTAATTAGTGATGTTGTGTTATTTGGAATGACTTATTGTGCCCCTGTTTTATTGTATGAATTCATTCTCTCTAGTGAATTCAGTACGGCATAAATTTTCATTCGCTTGCGATCTCTACAACATCGCCTAATAATTACTGTTGCTGAAATATGCAGATGTCGAACACTCACCGTACCGTGTATGACGCTGCTAAGGCAGGTGGCAGTGCAGCTGGGAATGAGAACCGTGAACCGCCGCCACCTCCTCCTCCACCGTACACCGCGGAACAGTTCTTCGCACAGTTCCTTGGAAGTCAACGCAACATGGAGGGCATGCAGCAGAATATGGAAGCTGCATTGCGCCATATCACTGACAGCACCCGCCGTGGGTTAAACCCAGGTGGACATGAAGCAAATCAGCATAGTAGTTTCAAGGACTTTATGGACACCAGACCACCAATTTTCAAAGAAGCTGCAGAGCCATTGGATGCAGAAGAGTGGATAAACACCATGGAAGATAAGTTTCGTGTCCTTAGGATGACAGAAGTATTGAAAACTGAGTAGGCAGCTCATCAGCTGCAAGGCCCCGCAGGAATGTGGTGGAAGCATCACCGCACCACTTTTCCACCTAATGCCCACATTACTTGGAGGGAATTCACGGAGGCTTTTCGTGGAACATATATTCCCCCTGGGTTGACAGAAATGAAGTTTGGAGAGTTTCTCGCACTAACCCAAGGTACCAAGACTGTGACGTAGTATCTACATGCATTCAACAATCTAAGTCGCTATGCCTCTGACATGGTGAATACCGATGCCAAAAAGATCGCTAGTTTCAAGAGAGGTCTGAATCCCAAGATGATGAAGCACATGGGTACCAGCACGAGAACGGGTTTCAATGACTTTGTTAGTGACTGCTTAAAGCAAGAGAAGAACAACAACGTATATGCTACTTCCAAGACTCGCAAGAGAGCTTTTGAGTCCGGTCCGTCCCAGCCAAGGGCCCCGATGGCAAACCGTTCTGCGTATCGTTCGCCTGCCCCTGGTGCAAGGTTCAGGCCACCCCAACGGAGGAATCAGAATGCCCAGCAACCTCAGAGGAATCAGAAGCCATTCAAGATGGCGGTGCCACCAGCCAAGGCCGGACAAGGTAGTTCATCAGGAGCTGCTACTCAAGTAAGAGGACCGTGTTACAACTACAATCAATCTGGGCACTTTGCGAAGTTTTTCCCATATCCTAAGAAGCCGCAGAATCAGTACCAAGCTCGTGTGCACCACACCACCATTGATGACATCCCGGAAGGAGAACCCGTGATAGCCGGTATGTTTTCTATCAACAATCATCCTGCAGTCGTTTTGTTTGATTCTGGATCATCTCATTCATTCATAAGTCAAGCATTTGCAACAAAGTATGAGCAAAAGATAGTTGAATTGGAATGTGCTTATCGGATCAGTTCAGCCGAGGCTGATCTGTTAACTAATCAGATAATCCGGGGAGTAACCCTGTGCATAGCAAACATACAGTATAAGCTTAACTTGATAGTTATGCTAGGGCTAGTTCTGGATGTGATTATAGGAATGAACTAGATGACTAAGATGGGTGTATTAATCGATGTTGGGGGAAGAAACATTTCTCTCAAGGAACCTGTTGGAGAAGGTACTTTTCAAGTAACCTTACCTCGGAGAATAGATCTGGCCAGTACAACTTGTGCAGTCCAAACTACTCTTCTCGCCAAGATTCCAGTAGTGTGCGAGTTTTCGGACATGTTTCCAGATTAGTTACCTGGTCTTCCACCCGACAGAGATGTTGAGTTTGCCATTGAGTTAATCCCTAGAACACCACCGATCTCAAGAAGGCCTTATCGGATGCCTCCAAATGAATTAGCCGAGTTGAAGAAACAACTCCAGGATCTGTTGACTAAGGGATTAATTCAGCCAAGTTCATCGGAATGGGGATGTCCTACATTGTTCGTGAAGAAGAAGAAGGATAACTCCTTACGGATGTGCGTGGACTAGCGGCCACTGAATGCGGTGACAATTAAAAACAAGTATCCTTTACCTCGGATTGATATCTTGTTTGATCAATTATCAAAAGCCAAAGTGTTCTCCAAGATAGATTTGAGATCAGGGTACCATCAGATCAAGATTTGACCCCAAGATATACCCAAAACCGCGTTCTCCACCAGATACGGTTTGTACGAGTATCTTGTCATGTCCTTTGGTTTGACAAATGCTCCTGCATACTTTATGTATCTGATGAATTCGGTCTTTATGCTGGAATTGGATCAGTTCGTGATTGTGTTCATTGATGACATTCTGATATACTCTGAGAACGAACAGAATCATGCCGAGCACCTAAGGGTTGTCTTGACTAGACTCAGAGACCACCAGTTGTATGCTAAGTTTAGTAAATGTGAGTTCTGGCTGAAGACAGTTCCTTTTCTCGGTCATGTGCTATCTGAGAATGGAATCTCAGTGGATCCTAGTAAAATACAAGAGGTTATGGACTGGAAGGCTCCAAGCACAGTTCATGAGGTTCGCAGTTTTCTTGGATTAGCCGGTTACTATTGCCGTTTTATCCTAGACTTCTCAAAGATTGCCAAGCCGATGACAAGTTTATTACAAAAGGATCATAGGTTCGTTTGGACAGAGGAGTGTGAGGCAGCTTTCTGCACCTTGCGGAAATTGCTAACCACTGCTCCTGTTCTAGCGCAACCAGATATAGAGAAGCCGTTTGATGTGTTTTGCGATGCATCAAAGAATGGTTTAGGATGTGTCCTGATGCAAGATGGAAGAGTTATTGCGTATGCCTCACGTCAGTTGAGGAAGCATGAGGTTAACTATCCTACGCACGATTTAGAGCTTGCAGCTGTTGTGCATGCTCTAAAGATTTGGAGACACTACTTGCTTGGGAATGTGTGCAATATCTTTATAGATCATAAGAGTCTCAAGTACATATTTACTCAGTCTGAGTTGAATATGCGACAGAGAAGATGGTTAGAGCTGATAAAGGATTATAATCTGAATGTGCACTATCATCCGGGAAAGGCAAATGTAGTAGCAGATGCCTTAAGTAGGAAGTCACATTTTCTTGCTGTGCAACCATTGTTTGAGGATGGGTTCAACTTGTTACATCCTGCTGTGTTGCATAACATCCAGGTTAGTTGTACCTTGGAGAGCAAGATCATTGAGGGTTAGAAAATAGATAAAGGAATATTCCATATCAAGGAGAAAATGAAGAGAGAACCGACTAGGCAATTTAGAGTGGATGAACACAGAGTGCTATGGTTTAAGGACCGTCTAGTTGTACCTAAAGATCGAGAGCTCAAGAACAAATTGATGGATGAAGCTCATCACACTAAGTTATCTATCCATCCTGGAAGTAACAAAATGTACCAAGAATTAAGACCTCGTTATTGGTGGACAAAAATGAAGAAGGAGATTGCAGCTTATGTTGCTCGTTGCGACATGTGTTGTAGAGTGAAGGCTCTTCACATGAGACCCGCAGGAATGTTGCAACCTTTGTCAATACCAGATTGGAAATGGGATGATATAAGTATGGATTTTATCACCGGATTCCCTACCACACCAAAGGGGAATGATTCGATTTGGGTAATCGTAGATCGCCTTACCAAATTAGCTCACTTTTTACCAGTCAAAACAACTTTCCGACCACCTCAGTATGCTGAGAAGTATATTGCAGAGATTGTCCGATTACATGGTATACCAAAGACTATCGTGTCTGACCGTGGGTCATAATTTACCGCTCATTTTTGGGAGCTCACCGTCATCGGCGCCTCGCGCCGGAGCGCTGCCATGCCGCCATCACCGGCGACGAGCCACCTTCGCTAGATCTTAGGCCTTGCCGGTAGCTCCAATCGAGTCGTCTCATCACGTAGAGCACGCTGGTGCCTTTGGTTTCGCCGGAGAGGCCACCGTCGGTGAGCTCGACCATCGCCGCACCGTCGCAGCCGCGTCCCCAGTTTTCCTTATCGCTGACGCGTGGACCCGGCGGACGTGTGGGTCCCGACCGTCAGTGACTCAGATCCAGTAGGATAACTCATTTGTTCAGTTTTTGAATGCATTTTGTAAAAATTGTATCTCAAGTTTGGTAGATCCAATTTGAGTGAGTCCAATTTTATTAGGATCTGAGTGAAGTCTAGTATCTAAGAAAAATATAACATCAGCACTTATAGTATAATGTTTGGATGAATTAAATAGGAACTTGAAATATGTTTTTAGATACATGCAAACTTGTTTGAATTATATCTTGAGTTTCTGTGGCCCAAAAATTATGAAATTTTGTGGGTATGCTAGTCTTGCTTAGTAGAAGCTCTGGTAAAAATTTGAGAGTCATTGCATGTATGGTTTTTGAGTTATAGATTTTCCTTTTATCATTGATTAATACTTGTGTGAATTTTCATAATTTTTCTATAGATCCAGTAAAGGTAAAATTTGGTGAGTGCTATTCTTATGCTAGAATGATACTAGGAAAAATGTGAAATCTATTGCTTGACACTTTTAACTAAGGTTTCCTATTTATGCCTTTTTAAGCAATCATGCCTTGTCATTTTTGTGTAGGCTATTTTACTTATCTAAATGCCATGGAAATTTTATGGTAGTCTACTTAGAGTAGTACTAGACTACTGTAATTTTGTCATATTTTTATGAACACCAGAAATGTATGTTGCTGTTGTAGCCCGAGTTTAAAATAAAATAAAAATATCTTCTTTAATGCGAGTTAGTTAATAATGTTCACTTTGGTGTATCTTTGAAGCATCTTAGTTGCCATGGTGATTTGGCATGTTAGTACAGTGGTTTTCATAGTAGATAGTAGTACATGTTCTTAGATGATGTTGACTACCTTGTAGAAGAGCGTTGCTACTACTATGTACAATAAAGTTAAACATGTTCGTCTACATTGCATGTATCATGATCATTACATGTCATCTCTCCGATGCACCTATGCATTAGCACTTATACATCTGCATCATACAGGATCGTAGGAGGAGTTGCTAGTAGTAGTTCAGGAAGAGCAGACCGGGGCAGATCCACAAGAAGTCTAGGCACAGGAGGTGCCAGAGGAAGAGGAGCAAGGAGAGGACTTGCCAGAGTGCGTGGATCACCAACCTAGTTCGTTCGAACGAGGCAAGCCTCGGAGTATTCTAAGTCTCCTACTTTATAAAAGTAATTCTTTCTATATATATGAGTTTATATATTGTTGCATTAAGTTGTAGGAGTTGATTGAAACCGTTGATGCATTTATTACTATCCTTGCCTACCTTATTACCTTTTACCCTGTTAGGTCAGGATCGAATAACTGCTTAGCCTTGCTTAGACCGGTAGCGATCGGTGATACCCGGTCACCTACATTATAGGTGGTTACTGGAAGAGATTGGCTATGGAAAGAATGATATCCTGGAATTAACCATATGTGATGGAAAATTGGAGACCGGACGGAATAGTTGGAGGCAACCAGACAGGGTTCTGGGGTGCTGTTAGTTTCTGTCTGTGTCGATTAAGGACCGATCGTTGCTCGTCCCTCTTGTCATGTTGAACGCATGCCTCACATTTAGCTGGCCGAATAAATTACCTTTCGACCGCGAAGCTAGTGTCACTATTCGGGCCGGGATCTACACGAGTGCGCGTATTGGTGCTGATGGGGGTATGACAGGGGCGCAAAGAGTGAGCCCAAGGGCAGGTGTGACCTGATTCCTGGCAGTCGGGCGGTCCCTAGGTGCTGCGGCTCCAAATTATCCCACGGCTACCTGAAAGGTGTCATTGGTAATCTAGGCTACCCTGGCAGGGGAAGCATGGTTTGTGTGAGGAATAAATCACCAGCTGGTTAGGAATCGATTCGAATCGCCATCGCTCCTAGATAGTGAGCACTTGACTTGAGCTACGGCATTGTAGTAATTATTATGGAACAACGATGGTTATCTGGATGATGTGAGTTATGCTGAAGCTAAATTGGTAACTGGATGTTATTGTTTAATCATGTGATTGCCATAGTACAGGTGCTTACCTAGATGGATAGGTTACAATAAAGATGATGCAAAGTACTTAAAAATGGATTGTTCATGATAACTTATGCTTTCGTAAAAGAGTCAGCTAGCCCACTAAAGAAAGCCTTGCATAATCCTTGGTGTCGTTTTATTTTGGTTTAAGACGGGTAAGTCTAGCTGAGTACCTTCTCGTACTCAGGGCGTTGTTCCCATTGTTGTTGCAGATGGTCAAATGTACTACGGCTATTGCATTAATTGCCTGTATCCGGCGATGGATGACAACTAGGACCAAGGGCAAATGGTCACTCTGTATTTCTCATCTGATGCTTTTGTTGGAAATGACTACCTACTGGCACTGTATCTGGATCAAAAGTGTGTGTGTGGCTTTAAAACTATTTGCTTCCGCTATTTTAGCTCAAACTTGGTATGTAATAACTTATGTTCCAAATTCTGATGTATCAACTGTCGTTGTGAACTTTATGTAACGTATGACGGTACTTGCTAAACTTGTACGATCTTGGTTTGTATGTCGATTGGTTTGAAATCCTTCGTGGTTTCACGGACTACCGGGTTATACGGGTTTAAGTTTCTAAATTATCTGCTTCGGCGGAAGATTTTCTTACTTAATCTCGTATAATTGGTCGGTTCTGTTACAGTGATGGACGACGAAGACTACAGGGGCTATCTGGAAATGCCTCCATTCGGGGCGAACGTACCCCTACCTATCCTTCAAGAGGGTGACGAACCTGCTTACGTACGAATTGATCACAATGAGACCCTAATTGTTGATGCACCTAAAGATAGTTAGATATTGTTAACTATGTAATCATTATGAAGACGTTGTATCAGTAATTCGCACTGAATATTTAATTTATATTTTGTGCGCATCTCTACAATTTAATTATTGACTATGTAATCAAATATTAAGATGATGTTCACAAACACTATTATTTGATAATTATAGACCATTAATTAATTATCATAGAATTAAATAATCAAAACACAAATTTTTGTGTTATTTTAGAATATAAACTAACTGCATTATTTCTATTAATAAATAAATAAAGAAAAGCAATCTTAGCGAACTCCCTATCCTAGCTCAGCGGTTAAGGCCGCGCCCTCTTACTCGAATCCCAAGCGGGCCAAACTTTTTTTGATTTTGCATTTATTATTTAGTAGTGCATTACAATGGGAGAAATAAAAAAATAAAACCATTCTAAGTGAACTCCCTATCTAACTCAGCGGGTCAAACTTTTTATATTTTTTACAAAAAGGTTGCGATGGCAGGCTCCAAACCGACAGTGTTTTTTTATATTTTTTACTAAAAGATGGGTGCAGGGCCCTTCACTGCCGGTTTTGGTTTTAAAACTGGCAGTGATAGCTTCTATCACAGTCGGTTGCTCAAACCGACACAGAAGGCCCAATTCACTGTCGGTTTTTAAACTAAAACCGACAGTGATGTGTAGATGCTCCTCACATGCCAACAGTGCTCCCATGACCATAACAGTTGGAACACTGCTCCCACCTACCCCGACAACTTTATTTCAGAAATAAAAATGTACCACGACTGCTAGCCTCTATAAAATGGCACTCGGCCAGGAGCTAGCCTCTCCATGCATGTTGGATTCAGCCAGGCCTTATCAGCCATGATACAATGTTTTCCTCTCACAACAAACCACAGATATCGTTATGCATCATAGTCCACCAAAATGGTGCACACATGAGGTACTAGAAGAATGCAACTGAAGATAGAGCAACTCCGAAGATTGGAGATGCCACGAGGTTCACAGAGCCATCCGTTGTGGTGCGTTTTGGACTGTATGTCCAGAGAGACCTGGTGTGCTCTGGGCAATTTCCTGCCCCGGAGCGGCATTGGTTCATCGGTGTGGTGCCGAGCTGAATTCGATGTGCTTTGGACTATATCGAGAAAAATGCCATGTACTGCAGATCCAGGCATGGATTCGTCGATGCCACCTTATCATCTCCAACCGGTATAGCTCGTAGACCACCTCAGTGCTGTTGTTTGACCCTAGTTGGTGCTAGAAGAATGCTACTAAGGTGGTTAAATTATAATGTGTTATACACATTGATGGTAACATTGACCTGTACGTAAATAGGTCTTTGTTATCGTATATGGAATTTTAGTGTGAGGTCTTTGTTATCGTATATGTAACTTATTTCTATTTTTTTGTAATTTTTTAATGTATTTCATTACTATCTAAATAAATATATCGTTGTTGTTAAAACTTTCCCACTGTAGTATCTAAATAAATATATCCTTTACATATATGCACCTTCACTGTCGGTTCTATTTAGAAACCGGCAGTGATAGTAACTTTCACTGTCGGTTCTATTTAAAAATCGGCAGTGATGTCCATGCCCCCCTATATAAAACAAACTATCGGCCACATACATCGATCCCAACCCACCCACGAACTCTCTCAGTCTTATTTCTCACATTTCACTCTCACTTCTCAAGACATCCACTCTCTCTACGTGATTTGGTCATGGCTCCTGCATTTTTCAATGTTATTGATATGTTGTCTTCTCCAATATTCTATCTATATTCATTTGATCTATATTTATATTCATGTTTCTTTGCATTCTACATTTATATATATTCTTATTCCTTGCATTCGATCTATATTTAATTATGTTGCCACATTTTACTTGGAAGAATTTTTTGTGCATATATTTTATGTTCAATTTTTTTTGCATTGTATCGATCAGGTGGTATGAACAAGGGACCTCCCCCACCACAAGAACTAGGTTTCCACCCTGGCGATGAGCCATTCCACGGTTTCCTGTTCCAGCTATTGTATGAAATATTTTCTAACATCTTTTATTTTTTGATGCTAACAAATAACTGTAATTAGTTTAATATCATTGTTGCATGCATATATGTCGCAGACTATATCCCCAATAGATTGGCTGCGAACAGCACTTAGCTGGTTCTTTATCTCGGACATCGTCGAGAACATGGCATCTAATGCAAGTGGTCGGCTATGGATGTGTGAACTCGGTTTTTTCATCCCTGTAAGGGGTGCAAATCATCGGAACCATATCCACGGGACGGGAATACAGAGCCCGGACGTGATAAGCGCCCAATTAAGTGCCGTGCGCATTTGTTTAGAGGCACTTTGATGTATTTGCTATGATGTGCCTGATTTCTCACACTTCAAGGCACTTGCTTTGAATGCTGGTGATATCCCCGTCCCGCAAGCAAGCGAATGGTTTACGACCTACAACCATGCGGATGTGGTAAAATGGTCACTTATACCTGAGTTGTGGTTATTTGTTGTTTAATATTGTAATAACATTCTCTAATTTTTTTCTTTCTCTCCATATGCATATTGCGCTACAGGACCTTACCTATGCTGCATGCGGCTTGTGGGCCGTTCTAGACCAAGCTACGGAACAACTCGGGTACGATTGGGACTTCTGCAATAGAAACCTCGGCTAGCTCACTATATAAGCACTCCAGTACTACATAAGGATTACTAACAGGGGCAGTGGTCGTTCAGTAGGTTACATCTATGGCCGACCATTCGTTCGGTATTGTGAGGCACGAGAGAGTGCACTCATACGGGCATTTGACTTCATCGATACAAGCGGATACATAATCCGTGACATCAATTACCATATATGGCTACAGAGGCATGTTAGTGTGCGTGGCCTGATCGATCCCAGCAGTGATTCCAATAGTAATTAATGTTTATTTAGCTAGGTTTTTAAGGTCATAGTTTAATTGGGTTCTAATTTTAATATGTACGGCTTTGTGTGTTTAATTATTGTCATGGATGTAATTCGTGTAACATTCCGATGTTGTATTTGTCTCAAAATTATTCTTAGGCTTGCACGTGCCACGTGTGAAGGAAACACCAAGTTTGGGATTTTCCAGAGATGGTTTGCTACTTTTCTGAGGTTTAATTGAATTTCTGCGCGACGACACTATTTAATTATAGGTTGAACTGAGTCTATCCACAAAAAGATCTAGAATGGTGCCAAACTTTTACACAGGCTCTAATGTGCCCTAGGGATAAGAATTTTGTGGAGGTGGATGAAAAAATCTATTGGGTCCAAGATAAAATTCACCCTCTTTTGTCTCATTTGGCACAGAGAAAAATATAATAAATAAAAAATGAACAGAAAAACTTAAGATCCTGTGTGGGGTCTTAATTTGGGTGTACATGCTTGCCAAAAAATTTTAAGCCCTTTTGACATAGGCGGAGTATACATGCTTCACAGAGGTACATGTGCCCTTTCATCGAACCATGACTATACATATAGGTTATAAAGGTTTCTGTGGTTCATAGGCATTCCGGTGTCGTATTGGTCTCAAACTTTTTCTTAGCCTTGCACGTGCCACGTGTGAAGGAAACACCAAGCTTGGGATTTTTCGGAGAAGGTTTGCTACTTTCTGAGGTTTAATTGAATTTTCACGCGACAACACCGTTTAATTATAGGTTGAACTGAGTCTATCCACGAAAAGATCTGGAATGGTGCCAAACTTTTACACAGGCTCTAATGTGCCCTAGGGATAAATATTTTGTGGAGGTAGATTTAAAAATCTATTGGGTCCAAGATAAAATTCACCCTCTTTTGTCTCATTCAGCACATAGAAAATATAATTAATAAAAAAATGATTAGAAAAACCTAAGATCCTGTGTGGGATCTTAATTTAGGTGTACACGCTTGCCAAAAAAAAATTCAAGCCATTTCAACATAGGAATACATATGCTTCTATTTATTCAGTATATAATTTTTTTTAATATATATAAACATCACCGTCGGTTTCAAGAAACTGGTAGTGATGTGAAAAAACCGACAATGATCCTTGTAGCACTGGCGGTTTATTTTGAAAACCAGCAGTGATATATAAAAAATGAAAAAAAATGTGCTAGCCCTCGGGTTTGAGCTTGGGTCTCGGGCTACAGAGTTCAGACACTAAACCGCTACGCTAGTATAGGATGTGTGCCATGGTTTATTTATTTTATCGTTTTGACATTTAGACCACTTAATAAATTAAAATTAAACCAAAAAAATTGGGCCGCCCGGGATTCGAACACAAGTATCGGGGGCTAAGTTGCGGGGTCTTAACCGTTGAGCCAGTAGGAGGTGTTCAAAAAATGTGGAAAAGATGAGTTACTTATGCTATAACCACTACATGAAAATCACTGCCGGTTTAAAGAATGGCCGGGCAGTGATGTGACAGATGACAGACATGCTGCAACATGGTATTATCTAGAAGAGCAACAGTCCTGTTGCCCCCCTCGATCTCTGGTACGTAGCATATCATATACTATGGTCTTCGTGACAACGAGGTAAGCAAAACGAGGTCATACAAAATGCAACATCCAATATGTAAGCAAATAAAATGAGAGGTCATATGCAATGCAAAGTATAGTATCAACCCAAGGTGATGATGATCAAACAAAGGATTCGACGACATGGTTTTTTCAGCACAAGTAAATTATTACATCGACCTAAGGCATTGATTAATCACTAGTGCTACTAATAACTGTCGATGTTGCCGCATGTGTCGTCCCCCTACTACCGGTGCTCCTCGCGCTTCTTTCGCTTAGCCCTACACCGGTGTCGTTTTGCGTCCATCGCGAGACACCGCTTGGTCTCCTCCTGGCGGCGGTGCTCCTCCTCCTCCTCACGGCGGTGCTTCTCCTCCTCCTCGCGGCGGCGCTCATCCTCCTTGGAGATCTCGACAACGCGCTTTTGGATGCAGTCATAGGTCTCCTTCTATGTGATGGCGCGGAGGTGCCGGTCCTCCTCCTCCTTCCGAGCCATCTCCAACGAGTTGAAGATGACCTCCTCCACCGGAAGAGGTTCCGGTTCCTCCTCCGATGCAGTCTCACGGTCCGGATCATCCTCGAGGTTCACCTCGAGGTCCAATTCGGACGACGGCATCGGTGGAGGCGTCGGGGGGCGACGTGAGGACGACGGGTTTAGCTTCGCCCATGTTGTCTTCAAGTGGTGAGGCATTGTGTGCGTGTCGGCAGGTCGAGGGCCGGGGCGAGGTGTGCATGGGAGAAGGGCGGTGGTGCTTCGCTTTCTTGACGCACGGTGGTGTGGCGGCCGACTATGTGCATAGGGGCCGAGCCAGGGCCTAGCTTATATAGGTGTGTCGGTGGTGGAACTGATCACGGTGCAATAACTCGCACCCGTTGGAAGACAAAGCACGCCTGCATGCGTTGGGAACCGCAATTGAACCGCCATTGCGCCAGCATTGGGAAGACGGAGTGCGCCTACGTTGGGAAGACGGAGCGCGCCTACATGCGTTTAATTGGGAACCGGCGCGAGTAGCCGATGGACGGGTAAACGCGGTGTCTCTTCATGGGGAACGGAAGGGCTCTTCATGGGAACCGCGCTTCATGGACCGGGTAATTAAAACAGCGGCTCTTCATATGGGAACCGCGCGACCAGCGTGGCCGGGGAGTTGAAGGGCCTATGCGCAAAGCAGGGATAGATAATCACTCAAAAGAATAAATTCCTTCAATCTATCTGAAATCAGGTGATAGCTCAATGGTTTGTCCGCTGCTCTAGAACTTGTAGGCTTCGGTTCGATTCAGGGATGCAACACATTTATTTTATCTTTTTGACCTTTAGACCGCTTAATAAATTATAAAAATAAACCAAAAAAAATGGGTTGCCTAGGACTCGAACACGGGTCTCGGGAGCTAAGTTGAGGGGTCTTAACCGTTGCGCTAGTAGGAGGGATTCGAAAGAAAACAGAAACTTATCCTACATAACACCTAAGTTAACACCTAACTGCTACAACACATCACTGCCGGTGTGGGGAGTGACCCGGCAGTGATGTGCCCCATCACTGTCGGTTTACAAGCAGAACCGGCAGTGATGAGCTATTTCCTGAAATAAATTAATAATTTATAAAATAGAACAAAAAAATTTGGGCCGCCTGGGACTCGAACACGGGTCTCGAGGGCTAAGTTGAGGGGTCTTAACCGTTGCGCTAGTAGGAGGGATTCGAAAGAAAACAGAAACTTATCCTACATAACACCTAAGTTAACACCTAACTGCTACAGCACATCACTGCCGGTTTGGGGAGTGACCCAGCAGTGATGTGCCCCATCACTGTCGGTTTACAAGCAGAACCGGCAGTGATGAGCTCACTGCTATAAAAGTGGCGCGGGTTGAAATTATCCTAATTCATTTCAACCCCGTGCCATCCCCTCCCCCCGCGCCACTGGAGCACCACCCCGCGCCGGAGCACCGCCCCACGCCGGAGCACCACCCCATGTTGAAGCACCGCCCCACGTTGGAGTAGCACCCCACACCAGAGCACATCCCCACACCGAGCACCGCCCCACATCGGACACCGCCCCAAGCCAGAGCACCGCGCCGTCCATGCCAAGCCGGAGCACCGTGCCGTCTGGAGCACCGCGCCGTCCGTCCCACCGCCGAGGCCTTTAGGAGCGCGCAGACAGCTGCTTTCCCACCCCCACAGTGAGTGCGTGGCTCACTGCCCGCTATGTGTATGATGAAATGTCCCACAATTGCTTACTTGAATCAGTTTGATCATGTAGTGTGTGCTGTCATACAGTTTGATCATGCAGCTGTGAATGCTAGAACCTAGGTTTACCACACAGTGTGTGCTATCTGTTTCTGGACGCATTGCTAGTAAGTAGTACATTGTTACTTAGTAGCACGTTGCTCAGCTCTATTCATCAGTATACTGATAAGAATAAAAGCGTAATTTTATTTTTGGTTACTAGGATAAACATAGCAGGGACTCATAATACTTGATAGAAATTGCTCTCTGAACATTAATGGTAGTTTGTTTTTGGAGTACTTGCATTTTCTCTATGAAACAAACTTACGTTTTCTCTGTGAAACCATCTTGTGCATCATTGGAGCTTGGCCGGATACATATGTGAAACCAATGGCTGGCCTCACCTCGTAGCTTGCAATTGCAACTGTGCTCCCATCAGGCGGGTACTCAATGTTTTTGGAACTGTGCCACCGATGCTCATTGTTTTTGGATGTGAGGATGGAGTATATATACTTTAGACCTATAGAACTAATATATGTCCAAACTTGTCATGGAATTCTCCATGCTATCAGCATAAAGATGCATAATTATTAACTTATGCAAGATTACAAGTAATACATAGTTATGTAGCCTTGTGCATTAAACTGGGAATATTTTCCAACAATCCTATCTTATTATGAGTTTTTGCATGTCACTTTCCTGGGATAGTAAGAGATGCATATTTGCCCCTACCAACCATGTAAGTTTTAGATCAAAGTATCACTAATTTGGAAAGATGCTTACCTGCACTGATACTTGTGAAAGAACCTTGTGCCGATGGTTGGGGGATTTATAGTGAATACATCATGTTTGAATGACAACCTAATTTACTTAAATATATAGGCAACCATGGCATGGTATGTAGTGCATGTTGGTCACATGCCTGGGATTTATCGAACCTAGGAAGATTGCTATGCTCAAGTCAATCGCTACCCTGGTAATTTGCATAAAAAATACAACACAGAAGTTGAAGCTTTGAGGGCCTACTATAGTCATCCGGCCTACCTTGCAAACCATGGGCAATCGGCCTACTATGGTCCAATGAATGCAAACCATGGCCATCCGCTGGCACTGGAGATCGAACAGAAGCCACCCGTCGGAGATGTGAATATTAGGAGAATTGCTCCTTGGTCTTGGAAAGATGTCATGCTTTTATTTATGGCTATGGTCATCGCTTTTCTTATTTGGAAGTTGATGTAGGCTTAGTTTCGTAGAAGAGTAGGTGGACTTTGTTGTATGTGGTCAATCAAACAATGAATTTGTTCTAGGTGTTTGACTTTGTTGTATGTGGACTTATTATTAGACTTTGCATTAAACATATATATATATATATATGAACATATGCTATTAGTAGTTGTCCGCGGCCAAAACTAACCACGATCGTGTCACAGCCATGACTCATCATCGCCTGTTACCCCGTCGCCGAAGAACTGATCGGCAACAAGAAGCAGGTGATATCGCTGGGACGGGAGAGCCGCATGATCCGACAAACGGTGACGGTGTCAATCAAGTCGGTGAGAACGAGCAGCCATGGACCCCATCCGGCCTGCTTGATCTGGGTCAAAATGACCGAGATGGCCAGGTAACTTTGTTATCATGTCACTATGTAGCCACACACGCTAATCAATTGAGAGGGTCATAGCTTACTTAGTGTCTCTAGCAGGAGCCTCCACCGCCCGAGGAGCCAGAGGGTTCGGGTAGCAGGAAGGCCAGATCCAAGCGAGGCATGTCAAAGATTCCTGTTGGTAGGAATGCACACTGGCACATTACTGAGTTCGATGAATTCAGGGATCCACTCTCACCACCTATAGCTTTGACCAAATACAAGACTATCCTCGGGTTACTTGTTAGGGACTTCATCCCGATTAAGTACATGAAGTGGATTGGAAAAGATGATGACCGGTGGAGGGTTCCCGAAAGCGAAAAGGATTACATATGGGATGTCAAGATCCTAGAGTATTTCACTTTCTCAGCCGAGTATGACAGGGAGTTAGTCAAGAAAAAAGCAAAAAAATCATGGGGACATGCTTCAAGAATTTCAAGGGGACATTGTACAAGAATTTTGTCCTCCAAAATAAAGAGCCAGATTTCGATGGTGGACAGTTTAGTAAGCAGAAGGACTTTTGGCAGGCTTTCAAGGAATACATGTTATCTGAGGAGTACTTAGAACTAAGTAGGAAGAATAAGGAGAATTCATAGAAAGCGACGAATCCTCATCATCTCGGCTCTCGTGGCTACGCTAAAAAGATGCCAGAATTTGAAGCAGAACTTCAAAAGATGGATTGCCTTGCTAAGGAAGGCGTTCAGGTTGAGACCGCCGATTGGGAGCCCAGATCGGTTATATAGTGTATGGGGAGGAATGTACGGCATGCCGAGGACGGGAGCTTTAGCTCCTCAAATCAACCCATGAGCGAACTCATCCAGAGGATCTCCCAGGTAACTGAGGAGGTGAGGCAAGGGACTCGCACTTCTAATAGGGAGAAAGACGTGCTCACCCAAGCACTCGGAACCAAGGAGCACCCTGGTCGCACTAGAGGAACCGGTGTTGTTCCTTGGAAACTAGCATTCCCCCAAGAATCTAACACTTACCGGAGCCGCTCGAGGGGTAGACAGGAACATGAGGCAGAGTATTTGAGGAGACTAAAAGAGATGGAAGACAGAATGGAAGCACAGATTGAGGCGACCATTGAAGCGCGAGTCGAGCAAATTTTGCTATCCAAGGGGTCAGCAGTACCACAAAACCCTACTCCTACTGCCTTTAGCCCACAATTTAGAGGTCGCAGCAGCTGCGGATCGACCCCGCTTGACGAAGAAGAGGCGAATGTGCCTCATCCGGTGGACGACATCATTGAACCCGTCAATGTCAGGTTGTACATCCGTCAGGAATGGACAAAGGACAAGGTGGCGCTCGGCCTGGCCTGGCCTGTGGGAGATGGGACAATTAATGGCTGCCCAATTCCACTAGGGTACGCTCGCATCACCATTGATAGAATACTTGATAAGAAGTATAACAAGATACCCATTTAGTACCCCGTAGCGGAAGACAGGCCGAAACTTGGTCATAACAAGGGCTCTCAAGTGGCCTGGCACAAGCGCTTCATTAAGCTTGACCACCAATTGTCCTCTAATGATGAGGACAACTGCGAGTCTTCACCCATCCGCGATGATAACTCACCATCTCCCAACAGAGATCACTCCCCTCCTCATCCGGAGCCATCACCTCCGAGAAGACAGAGGTCTCCTTCTATTCCTTCTCGCCCGACTCCATCTTCATCAGCCCTGAGAAAAGAGACTCCTCCTCCTCCTCCTCCTCATCCGACTCCATCTTCATCAGTGCCGGGAAAACAGAATTCTCGTCGTCATCCTCCTCCTCCACCACCTCAGCCCAAAACAAGATCAAGGACATCCTCGCAATCGCAGAAAAGGTCTTGGATTCGGTCGCTAATGCTCCCAAAGTGGACCAACAGAAAAGAAAAAGGCCGTTCAGTGGCAGCGTTACCTCCTTGATGGAAAAAAAATTTACAGCACACGTCTCGAAGGAAGATTGTGTTAGTTTCTTCAATCTCTGTGCCTCACTGCGTTCGTTTATGTTGAAGTCCGAATTCAAAAGGCAAACCCAGAATAAATATGCTACGACAAGAGACGAAGAAATATACAATAAAGATTTAAGGAACATACAGAAGTACATCGAAGACAACCCAGGATTAACCATGGAAGAGGCCGCGACCATCTATTATGATGTACAAGGGACGGCAACACCAACAATGAAGTATGTAAGGGGCAATATTTTGGTTCCCGGACATGAGTATAAAAATATGACAACATATATGTGCCATTTACATGAATATTACATGGCTCAAGCAACAGAGACGGACAGCTTTGGTTTTGAGGTTATTATCCGTTCGCCACATGTTTTCAATTATCCTGAAGAAGAGAAGTTCGATGTCGAGTGGGAGTGCTTATTCCAGCTATACCAGAAACACGATCTCGATGTTCAACTGTTGACACTGTGGACTATGTAAGTACCCTACACACATGATTTTACAATTAACTACTCTCTCGAGACCCAAATTGTTAACTTTTGAGCACTTCCCATGATTTTATGTAGGTGTATTGCAAAATTTTGCATTCTAAAAAGGAAATGGGATTACATAGGCTTCTTGGACCCCATGCGAGTCAATGAGAGGACATGTCTAGGCCTCTATGGATGTGATGTGGAAGACCTGAAACGGAGATTGATTGCTATTTTCGACGAATTCACGATGAAGAAGAAAACCCACATACTTCTAGCTTACAACTACGAGTATGTGTTCTTGGCTTTTAATTTTATGCTTCTTTTTTCATTAAGATTATTCGATAATTAGGATTCTATGATTGCAGCAACCATTTCGTCTTCATTTGTGTTAATCTTGCCAAAAATCTGCTCGAGGTGTGGGACTCGAAGAAAAAACCATTTCATCATCTGGATGCATTGGTGTCAGTGCTGAGTTAGTAAGCGATCCTAATAACATATTATTTTCTAATCACACATACCGCTTTCTAATGTTTCTTCTTTTAATGTTGCTCAGTGTCCGAAGAAGACATATCGGTTGGAATCCGGTCCCATTCAAGGTTGTTGAAATGGAGGGGAAGTACCTATCACAGCCGGCGGGAAACGATGAATGTGGGTTTTATGTAAAAATCGGAAGAAGCCGATAAGTTGGTGTGTATAATACCTATTTCATTTATGTCTGTTAATAATTCAACAAAATGATTTACTGTTCCTCTTTGGATATCATCTTTTTTGAACGACAGCGCAAGAAATTTAATCACGAAAGGCTGCTAGATATGGAGATCGTCGTACTATAATCGGAGCTGGCAAAATTCATCTTAGCCGAGGTATTGGAAAAAGATGGACTATTTTCCATTGCACAATCCGTGAAGTACAAAGACCAGTATGGCCCAGAGCAGCTCGCCAGATTATTGTAAGAAGTCCGAGAAGCATTGCACAATCTGTGAAGTCCGAGAACATTTCTTTTTTATTTTGAGGGATCGAGATCTGGATAAGAACATTTGAATTGTAACCGTAACATTTGTAATGTTTAATATTGATGGACATATCATCTACGTAGCGTATATAAAGCGAAACCCGATTCCACAAAAAAATACAAATTGAAATAAATTATAAACAATAAAATACGAACGGGCCATCACCGCCGGTTAGCAACAAACCGACAGTGTTGGTTTGCTCAACACTGCCGGCTTGAACCATCAACCGACACTGATGGTTACGACAACACTGCCGGTTTGATCCATCAACCGATACTGATGGTTACAACAACACTGCCGGTTTGACCCATGAACCGACAGTGTAGGTTTGGTCAACACTGCCTGATTGAATCATAAATCGACACTGATGGTTACGACAACACTGCCGGTTTGATCCATCAACCGACACTGATGCTTACGACAACACTGCCGGTTTGATCCACAAACCGATAGTGTAGTCTTACACAACACTGCTGGCTTGAGCCAAGAATTGACACTCTTGAAGCAACCGTCACTGTCGGTTGGTACTACAAACCGGCAGTGTTGTTCAACTAGACACTGTCGGGTGGAGCCAGGAACCGACACTGTATCCTATAGATCAGTGTCGGTTTTTAAGGACCGGCAGTGATGTCAACCCCACATCACTGCCGGTATGTCACTGTCGGTTCAAAATCCGGCAGTGAAGTGGGTTTTTAAACAGGCAGTGATGTCCAGATCTGGGGTAGTGAGTTGCAGGCTGTTTTATATTTTACAATTTCGTGTATTTCTCCTGATTTAAAATATATGTACTAGAATGTTTGAACCAAAACTTTTTGATGCTTTGACTATTTATTCTACACAACACCTCCGTTCAAAAATAAAGCCCGTCCTTTACTTTGAGAAATTTCAACAATTAGTCAAAATAGTAGTATGCTCGGTAGATGATATTTTGGAACTAGATATTCATATTTCTAAAGATTCACACTATATTTTGTTTTAATCTATTAAATATATAATCTTTTTTGCAGGAAAAGAAAATTTTCAAAATCAAAATTTTAGGATCTATCCAAAATAAAATAGGACTTTTGCATTCATGAACAAAGATCAAAGTGGTATTGATAGATCCGTCAAAAGTTGTTTTTTTTGTCACTCATAACAAATCGATGTAATTAAAACTGGACTATTAGAGAAACTATTCCGTGAATGCATGCCTTTACTAAAACATTGCTCAAAACTATGTAAACTCACCACAACAGTTTGCATATTTTTAGTAAATGCCGTTCCAATCATTCTCCTAATTACAGTTAGGTTTATGCTTACACACTCAATAATACTTCTTCAGTCTGTCGAATTTTCGTATACTTATTATATTATTCGTTGTTATGGCATGCCTTTGTTCGTTCACAATCTAATTTTCTAAGATAACCCGGGACCGTGAAGGTTTATTTTTTTTTATAGAATACAATACGCTAGCTTGCCTGATTTTTATTCGGCTGCTTTGATAGCTCTGTTAAAAAAAGGCTACTAGTAGTTGCCTTTTGGTCAGTTGCCCTTGTTGCTTTGCTGACAGAACGGTGGACCCTTGTCCCCAGGAGACGTCGCTATCCCAATGTGTTGTCG
The DNA here is from genome assembly GCA_904845875.1 of Miscanthus lutarioriparius. Taxonomy (NCBI): domain Eukaryota; kingdom Viridiplantae; phylum Streptophyta; class Magnoliopsida; order Poales; family Poaceae; genus Miscanthus; species Miscanthus lutarioriparius. The sequence goes on along the minus strand of CAJGYO010000003.1, from coordinate 43,379,546 downwards.
GAACCTCAGCGCTTGGTGGCTGCGGAATTGAATTATTCGTATTTTTGGTGGCTGCCGGTGGCTCAGAGCTCTGGCCCACGCGTAGTAATGAATTCCCGCGACGGAAACACAGCTAGAACGGGGCGCTGGGCATCACTTCTGAATCACTTGTATATATAATTCTCAAAAAGGATCACTTGTACATATATGCGCACGTTTCTTGAAAGGTCAACTTTGACGATGTATGATTATTTTTTCCACTAGAGTGAAATGCGCTGTAGCCTGTAGGTCCCCAACCTATTTCCATATTATATATAATACTATTTCCGTATTATATATAATTATATATCCTCTGGGTTCGTTCATAATCTCTTAAAGCAATCATATGGATTATTTATAAGATGTTTAGTATGTGGAATGAGATAGTCTATCATCATTCTCACTCATTAAATTTTTGTTTGGTTTGCAAAAATAAAATGAGATGATACATCACCGCCTTATTTTTCGTAAACTAATAATTAGTACTAGCATGAGAAATGAAGACATTCAACAAAATTTAACGGATAGACACATGATGCATCATCTCATCTACAATAGATTGATTATCCAAACCTAACACTACATTAACTTTTCAAGTGATCAATTCAAATTGTGAATCAAGTGTTAGAATTTACAAGATCTTAATTAGCCTAGCTCATCATTAGAACACCTAGGCTTAGAGGATCAGAATTACTTACGCATGGGTGTCCTGGGTTACAAGATCGACACCCGGTAGGATAAGTTCTTGGTCACTAATCATTGCAGGATAAGATTAAAAAGAACGAAGGTTGTACAATGTCTGAGAACATGGGCGTTGCAATGGAATACACTCTGAGGGATGCTCTAACGTTCACACTAGGCTTTTAGTGTCAAGTGATATCGGCCGATGCCACCCCTCGTCGCCCATCGCCCCCTATGTCCGAACCGCCTCAATCTTTCACACATGAAAGGAAACAAGTGGAGGTCAATCTTAGCCATGGGGATTATGTCGGTTTGATCCAAGGGTGGAGAGGTGATGTCACGCGGAATTATGGGCCCACCATGGAGCAGCCCCTACTCCACCTTTTCATTAAATAGGACCATCACTCCTAACTTGTAACACATACCACAAGAGAGCAAACTCCACTACACTCTCAAGATGTAGAAGTAGAATAGCTTTGTTGGGAGTTAGGGAGAGCTGAGCCATGCTCAGGTTTCGGAGGAGTCCTCTAAGGTCTGGTATGCTTTTCTATATTTCCTTGGTAAGTCTCAAGTACTAATATATTTATTTATCTTCTCTATTTACTTGAATGCCTTTCATATTTATGTAGTTCATGCCTTAGTTGTTTAGCTAAGTGTGGGTAGTATAGTAAAATCACACCTTAGCTTGGGACCTCCGCTCGTATCAAGTTCTCTAGTTATAGTACTTGACTATAGTAGTAATCAATAGTATAGACGTGGTGTCTAGACTCTTGGTTACCTGAGTTTGTGCCCAATCCCATGGATAGTTATGGTAACCCCAGAGGTGATAGCGCTATTAGGCCTTTGTAATCCACCACGTTCGGATTGGTGATTGTACAACTTTTTGCCACTTCCCCCAACCATGTTTTCTCAACCCCCTCCCCCTCGAGGGTCAGAAAGGTACTATTGCTCCAAAGTGTTATTGTGTGTGATCACAATGTTTTACACATGCTTTAGTTATCCCCTCTGGTTTGTACTAGAATGGAACTATAGTAGTGGAGAAGTGTATAGGAATCTTGTACTCACCCGTTGTCCTCTCAACTTAGCTTGATGGCTCTTCTATCGTACCATGGAATTCTCCTATGTGTGTCATTATCCATAACTCTTATTTATCACATACCTCACTTTAGTCTAGTTGGATTAATTTGTAGAAGAATTCTTGTTAGTATCAATACTCTTGAACCATTGCTTCCCCGAGGATGAATACAATACTCTGGAATACTCCCGAGTGAAATGCTATAACGATATCTACTTGAGCATATGAAATATCAACACTCGAGGGCAAACCCTACATGAGTTCGGCATTGGGCTCGGGCTTTTTTTTAATTTTTTAAATCGATTAACAGAGGCGGGCACCGAGCACCGCCTCTGTTAATCATGATTAATGCATATGCTGGTTCATAGGTATATATACAGCCTGCCCACCTCCCCAAATAATTTTTGACCGCCTCCCAAAATCCGTATTGCAATAATGACCTTCTTAGGAACCTGCTTATGTCCACCAACATCTTTACATCTAGATTCACTATATTTTGGGCACACATACATTGTAGCACAATCCTTCTGAAAACAACACACAATTATTCTGGCACACATAGGTCAATTCATATCTAGGGTCCAATTCACATAGTGTTTCTTTGCATCATCATTTGATTTTGGTAATTTGCACCGAGGGAATGTTGAGGATAGTTGTTTCAATAATCCATTGAATGCCATATTGCTAACTCGATAGTGGGACTTGATATGGAGCAGCCTCACAAGGAACTAGAATCTTGTGTTGCTAGATCCTGATCCAAGTGAACTCTCTTCAAATACTTCAGCACTCTGTTAAACTTAGTCTATTATTTATTCTGCGACTATGTGTAGTTTTGAAAGACCCATTTGAGTTTTGGTAATTGAATGAGAACGTTAGTGGACTAACATGTTTCATGTGAGAAGAAAGGTGTTAGGCTTAGTGTTGACACTTACAATGGCAAATAGAATAAACTACAAGCACACAACTGTCAATGTAGATTTCACCTAGGAGTATTCCAAGGTATCGATTTCAATGAGGAATATGAGTGAAGTTAAACTAAAAAACAAGATCGTACTATGATACAAAGAGGTAACCAATTGGGTAGAGAGGCTACATATGGCTATGATGAAGAATTAAGCAAGGATACTCTTCAGTATTCACTTCGAGACATTGACCTAGCTAGCAGCAGAAAGGGGTGATAAGGGTGCTAAATTGTTCTAACATGGGGCCCTTAATAACTTGCACGAACGAGGTGGAATTAATACAAAGGATAGTTAGGTTTGTCACCACCTGCTACTTACCACAATCTATTCATGGGGCAAGCTGCAATCAAAGGCTGTCTATAGTCTAAGCACCATGCTTACACTAGAGATCACTACTCTAGTCCAGCACTTAAGACTAGAGCACTAAAATAGTTGAGAGATCAACCCATGAATAACAGAAAATAATACTTACTCAAAGCTTACCATAAATACTAAAGAAAACCAAATGGTTACTCGAATGGAGACAACATCTGCAAAGGTACAAGTGGGGAGAGTGCCGACAACCGCGACACTTCCCCGGCTTCTTCTCACTCTCTCCCTATTCTCTAATACTACTAGAGAGGTAGAGCTTTGTTGACGGTCACTAACACCTCATTTTAGACCATCAACTATGCCTAAATTGGTGATATAAATAACATAAACTATAGTCATAGGGCTTATTTCTAACCATTTCCACAAGTTGTGATGATTATGTGAGTGTAGGAGCAAGGAGGCTACATACATGTAAAAACACTTCATCAAATGCTCATTTTGACTGCACCATGTCGAAGAGCTCGCCGAGATACATGAAATTGAGTTTTAATTCACCCAATTCGGAGTCCGGATGACAAAGTTATGCCTTCCGAAAGATCGCAAGACAGGCCAGGCTGGATTTGGGCAAAGGAGGGCGCCGAGCGACTAGGACTGAGGCTAGTCGGCCTGTACTTGGGTTCAATGGCCACCAAACTTGGTCCAGGGCCTCTACACTCACCCAGGAGCCCATGGGAAGCCTTGTTCATCACATTGGATCACATGGGGGTTCGGAAAAGCCCGAACAAAGTGGCCCTATCCAACATAAGCAAAGATGTGTCCATATCTGGAGGAAGGAAATTCCGATTTGCACCAAACTTCGTACCCATGCGTTGGAGGACCGTAGATGAAGTGAACTGACTTAAGATCAATGGCAAAGGGCTCAAAGACACTCCGGGCGGTGGCCCTAGGGCATAGGCCAGCGGCCCATTTTCACCAAGCCGCCTCATCTTTGGACAACATGCACACTTGCACAAGTGGAGCAATGTGGTGTGCCCATTTATAGCAGTTCAAGGTCAGTTGCATCCAAGGGTGGAGAAGGATGATCACGCGGATCGCTGATGTGGTGATGGAGTAGCCCCTACTCCACCTCAAGCTATAAATAGGACCCCTCTCCCTCACTTGTAACACACACCATCTCATTCCATCACTCCAAGTGAGAGTAGTAGCTAGGCGAAGCTCTGTAGCTCTACTACTTAGAAGTAGAAGATAGGGAGAGAGTGAGGAGAAGCTTGGGGAGGAGGCTATCGGCATCCTCTCCACTTGTGCTTCGGCGGATAAAGCTCTTCTTTGAGTGAAGTCCAGCATCTTTTGTGGTTACTCTGCTCTTTTGTATTACTTAAGTATTATTTATGTTATTGTGTTTACTGGTTTCACTGCTTGGTTAGAGTGCTCTGATCTTGTTCCACCGTATGTAGGATTATAGTAGTAAGTTTATAGATTAAGCATGGTGCTTAGGCTATAGCTTACCTGTGTTTACGGCTAGGCCTCCAGATAGATTGTGGTAGGTGGCAGGTGGTGATAGCCCTGTCCATCCTCTGTATTCCACCACGATAGGTCTAGTTATCCCTCCTGGTTGCTAGGTGGGCTATGCCACAAAGTAAACAACCATGATATAGTTTTCCTTAGTCTTGCCTTAGTTCATAGAAATATTCTCTCTACCTATTAGATTTACCCTTGCCCTATCCTTGGACAAACTTAGTTCTTACTCTAGTTCACTTCGCGTTCCACGTGGAAATTCAATACCTTGGAATACTCCCGGGTGAAAGCTACATTGACATCCGTGCGCTAGCGGATTTATCTGTTTGCCATATCTAGTGTCAATAAGCTTCACCTTGGTACTAGAGTGTGGACTCCTCTTAGCTATGATATGAAGTGAAGTGTGCACAAGTGGAGAGGGAGTGAAGATGTGAGCCCTTCAATCCATGTGAAACCATCCTTGGCACCACCAGATCAAACTGCCTCACTAAGCATGCCTAGGATTCCTTAGGATTGTGCTTGTTTGCATGTCACCAAAGTTGAGGTGGTATGGTGGAAATGGGAGGTCGAATGGCCTAGGGTAGGGTGTCGATCAACCCTCCCTCATGCCTAGGCCCTTTTCTCTTTTGCCTGGTGGACCTCCAAGATCTCAGGAGTGTGTCTGGTTGGATTGAGTGAAATCGATAACCGACATGAGAATGGTGGACTCATGGATCCATGTGACACATCATCTGGACCTTTCATCATCAAACGATGTTCGGCCGACGGTGGACAACACTTCAATAGTGGGCCCTACATGTTAGTGTGCTCTAGAATATACTTATTCGACCCAAAGTTAAACAATATGAACATGGGTTATGTTATTTCACATCTTAAAAAGGCACTTTGTTGGCAATGAAAATGGTGTTTAACGACCAGAGGTTGAATTCTCCTTCGAATATCCTCCATTGTTGAATGATGTCTGGTTCTCATTATGTCCACCTTGTTCTTTTGGTCCTTCATCTTTTTTGTTTTCAACCTAGAAGATCTAATGACAAAAGTACCCAAAGAATACAAGGTCTACAAGAATGCTTTTGTCCTCATTTTACAAAGTTATTTTTATTGGTTAAAAACAAAAGGAAGAGATTATGTAAGTTTTTTATGATAAACAAGACAAGAAACAATGTATCTAACTCAAGATAGAATTTAGCAAGGATGGAACATAATAAGCTATGCTTACTGATCTCTCCCACACTTGGATTTCAATGTCACTTAACCTCACAAGCCAAGTGCGAGTGTTGGAGTATATCTTGACATGTATTCCTTTTCCAAAAACATCAAGTTGTTAGAGTTGATGCAAGAATCATGTTTTTGGATATGGTACAACCTTCATTATTTTTAACCTTAATTTGAAATGGTTAGCGTTCAAAGGTACCTGAAGGATACTTCTGCTAAAAAAATCTCTTCCCACATTGCTTTTATTAAGGAGATGACTAAAGGAAATTAAAACCTCTTTTTTTCTTTTTAGAGAAGAAATTGAAAGATTAGTCGTTCCAGGATTTGTTGTTTGAGGGGCTTTGTTGCCACCATAGTAAGCATCTTGTGCGTTGTTACACACCAAAATGTGTTCTTGTGGGGCATGATGACCTCACAACAAAATCTTGGAAGAAGACTAAGCTAAAACAAGTTTATTATGCAAGAGAAACAAAGTGACTTTTCATTTTTCTAACTTAAAACAGAATTGCACATGGAATTTGAGAGCGAGAGAGCTTAGGAGCTAAACACTTGATGAAGTTGTGTATGAGTTGATCCAACTCGTAGAGGTTGGATGTGTCAAGGGATGGAAGGGCTAGTTTGCCCAACCAATATGGGGGGTCAGCCGACCTCCTATTCCCTCCAAAAACCATCAATTTTTTGTGACAAGTTTATTTTAAGATGTAATGTATGGAGGAAAAGGTTATGGTCAAAAATTAAACATGCGAAAAATCAAAATCAAAAGTTGTGTGGAAATCAAATATGGGATACATACCGGTTTACCTGTCGGTGAGGTCTCATTATGTTAAGTCCATTGAGTAGGACTTCTCCATCAATTTCAGCTTGAGTTTGCATTGCCCAATCCTAAAGATGAGGATATGGATGATTGCAGTCTTGTTTCTAAAACACCTTCTTGATTTTCTTTTTGGTTTTTGGTTTGGCGGGTTTGTTTTGCCATGGAGGTGTATCCTTCACCTCCTTCCTCTTGGTAATGTTCTATGTTGGGACAAGCATCCTGAACAGGGTCAAGAGTAGAAGGCTCCTTGGTGAAGGCCGGTGGGAGAAGGTCTCCCGATGATGACTGCAGGAGAAGGTCTCCCGATGAAGGCCAGCGGGAGAAGGTCACCCGGTGAAGGTCGGCGGGAGAAGGTCTCCTGCTGAAGGCCAATGAGAGAAGGTCTCCCAGTGAAGGCTCCACAATGAAGGTCTGGTGTGGAGTTTCTATGGAGATCTAGGCCTTGCGACAAAGGCTCCAACATGTGAGAGGGGAGAGTGAGGCGGCGGCTAGGGTTTGCGAAAAATGAGTGGGAGAGGAGAGAGCGCCCTTGCCCTCATGCTCTTGGCATTAAATAGGCAATGACAATTTACATACGACCCCTTGGTGGGGGAGAATTTCACAAGCTACTACACTAAATCCTATTGGGCCTCTTCAAGGGGGAGTTGGCTCATATTCCATATGGGCTCCCCCAATAGTAGCCCCTTGAAAGCTCTAGTTTGGTTTTGGTGAACTGATGAAACCCTAAGTGCTAACCTAGTTTATCAAAGTGATCATGAGATAGGCAGCACTATTCCAAGCGGTGGAGCAATGGTGAAGATCATGATGATGGTGTGATGACCATGGTAATCAAGTGCTCGGTTTGGAAAAGAAGAAAGAGAAAAAACAAAAAAGCTCAAGGCAAAGTTAAAACTTGATAGGAACTTTTTAGTTTAGTGATCAAGACACTTAGCGAGTGTGATCACATTTAGGATCGATAGTCGTACTATTAAGAGAGGTGAAACTCGTATTGAAATGCGGCTATCAAAGTGCCACTAGATGCTCTAACTCATTGCATATGTATTTAGGATATAGTGGAGAGCTAACACCCTTGAAAATGTTTGTGAAAATATGCTAACACACGTGCACAAGGTGATACACTTAGTGGTTGGCACATTTGATTAAGGGTGGCGAAGTTGGTGAAGTCGAGGAGCTCACTAGAGCTGACCGGACGCAGGATCAGATGCTGGACCTGCGCGTCCGGTCAGTGGTGGCTCAGTGGTGCTGCTCTCAGCCTGTGATGGACTCAGGCAAGGGCAAGTGATCAGATGCAATGGTGGTGAGTCCGGTTGCCTATGACGTATGCTGACGCAAGCAAGGAGAAGGGCCAGGGAGGATCGGACACGCTAGCGCGTTCGGTCACTCGTGAATGGACGCGTCTAGTCATGAAAAACCCTCTCTAGTGCCTTACTAGAGTTGATCTGACGCGGTGTTGGCATGGTGTCAGGTTGAGCACGGTGCGACCAGTCATGGCTGGGTGGCTGCATAGGCGTGCATGAGCGGACGCGGCTTCGGCGCGTCAAGTCATGTTGCTGGTGCGTCCGGTCATCGTTTTGACAGTTGAGGCATAGGTCTTGACCATTAGAGATCCACTGATGAGGTTTAAAGGAGGCAAAACGTGGCAGCGGATGCGTGATCAGACGCTGGGCATCTGCGTCTGGTCGTATCGAATGGCGTGTCCGGTCAGCCCGTAGCAGAAGGGTTTTGAGCCCAATGGCTATGTGGTCGGTTGGGGCTCTATATAAATGTGTTGGCCGGCTCTTGCTCACTCTCTTGGCCATTTGCATTAACATACAACCTTGTGAGCTTAGCCAAAGCCCTCCCACTTATCTCCATCATTGATTCATCATCTTTGTGAGATTAGGAGAGAATCCAAGTCATTGCTTGAGTGATTGCATCTAGAGGCACTTGGTGTTCGTGTTTCGCCATGGGATTCGCTTGTTACTCTTGGTAGTTGCCACCACCTAGACGGCTTGGAGCAGCGAGGATCGTCGAGCAGAGTAAGTTGCTTGTCTCCGGCTCCGATCGTGGTGATTGTGAGGGGTTCTTGACCTTTCCCCAGCGGAGAACCAAAAGGTACTCTAGTGGATTGCTCATAGCTTGTGTGATCCTCATCTTGTGTTGGTTGTGCGGCACCCTATTGAGAGTTTGGCGTGTGATGCCTATTAGTGCGTGAACCACCAAGTGAGTGAATCGCCAGAACAAGGAATAGCTTGCCGGCAAGCAAGTGAACCTCGGTAAAAAATCATTGTGCCATCATTTGATTCTGAGGTGATTGGTCTTCATTGGCATCCATTCTTTGTGATTGATTGGCTCCATTAGTGATTGGCTCATTCCCCTACACGGCGGTATAACACTCCATCCTTCCCGTGTATTTAGCTTTCTTAGTGTAGCTTGGCCCTTTAGTATAACTAGTTTTGAGGGCAAGCAAGTGTCGATCTAGTTTGGTTAGTGAGGCTCTTTAGTTAGTCTTTTAGAGCTCACTAACTTTGAGTAGTGACTTAGCCTTGTATGCCTAGAGACAATAGCAACTAGAATTGTTGTAGGTGGCTTGCATTTTTAGTAGGCTAGTGCAACATTTGATTCGCCTCATATTTGTCTAACCGGTTTGCTAAGTGTTGTTGTAGAAATTTTTAATAGGTTATTCACCCCCCTCTAGCCATTAGGACCTTTCAAGTGGTATAGGAGCCGCGGTCACCGTGATTTGAGGCTTAACAACCTTCGATGTCAAAATGGCTCAAATCAACAACATTAAGAAGCCACCCCAATTTGATGGCACAAATTATCCATATTGGAAGTCTAAGATGACCACACACATCAAATCAATCAATAGAAAGGTGTGTAAGGTGGTGGAGACCAAAATTAAGATAGCCGATCCGGAGAATCCCACCGTGGCCAAAGAAGTGCTTCTCCAAAACAATGACATTGCTCTTAGTGCCATTCATGATGCTATTGATGAGAGAACATTTGAGAAAATCAAGAACATTGAGATGGCTCATGAGGATTGGAAGAAGTTGGAAGAATCATTTGAGGGTACCAAGACAATAAAGGGTGCAAAGGCATACATTCTCAAGGAGAAGTTTGCTAGCTTCAAGATGAAGGAAGATGAGAGTGTGTCGGACATGTTCCATCGGATGGAAGTGCTTGTCAATGATCTCAAAGCACTTGGTGAGAAAGTGGAGCACAAGGACTTCTCTCATAAGTTCTTGAGATGCTTACCCGCAAGATTTGGCATGTTGGTCACCTTGCTAGTGAGGACCGGTTTGGACACAATGACACCAAACCAAATCTTGGGAGATATCATGACCGATGATGCATATAGAGATGATGATGATAAAGAAAAAAGAAGGAGAAGAAAGATGAGAAGAAGGATGATAAGAAGAAGAGTGTAGCATTTAAAGCCACATCATCCAAGGGAAAGGCCAAGCAAGACACATCAAGTGAAGTTGAAGGCTCATTCTCTTGGGATGATGATGATGATGAGAAGATGACTCTCTTTGTGAAGAGATTTGGCAAGTTCATGGTGAAGAAGGGCTATCGTGCTAGAAGAAAGAAGTCTTCATCCAAGACCAAGGATGAGTCAAGAAGGTGGTTCAAGTGTGGAAGCAAGGATCATCTTATTGCTCAAAGCCCATACAATAGCGACAATGATGATAATGACATGAAGAGCAAGAAGAAGGACAAGAAGGAAAAGAAGGAGAAGAAGGACAAGATGACCTTCAAGAAGAAGAAGAAGGGTGGTTCATATGTGGTCACTTGGGATAGTGATTGTTGATATATTTAACACACACAGATAAATCTAAAAGTGCACGAACATCGCTGTAGCTTTTACCTGGAAGTATTCCAAGTATCATATCCATAGGGAAACATGTGAGGTTAACTACAGTCCATCTTAACCCAGAGTAGCAACAAACTTAAAAAAGTCGGGAGTGTAGAGGAGATCGCTAAGGTCTTCTAATTCTAATCTCGATAAGCTATGTCTTCTATTGTTCAACTAGGGATATTACTAAGGAAAACACAGGCAGAGTATGTTTCCTATAGTAACTTAAATCCTGCTAGGCCTACAAACGGGAGGTGGACTACAGAGGATTCAACGAGGCTATAAGTGTCACCCTCATGAGCTACCACCAATCTAGAATATAGGGTACATCCATGAGTTACCCGAGTCTAAGCACCACGCTTACACTATGAATAATACTTTAACCTAAGGCCAATAGATTAAAGCACTCAAAAGAGACTCGCAAACCAGAAGAACAATATAAACACGTTACTTACTTAAATCAGAAGTTGATTACTAGAGAAATCTTAGACATAGGTTGACTTCCGCCAAGGTACAAGCCATAGAGAGAGCACCGACAGGCCGACACCTCCTCCAAACTCTTCCCTCACTCTCCATCTCTCTATTTCTAAAGACTAGATCCTATGGAGGACAAATCTTCTCTTGATAGCTAGCTCTGATCCTCATGAGGAGAATATAAATTAGGGTTTTAGGATCTCTCTAGATCTTTGAGGATCTAATGAGGGAGGGGGTAGGGGCTAGTATATATAGCCCTGAGGGTCCAACGTGAGCCCTTGGATCAAACTGACATTAAGCAACAGCGTAGATCTAATCGTTAAGCTGGTGGAAGAGTCCACGTCGAAGGGGAGAGCAATTGGGCTCTATAGCAGGTTGGGCGGCCTCCCTAATGGGTCGGCTGGCCCACTATTATGGACTTTTGGCCCAAGCTTCGGTGTGGTGTCTTCTAGATCCTTCCCATGTCGGTGTCATGGCGGAATTCTGTAATTTTCTTTGACGATTAGGTCCCCTTTGGCGGTTTTCTGGATAAACCCTGCTCAAAACACAGATTCACCAAAACTCATGGAATTTATTAGTTTAAACCCCTAAACCTTCATTGGTGATTGTATTTATGCCCTTATACATGTTTAATTGATGGTTTATATTGGTTGTTAACTACCGTCAACAATTCTCCCAAGCTTAACCTTTGCTAGTCCCTTAGCAAAGCTAAACTCAGCAATGGATCAAGAGTTGCTACTATGCTTTCACACCTCAAAAGTACATAGGTGTTCAATAAAAAATTCTCCTCCAAATTAGTATAAACTGACCAGACTTTCAAACTTACCCATATTACCTTCAACCATGGGGCTTCTTAGCATTCACTTGGGTCTTGAGTAATTGAAAGACAGAACAATCAAGTCAAGCACTATGTCTCAAGTTCTTTGTTCCAGAGTTTTTTATAGGTTTTCAAAATAAAACTCAGAGATTCCATTGTATAACACTCTCAAGTCTCTCCAAATATGTGATATTTGTGGATCCTCTCCAAGGCAATAAAGATGTTATGCCTTTTTCTCTTCCTACCACTAAGGTTTATGTGGAGATCATAGGTAGGGAGAAAGCTAGAGCATACTTGCAAATGCATATATTGTAAAGTCAAAAAATGGATCCAAAGAGAGTTAAGTCATACAATCAAATCAAGATGTGCATGTGTGTGGAATATATGGTGGCTAACCTAATTCTACTATGCTCCTTGAAAACATATCTCTCTTTTGAAACTTGAAAACAACTTTGCAAGAAAATAGGGGCTATCTTATTCATCTAACCCTTTTTTCTAGGCGAGCATCTGAGTACCCATTGTTTTAAATATCTCGGACACTTGTCCATTTTTTCTCAACTCTTTTTTTTCTTTTTTTTATGAATAACTTTTGCATAGCCCCCTGTCTCTTTTCTGCAACAAAACTTTAAGAGAGATATCAACAAGAACTTGGAGCATTTATTTGGTGGATATCCTATAGGTCATATTTTTGTGTTCACCCCCAGTATAGGAGTAAAACATTTTTGGGTGGATCTAAATGGAATGATATGTTGTTGCGCCTACCCTAGTGTAACAGTAGTGCATATTTGGGTGGTGTGTATGTGATCTTGATTTTAAGAGCATGACAAACCTCTCATAAGGGTCAACAAAGCTTGACTAAACTCAATGTTAAGCAAGCAGCATATATGTAGAAGTTTTACTAGCCTAAATAACATGTATGGCTCTAGTGGAAATTCAAGCTTTGTCATACAGGAACTCATCATATAGCATTTTTATGTTCTTCAAAAAGTAAATCTTTAGAACTTTAGTGTCACTAGGAACAAGATAAACAGCAGCTCAGACCTTCTCATATCATATCCGTCAATTACCTAGACTTAGATCAAGCATTCACTACCCACGAGTTTCAAGTTCAGAGTAAATCTTTATATTAAATTAGTTGTATCCAAAATTCGGGAATATTCGAGACTGAAAACTAGGTACTTGAAAGGAATTACAACAGAGCAACTTTTCATCATTTCCATTTAAGAGATTTTTTTAGTCGTCTTTATTTTATTCAGTTCTTAAAAACAGAAAACTAGACATATATTTTTTATTTTGTTTTTATGATTTAAAATCACACCTTACTATATATATATATATATAGCTAAGATAATTTTTTATATTGTTTTAGTTTGTTATGCATCTTTTTATGACTTTAGCAAATATGAAGCAAACTTAAAAATAGTAGAACCAAACAGAGAAAAAATACTTAGGTAGGTACATGGAGGATGCTCCTCCCCCAAGCTGGATGTTGTCATGATCTTTCTTATCCGTCCAGAAGTTGTGTTCCTCACGTAGCGGGTGTAGTAGCAGTTTGAAAGAATGTACATCGGATGGATGGCGTTACTCTTGATCATCCTATAAAATACTCCAACAAGAACACCAAACTTGGTGGCACATATTAGATAAGGGGTTAGCGGTCCGCCATTCGGAGATTTGTTGTCCTTGGAGGTTTAAAAGATTTCCTAATTTACCAAGTTCTAACAGGATGTCTATTTAATATTTTTAGATTCTCTTATTTATATAACGTAGAAAGAAATGTGTATGTATGGTATTTTTATATTTTTATGCCACCACAATAAATATTCCTACGGGCTTTTACACACCATATATTTATTCACATGGGGCTTTAGGTTTTAATGATGCAATGATGTAATGCAGTAAAATAAATATGCTAAAAGTGAAAATAATTCATGCAATGCTAAAAAGTAAATATGAATAACTACCGATGTTACCTCACGGCTAGGGTTCAGATTCTTAAGTCCTCTGGGCAGGACTTGGCTGGAGAAGAATCCTTTACCTTTCAGGTGCATCATCCGGTCTCAGCGATGGAGACCTAAGTGGCTGCATATCATATGATAGTGTCTCTAATGATGATATTACCTTCTTCCGTCAAACCCGTCTTGGTTTTAATTTTTGATTTTTGGCTTAGTAGGTTAAGAACCTTCACTTGTAGAAATTGAAGAATTAATGACTCTCCCACACTCTGCTTGAAGTGTGTCCTGATCATACAGACAACGTAGAGACCAAGTGCATGGGCTCCGTTGGTGAGAAAACACCAACAGAACCAAAACTTCATTTATTCTTCTCTAGCCTTAAGCACACTTAACAAGATGAAGTTGATGTTGTGTGCTTTGTTCAATTATAATATGGGTGATAAGATCAGAAGATTGAGCATGCATGTAGTATTTAAGTTCATTTGGCTAAAAGGGTTGAGTTGCTTAACCCATCGAAGGATTGTCTATCTTTACATAATGTATCAAACTTTGCATGATTATGACTATCATCTTCCAGAGATAGGGTGTGCAATATTTTATCTCATTTGGTTAAGACCAAGATCAAGAAAGTGGTGCTAGGAATAAGCTTAAAGAACTAAATGTGTTGAGTTAATCAGGTTGGATCAAATAAGTTATAAGTCGAACATGTTTGTTTCTTATTTATGTGCCTACCAAAATCATGGAAAAGCTTTTTAAATAATGACAATTTACCTTAGGATGTTACCTTTGTCATTGGAGCGTAATAACACCATGTGACGAAGGGTAGATGACTCGTGATGGTCCTTCCCTTTTTCTTGAAGTTTTCCTTGTTTGGTTAGCCTCACAGTACGAGTTGTTCATGAGCTTCTTATTTCCTAGATCACACCTTTTCTTTCTCATTCTTTTGCCATGCCATCTTTCTGCTCTTCAATCTTTTGTCACCTTTTTAGACCTTCTGCCTTACTCATTGTTTTATGCTTGCAAAGGATTAATGGACAACACATACTCGAAGGAATATACAATTTTGAAATATGGGTTGTTTGTCTAGAATTTTGTAATTTTCCTCTATGCTAATGAAAACACAGTGTTAGAATTATTTTAGCATAGTTTTTGTTTATCATGTTCTATACAGACATGGCTCAAGGCAAAGGTAACTTGCAGCAGAAGACAAAGTGAATGATCTTTGATACTTACAATTCGTCCATCCATGATGAATGAGTTGTGTCTTCTTTGCACAAAGTTTCATCATGTGCCTTGCTTCATCTTCAATTTGAATTCATCTCGTGACTTAGCCAAATTGAGTTAGGAATTTCCTATAGAGGTTAGTCCAACAAAATATCCGTGTCTACTAAAGTATACTATCGGCTCAAAAATCAACCTAGACACCACGTCTAATTTGATTTAGGAAGGTATTTTAATCTAAGCACCACGCTTAATTTAAAAAGCCTTTGAAAGTAAGATCAACACACCTCTTGGTTCAAGAATCAAACTAGACACCTTGCCTACTTTAATTTAGGAAAATAGTTTAAACTCAGCACCATGCCTAATTTAAAAGGTGTATGAAAATACTTCAAAACCTACGCATACTATAGTAAACAAAGGTAGCATGAAAGCATTATAGAGATTTACCCAAATGGAGATGAAAGAGCATGATTGTTACTTAGCAAATTGAGTATGATTTAAAGGTAGAGACAACCAAGGTGGATTAGCAACATAGCATAAGATTTTTCAAAGAAGTCCATCCCCCATGCTTGAATTTTGCAAGGCAAAATCAAGTTTGGATGGATCTGATTCAATGTTGCATGGTGATTGGTTGGACAAACCTTGAGTCATCATTCTTCATCCTTTTTGCTACAAACCCTGAATGGTTAGTGATAAAAATACCCGAAGGAATATTTTCACAATTATATTTCTATACTCATTTCACAAGGGCATCACAATAGAAGGTGAAAACTCATATTATCTCCCAAAAGTGCTTGTTTTAGGACAGAAGCTTGTCCTTGGGAAACCTTTGAATTGCATCTCTAATTGGTGAAGTGGGTTTCCCTCTAACACCAACCTTTGGGTGCCTATCTCAAGATTCACACAACAAGATCTACAATATTTATGACAAACATATGCATCTACAACCACCCTTTCAAAGTCTTTATAAACAGGGAGTATAAGAGGATTGAAGATCTCGTGTGTGGCCATGTTAGAGAGACCGATTGATTCAGGAGATCTCTCATGTGAACATGGAATTGATGAGGTGCTCATGAAATGACTTCCATGTTTGCTGATGTCATCTTCCTTTTCAATCTCCAAGGGTGTTTCTTCATGAATGTCTATAGGCGGAAACATTGTCTCCATCATTCCATGCCTATGACATTCATTGGACATTTTATTGTCCAAGATTTCCCTTGGATTGGTAACTCTCGGGTTGATCTTGTCTAAAACCTCATGTATCCATTCAGTGGCAACGACACATAAGTTCTTAATATCCTCCAGCCATTGTTGTTGCTCTTCTTGGTCTTCCTTGTGGCCTTCATGACTCCTATGCTTTGGGTGTCTTAGTCAATTTCTAGGGTCATCATGATACTAAGGAGAAAGAGCATAAGAGGGTTCATCGGGGTTAAGGATGGGTTGAGAGATGGGTTCAGATAAGACATCTAATGTGGGCATAGAAGGGGAGAAGATAGGATTGGCTTCTAAATAGCTTGGCTCTCCTTCTATGGCATCACTAGACATGCCATCCTTGAATTCTTCCCAATGTCCTATATGGAAATAAGGACGCTTCCTAAGAGATATCTTCTTGAGAGAATTTGAATTATATTCACTCGAAGGTCTCATATGAAGATGAGAATTTAATGTTCTCCCAAAATTAGCACCAAAAAGGTCATCCTTAATTTCAATAGGGATTTCCAAAGGTGTAATTCCTTCTTCTCTTGGGGTATTTTGGGGTATTGATAGTTTAGGATTGACAGCTAAATCTTGAGATTGGAGTGGTTGTGATTTGGCTATCAAAACTTCCTCTTCTTGTTCGGGAGGTGATTCCTTCTCTTCCTCGAGGAGTTCATTATGAATGCTAGTGCAGGGAGTGATTCCACTAATTCTATTAAGCATAGCCCTTGCTTCACTAGTAGACAAATGAAGAAAAACACCTCTAGAGGCTGCATCAAGGGTTCCATGGAATCCTTGCTAATACCCATGTAAAAATGTTGAAGAAGTACAGGGTCTTGAATGGCAAGGTCTCGGACAGTGATGATGAGTTCATTCAAACGATCCCACGATGTACCAAGAGATTTTTCTTCTAGTTGTCTAAAATTTAGAACCTCTTTCCGAAGGCTAACCACTTTAGAGATGGGAAAGAAACGTAAACAAAATTTAGAGCATAACGTTTCCCAATCTCCTTGCATACTTCCTACGATTTGACTATACAATTGTTTAGCTCTTCCCATCAAGGAGAATGGAAACAACTTCCATTTTAAGGTCTTGTCAGACATGCCAGCGATACGCAAGCATGCACATGTCTACTCAAACTCTTGTAAGTGTGAGTATGGGTTTTCATCGCCTTCTCCCGAGAAGGATTGATCCTGAATCAATTTTATTAAACACGGGCGCAGCTCATAGCCAAGTGTTCGGATAGGCTCTATAGATTTAGGTGGGTTTAGTGTATTGATAGATAGGAGTGGAATTCATAATGGAAAAGAAAAAAAAATGAACAAATAAAAAGATAAAAGAGTATGATATAAGGTTAAGCTAGGTTCGAAGTTAACTCAGCAACTGTTTCCTCGACAACAATGCCAGAAAGCTTGTTGGTATATTTAACGCACACAAATAAATCCGCAAGCACATAGATACCAATGTAGCTTTCACCTAGAAGTATTCCAAGTATCATATCCAAAGGGAAACGTGTGAGGTTAACTATGGTCCATCTTAACCCGGAGTAGCAACAAGACTTAAAAAAGTCGGGAGTGTAGAGGAGATCGCTAAGGTCTTCTAATTCTAATCTTGATAAGCTATGTCTTCTATTGTTCAACTGGGATATTACTAAGGAAAACACATGTAGAGTATGTTTCCTATAGTAACTTAAATCCTGCTAGGCCTACAAATGGGAGATGGACTACAGAGGATTCAACGAGGCTGTCAGAGTCACCCTCGTGAGCTACCACCGATCCAGAATATAGGGTACATCCATGAGTTACCTGAGTCTAAGCACGACGCTAACACTACGAATAATACTTTAACCTAAGGCCAATAGATTAAAGCACTCAAAAGAGACTCACAAACCAAAAGAACAATATAAACACGCTACTTACTTAAATCAGAAGTTGATTACTAGAGAAATCTCAGACGTAGCTTGACTTTCACCAAGGTACAAGCCATAGAGAGAGCACCGACAGGCTGGCACCTCCTCCAAACTCTTCCCTCACTCTCCATCTCTCTATTTCTAAAGAATAGATCCTATGGAGGACTAATCTTCTCTTGATAGCTAGCTCTGATCCTCATGAGGAGAATATAAATTAGGGTTTTAGGATCTCTCTAGATCTCTGAGGATCTGATGAGGAGGGGGGGGGGGGGCTGGTATATATAGCCCTAAGGGTCCAACGTGAGCCCCTAGATCAAACCGACATTACACAACAGCGTAGATATAATCCTTAAGGCGGTGGAAGAGTCCACGTCGAAGGGGAGAGCAATTGGGCTCTGTAGCAGGCTAGGCGGCCTCCCTAATGGGCTGGCCAGCCCACTATTGTGGCCTTTTGGCCCAAGCTTCAGTGTGGTGTCTTCTAGGTCCTTTCCACATCGGTGACGTGGTGGAATTTCATAATTTTCTTTGACGATTAGGTCCTCCTTGGTGATTTTTTGGATAAACCCTGCTGAAAACACAGATTCACGAAAACTCATGAAATTTATTAGTTTAAAACCCTAAACCTTCATTGGTAATTGTATTTATGCCCTTATACATGTTTAATTGATGGTTTATATTGGTTGTTAACTACCGTCAATGGTGATGCTTCCTCAAGTGATGATGATGATAGTGATGATGACAAGACCACCAAGAAGAAGGCTCTTGCAAGCATTGTTATCAATGAGAAGCCTTCTCTCTTCGACACTTCATCATGCTTCATGGCTAATGCCACTAAGGTATAAACTTTTGATGATGGATGTGATGAGGAACATGATAATGAAAATGAAAGTGAAAGTAATGATGATGAACCAACTAAAGATGAACTAATTGACATGTTAGATGATACTAAGGAGCATTTTAACATTAAGAGAAGGGAATGCAAAGACTTGCGTAAGGAACTAAAAGCCCTTAAGCAAGCATTTGATGAGCTCAATGTATCTCATGAGAGGCTAGAGGAAGCCCATGAGAAGCTTGGCAAGGCTCACAAGAAGCTTGAGAAAGCTCATTCCTCTCTACTTAATGAGCAAAGTGTGAAAGAGCATATTAAAACATGTGATGTAGGCTTAACTTGTGATATAATTGATGAATCATTCTATAATGCTATCATTGTTGCTCCCACTAACCCTTCTTGTAGCACATCTACTTCTACCTCATCTAGTAGTAATGGTTTCACTTGTGATGCATCACTAATGGTTGAGAATGAGACACTCAAGAAGGAGGTCAATGAGCTCACTCACACCTTGGCTAAGGCCTATGGCGGTGAGGACCACTTTCTTATATGCTTGGGTATCTAAAGAGCTTCTCTACAAAGAGGGATTGGGCTATACCCCCAAGAAAGGCAAGGCGGCCTTTGCTCCTCACAAGACTAGTTTTGTGAAGAACAATATTCGGTTTTACAGTAGTTGCAAGCAAGTTCGTCTTGCAGAGCAAAAGTGCATGAAAAATAAGTCTCAAGCCAATATATCCTCAACTAAGCTTGATTCTTTCTATGTGCTTACTAAGGGTACTAATGGTGTGAAGGCTAAGTTCATTGGTGCACCATGGATGGGCTCAAAGAAGAAAGCCATTTGCGTGCCAAAGAGCTTAGTAACTAACATTCAAGGACCCAAGCAAGTTTGGGTACCTAAAAAGAATTGATCTTCTTTTGTAGGTCAATTATAAAGCTAGAGGAAGGCATTGGGTTCTTGATAGTGAGTGCACTCAACACATGACTGGTGATGCAAGAATGTTCAACTCAATCAATACCAATGGCAATGATGGTTATGATAGTATCACATTTGGTGACAATGGCAAAGGCAAGGTCAAAGGGCTTGGTAAGATTGCAATATCCAATGACATGAGCATTTCCAATGTGTTGCTAGTTGAGAGCTTGAACTTCAATTTGCTATCCGTGGCTCAATTGTGTGATCTTGGATTCAAATGCATATTTAGGGTAGATGATGTAGAGATCATAAGTGTAGATGGCTCTAATTTGATCTTCAAAGGCTTTAGATATGAGAATCTATACTTGGTTGATTTAATGCTAGTGAAGCTCAATTGTCAACATGCTTGTTCACTAAGTCTGATATGGGTTGGTTATGGTATAGAAGGCTTGGTCATGTTGGAATGAAACAATTGAATAGATTGGTTAAGCATGACTTGGTTAGAGGCTTGAAAGATGTTGTGTTTAAGAAGGATAAACTTTGTAGCTCTTGTCAAGCCGACAAACAAGTTGGAAACACCCATCCTAAGAAAAGCATGATGAGCACTAGTAAAGCATTTGAGTTGTTGCACATGGATTTGTTTGGGCCAACATAATACACTAGCATCAGTGGAAACAAATATGGCTTTGTGATAGTGGATGACTACACTAGATATACATGGGCATTCTTTCTAGTGGACAAGAGTGATGTGTTTGCAACATTTAAATCATTTGTAAAGGGCATTCACAAAGAGTTTGAAACAACCATCAAGAGAGTGAGAAGTGACAATGGTAGTGAGTTTAAGAACACAAGAATTGATGAGTTGTGGGATGATTTTGGAATTAGACATCAATTCTCGGTCAAGTACACTCCACAATCAAACGGCCTTGTTGAGAGGAAGAATAGAATACTCATTGATATGACAAGGTCTATGCTTAGTGAGTATAATGTGAGTCAATCCTTTTGGGCCAAAGCTATCAACATGGCTTGCTATTGTAGCAATCGCTTATATTGTCACCCATTGAAAGAGAAAACACCATATGAGCTCTTGAATGGTAGAAAGCCCAACATTGCATATTTTTTGGTCTTTAGTTGTAAATGCTATATCTTGAAGAAATGCCCTAGATTGGGAAAGTTTGACAAGAAGTGTGATGAAGGATTCCTACTTGGCTACTCCACTACAAGCAAAGCGTATAGAGTTTGGAATTTGGCAAGTGGTACTCTTGAGAAAGTTCATGATGTGGAATTTGATGAAACCAAGGGTTCCCAAGACAAGAATGAGAACTTGAAAGATGTTAGAGGCATTCAACTTTCAAATGCCGTGAAGAACATGGATGTTGGTGATTTGAGGCCTATGCAAGTGATTGATGAAGAAGATGATCAAGTGCAAGTGCTCTCTAACTCAAATGTGCAAGATGATACTAATCAAGCTAGTTACAGGTGGCTCTCATGACAATGTGCAAGATCAAGTGGCTAGTACATCATCCCAATCCAATGATCAAGCAAGTGCAAGCAATGTTCCTATTCTCCAACCAACCAATATTGCAAGAGATCATCCATTGGCCACAATAATTGGAGATATTTCTAGAGGTGTGCAAACTAGATCAAGATTGGCTTCTTTTTATGAGCATTTCTCATTTGTGTCATTCATTGAACCAAAGAAGATAGATAAAGCATTGAAGGATGTTGATTGGGTGAATACTATGCATGAAGAATTGAACAACTTCACAAGAAATCAAGTATGGGAACTAGTTGAGAAACCAAAGAACCATAATGTGATTGGAACCAAATGGGTCTATAGAAACAACAAGATCAAGATGGGATAGTAGTAAAGAACCAATTAAGATTGGTAGCACAAGGCTATACACAAGTTGAAGGTCTTGACTTTGAAGAAACATATGCCTCGGTTGCTAGATTGGAAGCAATTAGAATCTTGCTAGCCTATGCTTGTGCCCACAATATCAAGCTCTATCAAATGGATGTCAAGAGTGCATTTCTCAATGGCTACATCAATGAAGAAGTATATGTTGAGCAACCTCCTGGTTTTGAAGATGACAAGAAGCCCGACCATGTGTACAAGTTGAAGAAGGCATTGTATGGCTTGAAGCAAGCACCTAGAGCATCGTATGAGAGGTTGAGGGACTTCCTACGATCAAAAGGGTTCATGATGGACAAGGTTGACACCACTTTTTTCACCAAGAAGATTGGCAAAGACTTGTTTGTGTTGCAAATATATGTTGATGATATCATATTTGGATCAATCAATCAAGACTTTTGTGAAGAGTTTGAGAAGATGATGGCTAATGAGTTTGTGATGTCCATGATTGGAGAGTTGAGTTACTTCCTTGGTCTTCAAATCAAACAATTGAAGAATGGTATATTTGTGAGTCAAGACAAGTATATCAAAGACATGCTCAAGAAGTTTGGCATGAATGAAAGCAAAGCCATTAGTACACCAATGGCAACAAATGGCAATTTGGATAATGATGCAAGTGGCAACATGGTGGATCAAAAGTTGTATCGGTCTATGATTGGAAGCCTACTCTATGTGACTACATCAAGGCCGAATGTTATGTTTAGTGTGTGCATGTGTGCAAGATTTCAAGCCTCACCAAGAGAAAGTCATTTGAAGGCTACAAAGCGAATATTGAGGTACTTGAAGCATACATAAAATGTTGGTTTGTGGTATCCCAAAGGAGCAAAGTTTGAGCTAGTTGGTTACTCCAACTTGGATTATGCGGGATGCAAGGTTGAAAGGAAGAGCACCTCTGGCACATGTCAATTGTTGGGAAGATCACTTGTTTCATCGTCATCAAAGAAGCAAAATAGTGTTGCATTATCAACCACCGAAGCCAAATACATATCCATCGATAGTTGTTGTGCACAAATTCTTTGGATGAAGGCCACCTTGAATGACTTTGGAATCAAGTTCAAGAAAGTGACATTGCTATGTGACAATGAGGGGGCAATCAAACTAACCAATAATCTGGTTCAACATGCTAGAACAAAGCACATTGATGTCCGCCACCATTTCATTAGAGATCATCAACAAAAAAAGGACATTTGCATTGAGAGTGTGGGCACTGAAGATCAACTTACCGATATATTCACCAAGCCATTAGATGAGAAGAGGTTTTGCAAGCTAAAAAATGAGTTAAACATATTGGATTTTCCAAATATGTGTTGATGCACCTCCCACTTATATGACATGCCTCTCCTTCGAGCAGCCAAGGTAAAAGTTGATTGGCATGGCATACATTCTTTGTTAAGGACTTGTTTAGTGCATCTAGTCATTCCTCACATGTCTTAGGCTCATTTATGAAAAATAAATGAATTTGATGCTTGTATGATACCACTATTGCTTCTATGCTTGACTTGATATAGTGGTAGCATATGACATGTTTCTGGGCTTGTGAACCTAATGTTTAATCTAGAAAATGAGCTATAAGTGTTTAACTCAACATGGTACAAGATAACCCTTAAAATGAGGTGTGAAGAAGCTTGTCCTTGATCAAACCGAGTTAAATATCTTTGGTAAGTGTTCTAGATTGGACCAAATTTAGGAAAATGATCCTCACCCCATTGATTGACATTGATAATCTTAACCTATCTAAAATTGAATGTTTGTAGTCATTGATGACAAAGAGGGAGAGAAACAAAGATATAAGTGATAGGGGAGAGAAGTATTCACTAAGGGGGAGAGAACTTTGACATAGGGGGAGTAATATGAAAGTAAGGGGATCAATTTAAATTTTGAGCACACAAGTAGGGGGAGCAAGCTCATAAACTTGATTGATGCATTTGAATATGCATTTCATATGTATACTTGCATGGCACTAGTTTTAAATTAAAATTCCATGCTTGTGTGGTGTATACTAGTTGTAGGTTTGAATGATGAAATGAAAAACTAGCATGCATAGGTTGAGTAACTAGACTTGTGTTTATATTGTGAAAATTAGACCCTTGCTTCTAATGTTGATCTCACGGGGTATTCTAGTTTTTGTATATGTCTAGTTACTAATGGTGCTAAGGATGGTAGATTTGGTACACTCCGATTGGTATCACGCTTCAAAGGTCCATCTCTTATACCTTAGCATCATTTGGTAGACATTGACTCCTATATTTCCTATCTAAGCATATGTGCAAGCTTCAATCCAAACTCTTAGCACATATGTAGGGGGAGTAAATGCTACCAATGGGGTTCATGAAACTTGTCCATATCCTTTTACACATGGTAAATATGCTTGGGCAAGCAACATGAATTCAAATGAATTTCAATTCATATCTTTGTGAAAGGGTTGTCATCAATTACCAAAAAGAGGGAGATTGAAAGCTCTAGTTTGGTTTTAGTGAATTGATGAAACCCTAAGTGCTAACCTAGTTTATCAAAGTGATCATGAGATAGGTAGCACTATTCCAAGTGGTGGAGCAATGGTGAAGATCATGATGATGGTGTGATGACCATGGTGATCAAGTGCTCGGCTTGGAAAAGAAGACAGAGAAAAACAAAAAAGCTCAAGGCAAAGGTGAAACTTGATAGGAGCTTTTTGGTTTAGTGATCAAGACACTTAGCGAGTGTGATCACATTTAGGATCGATAGCTATACTATTAAGAGGGGTGAAACTCGTATCAAAATGCGGCTATCAAAGTGCCACTAGATGCTCTAACTCATTACATATGTATTTAGGATCTAGTGGAGAGCTAACACCCTTGAAAATGTTTGTGAAAATATGCTAACACACGTGCACTAGGTGATACACTTGGTGTTGGCACATTTGATCAAGGGTGGCGAAGTTGGTGAAGTCAGGGAGCTCACTAGAGCTGACCGGATGCAGGATCGGACGCTGGACCTGTGCGTTCAGTCAGTGGTGGCTCAGTGGTGCTGCTCTCAGCCTGTGATGGACTTAGGCGAGGGCAAGTGATTGGATGCAATGGTGGTGAGTCCGGTTGCCTATGACATACGCTGACGCAAGCAAGGAGAAGGGCTAGGGAGGATCGGACGTGCTGGCGCGTCCGATCACTAGTGAATGGACGCGTCCAGTCATGAAAAACCCTCTCTGGTGCCTTACTAGAGTTGATCTGACACGGTGTTGGCAAGGCGTCAGGTCAGGTGTGGTGCGTCCGGTCATGGCTGGGTAGCTACGCAGGCGGACGTGAGCGGACGTGGCTTCGACATGTTAGATCATGTTGCTGGTGCGTCCGATCATCGTTTTGACCGTTGAGTCATAGTTCTTGACCGTTGGAGATCGACGAACGAGGTTTAATGGAGGCAACATGTGGCAGCAGATGAGTGACCGGACGCTAGGCATCTATGTCAGATCATATCGAACAGCATGTTTAGTCAGCCCGTAGTAGCAGGGTTTTAAGCCCAACGGCTATGTGGTCGGTGGGGACTCTATATAAATGTGTTGGCCGGCTTTTGCTCACTCTCTTGGCCATTTGCATTGACATAGCAACCTTGTGAGCTTAGCCAAAGACCTCCCACTCATCTCCATCATTGATTCATCATCTTTGTGAGATTGGGAGAGAATCCAAGTGCATTGCTTGAGTGATTGCATCTAGAGGCACTTGGTGTTCGTATTTCATTACGGGATTCGCTTGTTACACTTGGTGGTTGCCGCCACCTAGATGGCTTGGAGCAGCGAGGATCATCGAGCGGAGGAAGGTGCTTATCTCCGGCTGCGATCGTGGTGATTGTTAGGGATTCTTGACATTTCCCCGGTGGAGAGCCAAAAGGTACTCTAGTAGATTGCTCGTGGCTTGTGTGATCCTCATCTTGTGTTGATTGTGCGGCACCCTATTGAGGGTTTGGCGTGTGATGCCAATTAGCGCGTGGACCTCCAAGTGAGTGAATCACCACAATAAGGACTAGCTTGCCAGCAAGCAAGTGAACCTTGATAAAAAATCATTGTGTCATCATTTGATTCTAAGGTGATTGGTCTTCATTGGCATTCATTCTTTGTGATTGATTGGCTCCATTGGTGATTGGCTCATTCCTCTACATGGCGGTATAACACTCCATCCTTCCCGTGTATTTACCTTTCTTAGTGTAGCTTGGCCCTTTAGTGTAACTAGTTTTGAGGGCAAGCAAGTGTCGGTCTAGTTTGGTTAGTGAGGCTCTTTAGTTAGTCTTTGAGTGCTCACTAACTTTGAGTAGTGACTTAGCCTTGTATGCCTAGAGACAATAGCAGCTAGAATTGTGGTAGGTGGCTTTCATTTTTAGTAGGCTAGCGCAACATTCGCTTTGCCTCATACTTGTCTAATCGGTTTGTTAAGTGTTGTTATAGAAATTTTTAATAGGCTATTCACCCCCCTCTAGCCATTAGGACCTTTTACCCCTCAGCTACTAGGTTATGGCCGGTACTACATGACCTTGTAGATGTTCATACAAGAAGAGGCACAATACAACTCAAACCTTGGTTCCGAGGATCGCCCTTCGCAACCTATATGTGCGTGCCTCGCTAAAAATTCCATCCCAAAAACCCTATGGGAAGATGGGCATAGAGACAAGAGCACGTGCATGACTCTAACCTATACACGTTCTAATTCCTAAGTCCTATATAATTGTCGTTTCCAATATAATGCACGACTCTAACCAAGGGATCTACTAAGATTTATCCGAAGCTATCACCTTCGATGGTAACGAGGAAGGAACTTCAACTTGTGTTGGTGTGGATGCTTGATTTCCCATGACTAGGGGATGTTGTATGAGTGTCAAAGTTGTTGTTTCATCCCTACAAAAAGTTTAGTAGACAACACAATCCTAAGGGAATTCACAAAGGTTTTTAATTGAGCGTGTTGTTGCCATGGTGCTAAATGAGGAAAGTTGGCTTTAACATTTAGTTAGTGTAGATCCTTTTTACCATATTTTAAACTTTGATTCATTGTTTTTACCAAGGCAACTCACAACAAGATACAAAAGAGGTTTTTTCACAATGTGCTCACAAAACACCTTTGCAAGATGAGGTGTGCATCTTATGTACGATGCACAAAAGTTGTTGAAGTGTACCATTGAAAGCTCCATTTTGGTTTTGGTAACTGAGACAACTAGGGACTATCCTTTTCCTAAGTGTTAGTGCATTCCACACCAAGATGGTGAGCAAGGCTAGGAGTTGAATGAAGGCTGATCAATCCAAAAGGAGCAAGTTCAGACTTGGAGAGAATATGAAAATGTGAAAACAAGCCCAGAGGCAAAGGTATATGTTAGGGGTTTTTTTTTTGCCGACCGAGACGCATGCAATAGTATGTGGTTGGGTTTAGGATAGATAGTCATACTATTAATAAGAGGGGAACTCTAAGGCAAACATGGTTATCTAGTGCCACTAGATGTTGATTTACATGCATATGTAGTAGACGTAGTGATGTGGTGAGTGCTGCTAGCAAATATATTTTTTGAAAAACACATTGAAAAATGTTAACTTAGTGCTTAGATGTTTGGAAAAACATTTGAGAGTTGGCACACTTGGAACTATTATTTACTCTTATTGGAGTTGTCCGGTGTGGCACTAGAGTGCCCACCGGATCTCTTGATCAGTGCACTGACTTGAGTATGTTTTGAGCTGAGCACCCTTGCTTTCCTGTGCTGGACCAGAGAGGAGCTCCATTGGGTAGCTGTGCATGGGAGTTTTCAAAGTCCTCACTAGAGCCATCCAGTGAGGCCATCAGAGTTGGCGTCAGACGTTTCTACCAGAGAGGTTGCAAATTGGGGCTTAGAGTGCTAACATTCAACGGAGCTATCCAATTGTGTCACCAGAGTTGACACTAGATCTCCGTTACCAAGACATTGTTTTCAAGGTTTAACCAGTTGCCTTTACTAGAGTTGTACAGTGCATCGCCAGATTGTTCACTGGAGTTCTAACACTATTTAAGAGCTAGTTTTGGAGCCGTTGGATTATAGTCATTGGAGCTCTCCGGTATAGCACTTAGGTGCTCACAAGAGCTCAAGAGGGTAACAATTGGTTCTTTGAGTGGGGCCATAAATAGGTCTTATGGCAGGGCTTGGCCGCTCTCTTGCACCTCATAGGTTGATGCCCACACTCTTGAGAGCTTGGTGAACACATTCCACTCACTTTAATTATATTTGATCACATTTGGGTGAGATTAGAGAGGCTCTAGTGCATTTGCATCATCGATTTGCATCTCATGGTACTAGTTGAGCATGGTGGCTTTGTTTTCTTATTACTCTTGGTTATTGTCCTCACCAAGCCGGCTTGAAGCTTGGAGGATCATTGAATGGCATTAGGTGATTGTTTGTCGCCTCCAATTTAGTAGTGGGCTCTGCATGTTAGTGTTCTCCAAAATATGCCTATTTGGACAAAAGTTAAACAATATGAACCAGGGTTATGTTATTTCATATCTTAAAGAGGCACTTTGTTGATAATGAAAATGGTGTTTAATGACCATCAACACTTAGTCCACAAGTTTGTGTTTAGCAACATTAAGGCCACAAGGAGATGGTGATGATCTTGCATGTGCAAAGGCTCAACATGTGAAGAGATCGATGATGGAAGCACAAAGGATTAAAGCAATGTGAAAGGCAAAGTTACAAAGTTATAAGGTTTTACATTCACGAGCCTTGTGGTGAGTAGAGAAGTTGAAAGGCTGATGTTAATTAGGATAGATAGCCATATTATAAAGATGGGAGAATATTTAGCTAATACAGCTATCTAGTGCCACTAGGTGAGATCTAACTTTCCATATGTATTAATCGAGTGGCATTGTGAGGTGCAAGCAAAAACCCTAAAAATGTTTTGAAAATGTTAACTCAGTGCTAAGGTGTTGGTCATCCCATGGGAGATCTATTGGAGTTAGTCATTTGGAAAAGGTTTGGAAATGAGCTTGGTGGATCTGTTTTGCGCCAACTAGGACTCTTCAATGGCCCACCAGAGTTTGGAAAAGGTTTGATTGTCCACCAGAGCCCTCCGGTGGTCACCAAACCTCAACCACAAGAGGTTAGTGTTCTGTTGTGACCTTGTTGAATTTGATCGAGGGAACCCCAACTTTTGGTTGCACCGAAGAGGTCACCTCTAGAGCTTAGGTGCTAATGGGGAATGGTGTCAAGGAGAGCGCCCAAATGTTTAAAAAGCTCACTAGTTGCAGGGGAACTAGATTGCTGCCCCAAAGATACTTTCTAGAGAGCATGTTTTGTGCTTGCGGGACATTTGAGCCCACCAAAGTTGTCCGATGGTCACCAAAGATGTTGCACCAAAGCTTAGAGCTCCTCAATGGCTAGTTTAGACATATATGTTATTAGACATTAGGGATTCCAGTGCTACCACCGAAGCTCTCCACTGCTCTCATAGCCTGCCCATTAGGTGGGTAATGGCTAATTTCTTTAGTGGGGCTAGTTCTTATAGAACTCTAGGACACCCTTGCTGACTAGCACACACATTAGAGCTCAATAAACTTCTTCACTCACATTTTCTTGCTTGATCTTCCATTCTTAGTGAGATTGGAGTAATCTAGTGCATTTGCAATGAGAGATGGCATCTAGTGGAACTAGTTGATTTGTGTTTGGATGTAGTTTTCATGTTACTCTTGGTGGTTGCAGCCACCTAGATGGTTTGGGGTAGAGGTGACTCTGTCAAAGCACTCAATTGAAGATGATGTGCTCCATAAGTGATTATGAGGGTGCTATTGGGTTCATCTCGGTCGAAGAGGCAAAGAACCACTCTATTGGATATGATGCTTAGAGGAACACCTTATAGTCGAGCCCATTCATGACTTAGTGCTCACATTGGTGCTAACCTTGAGGTGTTGTCGAGCTTAGTAGAGGAGCAGTGATCCTTGGTCTCACCTCAACGTGGATGTAGGTGACCAGCAAGTCACCTTCCACTAGAATATATCATTGTTGATACTTCTTAACGACTAGTGGAGGAATTTCACAAGCGCACAGAACTATCACGTAACACTTCGCTCGGTGAGTACTGAGTGTCAAATTTATATTTTTTCCCATAGGAAGGCAGAAGGCTAGAACTTATATTTTTAGTTAGAATTGCTAAGGGGAAGCCTAAGTATATCCTAGGTAGGTAAATGATAATGGTGGTTGAATGTACCTACTAAACTACTAAACAAGCTACACTAGAGATAGCTAGGTGGGAGAATGAGCGATATATCTTTCAGCAACAAAAGGGTAAACAAATGACTAGGAGAAATGTGCTAGTACTTCGGGGCATAGCCCGCCTATCAACTAGGAGAGTTAAATAGACAAGGTCTGCCACGAGCCCTATGATTTAATAACTAGGCCTAACATGGTGGAATACAGAGGATGGACAAGGTTGTCACCACTTGCCAACTACCACAATCTATCCGGAGGCCTAGCCATATCCATAGGTAATCTATAGCCTAAGCACCTCGTTTAATCTATTGGCTTACTACTTTGATCCGAGTTCTGATGAAATGAGATCAAAGTACCCTAACTAGACGGTGGAACCAGTACTAACGAAAGACTACTAATAATAAGATAACCTATGCTACTAGTGACAAGCAACAAGCACCTAAGCTCACTAATGATGAACAATAATGAACTAGTACTTAAGCAAAGCAAAGCAATAATACTAGAATAAAGTACTAGAAATAAAGTACTGAATAAAGTAAATGCTAAATAAAAGAATTATAAAAGAGCTATACCAGACCCAGAAGACTCTTCTAGACTCCAAGAGAAGCTCCGCTCTTGCTCTACTCCACTACTAGACTACTACTCTAAAGCTAAGCTAAGCTAGAAATCTTGGAGTAGCTAGGAGAGCTTGGAAATGAATGGGGGCACTTCTCCACCGAGCTCCACACCGCATATTTATAGTGTAGAGTGAGGGGGGTACTTGTAGGCAGCCAGGAGGTTCGTGGCCACCCTAGGGCCCCGGGCGGCAACTAGGGGGCGCCGGCCGGCCCTTGGATCCACCTCCTCTTGATCCTCCGGTGCTGGTTGGCTCCCAAAGGCGGTTGTTGGACTGGCACATGTTGAAATTCGATAGCTAATGTGGTTTGTAGGTCGGTTGGAGCCTCCCAAGTGTATGACGGTGGGTCATGGATCCACGTCAACTCCATCTCATCCATCAGTACAAACCAACTTAGATCAACGCTTGGCATTGCTTTTGGAGCAGCTCTCACGGATCGGTGACATGGCTAGGCCACATGGCACACCGGGCGACGCCCTTGTGAGGATGACCGGCGTGGCATGTGGGCCCCTAGCCCCACTGCCACGTCCACTTGACTCTTTTGCCCATATTTGTCACCATTTTGGTCCATTTTTGCTATAATTTCCTGCATACAAATAATTCTACAAGCACAAGTGGAGCTAGGTGAATTATAAACAAAATGCAACATTTGTGATGATGTTTTACCTCCCTTTATCATGCTTTTGGGTGGAATGTTGATGGTAAAAACTAGTGTTAGTGACCATCAACAATCATTTTGTCATCCTCTTCTATGATTTGCTCACCCCCACACTTGTGCTTTACTTTGTGCTCTTCATTTCATAGTATAGAGATAATAGGATTTGGCATCCTAGGGTGGTTACCTAGCTAGTTTACCAAATCTAGTGACATAGTATTAGTTGCTCATATTCAATACTAGAATTGTGTAATCTTTGTCATCCTAGGCTTGCAAGATCATAGTTAGTAGTAGTCCTTATGATGGCCCGCTTACTATCTAACATTTTTCCTAGTGTTGTTCCTTGTAGAAATTTATAATTAGTCTATTCGCCCCTCCAGCCATCCATAGATCCCTTTAAAGTTTTCCTATCAAATCAAAATATAGCACTATGTTACATAATTGTCATTTTCTTCCTCATCCACTCTCATCATCAAGATTAGATTCATCCACATGAAATTCAACACATCAGCACCTACTAATTCTCGATGATGACACCATCGTGTGTATGTAGCTGACAATCCAAAAACTGTATGTGGTCATGCACTTCTTGCTGGGGCTATAAACTCTAGTTATTAAGACATCTAAATCATGAGCGAAGAATCTGAGCATGCTTAGGGTATCTTCTTCTAACAAACTCCATCAACTGTTCAATTCCAACAAAGTACGTGACCTATCTCGCCATTTACCGAGCATTTGTCCATCTATTGTACCATAAGTATGGAAATTCAAATACAATAATGGATCAAAAACTTAGATGTAGTCTACAAATAGATACCTTATAATCATTTGATAACAACAAAAATACACATGAAAGATTATGATGTTTCATCTTCTATGAAGCTTACACATTTTAAATGACTTAGGGCACCAAATCACAAAAGTTTAGACATTGAACCACAACAACATGACAAACACACAGAAGTCACCCTAGATTGAGCTAATTAGGCTACAGAAAATCTATCTATCGTATCAAACCTTGACATACAAATATATCCTTAAACTTTGGAGCAAATCCAACACACAACCAGCACAATCCTATGAAAACTTCAGCTTAGGAGAAAATCCATCCAAGACACAACCAACACATCTTATGAAACCTTCAACTTCTTCTCCATATCAACAAATTAACTAGAGAACCACAAATCCAACACATGGAATCGACAAATCCAACACTAGAACAAAAGGGACTAGTACCTCTCCTAGGAGCTCGTTACATTGGAAGATGTCATCTTCAACCAGCGGTGTAGTACACCATAGAAATTTACTACACGCGCACACACCCCAAACCAGTGCCATTTGTGTCACAGGGCAGTAGCGTCGAGAGCCATCTTATCTTGATTTGATCAGGCAAGGTAACTTCATTTATAAAGAGTGTTGTTACTTCCACAAGATAATTATGCTTGTGTGTACTGAGCATGAGCGTATTCATTGTACTTATTTGACCTTGCTAGATAATTTGGTCAATCCACTAGGCTGAGTTATCACTGCGTTTACTTAATTTTAGGGTGCAAGTTCCATGGGAGGGCCACATGAGATTTTTTGTTTATTTGTAAGTAGGATTGCATTATCGTTACACCATGAGGAATACTCATCAAGGTGCATACGTTCGGCATAATGCTTCGTTCTTCTTTTTAATTTCTTGCGAGCATGGATTACGGTGCATACACTTCCCTATGAACGTATGCACGTACATCTTACTATTCTAAGCACCTCTAAAAGATCAAGATAACATATATTGAGATTGACGAAGTCACGTGTCTTAATATCAAAGCATCTCCATGAGGTTGAGATAGAAGAAATTTTTTGTGACTTGAGATAGAAGATCTTGATATTTAAAAAAATTACACACCATGACATCGGAGGTCATGTCACCTATGACTCAAAGGATAGCATTGTTATATCTTGAATTTACACCCACACTTTTATCCCCATATGAACATCTTTGAGAGATTGAGATGACAAATTCACGTCTCGCTATCGAAAGGAATGTGACCTATCATTGAAATTTATTAAGAACTTAAATTCATAGTTTAGTTGGTTACATACAATATTGAAAGGAATGTATTGTTATTATATTAACAGGGTAGTCTTTGAACTTTGATATACATCATGATATAAATGAATAGGAAATAGGATAAGGATCCAATCTTCTAGCTAGATTATTTTGGAAAGTATAAAGAATATTATATATGTATAATCTCTATCTACTAGAAGACACTAATTCTAACAAATTAGTAAGGGAGAATCATCCCACAAATCTTGTGTGTTAGTTTTACTCCCCACGATCATCTCACCGGTTGTGGAACCTGAGCATAATCTTTAAAAGGGCCAGCTCTTTGTGAGGATTAGTTGTAGACATACAAGAGGTGATATTTTAGATTTAAAGGAGCTACTATTAGACCTAGTGTTTTGTAGACACTAAATCCTAGATGGTCACACTCCATTTAGGGTTTAGATAGTGTAACCTAGAAACTAGACGTTATAAATGGGTTTACATTGTAGCCATAAATATGCATTTACATACATCATAATTTTATACTAATTTTTTCAAGTGTGATTTGAGGTATATATATATGGTTACACAATTAGACATAGACAATTAGATATATCTATATCTAATGACTAGTGATGTGCGTTGTAACGGAACCAAATATGTATATGAATCAGACTTCTTATCATCGCCAAACGTGAGTTGTTCTAACTCATATATAAGTACGGATCATGAGTTCGGGTCACATACGAGATATGGAGGGCACGGCCCAATACGTGTTAGAATTAGACTCCATATAGATCATCGGGAGACACAAGTTGTTCTAACCATATATATATGATCATGGGTCATGTGAGGGATGAGTTCTCGCACCGGTTGGGGAGACACAGGTGTCATCCTCTCTTGACCAACCTGAGCCGCTCCCAACTGACACGGTCCCCTTAGGAGGGCGCCATTCGCACCTCCTCTTCAGGATCTTTTGAAGTTGAGTGGCATACAACAATCCAAGTATTAAACTAACACATGACTCAATGAGTAAATACCACAATTTAAGGGTTTAGAAATCTTCTGCACTGATTCATCTCCAATTATAGGGTTCAAAATAGAGTTTTATCTCGTCTAATGGTTAACATCTCAAGTCATCTATACATGAATTTTAGAGTTAACTTGTAGCACACTTGGAGTCACCCACTCAAGGGTCTACTATGCAGCGGTGAACAGAGCATTGGCTCAAATCAACCATATTGACTTAACCAGCAAAACAACTTAACGATAGCACCATGAGTACATTTCGTACTCGTAGGACTTAATTCCAACATATAAATATTTGGTGGATGCAAAGTATAATCAGGCATTTGTACATTTGCAGAAAAGCAATGGCGTTTCTTATAATGACATGCTCATGATTCATTATTAGAATTTTAACAGTTATAAGTTTATGACATCATGAGGAGTGATCAACACATGTAATTCATCTCATAAGCAGTTGAGTTATTAACACTACCATGGGTATAGAAAGTAGGAACAACCAAAAAGATTTCGTCCCATGGGACTTCAATCTTTCAACACTCTGCAAAGGTGTACAACTGTATCCACAAAGAAATTAGGACTAACCACCACACTCGTGCCCGAGTAAGGGTTGCCTCATGCTTTCCAATCTTTTCCTAATACGGCGCGAATATCACATGTAAGGTTCGACTGGTGCCCGGTTAATGCTACCACCATCTAACCGGCGCCACCTTCTCTTGCCAGTTCCACGAATAGACCGGTCATAATTAGTTACTAGGCTTGCCAGCCCCATTCCCAGCATGTGGTCTATACAGGTGATTAATCAGACTCACGTATCCCAATGCACGGTCCTTAACTGCTCCACGAGCTATTTCACTTGAGATCCCACACTCACAGTGACCTACCCCTTGCATGAGCAAGAATTACCAAATTGATCATCATGTTCGTAAATCAGATTAGTTGAGTCCTTAGTCAAAGTTGGGGAAGTAGATAAGTTGTAACCCTCATTCATTTTAGTTGTTAATTATCCCGGTGTAGCAACCTACACGCGCAAGTATGAGTTCCCTGTCTCATACTCGACTTCTACCATTATGTAAGCAACTATGCAATTAAGCGTTACCAATCCCAATGATTAAGTGAAGGCTCTAATTAATGGATGTGTAGTTTTAACTTAGTGAAGCACCATTAAGTTGATTAACCAAACCTACATGAAATGCATGACTCATAATGAAACATGATAAGCATCCAGAATAGGGTTTATAATAGTGGGGTGTCTGCCTGGTTTTACCGTTACCAAAGATCAAAGATAACGATGACAACTCACGCATGATTCCTCACACGATAACCAAACCTAAAAGAAGGAATTCAAGGATTGGAGATAGACGTGCGATTCAATAAGGAGATAAAGATTGAGAGTTTGATTTGGAACTTGGAAAGAGACATCTAACGATGCTCTGTTATCTTACTAGATGTCATCTAGTGCCGCTCGGGTTTACTATTACTTGGGAGTAGGGTTATAGACTTCATACACTATCTCAGTAAACCATCGAATATTCCGACATACATGGCAGACACTCCGTTGGGTTAGCCATGGGGTTGGCAGTCACTATTCTAGTTCTGGTCTGGTTCGACGGACACTCCGTGCAATTTGACGGACGCTCCGATAGGGATTGGGAGGTTTCGGGTTTCTTGGTTGTTCAAGCTAATAAATCATAGGACACTCTGTGGCATTCCATGGATGCTCTGGTACAAACTAGGTGTTCTCTGGTTCTTTGGATACTAGTTTATATAATTCAGTGGACACTCCAACGCATACCACGGACAATCTACTGAATCATACCGAGAGGGTATGAGGTTCTGGAGATTAGGTTAAAGGATTGGCGGATGCTCCAGCAACTGTGTCGAACTCTCTGCTAGTTGGGCAACAGAACCAATGTTCTTGTGTTCTTGGATGAAGGCTTAGGGATTTATGCCTAGATGTTGGGTTAAGGCCTCCATGCATGTGCTAGATATTCCGATGGTGACTTGGGTAGTTTGCTGGGCTTAGGATACCTAGGGTTTTGAATTGAACTTAGCTAGTGCAACTAGTGATTCCTTAATTTATGTAGATACCTTAAAGAGATTGAGCATGACAACTTAGCAGGGGGTTTTGGTGAGTTCCTTGTCACCAAGATTAGAGATCCAACTCTTGACATCCTTGCTTCCAAGCTAAAACGAGGGATTCCACCATCTCATGCAGGATATCCCAAAAAATCCAAATGAGAGATTATCTAGGGGTAATCTTGAGAGGATTGAGTTGTAGCATACTTGACTCTTACCCTTGAGATGATAAACTCCAAGCAATCCTCATGATTTATCCATGCAAAGGGAGAAACTTAGATTAGGGTTTGAGGATTGATCTCAAGATAATGAGAAGAGAGAGTTCTTGAGCTAACCATGATATGATAGGTTGTTGAAGTTCAAGGCCTTGATCTATTGCTGATCTTGCTGCCCTTTGTAGACTTGATTCTCTTCTCCCTCTTCTTCTCCTTCACTTTCTCACTCTAGTTCACCCTTTCCTTTCTCTTGTTCTTCATTCTAGAGAGAGAGGGAGGGTGAGGGGAATGGAAGGGGATGAGTGGAGCTGAGGCTCAGCTGTTAGAAAATGCCTCCATTTCGTGCTGACATGTGGGCCATGTCCCATAGTGGACAACAGCTCACTTCCCACTCATTATGATGTCTCTGCCCTTTTATCGGATGGTCCGGTGGCTTCGCATGACTGTCTGGTAAATCTCTGTCTTTGCACAATGAGTCAAGGATCAAGGTTCATGGCTTTGGAGCTAATCTCAAGGTCCACACTTAGCCTACCTAGCTCCAAGGGAGATAAGGAGTCCTGGTCGAGGTCCTCATGAGATATTTCCCAAGAATGTTTGCTTGGTTGATCCTTTAGTTGACCAGAGTATGACTTGGCTTGGGTAGTTGATAAAAAGGTTCCCATCCCTTTGATTCAGGTGCCAGGGATCTCTGCAGGAGCTCGTTAGGTTGCTTTGGCGATGCCCAAAAATAAGAGCCTACATTGTAACAAACTCGGGTCATTACAGGTCATAAGTCCGGATCACATACGAGACATGGAGTACGTGGGTGTAATTTGGATATAATAAAAAGAGTGGGACAAAAGAAACTTTCCACTATCCGGGTACATAATTAGGGGGAGGTGGACGAAAAAATGGGATGAAATTTTGGCTCTTCAATATTTGGTATAGATACAGATAGTGGTACCACTACTACTAAAAACATTTCGGGAGATAGGCCCCCAGGATCAACAGAGGCGGGCACAAAGTCTACATGTGTTCTAAAATATGTAGCGATTTTTTGTGTCAGACAGACCATTTTTGGAGGCTTTAAATAAATGATCATCTCCACAAATATATTAAGAGAGGCGGGCCTCTTACAAGGCCCGCCTTAAAAAATAGAGCCCATTTTTAGAGGCCGGACTTTTAAGAGGCATGGCACTGTTAATAAGGTGAAGCCCACAATTGGCCTAATAGCCTTTCAAGTCTCTACCACCGCCAAACCCTGAGTCCACTGTGAGCCCTCTATCTCTCCCACTACTCAGCCATAGCTCCTCTCTCTCTTCTACTTCCATCGCTCTCCTTTCCCGATCCCTCCCTCGGCCGCCAATACATTGAGATCCGCTGACCTCGCCCCCATCCCCTTTGGGTATGCTAATGCACGGAGCTGCTCTCTCTACCTAGTGGCACATAGGACCTTTCTCCCAGCGAGAGGGAGGACAACACGGAGGTGTCGCTGTGTCCACCTCTTCTTTCTCATCTTCCATGCCATTGTGGCCACCTCCTCCTCATCTTCCATGCCGACATGGCTCACCATTGGTAGTTTCAGCAGTACTTGGGGCATCATCGAGCGGTGGGCCACTACACCATGACACACAATTGCCTACAGTTATGTGTTGGCAAATGGTTGGTTTCAATTATACATTATCTGTTGGTAATAGTATAACCTTTTAATGTCATATAATCTATCGGCAATGATTATGTATGGCTACATGTCAACTGTTGGCATTGCTCTTGGGACACTAAAACTATCAACAAACATTTGTAGACACAATAAGTGTCGGCGTAGCCTGACCAGGCCAACTATCTAAGTGTCGGCGAAAGTGTGTACGGTCCTTCCCTGCTCTGTCTTCAAATCTTTTCACCAAAAAATGCATGCGCGTGAGTGAAAAAAGCATTTTGCGCCATGTGTGGAGCCAAATCCATCCGTAGCGCGTGGTCTGGAAGTGAATGAAACGAAAAAAAAAACCCTCCCAATATACTCCCTCTCTTACCCATGCATGTACACACCTACAGCATAGAAAGGAAAACGCCCCGTCCTATGCGACCCGCGCGTGCGCCCGTCGCCGCCACCTCCCATGGCAAGCCTCACTATGGGTGCCTCCCACGCCATGCCTTGCTGCCGCTACGTCGCCTCCCATGCCAGCACCCACCACCGCCTTCCTACACAGCGCTGCCGCTCGTCGCCACCGGCCGGAACCCTAACCACGCCAGCCTCTACCGATCGCCCTCATTCCAGCCCCAACCACTCACAGCTCCGCCACCCCAGCCCCCGACAGCACTATGCACCCAACCACATCCACCTGGACCCGCCACCGATGCCTCATCTACCAATGGCCGCCACCTGCTTCGTCGGCCTCCAAGATTCGCCAGCACACATGCATCTAGTGGCGCCTGTGTTCGATTCCTGGCTAGGCTGAATTCCGCCGCCGTCCCCGGTGCCATCCCTGACCTATCTCATCTCCCATTGATTCTGTTCTTTGGAAACAGTAGCAGGCGAGCAGCTTACTTCGATTCCTATTTCTTTTGGTTGCAGAAAGGATTAGAAGAAGGTGATAAAGGACCAATAGAATCAAGCTTTAGGTTATTTCTCTTGCCAATATTCCATTCAGTCCAGATTTACCCATCTATCCCCTTCCCCTCTTTAGAGAAGGAATGTATTTAGCTGAATTGGATATGGTGTTTATTGCATTAAGTTGATTTTTAGAGGAACATGTGTGGAAGTACCAAAGGATTCCATAGTTCACCTCTGCTTCTGTACACAAGACGCTATTTTGCATGTAAGTTTTTTTCAGCTGGATCTAAGACTTAATATTAATACTATGAAGTCAGAGTTCATACATGCCTCCTTGCGGCCAAAGGATCAGTTCTAACTTGTTTTTTCTTCCTTAGTTGCAAAGTATCCAATTAGGAAGCCTGAAGGATTGGGTTGACCTTCTAGTCTTCATCGGCTCTTCTGCTTGATTGGTACGCTTTCCTTTTCTTATGAACTTTTTGTCTCTGCATTTGGCACAGAATTGTAGGTTGTGTGTGATCTGTGATTTGATGATTTTGGATTCTAAAAACTGGACTAAATTTCCCCAATAGTTCCTGTTGATGGTTTGTGGTGCGGCGAGCCCCCGTGGCCGCGGATCCAAATCCACAGGGCGAGGATGTGGCCGACGGTGAGATCTGAGCAGCGGCGGCGACAATCCATATATGAGCAGCGGTAGCGGCATGCGGATTTAGCGAGTGGAGGCAGCACGTTGATGGGCTTAGCAGGCCCCATCGATGGGCTTGCTGTTTTTTTTTTATTTTTAATTTTGTTAATAGAGGCGGCATATGCCCGTTTGTGTAAATCCAGATTAACAGCAACATTGAAGTGGAGGCGGATAGACTGCTCGCCTCCGTTAATCTTTTCTGACCTACTCAGAAAATAAATATTGCAGTAGCGTACATCATACTTAAACGCCCATGCTGCTCCCACCCAGCACCCAAAAGCCAGTTTGCTATCACCATCTTCAAGATGATCATTTAAACAACCAAACAGGTGATAAAACGTGTTTAAATCACGTTTCAACTTATTTAACTATTTAAACAATAATATTTTGTTTAATTCACGGTACCATTTAGAGCACAATTTATACTGTCTTCATGCTTTTTTACATGTCACATTAGATTTGTCTTAAATTAAACCTATGAATGACATAGTATTTTTCATAGTGAGTCTAAAAATATAAATCTTATGACGTGAACTTATATAATTTGTTTTTTGAAAATCGATGGTCAAAGATATAAATACTCCCTCCGTCCCAAAATATCTATCATTCTCGCTTCCCGAGAAACAACATTGACAAAATATATATTAAAAAATATTAATATTTATGGTACATAATTGGTACCATTGCAAAGATGTTTGAATCTAGTTTTTAAAAAAATTATTTGAAGATACAAATTGTAGCACCCGGTTTTAAGGACAAAACCAGATACACACCATATGTGAGCCCAGGAAGTCAAATCTCATATATTGCTACAAATAAAGGTAATATCAATAGACAATGCTTAATATATAACATACTTAGTATAAAGGATATAACCTTAGATACCAAACAGCGGAAAGACAACTCTGATCTTCGGGTGAAGACTCTAATTCTAAAGGGACAACTGACTGGCTGATCATAAGCCTAATTCCTCCAAACTTTAGCAATCTGGTACTCATCCGGGAATTTTCCAAAGATTTAAAAAGTAAAGCAAGCGTAAGTACATGTCATAATCAACAAATATAACATAGGGTTCATGAGGCTCCAAAGGCTGACACTGGTTTAACTGTAATTAGCTTTTAATGAGTCATCTTTTAGCAATTGGGTGGCAACAAGTTTATTCACAAGCCCATATAAACACATGATCAGGTAAACATGAATAATGAATAGCATAAACAGTAATCATTAGTGTGCATCTTCATCATCGGTATCATCTGTGTTCTTCATCTATTCCATAAGGGTCCAAGGCGGCTCTTGACCATGAGCACGGCTGATATACCTCTTTTACACTCTACAAAGGTTGTACACTTTCAATGTGAGTTGTGATTTACCCTTTCGCTCGAGGCAGCCAACCTCTTGACCCACTACCAAGGAACATCGGCAGGGTTCACTATGAAGCCTTTCAAAGGTTTGTCTAACAAGTTAGGGCTACTAAGGTTTTCCCATCAATAAGCATGAACCCTCCTCCAAGGAGTGACTAACAAAATACCAAGAAACCAAAGTGCACCCTCTTGGTAGGCCGAGATCATACCTGTCGGAGCCCCTCTTACGCCATAAAGGTAACCACTAACAAGCTAGAAAAGGTCATCATATTGAGCTAAAGCCAGAGCCATGTAGCCCTCACAGCTATACTGTAAGTCTCGGATGTTCGCTTATAGATAAGTCATTAGAGAGATGAATCTAGAGCACCATAAAAATAGCCCAATGCTTTAGCCCCCTTGTTCCATGTTGCTAAAAAGCATCTTTTAATGATTATTACATATACCATTAGTCAAGTTACAAGATTAT
Source organism: Miscanthus lutarioriparius (assembly GCA_904845875.1). NCBI lineage: Eukaryota > Viridiplantae > Streptophyta > Magnoliopsida > Poales > Poaceae > Miscanthus > Miscanthus lutarioriparius. The sequence continues at coordinate 43,338,037 of CAJGYO010000003.1, read as the reverse complement.
GGCTTTAGTTGAGCACTAGCATCATACGACCCAATGCAGTAACCCATAGGAATCAAGGAATCTAGGATATCAAATAGCTAGGGAAATTACTACGGTTGCCAAGGTAGACACATGCATATGATTAAAATGATATTAAGGTGAATAGGACAACAAGGAAGATTCCATGCTATACTTGACTTAAACTCAAATTCTTCTTCTATTGAATTGTAACATATAAAGGACTTCTTCGGGATCACCAACTTCTTTTATATCACCAACACAAAGCTCACCGACTGGACATGATTATAAAGCACCACACAACCATCAATGCAATCATACACGAAGCAAACAATAGATCTAAATTAGAACAGTACACCAAACATAAAATCAAGATCAAAAGTTTGTAAAACGAATCTATGTCTCGCTACGAACACACAGACGCGAAAAACACTCTAATTGGAGCTATAACCAAAAAGTTATGAATTAAACAAGATTTCCATTAATAAAATAATGGATTAAATCTAACCTCAAATTTAAAAAGTTAAAAATATATTTAACAGTAGGATGAACATGTAGATTACTCAATTACGAATCTAACATAACTCGAATGGATCAAAACGGAGTTAAAACGAAGATTTAATGGCCTAAATAAGACTAGTGGCCAAACTGTAAATAGATGAAAGCGTATTTTGGATCTAATCGAAGAAACCATATTTTCAAAAGAAGAAAACGTATTTTGAATCTAACAGAGGAATTTTACGCTTTCTGAAAGAGAAAACGTATTCTGAATCTGTTATAAAGAAACTACGCTTTTGGAATATGAAAACATATTCTGGAAGTGCGCCATGGACTATGGGTTATATTACAAGAAACTGCAGGGGCTCTTTCGCAAATAAATCCTGCAAAGGGGTACGGGTGATCTTGGACCGTTGGATTGAATTTGGATGGCCCAGATTAGAAAGGAGGGGGAGAGAGAGAGAGTCACCGGCCGGAGAAGGAAACCGGCGTGGTGGAGCTCCATTACCGGCGGCGAGAAGCTCCTCGGAGCGCTTGGTTGGGGTCCTAGAACCACGGTTTGACGAACCGAGAGCATAGGGAATAAGAGGAGAAGACGGCGAACTCACCTAGTGCCTTCTTGAGGTCGATGGCGGGTCTACGGCGTCGGGCAGCGCGGCGGCGACGACGGCGACGGTGAGAGAATGAGAAAAATCTAATTTACTACATGAGGGAATTCCCAAACTAGGGGCTCCCCTTATGGTAGTTTTGGTTTACTTTGCCTAAGGGGTTGGTACATATTTATAGGGAGAAAAACTCCCCACATCCACATCAACTAGCAATATGGTACTAATTGATGTTGCACCCTCCACATTTACTAATGGACCTAAATAATCATTAAAGCCCATTAGTAAATAAATGCATGGGCCTTTGAGATTTATTAGTATTATTGCACATGGGCTTTGAGAGTTGGTTGGAAAATGAGATATATTATTTATTTTTAGAATTAATTAATTTTGTGAATAAAATAAATCTAGAAAAGTTCAGAATTGATATTTAAGCCACGAAAAATACTCCGAGACCTCCGAAAATTTGGGGAAAATTCCCAGAGACACTTTGGAACATGATGAACCCAAATAAAGTATTTGGAGCTCATGAAAATATTATTGGGAACATGGAACATAAATATTAAGGTGAACGAGGTAGGAATTAAAGTCTAGAAAGAAGCTGAAAAATTCCTAGAGATAGATATTCGTCTCCTAAACGTATTTTAAAAAAACATATTTTGCACATAGAAACATAAGGTGCGACCGGCATGAATGCAACAAACACGTTTCTACCTTAAGATAAATTTTAATCTAATGAAAATTTATTATTTCTCCATGTTATCATGAGCATAAAAATACAAAATTAAATCATTTTAGCTCTATTTCAAGAGAAGCAAATTTTACGGTGTTACAATTCTACCCCCCTTAAGATGAATCTCGTCCTCGAGATTTGGAAGATGGTTATAAAAGAGATACAGATTCTCCGCCTTTGGATGCTTCTCTACTTCCTCGTGTAGTTCCATCATCTTGATAAGGATCCCACTTTACTTTGCATACCTGTTAACCTTACTCTAAGTATCTTGCCAAACTGACTCCAAGATTCTAACAGATACTCCAAACAATACTTAGGTAACTTCAATCACTAGGCCACCTTTCCATTTTAGTCCATAATATCAATTCTTTTTCTTAAAATATTGACCTTCCAATGAAGCTTCCTTACTTTCTTGGTCTAAAGTAGATTCTATTGCCAACTTTTAAACATTAATGACTTCAGATGCTTAGATCAAGTTGCTCAACTCTCAAACTACTATTCTTAGTCCTTGGTGTCATCTGAATCTTCTTAGCATAACTCTCCCTTGCTAAAGACATTAGCAACAACTTTTGCTTCTCCAAGTGATAGCACTTTTCCAAGTCATAAAACCTTGATTGCTTCAATCCAAACCTTCTTGTCATGCTTAGTATATCATTGGGATTTCCTGAGACTTCATAGAACCATCTGTAGTTATCAGATATCTCATTCCTATGTCATCAACGCCTACTTGTCCTAGGTATGTTGAAGATTGGACTCCCAGCTGAGGATAGCTCGAATTGCAGAGCCATATTGACGAATGCATCCATTCCTCGTAGATGATCCAATAACTTATCAACCGAGCAAAGGATACTTACTCTAGATGATGAAACCCTTAAGTGATATACATCCTCTGGGTACCACCTTTCTTATCAGATTAATCGATTCTTCCAAGTGAGAGCTAGAGAGCATAACTGAACTTCATATGGCACCTTGAGCATTCGGACCTTTCTTAGTTAGATAGTTGGCATAAGCATGATTGTCTATCTTATTGATCTCCTCCAAAGGTATTTGTTCCTCCAAAGGTTTCGATCCTAGGACCTATGGGTTATGGGCCCACCACGCTTCCGCTGCGCAAACTAGATCATATGATACTTCATCTTGCAAATTCTTCAACTTGGCTACCCCCTTTAAGACAAATTAAACTAGGGGACACAAAAAGGATAGCTTGCACCTTCTTCTAGATGATCTAACTAGTATCAAGATGTTCTGACATCCCAATGATACTCTTGTGTATGAGCAAGAACAAGAAATCTGAAATTCCTCATGAGTAGAAAAACAACAGCACAGTAAAACAGATGTAACTCTCATTCTGTTAACCCAATAGAGCTACAGTTTATATTGTTGGAAAGCTTATCAAATTATCCACAACTTCCTTATAGAACACTTTTCCAAATTCTACAGTTCAAGTAGTCAAAAGCAGTGCACAACAGAAACTATTCTTGGCTTCAGACAGCATCGATGTATCGCCTTGTGATTTTCATAACTCCATAACCAACATAGCTATCAAGGTGATTCTTGTGGTTAGAGAAAGATATTGAAGTATAATGTAGTCCACAATTTTGTCATGATTTTTGGTAGTCCAAAGATAGGGATATAAACTGATAAAGATAGGTTGCTTCGAAGGCACGATAGAGAAAACAAGAGAGAACCAAACCCTGACTATTTATTTCATTAATCCTTATACCTTAGGCCTATAAACTAAATGAAATTGTGGGAACACCCAATAAAATCATTGTAATCATTACAAAGATTCAAAACAAGCAGAAGCATAATGAAAATTCAACAAAGCACTAAAGGTGCACAATTCAATCATTGACTCAACTTGCAATACTATCGTCCTCATTGTACTAGGGGTAACAATCCTAAGACTCATCTTCAGATTACGCAAGAAGGTGATGAGGGATAGTTCTAAAAGCATATCAAATCAAGGAGTGAAGATGAGAACAAAGACTTCAAAATAAGCACCAAGGTAGAGATGAATAACAAGGGTAGAGATATACTAGAGAAGAAAATATCAAGGTTCATAGAGCAAGGGTTTTTGTAGCAACTTCTAAACCTTAAAACGACCAGTTTTTACTAGGCTTGCATTCTATAGTCAGCATTGCTCTGATACCACTTTGTAGCACCCGATTTTAAGGACAAACCCAGATACACACCATATATGAGCCCAGGAAGTCAAATCTCACATATAGCTACAAATAAAGATAATATCAATAGACAATGCTTAAAATATAACATACTTAGTATAAAGGATATAACCATAGACAGCAAACAGCGGAAAGAAAACTCTGACCTTTGGGTGAAGACTCCAATTCCAAAGGGACAATTGACTGGTTGATCACAAGCCTAATTGCTCCAAACTCTAGCAATCTGGTACCCATCGGGGATTTTTCACAAGATTTAAAAAGTAAAGCAAGCGTTAGTACATGTCATACTCAACAAATATAACATGTGAGGCTCCATAGGCTGACACTGGTTTAACTATAATTAGCTTTTAATGAGTCATCTTTTAGCAATTGGGTGGCATCAAGTTTATTCACAAACCCATATAAACACATGATCAGGTAAACATCAATAATGAACAGCATAAACAATAATCATTAGTGTGCATCTTGATCATCGGTATCATCCGTGTTCTTCATCTATTCTGAAAGGGTCCAAGGCCGCTCGTGACCGTGAGCATGGCTAATATACCAGTTTTACACTCTGCAGAGTTTGTACACATTCCCTATGTGTCGGGTTCATAAACCTAGGGTCCCTCGGGGACCAGCTTCCATGCCAAGGCTCGACCCAAGAGTCTAAAAACAACAGGGCAAAGGGGCGGTCCAGCAACCGACCGGAAGGCCCAGCCCAAGAAGAGCAATGCCCGCTCGTCGGCTACTTCGGCCCACCTATCCGACCGGAGCGCTCGATTCGGGCCCCAGCCGCCTCCGGACGGCCTCTCCGATCGAAAGACCTGCCCCAAGCCCTACTTCTGACTCTGACCCCGCGTCTCTCTGACCAGGGTACATAAGAACCCTGCTCGCCGTTCTTCTCCGACCGGCGCAACCAAAGCCGACTGAGGCCATCCGACCAGGGACGCCCACTCGGAAGGGACCAGGGACGAACGGAGAAAGCAGCACGCGAGTCAAACCACGGTACAGGGACCATACCCTGTACACCTGCGGGAACAATGTTCCACAACCACCCTAACACAAATAGTTTTGTAGGCGCCGTTGGACTCCTGTACGGTAAAAAGCCCCTCACATGCCTCTGGGCATCAATAGTGTTGTAGGCGTCGGGATTCACCATACTCGGTAAACATGGTGAGACTCCTCACATGTCTCTAGGCATCCAGCAGTATTTTGCAGGTACCGACATCAACCCTTCCTAAAGAAGATAGTGCAACCTCCCACGTGCACCTAACATTCTACAGTGACATCAACAGTGTTGTGGGCGCCTACCATTATCCAATCCTCATCGGCGTGGGCAACAAGGCTTAAAAGCATCCGTACCCTCTCCCTCTCACCTGTAAAGCCATCCCCTTTGTCTATAAAAGGGGGTGCACTCCCTCCAACTGGAGGATGATTCATTCAAGCTCAGTTCCTTTAGATTCATGAGTCTAATAGCTCACAACCACAGAACCACCAGGTTTGGACCTCAAGCACACGCTTGAACACTTAGCTCATAGCAGAGTTCCCGTCGCTCTCGGCCCTTCCGACCGGAGCCGATCGGGCCTCTGGTACCCCCCATCTTTCTCCTTCTTGTTTGTAACCCCACTGCAGCCTTCAAGCACCTGGGCTCAAGAATAAAGTCACCGACCGACCCAAACTGGACGTAGGGCACGTTGCCCGAACCAGTATAAATCCTGTGTCATTAAGTGCTAGGCCACCTCCGATCACAACGTATAGCAAAACTATAAATATTCACTAGTTGGTCACTTTCTGTATTGATAGTTGGCGCCATCCGTGGGGAAGACGTTGTACGTTCAACACTTTTTGGTCATCGGATGGCCCATTTTTCCGCCACCCTCGCCGTGGTAGGCTCAGGCGATACGATTCGCTTCGGCTCACTGGAATCTCCCATACCCTCGCCTGCTGGGATGCGGGTTCCACCCATTTTCGAGCCATCCCAGGCCTTCCTCTTCGAAAGCCTAGACTTTGTCACCGACCGGCTCGGCGTACTCCACCTCTGCGAGGAGACTCGCGACCCGGCACCCGTCGGAGAGACATCCTCCATCGACTCCGGGACGCGTGACTTCGACGGCGCGGCATCTGCGCTTCATTCCGAGCAAACTCGCTGCTCAAACCCCACTGTAAGTAGTACGTGTACTTTTATTCGCCCTTTATTTACTATCTCCCACTGATCACCCGGAGGGACTGCACCACCTACACCACAAACACCGTACGATCCGTTCCCCTACAGCCTCGCGTCCTCCGCGGATGCTTACGCTCAGGGGCTTCAAAGGCACTGGCACCATCCCCACTCACGTCCAAATTCGTAGGAATGGCAGGCTTCGCTCCTGTCGTTTCCCACGAACTCCCGGATAACGAGGGAGAGAGCGACGGTTCCAGCATCGCTGATGTGGCGCCCTGCCACCGTCCGTCCCTAGGAGTGCGCTATGGTGGACGGTCCAGGACAGCCGCCGATGGTTGTGGAGTCTATGCAAACTCACATCCCTCCGGACCCACGTGCAGAGGCCCTCGCGTCTGCGCAAGCGCACATCGAGGAATTACGACAACGGCGACAGAACCAGCCGTCACCTGCGCCGGCACAGTCGGTGCAGCACGTTGCGCCCCATGCGCATGGCCCGGCGAGTGGCGCCTGGGGTCACGCTCGTTAGGTCCAGCACAACATCATGAATGAGGGGAACGATGTCCCACAATTCGCCCAGGCCGGCCAGAATATCGCCGCTGCAGCAATGCTTCTGTGTGGTGTTCCCGAGCCCGTCGACCCTCGGGAGTGGGCAGTCTACCGGAACCTCTGGGTTCTAGTAGAGGCCGCCGCTGTCCAATAGGTGGAAAGCTCCGCGTCATGACTCTGACCCGTGCCCTCTCTCCCCACCGGGGGATGGGGACACGCCATCCGGATCGCTCCGTTCGCTCGCCGCTGCAGCCGTCAGGCCTGGCTCAGGGTGCGGCAGCCGCGCCACGGTCCGACTAGGCGCCTGCTCCACACCGACTGTCGGTAAGCGAGCGGCCCAATCCACACCAGGATGCTCATAGCATCATCAGCGACCGGCATCGGGCCCGACATGATAACGATGTCCGTTGTATGGCAGCAGGTGACACAGATCCCGGCCAAACCATCGAGGGAAGCGGTGAAACATGCCCCAGGGGCGGTCGTCGGTCAAACGACCGGAGCCCTAGCCCTGAGGGCCCGGGGCCATGGGCCTTCAGCCGACGTATCCGGAGAGCACCATTACCGTAGCGTTTTCGGCCTCCCTCCAACATCACCAAATACACTGGGGAGACAAACCTAGGCATTTGGCTCGAAGACTTCTGTCTCGCCTGTCGAGCCGAATGAGTGGATGATGACTATTTCATCATCCAATATCTTCCCATTTGCATAGGGGAACATGTTTGGGCGTGGCTTGAATTCCTTCCATCCACGACTGGGCGAACCTCAAGAGGGTCTTCGTCGGGAATTTCCAGGGGACATACGTCCGCCTGGGAAACTCCTAGGACCTCAAGAGCTGTCAGCAGGAGCCCAGTGAGTCCCTACAGGATTACATCCGCAGGTTTTCTCAACGATGCAACTCCCTCCCTGATGTCATCGACGTAGACGCCATCAGCGCATTCCTCTCCGGGACAAACTGCGAGTCCCTGATCCACAAGCTTGGCTGCCTAAAACCCCGTACCACCCATGATCTACTCGATGTTGCCACCAACCATGCCTCTGGCGAGGAGGCAGTCGAAGCGGTCTTCAGCGGAGGCCGGGACAAAGGCAAGCCCAAGCGTGTGGATCCACACGAAGGCCCCTCCACTCAGACGGGCAAGAAGAACAAGAAGGATCGGCGCCGATCGGACAACACCGCATTGGTCACCGTGGCTGATCGCACACCCAAGCAGCCCCAATAGGGACTGCCTGACCACTTCAACAAACTCATGGATGGTCTATGCCCCAACCACGCCAACCCCATCAAACACCTCTACAAGGAGTGCAAACTCCTCAAACGTTTCCTCCGACAGGCCGACGGGTCAAAGAAGGAAGACGGCAAGGAGCTGGCAGCCAAGAAGGGAGGCGCGGTAGGCAAGGATGGAGACAGTTTCCCCGAACCTGAGGAGTGCATCATGATCTTCGGCGGGTCCGATGCCATCTGAACTAAACGCCAGCATAAGGTACGCTATAGGGAGGCAAGCGCCGCCGAGACGGCCATCCCCTCCTTCCTCAGCTGGTTGGAATCCCCAATCACGTTTGATTAGAGGGACCATCCCTCCTACGCCGCAAGACCGGGACGCTACCCGCTCGTCATGGACCCCATCGTCCGCAAGAAGCGCCTCACCAAGGTGCTGATGGACGGGGTGAAAGCTCTAGTTTGGTTTTGGTAAATTGATGAAACCCTAAGTGCTAACCTAGTTCATCAAGTGATCATGAGATAGGTAGCACACTTCAAGTAGAGAAGCAAATGAAGATCATAACATGACAATGGTGATAGCATGGAGATGATCAAGGGCTTAAACTTGAAGAGAAGAAAGAGAAAAACAAAAAGCTCAAGGCAAAGGTATAACTTGTAGGAGCTATTTTATTTTGGTGATCAAGACACTTAGAGAGTGTGATCACATTTAGGTTTGATAGCCGTACTATTAAGAGGGGTGAAACTCGTATCGGAATGCGGTTATCAAAGTGTCACTAGATGCTCTAACTCATTGCATATGCATTTAGGATCTAGTGGAGTGCTAACACCCTTGATAATATTTGTGTAAATATGCTACCACATGTGCATAAGGTGTTTGTAGGGTTGAGATGGGTTTGGGTCCCTCCGGCGGGATTCGGCGCTTTCGGGAAAATGAAATGTCTATTTTCTATTGCGCCGGATGCAAAATTCTTGGTGGTTGGCACACTTGAGCAAGGGTGAAGAAGTAAGAGTTGAAATGGAGTTGATCGAAATGATGCTGGCGTCGGTCTACTGACCGGACGCTGGGTCACTCAGCGACCGGACGCTGAAAGGCTGCGTCCGGTCGAGCTGTCAGACGGCACAGTGGCTAGGCTTGAGCACCGGACGCTGGCTGCGTCCGGTCAAGGTGGACCGGACGCGTCCGGTCGAAAAAACATGCCTCGGGGAGCTTACTGGAAACGACAGGACGCTGGGGCTTCAGCGTCCGGTCAGTTTTACCAGAGCGTCTGGTCAGCTTCGCAGCTATTGAAATCTGACGAATAACGTTTGAAGCTGGTGACACGTGGCGTCCATCGGGCAACCAGACGCTGAGGGCCAGCGTCCGGTCAGAGCGCATTTTGCCCAGTGAAGGGGTATAATGGCTCTATTTGATTGGGGCTCTATTTAAGCCCCATGGCCGACCGTGGCTCACAGCTCTTGCACATTTTCATTGACATAGCAACCTTGTGAGCCTAGCTAAAGGACTCCCACTCATCTACATCATTGACTCATCATCATAGTGAGATCGGGAGTGATCCAAGTGCATTGCTTGAGTGATTGCATCTAGAGGCACTTAGTGATCGTGTTTCGCTGCGGATTTCGCTTGTTACTCTTAGTGGTTGCCGCCACCTAGACGGCTTGGAGCAGCAAGGATCGTTGAGTGGAGGAGGTGATTGTCTCCGACTGCGATCGTGGTGATTGTGAGGGGTTCTTGACCTTTCCCCGGCGGAGCACCAAAAGGTACTCTAGTAAATTGCTTGTGGCTTGTGTGATCCTCATCTTGTGTTGGTTGTGCGGCACCCTATTGAGGGTTTGGCGAGTGATGCCAATCAGCGCGTGAACCTCCAAGTGAGTGAATCGCCACAACGAGGACTAGCTTGTCGGCAAGCAAGTGAACCTCGGTAAAAATCATTGTGTTCATCATTTGATTCCGAGGTGATTGGTATACATTGATATTCATTATTGTGATTGATTGGTTCCTACCACTACACGGCGGTATAACTCTTTTGCTCACTCTTACATTACCGCAAACTAGTTATCAAGCTCTTTAGTGTAGCTAGTTGTGAGAGCTTGTTTGTTTGATTAGTGTTGCTCTTTAGTTAGTCTTTGAGAGCACACTAATTTAGCTAAGTGTCATAGCTATTATGTGGACATACACTATTTGAAATAGAATTGTGGTAGGTGGCTTGCATCTTTGAGTAGGCTAGCGCAACACTCGCTTCGCCGCAAAATTGTCTAACACATTTTGTTAAGTGTTGTTGTAGAATTTTATTAGGCTATTCACCCCCCTCTAGCCATTAGGACCTTTCACGGGGGTAGCGGCCTCAACATCCTGTACATCGACACCCTCGATGCCATGCGCTTCTTGCGGGCTCCCCTTCCATGGGGTAATCCCAGGAGCGTAGGCATACCCGCTCAGACAGATTGATCTGCCCGTCACATTCGGTAGTCGGGCCAACTTCCGCTCGGAGGTCCTCACCTTCGAAGTGGTGGACTTTCCAGGGTCCTACCACACCATCTTGGGGCGGCCATGCTATGCAAGATTCATGGCAATCCCCAACTACACCTACCTCAAGCTGAAGATGCCGGGACCAAACGGCATCATCACCGTGAGTAGCGCCTTCTCGCACGCCTTCGCATGCGACCGCAAGCACTATAAGCTCGCCACCATGGTCGTCAACTCATCCGAGCTCCCGTAGCTCGGGGAGTCGTCAACCCTAGTAGTCCTAGACTGCAACAAACCGACCTCCTCGACGGCCTTCCGCCCGCTCGAGGAAACCAAGGCGGTGGGTGTCGACCCCACCGACCCAGCCAAAACGGTGCAAATCGGGACCCAGCTCCCGGCCAAATAGGAATGCGAGCTCATCGACTTCCTGTGCGACAATCGCGATGTCTTCGCATGGCAGCCTTCTGACATGCCGGGGATACCACGGGAGGTCGCCGAGCATGCACTACGCCTTATCCCAGGCTCAAAGCCTGCCAAGCAACACCTGTGTCGTTTTGACGACGAGAGGCGTAGGCCCATAGGCGAAGAGATCGCCAAGCTCCTTGCAGCCGAATTCATCAGGGAGGTTTTCCACTCCGACTGGCTCGCCAATCCCGTCCTTGTCAGAAAAAAGACCGGGAAGTGGAGAATGTGCGTTGATTATACTGGACTCAACAAGGTGTGTCCAAATGATCACTTTCCCTTCCCGCTCATAGACCAAATAATCGACTCCACCTCGGGTTGCGAGATCCTCTCCTTTCTGGATGCCTACTCAGGCTATCACCAGATCATGATGAAAGAGTCCGATCAACTCGCAACCTCGTTCATCACCCCGTATGGTTCGTACTGCTACGTGACCATGCCTTTCGGCTTGAAGAACGCTGGCGCCACCTACCAAAGGTGCATGCAGCAATGCTTTGCCGACCAAATCGACCTGCCCGATCAGCCTGATCAGGCCGAACGGCTGAAACCAACAATCGCCATCTATGTTGACGACATAGTGGTCAAAACAGCTCAAGCGTGCGATCTGATCGCAAACTTGGCCACGACGTTCGTGAACCTCCGAAGGTTCAACATCAAGCTGAATCCCGAAAAATGTGTTTTCGGGGTTCCGAAGGGGAAGCTGCTTGGGTACATCGTATCCGAGCGCAGCATCGAGGCCAACCCCAAAAAGATCGCAGCCATCTCCAACATGGGTCCCATACGCAACGTCAAGGGCATGCAGAGGCTCACTGGCTGTCTGGCTGCCCTAAGCCGCTTCATCTCCCGGCTCGGTGAATGGGGGATGCCACTGTACAAGCTCCTCAAAAAGACGGACGCCTTCGTCTAGACTGAGGAAGACCAGCAGGCTCTCAAAAGCCTCAAAACATCCCTGACATTGGCCCCAATCCTCGTCGCTCCCGAACGGGGAGAACCCCTCCTCCTTTACGTCGCAGCAAGTAACCATATGGTGAGCGCCGCCCTGGTCATCGAGAGGGAGGAACCGGGACACCAGCTCAAGGTACAGCGACCTCAAACTCGCTAGATCCATAACTCTGACTCGCCCGGTCCCACGGCGTGCACCGACGCCAGGATCTGTGAGCACCGCCTCGTCCGATCTTTAACTAACTAACTACACTTCGGCTCCATACTGCTTCACTTTCGACTGTGCTCCAAACTCCTAGGATCGTGACCCCGAACTCACGTCATACGGCTTCACTTCCGACTACGCTCCACTCCTGGGACCGCGACCCCAAACTCGGGTCATACGGCTTCACTTCCGAGTGCGCTCCAGACTCCTGGGATCGCGACCCCAAACTCATGTCAAATGGCTTCACTTCCGACTACGCTCTAGACTCCTAGGACCGCGACCCCGAACTCACCTCGTCAGGATCCACGAGCTCCGGCTCGACCGATTCCCAAACTAACTAAACTAACCCTCTCGATCCATGGCGCACACCGACGCCTGGGTCCGCTCGCGACTCCGCCTCGCTCGATCCCACGGCGCGCATCGATGCCAAAGATCAGTGAGCTCTATCGCATCCGAACTAAGTTGTCTCCATCCACGGCGCGCACCGACGCTAGGGTTTGTCCCGAACTAAACTCCCTCACCCGATCCCACGGCGCGCATCGACACCAGGATCAGTGAAGCTCTCTCACGTCCGAACTAACTTTCTCACCCGGATCCACGGCACGCGTCGACGTCGGGATCAGTAAGTTCTGTCTCAATCCAATCCCCGCGCCTAAACGCCTCGGCTGCACAACGACGCCTTGGTCAAACAAAAACCCGTCTTAGACTAAAAACATGCACACACGCCCGCTAAAACGACACCCCCTAGACGGTTCTGCCCGAACCGCCCGGGGGCCCAGGGGCTACACCCGTGGGTGCGCTCGCGCGCACCCACTAAACAACAGAAAAACCTTTCCCGCTGACAACACAAAAAAAAAACCCAAGCCGATTCAGCCTGAACCACCCGAGGGCTCGGGGGCTACACCCGTGGGTACACTCGTGCGCACCCGCCGACAAGACAAAAATCCCCGGACGATTCTGCCCAAATCGCTCAGGAGCTCGGGGGCTCCTATCGGGTTCACAAACCCGGGGTCCCTCAGGGACCGTCTTCCATGCCAAGGCTTGACCCGAGAGTCTAAAACAACAGGGCAAAGGGGCGGTCCAGCAACCGACCAGAAGGCCTGGCCCAAGAAGAGCAACGCCCGCTCGTCGGCTACTTCGGCCCACCTATCCGATCGGAGCGCTCGATTCGGGCCCCAGCCGCCTCCGGACGGCCTCTCCGATCAGAAGGCCTACCCCGAGCCCTACTTCTGACTCTGACCCCACGTCTCTCCGACCGGGGTTCGTAAGAACCCTGCTCGCCGCTCTTCTCCGACCAACGCAACCAAAGCCGACTGGGGCCATCCGACCAGGGACGCCCGCTCGGAAGGGACCAGGGACGAACGGAGAAAGCAACACATGAGTCAAACCACAGTATAGGGACCATACCCTGTACACCTGCGGGAATAGTGTTCCACAACCACCCTGACACAAACAGTATTGTAGGCACCGGCATTTATCCCTACAGTATTGTAGACGTCGTTGGACGCCCGTACGGCAAAAAGCCCCTCACATGCCTCTGGGCATCAATAGTGTTGTAGGCACCGGGATTCACCATACCCGGTAAACGTGGTGAGACTCCTCACATGCCTCTAGGCATCCAGCAGTATTTTGCAGGTACCGACGTCAACCCTTCCTGAAGAAGACAACGCAACCTCCCACGTGCACCTGACATTCTACAGTGACATCAATAGTATTGTGGGCGCCTACCATTATCCAATCCTCATCGGTGTGGGCAACAAGGCTTAAAAGCATCCGTACCCTCTCCCTCTCACCTGTATAGCCATCCCCTTCATCTATAAAAGGGGGTGCACTCCCTCCAACTGGAGGATGATTCATTCAAGCTCAGTTCCTTTAGATTCATTAGTCCAATAGCTCACAACCATAGAACCGCCAGGTTCGGACCTCAAGCACACGCTTGAACACTTAGCTCATAGCGGAGTTCCCGTCGCTCTCGGCCCTTCCGACCGGAGCCGATCGGTCCTCTGGTACCCCCGATCTTTCTCCTTGTTTGTAACCCCACTACGGACTTCGAGCACCTAGGCTTAGGAATAAAGTCACCGGTCGTTGCAAACTGGACGTAGGGCACGTTGCCCGAACCAGTATAAATCTTGTGTCATTGAGTGCTAGGCCACCTCCGATCACAACGTACAGCAAAACTATAAATATTCACTAGTTGGTTACTTTATGTACCGACACTACGAGTCGTGATTTACCCTTTCGCCCGAGGTGGCCAACCTCTTGACCCACTACCAAGGAAGGTCGGTAGGGTTTACTTTAAAGCCTTTCAAAGGTTCGTCTAACAAGTTAGGGCCGCTAAGGTTTCCCCATCAATAAGCATGAACCCCCCCCCCCGCCAAGGAGTGACTAACAAAATACCAAGAAACCAAAGCGCACCCTCTTGGTAGGCCGAGATCATACCTGTTGGAGCCCCTCTTACGCCATAAAGGTAATCACTAACAAGCTAGAAAAGGTCATCATGCTAAGCTAAAGCCAGAGCCATGTAGCCCTCACAGCTGTACTGTAAGTCCCGAATGTTCGCTTACAGATAGGTCCTTAGGGAGAGCAATCTAGAGCACCATAAAAATAGCCTAATGCTCTAGCCACCTTGTTCCATGTTGCAAAAAACATCTTTTAATATTTATTACATATACCATTAGTCAAGTTACAAGATCATAGATTTAGTTGAGCACTAGCATCATACTACCCAATGCAATAACCCATAGGAATCATAGAATCCAGGATATCAAATAGCTAGGAAAATTACTACGGTTGCCAAGGTAAACACATGCATATGATTAAAATGATATTAAGGTGAATAGGACAACAAAAAAGATTCCATGCTATACTTGCCTTAAACTCAAATTCTTCTTCTATAGAATTGTAATCACCAAAGGACTTCTTCTGGATCACCAACTTCTTTTATATCACCAACGCAAAGCTCACCGACTGGATATGATCATAAAGCACCACACAACCATCCATGCAATCATACACGAAGCAAACAATAGAGCTAAATTAGAATAGTACACCAAACATAAAATCAAACGAAAAGTTTATAAAACGAATCTACGTCTCGCTATGAATATACAGACGCGAAAGCACTCTAATCGGAGCTATAACGAAAAAGTTATGAATTAAATAAGATTTCCTTTAATAAAATAATAGATTAAATCTAACCTCGAATTTCAAAAGTTAAAATATATTTAACAGTAGGATGAACATGTAGATTACTCAATTATGAATCTAACGCAACTTGAATTGATCAAAACAGAGTTAAAACGAAGATTTGATGGCCTAAATAAGACTACTGGTAAAACTGTAAATAAATGAAAGTGTATTTTGGATCTAACCGAAGAAACTACGTTTTAAAAGAAGAAAACGTATTTTGAATCTAACAGAGGGATTTTACGCTTTCTGAAAGAGAAAACGTATTCTGAATCTGCTATAAAGAAACTACGCTTTTGGAATAGGAAAACATATTCTGGAAGTGCGCCATGGACTGCGGGTTATATTACGCGAAACTGTAGGGGCTCTTTTGCAAATAAACCCTGTGAAGGGGTACGGACGATCTTGGACCGTTGGATTGAATTTGGATGGTCCAGATTAGAAAGGAGGGGGAGAGAGAGTCACCGGCCGGAGAAGAAAATCGACGTGGCGGAGCTCCATTATCGGTAGCGAGAAGCTCCCTAGAGCGCTTGGTTTGGGTCCTAGAGGCCACGGTTTGACGAGCCGAGAGCATAGGGAATAAGAGAGAAGACAGCGAACTCACCTAGAGCCTTCTTGCAGTCGATGGCGGGTCTACGGTGTCGGGCAGCGCGGCGGCGACGACGGCGAGAGAAGGAGGAGAAAAATCTAATTTACTACACGAGGGATTTCCCAATCTAGGGGCTCCCCTTATGGTAGTTTTGGTGTGCTTTGCCCAAAGGGTTGGTACATATTTATAGGGAGAAAAACTTTCCACATATACATCAACTAGTAATATGGTACTAATTAATGTTGCACCCTCCACATTTACTAATGGACCTAAATAATCATTAAAGCCCATTAGTAAATAAATGCATGGGCCTTTGAGATTTATTAGGATTATTGCACATAGGCTTTGAGAGTTGGTTGGAAAATGAGATATAGTATTTATTTTTGGAATTAATTAATTTCATGAATAAAATAATTCTAGAAAAGTTTAGAATTGATATTTAAGCCACGAAAAATACTCTGAGACCTCTGAAAAATTAGAAAAAATTCCCAGAGACACTTTGAAATATGATGAACCCAAATAAAGTATTTGGAGCTCATGAAAAGATTGTTGGGAACTTGGAACATAAAGATTAAGGTGAAGGAGGTTGGAATTAAATTCCAAAAAGAAGCTGAAATTTTCCTAAAGATAGATATTCGTCTCCTAAACGTATTTTAAGAAAAAACACATTTTGCACATAGAAACACAAGGTGGGACCGGCATGAATGCAACAAACACGTTTCTACCTTAAGATAAATTTTAATCTAATGAAAATTTATTATTTCCCCTTATTTTCATGAGCATAAAAATACAAAATTAAATTATTTTGGCTCTATTTCAAGAAAATCAAATTTTAGGGTGTTACACAAATATTGCATGTATTTTCTACAAATCGAGTCAAACTTGCAGCACGGAAACCAAAAGCGGCATAAAATTTGGGAGAGAGGGAGTATTCGACTTAAGACAGACTAATACAATAATATATAACCACCATGTGTAACGTTACACACTTACACGTATGCACATGACAGCTCTAATGCGTTGGGCGAACACACAATTATTAGACCTAGCTTTGTCCGAAAGAGTAACAATATTGAGCGAGGCCCATGGGCCAAATATGGGTCCAAACTAAAGCTCCGTCTGCACCCAACCCCTTCCACACGCGATTTTACATAAGAACAGCGACCTTTGAGTAATATTGAGAAACAAGGGCCTTCGTAGCTTGTGGCCGAAAGGAGAACTGGTGTAGTAGGTACGAGTACGTAAGTTGCACAAAATAGCAGCAAATTACATATTTATCTGTTGTCACAAATTACACTGACCTTGATATATTCTCCTAGTTTACATCATTACATTTCTAGTATTCATCTATTTATATGCTCACCACACGGTTTGTTTGACTTTTCATAGATATTTTGCTGCTCGAAGTCAAGATAGTTTGCCATAGACGAAAACAAAATCTAGGTCACTAAACTTTGCACTAATTTATGTGCTCTCCCTACAAAGGGAGAACTTTTATTGAATGGACTTTTTATAATTGATTATTTACATAGTCGATCAAGTCAAAAAAATATTATTGGAATATTTATGCCAAACAAAATAGAATATGATTTCCCACGCACAAAGCATATTTGAATGTAGTAGTTTCAATCTTTCAAAAAAAAGTACTATCTTTACGCTAGTGTTATTAGCTAGGGGTCTATTCATATTTTAAATATTGGATCTCCAAAGTTTGTACTTTTTCTAATTTATCTATGTCCTAAACTTTGTATGTGGAACTATGTAATTTACTAAATATTACTTGGGTAAGTCAGTTTCGGTACAGTAGGTACATATTGCAGAACAATTGAATTAGTTGAAAAACAAATTAATTAGAAAATAAAACAATACAAGTATAAGAAACTACATAAGGTTTCAAATTTCATAGTCTGTGATCTCTTACAATATGAAAATAAACAAATTTCAAAGTGGCGCAATCTCTAAATGTTTCATCCATGCCTTTAAATCCGCATAGAAATCTCCATCCTTGAAAATTAATATTTGTTCCATTATGTCACATTTCATTTTAACGTATATATATAAGGTATAAAACAAGAATATGACTCCACTTGAAGTGTATGCTAGTAAATAGAAATCTGGTTTGAATGACCTAAAAATCCTTTGGAAACAATGAATTAAGGCTAATGTTGAACTATATCTATCATTTTGAAAATTATATTGAAAGATGAAAATGTTCACAATAATCATATTGTGTATATGGCTACTATATATAGTAGACATTGTTTCCTATAATTCATCGTGTGATCTTTCACAACTTTAGCATATACAAGAGTGTTGTACTCTGTCAAATGAAAATACATTGATATAGAGATATTTATCATGTTGTTTCAATTCCATGTATATTTGATGTACTTTAGTTATCATAATTTCACATGAACAACAAGATTTGCAAATCCTGAATTCACAGTTATAAAAAAGTATTGGTTCAGTAATTCCGCCACAAATTGTACACCCACATATGGTTTGAAAAAAGAAAGACTTGGAGATGTAATGGATCCTAAAGCAATAGCTATTTCTTCATCCCATGGACCAAAACCTCCCATATCATTAAATTATATATCATGGTTGTCAACCAAGCTTGTTAATCGTTTTTCCTCTAGAAAGAGACGTTCTGGCCCATGAGATATTGTGTATATTAATCAATTACCACAAAGCTAATACACTAAGCATGGTTATTTATTTTCCACTTCATGTAATAGTTTTTTAATAGTTAGTATATAGATCTAGATACTATAAAAATGGATCTAGATACTATAAAAATGGATAAGTTCCTCGATCAAACACTAAAGTTCAATTCCAATGGAAACTTAAAACTCCTAGAAGAATTTAAGAAACAACGATCATATAGTTCCAATTCTTGATGTTTTATCTATAGAAAAAGGGCATATATGCCTATAGATAAGAAACTAAGTAATCTGATTTTGATTTCTTGTGTATTTTTTATAAGCAAGAAAAATAAAGGAGGGTCGCTAGCTATCATCGTTCACTAATTGCTGGAAATAAAATAGCAGATTCTGACCATATATATACATATACTCCATATATTCTTGAAACTGTGTGGCTCCTATATATCCAAAAAGAAAAGAAAAGGAAGGGTGATAGAGCCATTACACAATACTGTTGCAGACAGCAATATGCATGGACCTCTTTGAGATATTGCAATTTTACCGAAACCATTGTCCGGAAAGGGGTAACAGTGACACTGAAGTCTACGATATATAGTTTGAAGTTTCAAGGCCAACGACGCCACAGATTCACAAGAAAATAACCAATGGATTCTTTTTCTTTTCTCAAGTCAAGGAGAATTAGCCTATTCACATCTTGATCGAGTTCCTTCTTATATTTTCCTCCACAAAGCGGCACACCCACCTGTCGCTGCTGCCCGGTCCCGTCAAATTCTTATGGTTATTCGGTTGATATCACTACTTGGACAATGACAAAGGCAGGTAATAAGTCACGTGCTTTTATGCGCAAAGCATTGGCACTTGGCAGCGACAAAGAGATGAGCCTGGGCTGCCTGGCTAGAGCTAAGGCCTACTGGACCACACACCTACACCGATACTAAGGTCTCGTTTAGATTCCAAAAAAAATTTGCAGAGTATCCGTCGCATCGAATCTTGCGGCACATATATAGAGTACTGAATATAGACGAAAAAAAAAACTAATTACATAGTTGAGTGAGAAATCGTGAGACGAAACTTTTGAACCTAATTAGTCCATAATTAGACACTAATTGTCAAATACAAACAAAAATGCTACAGTAGCCAAAATCCAAAAAAATTTGGATCTAAATGGTGCCTAATACATCCACAGTCCATAGACTTCTCGATTGGATGCGTCATGTGCAATGTAAGAATTAGAGGATGTTTGATCCGGTGACTAAAATTTAGAAGGTGTCACGTGAGGGTATCGTATGAAGTGTTCGGATATCAATAAAAAAACAAATTACAGAATCCGTTCAGTACTCCACGAGAAGAATTTATTAAGCCTAATTAATCCATCATTAGCACATGTTTACTCTAGCACAAGATTATCAAATCATGGACTAATTAGGCTTAAAATATTTGTCTTGCAAATTAGTCGCAAACTGTGTAATTAGTTTTGTAATTAGTCTATATTTAATAGACCATAACAGCGACTAAAGTTTAAATGGAGGAACCAAACACCCTGTTACCGAGGATTAACAGCTCCCTGCATACTGTACTGCATACTGTACTGCATACACTCTACTGCTCTGCCTAGTCCCTACTGACTTGTAATGTGTGTATAGGTCTGCTGCCTAGTCCTCATCTTGTTCATGTTTCCATTTCTATTCTTTACATGAAAAGTAACACCAGGTAAATCATGTCATATATCCCAGTGAAATGTTAAAACAGAAGGGGGGGAAAACAGTGAAGATGAAGGACATGGCAACAGATGGGGGTACTGGGTGAAGGTGGGATCAAGGGAAATCACCAAGAACCTGCTTTCATCAGTCGATGCACGGTCCAGGAAATTAATCAACACAGAGGCTTAATCAGCACACGAAAATATAACAAGAACTCAAAGGAGGGATCCAGCCTGTGATTGCTCGTGTGTGTCCCAGCGACAAGAACCACAAGTCGGATGAGCGGCCGCGCGCAGCCAATCATAGCTTCAAGGAGAGGTCGATGTCGTCGGTGAGATTATTCCTGCTTGCCTCCGGGGACGCCCTGATCTGGTGCGATGACGAGGAGCTTGGTGCCGAGACCGACCTCGCAATGCCCATTTCCTTCCCCATCCTCGCCTCCTCCTCGGCCGCACTGGCGCGCTCGCCGCCCTGGCCCGCGCGGCGAGCGGCAGCCAGCTCGCGGGCGCGCTTGGCCACGCTGCGCTCGAACTTGTGGGCGTTCTGGTGGCCGCCGAGTGCCTGCGAGGAGTAAAATTTCTTGTCGCAGTAGGTGCAGGAGAAGTAACCCGGCGGCTCCGGCTCCGGCTCGGGCGCTAAGGTCGGCTGCAGGGAGAGGTTGAGGTCGAGGTCGTCGCCCTCGCCCTCGCCGCGCGCACTCTCGCCCTTGGGATCCATGGCGGCCGGGGACAGCACGGCAGGCAAAGCTGCAGGCTCCCCGAACGAAGGTGATGAGCGAATTGAAGAATAGCTGCTGCTGTTTGCCTGTCTCTGGATAACAATCAATATACTGTGCCGCACCATTGCACCAATCCCAGGATGCTGGAGTACGTGTATACTATCTACAACCCTAACGAGTGTAGAGAAAGACAGGAAAGGACGTAGCTTAGCTTATGTATTTGTACGTATATAGGGTGTGGTCCAGAGACTAATAACACGTACGTCTAAACACACAAGAGATGAGGCGCTCCATGAAGAAAAGAAAAGAATGAAAAGGACAAAAGATTTCGTCGTCCGTCGTTGATATAGGTCCAACAGCAGAGCTGGTTGCTGGCTGAGCAAAGGTGTTGTGCGAGAGCGGCTACTTGCTTACCCTGCTTGGACCAGTGAATGTGAGAAACGAACAGATAGAAAGTATTTTTTTGGAGTTTTACAAAGAATATGATGGTTTTGTGAAATATTTTAGTTTTGGAGTACCATTAAATGTTTGGATGCAACAAATTTTATGGTCTTGAATACCATGATATTGCTAAAATTATAGTCAATTTTAAGTTTTAGAAACTCTACTGTAGACCCTTTTTTTTCTAAACCATGGTTTTGTGCACATCAATCACTTCTAAAACTATAGTTTCTTGATCCGGTGCTTCCCCTAAATCTATTGAACCGGTACCATTCTCTTTCTCCTCTCACTTTCCATGTAGGTGGCGGCCATGGTGCGCCGGCCAGCGATGGGTTCCTTCAGCACCCCACAGCCGATCTAGCGTCCCCCTTCGGTAGATCCGGCGGCCCTGTGGCTGGATCTAGCAGGGCCTAAGGTGGGGAGCCCTCTCAGGCCGTGCCTGGGCGGGTGCTGGTTGATGCCCATGGTGGTGGTGGCGGCGGCTCCGGCCCAGGGCACCAGAAACGACACCGGATCCGCAGGGGACGGCATCCACAATGGGGCAAGGTGCCCTGGGAAGCGCGTGGAGGCAGTGGCAATGTCCAGGGATGCCAAGACCGGTGCCTTGGCAACCGGATCCTGCGCCCCTAGGGCAGGGGGTGGCGCCGAGGAGGGTGGGGCGGGTGCCAGTGCTGGCTTCGGCTGTCGGCGACGGTCGTGGCATGCAACGGTGTTACGTGCACGGCAGAGTCAGGTCTGGTCCCATGCAAAGCCTAGTCTGAAGGGGTGACAGCCGGCGCAGCTGTGCGGTTGCTATGTGTAGCCGGCGCGTTGATTCCCCTTAGTTGGGTCTTCTGTGGGATTGCAGGACAACGACGGCGGCGGTAGTGGCAGGCTTAGGGTCCGGCATTTGGGCTCGACGATTGTGTCGAGGGCACCTTGGGCAAAAGTGTCACACCCCAAAATTTCTGATTTTAGGTTGTGCATAGAAAACACTAAATAAAATGAATTATTTTAATATTTGGATAAAATTTACCAAGTTTAGTTTGACCTAGCGTAAATTTTGTTATAGGAAAAAAGTGAATTTTCAAAGTTTTCTAATTTTGACGGCCGTTTGGATGATGTGATGTTTGCTTGTTGCTTCTTTGTGTGTTGAGAGTGATCAAAGTCTTTAAAATGCGTTAGTAGGTCGATTTTCCTTGTCCAGCACGCCTTTATCTTTTTCTACAATTAAATTCTTTATTTCTTGGCTCAAGTTTTTGTTAGGAGCTTCCTAAAATCTTTTCTTTGTAACGCAAATCACTCCTTTTAGTTCCTTATCCATCAATCAATCTCTACAACCTTCTCGAGAATTTTTTAGTTTTTTCTGAAACTTGTTCCTACTTATCTGTGAGCAAAATTTAATTTTTAGATGCTCCAAATTATCTTATCATGGGCTCCAAATACTTTATTTGGGTTCCTCATGGTTCATAATGTTTTTGGAAATTTTCTCCGAATTTTCAGAGCTTTCGGAGTATTTTTCGCGGCTTAAATAATAATTCTAGACTTTTTTGGAATTATTTTATCCACGAAATTAATTAATTCTCAAAATAATAAATCTCTCATTTTTTCCGACGCTCAAAGTCCATGCGCAATAATTCTAATAAATCCTAAAGGCCTATTAATGATTATTTAGGCCCATTAGTAAATGTGGAGGGTGCAACATCAATTAGTACCATATTGCTAGTTGATGTAGATGTGGGGAGTTTTTCTCCCTATAAATATGTACCAATGACTTAGGCAATGCACACGAAAACTACCGTAAGGGGAGCCCCTAGTTTGGGAAATTCCTCGTGTAGTAAATTAGATTTTTCTCCTTCTCTCGCCGTCGCCGTCGCCGCCGCGCTGCTCAGCCCAGCCATCCTCAATTCGTGCAACAAGTCAAGCCCACCCTACGCCCTGGGAGGCCAAAGGATGAAGACGAGGTAATTACGAAATTACCATCCGTTCGTAATATCGTCGTCGTATATTTATTTTAAGTCTGTTTCGAGTCGTTCCAATTGGGGTAGATTCGTATCTATGTGATCTACATGCTAGTGTCGTCGTTTTTTATGTCAAGTGACTTTTATATATATGCTTAAATATTAATTCGATTAATATACATGCAACTAGTTTTATAAATAAAAGCAACATAATTATATATAATGCTCTTTTGCAAATAAGTTTTAACATGACTAGATGCTAACATAAATATGTTTCTAAGTTATAATATGTTTAGTCTAAACACACGTATCAAATTTGATTAGATGTTCTCACATGTCAGTTTGTATTTCCATGTTAAAGTTGAATTGACATAAATAATATCAAAATATTTATAAATAAAATATGATTAGGTTCAACTCAGTTTTTAAGTATAAATATGATTTGTTTAATCTAAATTAATGCTACTCACATAGTTTTTCCTAATTAACATAAATCAAGCTTATAGTCCTCTCTTTTCTTTTATATTATAAAACCTTGTAGTCGTTTCTTTACAACCGTAGTTCCGATTAGCGTGCTTTTCGTGTTTGTGTGTTCGTAGCGACATCTAGAACATCTTTAAAATATTTTTACTTGTTGTTTATTATGTTTGGTGTACTGTTCTGATTTAGTTCTATTGTTTGCTTCGTGTATGATTGCATGGATGTTTATGTGGTGCTTTATGAACATGTCTAGTTGGTGAGCTATACGTGGTGAATTAAGAAGCAGATCTTTCAAGATTTGGACTAGAAGAAGATCTGAGTTTTAAGGCAAGTATGGCATGGGATCTTCCTTGTTGTTCTATACACCTTAAATCATTTAATTCATACTGCATGTGTCTACCTTGACTACCACTAAGGATTCTCTAGTACTTTGTACCTTGTGCCTTGATACCTATGGGTATTGCATTGGGTAGTATGATGTTAGTGCTCAACTAAAGCCATGATCTTGTAACTTGACTAATGGTATATGCAATAAACACTAAAAGATGCTTTTAGCAGCATGGAACAAGGGGCTAGAGCATTAGGCTGTTTTTATGGTGCTCTAGATTTCTCTCCTAAAGGACTTATCTGTAAGCGAACATCCGAGACTTACCGTATAGATGTGAGGGCTATATGGCTCTAGCTTTAGCTCAGTATGAGGACCTTTTCTAGCTTGTTAGTGGTTACCTTTATTAGCGTTAGAATGGCTTGCCGAATCAGGTATAGTGCGGCCTCTATCCCCTTGTATATAGGTTGCACGTCATTATGCTATCGGGAAGGGGGGCTCTACATCTGTTTGTCGAGTGAATCTAATGGCCCTAACTTGTTAGACAAACCTTGGAAAGGCTTCATAGTGAACCCTGCCGACCTTCCTTGGTAGTGGGTCAAGAGGCTGATCACCTCGGGTGAAAGGGTAAATCACGACTCATAGTGAAAGTATACAACCTCTACAGAGTGTAAAACTAGTATATCAGCCGTGCTCACGGTCATGAGCGGCCTTCAAATATTTATGGAATAGATGATGAACACTGATGATACTAATGATTACTGTTTATACTATTCATTATTCATGTTTACTTGATCATGTGTTTATATGGGCTTGTGAATAAACTTGTTGCCACCCAATTGCTAAAAGATGACTCAGTAAAAGCTAATCGCAGTTAAACCAATGTCAGCCTTTTGAGCCTCATGAACCCCATGTTATATTTGTTGAGTACGACATGTACTTACGCTTGCTTTATTTTTCAATTATTTGGATAAAAATCCCGGATGGGTACTAGATTGCTAGAGTTTGGAGGAATTAGGCTTATGATCAACAGTCAGTTGTCCCTATGGAATTGGAGTCTTCACCTGAAGATCGAGTTGTCTTTCCGCTGTCTATACTCTGAAGTTGTTTTCTTTATATAAATATGCTATGTAATAAGCATTGTCTTATGATATTACCCTTATTTGTAGCTATATATGAGATTTGACTTTCTGGGCTCACATATGGTGTGTATCTGATTTTGTTCTTAAAATCGGATGCTACAAAGTGGTATTAGAGAAATGCTGATTGTAGGACGCAAGCCTAGTAGAAACTGGTCGTTCTAAGGCTTAAAATTTGCTACAAAACTACTTTTTCATCTCCTTGACTAGTTGAATTCATTATTTCTTATCCTTGTCCTATTTTCTTCTCTCCTTGATAGCTTCCTTTGAGCTATTGCTTCTTATCTCCTTGATTTTTATTTCTTTGGTTTACTAAAGTTTTCTGATCTCACCTTATTCAAATTTGCGATGGGCTTTCATCATAATCCACTTCTTAAGATGACCGCCATTGCTATAGAAGCACGTGTAGTTTCGATGTTGTGATGCATTCTTATCTTGTTTGGTGTGTTGTTTGTTTGTCATCCCTATCTTTGTGATCCAAAGGAAGGCCCTAAAGACTACACCAACATGAGGATATTCATATGGAATATTCAGAGTTTAGCAAAACTCTTGTTAAGTGGGGTAGCATCCTCTACAAAGCATCGTTGACCTTTATGTTCCTTGATATACTGTGCAACTCCCACATCCGCTTTATCATGCAAGTTCATTTCTTCATCTCATGAATCCTGAATCAAGGAAGTGTGGAGGCGTGAAGATCTTCTTTATCTTTCTCCCTAGTCTCTCCGAATCTTGGGACGAGATTCCTATTAAGTGGGGTAGTTTGTCACACCCCAAAATTTCTGACTTTGGCTTATGCATAGAAAACACTAAATAAAATGAATTATTTTAATATTTGGATAAAATTTACCAAGTTTAGTTTGAGCTAGCACAAATTTAGTTATAGGAAAAATGTGCATTTTCAAAGTTTTCTAATTTCGACGGGCGTTTGGATGATGTGATGTTTGCTTGCTGCTTCTTTATGTGTTGAGAGTGAGCAAAGTCTTTAAAATGCGTTAGTGGATCGATTTTCCTTCTCCGGCACGCCTTTACCTTTTCTATAATCAAATTCTTTGTTTCTCGGCTCAAGTTTTCGTTAGGAGCTTCCTAAAATCTTTTCTTTATAAAGTAAATCACTCCTTTTAGTTCCTCATCCGTCAATCAATGTCTACAAACTTCTCAGGAATTTTCTAGCTTTTTCTAGAACTTATTCCTACTTGTCTATGAGCATAATTTAATTTTTAAATGCTCTAAATTCTCTTATCATGGGCTCCAAATACTTTATTTAGGTTCCTCGTGTTCCATAATGTCTCTGGGAATTTTCTCCAAATTTTCAGAGCTTTCGGAGTATTTTTCGCGGCTTAAATAATAATTCTAGCCTTTCCTAGAATTATTTTATCCACAAAATTAATTAATTCCAAAAAAAATAAATCTCTCATTTTTTCCAACGCTCAAAGCCCATGTGCAATAATCCAAATAAATCCTAAAGGCCCATGCATTTATTTACTAATAGGCTTTAATGATTATTTAGACCCATTAGTAAATGTGGAGGGTGCAACATCAATTAGTACCATATTGCTAGTTGATGTAGATGTGGGGAGTTTTTCTCCCTATAAATATATACCAACCCCTTGGGCAAAGCACACCAAAACTATCGTAAGGAGAGCCTCTAGTTTGGGAAATTCCTCGTGTAGTAAATTAGATTTTTCTCCTTCTCTCGCCGTCGCCATCGCCGCCGCGCTGCCCAGCCCGGCCATCCTCTCCTTCATGCAACAAGTCAAGCCCACCCCTGTGCCCCGGGAGGCCAAAGGATGAAGAGGAGGTAATTACGAAATTACCACCAGTTGCTCCTAACTTGAGAGGACCCAAACTTGTTTGGGTACAATTAAAAAGTGGATGATTGATTCTAGATACCATCGGCATTGGAGACTTGATTCAATTGATTTTATATTGATCATCATATGTTGAGTCAAGATATGAAGCCTAGTGCACATCCAAACCCAATGCCAAGTGAAAATTGAGTGAAGTCCAAGTGCTATCAATATACAAGTGTCATATTCAAGTTGTGGTGATTTATTGGATTATTTGATGGCTTGCAAAATTATTTGAGTTGAAACTTGCTAGTTGGATGATCATGAGCTAACCAAGGTATATCTCTTGTTGATCATTTCATTTGAGTGCATATGAGTTGATTAAATTAGATAAATATGCAATGTTGTTTGCTATGAAATGTTTGAATGGATAAATAGCTTAGTAATCAAGTTTGGATTGATTTGTGTTGGATAAGTTCATAAGATGACATTTAGTAAGTGGATTGAATGGATTTATGTCTTGTGAAAGTATTCAAACAAGTTGATTTCAAATTTGATTCACATTTGATGAAGTATAGCTCAAGTGATTGAAATCTGTCCTATATTGAAAATCTGAGTGAGCCATGATCTTAGCCATGTTTGAGTGATCAAAACTTATTTGATTGGCATAAAAATTGGTGTACATGCTCTAGACTTATGGTATAAAATGCTATACAAATTTCATGAGAATTGAATAAGAAATTCTTTGGTTTTGGAGTAGATCTTGTCAGCTATAGTGCATCAATTTTCAGCATGTAGCAGTGGTGGAAGAAATTGCAATCTGGTAGCAATCTAGAAGTCAAATGAATCTCAAATTTTTATATATGCTAGATATCTTAGTTAAGCACATCTCCACCAAATTTTGTGGTATTTGGATTTGTACTTTGGGAGATATGCATTTTTCTTTAAAGAGTACAGAATCTGCTAGAAAAGTGACAATCATTGGATTTATTTGGAGTCACTTTGATTAAAAGGTCCTCAAGTTAGAAACATGTTTATAAGTGGTTGAGGTACCTAAGTTTGTTTTTGAGATGATCTACAAGCATGACAAGAAAAGAGTACAAGGGCATTTGATTGTGGAGTGTACTTTGCACACATTCGCTACTCAAATTAGAAGATCAAGATCAAACTTAAAATAAAGATGAAGGTTAAGTTCAAGTGATGATTGGAGATCATTTGGTAGAAAAAAAGGACTTAAAGAAGGAATTAAGGTTACTCATCAA
Organism: Miscanthus lutarioriparius; assembly: GCA_904845875.1. NCBI lineage: Eukaryota > Viridiplantae > Streptophyta > Magnoliopsida > Poales > Poaceae > Miscanthus > Miscanthus lutarioriparius. The sequence continues at coordinate 43,309,801 of CAJGYO010000003.1, read as the reverse complement.
GTAAAGTCTATCATTTGGATCAATCAATCAAGTTATTTCAAGTGAGTGTCAAGAATGGTTCTTTGGAGAGAGGTCACTTCTCCCTAGTGTAGAGGCTTGCCGCCTATGTGTAGGTAAACCAAGTGTGGTACTTGGAAGGCTAACATGGAAGTGGTGATCCGAGAAACATTTGAGATGCTTAGTTGAAGCAATCAAATGGGTTGATCAAGAAAAGCAAGCTACACCTAAAAGATAGCTAGTCATGGCAATTCAAGTGGTATTCAAAATAGTTCTCTCATGCAAGCATTGATCAAAAGATGAAGCAAGCTAACCACAACAAGATAGTGCACTTGATCATATTAGTGGTTCTCAAATCATATGGGTGAAGAATGGATTTCATTATTCATGATTGGTCTTCACCAAGCTTATAATTAGACTTCATATTGCTATTGGAGTAATAAATTAGAATCTATATGACTATCCTCTACTCCAACATAGCAAAGGTATCATTGTAATGTGCATGATCATTTCATCCGTTACTAGTATGCAGTTAGTGCATATAGTTCATACTTCATAGGATCATGCATAACAAATGAAATGTTTAAATTCATAGCATACCACTATTACTTAAAATGATTAGTTGATCTAGTGGTTAGTATATGAATTTGTTCATGAGCTAGTGAATCCAAGTACTTGATTTAATTTGGATTGCTAACAAGTGACAAGTATAACATTGGCAAGATAACCCTTGTAAGAGGTGTGAAGAAGATTGTCATTGGTTCAAACTAAACTTGGAAGCTTAGGCAAATTAATTTAGTCAAGTCAAAATTAGAAGCTCATGATAGTGATAAGAGTACAAGCACAAGACAACAATGCACATGGATATCTAGTTTGTTTGTTTCAAGTGGTATCTAGACTCAAGTATTTCATCAAGAATTCACAAGTGATGTCTAGATCAACTCACAAGTGATATCCTATAAGTGGTACTCATGAAGATAGCAAAAGTTCAAGAAATGGTTTTTATTGATAAATCCAACAAGTGGTTCCATACTAAAAAATTCTTTTAAGTGGTATCACATCTACACGTGGTATCAATCATGCAAGATGATGGTTCCACAAGTGATCCTTAACTTTAAGTGATCATCAAATGAAGAATGCATCCCTCACCTACAAGATCTCAAGTGTATCAAATGAATGACCCATGCTATCACATAGGGGGAGGTGTCCCATAAATTGGTATCAAGGTCAAAGATCCTATGTGTGGTATCTCAAAAAGCTATACAAGTGGTGTCATTTCAACAATCAAGTGATGTCCATCAAAAATGCAAGATTCAAGCCTCAACCATCTACCCCAAATGTAAACCTTTGCATCAATGAGAAGTACACCTTTTATGGAAATTGATGATAAAGGGGGAGAGATTGTACAAAGATATGAAAGCTTTGGGAGAGATTAAGACAAAGAAGTAGAGTTTGGAAAGACAAAGAAGTAGAGTTTGGAAATGGACATGGACAAAGAGGGAGCAACATTGAGGAATTAAGAAGGATCAAAATTCTTAGACCAGGGAAGCACACAAGTAGGGGAGCAAGCTCATGAACTTTGATTGGTTGCATTTGATATGTGCATATTCATGTGCTTGCTTGCATTGCATAAGTTTTTAAATTCAATATGCATGCTTGTGTGGTGTATGCTAGTTGTAGAACTTGAATGATGATTTGATAACTAGAATGCATAGGATGGTAGCTAGACTTGTATTTTTACACGTGGTACTAGAACCTTGCTCATAATGTTGATCTCACGAGGTTTCTAGTATTTTTGTTGTATAGCTACTCATGGTGCTGAGGATGGTGTTAAAAGTGAAACTCCGATTGGTATCACACTTTAAAGGTTTATTCTATACACCTTAGTATCATTTGGTAGTAATTACTTCCCACAAGTCCAATCTATGCATATGTGCGAGCTTCAAACCAAACACTCTAGCACATTTGTAGGGGGAGCTAATACTACCATTTCGGGTTTGTGGTACTTGTCCAAAATCATTTACACATGGTAAAATTGCTTGGGCAAGCAACATGAATCCAAAAGAGCTTAATTTCCAAATCTTTATAGAGTTGTCATCAATTACCAAAAAGGGGGAGATTGAAAGGTCCTTGTGTGGTTTTGGTAATTGAGTGACAACCTAGGTGGACTAATTGTGTTTATGTAAGATACACAGGTGATTAGTCCACAGGTACATATGTGTGAGCAACATATGCCATGGAGGTGGAAATGGCTCGGAGATATTGCAAAGCTCACACTGTGATGATGAAGGAGCTCATTGCACATGAGACATGACATTGAGTCATGTGATCAAGGTGGAGAAGATCAAGACATGACTTGGCTTGATGGACCGGTTGCAAGCGTGAAGGCCAAGTTGGAGGCTTTGGAGCGATGGACCGCGTGGCGGTGAAGCTTGAGCAAGACTTGGCACCGATGGATGAAGGCAATGGTGAAAAGCAAGTGAGGTAAAGATCGATGAACCAACAAGATCATGTGATGATATGAAGTGGATCATATCATTGTTGACCGTGTTGGTGCATGTGTTGCATCGACATTAGAGGAGATGGAATGGAATGCGCAAGGCAAAGGTACAACCTAGGGCATTTCATTTCACTGGTCATAGGTGTGTAGAGAAATTGATGACCGGGTTTAGGATAGATGGCCATACTATCAAGAGGGGCAAACTTGTTTGCATATCGGTCATCTAGTGCCACTCGAGTGATCTAACGTTGCATCATCACTAGGATCGAGTGGCGTGGCAAGTTGAGTGGCTAATCCTTTGGAAAATGATTGTGAAAATACTAACACACATACACATTGTGGTGTACACTTGGTGGTGTTGGCACATTTGCAAAGGAGAAGAAGTTAGAGTTGATGAGGATCAACTCAGTGAAGAAAAGGAGGCGAAAGGAGGTCACTGTGAGTGACCGGACGCTGGCCTCGGTAGGACCGGCGCATCCGGTTAGTGGCAGCAGTTGTGCGCGGTCTCGATCAAGTGACCAGACACTACACGGTAAAAGTGACCGGACGCGTAGGACCTGCGTCCGGTCAGTGGTGACGTACGCTAATGTCTTGGCGCGAGGAGCAGTAGTGACACATGGCAGGCGGTGAAGGATCGGACTCAGGTGCTGCATCCGATCATGACCAACCTGACGCGTCCAGTCACAAAATAGAGGCTCGGGGAGCTCTCTGGAAACGACCAGACTCTGGCTGGTCTGGGTCCGGTTGTGCAGGAGCAGACGTGTTCGGCCGCAAAATAGAGGCTCGGGGACCTCTCTGGAAACGACCGGACTCAGGCGGTGGCGCGTCCGATCTTGGTGTAGAGGTGCGTCCGGTCATCGTGTGACCATTGGCGCGCGAAGTTACCATTGAGATCGGGCAACTCCACTTGAATGTAGAGTGACACATGGACCTCATAGCGCGACCGGACGCTGGCAGGGTGCGTCCGGTCGATCTGACCGGCGCGTCCTATCATCCCAAAAAATGCCCAGTGAAGGGTAACGACTATTTTAGTCCATGGGGCTATAAATAGAAGTGTTGGTCGACCTTTGGCCATAGCGATGGAGAGCTGAGCAGACTAGAGCCTTGGTGGCTTATGTGGTGGTGCTTGGGAGCCCTCTAACTCACTCTAGCTTGATAGTGTTCATCTGATTGAGTGAGTGAGCGATTCTAGTGCGATTGCATCGTGAGGTTGCATCGAATGGCACTAGGTGGTCGTCTTGCAAGCCGGTGGTGCTTGTTACTCTTGGAGGTTGCCACCTCCTAGATGGCTTGGTGGTGGTCTCCGTCGAAGCCCGCAAGAAGCTTATGCGGTGCTCCGGAGAAGAGCTTTGTGAGGGGCATTGTGCTTGCCCCGTGGGAGCCGCGAAGAGCAACTCTAGTAGAGCGAGACGCGAAGGGCGACAAGTGGTCTGGCTGGGTCAAGTGCTAGAGCTTGTGGTAAGCACTCCACGTGGGAGAGTGTGACTTGTGGGTCACCACTAGCAAGAGGACCGGCGACAACCTTGGAGCTTGTCTCAACGGGGACGTAACGTGTTGGCAAGCACGTGAACCTCGGGTGAAAAATCACTGTGTCAATATTGTTCTTCCTGTTGGTTTGCAATCTCCTTACACAAGCTTGTAATTACTTTCATATACATTATGCTTGTGTAGTTGCTCTTGTAATTAGTTAGTGTCACACCTGATTTTAAGGATAAAATGGGATGCATAATCTTATGTGCGCCCAGAGATCAGTCACACACATAAGCCGACAAATTATAAATAGTATCATCATGAGTGTTTATTACATCACGAGTAATAAGACATAGTCTTCACATAAACATAGCAGAAGCATAAAGAAAAATCTCTTGTGGAAGTTCCATATCATAGGGACGTCAACTGGTTGACCACAAGTCTAGTAATCCTCAGGAAAGTCGTCATTACCATAGCCATCTGTTACCCATCTGGGATTTTTATCCAAATAATAAAAATAAATAAGCGTAAGTACATGTTGTACTCAACAAGTGTAACATGGGGTTCATGAGGCTCAAAAGGCTTGAAACAGGTTTAGCAGCGTACAGCTTTTAGTTGTCACAATTTTAGCATAAGAGTAGCATCAAGTTGTTTGAATCCCAAAGTAAAACACATGATCAATGTAAACATAAATAATGAATAGCATAAACAGATAATTCTTAGTGATCATCTATTCCATAAGGGTCCAAGGCCGCTTGTGACCGTGAGCACGACTGATATACCAGTTTTACACTCTACAGAGGTTGTACACTTTCACTATGAGTCATGATACCCATATGCCTGGGTTAATTACTACCAAAACACTTCCAAGGTGAGCAAGTAGGGGGTCATTATGAAGCCTTTCATAGGTTTGTCTAACAAGTTAGGGCTATTAGATTCACTCAGCAAATAGATGTAGAGCCCCCCTTCCCGATGGCACATTGACACGTAGCCTATACACATGGGGACATAGGCCGCACTACCCGATTCGGCAAGCCATTCTTACGCCAATAAAGGTAACCTCTAACAAGCTAGAAAAGGTCCTCATACTGAGCTAAAGCCAGAGCCATGTAGCCCTCACAGCTATAATGTAAGTCTCGGATGTTCGCTTACAGATAAGTCCTTAGAGAGAGGAATCTGAAGCATTTAGAAAGTAGCTAAATACTCCAGCCCCTGTTTCCAAGTTGCTAAAAAGTCATGCTTTAATATTTATTGCATATACCATTAGTCAAGTTACAAGATCATGGTTTAATTGAGCACTAGCAAAGCTACCCAATGCTTATCCCATAGGAGACAAGGTATAAGTTCAATTCTAGGGAATCCCTATCAAGGTGACACATGCAACATGAATTAAATGTATTAAAGTTGATAGGAAACAAGGATGATCCCAAGCTATACTTGCCTTGAACAAAGTGCTCCTATTGATCCTGCTCGTCAAAGTAATACTCTTGGTCTTCCACGAATTGCTCACCGTCTATACTAGATAATCACAGCAACATACAAGCATCCAGAAGCAATCATGCATAGCAAACAAAAGCTATAGATTAGAATAGTACACCAATTAGCATAAAATCAAGATGAAAAGCTTGTAAAACAAATCTACGTCTCGCTACGAACATACAGACGCGAAGATCACAAAAATCAAAGCTAAAACGAAGAAGTTATGAATTAAACAAGATTTTCTTTAGTAAAATAATAGATTAAATCTAACCTCGAATTTTAAAAGTCAAAAACATACTTAACAGTAATATGAACATGTAGATTATGGAATTACAAACCAAACGCAAGTTGAATGGATCAAATCGGAGTTAAAACGAAGATTTTATGGCCTCCAGAAGGTAGTGGCAATTCTGTAAATAAAGGAAACTTGATTTTTGAATTTAAAATAATCAAAATCTGATTGAAAACCGAACCAGGGACTGCAGCCATAATTTAAAGAAAAGATAGGGGCTCTTTAGCAAAAGTTCAGGGACGATGGGTTAAGATCCAAATAATTGTAAGGGCCTTTTTGCAAAATTGGAAGCGAACGGGTATCTTCTAATCTCAGCCCTTGATTTTGAATCGGATGGTTGGGAATACTCCAGAGAGAGAGAACAGACGGTGAGGCCGGTGGCGAACCCAGGCAACGACGCCATTGATGGAACCTCATCGGAGTTGGGCAACTCAGTGACTCAGGCCACCGGTTGGCTCGGAAGGAGGTCAAGAAGCAAGAGGAGCTCAAGACAAACTCGATGGATGGAACTAGGGCGGCTGCAATGGCATAGTGGCGAAGCGGTGCAAGATAGGGTGGCTCGAGCTCGCTCGGAGTGATTGGGGAAAGCGGGTAGGGCTTCGATTAAGCTTGGGTTATGGTTCTAGGAGCTATCTTGGGCCATGGCAAACTCACCTAGGCGATCAATTGCAACTAAAAATGAGCAGAGGCTGCGGGCAGCGGGCTATGGCGGCGATAGAGCGATGGCTTAGCGGTGGAAGGTGTCACAAAGCGAGGGAGAGGAAATTAAGGGGTTAGGCTTGCTCGCGAATTTGACTAGGAGCTCGAGTAGATACTTACAGAGACGAAGTGTGGGGGAATAGACCCCCTATACCCTCATGGGTATACATGGGCCGCACCAACAGAGATGGCCCAGCCCACAAGATGAAGACGTACGGAGCACAACATTATATTGTAATTGTACCAAATTGGATACTTTACTTGTAACCTTGTCCCTCCGGAATATATAAGGAGGGGCAAGGGTCCCCTAGAGGACAGATCAGAAAGATCATACAGATCATACAGATCTCACCCCAGATCAATACAAATAACAGAGCATAGGATGTAGGGTTTTACGCCACACTGGCGGCCTGAACCTATATAAATCTTGTGTCTTGTGCCTTCTGTAACCATCTGGTTCCTAATTCCACGCATCCTATCGATAATCTACCACCACGGGCACCCCCCTTGGTGGACTGCCGACTATATTTCATCGACAGTGGCGCGCCAGGTAGGGGGCCCCTTTTAGGGGTTGTGCGTGCTGATCTTCCAGCGAATCAGATGGCGATTTTCTCATCAACATCGTCCGCGGTGACACGACATGACCTCACGGCAACTTGCTTCGACTGATGCGTCATTGACTGGGAACAAGTCGACTACAACTCTGTGTTCATCTCTGACACACTTCCATGAGTTTTGGTCTAGCATCGAACTAGATCAAAGTCCGATGATCAAGACATACAAGCATTGGCGTCGCGTCAAGCAAGCACGACCACGACCACGTTCATGATCCATCAGATGGCTAGCTGCTGCATGCACGCGTACACACGCATACATATGCAAGTCCGATTTAATTCATCAAAGATATTTGGTCCAAGATATTTGATTGGCTGGTGCATATACGCATGCGTCCATGGAGAGATTCTCCATCAGCGCTGATCAGGCGATGCCTTGACTTCACATAAGCTAAGTCAATTATTTAATCTTTAAATTAATATTCTATGATATACGTGTCTAGATATCTACATGTGCGTATGATTATTTTGTCAGGACTCCGACTGCACTTGCGGTCGTCACACGACAAGATCCAATCAAGCCACACTGCATGCCTACATGCATGATGCCCTGGTGTCCGATAGCCTCAAGAGTGAAGACTCGATCAATAGAAGACGTGCGTGATCTAGGGAAGCCATGCAAAAGCCAACAACATATGTAGCTTGTATATACGTATATACATCTACATAGAAGGAAGCGGCCGTCCGACCACGCTGATCCATCAAGCAAACCATCCGAGCTGTCTGGCAAGTCTCGACGAGCCTTCAAGTGAGCTGACCGAGCCGTCTAGCGAGCCACGTCGACCACAGACCACGTCGACCACGTCCCAAGCGGCTCCGCCGAGCTCCAACCACCAGACCACGTAGACCACATCCCGAGTGGCTCCGCCGAGCTCCGACCACCTCAACCACCAGACCACGTCGACCACGTCCTGAGCGGCTCCACCGAGCTCCGACCACCTCGACCACCAGACCACGTCGCAGTGATGATCGCCACAAAGAATGGCGCTACGACAACCGCGACCACCGTCATGACGACAGGTCGGAAAGCTCGAGGACCGGACAACTTCATCGCCACAGACTAGATTTTTATCCAAAGATAAGTACACTTCTAATATTTATATTTGACACAATTTTCATTACGGCGTTTCTCCACAACGTCCTCGTTATTCTTCAAATAACGCTTGTCCATGTATACCATCTTAAAGATAACATACAGCTATACTTAATGCAAATCATCGACCAGTCATGTTGACGCTCGATGCCTCCAGAGATGGCCCTGTCTTCGGCTCCTCCCTACACGTGCATGAGCGTCTGCCCTCTGCGTTATGGGTGGTCGTCAGTGGCTCCTTAGCAACGCCTGTTCCTCCTACACGTGCACGGGCTCCGCGCTCGACGTTATGGACTATGGGCTAGCTAGGGCTGGAGACTCAGCTACATACTAACTGATCGAACAGTTTATATTAAGTATAATCACAAACTTCACATTAACACTGATGTTTACAAAGCACCAACTACTTTATCACATCATGCTTATTTGCTAATGACTGCTGAGCGTCATACGTTATTTTTTCACCGCGGATTTTTCTCCATAATTTATTATTTTGTACATCATGTACTACTGTTCTATATATTTATATTGCAGGGGTCTCGAGCTATGCTCGGGGACTTTGCCGCTCACCCCTCAACCTGTGCTCGGGGACTGCCTCGATCACTCTCCGACCATAGCTCGGGGAATTCGTCGCTCCCTCCTCGACCTACGCACGAGGACTGCCTCGATCACTCTCCGACCACAGCTCAGGGACTTCGTCGCTCGCTCCTTGATCTGTGCTCGGGGACTACCTCGACCACTCTTCGACCACAGCTCGGGCTTCTTGACCTACGCTTAGGGACTGCCTCGATCACTCTCCGACCACAGCTCGGGGACTTCGTCGCTCGCTTCTCGACCTATGCTCAGGGACTTCGCGTCTTGACTACATGCGACTGGCGACTTGCATACAGTTGGGATATTCTTTCTCATTTAGACCTTGCTACAAGGCTCATACCTTGCCTTCCAGCAAGCTCGGGGACTACATCGGTACGATGCACCTACCGGTGCATCTTGTATCACCTGTACGATGATTGGATTCTCAACTTAGCTGAGAATTTTTTTAGACCCTAGCACCACGTGCCTACGTCACCTACTACCAGGCTCGGGGACTAAGTGGGCACACTTCACCTTGCGGTGAATGTGCTTGCTCTGATGGTTCAAACACCTCCGATTCTACAAGGACGACGGTGTCTCTTTTCAACTCAAAGTCAAAGTGGGCACACTTTAGGGGAAATATTTTTCAAATTTTATCTTGAGCCCCTTACATCCTTCTACAAGATCAAGACGACGCTACTCGAAGGATACAAGGTGCTCGGGGACTAGCTGTGGGGGAAGAGACCCCCTATACCCTCATGGGTATACATGGGCCACACCAACAGAGATGGCCCAGCCCGCAAGATGAAGACGTACGGAGCACGACATTATATTGTAATTGTACCAAATTGGATACTTTACTTGTAACCTTATCCCTTTGGAATATATAAAGAGGGGCAAGGGTCCCCTAGAGGACATATCAGAAAGATCATACAGATCTCACCCCAGATCAATACAAATAACAGAGCACAGGACATAGGGTTTTACGCCACACTGGCGGCCTGAACCTGTATAAATCTTGTGTCTTGTGCCTTCTGTAACCATCTGGTTCCTGATTACACGCATCCTACCGATAATCTACCACCACGGACACCCCCCTCGGTGGACTGCCGACTATATTTCGTCGACACAGAGGAATGACGTAATGGCACGACGGCGTTGAACTGCTCTCGGCGAATCTCCTATGGCGGCGGTGGCTTCGCTGTAGCTTGGAGCGAGGGCGACGACTTCGATGTGACTACATGGAGGCGGCGGACACGGGCTCAGCTTTTATGAGGTGGGGCGACGTGAGAAGCACGCCCCCGCGAGGGCTCGTAGCGGAGACGGACACGGCGGCGTGGTGTCCTACTCGAACATGAGCTAGAGAAAGATGACGCGGCTGACAAGTGGGCTCAGGCTGTCAGCAAGAGAAAAGGCATGGGCCGCTATGTCAAGGAGAGGGAAAGGAGGGCGCGGCGCGGCGTGTGGAGCCGGCTTGCTTGCTAGTCCGATTGTGGAAATGGGCCGGGAGAGAGGGAAAGAATGGAGCCGGCCTACGGGAAAGGGACAAAGCCAAGCTAGGCCAGCGAAAAAGAAAACAAGGCCAAGTGGAAGCTGGCTGCTTGGGCCGAAAGCAAGGGAGGAGAAAAGAAATCCTTCTCTTTTTCTTTTTCTAGTTTTCAAACCAATTTTGAAATGCAAATTCAAATCAATTTGAAGTTTGATTTCAAATCACATAATTCAAAAATAATATGCAGCAGCATGTATGCACATACATGTATGTAGACCTATATTTGATTTTACTTCTAACAAAGTAATTATTTTTCTAAATTTCTATGCTCACAAAATACATAATTAAATCATTTTCTCCTATTTCAAAGCCATGCAAATTTTAGGGTGTTACAGTAAGCTTGTGTGGCTCACTAGTTACATTCTTGCTTGTGTAGCATAGAAGTAGCTCCCTTGCATTGCTAATTTGGTTTGTGTAACCTTGCTAGTCACATTGCTTATTTGTGTAGCTAAGTATTTGCGCTCTCTAATTTGACATTGGTTGCCTTGTTATTGAGCATTGCTAGTGAGCTTAGAAGCTTTGTGCTTTTGCTTACTAGAATTGTGTAGGAGCTCCCCGGTGTGTAAAATACTAGTGGCATAGGTTTGTGTGGCCTTGCTCCTAGAATTGAATAGGTGAGCTCTAGCTAGCCCGACACCTTTGTTGGCTAATTAGGATCTTTATAAGGTGCTTGTGAACTTCGATAGAGGGGTGTAGTCTTGGCTAGACCGATTGTTTTAATTCCGCATTTGTTTCGGTTAGCCAGCGCAATTAAATTTAGAAAGGATTATTCACCCCCCCCTCTAATCCGCCATCTCGACCTTTCAGGCTCACATATGGTGTGCATCTGGTTTTGTTCTTAAAACCGGGTGCTACAGAAAGCCTTGGCGACGTTGACACCCTTGGGTGCCGCTTTTCCTATTGGGGATGTCGTATTCCCCCCAGCATGTCATCCTTGGGTGAAAACCCAGTCCATATCTTCGACGAGCGATGGTAGCGCCATTGGCATCGTACCCTTCCTGAAGCGTCGCTATTGGAATTCATCTCAGCCACAATGTCCCCTTCGGTGGATAATCTTTGCTTCCCAGCGCCCGGTCGACGCGAGGAGGTGGGACTTGGAGCATGAAGATGGAGTTGTTGCATAAAGGGATGTGGCTTGACAACGATGACACTGGGTGAGCCTTCCTTCTTTGGCGACTGGAATTCTGTTTTGTAGGTCAGGCAAATGCCGGGGGTAGGGAGTAGGGTCAAGACAGGAAGTCAGAGCTTCTCTTCGCATCACACTTGAGCTTGGCAATGATAACCTATTGTTGCCTCTTGCATCGGGCCCGTCTTTCTGGCATCGTTAGTCATCTGGAGTCTGCCATGGGAAGTTGGAACTGCTGGCTACTATGCAACCATGCTCAGCAATGATGACTCATGGTTGTTGTGTATTCTATCAGGTCGCGTGGGTGGGTTAGCCTTCGGGTGTCATGTGTAGGCACCATGTTTGGTTACCCTTTCTTATACATAATTTCAATTCGTCTTAATTGAAAGGCAGAGCTCCTACCATTGTTTAAAAAAACTACGGTTCCTTGACACCAACATCCAAAGAAGGCCTAAATCTGTTACTGGACTGTACCTATAGGAGTTGTGTGGGCTTGTTTTGGTGGGGCTAGCTTCATCACTATTTATTGAAAAGAAATGCTAATAAGTTCAAGCAAACAGTTTCTGTCTTGCATTGCTGGGCCTTTACATGTCAATAAACTGTATAAATAAGTATAATTAGATTAATTATCGAATATATTTTCATAATATATCTATTTGAAGTCATAAATATTAATAATATTTTATATAAACTTGATAAACTTAAGAAGTTTGACTCAATTATTCAAACCCAAAATTACATCCTTTATTTTGAGATGGAGGTAGGACTAGTAGTGTTCTTGAAGCTACTCCAAAATCAGAGCCTCTCATTATTAGAAGCAGAGCACAGCCTCCTTAGCATCCGTAGTCGAACCATATCATTGTGATGTGGTCTTCCGCCTCTTGATGCCACTATCACTGGTTTGCTACCTATCTCCTCACTGATTCGACCCTTTGGTGTAGCCAGTTGCCCAGCTACTCACACGATATATATTTCTGATGAGGCTAAAATCGTCTCAACAAACTTCATGTGACATACTTCTTTACGGTTTTTCTGCTGAGTTCCATTTCCATTATTAGTGGCCTTCACTCCCGCACCATCTTCACCATATTAGATATATGAAGGCACGCTGTCTAGGCGGCCTCTTAGGGTGTCCACGTATGTTTCATTTAGTTAGTGTGTTAGAAAGAAATTCCACGATTCAGATGAAGCGCATCACAACTAGCATTCCTCCATGCATTCGGCAGTGGATAGATGAAGCAAGTGGACGTATTCAATGAAGTAGATGAAAATTTGAATGACCATGCATGCAAGGACAATATAAATTGTAGGTGTACTTTGCATGCAAAAAGTTACTACGGTAGAGGGATTTACATCACTGTGCTTTCACGTGTCCTTTACATAAAAAAAGTTATTATGACAGGAGAAATTTACATTACATGTGCCTTCTCCTTTTACATTAATGAATTTACTGTCAATAGATATTAGGCAGTAAATTTCTATGCATGCACAGTGCCTCCCTAAGCTATCCAGAAATTCACTCAGTAAATTTGAAAGCACTGGACATCTTCACCTACGCGAGGTGGGTTTAATGCCTTCCTTCTATGCTACCGTCACATAAAATTAAGTCGAGCAAATGGACATATTTAATGTCTCTCCTCTTACCATCACATAAAAAAAAACAATTCACTGACCAGGTGCATTGTTTTTGTTTCGTTCTTTCCATGTTCCAGCCCCGGGAATCCTGTCCCCAAACCTTGCCATCATTCAATGGCCGGTGCCTTTTATATTCTTCACACTACGGACTTCCCTGGCTGCAACGCCGCTAGCGGCTCTGCACCCACCCCACCGGGGGCACTGCCCCCTCCCCTCCTTCCGGTACTGGCGCCGACGAGGGCCCCCTACATCCGGTGGCGGCCACCCTCCCTGTCCCTCCCTCCGGTGATGAGGAGGATCCGTGCAGGGATGCTGTGGATTGATCCCCTTCGAGCTCCAGCCTTCGTCCTCCACCCCATCGATGGCGTCAGCGGCCCTCACGCTGCCGATGGCGTCTCTGCGTCTACGTGTCGTGGTTGGTGGCGGCACTAACGGGTGGATCCCCCCGCTTCCCCCAGCGTGCCGACGACGGCGGTAGGTGGTGGCCAGCTCAAGCTGCTCCTCTTCTGTAATGGCGTGCCCAGGCCTGCACGCTCGGCGTTCCCTGGTGGCATGGTCTCCTCCGGCGGCGGTGTCATCGAATGTCATTCTCAACCAGGACGGCATGGCTCCCCGGCGACCGGCAGTGGACCTGCACGGCTGCACCACAACAGCGATGGCGGCGGCGGCCTGGTTCTCCCTGGGTAGCAAGATCCTGCGTCCTGGGTCTCTGGTGTCCAACGGAGGAGCAGATTCTGTCTTATCTTTTTGCGAATAGCATCTCCCATCCTAGATCTGAAGAGCATCGGCTCTCTCTCTCTCTCTCTCTCTCTCTCTCTCAACTACTATTGATGTGCTTGATATCAGAAATTTTCTTTTCACGATGAATCTGATTGATTTTTGTGCAAATGTGATGGATCTCACCTCTCTCGTTCAGGAACTGTGCCTACTGGTTTCTTGGATTTGAGATTATTTACAGTAGATGATTTTGATTGATTTTTTTGTACAAACTAAAGGATCCTTCGATTTTGCCAGATTTTGTATATATTGATGAATCTTTTAGATGTTACGTTTCCCTTTATTTTAATTACTGTCGAGAAACAAATTTTGTAATATCAGTTTGCATATTGAAATATTGATTTGTAAAATTTACTAGTTGAAAATATTTGATTAGCTATTTTTTTGTTCTGTTTTACGGTTTGCAAAAGTCAAATAATTAGTACCGAGCATCGTCTATAGGATTACTCCTATAAAAATCACCTTTACCCCTATTGCTACTACTCCCATTATTACTTAGTATTACTCATTTAATTTAATAGTATGGTAAGAAACATTTAAAATGAGTAACTCGAATAAAAATGAATTAACAGAGGAGTAAATAAAGTAGCTACTCCCTCCGTCCCATATTATTTACACATCTAGAGTTGGGCGTTAAAACCAAGATAGCTGCTAAAATAACGCTTTTACCCCTGTACGAAAGTGACTGTGCGTGGAGGGTATTCTCCGGATTAACTAAAAGCATCGTCTTACCTTTTTAAATACAGCTGATGGTGGAATGAGGGTTGAGAAGGCTCCAGAGTCTGAACGGAGGTGGTGGAGTCGATTTTTTTCTGCTTCGTGAGTTTTTTTTTTTTTATGACACAAGTGAACTTTTTTTTTCTCACCTGCGGCTGCTCAGTTTGATACGTGGATGTGATAGCCTGTACTGTGACTCTTTATTTTGGGAAAAATTTTAAATGGTAGACGTGCAGTTATTGCTGGACGGAGTGAGTACACATGAATTTTATAGGAGATGATTTGACATTGCATTTGATTGATTTGATTTGTCATGCACAGTATTGCATGGTGGCAGTGCTTTTGCAGCATGCAAAGTGAAAACTAGCCTTTACGGTTAAAATCAGGTGCTCATTGCTATGAACGGGAACAGTTACAGTTTTCAGCTATTGGCAGAGACCGGTGAGGGTAGCGTTGGCCATAGTATTTTTACGCTTGAGAGAAGGGAAGGCAGGAATAGACATGGAGTCTTACGGTTGCGCCTCCAGAGTGCAGACAAAAGAAAAAAGAATCTTACTACTAATTAGCCTATTCGTTCGATCGTATCAACCATGTTTATCAATCATGATACAATATTTTTCTCTCACAACAAAACAGTATCAGCTGGTTTATAAGCCACAGAGATAAATAATTTTGACTCTAGAGGGTAGACAAAAAAATCTTAAGAATCTTACCACTAATGATTTTGACTCCAGAGGGCAGATAACCACCACATTTACCACGCATGCACCAGCAGCACCTTGTTACCTTTAACCACGCTCACTAGCCGCCGTCCATTTGCATGCACCATGCAAAGTTAGCACGCAGACACAAGCAAAGGCCTCAACAGCATGCACGCGGTTCATACTCGCATGCGTGCCGACCATCACGCTACTAGCCACCGGCCATGCATGCCGAGCATCCACCCCCTCGCTACACGCCGCATCGCCCACCTGCAGTGTCGTCCCATCGTCCTGTACGGCCATGGCGCCACAGCGACACCATTAATGGCGAGAAGCTGAGCACTGGTGGCACAGCTCCTCCCCGGCCGCAAGTAGCGAAGTATGAACCTAAAAAGAATGGAGGTGACCAAATTTGAACTAACTTTTTCAATGCCTTGAAAGCGTAAACCATGTCTGTAAGATTTTGTACGGTCCTGACAAAGTAGAAAGCAATTCGTGAGGTTCACATCATGCTATCTCTCGCCACGTCTTTAAAACCACACCCTCTATCTCTTTCATCTCCACCACACCACCGCTCTGCACTCACTCTTGTTTTTTGTACGTTGCAGGTGACGAGCTATGGCCACGGCAGCCGTGCCAAGCAACAGCATGGCATCGACAATGAGGGGGCGTGCCCAGCAACACCGCGAGGGGCGTCTGGCTATGGTACAAAGAATGTCCACTGGCCGTCACACACAAAAGGGCCTGGGCTGGACGAGCGTGAGAGAGCGATGCAGGGGCGGGCTATGGAGATCCGCATCCCGCACATTCGATTGAGGCTGTGGATCAGCATGTTTCAGTATGCCCATCAGGCGGTGCTAGCCTATGATGTCGCCATGTTCTGCTTCTATGGTGAGCGCCTCCCGAGCCAGTGCAAGTTCAACTTCCCAGCCGTGCAGCGTCCCATCATCCCTTAGCACCTCCGTGTCCACCTCACCATGGCAAACATCAGGGCGATCGCTGTGGACTACGGCCGAAGATTTGTTGCCTTTCTTGCATCGCTCGTGTGCCCTACACTACCAACAACCCTACACTACCAACAACACCATCGGCATAAATGAGGAAATAAAGCTTCAGAACCTATTTCTAAACTAAAACTTGACAACAAATTCTTTTCAAAAAGTTAGGACGTTGCATGCGAAGTTATAAAAGTAGCCCTATTACTATGGTTATGTATCCAGGATAGATGACACTCTGCTAACTTAGGTAGGCTTAATCAAGTTCTCTGCAGGTACACTGACCCCGAGCATAGTCCGATAGTATCAACTAGCTACAGGGAGAGAACGATGTGCCAAAAATCTAAGAATGGTTGCCCTATATGTTGGCAACAGTAGAAGGACGTATAGACCGTGCATTCATGCATATCCTATTTGTGCATTGTAGTGCCCGTATTGCATGTAGATACACCATCCATAGGTGTCACGCGTGTCGTATGGTGCACGACTGACTCGTTCCTGTTCTGGAGTTAATGCTAAACTGTGGCTTTGTGCTTCGCGTCGCCTGTGGTTCATGCCTACCACGACCCACGTCTCCCCATACTCATTTCTAGGCTCTTGTCGGAACCTTGTCTTGCCGTATTAGTCATTAGTGGCCTCGGACATCGCTCGCCTCGAACGCGCGAAAAATTCAGTCGATTCATTTATAGTGATCTCATGCTAGAACCTTGGTGGACCGTGCCAGGACCACTGACCGCTTTGCCTTTATAAGTAGGGTCTAGCTTAGCTATTGGTACCACCACTCGGTGCATTTTAGATCGCCTAGCTTTTCCTTTTGAGCTAGCTTTTCGCTCAGTCCTTCCTTGCAACCACCACCAGAGATGGCAGGAGCCTGGGTTAGTAGTTACTGCCTAAACACTGAGGGTTTTCCCAAGATCCTGTATGCCACCCTGCAAAAGCTCAGAGTCAAAGATCATCCCGAGTATGAGGGTCATGAGTATGAAAAGCATTCCACTGAGTGGTGTGAAGTTACCGTCTACATTGGGAAGAGTGAAGAGTTCCCCGACATCACTGAAGCCTAGAATGTGACCGCAACCGGGTTTTGCTTCGTCGACACCTACCAGGTTGTGGCCCGCAAAGCCTTGCGGTACCTTTGCTAGATCTATGAAGAGGCCATTGCCCGTACCCCCATGAGGTTCTTTCCACCTTTGGAAAAGAATCGACGGGCATGGAGGGCTCGCATGGAGGCTTTGCAAGGGTAGGATGTGCAAGAAGATAGTCCTACCACGGTGCACTTGACCACGTACCTGCTTGCTCTAGATGAGCAGTATGACCGGTAAGCCCCAGAACTGAGGAAGTGCCTTCAATGAGCCGAGGAAGCTGAGATCTTCTCCAGGATGCTCTAGGTGTAGCTTGCCGAAGCGCATGCTAGTGCGACAGCCGCTGAGAGTCGGGAGACTACCATGTCGGAAGCTCTGAAGGAGGCTGAAGATCGACATGCCCATCAGTTGGGAGAGGCCTACCTTGTAACTAGGGCCAAGCGAAGGACGTTGGCTACTAAACGGTAGGATCCCTTGATCGTGGAGGGGATCCCTGTCCACCCGCCAGAAAGAAGGAGAACCGGTGTTGCGTACCGCCAACACCTCCACCCTCAGTAGTGTTAGAAGTAGAACCCTTGATTCCTCTCACTCAGCCATTGCCAAGAGAGGAGGTAGATACATAGCCAGGGTGGTAGAAGAATCCGCCGAGCCCGGAAATGAAGATACGTGGTCCAAAGTAGATTAGTTGCCTTGGGATGATGTACCCATAGTTAGTAGTGTCTTTCATCACTGTCCACCGGTATCGTAATCTTTCCATTGTATTTTGTCCATAGTTGTTGAGGTAGTTCGATCGTAGGAAAGGTGAACGATGTGTCGAGAATGGGAGAGTAAGTGTCTGTATGTTGTACCAGCATAAGGACGTTCGAAATATGCATTTTATTTATTTCGCTGTGTTATTGCGTCCACCTACCTTAAGTCTCGTTAGACGTTCTTAGGGTTTTTGAGGGCGATGTTAAGTGGGTAACAAGAGAAATTACCATTCAGATGCGAGCAAACCAGCCGTGATTGGATAACATAGGACACTGTATCGACTAATTGTGGATGTCCTAGCAGAACACTTGAATCACTTTAAATTAAATCGGTTGTTGGATTTGAAGTCCTTGTCCCTTGTTGCGAAAGGAACCCTTATTGTTTGAATCTTCCCTTGCAATACTACTCTGATTCTATGGTCTATGACCCCACCATCTTCATTGCGTGTAAGTTGGGAGTAGTTGCCTGGTTAAGAGCTTATGGTGCCGCACGAAACCGAGGGCCCCTGTGGAACAGCTGCCACATGGTGACGCTACTCGGCACGCGCCGGTATCGATGTTGTTGACCAAGTACCTTTACCAAGTTACACCGCCATACCACTTTTGATACAAATATTCAGGTGTTTGAATGGGAAATCCACAACGGATTGATGAAATAGTGTTCTCTCAAAGTAAACAAGAGGAGGTGGTTTCGGAGGAAGCATGTATGTTGCGATCTCACTTCATACAAAGGTTGGTGCATATTGTGGACAAGGAAGGGAAGGAAAGAAGAACACCTAGGAAAAGTTAGCATTGGGTAGTAGGGAGTGCTTAGAAAAGCCTGAGTGGATGTCAAGTCCCAAGCACTGTGCTCACTCGACCACTGTACGCACGCCGGGTCGCTATAACCGTGTGCCCCGCGGACACCGTCGGTGTCGGGCCCATTAGCACCCTATCCTCGCATGGCCGCGACATTGTGCCGCACTCACCATCCTCGTGCATTGTGCGCTTCTCCTTTTCCCGGCCTCTGGTCCACTCTTGATCCTCACCCTCATCCCCGTACCGGACCCCCCTCCCTTCTTTCTTCTTTTGGGGACACGGTCGCCCGCACGCCTCCCTCGTCGAGCGAACCCTCTCTCCTCTCCTTTATTCCCCCCCCCCTCCTCTTGCTTGCACAGGGAGGGCGCCATGGCCGACTTTATCCCCACAGCATGAACCGGCAGTGTATCCCATCCATGTTGTCTCCACTTCCGGTGTGCTGCACCCCATCTCCGTTCACCACTATAAGATGCCCTTGGTCCTTGCTCTTCTTCTTCATCCCCATCCCTCTCAAATCCAAAGTAGAGCTATGAGATTCAGTCATCATTGTGGAACTAGGTTCGTCTGACAGAGGTGGTGGTGTAATCTGAGAAGAAGGGATCTGGTTTTTGAAGAAGTTCAAGTCTACCATTGGTTAGTTTGGTCTTAGGGTTCACGATGTTTGACTTCTCAGTCTCTTGTTTCTAGATCTGTTGGTCATACGCCATGTTTTGGATAATCATTATCTTTTTGTTTCTCCATTGCCCTCGTCTATCCTAACTTCTGGAGTAAGCCTTGGTTGTACTAGGTTGCTCTTAACCATGTAACTTTAAATCCCGGTGTAATTTAGTGTTCGACGTCGTGTAATCTTTCGTGTAATTCTAGATTTACGAAATGTATTGTAGTTTCACCTAAGGGGAGTGGATCCTAATTCACTCTTTTGTAAACCCTCCCATTAGGAGACGTACTTGTGTTGTAGTTTTTGCTCTTTCCACCTATAACGTAATCCTAGCCAATGTTGTGCTTTGAATCTAAGTGTGTTAGTTGCTTGAGTCCAACTCCATCAAATACTTCTTTCCACTAACATGTCATTGATTTGCTAGCCTAGAATAGACACCATGTAATGACAACCAACCTCTATGTTCGTTTACAACATTGTAATGAAAAAAGGCATGTTATCTTTCCTTCATATATTTTTTCCATTTAATGTACCAAATAGACCAACCTTTCGTAGCAACGTAATGAGAAAACATATTAGCCATATGAGCTATATTTCCCAAGATTTTTCCTATACCAAGCACATCACCCACAGTGAAGCGCGGGCAGCAGTGGCTATTATGTATAAATAGGGTATGCGAATGGAATTTCTTTGATTCCGCTATTATTCTCCCTCTAAGTTGTACCATGCTCGAATAACATCTCTCATCCATATGTATGTATCAAGAATTTTATGGAGGTGATCATTTTACATAGCATCTTCAATTCGCAACTCATCACTACTCATATGATTATTCATTCTTATAAGTGATGTGCAAGTAGGTTTTCTGAATCTTTTCTATCTCTAATCTCAACATCAAATTATTGTAACAAAGGGATCCAATGATTTAGCATTGGTTTAGCATCTTCCTTGGTCAAGAGATATTGAGCATCAAGACCCTACCTATTTTTTCATTATATAAAGAACAAAAGGGTTTATGTATAGTTTACAAGGCCCCATGCGGCCATGCCCAAAGCTTTTGAAAAAAAACAAGATAAAGATGTTAATGAAAATTACATAAGAAAACTTTATTTTGATATGGAATTCAAAGGCAAACACTCTTTTCCTTTTTTGCATAATTGACTTAGGCATCATTCAGTATATATCCTGCTAGCATTATATAGCATGAATTTTACCTTCTTTTCTCTGTCCACATGAGGAGCAGGCCATAAGTAGACTTTGGACACAGGGTGTTACACAGAGATCTTCGTCAACTTTGCTAAAAGTTGGGGAAGCAGCACTTCTCTTCTATCTAAGCTACGAAAATCGAATCGGCAGCAAATACTAAAAATCGCAGTACCTCATCTTAAAACTTTGAAAAACATTTAGTAAGGGGACGCATTGTCTCTCCTTATCAGGGCTAAGCTTTAAGCACACAGTAAAGAGTCGTGACCCAACAACTTCACTAAAAGTTGGAGAGGGAGGTGGTTGGCATTTCAAAGCATTTAATAGCAAAGTTGTATACATGAAGAGACAACATATACAAATGGCATTAGTTGTTTCACACTTATAACAGTGTACTTTATAGAACTTTGTTTACACTTACAATAAATGGCAAAGTTGGGGACGGAGGCGGCATTTCTCTTCTTTCTAAGCTGCAAAAATTGAATGGACCGCAAAGACTAGAAATTGAAGTACCTCATCTGAGAACTTTGGAAAATATCTAGTAAGGGGACAGCGTTATCCCTCTTTTTAGGGCTAAGCTTTATGCTCACAGTGAAGAATCGTGACCCAACAACTTCACTAAAAGTTGGGGTGGGAGGGTCGGCATTTAATAGCAAACTTATATCCATGAAGAGACGATATTTACAAATGGCATTACTCGCTTCACACTTATAATAGTGAAGTTTACAAAACTTCATTTATACTTACAATACATGGTGTTACATACAATAATCTACGCATCATCTTCGTTAGGTACAACAATTTCCATCACATTCAGAATGTTGCCTACTACAATGTTTGTGATCTCTTTGGTGTACTAGGAAATCATGCGCTCATCACCACAACTACTAACAAATAAAGCCCTTGAACTCCTTAGGTTCGACCAGTGCAATGACATGATCTTGGACCTTATATTCAACAATGACAAGAGGATTACACACGAATCTAGATCAAATAAATGAATAGGATTCCTAATTATTGGAGCATATAAAAGGCATTCATGCCTAACAATGGCAATGTTTGCCTCGTATATATGCTTATGATATGTGCAGTTTAAAGTGTTGGGATTCATTTCAATCGGCTTCGGCTTTGGTACAACACCCAAAATAGAGCCTGCCTCTGAACCAACCTTAGGCTTGAACAAAATGTTCAAATGACCATTGAACAAAAATATCATCATCTGTGGTTTGCTTGCAAATAAAACATTTTGAATGGAAACTAACTAAATCATATCGACAAAGTCGGTACCACCAAAATTGAGCGAAGTCATCATTCAGATGGCAAAGCAAATATTTAGCATAAACCAAACTAGACACCACAAAATCATTCCACCGCATAGTTAGCGGAAGAATGTCCAATACTTCATGCGTAGGCTCCATATCTGGAACCAATGCAATAAAGCACAGCTAAGTGATTACCTAGAACCACACAAATTATTGTGTGTTCACCAAAATAGCTCAAAACATAGAAGTCTAAAAGCTAGAGCTACACCTACTCTCCAGTAGTGCATCTGGCACAGTTAATTGACTAAGTAGTGAATTGTTGGTGGCAACAAGATCAGATTTCTCTTGTTCAAGCTTATCGCACTACATCAAAAGAAGAACCTCCAACTCAAGAAGAACTTTAGCCTTTTGACTTTCAATCAATTCATCCAACATCTTTTTGAGCTCATCACAATGAGTAGAAGCCTTGTCCCGCTCCTTCACTACCATGACAACCTCCTTCCATAATTCCTTTCCTAGCAGCATGAGCAACCTCTTTGCCCAACATGGCTTCATCTTCAATGGATCCACACCAATACTTACATGGCTGACAATGGACCTTGTGACAAACCAAAGAAATTACTACTTTAATATTAAGGTGTCGATTGAAACTAATTCTCATGTTTTCATAACCTAACACAATATTCATAGATATTTTCTTCCCATTTGTATCATATATGTGTTTCTATTTAGAAAATAGGTAAATGAATATGGCTTCATCTCTTGTGTTCGCTAATAGAATACTCATATAAATACATCTTTTTTGTCCACTTGTGATAGGCATTTGCGAACACATGGTGGATATGTGCCCATGTGTGGATGAGTGATGGGTGATTGTCAAGAGATGATCAAGCTTTGGTTTAGTGTGATGTGACTAACCATTGCTTGAGTTGAGTACGTGCAACATGTCTCTTGTCTTGTGATGTGCAGGTGTTGAGCGTCGAGACGGTCGACAGCAAGGGAGAAGGTCAAGCGAGTTCATGCTGATGGACTAGGTGAAGGGCGAACATGGAGGCTTGGACTGATGGATCAAGGGCTGAAGGATGGACCATGGACAGCTAGCATTTGGCAACATCGACAAGCAAGTGTACATTCGTTGGAGCATAGACGGTGTTGACCAAAGTAAAGATGGTGGTAGACCAAGTCAAGGCAGGTGCGTGAGCACTTGGTGATTGAGTGGTCGAGGACAAGCAGTGACACGCATTGAGATCATGGAGGCATAGCGGATATGCGACTTCAGCTAGGTTTGGTAGTTTTGGCCTCAAGACCGCAGGTAGAAAGTTTGCTAGGTTTGGGCCTCAAACTAAGGGAGGATCTCAAGGCAACACATGGCATCATCGGAGAGCTTGTGTCGAGGCGAAGCTTCATCATGAAGGGATTATGGTCACCCAGTGTTCAGAACTCAACTTGGACCATTTCACCCCCTGGGGTTAGTGGTTCAGGGAAAATATCTAGGGATAATCTTGGAAAGTGTAATAGCCCTATGAATAAGAATAAAGGCTGCCCAAGATAGCTATCTCTTCCATGTAGGTCTTTAGCACAGGCTAGCCAATGGTTTTCACCACTTAGGGAAATTATCTGAAGAGAGGGCCACTACCTTGAGTGTCTGACTTATAATCTGTAAGACGAAGGATGAAGGGTGGAGGCTAGACCATGTCTTGGTAAACTTGTTTTCTGCAAATTAATCAAGTTGACCTCTGGTCTTTTGATTCAATCCTCTCCTTTCTTTTGTCCCTGGTTTGGTGGTTTTCATTCGATTTCTTGAACATGAGATCTAGTGCTTACTTGGGCTGGTTCTAAACATGTTATGACCCCTGAGGAACATCACTAACCACTGGTTTTAACATATTCCTCATAAGCACGAAGATTTGAATTGTTGAGCCTTTTAGAGAAAACACCAATTTCAAAGATGGATTTCAAGATCTGCATTGATTTTGAGGGTTTCGAGGGTTGATCTTTTGGAAAAAATTTTGGAATATCCTTAGAATCATCTTTGCAAAATCTGGTGTTGATCTGAGCTCATTTGGGGCAAAATTCCCTTTTTGGATTTTGGCTTGGGCTACAGGCCAGCCAAACCGGCCAGGCCGATTCCTGCATCTGACCAAGTCGATTCCCTGGTTGACCAGACCGGCTTGCTGTGTGTGGAGCTGCCAAACTAGCTAGGCTAGTTTTGTAGGGGAAGTTCACTGCTTCATCGCGTTTTCACTTCCCTTGTTGTGTTTTCTGCCTCACTGCTTTCAAGACTATTCTGTTGTGTTCTCTAGACTTTCTTGAGTGTATCTAGTCATCGGTTGACATGTGTGGACTCGACATGAAGAATTTGGATCTTTAGAGCGCTTTGGAGGGTCTACTTGGGACATAGGCGGTTTCTTGGTTGAGAAAATTTATTTGGCTCCCATTCACTCCCCCCCCCTTCTAGTTACCTGCTCGGTCCTTCAACATTACTTACCAACTACTTTATATACCTTTCCATCCCCATTCATACTCTCACCTTTGCATCACACCTTCATGTGTGCTTCACATTTATTTAGTTGAAATCTTAGCTTCGTCAATGTATTTATCTTAGAAATCGACATGCTCATCATATCATGCATATACGTACATGGTCTTGTAAGTGCAATCAAGCCCTAATGTGGGTTTCAGTGATAATGACCACACAATTAGGGGACTAATGAGATTTATCGAGATGACAAGCAGGTAAAATCAAAAGGAGGATAACATACATGATGGTGGAACCCCCAATTAAAAAAGGACATGATATCAAACTCAAAGACGTTTATAATTCAAATTTATTTTGAATTTGAGTTTAGGAAAGGTCATACTACAAAGGGAGATACAATGCGCAAGCTTCAGCGTGCAACTAAGTGCTAATAATCCACCAAACATACTCTAATACCTAGCCTGGACAGTGTTGATACTTCTTATGACTAGTGGAGGGATTCCGCAAGCACACAGAACTATCGTGTAGCACTTCGTTCGGTGAGAACCGAGTGTTAAATTTATATTTTTCCAAGGGAAGGTGGTAGGATAAGTTTGGCTTGGTGGATAGAAATGCTAAACTGTAGGTGTGTCCTTAGCCAAAGGGGATGAATGGATATGGTGGATGAAGGTGTAAATGGGTTGGTGGGATGGATGGTAGATAACAAGCAAGCTAGAAGTATGGCTAGCTAAATGGGAGAGCGAGCAACTATTTATCTTAAGTAACAAAGGTAAACTAATGACTAGAGAGAACTCTTTAGTACTACGGAGCACAGCCCGCCTAACAACCAGGAGGGTTAACTAGACAAGGTGTGCCACGAGCCCTACGCTTCAATAACTAGACCAAACGTAGTGGAATACAGAGGATGGACAAGGCTGTCACCACCTACCAACTACCACAATCTATCTATGGGACTAGCCATATCCATAAGTAAGATATAGCCTAAGCACCTCACTTAATCTATAAACTTACTACTTTGATCCGAGCTCGGTGAAATGAGATCAAAGTACCCTAACCAGATGGTGGAACCCATACTAATGAAAATCACATTAAACAAAAGGTTATCTATGCTACTAATGCTAAGAGAAAACACCTATGCTCACTAAAGATGAACAAGAGTGAACTAGAACTTGAACAAAGCAAAGCTATATTACTTGAATAAAGTACTAAAAAGTAGAGTACTGAATAAAGTAAATGCTAAATAAAAGAATACAAAGGAGCTATACCAGACCTAGAAGACTCTTTCAGACTCCGAAGAAGCTCCGCTCTAGCTCTACTTCCACTACTAGCTAACTATTACTTCTAGAGCTACTACTTCTAAGCTTGAGAGCTTGGAGAAGCTTAGAATGCTTGTCAACTAAAGGTGATGATCTTCACTGAGCTCCACACCTCCTTTTATAGTGTGTAGAAGGTGAGGGGGTACTTGTAGGCAGCCAAGTGAGGCGGTGGAGCAAACTTGGGCGTCGGGCGACACCTAGGGGCATCGGGCGATCCTTGGATACAATATTTGTGGTTGTGGTGATTTTAGGGTTTGGTCCTGATCTACTTGCTTGTGCACTTTTGACAACTTTCAAGTGGTGAAATAGGTTCTATACTACCCTAGAAATGTCAAAAATTTACTCGATCTATTTTTTGATGGGTCGAATTTGAACTATTATCTTGGGTGTCAGCTAGAGCAGCATTGTCGCTCTGAGATCAGTAGTGCCGTTGGGCAGCAATGTCGCTCGTAGAGTAGCACTGCCACTCTGGAATTTAACCTCGGTTTAAGCTAAAATTTTACAAGCCTATTCACCCCACCTCTAGGCTAACTAGTGATCCTACAAGTGACTATTGCTTAATCGCAAGAGGTATGGCCCAAGGAGGAGGAACCGGTCAAGTGCAACCGGTGCACGTCAATCCGAAAGACATAGGTTTGCATGAGATCGGACAGTGTTGGCATTTCTTAGCGTTGTCACTAAGATTTGGTATATCCTAGCAACACCGCTAGAAATGTTGTTACGATAGTTCTTAACGATTATAGAAAATATCCGCAAGCGCATGGATCTATCGTTGTAGCATTTTACCCGGAAGTATTCAGAGTATCGTTATTTATATTTTCCCAAAGGAAGACATAGTGTAAAAGGTTCTAGCGAGGACATGGACAAGATAAAGTGATTGTATACAAAACCAATACTCAATATAGGGGTAAGTCATGATGGTTTTAAGATAGTGTAACACACACTCGGGCCAACATCAAGGATAAAAGAGAAAGAAAGAATAAAAGAATGTTCCTAAGTGGAGCAGGCTTTATCCTAATATGGCCATGCAAATAATAGTGAGTGGTCATACAAGATATATGGTTAGAGCTAGACCTAAGTGTAAGATGGACGGGGAGATCTCCAGGCATTGGTCTGCCAGCAAGCTAGGGAGATTTTACGAACTCCTATACGAATACCCGAACATGGGGATTACAAGGGACGGATAGGGCAATCCCCACCTGCCACCTACCCCTCAACTGTGGAGCACCGTCACATCCGAAGGTTCCCATATACCCGAGCACCACGCCCGTGTATAAAGAAACTACCCATATCACCCTAGAACTCTGACCCTATGGATCGACAAGCATAGGACATGGGCAAACCCGAAGGAATGATGAACCACCACCTCAACTTAGTTCTAATTCTAATCATAAGGGTTGCATGAATGATTAAGCTTAATGTTCTACATGCTAAGTTCATAACATAGAAATTATATGCTAGTTCATATGTCAAGATCATAACATGAGAACTATACTCTTGTTCATAAGCAAGACTATAGTGATAAGTAGAGGACAAGAACATATTAGAACTATTTATATTTCTCATACCAAGTGTTGCCAAGATGTCCAAGCCTCTTACAAGCTTTGCCAAGCTCCAAAAGACTACTAAAAGGAAAATTACAAGAGGTGGTAGTGAGGTGTTTGGCTCAAAGTGTGGTGTGTGTTTGAGAGAGAGCTCTCCCCCTCCTTTTATACTAGCTACAGGTCGGTTTGGGGGGTTATACATGGAAACACTCCAAACCAACCTCCCTGCGCCTTGAATGAACCGCTAGAGAAAAGTGGGTCTAGGAGGTGGTAGAGGCGGTGCGGGCACACCCCTGGTGCGGCCACACCAAGCCTGGCCCAGCTTTCCACCACCTTCGCGTGGTCGGTTCTTGGATGGGCCTAGGCCTAGGTTGTGTCAGTGGTTGGCCCAAATCTTTTTGGAGAATTGGCCTTTCTCTATTTCTTTGGCTAAGTCTGCTTTACGCTTTGCCGGTTGGTGCCTTTTGATCACATTTCACATGCATTTTATATGTATCTCCTACAAAACACTAAGTTTCCAATACATGTGGAAATATGTCAATATAAAAGACATGTGTGTGCAAAACGTATTAGTTCCCTGTTTTTTATCTTAGTTGGCGATTGAATTTGGTCGATAAGAACTACCAACAGACAGCAGCGAGCTATAAAGATGGCAACTGGTACAAAATACCCGCATGCCCGTGGGCAATAGACCCGCTGGGCAAGGATACGGGTGTGTGAATCTGCCCGCGGGCACGGATACGGGTACATCTCTAAACCCGACGGGCATCAGCTAATGAGCCAGAAAATGTTCTACCCGCACCCGCAAACCCGCCACACCCGCTCTAGTTGCACAACCTTATCCCTCCAGCTCCCCCATCTATTCCCACTGCACGCCTCTCATTCCATCCTATTCTATCTTCTTGATTTCTCCACCAACCGCATGCTCCCATCTATTTCCACCACCGCTCCACTAGTCGCATGCTCTCTCTCCTTGATTTCTCTGACACAGCAACAAGGAGCGGTGGCATGGCACTCACCGGCGACCAAGCTAGGAGGTGCGTGGACCTCCCTATCATGGCGCGTTCCCTCCGGCCTCCGCTGTCGTTGGACTGCAGCGAGAAGGAGTGCGTCGGAGCTGCTCTGCACCGGGTCGCTCCACACCGGCGTGCACACGGTCATCTTGGAGATGCGTATCTTCGTCCTCGTCGAGCCATCCCGCCCAACTGCCGCCGATGTCGAGCCGCCCCGCCTAACCTGGCAGCCAGCATCACCCATCCCGTCGCACCAATGCGTCATCCTCCTCTAGATCTGGCGGGCACACGGGTATGCCCATGGGTAAGGCATGCCCACGAATAACTGGCGCGGGCATAGGATGGTGCCCGTGGTGGGTGGCGGGCGCGGGCACGAAATTTTGCTCGCGGGCACGGGCACACAACACTGGTATCCGCATCCATTTTGCTCGTTGCCATCTTTAGCGAGCTAAGTGCATCAACAACAAGTAACACTACACTCCCACCGCTCATTTTGTTTGATAGTGAGAAGGTAAAAAGATAAGAAGATAGGAAGCAAAGAAAAGAAGAAAGGAGAAGAAAAAGAGAAGAACGGCGAAGAAAGAAAGAAGAGAAGCAAAAGCAAGCTGAGAAGATGCAAAGAAAAGAAGCACGAAGGTTGAACAGAGAAGCAAGGAAGAAAATAAAAGAAGCTAGGAAGAAGGAAGAGGAAGCGAAGGCAAGCAACTCTTCATCAAGTGAAGTATCAAGTAGCACCAAAGATGGAGATGATGATGTGTCCTACCAAGTCTCCAAGGGTGGCAAGAAGGATAGCAAAGTAAAGGGCAATGACAACAACAAATATGCAGCTATATCCTTTAATTATTCCTCTATGCCTAACCATGATTATAGGGCTCACATCAATGTGTCTACGGGCAAGTTGCCTCATTTCGATGGGACAAACTTTTCCAAGTGGAAGCACTTGATGAAAACCTATCATGTAGGTCTTCATTCGGGCATTTGGGAGATTGTCCATGATGGATTTGAGCCACCGGTTGATCCAAAGAACCCAACACCAACCGAAGTTTGCAATGTTTATCTCAATGCTCAAGCCACTAGTGTGTTGTAAGTGCTTTGAGTGGTGATGTGTACAATAAAGTGCTGGGAGTGGAGGTTGCAAAGAAAATTGGGAACACTTTGTATATTGCTCATGAAGGAGTTGACAAAGTGAGAAAGTCCAAGATTGATATGTTGATGGCGAGACTCAACCAGTTTGTGATATTGGATGGAGAAGGGCTTCAAGAGATGTTTGATAGGTTGATGGTGATTGTTGGAATAATTGAATTAGAGGTCTTGGTGGATATGAACACATCCTTGGACTAACAAATATTCATTTTTAGAAAGATAGGATTTGTAGCGCATGCCAAGCCGGGAAGTAAGTAGGTGTACCGCACCCACCAAAGAGCATTGTCTCCACCAAGCATCCATTGGAGCTAATTCACGTGGACCTCTTTGGACCGGTTGCCAACCTTAGTTTCGGGGTTAACAAATATGGTCTTGTTATTATTGATGATTATTCCCATTTCACTTGGGTGTTCTTTATATTTGACAAGAGTCAAGTGCAAGAGAAGTTGAATATATTCATTAGAAGGGCACAAAAGGAGTTCGGTTTTCCAATCAAGAAAGTCCGAAGTGATAATGGAACCAAATTCAAGAACACTCATGTGGAAGAATTTCTAGATAAAGAGGGCATCAAGCATGAATTCTCAACTCTATACACCCCTCAACAAAATGGTGTTGTAGAGAGGAACAACCAGACACTAATTGACATGGCAAGGACAATGCTAGATGACTACAAGACTTCGGATATCTTTTGGTGTGATGCCGTCAACACCACTTGCCATGCAATCAACCGTATCTACCTACACAAGATGTTGAACAAAACCTCATCTGAGCTTCTAACCGGTAACAAGCCAAAGGTGTCTTATTTTAGAGTGTTTGGGTGCAAGTGTTTCATACTTAATAAGAAACCCAAAACCTCTAAATTTGCACCTAAAGTTTATGAAGGTTTTCTTCTTGGCTATGGATAAAATGAGTATGCCTACCGTGTTTTCAACAAGACCTCTGGGAGAGTTGAAACTATGGTAGATGTGACATTTGATGAATCTAATGGCTCTCAAGTAGAGCAAGTTGATCCAAGTGTTGCCAAAAATGAGGAGCCACCAAATGAAGCAATCGAGCAATTAGCCATTGGTGATATAAGACCATAAGAAGACAAGGCTACAGAGGTGGAAACTTCTCAAGTTGAAGCCACTGTCCAGCCAACTGTTGAAGCCAGAGCGGCAGTGTTGCTCTCCCCAGCGGTAGTGCCGCACCTCTCTAGTCCAGCCGTGGACCATACGCCGATTCATGGACATGACCTACAACCTATCTTTGAGCAAGAAGGTGAAGATGGACCAGCAGATCAACCAGAAGCCATCAAATACCCAAGAATAAGGCAAATGATACAATGGGATCATATCGTTGACATATCCTTGGGAGTCTTCAAAAGGGGGTAACAACTCACTCTCATTTAGCATTTTTGCCAATTTTACTCGTTTGTTTCCTCTTTGGAACCTCTCAAGGTAGAGTAAGCACTTGGGGATCCAGATTGGGTTATGGTCATGCAAGAAGAGCTAAACAACTTTGAGAGAAATCAAGTGTGATCCTTGGTGGAAAGACCCAATACCAATGTGATTGGCACCAATTGGGTCTTCTAGAACAAGCAAGATGAGAAATAGCGTGGTGACAAGGAACAAGATAAGATTGGTTGCTCAAGGCTTCACACAAGTAGAGGGCTTGGACTTTGAAAAAACATATGCACTAGTGGCAAGACTTGAAGCAATCCAGATGCTTCTAGCCTATGCCACTCATCACAACTTCAAGCTATATCAAATGGATGTGAAGAGTGTATTCCTCAATGGCCCTATACAAGAGCTAATTTATGTTGAGCAATCACCAGGCTTTGAAGATCCCAAGTACACCAACCACGTCTACAAACTCTAAAAGGCGCTCTATGGGCTTAAGCAAGCACTAAGAGCATGGTATGAATGCCTTAAGGAATTCTTGCTCAAACAAGGCTTTGAAATAGACAAAGCCGATCCTACCATTTTCACTCATAAAGTTGGTAAAGATATATTTGTGTGCCAAATATATGCTGATGACATAATATTTGGTAGTACTAATCACTCTTTTTGTGAGGAATTTAGTAGGATTATGACCAAGGGATTTGATATGTCTATGATGGGTGAATTGAAGTTCTTCCTCGGATTTCAAATCAAGCAAGTGAAGGAAGGGACATTTGTTAGCCAAACGAAGTACACCCATGATATGCTAAAGAAATTTGACATAGTAAATGCAAAGCCTATCAAAACTCCAATAACAAGAAATGGACATCTTGATCTAAATGAAGAAGGGAAAGCCATGGACATCAAGGTATAACGCTCCATGATCGGCTCTCTACTTTATTTGTGCGCATTTAGGCCCGATATTATGCTTAGTGTGTGCATGTGTGCTAGATTTCAAGCTAACCCAAAAGAGTGCCATCTGATGGCCTTTAAGAGAATCTTGAGATATTTAGTACATACTCCTAACCTTGGCTTGTGGTATCCCAAGGGCTCTAAGTTCGATCTACTTAGGTATTCGGATTCTGATTACACCGGTTGTAAAGTAGATCGAAAAAGTACTTCAGGGGCATGTCAATTCCTTAGACAGTCCTTACTGTCTTGGAGTTCTAATAAGTAAAATTGTGTAGCTCTTTCCACCACCGAGGCCAAGTATGTTACAGCCGGTGCATGTTGTGCTCAACTACTTTGGATAAGGCAAACCCTTCAAGATTTCGAATATCGATTCACCAAAATCCCACTCTTGTATGACAATGAAAGTGCTATAAAGCTTGCAAATAATCCCGTAAGCCACTCGAGAACCAAATATATAGACATCCGACATCATTTCTTGAGAGACCACAAAACCAAAGGAGATATTAAAATTCATCATGTGAACACCGAAAAATAACTAGCCGATATCTTCACTAAGCCTCTAGATGAGTCAAGGTTTTGTGCTTTGCATAGTGAGCTAAATATACTTGACTCTCGTAATGTGGGTTGAAACATAGCATACCTCTAATTGATTAACTAGTACTCCCTTCGTCTAGGAAAGAATGCAATTCTAGAACAGTGTTATGGTTTTGTATCTTAAGTTCGGTCAATTATAGAGAAAAAAGTATCAATATTTATGATGTCAAATAAATATTATTAAATTACTTACGAAATGTATTTTTATAATAAATTATTTTGGAGCCATAAATGTGAATAGCATTTACTAGAAATTTAGTCAAACGTGAACTACTTTTGTTGGCACGCAACACGTAGTTGCATTCTTTTGTGGACGGATGGGAGTATCTAGGAAAAGATTAGTGAAAATTTATATTATTGTGCTTCAAAATGATTTATAAAAGAGCATTTACATAATTTGGTCATTGCTTGTAATGATTATTAGTTACTGACCAAAATATGGCAGGAGTATGTGTCCATATCATATAGAGAGGAAATAGGAATTAAATCTGCGTAGTTGCAGTCGGAGCAGCACTGTTGCGCGGCTAGCAGCACTACTGCATAAGCAGCAGTGCTGGGTGCCTGAGCAGCAGTGTCGGGCTTTGATTTTCATCTGGTAAATCCTGGCTGCAATGATCACTAGCTGGGCCCACTTTTTCCCTCTACCCCTGGGCCCATAGTGACTCACCCTTTCTCTCTCTCTCCCATCCCTCCCCATCACCCGCTCCCTCTCTATTTTGACCAAGTAGCCACGCCCCTTCTCTTCCTACACGAACAGAGGGCGGCGCCCTTCCCTTGCCTACACCATCGCCTGACTACCGTGCCACCCCCCAGTGGTGCCGCACCACCGCTGGCTCCTCTTAGCCCCACTGGTGTGCGCGCCCAAGCTAGAAGGCCAAGCCCCTCCTCCCTCTCCTTCTTCTTCAACTGTTTTCAAAGGTAACAATGAGTTCATCTCTTCACATCCCCTATCTATGCAATGGTGCTATATTCTTGATGGATTCTGGTTTCTAGTGAGTGTGTGATAGGATTATATGCCAATGTGATGGGTGAATTGAATCGGAATGGCGATTCCCTAGTGGAAGTCATGCCAGATAGTAGCAGTGCCGTACCAGACAGCAGTAGTGTCATGCTAGACAGGCAAGCGGCTATGTTGTACGTTGCTGCGGTACTGCCGCGTCTTATGCATGCCACTTCCACCAGTGACTCTCCATCTCAATTTAATTTATTCACCACATTGTGCCTCTACTCTCCACCATACAGTCACTCGCCTGATCTATCTCATTTGTGCATAGATGGCTGATGATGGCAATGAGGAGAGGAGCAAGAGGAGGCTGGACCCTACTCTTGGGAGAAAGATGCAACCAGCTCGCTGTGGTGGCAAAGGTGGCGTCAGCATTGGCTTGAGCCCTCATCAGTTGGCTCGAAAGGAGGCAGAGATTGAGATGGCTGGA
The DNA here is from genome assembly GCA_904845875.1 of Miscanthus lutarioriparius. Lineage (NCBI taxonomy): Eukaryota > Viridiplantae > Streptophyta > Magnoliopsida > Poales > Poaceae > Miscanthus > Miscanthus lutarioriparius. Next base: position 43,275,983 of record CAJGYO010000003.1, on the reverse strand, counting down.
CAGACCATCCGTGTGGACACCTGTCCAGCTACTCCTCCTGACTTGACAATGTTTAACGGCTCCTACATGGTGCCGTATCAGGAGGACATCTTTGTGAGGAAGCCATAGGACTCCAGACCAAGGGACAGGACTAGCTACCTGAATTAGCATAAGCCAGTGAAGGATCAGCGCTTCATCTTTCCATACTCAGTTCTCAAGGACACTGGTGTGGATTACAGGTGTTGGAACACCTTCCACTCTAATTTTTATCTCTCTATGCTTTACAATGCCAAGAATCCCAACATTGTGTAGATGAAGTATATTAATTGGGAGCACTTGGAGTCTAAGAGAGATAGAGATTTCAACCAAGTCATAGCATTGTGCAATAGGCTCAACATGTATGATGTTATGGGTTTCCAGTATGACTACAACACAGAGGTATTGTTTTAGTTTCTTGCTACTTGCTACTTTGACAATAGGTCTGAGGTTCTACATTGGATGACGGAGGGTTGACACTACAAAGTCGACTTCATCACTTTTGCTCACCTATTGGGGCTTGGTTCAGATGATAGGGGTTTTGCATATATGCACACTGCGCGGACATTGACCAACAGTGAGATTGCATTCTTGTATGAGAACCCCAGAGCTGCTGATGGTTTGGTCAAAGGATTGAAGAGCAAGTACTACATTCTAAACAACCTGTTTAGGCACACCATCAACCCAAAGATTGGATCAGCTTCAAGTTTATTTGGGTATGCGAGGAATATTCTTGCTAGAATGGGACCTTGTAGTGTGCCTTTCTCTCTTTCGCACTTTATTTGGCATGAGATTGGAATTGCATCAAAGTATGCAAGGAAGGCTTTACCCTATGCTTCATATATTATGTTTATTATTGAGAGAGTCACTGGGTACACTTTCAACAAGGATATTGTGCATGAGGTGTATACAGGTGAGAAGACTTGCCACAGGTGTTGGAGAAACCATTCCACACCATAGAGGAGCAGCAGCAGCAGACATTCCAGAATCCTCTCATTCTGCTTCCCACAATGGGAAGAAGAAGGGCAAGATCGCTGAGTAGATCAAGGTGATCTTCTCTACTTGCACCTATGCGGCGAACACAGCATATGAGGCACGGTTGGAGAACCATGCATACAGGGAGCATGTGGACCTTTCACCGCCTCCTCCGCCGCAGTCACCTCCCAAGTTCAACAACCTGCCTAGTCTATCAGATTCAGACTTTGAGGAGGAGAAGGAGGACTAGGACGAGCTAGCCTAAGCCGTCGACCCACCGCTCAACATGCTTCACTTTAACTTCGCACAGCTAGGGGCGTGCTGTCATTTCAGACGAGGAGGAGGAGGACAACGTTGATGGTGATGGTGATGATGACGACGACAACACAAGTGGCGATGCCATTGACTAGGATAACGTCTAGGAGGAGGATGACGAGTAGTTGTATCTCTCTTTCTTCTTTTCTCTCTTTTTGGTGTTTGTTACCAAAGGGGGAGAAGATGATTAGAGAAGGGTACAACAACTTTTCATCACTTTTTGTCGATCTGTAGGAGCTTTATGTCCTATCTGATGAGAGTTAAGAGTTAGTTATTTCACTTAGGTGTGAGATGAGAGTTGAGAGTCGCTCAAACTCTATTTTATGTAATATTTGGTACCTATGTACTCTCTATTATGGTGGATGTGGACATGTACTTTGTGATGTTATTTAACCTATCATTTACTTTTTTATTAGTCATATATTGTGTTGGCTTTGTGGTGGTGTATGATTTTCCACTGTTGTGTTGACTGTCACAGGGGTAGCACTGCTGCTCAGGGGGTAGCACTGTCGCTCTGTGAAATCTCAGCATTTTTCTCTGATATGCATACATGCCATTCGCATTACGTTTATCTACATGACACTGCGTACAGCGCCCCACAAAAGAAATGGATGTAGGGGGAGTCCCCATTTCACTCAAATATGTGAATTTTGGCCTCTTATGCCAATTTGGAAATTCAAATTTCTATTCACATATTCAAGGGGAGTTCCTACACCCATGCCTCGAAAAATCTCAGTTGTACATTTATATTTTTTGTAAGCTCTAATCATGTTGTCATCAATCACCAAAAAGGGGGAGATTGTAAGTGTAATCAAGCCCTAATATGGGTTTTGTTGATAATGACCACAAAATTAGAGGACCAATGAGATTTATTGAAATGGCAAGCAGGTAAAATCAAAAGGAGGATAACATACATGATGGTGGAGCCCCCAATTACGAAAGGATGCGGTATCAGACTCAAAGATGTTTATAATTCATATTTTATTTTGAATTTGAGTTTAGAAAAAACCGTACGACAAAAGTGGAAACAATGCGCAAGCTTCAATGTGAAACTAAGTAATAATATTCCACCAAACATCCTCTAATACATAGCCTGGAAAGCATGTGTAACAGTTTTCAATTTGGAGCTGACAGGCTAGAGCAGCATTGTCGCTCTCTGAGCAACAGTGCCACTGGGCAGCAGTGCCACTCAGAGAGCAGGACTATCGTGCTTTAAAATGTGATCGTTGGACAAGTAGGTATTTCCTTCACCTCCCTTCTCCCCCAACGGTCATCTTTGACCATTTTGCATTAGAAACACACCAGAGTAGCTCTCTTCCTCTCTCTCTCACTCCATTAGAGAACCTCAAGCTTCTCCCATAGATTCCCCTCCGATTTTTTGAGAGATTGAGCCTCCAAACTGAAAAAGAAAGATCTCCAACCAATTCTTCATCGCCTAAAGGACTTGGTTCATGTTCAAGTCAGCGGTTTATGTTCATTACTCTTGGAGCTTGTTCCTAGCCGGCTAGAGCATCGTCCATGGAGCTTGCCAACTTGTTTAGCAGCTCCGGGAGATTTGTAATCACCCCAATCATCTAGTGAAATCACCCCTCATATCAAGAGTTCATTCTCTTGTCTTGAGGACAAGGATAGGGTTCCATGAAACCCAAGCCTTGGAGGCTTCCATAACAACGTGGACTTAGGCAAACCTTAGTGGCGAGTTGAATCATAGGATAAATCGGTGTCTCACTTCTCTTCTTGTTATTTGCTTTGCAATATTTGTGGTTGTGGTGATTTTAGGATTTGATCCTAATCTACTTGCTTGTGCACTTCTGATAACTTCCAAGTGGTGAAACAGGTTCTATACTACCCCAGGAACGTCAGAAATTTACTCGATCTAATTTTCGTTGGGTAGAATTTGAACTATTGCCTCGGGTGTCAGCCAGAGCAGCACTGTCACTCGGAGATCAGCAGTGTCGCTCACAGAGCAGCACTGCCACTCTACCTCGGTTTGAGCTGAAATTTTATAGGCCTATTCACCCCCCCCCCTCTAGGCTAACCAGTGATCCTACATGTCTGCATAGTGCAAGCATAATCATGCATACCTTTAGTTACTATTTTACCTTTTTCTTAGAGTAAATTTCACCCACCATACAATAACTATCTAGGTGATTGCATATTGGTCCAATGTCTTGTAATATGTCCAACTCGATGTAAGAAATTGGTTGTTTGGTGCATCCACGCATATATGGCCCAAACATGCCGTGGGTAGTGCATTTGGCCACACTAGATCATGAATATGATATAGTTCTTGTATTCACTTCAAAACAATACACTCAACTTATGCAACCCTTCACTCAGCTCAATCATATATATTCGCTTGAGGATGATCAAGCTCACTCAGCTCAGCCTCACCAGCAAGCCAGACAACAACCCTCGATCAAATTAATCCAACTAAAATAGTGTCTACAACATAGATCCATCACAAACAACATCCTATCCTAGTCAAGCGTGCAATGGGGGAGGGTTTTTGGCAAATGTCAACAGCACATTATAGAGGTCACAAGGCGGCTATCCTATGCTGGCAATCGCCTAAGCCGCTAGTGACAGACCGCATCGCTAAGAACTTGGTACCACTAAGGCTTTTTGGTATTTAGGTCAATAGATTAGGAGATGTCGAGTTCTAAAATTGGATTGTCAGCCTATTGGACAGGTTCGTGAACTAGTGCAAACCATGGTTTTCGGATGGCTTCGAGCTCAAATTTGGAGACCAAAAGAACCTAAACACTCAACTTTATCACATGTTCCAGTATCTCCAATGTGTAGCCGACAATTGCTATTTACACACCTAGTCAAGTTTATATGTAAAGTTTTGGAAGAACGTTGACATCAATAGCAGTTTTTGGCCTACTTTAGGCTCGATTAGTGTGTACCGCACCTCTAGAGAGCGCAATGGATAAGGCCACCATATGCAAGCGTGGTGTGGCTGCCACCAAGGGAACCATCACAGAACATGACCTTGAGCTTGACGATGACATTATTCATCGTCCTCCACACCATGGTGTGTCTACCTCCACATTGCCACCTCTACGAATGCCTTCGCGAGAACGAGCAAAGCTTAGGTTTGTAAGAGTAGATATAATGGCGGAATTTCACCTCACGAAGGCTTGTGTGGCATATTCTTTTTAAACCCCTAACTTAGTTGAATACCAGTCCTATCCCCTCCCTCCTAATGATAGCTCACCATCTAGCCTATCAAAACACAACATTGTGTCGGTTCTTGTACCGTGCATATGCACCATTAGTCTAGTTGTTGCACGTATTTGAACACTTTACAAGTTATTGGACGAATAGCGAAAGGGCATGTAGCCTAGTGGCTACAAGAGCCTTAGCTAGTAGCACCTCAGGTCCTAGGTTCGACTCCTCATGGGAGCGAATATTCCAGGATTGAACAGTGTTGTGCTTTTAGTGGTAGGCAACGTTTCCATCGACAGTGAGGCGTCTGTGGTGACTTTATCAGTCTCGGGGATTTGCCAATCCAGTCTTTGAAGATGCTTAGGGGTAGGGTTTGCACGCGTGCGTTTGTAGGGATAAGTGTGCCTACGTTGTGAGCGTCTACGTTGTACTATGTAATTCTAAAAAAATTATTGGACGAATATGCACTCGTCTGCCATGTTATTGTGTAGTGGGTACAATTTACTCTTTCTTATTACCAATAACATAACAAAGTAACTTAGAAGCATTGTATGAGTATATTTGTGTATTTTTTATAATGGCAGATGTAGATAATTTAGATTTATCGATGTTTAGGTTAGTTTTAATAATAGCGGTTGTATGTAGTTTAACTACAAATTTATGGGTTATTTTATATTTTTTCATAATTGTGTGATTTAAATGAAGAAAAGAGGTTCCTTTAAGTTATTTTACATAATAACAGTGGTAAGTTATTTAAGTCAAGATTTAGGGGGGCATTTGAAACTATTTTTTTGTAAGGATCGATGTGGGTAATTTTTTAGAAAGCATAACAAAAGTTTTTATGGCGATTATTGTTAACCTATTATATAATAACTAGTTTGACTATCAAGAATATGTATGTAAGAATGTGAAGAACAAATTTAGAGAGGAAGGAAATGAGTTGTTCTCTTTTCTCTTGTCTTATTTCCAATACATAAGTCCTCATATATATAGCCATATATGTGAGATGGAGTTACAAGAATTGATGCTAGGAGAGTTACACCATTGATGAAGTAGAAGGTTATAGCTTTGATGGTATAGGGGTTATGGACATCCACATTAATATTTCATAACACTCCTCCTTGAATGTCCATTAACAGGTGAATTGCATGCCTCGTTAAAAACCTTGCCAAGGAAAAACCCAGTGGGAAAAAAACCATGGCCAAGGAAAAAAGAGTACACACATATTCACTCCCCCTGATGGCAACATCACTTGATGTCTTTCAGCCGTCGCAATCCAATACCATGTGCAAATTTCTTGAATACTGAAGTAGGGAGTGCCTTTGTGAACAAGTCTACTAGATTCTCACTTGAACAAATTTGTTGGACTATTATAATACCATCCTTTTGAAGATCATGAGTGAAGAAAAACTTTGGCGAGATATGTTTCACTCTATCTCTTTTTATGTACCCATCTTTTGATTAAGTTATACAAGCCGCATTGTCTTTATGTATAACCGTTGGTGCTTCCTTTTCTGAAAACAAATTGCATACCTTGCGAATATGATGTGCCATATTTCTCAACCAGATACATTCTCTGCTAGCTTCATGGATAGCCAAAATTTCTGCATGGTTAGATGAAGTTGCTGATATAGTTTGCTTCATTGAACGCCATGAAATAGATGCACCACCACACATAAATATATATCCCGTTTGTGAATGACCATTGTGTGGATCAGATAGATATCCTGCATCTGCAAAACCAACTAATCCCTCCATGCATTTGTTAGAAAAATATAGACCCGTGTCCTTCGTACCTTGCAAATAATGAAGTATATGTTTTATCCCATTCCAATGTCTTCTAGTAGGACAGGAGCTATATCTTGCTAATAAATTAATAGCAAATACAATATCAGGTCATGTATGAGTAGATAGATACATTAGTGCTCATATAGCACTTAGATACAGCACCTCAGGACCAAGAATTTCTCTATCATATTTTGGAGGTCGAAAAGGATTTTTGGTTACATCAAGGGATCTAACAACCATTGGGGTACTCAATGGATGCACTTTATCCATGTAAAATTGCTTTAGTATTTTCTCTGTGTAAGTCGCTTGATGCAAAAGAACTCCATCTTTAAGATGTTCTATTTGCAAACCAAGGCAAAACTTTGTTTTCCCCCGGATCCTTCATTTCAAATTCTTTCTTCAAACAATCTTTCGCCTTAGTGATTCCTTGAGGAGTACCAATTAAGTTTAGATCATCAACATATACAGCTAAGATCACAAATTTAGATCTAGATCTTTTTATGAATATACATGGACAAATAGAGTCATTCTTATACCATTCTTTTATCAAATACTCACTAAGACAATTGTACCACATTCTCCCATATTATTTTAATCCATATAGAGATTTGTTCAATTTATTTGAGTACTGTTCTCGAGAACCTGCTCCTGGCAATTTAAATCCTTATGGTAGTTTCATATATATGTCACTATCAAGTGACCCATATAAATATGCTATAACAACATCCATTATATGCAAATCAAGATTCACTTTCATTGCTAGACTTATAAGGTATCTAAAAGTTGTTAAATCCATCACGGGAGAGTATGTTTCTTCATAATCAATTCCCGGTGTTTGGGAGAATCCTTGGGCAACCAATCGTGCCTTATATCATGTGATTTCTCCTTTCTCATTTCGCTTTCTAACAAATACCCATTTATAATCAACGGGTTTGACACCATTTGGTATACGGGTTACAGGTCCAAAAACTTCTTGTTTTGCTAGAGAATTCAATTCTGCTTGAATTGTGTCATTCCATTTTGGCCAATCTTTTCTTCCTTTGCATTCCTCGACTGAGTGAGGTTCTTGATCCTTATTTTTATCCATAACTTCTAGCGCTAGATTATATGCGAATGCATCATCGATGATGACTTTGTCACGGTTCCAAATTTTTCCCAACATGACATAGTTTAATGAGATCTCATCTTCTGAAAAATTAGGTACCTTTGTCTCCTCTTGAGTTATGTCTTCATTTCCTTCAGGAGATTTTTCATGAATTATTATTTCCTCGATTTGACCATCTTGATTCTTTGCTCCCTTTCATTTTCGAGGATTTTTATCTTTGTAACCCAATGGTCTACCACATTTTATAGTAGCCTTTGACTCATTAGCAGTAGATGGTTGTCCCTCTTGGACATTAATTTTTTTCAGGAGCATTAGCAGCTAGAATATACGACTTAGTCACTCTTTTTAAGTCTGTAAAAGCATCTGGCATATTATTTGCTAAACTTTATAAATAAATTATCCTTTGAACTTCTTGCTTACATTGTGTTGTACGAGGATCAAAATGAGATAACGATAATTCATTCTATCTTATTTCTCTATTCAGCTGTTTATTTTCTCCCCCTGTTGTTGGGAAATTTGATTCATCAAAATGGCAATCAGCAAATCTTGTTGTAAGCATGTCTCCCATTGACGGTTCAAGATACTTAATTATAGATGGGGATTCATACCCAATATGTATTCCCAACCTTCTATGAGGTCCTATCTTTGTGCGCTTTGGTGGAGCAATTGGGACATACACCGCCCATCCAAAAATTCTTAGATGGGAAATATCTGGCTCTTTGCCAAAAACCAATTGTAGAGGGGAAGAACTATGGTAACTTATTGGCCTGATGCGAATTAATGCTGCTGCATGTAAAATAGCATGTCCCTATGCAGACATTGGGAGTTTCGACTTCATAAATAACGGTCTTGCTATTAATTGGTGACGTTTAATAAATGACTCTGTAAGACCATTATGTGTATGAATATGTGCAACTGGATGTTCAACACTTATTCCAATTGACATGCAATATTCATTGAAACTATTTGATGTACTAATAAACATTACTATCTATTGAAAAACAATTATTATGTAGTGAAACATACAAAAATGAATACTAATTAAATATAAACATAATACAAATTTATTCATTACTTTATAAGATGAAACATGCTTCATTAATACTACTGTTACATTGCACTTATTCATGCATGAAGAAGAATTAACTACAATGTCATTTATTCTTGGACGAAGAAATCAGAAACATCAAGATGAGTTGCGGTGTTGTGGTCATATTCTCCAATATCTGTCGCACTAAATATATTGTCATCAAAAATATTATCACCACTACCACTTGTAAAGTTTGTCTCCATCTTTTTGTTCTTCTTCTCACGTGATTCTTGATAGAGATCAACAAGATATTTTGGTGTGCGACAGTTGCGTGCCCAATGAGATCTTCCACCACAACCATGGCATGCATTTTTTTGTTTCACCAATTTTGCCTTTATCTTTATCTCCCCTCTATTGCCTTTTATGGGAATTTCCCGTGTTCTTGAATTAAACACCATAATTTCCTCTACCACGACCATGTCCATATCCACGACCACGTCCGCGTCCGCGGCCACAACCACGACCGCGTCCACTCCTACTATTTTGATTATCATATCTTGCTGCATTTACTTAAGGGGGTGGATTTGAACCACTTGGACGTGTCTCATTGTTTTGTTCAGCCACAAGCAAACAAGAAATAAGTTCAGAATATTTCTTGAATCCTTTCTCACGATATTGCTACTGAAGCAGCACATTTGATGCATGGAATGTAGAGAATGTTTTCTCTAGCATCTCCTCATCTGTTACTTTTTCTCCACACAACAGTAACAGTGATGTGATTCTAAACATGGCTGAATTGTATTCAGAAACACTTCTATAGTCTTGCAACCTTAGGTGCAACTACTCATAACGAGCTTTCGGGAGGATCACTGTTTTCTGATGATCAAATCTTTCTTTTAGTTTGTTCCAAAGAACAAGGGGATCCTTATCAATAAGGTATTCAGCCTTTAGACCTTCATGGAGGTGGCAGCGAATGAAAATCAAAGCCTTAGCTTTATCTTGGCTAGATGCATTATTTTTTTCTTTGATCGCATCACCAAACCCATTGGCATTCAGGTGAGTTTCAGCATCTAGCACTCATGACAAGTAATTCTTGCCCGAAATATCCAGAGCCGTGAAATCAAGCTTGGCAGGATTCGACATAGTAAACTACAAAATATATAGGTTGAGAAATTCAAACAATCGTGCAAGAACAAAATATAGAAACAAATATAAATGATAATGTCTTACCACAAAAATAACATTATAATCAATGTAAAATTTCTTATCTAGTTCTTGATAGCTTTTAGAGACAGTCGTGTTGATAACATGTTATATAATAACTAGTTTGACTATCAAGAATATGTATGTAAGAATGTGAAGAACAAATTTAGAGAGGAAGGAAATGAGTTGTTCTCTTTTCTCTTGTCTTATTTCCAATACATAAGTCCTCATATATATAGCCATATATGTGAGATGGAGTTACAAGAATTGATGCTAGGAGAGTTACACCATTGATGAAGTAGAAGGTTATAGCTTTGATGGTATAGGGGTTATGGACATCCACATTAATATTTCATAACACTCCTCCTTGAATGTCCATTAACAGGTGAATTGCATGCCTCGTTAAAAACCTTGCCAAGGAAAAACCCAGTGGGAAAAAAACCATGGCCAAGGAAAAAAGAGTACACACATATTCACTCCCCCTGATGGCAACATCACTTGATGTCTTTCAGCCGTCGCAATCCAATACCATGTGCAAATTTCTTGAATACTGAAGTAGGGAGTGCCTTTGTGAACAAGTCTACTAGATTCTCACTTGAACGAATTTGTTGGGCTATTATAATACCATCCTTTTGAAGATCATGAGTGAAGAAAAACTTTGGCGAGATATGTTTCACTCTATCTCTTTTTATGTACCCATCTTTTGATTAAGTTATACAAGCCGCATTGTCTTTATGTATAACCGTTGGTGCTTCCTTTTCTGAAAACAAATTGCATACCTTGCGAATATGATGTGCCATATTTCTCAACCAGATACATTCTCTGCTAGCTTCATGGATAGCCAAAATTTCTGCATGGTTAGATGAAGTTGCTGATATAGTTTGCTTCATTGAACGCCATGAAATAGATGCACCACCACACATAAATATATATCCCGTTTGTGAATGACCATTGTGTGGATCAGATAGATATCCTGCATCTGCAAAACCAACTAATCCCTCCATGCATTTGTTAGAAAAATATAGACCCGTGTCCTTCGTACCTTGCAAATAATGAAGTATATGTTTTATCCCATTCCAATGTCTTCTAGTAGGACAGGAGCTATATCTTGCTAATAAATTAATAGCAAATACAATATCAGGTCATGTATGAGTAGATAGATACATTAGTGCTCATATAGCACTTAGATACAGCACCTCAGGACCAAGAATTTCTCTATCATATTTTGGAGGTCGAAAAGAATTTTTGGTTACATCAAGGGATCTAACAACCATTGGGGTACTCAATGGATGCACTTTATCCATGTAAAATTGCTTTAGTATTTTCTCTGTGTAAGTCGCTTGATGCAAAAGAACTCCATCTTTAAGATGTTCTATTTGCAAACCAAGGCAAAACTTTGTTTTCCCCGGATCCTTCATTTCAAATTCTTTCTTCAAACAATCTTTCGCCTTAGTGATTCCTTGAGGAGTACCAATTAAGTTTAGATCATCAACATATACAGCTAAGATCACAAATTTAGATCTAGATCTTTTTATGAATATACATGGACAAATAGAGTCATTCTTATACCATTCTTTTATCAAATACTCACTAAGACAATTGTACCACATTCTCCCATATTATTTTAATCCATATAGAGATTTGTTCAATTTATTTGAGTACTGTTCTCGAGAACCTGCTCCTGGCAATTTAAATCCTTATGGTAGTTTCATATATATGTCACTATCAAGTGACCCATATAAATATGCTATAACAACATCCATTATATGCAAATCAAGATTCACTTTCATTGCTAGACTTATAAGGTATCTAAAAGTTGTTAAATCCATCACGGGAGAGTATGTTTCTTCATAATCAATTCCCGGTGTTTGGGAGAATCCTTGGGCAACCAATCGTGCCTTATATCATGTGATTTCTCCTTTCTCATTTCGCTTTCTAACAAATACCCATTTATAATCAACGGGTTTGACACCATTTGGTATACGGGTTACAGGTCCAAAAACTTCTTGTTTTGCTAGAGAATTCAATTCTTGCTTGAATTGTGTCATTCCATTTTGGCCAATCTTTTCTTCCTTTGCATTCCTCGACTGAGTGAGGTTCTTGATCCTTATTTTTATCCATAACTTCTAGCGCTAGATTATATGCGAATGCATCATCGATGATGACTTTGTCACGGTTCCAAATTTTTCCCAACATGACATAGTTTAATGAGATCTCATCTTCTGAAAAATTAGGTACCTTTGTCTCCTCTTGAGTTATGTCTTCATTTCCTTCAGGAGATTTTTCATGAATTATTATTTCCTCGATTTGACCATCTTGATTCTTTGCTCCCTTTCATTTTCGAGGATTTTTATCTTTGTAACCCAATGGTCTACCACATTTTATAGTAGCCTTTGACTCATTAGCAGTAGATGGTTGTCCCTCTTGGACATTAATTTTTTTCAGGAGCATTAGCAGCTAGAATATACGACTTAGTCACTCTTTTTAAGTCTGTAAAAGCATCTGGCATATTATTTGCTAAACTTTATAAATAAATTATCCTTTGAACTTCTTGCTTACATTGTGTTGTACGAGGATCAAAATGAGATAACGATAATTCATTCTATCTTATTTCTCTATTCAGCTGTTTATTTTCTCCCCCTGTTGTTGGGAAATTTGATTCATCAAAATGGCAATCAGCAAATCTTGTTGTAAGCATGTCTCCCATTGACGGTTCAAGATACTTAATTATAGATGGGGATTCATACCCAATATGTATTCCCAACCTTCTATGAGGTCCTATCTTTGTGCGCTTTGGTGGAGCAATTGGGACATACACCGCCCATCCAAAAATTCTTAGATGGGAAATATCTGGCTCTTTGCCAAAAACCAATTGTAGAGGGGAAGAACTATGGTAACTTATTGGCCTGATGCGAATTAATGCTGCTGCATGTAAAATAGCATGTCCCTATGCAGACATTGGGAGTTTTGACTTCATAAATAACGGTCTTGCTATTAATTGGTGACGTTTAATAAATGACTCTGTAAGACCATTATGTGTATGAATATGTGCAACTGGATGTTCAACACTTATTCCAATCGACATGCAATATTCATTGAAACTATTTGATGTACTAATAAACATTACTATCTATTGAAAAACAATTATTATGTAGTGAAACATACAAAAATGAATACTAATTAAATATAAACATAATACAAATTTATTCATTACTTTATAAGATGAAACATGCTTCATTAATACTACTGTTACATTGCACTTATTCATGCATGAAGAAGAATTAACTACAATGTCATTTATTCTTGGACGAAGAAATCAGAAACATCAAGATGAGTTGCGGTGTTGTGGTCATATTCTCCAATATCTGTCGCACTAAATATATTGTCATCAAAAATATTATCACCACTACCACTTGTAAAGTTTGTCTCCATCTTTTTGTTCTTCTTCTCACGTGATTCTTGATAGAGATCAACAAGATATTTTGGTGTGCGACAGTTGCGTGCCCAATGAGATCTTCCACCACAACCATGGCATGCATTTTTTTGTTTCACCAATTTTGCCTTTATCTTTATCTCCCCTCTATTGCCTTTTATGGGAATTTCCCGTGTTCTTGAATTAAACACCATAATTTCCTCTACCACGACCATGTCCATATCCACGACCACGTCCGCGTCCGCGGCCACAACCACGACCGCGTCCACTCCTACTATTTTGATTATCATATCTTGCTGCATTTACTTAAGGGGGTGGATTTGAACCACTTGGACGTGTCTCATTGTTTTGTTCAGCCACAAGCAAACAAGAAATAAGTTCAGAATATTTCTTGAATCCTTTCTCACGATATTGCTACTGAAGCAGCACATTTGATGCATGGAATGTAGAGAATGTTTTCTCTAGCATCTCCTCATCTGTTACTTTTTCTCCACACAACAGTAACAGTGATGTGATTCTAAACATGGCTGAATTGTATTCAGAAACACTTCTATAGTCTTGCAACCTTAGGTGCAACTACTCATAACGAGCTTTCGGGAGGATCACTGTTTTCTGATGATCAAATCTTTCTTTTAGTTTGTTCCAAAGAACAAGGGGATCCTTATCAATAAGGTATTCAGCCTTTAGACCTTCATGGAGGTGGCAGCGAATGAAAATCAAAGCCTTAGCTTTATCTTGGCTAGATGCATTATTTTTTTCTTTGATCGCATCACCAAACCCATTGGCATTCAGGTGAGTTTCAGCATCTAGCACTCATGACAAGTAATTCTTGCCCGAAATATCCAGAGCCGTGAAATCAAGCTTGGCAGGATTCGACATAGTAAACTACAAAATATATAGGTTGAGAAATTCAAACAATCGTGCAAGAACAAAATATAGAAACAAATATAAATGATAATGTCTTACCACAAAAATAACATTATAATCAATGTAAAATTTCTTATCTAGTTCTTGATAGCTTTTAGAGACAGTCGTGTTGATAACATGTTATATAATAACTAGTTTGACTATCAAGAATGTGTATGTAAGAATGTGAAGAACAAATTTAGAGAGGAAGGAAATGAGTTGTTCTCTTTTCTCTTGTCTTATTTCCAATACATAAGTCCTCATATATATAGCCATATATGTGAGATGGAGTTACAAGAATTGATGCTAGGAGAGTTACACCATTGATGAAGTAGAAGGTTATAGCTTTGATGGTATAGGGGTTATGGACATCCACATTAATATTTCATAACACTCCTCCTTGAATGTCCATTAACAGGTGAATTGCATGCCTCGTTAAAAACCTTGCCAAGGAAAAACCCAGTGGGAAAAAAACCATGGCCAAGGAAAAAAGAGTACACACATATTCACTCCCCCTGATGGCAACATCACTTGATGTCTTTCAGCCGTCGCAATCCAATACCATGTGCAAATTTCTTGAATACTGAAGTAGGGAGTGCCTTTGTGAACAAGTCTGCTAGATTCTCACTTGAACAAATTTGTTGGACTATTATAATACCATCCTTTTGAAGATCATGAGTGAAGAAAAACTTTGGCGAGATATGTTTCACTCTATCTCTTTTTATGTACCCATCTTTTGATTAAGTTATACAAGCCGCATTGTCTTTATGTATAACCGTTGGTGCTTCCTTTTCTGAAAACAAATTGCATACCTTGCGAATATGATGTGCCATATTTCTCAACCAGATACATTCTCTGCTAGCTTCATGGATAGCCAAAATTTCTGCATGGTTAGATGAAGTTGCTGATATAGTTTGCTTCATTGAACGCCATGAAATAGATGCACCACCACACATAAATATATATCCCGTTTGTGAATGACCATTGTGTGGATCAGATAGATATCCTGCATCTGCAAAACCAACTAATCCCTCCATGCATTTGTTAGAAAAATATAGACCCGTGTCCTTCGTACCTTGCAAATAATGAAGTATATGTTTTATCCCATTCCAATGTCTTCTAGTAGGACAGGAGCTATATCTTGCTAATAAATTAATAGCAAATACAATATCAGGTCATGTATGAGTAGATAGATACATTAGTGCTCATATAGCACTTAGATACAGCACCTCAGGACCAAGAATTTCTCTATCATATTTTGGAGGTCGAAAAGAATTTTTGGTTACATCAAGGGATCTAACAACCATTGGGGTACTCAATGGATGCACTTTATCCATGTAAAATTGCTTTAGTATTTTCTCTGTGTAAGTCGCTTGATGCAAAAGAACTCCATCTTTAAGATGTTCTATTTGCAAACCAAGGCAAAACTTTGTTTTCCCCGGATCCTTCATTTCAAATTCTTTCTTCAAACAATCTTTCGCCTTAGTGATTCCTTGAGGAGTACCAATTAAGTTTAGATCATCAACATATACAGCTAAGATCACAAATTTAGATCTAGATCTTTTTATGAATATACATGGACAAATAGAGTCATTCTTATACCATTCTTTTATCAAATACTCACTAAGACAATTGTACCACATTCTCCCATATTATTTTAATCCATATAGAGATTTGTTCAATTTATTTGAGTACTGTTCTCGAGAACCTGCTCCTGGCAATTTAAATCCTTATGGTAGTTTCATATATATGTCACTATCAAGTGACCCATATAAATATGCTATAACAACATCCATTATATGCAAATCAAGATTCACTTTCATTGCTAGACTTATAAGGTATCTAAAAGTTGTTAAATCCATCACGGGAGAGTATGTTTCTTCATAATCAATTCCCGGTGTTTGGGAGAATCCTTGGGCAACCAATCGTGCCTTATATCATGTGATTTCTCCTTTCTCATTTCGCTTTCTAACAAATACCCATTTATAACCAACGGGTTTGACACCATTTGGTATACGGGTTACAGGTCCAAAAACTTCTTGTTTTGCTAGAGAATTCAATTCTGCTTGAATTGTGTCATTCCATTTTGGCCAATCTTTTCTTCCTTTGCATTCCTCGACTGAGTGAGGTTCTTGATCCTTATTTTTATCCATAACTTCTAGCGCTAGATTATATGCGAATGCATCATCGATGATGACTTTGTCACGGTTCCAAATTTTTCCCAACATGACATAGTTTAATGAGATCTCATCTTCTGAAAAATTAGGTACCTTTGTCTCCTCTTGAGTTATGTCTTCATTTCCTTCAGGAGATTTTTCATGAATTATTATTTCCTCGATTTGACCATCTTGATTCTTTGCTCCCTTTCATTTTCGAGGATTTTTATCTTTGTAACCCAATGGTCTACCACATTTTATAGTAGCCTTTGACTCATTAGCAGTAGATGGTTGTCCCTCTTGGACATTAATTTTTTTCAGGAGCATTAGCAGCTAGAATATACGACTTAGTCACTCTTTTTAAGTCTGTAAAAGCATCTGGCATATTATTTGCTAAACTTTATAAATAAATTATCCTTTGAACTTCTTGCTTACATTGTGTTGTACGAGGATCAAAATGAGATAACGATAATTCATTCTATCTTATTTCTCTATTCAGCTGTTTATTTTCTCCCCCTGTTGTTGGGAAATTTGATTCATCAAAATGGCAATCAGCAAATCTTGTTGTAAGCATGTCTCCCATTGACGGTTCAAGATACTTAATTATAGATGGGGATTCATACCCAATATGTATTCCCAACCTTCTATGAGGTCCTATCTTTGTGCGCTTTGGTGGAGCAATTGGGACATACACCGCCCATCCAAAAATTCTTAGATGGGAAATATCTGGCTCTTTGCCAAAAACCAATTGTAGAGGGGAAGAACTATGGTAACTTATTGGCCTGATGCGAATTAATGCTGCTGCATGTAAAATAGCATGTCCCTATGCAGACATTGGGAGTTTCGACTTCATAAATAACGGTCTTGCTATTAATTGGTGACGTTTAATAAATGACTCTGTAAGACCATTATGTGTATGAATATGTGCAACTGGATGTTCAACACTTATTCCAATTGACATGCAATATTCATTGAAACTATTTGATGTACTAATAAACATTACTATCTATTGAAAAACAATTATTATGTAGTGAAACATACAAAAATGAATACTAATTAAATATAAACATAATACAAATTTATTCATTACTTTATAAGATGAAACATGCTTCATTAATACTACTGTTACATTGCACTTATTCATGCATGAAGAAGAATTAACTACAATGTCATTTATTCTTGGACGAAGAAATCAGAAACATCAAGATGAGTTGCGGTGTTGTGGTCATATTCTCCAATATCTGTCGCACTAAATATATTGTCATCAAAAATATTATCACCACTACCACTTGTAAAGTTTGTCTCCATCTTTTTGTTCTTCTTCTCACGTGATTCTTGATAGAGATCAACAAGATATTTTGGTGTGCGACAGTTGCGTGCCCAATGAGATCTTCCACCACAACCATGGCATGCATTTTTTTGTTTCACCAATTTTGCCTTTATCTTTATCTCCCCTCTATTGCCTTTTATGGGAATTTCCCGTGTTCTTGAATTAAACACCATAATTTCCTCTACCACGACCATGTCCATATCCACGACCACGTCCGCGTCCGCGGCCACAACCACGACCGCGTCCACTCCTACTATTTTGATTATCATATCTTGCTGCATTTACTTAAGGGGGTGGATTTGAACCACTTGGACGTGTCTCATTGTTTTGTTCAGCCACAAGCAAACAAGAAATAAGTTCAGAATATTTCTTGAATCCTTTCTCACGATATTGCTACTGAAGCAGCACATTTGATGCATGGAATGTAGAGAATGTTTTCTCTAGCATCTCCTCATCTGTTACTTTTTCTCCACACAACAGTAACAGTGATGTGATTCTAAACATGGCTGAATTGTATTCAGAAACACTTCTATAGTCTTGCAACCTTAGGTGCAACTACTCATAACGAGCTTTCGGGAGGATCACTGTTTTCTGATGATCAAATCTTTCTTTTAGTTTGTTCCAAAGAACAAGGGGATCCTTATCAATAAGGTATTCAACCTTTAGACCTTCATGGAGGTGGCAGCGAATGAAAATCAAAGCCTTAGCTTTATCTTGGCTAGATGCATTATTTTTTTCTTTGATCGCATCACCAAACCCATTGGCATTCAGGTGAGTTTCAGCATCTAGCACTCATGACAAGTAATTCTTGCCCGAAATATCCAGAGCCGTGAAATCAAGCTTGGCAGGATTCGACATAGTAAACTACAAAATATATAGGTTGAGAAATTCAAACAATCGTGCAAGAACAAAATATAGAAACAAATATAAATGATAATGTCTTACCACAAAAATAACATTATAATCAATGTAAAATTTCTTATCTAGTTCTTGATAGCTTTTAGAGACAGTCGTGTTGATAACATGTTATATAATAACTAGTTTGACTATCAAGAATATGTATGTAAGAATGTGGAGAACAAATTTAGAGAGAAAAAAATGAGTTGTTCTCTTTTCTCTTGTCTTATTTCCAATACATAAGCCCTCCTATATATAGCTATACATGTGAGATGGAGTTACAAGAATTTATGCTAGGAGAGTTACACCATTGATGAAGTAGAATGTTATAGCTTTGATGGTATAGGAGTTATGGACATCCACATTAATATTTCATAACATAACCATGTTTAAAGTCTACTAAAGAAATGGTCCAATGTTTCTAATTTTTATTATATATTTTCTATTATTTTATCTGTGGAGATTAGTGTGTGTCTGTAAGGATTGATTCGGGATAAACTATATGCCCGATGAATGCAGGTAGCGGCATGTGAAGAATCCACAAATTCGTGGGTCTTGCATGTCATCTACATAGGCCTACCCTAGTTCTACAGCATCAGCTTACATCTCTCTAGTCCCACCATTCCGTTGTCTTCTTCATTTTTGCCATTGCCTGTTGCCACCCCCATCCGCCATCTTAAGAAATAGAGACCCACCCATCTCATCATGGTCATGTTAGTCGCCCACACTAGTCATGTGCATGGGGATCCAGAAGGCACGTGTAGGAGGATTGAGATTCTATAAAAAGAGTCTTATGAAAACCTTTGGAACAAAGGATTGGATTCCTATAATTTCTATAAAATTCCTATGGGATGGCTTGTTTCATATTAAATTTAGAGGGATTTTTTTACCAAGAGGTTAAACCTCATGGAAAGATTTTTTTGTGTCACTCTCTCATTGAATTCCTGTATTTTTTTTCTCGCGGTACATCCAAATCTTTTGTCAATCCGTAGTATTCAAGATGATGGAGCATTCTATTCCTCTGTCATTCATATTCCTGTGTTCGTAGAATTCTCTCCCCACTAGTTGAGGGCATCTCTCCACGTAATACCTAGGACTAGGACATCTGCCTCCATAGATCAAGCCTCGATCATCTTGTCGTGGCCATGATCCATCCACCTTCGTTCTCTTGGGAGCAGTGCACTGCTTCCTGTTTGGAAGTGAGTAGTGCGCAAGAAGGGCACGATGGGCGTCGTGCCTGCGGCCTGCCTGTGCGCTGGTGAAGTTTTATATTGGGGGTTTCACAATTTTGTTATTGATGATAGCTTCTCTCTCGATCCAGCATGCATCATCTGTTCCGGCTTGTCTCTCATTACCAGCACCCCAGACAGTGGTCCTCGCTGGGTGTAACGGCGACGATGACCTATCAGACTGTTTGGCTGGTGTTGATACGATCGTATATGATTATAGATTATTACTGCTGGCTAGTTTGATGTGAGAGAAAAATACTGTTTTAACTGGAAATTTAAACGAACAGGCTGTGTGTTGTTGGCCTGACAAGAAAGAGTTGCTCTTTCGAGTCCAGACAAAAACTCATCGTAGGATACCAGATAGGGTAAAAAAACGATAGATAAAGCCGGTGCCTGCCATTGTCTGTCAGATCTTGGCCATGTTTAGTTCCACTAAATTCTTAACTTTAACACCATGTAAAAAGAAGATTTCCCGTCACATCAAACTTGCGGTATATGTATGGAATACTAAATGTTGACGAAATCAAAAACTAAGTGCACAATTTGGTTGTACTTTGCGAGACAAACGTTTTAAGCTTAATTAGTCAACGATTAGATAATTATTATCAAATAAAAATAAACGCTACAGTGCACTACAGTGACCTCTCCTTCCGGCGGCGCCAACTTCGGCCAGCAACTAAACGCGGCGCTTATTTGATCGAATATTTAAACGTCTTCTCACAGCACGTGCCCAATTAGTTGGCAAAAAAAATCGGACGCCACCCTTGACCCTTCGCAGCCTGCAGGGGCCAGCAGGCCGGTCTGGCCCACACGGATACATGCATGACCAATATTAAATTGACGCAACAGTATGATACTGGAATACTCCCTCGGTACAAAACACAATTCTACCTCTACCTCTGAATCTGGACACATGCGTTCTTTCACGGAGGGAGTAGCAGGGGTGTTCGATACAGCCAGCTGTCGCTGCTGTTTCCTTTCTATACGGTACTGTAGCAACAATAGGAGTAGCACGGACGATAGAGTGCAAGTTGCAACAAGCCAACAACGATGATAATAGACGAAGAGCAACATGATTATAATTAGGGTTGTCGCTTGTACACACTTCAGGTGGGAGCACCTCTGCGATGGATAACACATGTTTACATTATGTTGATAACAACTAAGTTCATTCTAAAGAAGGGGGCATCAATTTTAGAACTGAAGCTTACAAATTCACAGACACCCACATTCATTCAAATGGCAGATAAGCTAAGTAGTCCATACTGATACATCATAAGCTCCAATCTTTATCCTTGCAGCAAATAACCAAAATAGCTAAGAAACACATAGTACAGCAAGATAGCTAACACAAAGACACTGAAACATTTGTCAGTACTATTTACAATCATTTGATACACAAGTACAGGAGGAAAATAGCTAACACAACCATTACCTCACGCGATTTGGTGCCACAAATCCATCTCGCGTGAGTCACCAGATCCTCGCCCGCACAGCATCGATCCGCGCGTCGTCGACTGGCGGAGGCGAGGCGTACAACGGTGCTAAAGCCGTCGACTAGACCTCGGAGCACAAGCGTCCCCCGTCGTCTCGCGAGGCGACGTGGCCTTCGTCTCCAGGCTTCGCGAGGGTGTTTCTTGCAAAATCTCCATCACAGAGACGAGGTGAAAAGACCCATTGTACGTGCCCTTAGGGTGTCCTCAGCGGCGTGAAACAAATACGTAGCTAGCGACTTAGCTCTAAAAGCAATTTAAAAAAAAAGGACATTGGGCCTATTTGCTTGTCTGAATTCTGGAGGAATTTGGATGGTTTGAAGGAATGCTGAAGGAATTTGTAAGAGAAAAACACTATTCCGAATAAAAAAAAACAGATCAAACCGAGTTTCATGTCAACCGAACTAGGCATAGCATGTGAGAGAGTTTCTTTTGGGAAGCGTGCGAGCCTGACTCTTGCTCACTCGCTAGCGCTATGCTTCCGGCCAATAAAATCTCTCATAGGCTATCTATTTGGTTACTGTTGGGACGCCTTTAACGGTTTAGATTTTCTCCTGGAGGGACCAATATAAAAGGTAAAATACCAAAATACCTCTCAAAAGTAGAGATAAAAGATGTATTGAGAAAACAAAAAGGTATATTGAAAGAATGAAAAGATGTATTGACAACTATTTTAGGACAAAAGTTAAATAATATAACACCAACAGTTTTAGGATGGAGTGAGTAAATCGGGAGCTCGGGCGCAGCAATCATGGAGCTCTCATGATCCATCGCTACTGTGCATGTCAGCTGGACCCATGCACGTTTCGATTATTGCACGTGTGTAAATAAAACGTGTTGATAGCATTGCATGGTATGCTCCTACCGGTTCCATTCATTCGGTCCTCATCGTCAAACAGTGTGGTACTGTTACTATGTAGACGTTGGAGGGACCCTCGAATGTGTCATGTGTGGCAGCGATGTGTGCTACGTAACGTACGTAGGAAACCCCAGAACGTGTCGACGAGGATGGGTTAGGTCCCTCGGTCTCGTCCAACTATTTTATCGATTGATTGATGCTAGGTACAACAGCACTACCAGATTTCTTTTTTGATCATGGTACTGGCCAGGCGCAAGCGCAACGTGTGTAGTACATCCATTTCATGATTTCGCGCCAGTGTTCTGTTCACTGTGGACTGTCGTTGTGTGCTTAATGGGCCTGGGGGCCTTGCCTGAGCCCGATCGATCCAGTGATCGTCACTGCCAATCTAAACAAACAAATTGTACTGTAGATCTCTCTCTCTCTCTCTCTCAAAATGGCAGATAGCTATAGATGTCGTATTCCACCTTGGGCCGCGTATTGGGCCCAGTACAGCAAATAGGTAGGCCTCCTCCAAGCTGAAGAAACGGCCCAAGATTTCAAGTTCCCATTGAAGCCCATGCTCAATTTATCCTCTTTGGCGAATGTTTCAGATGCACAAGAATACTGTGCCTATATTTGAAGAAATGGGAACTTCTGGTCTGCCAAACGCTACAAATTCATGATGATTGGGCATATGGCTGTTCACAAAGTATTGAAAATCGACCTGTAAATTAATTAGGTATTCTGCTGTGTCATAAATTAAAGCATCTGTTCCTCCGATGTAACTTTTCCAAGGACAGGTTGGGAATCAGTTAAACTAAACAGCCCTAGCACAATCTATGTATAATTGTTGATTGATTTTGATGTTTCACCTATTCGTCTATGGAGATTAAAAGTGCCTTTAAAAATAAATATATTGTGTTTGTATTTGCATAAGGTGTATCAAAACCTTTAGTGTCAGGTGTGTCTAGGACTAGACAAAATGCTCGCGGCTCGCGGCTCGTCAACTCGCTCGACTCGTGGCCGGCTCGGCTCGTTTTATTTTTTTCACGAGCTGAGCTGGAAGTCTAGCTCGTTGATTTTAACGAGCCAGCTCGCGAGCTGCTCACGAGCTGAAACGACCATGAATCCAAAAGATGATGATGCTGATCTAGAAATGTCAACATATTCTATTGATATGTAATCCTTATTTTTAATTATTTCATATGGATTTTGATTTTATAATTGTCGTGGTACTTAAATGTTGATTTATGGATTATTTTCCAGGGAAAAGATGATGATGTTGATATTGAATTTGTAGACTTTTCTAAGTCTGTGGTGGCAAGCAACTAGTAAGTATGCTGGAACTGCATGGATCATGAATAGACCAACTATGTTGCATGGTTGATACTTTTGATGAATCTAATGTGTATTAATCATGTATGATTGCATAATAGTGGACGTGACCTTCTAAAATTAATATAGTATAAACATTATAAATATGTGTGTCCTTTTTTTTAGTAGTTCGCGAGCTAAATGAACCAGCTTGAGCTCGCTAACGAGCCGAGCTGAACTGCGCCTCTAGCTCGTAATATTAACGAGCTGAACCGAGCTGGCTCGTTAGCCTAATGAGACAACTCGAGCTGGACCGAGCCGAGCCAAGCTGGCTCGATATCCAGCTCTAGGTGTGTCGTGTATTAGAGACAACTAATATTTTTATCTTTGCAACACATGGGTGGAAGTTTAGCAACTGAATTTGCTAGAGGCAATGTCTTTTATATTAAGTGTTTTGTTGTTAGAGAACTATTAGTTTGCTTCACTGTAGATGCAAGTATTGCGATAATTTACGCCCATAAGCATCCTTGGATGTTCAGGATAGGATTTGTTTTATTTTATTGTCGAAAACAAGACTAAACATTTGTACTCGCCTTGCTTCCACTGCAAATCGTTCAGGGCATTTAAAGGGGGCTCTAGCCATGCCTTTGCTCAAGGAGGTCATATCAAGGACCATGATATGGTACGCTTGCATACAAACAAAATTACCATGAAACAAACAATATTTATGAGTAGATGATCATGGATTGTACTTTCATGACACATGGTGAGGCAGAAGACTTGGTACAACGCAGTCAACATTAGGGAAGCAGTAATATGATTTGACATATTAGCCCCGTTTGCTTCGCTGAAAAAACAAACCGAAACACTGTTCCGGCTGATTTGTTGTGAGAGAAAAACACTGTTCCAGATAAAAAAACAAGCTAAAATAACGGATTATAAGAGAAGCGAACAGAGCCAATGCACAAACCATGAACATTCCTCTACACTCACCACACATACAAGGAATGAACATCTCATGTAGGTGTGCTAACACCTCACATGCAACAACGATCTAGGGATGCGATAGACAAGGTGGCTAGGGTTTGATGGCAATCAAACATACCTTTACTTCCCTCAAGTATTGAAGCACAAGTATTGTTTCAATATATCAATGTCACTAATGGACCTTCAACGCTTGTGGCCCATTATGACTAAAAGTCTAATGTATCAAATATATCTAAGCATATTAGAAGATCCAACGGGCTGACTCTACGGCATGCATCAGGTAGCCATCATCTTAATGTACAACATTTGGATAGTATGACATGATATGTATTCAACCAACTATATTATGAAGCATGGAGTTCTTCATATCTCCACTCACTTCGTAGATGTGGGGTCTCCATAGAGAGAAGGTGGCTTCAACAACCTCTCAAATCCAATATAAAAACTATAACGACTCACCCAGCGGTAGAGCTGCTGATAACGTGTTGAGAATCGGCCTATCCATGGACTGCTAGATCCGTTTTCTCATTCTCAACAATAAAGAGGCGTGTATGTGTAGAAGTCGTATATAGATCCCATCTTCCTTTCTTAATCCTCAAGAACAACACAGAAAACACAAATATATGAGGGGAGCCATCTGTTTATTAGTCATTCCAGGTGTACATATAGTCCATGAATATAGATATAGCCTTCCGGGCATATATGGTATGAGCCCATCAATCCTTTAATTGAGAAATTCTTAACATCTATCATTCTTGTGAATAGAATTTTAAGTCTCCCATTCACCCTCCCCCTTTAATTGCCATTTTGGTCCTTCAGACCGAGACATAGAAATAGTGACAGTGTGACATTTACTTTGGCATGCCACATATTGATACGTGGAAACATAACTTGTGAGGTTTCAGCCACGGAACAATAGCATGAAATATTATTTTGTATTGACATGAAATACTTGGGAGAACAAGGTAGAGATCTGCAAAAAAAAATGAGAGAAAAGGGAGGAAAAAAATTCAAACCAGGGTTTTGTTTAGAAGAAAAGGCAAGCCAGCTCCTCCGTGACTCCTGGTTATCATGGAATAGTGGGCCGGCATCTGATCTCTTGCTTCCTTGTGGTTGTGGTGAAATAATGGGCCAAACAAGCACGCATGTTATAGCTGAGACCTGAGACAGATATATGAGCATATATTTGGGGTTTGGGCTTAGCCCCCCGTTTTCATATATTGTTTCCTGGTTTCAAATTATACCCCAGAAACTAACTGGACTTTGTAAATCCATTTCTCACACAAAAACTCAATGCATTTAACATGAATCCTATATCCGGTTGTTAATTAATTGAGAAAAAAATTGAGTCATATTTTCCTCCATGTAATTTGATAAATAAACCACTAAAGATCAGAAAAATTTAGAAAATGACGGAATAATTAGTTTATTTAGTGCTGTATAATAATAAATTAAAATTAAAAATTTCAGGTGCGATGGAGATGTGCAAAACCAAAAAGAAAGACAAAATGGAGGGAAAAGGAAAAGAAATGGGCAGCCCAGCTCCTCCGCAACTCCTGGCTACCAGGGAATAATGGGCCGGCACTCATGAGCAACCTCAGTGGCCCAAATAGGAAGACATGTTTTACCCGAGAATGTTTGGAGTGCTCAAAAAAGAACGGAACTGAGAATGTTTGGGGTTTGGGCTTAGCACCCGTTTTGAATTGTATAGCGAGAAAACGGGCCTACAGGACGCCATGCCCGGCGGAAGCATGGATCCAGGCCTGGAATGATAGCGCTGAGGCTGGGAAGGTAATTCATTCGCCATCGTAAATCGTTGCCGAAGCCACAGGGGCCTTTCCATCGTTGCCCAAGCCATTGTCGTCGATGTCAATTTTGATCTGGGATGCTAAAACGCATGTCAATGTTTCAACGGGGGAGGGGGTTCCGGCTTGTTTTGCCGATAAACAAGGTTGTAGACCTCGTCAGGCCTCGAGGTCGAGTGTCGCTTCCTCAGTCCCTGGCTTCGTCAGGTCAGCTGCATTTGACACACGGCCGGCAAGTCGGCATTCGGCAACCCTGGCGGCACAAACACACAGTGCAACATTCCGACGCATGCTGCTAGTACGCGGCGGCGGCAACCAGAGGCAGACGCCGCATGTGTGCCACGGGTTGCTGCACCGCTGACTGAATTCATGGCGGCGACGGGTTGCTCGAAGCCGGTTGGTACTGGGTGCCTGCCAGGCTGGCAGTGGGGACCAGGGAGGAGTCGGTCAACTCCGCCTCGTGGTTCGTTCGATAGGCAGCTGCTGGAATGCCCTTTTGCCTTTGGACCAACCTCTTCAGCTGGGGACTCGGGTCTCGGGTGCTCCGAACCGGCTGAAACGGACGAGAAGAGCGGGCATCGGGGCATGTCACATGTGCGAGCGCGATCCCAAGGCACACGGAACACGGCCTCTCGAGGCAGCAAAAGCCGCGGCGCCGGCGCGGCCCGATCGCGCTCGCGCCATCAGAATCCGCGTGCGCCGTGCCCCGCCCCCGCCTCCGCTCCGACCGTCTGGGCCAAACAAGGAAACGTCACACGGCCGGCAAGGGCAAGGCAAGGCGATTAGGGAGAGTGGCAGCAGATCCATCGATCGATCGCCCGTACTGGGGAGCGAATCCACATGCTTCCACTTTCATCTGCCTTCTGCCAGCGCCCAGCAGTATAATCAAAATCAATCCGGAGCTCTGCCACGGCTCTAGGATTCTGATCTTGGCAGCAGACAGGATCTAAAGGACAGAGTCCCACATGGCAATAACGAAATCCATCCCGAGTTAGGCCTGGTTTAGATTGAAACTTTTTTCAATCTGATGAATAGTACCACTTTCGTCTTATTTGATAAATATTGTCTAATTATGGACCAACTAGGCTCAAAAGATTCATCTCGTGATTTCCAACTAAACTGTGTAATTAGTTATTTTTTTTACCTACATTTAATACTCCATGCAAGTGACTAAAAATTGATGTGATGAAGAGAGAGTGAAAAAACTTGGAACTTTGGTGGGATCTAAACAAGGCCTGACAGAGTACTCCTACTAGATAAAATATGAGGGAATGTTGCAGGAGAAACATGCGTAGATTCTCATTCAGGAACACAAGTCGTTGCCCTATCATTCATGTACGTATTTGACTCCCAAGGGCCAAGACCTGCCCGTCGTCGCTACCTGCGCCCCTACTCTACCTCCTCCTAGCTCTGCTCTGCTGTGTTGGCTGCCTCTGCTGTGCTAAAGGCGCTACGAGCACTGAAAACATACACTAGGGTCTTGTTTAGATACCCTCAAAATTCCAAGTTTTTTCACTCTCTCTCCATCACATCAATTTTTAGCTGTTTGCATGGAGCATTAAATGTAGGTAAAAAAAATAACTAATTGCATAGTTTAGTTGGAAATCACGAGATGAATCTTTTGAGCTTAGTTGGTCCACGATTGGATAATATTTAACAAATAAGATGAAAATGCTACTATTCATCGGATTGAAATTTTTTCAATCTAAACAAGACCTAGTACTATGACACCAGAGATGGAAATCTGCACCCTTGCAATTGCAAGCAGGGCACAGCCACACCATGAACAGCTAGCTAGCACAGCAGCAACAGCTAGCCGCGCACGGGCAGGCAGCACCAGCACGTCGTACAAAACAGTCGCTTGCGGCAGACAGTTCCTCCCAGCCAAGAATTGCCGGCGGGCGTCGAGCTGGAAAGAGCGCCAAGCCTTGCCTTGGATACGACAGGGGATCCAAAGAACACAACAAGCAGCGAGTCATTGTCCGCCTGCTAATCCAAGCCGGAAACGCGGACATAAAAAGTGTTTGATCTCGATGACCCACAACAAACTACCCCTCTGTGCCTGCGCAGTGCGCACACAAGATCTCTTGGGCAAAAAGAGAGTGCCCACCTTTCTTTCAGAGTCCTGACTAAAAAAAACTCAACAAAGGCCAAGCTTACGACAACCGCAAAAGATGAGCATCAAGGACAACAGAATCAGCATGGTTGATCTTGAAACAGGGCCCAGCAACCGTTGTTGCCCTTGCGGCCTTGCCCATAGCCCCATACTTAGAGTGTAGATGTAGAGGATGATAAGAAAAGATCATAACAAACGAACACGCACAACACGAAGGCCCGTCCTCTTGTCTGAAAAAAGAAGCAAAAAAAAAAGAAAAAAAAACCGTTCCGGCTGATTGGTTATGAGAGAAAAATACTATTTCGGTTATAAAAAAAAGCCGAACAAACCGGATTTTAAAACAAGCCAACGAGACCAAACATAGTAGACTTTATTACTTACTAGTGCTAGCTCGTATGATAATGATATGATCCCACTACTAGAATCAATTGCTTTTCTTATTACAATAGGCCAACAACTAACTAGTAGATAGCAAGAGAAAAGACATCAACGACGAGCATCAAATCAAAAGGGGAAAAAATAAGCAAAGAATAATCAGACAAACAAAGAAAAAAGATCCTCCGCAACAAGTTCCTTTCTTGCATTGATTTCTCCGGTGAAGATTGGCCACCACCGAACAGTGAAATTTCGAACCCATCGCTTTCCCTCTTCGCTCTTTCCAGCCTCGGCTGTCCTGCTCTGCTCGACTGTTCCTCACACCTGTTTCTTGCCCTCCGCCTCCTCGTCCGGTCCATCCGCGCAGCTGTCAATGCCGGCCTGCTCCTTCCCGGCTTCCTTGGGGCTCTCCAGCGCCCGCTTCTCCTCCTCTTCCTCCTCGTTCTCGCCGCCGCCGCCGCCGGCCTCCTTGCCCGCCGAGGCCGCGCCGCCGCTGAAGCCCCGGCCCCGCTTCTCGGCGCGGGCCCTGAAGACGTCCAGCAGCTCCTGCATTGCCTCCGCCTTGCCGCTCCTGCGGTTCTTGATCAGCACCTCGCTCACGTCCGCCGGCGTGATCTCCGCGGCGTCCACCCACTCCTCCAGCCCGCGCATGGTGTCGCTGTCGCTGAGGCGGTCCAGCTCCTCGTCGCCCTGGAAGCCTAGGTAGTTCTTGAGCAGGATCTTGAGCGCCGGGAACGAGCAGTAGGACATGAAGATGTGCATGTCCATGCGGCCGGACCGGAGCAGCGCCGGGTCCAGCTTGTCGACGTGGTTGGTGGTGAACACGAAGATGCGCTCCGCGCCGCAGCACGACCACAGGCCGTCCGTGAAGTTGAGCAGGCCGGAGAGCGTGATGGACCGCCCGGCCCCGGCGCCACCGTCCTGGTCGACCATGGTGCCGTCGATGCTCGGCAGCCGAAGCTGCTGCTTCGTCGGCTTCGGCGGTTTGGCCGCGCGGTTGGTGAGGTCGACGGAGCAGTCGATGTCCTCGATCACGATGATGGACTTGGACGTCGTCTTCATCAGCAGCTTGCGGAGCTCCGCGTTGCTGCTCACCTCGGTCAGCTCCAGGTCGTACACGTCGTAGCCGAGGAAGTTGGCCATGGCCGCGATCATGCTGGACTTGCCGGTGCCCGGTGGCCCGTACAGGAGGTAGCCGCGCTTCCATGCGCGGCCGGTGCGCTCGTAGAAGGCGCTGCCGTCGGCGAAGTCCCGGAGGTCGGCCATGATGCCCGCCTTCAGCGCCGGGTCCATGGCGAGCGTGTCGAACGTGCTCGGGTGCTTGAACGGCACGGAGTCCCACGGCAGGCCGCGCGTGTCCATGACCCCGCCCCGCGCGTTGGTGTAGAGCATCCGGTCCTGGCTGCGGCGCCGGATGTCGGCCGCTGCGGCGAGGATGTGGTCCAGGTACGCCGGGAGCAGCTTGTCCCTGTCGCCGCGCCGGATGCGGAGCGTGAACCGGCGCTTCTCCTCGGGGAGCGGGCGCCACGAGAAGCCCTGGCCCTGGCGCGGCGCCACCACGTGCTCCCACGTGACGGCGCACCCCGCGAAGGTGTCGACGACGCGGTCGCTGGCGGCGAGCCCGAAGGTGAAGGAGGAGGCGTTGAGCGAGCGCGACAGACTGAGGCGCGCCCCCGACGCCGGCGCCGCGGTGCTGCTGAGGTACAGCTGCACGGCGTCGTAGATCTCGTTGGTGCTCATGCCCTCCATCTCCGTCACGTCGAAGTAGCAGTAGGGGGAGAAGGCGCGCGTGAGCCTGCCCAGCAGCCGCGCCAGCGCCGCCCGCAGCTCCGCTGGGAACATCGCATGCACCACCCCCTGCAGGAACGCGAACGCGCCCATCAGCGACGCCAGCGCCGTCCAGTACTCCATCTTCCCCCCTTCTTCCTCTCCGCCTCCCCCTCTAGCTCGGTTCTTCTTGGGACGCTCGTCCGATCTTGGAAGGAAGCAAATGCGGTAATGAGGAGTCAAGGCTGGACCTTGGAGTCTTTCTACAAGCGGAGGCGACGCATTTATAGGAGAAGCGGCAGAATGGAGAAAGATTTGAGGCGGGCGGGCGATGATAATTGAACGAATGAAGGAAGGAACGAAACGGACGAAATGAGGTGCATGGTGACAGTGAGAGAGTAGGCCAGGACCAGCAAGGCAAGGTCACTGTCAATGGAGCTCAGAGATTACTAGATGGTCAGACAGACGGATCTTGGAGAGAGAGACGGAGCGGCGGCAGGAGGAGGATGAGACGGACAGACGGATCTTAGAGCAGGGCGACAGGATTCACAGCGGACGGACGGAGTACACATACCAAGAGAGATCTCCCGCTCAGAGGGGCCACTGCGAGCGAGATTTGCGACTGTGCAGTGTGTCATCATGGATAGAATGCTGTGCTGCAGCCAAATCGTTCTGGCTGATGGGTACTTTACCAGTTTACCTTGGGCTATGCTTGGAGACTGACACCACTAGCTTGCACTCGCCACTAAGCTGCCGGTGATGTTTTCCTTTAAACAACAACGATATTTATAAATTAGAGCAGATAAACACAACAACAGGACATGGATATCAACGGGCGAAGAGCAAGGTTGGCGTACCAGCTCAGCTAGCTAAGGACCTGTTTTGATTGAGCCCGGGCGAAATCACGAGCCTAGAATGCCTGGACAAACAATCAAACAAGCCCTAAATGACACTTCGAGACGCCTTGGAGAAGGAAGGGGGTTGCTACGTGCCTGTTTACTTTCCAAAATTTTGTAAATTTTTTCAAGATTTCCCGTCACATCGAATCTTTGGACATATGCATGAAATATTAAATAAAAATAAAAAATAAAACTAATTACACAGTTTAGACAAAATTCATGAGACGAATCTTTTAAGCCTAATTAGACTATGATTGGACACTAATTGTTAAATAACAACAAAATTACTATATTACCATTTAAAAAAATTCACCAACTAAGCCTACACTGAGGAGAGGTACACATCGACATCCATCACGGGACATCACATCACCACCGCAGACAAATGAACAAGATGCTTGGCGGCAACAAACAGCGGTGGTGGAGGCCCGATGGACGTGGCCATACTCGTAGTCGTAGCAGGCCGGTGAACTCGGTGTCCACGAGATAGATTTTGTCAGGCCTTGAACACGTAGAGAGAAAAGAACCGCTACTCGGGCCTCCTTGGGGTTAGGAATCAGTATTTGACACTATAGTATTTTCGTTTGTATTTGACAATTATTGTCCAATCATGGCTTAATTAGGCTCAAAAGATTCGTCTCATAATTTACAATCAAACTGTGTAATTAGTTATTTTTTTTATCTACATTTAATACTCCATACATGTGTCAAAAATTTGATGTGATGAAAAGAGAGTGAAAAAACTTGCAATCTAAATAAGGCCTCGACGGCGATTATTACCTTTTGATGGTGGTGAGGAAGAGGCTTCGATCGCAGAAGATGCTTTGAAATTGCTAATGTTTGGTGGACTGCTATCTTTTTCTTTTTTTCGTTGTGTTCCTAGTGCAACTCACCAAAATTGGTCACTAATCTTGGTATGCAGCATATATAAAAACTAAACGGAGGAACATGGAGGCAAACAGCAAATTAAACATTGGCAGGAAACAGTAACGGCACCAGCATGTCGCCATCCTAGCACACTGCTTGCTGTCTGTAGGCTGTAGCCAAGTTGATGGACGACGAAAGGACGATTTCGACAAAGATCTCAAGTTGCAGGGCATGGAAGATTCTTCTTGCCCTTCTCGATACGGTCGACACTGTTCCCCTGACGTGTTCCAGCACATGATCGTGCCATGCTACCAGTCGTAGGTAGGAGAACTGGACAAAGGGGATTGAAACACTGTCAGTTGATCCAAATTAAAGCTAATGGCCTTCGTCAAAGATAACGCAGATAATGTCAAGTTTTGGATAAAGATTTGATGGCTTTTCTTCTTTTGAAACGTGTGATTGGACGGCTTGAAAAATGAGCTGCAAAGATCGATCCATATGGCATTCCGTCGTGTTGACGGTCACAAATTCACCGAGACAAAAGGCTGGTTTTT
This sequence comes from Miscanthus lutarioriparius, assembly GCA_904845875.1. Taxonomy (NCBI): domain Eukaryota; kingdom Viridiplantae; phylum Streptophyta; class Magnoliopsida; order Poales; family Poaceae; genus Miscanthus; species Miscanthus lutarioriparius. The sequence goes on along the minus strand of CAJGYO010000003.1, from coordinate 43,243,409 downwards.
TTCAAGTCCGTGAACTAGGATTGCATTAACGACCGCAAGCTTTTTCGATCTGACCTGTAATGCAAGATTTCAGCATGGAGGATTTGTGTTGACTATACGGGTCTCAACAAAGCGTGCCCAAAGGATCCGTTTCATTTACCGCGCATAGACCAAATAGTTGATTCTATCTCAGGGTGCGAAACCCTCTGCTTCCTTGATGCGTACTCCGGGTACTATCAAATCATGATGAAAGAGTTTGACCAGCTCACGACATCTTTCATCACCCCCTTTGGATCGTTCTGCTACGTCTCAATGCCATTCGGTCTGAAGAACGCTGGGGCTACATACCAGCGTTGTATGCTCAAGTGTTTCGGGGGCCTCATCGAGCGGACTGTTGAGGCCTACATTGACAACATCGTGGTCAAGTCCAAACAGGCTAACCATCTCGTTGCCGATCTTGAGCAGACCTTTGCAAAACTCTGAGCAAACGGCATCAAACTCAATCCCAAGAAGTGTGTTTTTGGGGTCCCGAGCGGCATGCTGCTTGGTTTCATCGTCTCTGAGCGTGTCATCGAGGCCAATCCAGAGAAGATCTCAGCTATCACAAGGATTGGTCCGATTTAGAATATAAAGGGGGTGCAGCGAGTTACAGGGTGCCTTGCCGCACTCAGCCGCTTCATCTCATGCCTCGGCGAGTGAGGTCTCCCCCTTTATCGACTTCTGAAGAAGGCCGATCACTTTGAATGGACATCCGAGGCCTAGGAAGCACTTGACATGGTTAAACAGCTCCTGACAAAGGCCTCGATCCTGGTTCCTCCCACCGAGGGAGAACCCCTTCTACTCTACATCGCGGCCACCACACAAGTAGTCAGCGCCGCCCTGGTAGTGGAGTGGGAAGAAGAGGGGCATGCCCTCAAAGTACAGCGCCCTGTATACTTCATCAGCGAGGTCTTATCCAACTTGAAGACCCGTTACCCCTAGATCTAGAAACTTTTGTATGTTGTTCTCATCACTAGGAGGAAGCTACACCACTACTTCGAGTCACATCCAGTGACGATCATGACGTCCTTCCCCCTCGGTGAGGTCGTCCAAAACCAGGACACCACCGGGAGAACCGCGAAATGGGTGCTCGAGCTGATGGGTCAGGGCATTGCGTATGCCTCCCGGACAACCATCAAGTCCTAGGTGTTGGCTAATTTCATCGCAGAATGGACCGAGGTCCAAATACCACCAGCGGTCATCGATCAAGAGTACTTGACAATGTACTTCGATGGATCGCTTATGAAGAAGGGCACCGGCGTGGGGATAGTCTTCGTATCACCCCTCGGGATACGCATGAGGTACATGGTCTATCTCCATTTCCCCTCCTCCAACAACATAGCTGAGTATGAGGCGCTCATCAACAGCCTATGCGTTGCCATCGAATTGGGCATCCGATGCCTTGGCATTCGAGGGGATTCCCGCTGATCATCGACCAAGTCATGAAGGAGTCAAGTTGCCCCAACACCAAGATGGCCACGTACTGTTGAGAAGTCCGTCGGTTGGAGGACAAGTTCGACGGCCTTGAACTCAATCACATCCCGAGGCGTCTCAATGAGGCAGCTAACTGGCTTGCGAAAGCTACATCCGATCGAGAGCCGGTGCCAACGAGCGTCTTCGCCAGTGACCAGCACAAGCCCTCGGTTCGCTACAAGGAGTCGAATAGGGCGGTGATGGTCCATCCAATCCCAACCCGAGGGCTGAACAACCGTCGGCTACATCCGGCTCTGAAGTCATGGAGCTCGAAGAGGATCCAGCGATAGAGCCCGACCCTCTGGTCAATTGGAGAACGCTCTATCTCGACTACCTCCTCCGTGACACACTGCCAACAGATAGGATGGAGGCCCGGTGGCTCGCATGTTGTGCCAAGCCTTTGTTCTTGTGGAGGGCAAACTCTACAAGCGAGGCCACACCGAGATCCTGTAGCGCTGCATCCCCTTCGAACAGGGGAAGCGTTTGCTGAGCGATATTCATGGTGGGGTCTACAGTCACCATGCCATGCCTAGAACCCTGGTCAGAAACACGTTCCGATAGGGCTTCTACTGGCCTACCGTGGTAGCCAATGCTAAGCAAATCGTACATACCTGCGAAGGGTGCCAGTACTACACTCGGCAGACTCACCTATCGGCCCAAGCACTCCAGACGATCCCCATCACCTGGCCATTCACGGTCTGGGGACTCGATTTGGTTGGACCACTCAAAAAGGCGCCTAGGGGCTACACCCACTTGCTTGTCACCATTGACAAATTACAAAATGGATAGAAGCTCACCGATCTCCACAATCAAATCCAAGCAGCCGACTGTTCTTCCTCGACATCGTCCATCTCTTCGGAGTCCCAAACTCCATCATCACAGACAACGACACACAGATCACTAGGAAGAAGTTCCTCCAATTTTGCGATGAACATCACATCCGCATCGACTGGGCCTCTGTAGCACACCCCTGAACGAACGGGCAGGTGGAACGCACGAACGACATGGTCCTACATGGCCTCAAACCTAGGATCTTCAACCGGTTGAACAAATTCGGCGCATCGCTGGGTCGTCGAACTTCCTTTAGTACTCTAGAGCCTGAGGACAACCCCTAGTCGAGCCACCAGCTACATTCCCTTCTTCATGGTCTATGGTTCTGAGGCCGTCCTCCCAACCGACCTCGACTATGGAGCACTAAGGATCTGGGCATACGACGAACAGGGAGCCATGGCATCCCACAAGGATACCATGGACTTGCTGGACAAAGCACGCGACGTCGCCCTCCTCTGTTCGACCAAGTACCAACAGGTGTTGCGACGGTACCACAGTCGACAGGTGCAGGGCCACAAGCTCTCCCCGCCATGGGAAGGAGCATACGTCACCGCGGAGATACTCCGACCAGGCGCTTACTAGCTAAAAACCATCGACGGCGAGGTCTTCACCGATGCCTAGAACAATGAGCAACTACATCGCTTTTACCCCTAAATAAATGCATACTTTCTCTTATCTATTTTGTTATCGAAATCCCCTATCCTTTGACATCCAACCCCTACAATGGCGAGGGGTTGGGTCTCACCCGGGGGCTGATATGAGTGTATTTACCTTGCAAACACTCTATGTGCCAGCCTCTCTTTCTCACGTTAATGCCTAGGAGCTAGGTTTTTGGGAACAAGCTCTGAGTATAACTGGTCGAACTACGAGAAACCTACGCCCCGGCGGCTACGGTGCCTTTGCTTATCAGCATGATCAAAACTGGCTCGCCGTACTTCGAGCTTTTATGGCTTTAACAACGGAAAGGGTCGGAACACTCTAAACCTTTCTATAGAAAGAAAGGGGGGAGAGCTGAAAAGCTATTTGTTGTAACGAAATTTGAGAACTTATCTATTTTTGCACAAGTTCGTCGCTTGGCTCCTCTGTCTCAACTAAATTCTTGTGCGAGATACTCTCGTCCTCTAATCCTGCAGGAAAATCTTGTCTCAACAGGAAACACAAGTCGACCGGATGGCTTGGCCACTACCGAACCCATCACTCTTACCATCGAGGTAAAACCAGTGCCCATTTCGATTGGACGGCTCAATACCGCTGCTGAAAGATAACCATTCTCACTTGCTTACTTTACATATTAATTCCATTACCGATCTTTCGACCCCAGCAACGGCAGAGCGTCGGGAAAGGTAGGGGGCTAGCGAGGGTGTCTATTCGCTAGACATTCTCTTTGCTCGGCCCCTCCTTATGTTTAAAAACTAATGGCACGGTGTGCAGGCACAACCTTTGAGTAAGCCTGGTTCGACTGCTAAGACCCTACGCCCCAGAGGCCACGACATTTTTATCCACCAGCGCAATCAGAGCCTTTGGCTCTGCACTCCAAACCTTAACCTCCACCTTCATGGGAAGGATTTGGAGGGGCCTACCTATAGAATCTCTATCAAGGAGAGGCTGTTAGCGATCGAACGGTTCGAGCCACCACTGAATGATAGATACAGAAGGACGGGAGGCTCATGCAGGTTACTCCAGTTCTGTCATGAACGTCGGACCTAGACCTCCGCACGGACACATCTGTTAAGAACTTCCAGAACCCATCACTCGTGCCGTCGAGGTAACATTACCAACCCCCGCTATTTCTTTATATAATCATTCAAACACTTATCTCATACATCCAAGCATCGCATATGCGATTGCCGCATCACAATGCTTCGAGTCGCCTCACGAAGTAGTAGTCGTCTCATTCAATATGAACGGTGATCGACCGAGGTTCAAAGGCTGGCCCATGAAGGGCTCAAGGCCGCCTCGTGTCAAATAGAGCCTGGGGAGAAAAACCAAGATGAGCCCCAGCGGCCTTGCTCGACCCCGCTCAGAAGCGAACAGGGACATCTCAACCTTTCTCGTTCGATTCTAACATCGAACCAAACCCACAGAATCTCCATCGAGGAGAGGCCATTGGGCTACCCGAGCCTATCGAACGGCTCAGGCATCTACCGGGGGCGGGTTAAGAAGTAGTGGAATGCCACATGAGGGCTCTACCGACCCCGTCAGCGGATGACGGACCGGATTCCACTCGAACATGCCCATTAGTGAGCTTGCCGAGCGTGACACTCGAGCCATCGAGGCAAGTGTCGTTAGCTCAGCCCCTCCGGTTGTGGAAACTGAGGATGGGGTGACACATGATTCACGATCAACCCCTACCGAACCCCACGGGGCTCGGGGGCTCGAGCCACCCAATCCTAGATCAAAAGACTGGGGTTCGAAGGCCGACTCATGGAAGGCCTGAGGCTGCCTCGTGTTGAACAAAGAGCCAGGGGGAAAATGTAGATGAGCCTCAGTGACCTGTGCCCATCCCGCTTAGAAGCGGATAAGGCTATCTCAACCTTCTGGTTCGATCCTAGCCTCTAGCCAAGACCATAGAATCCCCATTGAGGGGGAATCTATTGGAAGGCGGGTTAAGGAGCAATGGAATGCCCCCCGAGGGCTTTGCCGATCCCGTCACAGGTGACGGAACTGGATTCTGTTCGAAACATGCCCGCTAGCAAGCTCACCGAGCACGTCACTCGAGCCATTGAGGCAGGTGGCATTAACCCAACCCCTCCAGTTGTGAAGACCGTGGACGGGGCGACAGTCACAAAAACAAGCCGACCCTTGACCGAATCCCCGCCACGCGCGGGGGCTCGAGGAAGATCAGACTTTCAAGGAGACCAAACGCACGGTCGCAGAAAAATAGCTAAGACCCTGGGGGAGGGTACGTGCGAACACAAGTGATGCATTCTCCTAAGTCTCACCATCCTCCCCTCGATTTTCAGTGACATCCGACCCCAGCAACGGCAAAGGGTCGGATCTCACTCGCGTGCTGATAATGGTATAAATACACCTTTTCTGAAAACAGTCGTTGTGTCAGACCTCTTCCTCATGTTAAGCCTTGCGGCAAAGTTTGCGGAAACGAATAAACTAAGCATGCCTGGTTGAACTGCAAAAAACCTACGCCTCGGCGGCTATGGTATCTTTGCTCACCAGCGTGATTTGAAGTTTTTTCCTCTTACACCTTGAGCCCTACGGTCTTAACAAATGGAGGGGTCAGAATACGTGAGCCTTCTCTTATCGCATACAAAAAGGGCAGGAAACAAATTTAATCAAACAAAACAAAATAGCAAAGTTACGAATTTGTTCTTGATACATAAGGATTGGCAATTGTCCAGAGTATAATGATGCTTATCCAAGATCACCCAACCTAGTTGACTAACTATCCCCTCCGGGGGAGAACTATCTCTTCAACTTTGTCCACCAGGTTCCACGCGACAAGAGCCACCGCCTTCTCTATTTCATCCAGCTCGGAGGCTTCGTAGCCAGCGCGAAGCCAAGGCTCATTGTCTCCAAGTTGATACTATCGGCGTAGTGGGAACGGGCGATGGCGAAGGCTTGGGTAATCCCAGAGCAAAGAGCTTCCCTCTTGAGCTGGCGCACCTATGTCATGATATCTACGACAGCACAGGCCATAAGCGAGCTGGTTCCCTCCAGCCACGTCACCTCTAGGTCATCAAAGACCACCCCGACGGCAGCGCGCAGGAGATCATGCTCATCACTCTCCACTTGAAGGATCCTCCGTGCCTCAGCAAGCTCCAAGACTAGCCAAACAGAGACGCTCTCGGCCTCCAGCCTTCGGGCTACTGCGGTTCCAAGATTAGCCCGGAGGGAGCTGACCACCTACCGCGCCTCGTCGCGCTCTCAAACGGCCTGGTCATGCTCCCCGCGGGCTGTGCCATGCTCCAAGTGGAGTCTCTCCGTAGTCTGGCGTAGCTCGTCTCGCTCCTTGTGTAGCCAGGCTATCATCTTGGTGTCCAGGCTCACCCTCTGCTGCAGGGCCACGGACCTCTCCTTGGCTCCCAGCTTGAGCTCCCGCTCCTTCTCCACCTTGGCTAGGAGGTCGAGGACCCATTGGCGGGCCTCGGCATCCCTCTAGAGCAGCTCGTCCCGCTCCTTTTGGCCTCTAGCAACCTCCTCCTCGTCCTACCGTGCCCTCACCAACAGATCCTGGAATGCCTTCTTGGCATCCTCCGTGTCCCGACGTGCCACGGCCTCCCACTGCCGGAGATCGGCCGCCTCCTCGGCCAGGGGTGTAACACCCAGGTGTTTGCCTTCCACATTTGCACTTGCATTTCATGGACATGAGCATCATTCATTCATTCACAAGCTTATATCACATGAAACATGTCTTTGAAACATTGCAACATATCGTTATGCTTCTTGTGTGTTGTTTCCTTTATGAAATGTAAAGTGTGCAACACTTAAGTGCAACATGTGCCACTCACTTTAGTGAAGCAAAGTTAGTAATATTATGCAACAAGATCATGAAACAAGTGAAACATGACTATGAAACAGTTGTAACATTTCATGTGTTTTTCATTGTTTCAGTACATACCTTGCTTGATTCTTGTGTGACCAATGTATGGTGTGGCTAAAAACTCTTTTAAGTAACCTAGTTACACCTATAATGTCATTTGGAACATTGTTCATGTTGATCACTTTGACTAATTAGGTTCCCAAGTCTTGGTTTGACTAATTTTGACCCCTAAACCCTTGTGTTTGACTATTTAAAAAGTGTAGCTTAGGATGTTTGCATGGCTGAGCAACCTAAAGAAAAGTTGTAGAGGATTATATAAGGAACAAAAGTTATTTTATGACCATCTCATGAAAATATGCAGAACATGCTCAAAAAGGACCCACAAGTCAGATTTGAAGGTGGAGTCAACACTTGAAAATTTTGCTAAGTCTTAACTGCCATTTCAGTGTGATTGAGCCCACTTTGGATTGATACAACTCTTGATCCATGGAGATCTGGCTGTTGATTTCTAAATCGAAGTTGTTGCCCTACTATAGCTCTATAACTTTCATGAACATTTCTTCCCCTAACTCGTCTTGGTTTAGGAGCTAATCATGATCCAACTTAGCCTGTCAGTCGGTGAATGGAGCACTGAATCAGCGTTTCAGTCATGCTACAGTGATCTCCGTTTCAGAAATCAGCCGACGCGTGGTGACACCCATCGCCGGCCATCTGACCGCACGGCCACGCGTCGCGGACACCCTGGCGAGGCCAGCCACGATGTGCACACTCCCACGCGCCTGCCCGACCAGCTCGACAGTCCAATTTTTCATTTCTTCACCTCCACCGCGCGCAGCAAGCGAGCTCAGTCGCTCCACCATCGTTGCCGCGGAGCTTCGCCGTCGCAGAGCTTGCAAACCACCACAAAAACACGTGAACTCCGTCTTCGCCGTAGCTCCGCCGTGTTCGCCTCTCCGTCCTCCACCGCTTAGCCGATCCATTCGAGCTTTGGTAAGGTCGCTGTGACCATTCCACCACCGCCGCCATGGATGAGCCTCACCGGAGATTGGTGCTCACCGTGGCCGGCGCACCACCGCACCCTCCTTCTATCTCTAGCCCTCGTCTCATCTTCCCCAGCTCGCGTAGTCGCTCCTATGAAGACGTTACCTCCCAGGCCGGTCCAGTCTTGCCGGAACACGGTCATGCACCGTCGTGCGCCACGGCAGAGCCGCCGTGCGCCATGGCCGGCGTGCTTAGGGGCCATTAGGGTCTAGACTTAGGGGGTCAATCGACGCGTGGGAACTTGGGGAGCACGCCGGTGTTGTCCAATTCGCTAGAGGAGTCACCGTCGGCGAGTTCCACCGTCGCCTGCGCCGTCGAAGCCGCCTCCCTGTTTATTTGCATCACTGTGGGGTGGGGTCGGTGACACCAGTCCCACACACGGTGGATTGTTGTTTATAGGGCTAGTTCAAAAATACCAGTTTGAATGCTGATTTGAGATTTTTGTATCTTCAAATGTGTAGATCCAAATACTGTGATTCCAATTTTGTTAGACTCATAGTGAAGTGTAGTATTTAGGAAAAAATATAATATGAGCACTTGTAGTAGAGTTTATGGAAGAATTAAATTGAAACTTTAAATGTGTTTTTGAATGCATGCAAACTTGTTTAAATCATATCTTGAGTTTCTGTGATCCAAAAATTATGAAATTTTGTGGGTAAGCTAGTCTTGTATAGTAGAAGCTCTGCTTAAAATTTGAGAGTCATTGCATGTGTAGTTTTTGAGTTATAGATTTTTCTTTTATCATTGGTAGATATTTGTGGGAATTTTTGTAAATTATCTAGGAATCCTATGGCCATGAAACTTGGTAGATAGTATCTTAGTACCTTAAGGATGCTAGGAAAAATATGAAATCTGTTGCTTGACACTTTTCACTAAGGTTTCCTAATTATGCCATTTTAAGCCATTTTGCCTTACCATTTTTGTGTAGGTTGTTATACTTACTCAAATGGTGTGAAATTTTTATGGTAATCTACTTAGGGCATGTAGTGTCTACTGTAATTTTTGTAGAATTAATGGTATAGTTTTCATATATGTTTATTATTTCCTCTATTTAATTAAATAAATTAAGAAAGGTATTAAAAGAAATGTTTTGGGGATGAATACCCTACTTTCTGGTGTTATTGTGATATGTGTGATAGGTGAGTAAAGTTGGTTTTGTCCAATTAAGTGTTTATATCATAAGTTAATAATTATTGTTTGCATTATGTCCCTCTGGACAGATCTGGGGACTTTGGAAAGTTCCCCATGATATTTTGATTTGCTATGAATGGGATGAATACAAAAGTTGTAGATAATTTATGTATCTAGCTCCTGTCAAAATTTGAGGGCATTTGGCCCAGTAGTTTAGAAACTATAGCTATTTAAAGTTAGGTTCCAGTTTTGCTTACTCTCTGCCTTGTGAGGACAGAGTTCTGTTGATTTATGAATTCGAACTGGTAAAGGTTTGAATCATACTTTGAGGTCTGAAAATGAATTGTTGACAATTTCATAAGCTTTCTAGATTGTCTTGTTGCAAGTAATTTGGATTTATAAATCTCCAGTTATGGCTAGTTTACTGTACCGCTATATAGTATTCATTTTGCTGAAAATACAAATGCTTGAGTGTATGCTTGATGCAATGTTCTCGTTGATTGTTTAGGGGTTAGCCTAACTTGAGAATATGCTTAGGTGCAGGTGCTAGGTCATTAACTGAAGATGAGCAATTATACATTAGGTTGTATAAACTTGGTAAGTAAAGTGATTTGAATAGGGCTTAAGTTGGAATATGCAAACTACAGCGAACATGTGCATTCCCCGAGCATCCTTGACATTCGTTCATATGCATCCATGATATTTATCTTGCGCATTCATGCAATAGGTGTGCCGGAGGGAGTGACGTTGCTGGAGTTCGAGGGAGCCAACCAGGAGGAGGAACCCAAGGTGCAAGAAGCCGACGAAGCAGTCGCCGCGGAGGAATTGCCCGAGTGCCCTGACCACCAGCCTTCCTCGTTCCTGAAAGGCAAGCCCCGGAGCATATTAAGCCTCCCATGTTTTTACAAATACTTTGAGTACCTTTTATTGTTGATGATGCATTAAGTATAGGAATTGGTTGGAAGCAATTGCCGCATTATATATATCCTTCCTTGTCTAGATATCGCACTGGAATCCTATTTTAAGTTCAGGAACGGGTTAAATGCTTAGCCATGCTTAGTGCGGTAGAATTCAGGTGATTTCCTGTCACCTACGAGCTTTAGGATGAGGTGGATCATGGTTGGCTATATTTGCTATCGTGGAAAAGAACCATGTGAATAATGAATTAAGATCGGGCGGGGTCTTGTGTAGGTTTGAATATAGTGACTCCATCTGAGTCGTTTAAGGACTGATATGCTGTACGTCCTCATGTCATGTTGAACGTAGCCTAGCACTTAGCTGGCCGGATAAGTCGTTCCGACCACGAAGCCTAGTAGCTCGACTCAGGCCGGGGACGCGAGCAGTGGCGGCATTCTGGAGGTAGTAAGGATGTGCGGAGAGCCATTGGCATAAGTCCAAGGCGGGTTAGAGTCCCGAACAACCTTGGCAGAGTGGTTCTCTGAGAATGTCGATCTGGTCAGACTCGCGACTCCTGAATCATACCAAAGGTGACTTGTTTGCAACTTCGACGGGGGAAGTAGGGTTTGTGTTTAGGAATACCCCTCCAGCTGGATAGGAATCGATTCGAATCGCCGTCTCTCTCGGATAGTGAGAACTTGACTGAGCAATGGCAATGTAGATTCAATTAATTTAACGATATGGTTAAATGAAAGATGATGATAAGGTTGCCACAATGAATACCTGATATGGTTATTAATGTTTGCACCCTAATAAAATGATTGCTTAGTACAGGTGCTAATATAGATGACAGGTTAATGGCTAAAAAGTCACTGCTAGTTCAGGCTAAGAGTTGATCATTATTACTTATGCTTTTCTGCAAAAAGAAAGTGTCAGCCAGATCCACTACATTAAGCTATGCATAATCCTTGGTGTCATTTATTTTGGTTTTCGTCGGGTAAGTCTAGCTGAGTACATTCCCGTACTCAGGGTTTATTCCCTCTTGTTGCAGATGACCTTCTATATCAGGGATTCTGTAAGTATTGTCTCCACCCGGCGGGTGATGAAGACTAGATCATGGGCATGATCTCTGTTCTCTTATCTGAATGCTTTTGAGGGCTGTGATCAGCGAACCAGTATGTGTATTGAACTCGGGTGTGTAAGTTAAACTATTTGCTTCCGCATGTTTTACAAGACTTGTTTTGTAATAACGATGACTCTGTGATGATGTAATCTATCTATGAATGTCTACGAAATGTTGTAACGTACGATATGTTATGTTGAATTACTATGATCTTGGTTGTATGCAAGTTGGTTTGAAATCCTTCGAGATTTCAGTTGACTACCGGGTTTATATGGGCTCAAGTTCGAGAATTTGATCGTTTCGGTGATTGTTTTTGTACTTGTGCTCTTATAAATTGGTCGGTTCTGTGACAAGGGGAGTCAGCTCAGCCACCCTCTATTGGGCGACAGCAAGCTGGGCGCTCACATCCCCGCGCAGTCAGGCGTCTTCGGCAAGGCAGTCCCATTTCTCCTTCTGCTCATGGAGGAACTAGGATTTCTCCCGGCTATGAGCGATAAGGGACTAAAAAGAAGAGCAATGTCAAAACAGAAAAATACATGAAGAAATAAGAAAGTGAGTGGAGAGAATAAGTGCATACCTGGCCAGTAGGAACGATGACATCGCGTAGGATGCCCCTGGCCTGGTTTAGGACTTCCATCATGGCCGACATCCCTTCGTTGAGACTCTCCCGCTCTATGCTCTCGGCCATGTCTCCCTCTGTTCAGCCCATGTCGGGCGCCGTCACCTAGGTCGCCGGTACCACGGATCATACCACATCCTCGGGCACCACCGTGGCTGCGTTCGGCCGTGCCTGGCTCGTCAAAGTCACTGTCGCCTCCATCTGCGTCGGAGGGACCTCGACCGGTGGTGTCACGCCCACAGCGGTCGGCGCCATGAGTTTGTCCCGCCGGTTGCTCGGCGACCTCCAACGGCATTCCCTCAGCCCCGGCGATCGTTTGTCCCGCCGAGGGCATAGGCACCACCGTGGGCGGAGCCTGACCAGCCAATGAGGCTGGGACGCCGGCTCCGCTCCCGCTCGAAGCAAGAGCGATGTCGGGCGACGGTCGACGTCTCACCTAGATGGTGACACTCTTTTTGGGCGCCAGCGCCAGAGTGGCCCCGTCTTAGGACGCTGCAAGAAACAAAAGGCGTGAGTCACACTAGAAATAGAGAAAAATAGAGAAAACAGAGAAGTCAATGACTTACATTAGCATCGTTGGGCGTAGGTTACGTTTGGGGGACGAGCCCCTAGGTCCTTGCTCCGCCTCCTTGGGACGGGCTGTTTGGAGCTCACCCCCTGCTCCCGGCCAAGGGGCTTGCCTCCCTTGTACTTGGGGGCACGGCGGCGAAGCCATCCCCCTCCCTCGGCACCTTGGGCACGATGGCAGACCTGCCCGCCCCTGCTAGCACCTCGGGAGCGACGGCAGATCCAGCCACCACCACTGACCCTTGAGGCACGGCAGCGGGGCCGCTCCCCTCCGCTGACACCTTCGGGGTGGTGGCTGATCCACCTGCCCCTACTTGTTCTGAGGACAGGCCGACGGTTCGGCCTACCTCCGCCATCCTCATGGACTCACTTCCTCTCGCATGAAATGGGAAGGGTCCCTTCATGGACGAGTGGATACCTATCAGTGTATCCTCGCTCTCCAGGTCATCCCACTTAGTGTTAGCAACTACCTTTTCTTCTTCTTCTTCTTTGTCATCATCATCATCACTGTCGGTCTCCTCCCCCACGCTTCTGTTGCTTCTTCCTCCTCTCGTCCTCCTTCGCCTGCCGCTACCGCTCGGCCACGGCGCGGTTGGCCGCCGTCATGGCCGGATCCTTCGGCAGTGGAGCCAGAAGATCCATAAGGATGAGCTTCTTTGACTGGTCCCCCTATCTCAATATCAGCGTCAAGAGGTCGGGAGTTCAATTAAAAAGGAGGCATGAGGAAAGAAAACTTACGAAAACAATGTATCCGGTTCCGGCCGCATTGGGGGATGCCCCAGCACTAGATATACAAAGTTAAGGATAGTGCCGGCATCGTCCCATGGAGGCTCCATCGCCTCCTTGATACGTTGCGCCACTTCGGAGGGGGAGAGTGCTCCCTCGGCGAGCGTCGTCCCGTTGAGTGATGCCCCGAGCGCCATCATGTGTAGGGGAAGCGTGCGCCCCATCAGCGGTGCCACCCTCCGCTCGTGATAGGTGCTGATGATCCCCTACCCCTTCACACCCCTCTCCTTCAAAATTCAGACGGCGGCGAGATGGTCCTGGATCTTCCTCTTGTCTTTCTCCGAGACTCCCCACCTCCTCCACGATTCGAGACCACTTCGATGAGGCGCCCGGTGAACTTCGGTAAGGGGGTGGCTGCGTCGTTCTTGACGTAGAACCAATGCGAATGCCACCCCTTGTTGGAGGTTGACAGACGCATCGGCGGATACTCATTGACGCGGTTGTTGCAAAGCTGGATGAAAGCACATCCCATCGGCACGTTCAACTCCTACTTCTTCTCCCGCTTCTTTAGGAGGGTGACGGTGAAGAAGTACCACCACAGGTCGAAGTGGGGACTAATCCCCAGGAACCCCTCAGAAAGGGCGACGAATGCCGCAATGTGCTGGATTCCATTGGGATTAAGGTGTTGTAGCTCCACCTTGTAGTAATGCAGCAACCCCCGAAGGAACTTGTGGGCAGGGGTGGCAAATCCCCGGTCATGGAAGTGAGCGAAGGACACGACATAGCCTTTAGGCGGCGACGGCGTGTCCTCATCGCCAAGCAACCACCACTCCTCGGCGGTGAGGCAGTGCACAAAGAAGGCCCTCCAGGCGATGGAGGGTGATATCGGATTTGCACCACGGCTCCATTGAATGATTGGGGTAGGTGGATGCGAACTTGATGATGGCTGAGAAATTGATACAGGGAGATTGGGCAATTGGCGGTGGAGGTTGCAGCTGCGAAGGCAAGGAGGCAAAGTACGAAACCCTGGGGGCGAACCCCTTGGTTTTATAGGAGCGACGGATGCGAGGAAGGCAACTGTTGGCCTAGATCTCCGTGCCTACCATGATCCATCACCACGTCACAATTATGGGATATGCGCCCGCAATCCCTATCCTTTCCCTTCGAAGACGCGCCGGACGTTTCGCCTCCCCGGGCAAACCAGGACTCTTTACCGGCAAAAAGATATAGGTCAAAAGGCGTTCCTCCGGCCCAGCTGGGCCTAGGAGTTCGAGGGCTGGCCCATCAACGATTTCGATGACCATCCCCAGGCACCCTTACGACAAAGGATGGGCCCACGATCGGCCAAAACTCAGGCGCACAAGCTTCACGGGAGTCTCGGCCCACGATCGAGTCTCAGCCGGGCTGACCCTGGACGAGTCCCCGCGAACGGGATACCAGGGTCCCATTTAAGCTATCCGGTCAACAAACCATCAAATCTCACAGCCATGCCTATGAAGGGTCCGAATCACCCCCAGGCGATTCTATTTGAATCACCCGGGGGCTCGGGGGCTACACCCGATAGGTGCGCTCGCGCGCACCCTCTGGCAAAATGAATCACCCCTCAGGCGATTCTGTCCGAATCACCCAGGGGTAGCCCTAGGCAAATTTAACCGAGAACCGAAAACCGTACCGAAAAACCGGGACCAAAACCGAAAGAAACGAAACCGAAAAATTCGGTTCCTTTTTCGGTCCTGATATTGAGGAACCGAAATAACCGAAGAAAAATCGGTTCCTACTCTCGGTTAACCGAATTAACCGAAAGAACCGAATTACATGAATTATACTTCACTTACTTGTATTTTGTAGGATTATGTTTGGTTTATGTGTAGTATTTTATATTTGAACTACTATATATTTGTGTTACTATATTGCTATTGTTTTCTTATATATTGTTATTATTAAAAATGAATATAGTGTTGCATAAATTTGCCTTAGAACAAGTATATTTATTATTGTCTTGAGGTCTTCTGAAAAAATTCAGTTAGTTCGGTTAGAACCGGAACCGAACCGAAATAACCGAGAACCGAAATGCTCGGTTCCTAAAAATTTTGGAACCGATCGGTTCCCATTTTCTAGGAACCAAATTTCATCAATAACCGAAGGAACCGAACCAAAACCAAACCGAGAACCGAACGCCCACCCTGACCCGGGGGCTCGGGGGCTACACCTATCGGGTGCGCTCGCGCACACCCTCTGACAAGTCAAATCACCCCTGGGCAATTCTATCCGAATCACCCGGGGCTCAGGGGCTACTATCGAGGACCGAATATTGGGGTACCCAAAGAGAAGGAGCTAATAACCATCAAACGTTGATGCTTCCGAACAGGCAAGAACGTTACTACACCTCTTGTCCAACGACCGAGGGTTAACTCTGTCTCGTCCGACCCCCAAAGGTGGGCTCCGCCATGCCCGACGTCTAGGGGCAGACTCTGCCTCACCAGACGTCCGAGGGCTGGCTCCACCTCGCTTGACGTCTGGGGGTTGGCTCCGCCTCGCCCGATGTCTGAGGGTAGACTCCGCCTCGCCCGATGTCCGGGGGTTGGCTCTGCCTCGCCCGATGTTCGGGGGCTGGCTCCGCCTCGCTCGACGCCTGAGGGCAAACTCTGCCTCGCTCGACGTCCGGGTGCTGGCTCCGCCTCGCCCGACGTCTGGGGGCAGACTTCGCTTCACCCGATGTTTGGGGGTTGCCTCTGCCTCGCCCGATGTCTGGGGGCAGACTCCACCTCGCCCGACGTCTGCGCGCTGCTCCTTCATAACTACACGCGCAGATAAGGCAGGGCACTCAAGTCAACCACAATACCAAGAACCATACCCTGCACGGCTGCAGGAAAGTACCGTCAGGATATGACAAGACGGGCGCTTTAAGGCCCTTCTAGGCATGTCCGAGCCTGAATAATTTGTGGGCGCCGACATTTGTTTTATAGTGTTATGGGCGCCGCCATTGGCCCTCGGGCGCGAATCTGACAGAACCATACGACAACCACTAAGGTTCAAGAGGAGACTCACATCCTCTATAGTGACTGACGTGCAGTCACTGTGCCGTCCGCTCCCCGTGAGGATGCGGATCAACACCCCGGTCCGTCGCGCCGCCCGTCAGGGCGGGATGGGACGTAACCACTTGCTGATCAAGCCAGAGCATGGCATCATCAACGGTAGACGCCCAGCATGGAGCTATCCATGGCACCGTCTGCCGTGTCAACACGTCTTGTCTCAGAAGAAAAGGAAGATCCGGCACCTTCGAAGGACCTTTTTTACCTCTGGTTTTTCTTCTTTCTCCCATCTATAATCCCTGCTCCCCCTTGGTCTATAAAAGGGAAGGCAGGGCACCCCACTAAGGGAACGAATCAATAGAACACACCACGCATCACATCACACATAGCAGAGCAGCAACCAAGCGCTCTAGATTCTTTCAACCTTTCCATCAGAAACTTGGGTCCCGTCCCTCTCTCGCCAGTTTGTACCCCCTACTATGAATCTTTCGGTGCTAATAACACGAGTAGCAGCCGCAAACTAGACGTAGGGACATTCTGCCCGAACCAGTATAAATCTTGTATCTTTTAGCACACCATACAGGCCCAACGCACAATAATACAAATTCACTAGTTGGTGTTTACTCGAAACACCGACAAATACATATTTTTAGTCTTCTGCAACAACAGGACCCAAAAGAGAACCCTTTATGCAAATGAGTCTCCAAGAGAGAGGATACTCATATTTGGGTTATGCCTCTGCTACCGCCCAAAATGGATCTCGCATATAGGTACCCTATTGAAGGATGACACGGTACCATCCATGATCCATTTTGGGTTTGGGTGTCTATATGAGTCCTCCGTTGGAGACAGTTTAGTCTGAAGAAACTGAGGCGTGGAGTGAACTACAGTACCGCGACTAGCTACAGCCAAGTGCCTGTTTAGTTTCCAAAATTTTGCAAGATTCTCCGTCACATCGAATCTTTGGACGCATGCATGAAGCATTAAATATAAATAAAAAATAAAACTAATTACACAGTTTAGACGAAATTCACGAGACGAATCTTTTAAGCCTAATTAGACTATGATTAGATAATAATTATCAAATAGCAACGAAAGTGCTATAGTACTATTTCAAAAAAATCGCCAACTAAACCACACCCAACCATGCACTTCGCGGAGTGCGCTGCAGCTGCTAGTGGCATGATTAGATTATTAGACAAAACCTAGGTGAAGGGTCGAGATGGCGGACTAGAGGGGGGGTGAATAGTCTTTTCTAAAAATAATCGCGTCGGCTAACCGATATAAATGCGGAATTAAAACAATCGGTCTAGCCAAGACTACACCCCTCTATATATGTTCACTAGCACCTTACAAAGATACTAATAAAGCAACTAAGGTGCCGGGCTAGCTAGAGCTCTCCTAAACAATTCTAGGAGTAAGGTCACACAAACCTATGCCACTAGTACTTTAAGTAACAAGGGAGCTCCTACACATGCTAGTAAGCAAAAGCACAAAGCTAACTAAGCTCACTAGCAATGCTCAATAACAAGGCAACCAACGCCTAATTAGAGAGCTTAAATATTAGCTACTACAAACTAAGCAATGTGACTAACAAGGTTACTAAAACCAAATTAGCCACGCAAAGGAAGCTACTTCTATGCTACATTAGGCAAGAAGGTAATTAGCTAGCTACACAAGCTATCTAATTACAAGAGCAACTACACAAGCTTAAGATATATATATAAGTAATTGCAAGCTTGTGTAATGGGGATGCAAACCAACGGGAAGAACAAGGTTGACACGATGATTTTTCTCCGAGGTTCACGTGTTTGCCAACACGCTAGTCCCCATAATGTCGACCGCGCCACTTCCAATGGCTAATTAGCATCACCCGCTAAGCCCGCACGTCGGGCACCATAAGAACCTACCCCTTGAGTGAGGTAGCTCAATGACACGCTTTACTAAAGTTGCTCTTCGTGACTTGGGGCAGCACAATGCCCCTCACAAGCACTTCTCGGGAGCGCCGCACAAGCTTCTTGCGCTGGCTTCGACGGAGACCATTAAAGCCGTCTAGGAGGTGGCAACCTCCAAGAGTAACAAGCACCACCGGCTCGCAACTCTATCACCTAGTGCCACTCGATGCAACCTCACGATGCAATCGCACTAGAATCGCTCACTCACACAATCGAATGATCACTATCAAGTATATGTGTGATGGAGGGCTCCCAAGCACTCACAAGCATGGACACTAAGTCCCTTGAGGTGCTCAAGACCAGACCATGGCCGAGGGCCACTTCTATTTATAGCCCCAAAGGCTAAACTAGCCGTTACCCCTTCATCGGGCAGCGGTCGGGCCGACCGTGCGCTCCGGTCCGATCGGCCGGACGCCGGACCTCGTCCGTCATGCGATGCACACCACGTGTCCCCTCCTTCAAACGCTATTCATTGGATCTCAACGGTCATCCGTCGATCGGACGCTCCAAAGAAGAACCGGCCGGACGCGAGCAACCCGGCGTCCGGTCGCTTCCCAAAGAAGGTACCGACCTCGACCGAGACGCGCGTCCGGTCACACTTGATCGGACGCAGCCGGCGTCCGGTCACACTCCGACTTCAGTGACATCAGATATGTCACTGACCGACGCAGCTGCCAACGTTGTCGGCGTCCGGTGCAGATTCAGGTCCATTCGGTTGGTCATTGACCGACGCCAAGATCTTCGCGACTAACTTCGTTTTCACTTCTAACTTCATCACCCTTGCTCCAATGTGCTAACCACAAGAACTTGCATCCGGCGCAATAGAAAATAGGCATTCTATTTTCCCGAAAGCGCCGACACCACCTCACCCCTGCAAACACCACCTCCTTTGTAAATGTGCCAACACCACCAAGTGTACACCACCATGTGTATGTGTGTTAGCATTTTCACAAACATTTCCCAAAGGATGTTAGCCACTCAACTTGCCACGCCACTCGATCCTAGCGACAATGCAAAGTTAGATCACTCGAGTGGCACTAGATGACCGATATGCAAACAAGTTTGCCCCTCTTGATAGTACGGCCATCTATCCTAAACCCGGTCATAAACTTCTCTACACACCTATGACCGGTGAAATGAAATGCCCTAGGTTATACCTTTGCCTTGCGCATTCCATTCCATCTCCTCCAATGTTGATGCAACACATGCACCAACACGATCAACAATGATATGATCCACTTCATATCATCACGTGATCATATTGGTTCATCGATCTTGACTTCACTTGCCCTTCACCGTTGCCATCGTCCATCGGCGCCAAGTCTTGCTCAAGCTTCACCGCCACGCGGTCCATCACTCCAAAGCCTTCGACTTGCCCTTCACGCTTGCAACCGGTCCATCAAGCCAAGTCTTCTCTTGATCTTCTCCACCTTGATCACATGACTCAATGTCATGTCTCATGTGCAATAAGCTCCTTCATCATCACGTGTGTGAGCTTTGCAACATCTCTAAGCCATTTTCACCTTCATGGCATATGTTGCTCACACACATGTATCTGTGGACTAATCACCTGTGTATCTCACATAAACACAATTAGTCCACCTAGGTTGTCACTCAATTACCAAAACCAACAAGGACCTTTCACTAGGGCATCAAGTACAAGAGAGCCTGCAGGGGTAGATCATGTATAAGTACACTCCCACTTTCTTTCACTTTCACCTGAAGTTGAAGAACGTACTCTTACATGTGTCAAAACTTGCTGAAACTTGGTTAAATTGGCTAAAAAACATTGTTCTAGCTGAATTGTTAGAAGAAAAAAATACTATTCTGGCTAAAAAACAAGCTGAACAGTGCGGATTATAAGGTAAGCCGAACGAGGCCATACCTATTGTTGGGGAGGGCATGGGGAAATCCACGTCCAAATCCATTTCTAAGATATCCATCCTGTACCCTCCCCATAATTCCCCATTATCCAATGGGTAATCTAATTCCCCATAACGCCTCCGCCGTGTAGCTAGACCTGCCGTAGCATGCTTGCTTTTTTCACTCTCTCTGTCACATCAATTTTTGGATGCATGTATGGAGCATTAAATGTAGGTAAAAAAATAACTAATTACACAGTTTGATTGTAAATCACGAGACGAATCTTTTGAGCCTAGTTAGTCCATGATCGGACAAAGTTTGTCAAATACAAACGAAACGTGCTACAGTGTCCGGATTGAAAAATTTGCAATCTAAACAAGGCCTTACTGGAGAAGACAGGTACTGCCTGAGCTGCTCGTCGTCTTCCTTCATGACAGCAAGTCGGCAACGAGCTGCTCGGATTGCACACTGCCACCATGGCTTGCTCGCGGGGCCTCAAGCCCTCAACGGCGCCACGCAGCTCTGCAAAGCCGCCGGAGCCTCGCAGGCAGGGGCTTGGATGAGGAGGGCAGCGTACGGTGATCCTGGTGTGCCAGGTGATCGCGGGAATGGTGAAGCGCGGCCCAAGGAAGCAGGCGGTGGCGGCAGAGGAAGCCACCGAGGGCGAGCGCGAGTTAGTCGCGGGGTCGGCGGGGATGTACTCCACGGCGGCGGCGGGGTCCGCATCGACTGGAACTCGAAGATGTTCTCGCTGGCTTCTGCGATACGAGGGAGGAGACGATATTACGGGTAGGAGCGGGGATACCCGTACCCTACCCTTAATCCAACGGGTAGACAACCATTCACCCATATCGACTCAAATCATGCGGGTGCGGATTTGGGGAACGGGTAAGAATATCCACCGACAGGTATATACTTGCACACCGTACCGATTGTGCCGGCTCCGACAAGCGACGATCAGCGCTGCGCGTTTCAAGCTTCGAGCCCTTGAATCGTCGACGCAGAGACAGGTCAAGCGAGCACATGAGAGAGGCAGCTGAGCCTGAGCAGGGGCATCCCATGCGGCCATGATCGCTTCCGCTCAAGCTACGATACGAGTACTCCTACTCATAGTCACGTAAAACAGGTTCGCCACCTTCGACCCTCTCGACCTGGGTTCGTCGACCCTGACCTGGGTTTATGGGTTTATTTTCGACCTGAAGTGTAAAAATCTTTTGCAAGCAGTGTACCACGTACCATGATCCTGTACCGTGACCCAACCCAGAAACTTTGTGACTATGCTCCTGCTATAGCTGTAGCGTGGGCGCAACCGCGCGTGGGGAATCATGGCCATAGCTGCTGCTGCAGCACTGCAGCCTTCAGCTCTGCCTGCTCCGGCCCGGCAGGAACGCAAGATGCGATGCCAATGCCATTGGCCACAGACCTCAGGAATGCATGCAGGATTGCAGGAACGAACGAGTAGCTAGGCGGCTAGGCAGGCAAGCCGTCAAAGATCTCATGAGCAGTGTGGCCACCGTCATCTCCCTCGGATCGGATCTCCGTCTGCTGGCCGATGATGATGACCCTAGCTTAAAGCAGGCATGAATACATGCCTGCTTTCAAGTGGGAATGTGTGACCGGGTCAGTGGCAGCCAGAGAGTAGGGACAGCGTAGCTGAGCGCACGGCGTCAGGACATCGGATCCCTTTACGCATTGATGGCCAGGGCACTGCCCGCACTGTGCCCTGGACCCCTGGTGTAGCAGGGAGGGCAGAGGCTGAGCCTGCCCGGCAGTCCAGGAAGGCAGGAATCGGCCGGCCGGGCCGCCAGAGCCCTGCAGGCGGCAGCGGCTTTCCCGGCCGCCAGAGCCAGACGACTCGTCGTCCCGTGGCGCGCGCGGCCCAGGCACACAGGCATCCTGCCCCTGCCCTGCCTGCCCGGAAATACGGCTGTGTGATGTCTCGGCGCCTCCTGCGCCGTGCACGCTGCCGAGCCGCAGTCACGTCGCTCGCGCTCGGGAGGCGGCGAGGAAGGGTCGCGTTCAGGCGTCGCGTCGACCAGTCCGTAGCCTCGGGTCTTGTCAGTCCGGCCGTCAGGAATCCTGTGTGTTTGACACTGACAGTGCGGCCCTCCCACGAAAAATAAGCCCGTGTTTAGTGGGCAGAATTTTAGAATTTGGGATCATTGTATAGCACTTTCGTTTTTATTTAATAATTATTATTTAATCATGGACTAATTAGGCTCAAAACGTTCGTCTCGTGATTTCCCATTAAACTGTGTAATTTGTTTTTTTCGTTTACATTTAATGCTCCATACACATATCGAAAGATTCGATGTGATAGCTACTGTATCACTTTTTGAGATTTTGAGTTTGGAACTAAACGCGGCCTAGGCCTTATTTAGATTGGGGTTAGGAATCAATATTTGGCACCGTAACACTTTCGTTTGTATTTGACAATTATTATCCAATCATAGCCTAACTAGACTCAAAAGATTCGTCTCGTAATTTACAATCAAATTATGTAATTAGTTATTTTTTATCTACATTTAATACTCCATGCATATGTCTAAAGATTTGATGTGATGGAGAGAAAGTGAAAAAACTTGCAATCTAAACAAGACCCTAACACGGCGGATTCTCCATTTTTTACTGCACTCTCCGTCCAAGAAAGGAGTAGATGCTCAGCGTCTGCAATGATTCGCGCGTTCATCAGGCGGGCGGGGACACGCAGCATCCGGGCACGGGCAGAGCTGCCGCTAGGATTTGCGATTTCCGCGGTGAGCCGGTCATTCAGCGCCACTAAAAATATGTGCACTGTGCATCAAACAACGCCGCTATGATTCGTCGAGTATTTTGATGCCCTGTTCCTTCGATATCTGGGCGATGGCCGATGGGAGACAGGACGAAGGCGGAATCAGGTGTCCCCGTTTTCACCTCTTGTTGCCACGCTGCTAACTAATGGTGGCCCGGCCCATCGGATTTGCTTTAGGCCGAGATAGAAATCCAATTTAGCTGTACACAAATAGGCCCAGTAACGGGTCGTATGTCGTATTCCTTTTGCTCTGAAGTCCAACGGGGCAGCATAGTTCAATTGATTACCAAGTCAAACCTTCCTATGTGTGATCAAATCTATAGAAAATGGAATCGATATTTATGTGTCTAAATAGGTCACTAAAAAATATATTTCATAATTAATCTAATGATATTTACTTGGTATCATAAATGTTAGTCTTTTTTCTATTGATTTGGTCAAATTTGATATTGTTTCGCTTCTCATAAGGTAAGAATTGCATTTTTTTAGGACAGTGAGAGTATTGCCTGTACGAATGAACAAACAGATGTATCCCTTAGAACAACTCCAAAAGACTCTCTATTCTTTGCAATGTATTCTAATTTGAAGAATTTTGTATAAAATAAACCTCCAACAGACTCTCCATCTTGCTCTCTAAAAGTAGACACGGGCAGCGAGCAGGCCTCGCTCGCCAAGTCCCATGAATCCCACGACAGCAACCTCTCCTGCGCGCTTTCGACCTATCACGCATGCTCGAATCGCTCGTTCCCGCGCCCGAATGGGCAAACAAGTTGTAGGTGTCATCACTGGCAGCCAAGGTGAGGAGTCCTCCGGCAGCACATGCAAGGCCGTGAACGGCGAGGAGGGGCGGACAATGTGTTGTCGCCACACCGTCACTGGCTTGCTCGTCGACGACCGCCGCGTTGCCCTTTTGGCCTTGCGGGCAGGGCCCCTGTTGCTGAACTTGAGTTGTAGGCGGCGGCGATAAAGTCTACGCGATGAGAGCGGATGGGATTGTGGTGGATCTGAAGACAAAATATCTGGTGACCGCAAGTTTGATTATAGAGAGTCTCAATTTAGATGTCTGTTGGAGTAGTCTATCTTTTTTTAGGAGAGATTCGTTTTAAAGAATAACTAAATCACTAAATTTAGATGTTTATTTTTGGCAAATCTCTTGGAGATGCTCTTATTCCCAGAGCTACAAAGTCCGGGAATTATCTTTAAATTCTTTTGTTGCCACTTAGATATGCAAATACTTAAGCATTGGTGTCGTGGTGCGTGCAACATGCAAAGACGCTTGTTGCAACGTCTCTCGAGAACTAGTTAATCCAGTTTGAAATAAATTCGGCTAAGTCAGGTATGACCAGCGACGGAGCCAGCAGTGGGGCTGGGGGGGCTCTAGCCCCCCTACTGATCCTGGGCACGTGGAGCCCCCTCTAAGCCATCTTTTAAAATTTTATGCATATATGTATTAGGTAGGAGGAGTTAAGGTTAAGAGAAGATAAAAAAGTCTCTATTCTTTTGTTCAGCCCCTCCTAAATTTTTTTCTGGCTTCGTCCCTGGGTATGACAGGTCACTAGGTAAACTTTCGGAAAGGACCTTGTCATGGCAAGCACACTTGGGTTGCCCTAGTGTCTACGTACCAGCTAGAGCAGATTCAATCACTGTCGAGATGAAGGAAGAACAAGTTAAGATTCGAAGAGAAAGAGATGTTGAAAAGATAGTAGATTGATTTATTGTCGATTTGATACCCTCAACATATATTTATAGGGGTGACGTGGTCTTATCTCACTTGGAGATTGTTTATAAATCAACTCCCGCACAAGTCTCCAAAATTCTTCTCGAACCGGGACAAACTGAGGTTAGCTGATATTGCTAAGTAAGCATACATCCTAGATTCATAACTCTTTCATCCGGATCTCAATCTTGATGATCCCTATATAGCTTTAGATCATCTTGATGAGAGCTATCCATTGATGAAGTATATTTGTTGATTTAGCAAGTTCACAAAAACCTACTAAGTGGGATTAAAAAATTGGCTAAGCATGGATACCTTTCTCCAAGAAATTTTTAAACTTTCTCTGGAATTTTACTTCTTATTATTCCTTTAGCTTCATGTCACAATGGATTGGAATCTGCTAAGTGTCATTACAGTTAAGATGTATCCTATATTAGTATATACAACAGGTATGGTGATCTCATCCGAGAAGTCACCATATTCTATATCTCATCTTTATCCCTCCATCTAAACAAGGGATATGATTATTCCATCTGCCTTCATCCATCTAATCAAATAGAAAATAGGGACCATCCCATCCTAACAATCAATCAAGAAATGAGATTGACCCATCCTAGAAAACAGAGATGGAACCATCACATCTAATTCTATTTTGAAACCAAATATATGGCAAAAAAATTTATCACAATCAAATAGAGACTATGGAACATGACTGTAAATATAAGCAATTTCATTAGTTATAGTTAAATTAGAGTAATTAAACTTTTTAAATTTGAGTAAAAATATAGAAAATAGTATCAACGGTTGTTTATAGAAAACAATATCACAATCAAATAGTCTTGACAAAACATAAATTTGAGATTGTCTTGCTTATTGAGTACTTCAACTTTTTTAAATTTGAGTAGAAATATAGAAAATAGTATCAACGGTTGTATCTCTAAATAATTTTATTATAAAAATATATATGCTGAATCTAATGATTCTTAATATATCATAAATATTGGTATACTTTTATATATAATAATTGATCAAATTTAAAAATTTAACTTCTCAAAAAAATGAGAACGTGTGTTTATTTTGGGATGGGACAGAGGAAGTAATAATACTTATATTTTAGTTAGCTCGTATAAAAGCACAGGTTCATGGACTACTTTTGCTAATGTTGTGTTTGGAAGCGTGGACACAGACTACAAATATTGCATGGCCCAGATGTATACTTGGCCATGCAGCCCGAGGCTTCAGCGACCATTGCCCAAGCCCGCCTTTTTGGCCCGACACGAGCGGCGGGGGTTTTGGAGGCTCAGAGGCCTGGCACGCCTTGGCCTTGAGCCGTGCTGGGCAGCAGATTGAGCCCGCGGGCTGGCACGGCCCGGCACGGGGTTTTGGAGGAGGCCCGGCAATGCCGAGAGAGGGAGGCCCAGCGCCGCCAATGGCTCCCCCACGCCGCCACCGCAGACCCCACCTATAAAAGGAGGCCGATGCGGCGCCCCCCTCCCGGCCTCCCCTCAGTCCCGGCTTCCCGCACTCCCGCTCGTAACCTAACCCTAATCCCCAATTCCCCATTCGCCCACTCGCATCCCACCACCACCAGCCGCCGCGCCGCTCTCAAATGCAGTGGCCAATGATGCCTCGCCGTTTCCGACGCCGACTCCGGTGACCACGATCCGCCTCCCGCCGGCATCCTCCCCTCCGTCCCTACCTCTCCCTTCTCCCTCTCCCTATCTCCCCTCTAGATCTTGTTGATTATGTGAGTTAGTTGTCTCTGTTTGTCCCTCCTCCACCGTTCGCCGTCGTTGCTGACTGAGTGTCGTCTTCTCTGGACTCTGGGTGCTCGTCGTCTTCTCCGGCACTGGGCTCCAGCTACGCAGGTGAAACCCTAACCCTAACCCCTAACCATGTTCTAATTTCTTCTTTTTCTTTCAATGTATGCTTCTGATTTCTTCTTCTTCCATTGTTTCGCAGGTCGGTAGCCGATGCATCGTCTTCTAGCTACGGCTTAGAGCGAGCAAGGCGGCCACCCGCACTGTCGAGGAACGGGGTTGGAGAGGCGGCCATGGCCGATGAGGATGGCCTCCTGTCGGTTAGCCTGGCCCTAGAGGGCGAGAACGACGACGACACTCGAGCCGACGCTGCTGCGTTGTTCGGTATCGATCTTGGGGATGGCTCTGCTGCTCCAATCGATGTGGACGCAGACGGTGGCGAAGGGGCGACGGCGACTGCGAACTCCAACGTCTCTGCTCCTTCGGTTGCTGGTACTGGTAACACTAGTAAGCGCAAATCGCCTGTGTGGGCTGATTTTGAGGAGATCTATGAGATTATTAATGGTTCTAGAATTTGCACCAAGGTTGTTTGCCACGTTTTCCTAGACGGTAAACGGTAAACGGGCGGTGACCCTCCGCTTAGCGTTTAGACTGTGTAGACGCCGTTTAGACGGCGTCTAAACGGATTAAACGGTTTTGTTACTGTAGCAAGGTTTCAACAGTTTTGTATATATAATTATATATAGATGTCAATTTTACATGTAAGATACCTTGCATAATTCCATAAGTCACAGAACATGTACAAAACATGAGAAGGAAAAGAACATGAGTCACAGAAGCGCACATACCTTGCATAATTTGAGTTTCGAACTTGCATAACTCCATGTCCACTCCTTTGACTCGATATAATCTATGCACATATAGGAGAAAATAAGCACTTGTGACATGCAAACTAAAGCCACATGCAATATGCCAATATTTGACTCTTTGCAAACTAAAGCCACATGCGATAATATGAAAGTTCACAAATCAGGGTTAAGAATTAGGCAATTAGCGAAGTGGCAAGCATTAGGCAAATCACAAATGGTTCACAAACAACCAACACACAACATAGTTCTCAGTTCTCACAAGGCACAAATAGGACAACATTACACAAATAGTTCACACTCATAATAAAAAAACAAGGCTCGATCATATCATATGACTTGGAGCGGCTCAATCGTCACTAGTCCTAGCCCCCTCCTCCGCCTCATAGCCTTTCTTGTGACCACATCTTCTTGGTCGATTCAAACTCAATTTCTTCCTCGTCAATATGATCATCCTTAGGTTCAGGTTCAGAGTATATGTCTTCTTCAATCTCTCTTGGTCGATTCAGGTCTTGCACTTCTCCAAAAATACGGTGACTTCCTCGGCACCATAAGTTTCGCAATTAGTCGCCACGTCATCGGCCGTCAACAGGATCAACATCATTGATTTCATCCTCTTCTCCACCTTCCACAATCCACCCTTGAGCATATGTTGCTTGAAGAGCTAGAAGGGGATCCACCTTTTGGTTCTTCTTAGCCTTATCTTTCTTACGTGCTATGGAGAGCATTGAATTGAACAAACACAAGTTGCTCAAGCCTCTCACAAGTGAGCCTGTTCCTTCTTTTAGTATGAATCTACAAAAATCAGATTGTGAAAGGAGTGTATACAACACAAATTTTGAGAATTTGAAGCTCTTCTTTATGAATTAGGATTTAGGATGCTTACCCCTTCATGGCAACTCAATTTCTTTCACAACTTTGATGCACTTGAAGTCAAGGATAGAATTTCGATAGCCATCTTTTGTAGTCATTGGTACTTGTGTTCCATAGTTTCCCCACCATTTGGCTGCAAAAATAGAAACAAAAAATTAGTGAAACTTGTGCGACCCGATTCTGACCAAAGAAGAAGCTGAGCCCAACAACCAACAAAAAAAATTACTAAAACTTGCATACGAGGATTCATGTCAAAGTCCCTTGACCCGGCCAAAGGTGCCACTTGTTTTCCAAAATGACCAACACGGTCTTTGAAACTGTGCACCTCCTCATTCAAGATTACTTGGGCTTGCTTATCATAATCACCATGGTAGAATGTTTCTACATTTGTTAAGAAGCCATCCATGACTTCCTTAGATTTAAAGATGGAGTCATCATTGTAGCTATAATAAGGGTTCAAGAAATAAGCGACCTTGTGAAGAGGACTATCCACCTATTTTTCATCTTCACATCAATGATTTGCATGATAGAACTATACAACCCTGCTGCCCTAGGAATGTTTCCAATAGCCACCTTGATGTCTCCCTTGGCCTTAAGGATTTCTCCATAAAGAAATGCCATTGATGGCTTCACATCCCCATCAACCATCCGAAGGACTTTCACCAATGGCTCAAATACCCTCAAGCAAAGTGCAATGAACTCCAAAAATTTGGCCTCACCAAGGTGGCTGTGGCTTGCACTCCTTTTGCACTCTTGACATGGCTTATCTTCTCCCACTCTTCACTTTGAGACATCTTCCTTAGCTGCTCCTTCTTCTCAAACAAACTCGCAAGGTGAGAAAGTTGGATGCAAATCTAGTCACGCTTTGGCCGAACAATCTCTCTTTTCTTTGTAAACTTCCTCATCAATGCCAAGGTCCTATGGTGTGCATAAATGAAGATTGTCAATGCCTTTGCTTGCTCAATTGTGGTCTTGAACTTCTTCATCTTTCCCATTGCTTCAAGCATCAAATTGATTGTGTGAGTTGCACATGAAGTCCAAAATATTTGAGGCTTCTCTCTGGATAATAAATCCTTTCTTTGCCATGTTGTTTGAAGCATTATCTGTGACTACTTGAACTATATTGTCAGCCCCAACTTTGTCAATGCAATTGTTCACATATCTTGAAAAATGAGTTCTCCGATTGTGGGACTCATTTGAAACTTCTTTTGACTCAAGAAAGCTTGTACCAATGCTACAATTGACACACATATTCATAATGCTTCTTCGTTTCGATCGGTCCTAGCATCTGTCATAATGGAGCAACCATTCTTGCTCCATTCTTTCTCATGTGCCTTCAACATCTCCTTTGTATCTTGAACTTCCTCTTGCAGCAGCTTCTCTCTCAACTCATCTTTGATAAGGCTTCTTTGCACCCGACCCAAAGCGACCGGCGGCTTCAATCATTTGATCAAACTCAGTATTATTGATTGCATTGAAAGGTACTCCTAAAAAGTAAAAATTAATGCAATTCATGGTTAAAAACTTGGAAGTTAGGCAACAAAAATCAAATACTTGCGCAAAGGCTGAACTGAAAGTCTGAAACAAACTTACTACTAACGCATACAACCATCTTGCCACATATCTCTTGAACCTATGAAGTCTTTCTTTCTTGACATGCTCGCGATATTAAGTCGATGGAGCTTCTTCCCCTGGCCAATGAACTAGAGTCCATAGGCTTTGTGAAGTTGTCCATAGGACCCATCACACGCGATCCACGAGCCTCCAATCTCATCAAGCCTAGTTTTTTCTTCCGGTTACGCATCGACTCAACATCAATTGTAACAAACATCTCTAACCTCTTGTTCTTTCTCCTTCTAGCCCTTTTAGCTCTCCTGGACTCTTCAATAGCTTTCTGCACTTTGCTTTGTCCTCTTGGTTGCATTGGGGCATGCACGAACATCTCCTTTCTTGCCGCATAAATATGCAATTTGAGCCTATAGATTCTGCCTTCACAACCTTTGGGCACTGACTTGCACTTGATTACATTCAAATCATTTGGATCAATCAAAACCCCATACTCCCACCCCACATCATCGAATTTCTCTTAAGGGCGGGGGGCACGAGTGGCTCGGCGGGTCCACGGATGCATCGAAGTCGATCCGGCGCAGATGACATCCTGCAAATGGCATGTCATCGACCTTTCAATCGAGCATATAACAGAGCAAGATTGATGCAATTCATGGTGCTAATTCAAGTAAATGGAATTAGAGCAAGATTGAATCATAATAGAGCAAGATTGATGCATAACAGAGCATAACAGAGCATAACAGAGCAAGATTGATGCATGACAGGAATCGAGCAAGATTGAATCAGAGCATAAGCATAACAGAGCAAGATTGAGAGCAAGATTGAAGTACTTAATCGAGCTAATCGGGAACAACAAGTAAATGGAAGAACGGATAGAGCGTACACGGGATTGGGAGGCGATTCGGTCGGAGGAGGCGCAAGGTGGAGCCTGCTGCTGCTTTCGGAGGCGGCGTCAAGGCTGGAGCTATTCTTTGCTCGAGGAGGCATCATGGCTGGAGGAGCTGCTTTGCTCGGAGGCGGCGTCCACGCCGCAGCAGCGGGGAGGGCGCGACGCTGCAGCAGACGACGCGCGACGCGCAGACGGAGCCGTGGACGCCTGCATGCACTGGAAGTTGGCCTCGTCGCGCGCGCTGTTGTCGACGCGCGCAGCGTCAGAGGAGGGAACCGCGACGCCCGCGCGGTCAGAGGTCGACCCTCGTCGGCCTATTTTGGACGCAGCGCGCTTGAGTCGGGCGCGGCGGCGGCGTCGAAGCTGAGCGAACGGGAAATTTCCTCTCAACCCTAGCCTCCGGTACTTGTACCCGGCCCAAAACTTGTCGAGGAGCCCGCCAAGGCGCCAACTCTTCCCGCCTGTTGCTCCCGCCCCGTTCCCTCTTCCCGCCTCCCGCCCGGTTCCCTTCCCGCGGCTCCCGCCTGCTGCTCCCGCGCATCGA
Organism: Miscanthus lutarioriparius; assembly: GCA_904845875.1. NCBI lineage: Eukaryota > Viridiplantae > Streptophyta > Magnoliopsida > Poales > Poaceae > Miscanthus > Miscanthus lutarioriparius. The sequence goes on along the minus strand of CAJGYO010000003.1, from coordinate 43,212,626 downwards.
TTTGGGCCGAGGCCATCACCTAAATGCCCGTTTATTCCCGTTCCAGCGCCCATTCCCGTTTCCTGCCGTCCCGTTAGCCCGTCTTCAACGTTTATTCCGTTTTGACCGTCTAAGCGGGAAAGCCGCTTAATCTTGTCGCCCCAGCCCTAAACTTCACGGCACCCTGTCGTTTACCGTCTAAACGCGTTTAGACGGCCGTTTAAAACCGTTTAGGAAAACGTGGGTTGTTTGTAAGATGTGCAAATCTACCTTGTCTGCTAGATCTGCTACTGACACTGGTCACTTAAAAAGGCACCAAAAATCATGTAGGATTAAAACTGATCAACGTGCTAGGGTTCAATCTAGGCTTTCATACAATCCTGATGGTTCTGTTTATAACTGGGATTATAAACCTAAAGTTGCTAGATCTAAATTATGTCGTTTGATTGCTAAGCTTGATCTGCCTTTAGGAATTGATGAGACTGATGCTTGGGAAGAATACATTGTTAGAGCTCATAATCCTAGGTTTGTTAAGGTCTCTAGACAGACCACCACTAGAGATCTTGGTAAACTTTTTAATGAACGACGTAATATAATTAAGAACTGTGTGTTGTCTGGTGCTTCTTCTGTTGGTCTAACATCAGACATTTGGTCTAGTAATGCAAATGAAGACTATATCAGTGTTGTTGCTCATTATGTGACTGCTGACTGGGAGTTGCTTGATTAAGGTAATTGGTCTCCGCTTGATTAAGGTAAAACATACTGGTGAGAATATTGCAGAAAAAGTTGCTTGTGTGATTGAAGAATTTGGTTTGCTTGACAAGGTGTTCTTTGTTACTCTTGACAACGCTTCTTCCAATGCTAAGGCTATGGAAACATTGACACCTATGTTTGCTTGTTATCTGGGTTTTGAACCTGCACCTACACCTTTAGATCCTAATAAGGTTAAGTATCATCTTGTGCATCAACGTTGTGCTTGCCATATTATTAATCTGATAGTAAAATCTGGCTTAAAAAGGTTCAAACCTTACACTGAGGATTTCAGAACTGCTATTAACTTTTTGAATTCATCTAATCAAAGGATTGCTTTGTTGAAGAACTTTTGCATTGCTAAGGGTGTTAGACTTAGAAAGTTTGGTTTAAATATGAATGTTAGATGGAATGCTACATATCTTATGTGTTAAACACCTGCTTCCATATAAGGATGTTTTTTCTATGTTCATTAATTCCAACTATGGCTCAACGTTGTTAACTGCAAGTCACTGGTATATTGCTGATAAAATACTTGAATTTCTGGAAGTTTTTTATGACTTCACAGTCACTCTTTCTGGTGTTTACTATCCAACTAGTCCACTTATTCTGCACCATCTGCTAGATATTATAACTCATTTGCATGAAAGTTCAAAGGATCAGAATCTGTTTTCTATTTTCTATCCTATGAAGCTTAAATACCTAAAATACTGGAAGGACATACCTCTGCTGTATTTATTTGCATTCATTCTTGATCCAAGAGGTAAAATGAGAGGTTTATTTAATGTTCTTACCATAATGCAACAAAAAACTAGTTTTGACTACAGTTCTTATTATGGTATTGTGAAAACTGAAATTTTCAAGTTGTTTAACAAGTATGAAGAAAAGTTTGGTGCAGCTAGGTCTCAAAGGAGGGCTGCACATCCTGCAAGCATCACAGGTAAGAGGAAGCAGGCACGGGGAAGAATTTTTGGAGGCCCTGGAGCATCTGGTGTTGTTGGACCTTCCTCTGCCTCTGCTCCCAGTCCTTCTTTATCTACTTCTTCTCCTGCTTGTGAGTTTTCTGCTTATCTGGACGGTGACAATGTTACTATATATGAGGATGATTTTGATCTACTTCTCTGGTGGCGTGACCATAAGCTAACATATCCAGTGCTTTCTATCATGGCTAGAGACATTATGTCAGTTCCTGTTTCAACAGTGTCTTCGTAATCTTGTTTCAGCTTGACAGGAAGAATACTTGAGGAGCGACACCATCGACTATTGCCTGAACATGTGGAGATGCTTGCTTGCATAAAAGATTGGGAGCTGGGTGAAAGAAGACTGCAGCATGATGTTGACAACCAAGAACTGGTAGACTCCTTCGAGCATCTCTATCTTGATGAAGATGCATCTACTTCTGGGGCTCCTTCTGCTAGCACATCTGCATCTGGTGGTTCTTGAGTTGAGAGTTGAGATTGAGACAGTGACAGTGAGAGTGTGAGACTTGAGAGGTGAGCTGAGAGCCTGAGACTTGATTATGATCTGTATTTGTGATGTATCATGTAAACCTTTGAACATGTTTAAGACTTATAAGAGCTGTGCTGCACTCTTTTTTTTTCTTTTCTGGGGTTTCTTACAAAGGTGAGTTTTACCTAGAAAGGTTTTTAATGAGGCAGCATTGCACACAGCTCAGTTATCCTTTTAATTTTCTCTTGTTCTCTGTGTGTATGGTTTTGGTTTTGGTTTGAAGCTCTTCTGGGAAAAAATACTTCAAATTTGAATACTTCTTGTTGAGATGAATTTTTTAATGTGTTTTGAACCCTACGGACAAAAGGGTAACACAGAAGCTAAAAGGCAAGTTTTATAGGATGGCGATTAGACCTGCTATGTTGTATGGTGCAGAATGTTGGCCTACGAAGAGACGACATGTTCAACAGATAAGTGTCGCGGAAATACGTATGTTGCGTTGGATTGGCGGTCATATAAGAAGGGATCGAGTTTGGAACGATAATATACGTGATAGATTAGGGGTAGCACCAATTAAAGAAAAACTTGTCCAACACCGGTTGAGATGGTTTGGACATGTCAAACGGAGACATCCAGAGGCACCGGTGCGTAGTGAAATTGTAAGCCAGGATAGTAACGTGAAGAGAGGCAGAGTAAGACCGAAGTTGACTTGGATAGAGGAAATAAAAGGAGACTTGAAAGGATGGAATATACCCAAAGACTTAGCCTTAAATAGGAGTGCTTGGAAAACAGCTATTCACGTGCCTCAACCTTGATTGTTTCTGCTGGGTTTCAACTCTAGCCTACCCCAACTTGTTTGGGACTTAAATGCTTTGTTGTTGTTGTTTTAAACCCTCACAGGCCTCCTGGGCCGGGCATGTACTGATGATTTGGCTGCGTGCCTAGCAAAGTAAAGACGACACGGTTTAGCCCACTGGGCCGTGCTTGGGCGATGATGGCAAGGGCCGAGGCCCGCGGCAATGCGACGACACGGGAGGCACTTGCGTCTTGCCGCCTTACCGACATCCCGGGCCGTGCTCGCCCTGGCTGCCGGGCCGTCTTAAGCTGGCCGGCCCGATGGCCAAGTATACCCAGATGCCACGAGGTTTTCACAAATTTCAATTCCATTAATTACGTAACTGAAACTGACTAGTAGGCCCAAGGGTGGGCCTGGCCAGAGCCAGACCGACTCCAAAATCAACCGCCAAAAGAGCCTGGACGGGCCCACCGTTGCGCGCCGAAACCCACTTCCGTCCGTCTCCTCAGAGGGCCCACACTCTAACCACATCAGTAATCCGCGGCAAAACCATCGCCACCGTCTATTTGCGATGGCAGCAACGCATCCCAGCCCTCCACGTCAGCGATCCGCAGCACATGCCGGTCCACCAATCAGCGCCCGCTGCTCCGTTCTATAAATGTAGCGCAACCCTCTCCTTTTCTTCCTCACAGCCAACGAAATCTTCCGTCCCCAAATCGACCGAGCGAATTCACCACAGCCTCTCACCGCCGCGACCTCCCTCCCGCAGCCGGATCGATGGCACCCAAGGCGGAGAAGAAGCCGGCAGCGAAGAAGCCCGCGGAGGAGGAGCCCGCGACCGAGAAGGCAGAGAAGGCCCCGGCGGGGAAGAAGCCCAAGGCCGAGAAGCGCCTCCCGGCGGGCAAGTCCGCCGGCAAGGACGGCGGCGAGGGCAAGAAGGGGAAGAAGAAGGCGAAGAAGTCCGTGGAGACCTACAAGATCTACATCTTCAAGGTGCTGAAGCAGGTGCACCCCGACATCGGCATCTCGTCCAAGGCCATGTCCATCATGAACTCCTTCATCAATGACATCTTCGAGAAGCTCGCGGCCGAGGCCGCCAAGCTGGCGCGCTACAACAAGAAGCCCACCATCACCTCCCGCGAGATCCAGACCTCGGTGCGGCTCGTCCTCCCCGGTGAGCTCGCCAAGCACGCCGTCTCCGAGGGCACCAAGGCCGTCACCAAGTTCACCTCTTCTTAGGTTCGTAGTAGTAATGGCTGGGTGGTGTTGGTAGACGTGGCTCAGTTTATCTGGTAGGGCTAGCGATGGAGGATGATGATCTGCGTGTAACTAGAGTTGATTGTGATGATGTTTCTAGAACACTGTTCCACATCACTCGGTGTTTGTTCACATGTTATTATTTCTATCAAGATGTATGGTCTTACTGTAGAACCGTGCCCGGCAGTGTGCTGCTAATTATATGTGCAAACCTATATCAAATATCTGAAACAAGGACACTTGAAATTTCTGTGGGTGCCTTTTTTTTTTTTTTGAAAGCGGAAAGGATTTCATTCATTATGAACATAGTACAGAGATTGGGTGGAATATCCCCCAACTGAAATTTTGCAAAGCAACTCTAACATTACATTCCGGTTGGTGTACTAAAGACTCAGGCAGGAATCGAAGCCTGTCTTGCCAACTTTGCGAGTCCGTCTGCCGTCTTGTTGTCTCTGCTAATGTTGGTAACTGAAAATTGCCTGCATCTGGTAATTGCTTCAATTTCAGCAATGGCTGGCCTAATAGACCAATGAACTGGCCTGTGACGATACGATCCAGCTTGAACTGCTGAGGCAATGACCTGGCGTCGTGCATAAAAAAAATCAGAAATGGAATTGCTTGTTTCCTAATTCATTTTCCTTGCTGGATGAAATTTCTAGACTGTTTATGCACAACCTACACTGGAAGCTTGAATATGTAGAAAAAACTGTGATCTATCGATGATGATGCCATGGAAATGGCTATAATGCTATTCTAGAGCTCCATCATCTGATAGTAGTGGTAAAGTTTGCTTGGCATTTTTTAATTGTCGGATGCTGTTTTAGAGAAACATTAGCTAAGATATGCTAACTGAATAGTGAATAGTACTCTGTTTGGATTCTTTTATATCAGGATCATGGTCACCAAGAAATTGTTGAAGGACACATCCATGTATGACACAGGTTCAAAATTTTCAAAATTGTTGCGATTTCCCCCTAGAAATTGCGTGCTGGTATTGTTCTAGGCTGCTACCAGTAGACAGTAGTATCAGGGATTTCACCCGGCAACTTGTTCATGGTCAAGTTCAGTTTGCTGGCACCTTTTACATTCTTAGATTCTTCAGAGAATGAGGTATGAATTCCTATCCAGCAGCAATAATGCAAAACTATGCAGTTTAGAGTACTATCAAATTCAGGTATCTGACCAGAAAACTGGTTTGCTAACAGAACAGGCTTGAGGTTGTTCAATTCGATAATCTCCCCTGGGACTGACCTGTTCAATTCACTGACAGATCAAGAATGTCAATGTTTTTTTTATAGTTTCTTAAAGGCTTGTTGTAATTGTCCCTTCAAAGTCATTGTTGGATGGAACTATGGAGGTAGCAATTCTATCTGTGTTAGATTTGCAACAGATGGAGAATGAGGCCTGACAACCTATTGTCATTCTAAGCTAATTAAACCAAGTTCAGTTGGCGTCCAATGCAATATGGAAAAACTCTGGACATGAACGTGTGCCCTATGTCTAGTACGCTTAAGGTTGACAAGATTACCAATGTTCGAGGGGGGTACTTGCAGTGATGTTATTGTAATCTAAATATCAGAGAGTCGCGGAGAGATTTTGCTATTGAACTTGGTAGTCACCCACTGAAAGAGTTATTACTGGTAATCATATCTTCAGCTGACAGCGGTTAGCCGTTGCAGTGACGATTTCCGAACCCTCCTTGTCAGTTGCTTATACTGCCTCACAAGAAAAATGAAAAACGAAATGTTCGAGACTGCAGCTTCCCCGTAAGGCCTTCCCCAAGGCTGTTTTTTTTTACTTGCAGCTCCAAGTGCCATATAGAATCGGATAAAAAAAATAGATACTCTACACTTGTCATAGTGCTTTGCAGAAGGTACGTATGCTTAGGGAGAGAGAAGCTGGTCCATGTTAAACAAGAAGAGGGAGAGAAAATAAAGGTGAGGCATGATGAAAGGAAAAAGTTTCTTTGCAAAATACAAGTAGTGATAGTTTGCATTATGTGAATAGTAGTCTCAACATTTCCTAATCTATATGGATCACTTTATTTGTACTAGAGAATGTCAGCCTCCATTGGTGGTGCCATATTGCACAAAGAGAGAAGGTACGTGCTTGTTCCATGCTCCCTCCGTCTCAAATTATCTGTCACTGTTGGTTTCCGTGTCGAAAGTTTGACTCGATTTGTAGAAAATACGTGCAACATTTGTATCTCCAAATAAATTTATTAAAAAACTAGATTCAAATATCTATATAATGATATTAATTATGTATTATAAATATTAATATTTTTAATATATATTTAGTCAAAGTTGTTTATCAGAAAGGGCAAATGACATATATTTTGGGACGGAAGGAGTATTGCACAAAGAGAGAAGGTGGTCCATGTTAAAAACGTAGGTGCTCTACGCTCATCATAGCTGCTTATAGGAGGCCGCACAAATCATTAAATCTGATCTGGATAAGTATAACTTGGTGGAGTGCTAACGGCTAAGATTGGAGATTGGGAAAAAAAAAAGTGGCTCTGCTGAACTGAGTAGCAGTACCCTGGCTAGAAACTCCTATTCTAGGTAGTTTCTCACCAGTATCCATAGGTACGTGACTATGCAGCTTGTTCCATATTGCACAAAGACGCTGGAACGATGCCACAAGCCTATGATCCTCGAGATGCAGCACCTCCAAGCTTGCAAGGTTGATTCCCGGAGACCGCCGGAGCTAATAGACCATCATTGCCCATATGTAATTGAGGGACCACATACAGCTAGCAACAGCAGGTTGATCGTCAGTGAGGCCCTGAACCTGAAGATGCACTAGCGTGGCGCCAATGTTGGAAGGGATGACCTCCATGTTTGGTTGTCCACATTGGGGCTTAAAGTTTTTTTTTTGAGGAATAATTGGGCCTTAAGTTTGTGGAGTACCATAAAGGCCCCGTTCGCTTTGCTGAAAAAACAAGCCAAAACACTGTTCCGACTGATTTGTTGTGAGAGAAAAACACTGTTCCAACTAAAAAAACAAGCTGAGAAGTACGGATTATAAGAGAAGCGATCAGGGAAAAAAAAAGACTTCACGCTGCATTAGCCACCGCCAAAAATTTAAACTACTACCCTAAAAAAAAATGAACTACTAGCCAGTGCAGGCCTGGCTTCATGCCTTCATGCAAGCGAGCGCGCAGCTTCTGAGGTAGGTGCCCCGTTCTTCTTGTCTCCAGGACTAGGAGTATGACGAAGCAACTTCGTAGAGTGTCCAATTAGATTCGCCAGCTCGATCGTGTGGCTAACGTTAATCCTAGAAATGACAGTACATGGTATTCATATGAATTGAGAAAATTTATTACACCTAATTAGTCAAACGCCCCACGATGACTCAATCTTCAGTCCATCCCATTGAATTATACGAGCCATGTGTATATGTACTTATACTGCATCCACGACTACCTGGTTTGATCGGCTTCTTTTTTTATCTAGAACAGTATTTTCCTCTCACAAATTCCTCTAGATTCATCTAGATTCTTTCAAACGAAAAGTGCCGGTGTGGTACTAACTGGTGCCAGTATAATAATGATTATACCAGAAAAGAGAATGGAGAAACAGAAATTACCCGCGTAGTCTCCATAAACGGAGTGAACGAATAGACTAGTGACCGAATAGTCTTAGTTAAACGGAGTCTCCATAGCGACCTAGGAAACAAACAAATTACCCGCGTATTAGGAGTGATCAAAATTCAAAACTCGTGTAGGAATGACTAGTACAAGTCTTCGTTAATCCGCCGTACAGTTGCGCGTGCGTACTACATACGGATCGTCCTGCCTCGTGACTCGTGACAACAAATCGAGTCGCTGTTCCTGAAAAACTTACAAATTTAATTCTTTTACTTATTAATAAAATTATCTAAATTTTAATTAAAACTGTAGATTTTTTTTGACAAGAATAGGTATAAATGTGATCAATTTTTTTTTGGGATTAAAATGTGATCAAATTTAAGATACTTCGGTAGAATTCCTGGAGAAGTGCGTATGAATGTGGAACTGGAATCACATGGGACGACGGACCCACACGCGCGCTGTATGTATTCGCCGCGGGTCAATGTACAACGAGGCAGGCAGGGCAGCCGGTAGTTGGGGCCGTCGCTTGAAGGAGGACGGCCCTGTTCGTCTGTCTTAAACCTGGCTGGATTTGTTTCTTTTTTTTTTATCTAAAATGGTATTTTTTTCTCACACCATTTCATTCGAAACGATGTTTTTAATCCAAATTCATCCAGAATTCCTCGAACCTCGTGGGGCCGACAACAACGCATGGCATGTTGATCGTTGAGGGCTCCCAATCAGAGAATAACAAATACAAGAAACGAATGTGGCTTACGCACGCCACCTTGGCACAATCAGCCAACGTCAGCCACAGGAAATACACGCATACACACACACACACACACAAATCGAAGTGATTAACTGGTCGATCACGGCAGGTGAGACAGGTTGATGCCGGTGGTGACGTTGAAGTACCTGAACGTGGCCGCCCACCGGCGGTTGTCCTTGAGCATGTGCACGGCGATGGTGTCCGGCCGGAAGTTATCCATGAACCAGTTGAGGTCGTACATCCTGGGCTTGAGGTCGTACCGGTTCTTGCCCCTGCCGCCGATGTTGAGCCACTTCCCGACGAGCAGGTCCTCGGGCCCGTGCGTGTCGTTGTGGCGCAGGATGTCCTGGTTGGTGGACACCCAGCGCGCGACGTCCCACGACACGACGTAGCCCATGCCGTGCATGAATGGCATGGGGTCGTCGCCGACGGGGAAGCCGTAGCCGAGGTAGACGTCGTGGCGGGGCTTGCCCCGGAGCTCCTCCACGAGCGCCGCCACGCGCAGGTACGTGTCGTCGTCGGTCTTCATCACGTAGTCGTACGGCGCGGACGCGAAGAGGCGCGGGACGGAGGACAGGTACGCGTGCGTCTTGCCGTCGTTCATGTTCTCGGCGCAGTCCAACACGACGATGTCGCCGTGGCGGCGGGCCTCCACCGCCACCAGCGCGGCGTCGACCGGGTCGGTCACGTTGCAGAAGACGAAGCGGACGTCCACGCGCGCCACCCCCGCTGGCGCCGGCGGCGGCTGCAGCGCGTAGGCCATCCGCACGATGTCCCGCCGCTCCCGCCGGCTCGGCATGGTCAGCACGCCCACGAGCAGGCTGAGCTCCGGCTGTGGCGGCGTCTCGGCGTCGGCGACGGCGACGGAGGCCTTCTTCTCGTCGTCGGCGCCCGTCGACGCGACGGAGTAGTAGCCGCCGGCGCCGTCGTCGGTGCCCGCCGCGCCGCGGCAGAGCACGCCGAGGCCCTGGGAGCGGGCGTGGGAGGAGCCGAGGCTCGGGAGCGCCAGCAGCAGGGCGAGGAGGCCGAGCGGCACCAGGAGGAGGTACGGCGTGCAGAGCGACGCGGTGTGGAGGTGGTGGAGCCCGTGCGACGAAGTGGTCTTCATGGCGCAGCGCACACCGCCAGCTAGCGTTTCGTTCCGTTCCGTGAAAATTGAAGCGAAACGTACGCGTGCGTGCCCCCGGCCCCCGCGCGCCGGGTGTCGGCTTATAAAGCGCACGCCGAGCCGACGTGCGATGCGACTGACTAGTCGTGTCGAGATGTTGGTTGAAACGTTCGTGCATGACGGGAGAAAGCGGTGAAATGGGGCGGGGCGACTGCCCGTAAACTCTAAAAAACGCGGTGAAATGCGTGATGAGTATGGGAGGGAGAAGTTTCAACGTCCGCGAACATGATTAAGTAGCGGCAGTCTGGAACGCCTTCGAACTATGATGCCGTTTGGTTCGAGTAAATGTAACGGGACCTGCCATTGCTTCTGTTTGTTTCAGCCCACGCGTAATGAACTCGCGCTGTTATCTGATACCGTACTATACAAAGTCGATACCTCTCCCACCCCAGCGCAATCGAATAACAGTCTATACCGATTAGAAAAACAGAAGCGAATCTGCCATCGGGTAGCAGAGGAGCCCGCCGTCGAGTGGTCGAGGAAGCCGAGGAGCTCGTCCTGGCTCCACCCCCTGCACGGGGTGGCACTCGAACGCCCAGATCCAGCCTCCTCCTCGTCAACACGAGCCGATTGGCATCATCGTCGCTCTCCAACACCTTCTCCTGGGCCCCGCTACAGATCTACTCGCGTCGTGGTTCCCGCACCCGGCCTGGCCGTCCTCCCATGCCATGAGCTCGCAGACGTCGATGACCGGGAGGTACCAGTGGAGCGCAGAAGCTGGCGATGTATGGCCATGCTGCGGAGGCTGGGGTCAACGGCGAAGGAGTGGAGAATTGATTTCGTGCTTTTTGCCTGAATCTGTTGTTCTTGTTCAGTTTGTTACCGTTACAAAAGGCCAATCAAACAAATCAAGTAATGGCTTCCATTGTTTACGTTACCACTGTTTTTCCATTCCCTTTGCGTTTGCGTTTCCTTAGCTCAACCAAACAGCATGTATATTTAAATTTATCTTCGATTCCATCTGTTCTCGTGAAGTCGTGATGCAGAAAAAAAACGGTCACAGGTCACGAGCAATCATTCGTAGACCATAGAGATTCCGGGCACGGAAAGGGCGTTGTTTAGTTGCTTGCAGCTTGCCTGTTTGTGCGAGTGTGACGGGCGGCAACAACAGGTTCAAGGAGGCCGCCGGGGACACACGATTCGTTGTCGGTTACTGCTTGCTTGGTGTTGGTGAAGCACAATCCGTTGATGGCGTCCACGGTTTGCCTGCTTGATCACATCGTCATATGATGGAAGCTGAGATCGCACCAACCTTGCTATATACTACTATGCCACGCCGGCGCGTCCGGTTATCGAGACAGTTCGGGGTGACTAGGTTGTGATGGCCATTTCACATTGTTTTCGTGTCACGACATGACATCTCATTGCAAAATTGGAAATTGCTCCGTAGGAAGCAGCCCGTGTACGCTTGTGACTCGCTGGCTAGAATTGTCTGTCCCGGCCCTTCATCGTATAATAAAATTGGAAAAGTGAATGTTGCAGTTCTTAACTTGTAGAGTATTTTCTGATCCCTTCGGAACAAGCTAAAATTGAGGGTTGGCACAAAAAATTATGCAGCTATTATTCAAATGTTGGGCCAATAGTGCTAGTTGCAAATAGAGCCCAAGAACAGTGATAGAACACACCGTGTTGGAAGTCCTGGCTGTTGGCGATGGAATGCAGGAGTGGAAGGTTATCCACGTGAAGAGAGCAAAATCGTACGGTTCATGAGCCTGCACAGCTGGCTAAGCGAAATAGGCACTCAGCGGTGTGGCGATTCAATATGCCAGGTTGTGTGAAGCATCTCATTATTTAGGATTGTAATTCAAACTATTCTAAGTTATATATGACTCTCTTTTCTTGCAAAAAAAAAAGTATGTGAATGTCGGTGCCTACACTTCGGTTTGCAAAAGGAATCTAGTTTTGCATTTATTCAAATTATCTAAAGCTTTTACAGTTTATAGAAAAGAGTACTAATATTTGTGATATAAAATTTGGTGATGAATCTAATAATACATACATATTTAATATCATTATTTTTTATATAAATTGTCAAACTGAAAATATTTGACTCAATTATATCCTAATACTTTGTCAACTTACACATTTCTTGTGGTGGAACCTGCCCACCCGGGTTTAAGCTCGATTTGGCACGGGTGTTCGTATTTTCTTGGATTTAATTTAGGATTTAACGACGCTATGCTTTCAGTGGTAGGCGACGCCTCGTCGACAGTGAGACACATGTGGTGATCTTGTGAATCTCGAGATCTGCCGGCTCGGTCCTTTAGAGGTGCTCATAGGGGTAGGATTTACGTACGTGTGCTCATAGGAGTGAGTGTGCGTGCGTGTTATTAGCGTTATGTTGTACTCCGTAAGTCTAAAAAGTTACACATTTGTTTATATATGCTTGTGGTGGTGCTACCTTGCGCCTGCCGCAACTATGCGTGCAACCTATTTCTTTTTCTGTTATTTTCTTCCCCCCTTAGCTTACACGGAAATTGAAATTCCGTTTGAGAATATTATGTAGTAAAAGCTTCCGAGTTGAAACGTTGGGTTTCTTGGTGTTCAATTCAAATTTCCAGTTTCTAATATAAAAAGTCATGTTTGCAGTTTTGAACCCCATAGCATGACCATTTGATTTCAGTGTTCGCCTATTAACTCTAAAATTGACCTTTTGAAATACGGACTTGCTAACGCCCGGACTTCCGAGCCGGGGCGCTAGCGTCAGACGACGCCCGCTTAGTGAGTGAGCGAGCACCCCAGCGCGTCGGGTTTGCGAGCGAGCGCCGCTCTAGACATCGCCTGCACCGCCCCAGACGTCCCCCGCGCCGCCAACCGCTTCCCACGCGTATCCCATGTGCAACACCCGATCTACTTTTAAAACATCCAGATGCAACAGTTGCAACATACAAAAGAAGACAGATGAAACACTTGAAACATGCGTCTGAAACACTTGCAAAAACACCTGAAAAACACTTGAAAACCATTGCAAACATATGCAACATCCAGACGAAACACTTGCAACAAACGTATGAAACACCTGAAAAGCACTTGAAACATACACCTTCAACATGCATGTATATACAACATCCACATCTACTTTTACAACATCTAGATGAAACATTTGCAACATATGTCTGATACAGATGAAACATTTGGAACACACACTTGAAACATACGTGCATAGCCATTGCAACATGTGCAACAACGAGATCTACTTTTGCAACATGGCGATCTACTTTTGCAACAGCGAAATGAAACACTTGCAACACATCACTAAAACATCTGAAATACCTGAAACATATGTTTGCAACATGCGCTTTTTCAGTGCAACATCTCCTTGCTACTTGGGAATGGAGGCTCGTCCGTATGTGGAGTTCACCGGTGTAGAGCTCGCCGGTGGCGCGGAGCTCGTCGCTCCGGTGGAGAAGGCCGTGATAGGTCTGGTGGAGAAGGCCGCGATGGATCTGGCATGAGCTATCACCGCTCTAGTGGAGAAGGCCGTCCGTGCGGTGGAAAAGGCCGCATCGGACAGGAGGCGCGGTGGAGATGGAGGAAGGCGTGTGGCCGTGGCGGGTTGGAGGCACGATGGAGATTGAGGAAGGCTGGTGGCCGCGCTTGAGCGCACTGGAGATGCCGACCGGTGGGCACTCAGATGTCATGGAGAACGCCGAGGCGGCGCTGCGGAGTGTGGTCACGGCGCTACGGAACGAAAGCGCCCGAGTGTTGGCAGCCTTCTGGAGAACAGAAGCGTCCGAGTGTTGGAGAGGACATGACTGCTGCGCTGTTGGGCTGGTGTCACGGCCCACGAACGGGAGCGTCCGGACGATCGTCGGACGCTCTCAGTACAACATTTCCGTTTGAAATGAAACTTTTGAATTTTGACCCATACAGTTACACTTGGTCATTTGAGTTTTTCCTTGCCTGCCAAGTGCCAAATATAAATAAAACAAAGAAATAACAACTGGTGTGCTTGCTACTTGAGGAAGGCACAGCTTCCATGCGCAGTCATTATACTTTTCCAGAAGAGTTTGATAGTACAGTAGGGCAGTAACAAAATGTAGACAAGGAATATACGGCCTGCAACATGCAGTGTCGTTCATCACTGCGGAGAATACACATGGACAGTACAGGATGACAGCAGGAATCAGACATTACACAGGTCATGCCTAAGCCTAACCTCCTTTGTCTATCACTTGCCAGTTTGGCATCCTTTTTCTTCCAAGGACGACAAAGGCAAAGACTCCGAGCAAAGACTACTAGATTGGCAACTTGCACGGCGGTTTGGATCGCGCCAACAGACGAACCATCGGCTCACGCGACATGACACGACGTGGGACGTGACTCACATGCTCCCCCACTACTGTTCCATGGTTCCATTCGTGTGTCGCACAACCAATGCACGAACACTTGCCAAAGAATTTACTCTTAACAATTGCCACGGACTGATTGCAAACAATTAGTACTAGCACAAAAGAAAAAAGAACGGTGTGTTGGTCGGTCGATGAGATGACGATCACGGCAGGTGGTACAGGTCGGACGGCGTGATCCCGGCGGTGACGTTGAAGTACCTGAACGTCGCCGCCCAGCGTTGGTTCGTCTTGAGCATGTGCACGGCCACGGTGTCCGGCCGGAAGTTGTCCATGTCCCAATTGAGGTCGTACATCCTCGGCTTGAGGTCGTACCGGTTCTTCCCCCTGCCGGCGAGGTTGAGCCACTTGCCGACCATGAGGTCCTCGGGGCCCAGGGTGTCGTTGCGTGCCAGGATCTCGTCGGCGCCGGCGATCCAGGCCGCCACGTCCCACGACACGACGTACCCCATGCCGTGCATGAACGGCATCGGCTGCCCGCCCATGGCGTATCCGTAGCCGAGGTAGAGGTCGTCGCGGGGCTTGGAGCGGAGCTCCTCCACGAGCGCCGCCACGCGCAGGTACGTGTCATCGTCGGTCTTCATCACGTAGTCGTACGGCTCCGCTTCGAAGAGGCGCGGCACCGAGGAGAGGTACGCGTACGTCTTGCCGTCGTTCATGTTCTCGGCGCAGTTGTCCAGCACTATTATGTCGCCATGCCGCTGGCTCTCCACCCCCACCAGCGCCGCGTCCACGGGGTCCGTCACGCGGCAGAAGACGAAGCGGACGTCCACGCGCGCGCCGCCCTCCGCCGGGGGCGGCTGCAGCGCGTACGCCATCCGCACGATGTCGCGCCGCTCCCGCCGGCTCGGCATGGTCAGCACGCCCACGAGCAGGCTGAACTCCGCCGCCGGCCTTGACGTCTCGGTCGGTGGCGGCGCGGCGGCGGCGGCGGCGACGACGTCGACGAAGCCGGCGCGGCGGGCGCAGAGGACGCCGAGGCCATCGTCGGAGGCGGAGCCGGCGCGGGACCAAGGGCGGAGCGAGGGTAGCACGAAGACGAGCAGGAGGATCGCAAGCGGGGCGAGGAGGAGGTAGGAGGTGGCGGTGGACGTGGGCGGCTTCATGGTCGAGTCGAGGTCGTCGTGGCCGGGGGCCGGGCTGGCTAAACGGAAGCTTGCCAGCCGTTGCTGCTTTATTATTCGCTCATCAAAACAGGAGCTGTGATCGCCATTTGAGTTTATAAACATTATAAACAAATCGTAGAGGAGCTGGCGGGAGATTTTAATTTATTCTTGTGGAATTCGAAGAAGGATCGGCTGAGATCGAGACTCGCCACCTGTAATAAGTTTTGACAAAAGAAAAATAAGCAACTAGTTGGTGTCATGAATGAATTTCACAGGAGTACATAACAATACACTACTAGTAGCAACTGGTAGTATATTATAATTCAGAAAGCCCAACATGCGATGGAATGAATCTTCGTGCGACGCATCATCTGTTTCTAAATCGATCTCTGAAGATCCCATGGAGTTGCTACGATGAACTCAGAACTAAGGGCATGTTTGGTACTAATAGCTAATTGTCAGCTAGCTATAAATGAGTTAAAATTAGCTTTGGCTCATTCAAACAGGGAGCTAATAGATGGACAAATTTATTAATCAAGCTTTCAATTAGTTGTAATTTAGGCTAATTTTTTAATTGTAACTAATAACTAGCTCTTTCTGACAAGTATGCATGCACATTGTTAAAGAAAGATTCTCGAGGACGACTGCACTGGCTGTTAGAGATGGTAAGTATAAAAAAACTGACTGTCAGAGATTAAAACAAAAGTTGGAATTCCAGCGATCCTTTTCGAGACCACACCCGGGCGGGCAGAGCAGCGCGGCGTTACCGTAGGTAAAACATTCACGAAGACAGCACAAGAAAGCCGGAAGCAAAGGCCGCATCCACATGACCCAATGCTCTACCCGGAGCGATGAACGACTCACGCGAGTCACGATTGATGCCGGAAGCACCGACGAAATGAATCCAGAAATGGATAATCAGGAATCCACGGCAGCACGGCTCGACTCTGTAGTCTAGTTAAAACTGTTGAGCTCTCGGATGGATGATGAAACGAAGTCAAGCCGACGTTCCAGCTAGCGCGGAAAGCGGATCGAGCTGGCATGATCGATATTTCAGCATCTCTTTCGCAATGCGTGTGTAGTCTCAGATCACACGAGTCGGACGTCTCCTCTGACTCTGAGTGAAGTGCCGTGCTCGCCCTTGCTGGCTCTGGAGGCTGAAAGGCACGCAGCACCAACTCGCTTAACGTTGATGACGAGGTAAATAGTAGTATATGCAGTGCATCCGCTGTCAAATTTTGTAATTTTTTTAAGATTTTCCGTCGCATCGAATCTTTAGACGCATGCATGAAGCATTAAATATAAATAAAAAATAAAACTAATTACACAGTTTAGATAAAATTCACAAGACGAATCTTTTAAGCCTAATTAGACTATGATTGGACACTAATTATCAAATAACAACGAAAGTGCTACCGTACCATTTTTCAAAAAATTTCCGTTTGGCATTTCTCTCTTCGCTTCCTGCCGGCGCCGGGTGCCGATTGATGAAGAAGTGAAGAACATGTCTGGCGGGCGGCTGGTACGGCCCTGGCCATCCCGAAGGCGGAAACAGACAAGTTCACCGACACCCACGCCACGACT
Organism: Miscanthus lutarioriparius; assembly: GCA_904845875.1. Taxonomy (NCBI): domain Eukaryota; kingdom Viridiplantae; phylum Streptophyta; class Magnoliopsida; order Poales; family Poaceae; genus Miscanthus; species Miscanthus lutarioriparius. Next base: position 43,195,842 of record CAJGYO010000003.1, on the reverse strand, counting down.
CGGCAACGACAGATACCTGCGCGGCCTGCACACGGCGGAGTTGACACGGACACGTACCGCGTTGGACGGGTTTAGCTGCTGGGGTTCTGAAGATGATTCAGGGCTCAGCAGATGCCCGTCAGCGGAGACCCGGTCGGAGCACAGCGTGCGGCATCCATCGCCACAGCAGCACAGCGTGACCAAACGCACCACCACCACCAGCAGCCTGCAGGGGCTGGCGACCAGCGCCGATCGCACATGCAAGGCGACGAACTGGTACAAGGCAGGAAACATCGACGAACTGTAGAGAAAAACAAATATAATTTCCCCCTCTACACAAACATACACAAACATGCGTGCGGGAAATGTGCATCTTTCAGCGTCTCCTTCGCGCAGTGTTTTCAGGCCGCCGGGTGTTCAGTTGCACCCCAAATTTCTAAAAAGCGGAGTCGCTATCACATGCGTGCATCTTTCAGCGTCTCCTTCGCGGCACAGTGTTTTCAGTCATGGACCATGAGTCGGGCGTCTCTGATCACTAGAGTTAGCGTGCCGTGCTCGCTGACCCTGATGTGACACTGAAAAGCACGCATCACCAAACTGATTCCGGTCGTCGCCGGACGCCGGTATACGAAAGCCAGCGGGCGGCGTCCAGGTGAATAATTTCTTCCTCGGCACAGGCACAGGGCCACAGGTGCACCACGCACAGCATATAGATGCGGACATGAATGCCCTTCCCCTTCCTCCGCCGCTAAGGCAAAGAAAGGAGAAGAAAAACAAAGCTACGCATGTGTGCTTCTCGCCTAAGTAATTCATTCATGCCGGTCAATCCTCCAACGTCACGCACGGTAGAATTTACACCGCCGAGGCGCCGAGTCTGTACACAAGCACACGACACGACACGACACTAATCGATCCGATTAAGGATCGGATGAAGTCTCTCTCTACGAATTCCACGCGTTTCGGGGGAGGGGTCAGCGCGCGGCGTCACGTCAGTGGAAGCAAACTGAAGGAGGCTGCCAGCTTGACGAGGTAAAAACCATTGCCATGCCAACCAACCCAGTTACTTTTATTTATCCGACCGAACATATATAAAAACTAGTGGCAGGTGCACGCTTTCGCGCGCGACGGCAAAAGATTTCAGTAAATGACCAGTTCAGTTGAAAAAATAAAGAGATGAGCATAAAAAAGAGAAACAGCATGCCAAAAAAAAAGCAGGTAAATGACTTATGCGGAACAATGAAGGAAACAATCAAGGTGCGCGCCATCGCGCGGAATCAATAGGCAAATACTGGGGCGAAAGATTCATGTTTAGTTTTGGCATGGTAAGAACACGGTTAAGTTGCATACGGTCATATATATATATATATATATATATATATATATATATATATATATATATATATATATATATATATATATATATATATATAGTATTACTATATGGTACCTGGGTATCAAATACCTATTCAGTATCCAGCGGCAGTTAAACAAGGCTGACCCGCCGTTCGGGCCTGAGGTTCACAGGCCCAGCCCACCAACGAGGTCGAGCACAGCAGCTCCTAAGCTCCCCCACCCACCCACGATTTTTTGCGGTTCCAAATTTCCATACTCGCGTCCGCCTGCACCTGCACTACTGCCGGCTCCACCCCACACCCGTTGGCGGCGGTGCCGCGCCTCACCACCGCCCTCACCGCCGCGCCATGCCTCCAGTCCACCCCCTCCGCTCGGTCTCCTCCTTCCCTCCCTCCGCCGGGACCGCCCGTCCGCACCTCACCCTAGCCCCGCCGGCGCCGCCCTAACCCCACTGGCGTGTGATCCCCGCCCCTCCCGGTGGGCGAGGCTCACTCCCCTCCACCTCCCCACCGCCGTCCCTTCTCCGTCGAGCAGCAGGCGATGGTGGAGCGCCCCTGGGAACCGCTCATCTTCCTGCAGGCAGCGGCGGCGAGATCTAAGCTGGCGTGGTACCTCGAGGATGTCGGCGACCTCACGTGGCTCGACCTGCGCGACGCCTAGTTGCCGGTCAGGCGGTCACCGAGAACCGTGGCAGCATCGCCTGCTGCGCCGCCTTCCACTCCCTCAAAGCCACCTCGTCTTCCATATGCTCTTCCTCCCGCTCGCTCCCGAGCCTCGGATGGTATGTGACCAGTCATTGCTCCTTCCTTAATCCTTACTCTCCGCCTCCATTCTTCCCCCTCCATTGCTCTTGTTTCAAGTGAGCATTGCTGCTGCTACTGCTAGGATTGTATAAAAAAATAACAGTATAAAGCTCATGTTCATGGACTAATTTGGTCCCGTTTTTGTTTTTCTTTCTCTAATCTGAAGTTCGTTGAATTATTGTAAGCATGCGTGTGCAACTTCGAACAAAATAATTTGAAGTTTGTTGAATTGTAGCAAGCATAGCATGTACATCATTCCTAAAATCATCACATCTGAATAGTTAATTTATTGGTGCAACAAAAAAAATATAGAAATGGCTAATTACTAGAGGGACGCCGATATACTATTCAGATATATTCAGTTGTTCTATATATAGTGCGCTTGATCTCTCTTCTTACCCGTAACAAAACCTAAAATGATAACTGAGAAAAGATTAACCATCAAAGTTATGACTAAATATATTTATTATTCATACTGATGCAATTAAATTTTTTGTTGTTGTTCAATTGAATTAGGTGAGATGAACATGATTAGCACTGGATTATGATAGTTTATGTTACTGACATATTTGGAACATTGCCCATATACTAGCCGAACCATGTATTATGATATTTTATGTAAAATTAACTGCTTGTGGATTAGATTCAATTTGGTAATGGTGACTTGTGGAGGCTTCAGTTTGCATCTGTGGTATTAGTACACAAGCAATCATTGATTCTTGCAGGGGGTAGTTCCTAGCACGTCATAGAATTGGTTCGGCTTTGATTTCTTATTTTTCTATCCCAATTTTTCTCCTTTGATTTGTTTATTTCCACTACTAATTTGTGTGTGCTGATAGGAAACCCTTTGTCTTAGGCTCTTCAATAAGCAGCAGCATGTGACTGCTCAACTAGAAGGTCTGCTCAACTAGAAGGTCCTATATGCCTCTGCTGTGCAATTAACATGCTCTGTTGTGGAAGTTTTGGCACTTTAGTATTATTCATTACCAATCTTTTGACCAATATCAAGCATTTTAGCATGACTATTGACACATTGTTTAAAAGAGGTCATGTTATTTACAAGAAAAAAAGAAAGAAAAGAGAAATCAGGATCACAAACTACTGTAAAGACTATAATCAGTTACTACTTGCTAGGAAGTAGCTCTTCTTTTGCTTATGCATCGCAGATTAAGACTTGAACTTTATCATCACTGCATCTAGAGTTAAGTCAAATTTTGAAGATCCAGCTATCCAATCATCCAATGTGTCAGAAACTTCATTTATTTAGCTTATGTGTTTTTAATCTGTCAACCAAATTGACTCTTGTGATGGTTTGGGGGTTTTTTTATAGTGATGGAGCTTATGGCTATGATCACTCAGGTGCTGAATGAGAAGGGGTGGTCAGTTGAGACATCACTTGTCCATGTCTCTGTGCTCCTGGTAATTTTGTCTTCTCTTTGTGTTGCCCTCAATTGATTGTCTCCTTCCTCTGTCTTTGCAAAGAGGTTTTGATTATTTTTCTATTCTAAATGTGCTATGCTGGTTTCGATTATGTAAAGAAGGAATCAAATTAGATAGATTGATTATGAGATAGTGTTGGAGTCGGTATGACGGGGGAGACACATAGGACACCCTTTTTTTCTTTTGTTCCCAACCAATGAACTAATACATAACATTGTTTCTTCCTTAAAAACACACATGGAAGACTAATGTAATAGTTTCTATCCTTAAGCTAATTATCAACAATGATTATGTAATAAAATAATTTAGCTCCTAATCTTGGTTCCCCCTCGTGGCTGACTATTTCAAGGAAGTTTTCTGTTATGCAATTTGAAGAGCCTATATGTTTGAGAATCGTTGGGGGTCAATTAATTCTATAGTCTGTTTACTTATTTCCTTCACTATGGTCGTAATTTGGTTGCTCTTACTTTGTTTGTAAGGTAAAGTTCTTACATACGAAGTTACTAACTATGTGCACTTCCATGTTCCTATCGATGTGCCACTTGTCTTTAGGATTGATAATTTTTATTTTTGAATTCATATGAGATTACCAGAAAATATGGCAAAACGCTGACAAGGTAGACAAAAGCTTGATTTCGAGCTAGAAGTGGTAATCATTTCTTTCCAGAAGCTAGGACATGCATTTCAGTATTATCTCATATGAATACAACTAAAGCCTTCATTTCTTCAACTAGCTTTTAAAACTTGTATTCTTCAAATTTTTGCTTGAAATTTCTATTATCGTTTCCATAGTTGTAAATGGTACTAGGATGATGATGATATAAGATTATTACAATTATTAAGGTGCATCGGTTTCTTGATTGTGGGAGGATGGTAGTCATTTCTGATCCATTATGTGGGAGATGTTGCTAACATCATTTGATATGTTGGTTGTTTGCTGGCTGAGGAGCATAATTAGAGATTTTTTATTTTTTATTTGTGAATAAGGATACAAGATGTGCAACATGCTTTTTTTTCAGAGTGTAAATGCTCAGATATGCGTGATTCCAGCAAACTTATGACTGATTAGATTTGTTTCCTGAGATTTTTTTTCCCAGATTGGTAAGTATAAAGTATTTTTATTTAGATTCACAGATTAATTGACTACCTTCTATCCGAATGACTTGCTGTATCACTGGATCCACTCCACATGCATCGCTGACAAAGTGGAAGATTATCAATAGCCTACATGGTCAGGTCAGTATCCAGTGTTGGAGTGCTCCTTTTTCTGCTATAACTTATGCACAAGTAATTGTATTTCTTGAAAAAATAGAACATGAATGCTACTTGTTTTGCAGAGCTTATCATGCTAGTCTCTTTTCCATTTTGATTCAGCTAATGCTTTAGATTAACTATGCCATCACTATTTTTTCTTATATATTGGAAATACTCATGGACACAAAGATAATTCTTTATTCTTTGTGAAACATAATATTCTAGTTATAGGAACTAGAAAGCAATGGATCGGATATCACACTGAGCTGGTCATGGAAGCATGTTTGTTCGCATTGGCACATGCCATGCTGTGCCATGTTTGTTCGTATTGGCACCTGCCATACTTTCACAACTCACACATCATCACCTTGCCCATTTTCAACGAAATTCGATACATTTTTTTTTTTTGTGTCTTGACCAAGAGTTTGGTTACCAATTTTGTAAGTTATTTACTTCTACCCATCTTTCGTGAAAATTTCTATCAGTTCAAGTTGTGTTACTAAATTTACGTTCTGGTCTTCTTAATCTTTTCACTGGCAAACAACTACTTATGAGGCGGTTGTGTGAGACATGCCTAGACAGTTTCCTGCAGCAATATCTATTTTGGTTGACTGGCCGTAGTGCTTCATTAGCAGTGGTGGTAGCTCTGCCTTCAAGATGTAGTAGAAGTTTGTGTTGCCTGGATAGTATGACCTTGTAGTGCTCTTAAACAATGAAAAGCTTTGCTGCATTTCTGGTGTGAGGCTCACAATGATGGTGTATGCTTTATTCAGATAATGCCTTTGCATTTAGCCATGTGCTAGAATTAATGCTTTTTGGTCAAATATGATTTTCTTGACTGAGTTTGTCTGGTCTTATCATTTTAATGATGCATGAGAGCATGCGTTTTTATCTACTCAACAAAGTACTCTTGGGATGGAATCTATATGTCATATGACAAATGATTTTGTGCTAATGCTTTTTACAAAAAAAAGAACAATTCAAGTTCCAAGAGGGTGTTCAGGTAGATGGCACTTAAGCCCTGATTATTTACAAATTTAGTGCATAGTTAAAATAAGTAACCTGTTTAGATCATGCACACATTCAGTGATTCAGTATGCATCCTGTATGGTTCATTTCAGCATTTTTCACATGAGTTGTGTGCCTATCCGCTTCATCTAATGCTGCAACTAAGTATGCTTGAACTACTACTAGTAGTTATGGACTCTGTAGCAGTAGGAATACTAGTGGTAATCTAATTTCTCTTTTCAGCCATGTGTATGTGTAATGTATCTCTGCAATTATCTCAAATAGAACATATGGGTATAATCTTATCATTTTTTTGTTCTCTAATTGATTAATTGATAATATCTCCGTAGTTATTTCAAATAGCCTTGTTGTGCATAGGACCAACTAAGAACTTTTTATGCTTCATTACACCTAGCTGAAACATTATCGATGTCTAGCAGTTCCAGAGTTAATGTTAGTTTTTTAGGATACATGCCATTTCATTTTAAAGTGCCCTGGTCATAAATAATTAAGATCTCTATGATACACTTTTTATAAGATTTGTATGGTACACTTTATAATGACCATACATGGCACTATTTGTGAACATAATGCTTTGATGATGAATAATTAGAATTTAAGGTGCACTATACTTTCATTTTTGAGTGACCATGCTACATTTACAAATTAGAAAATATATTTTATGGTCCACTATACTATTTGATTCTGTGTAGATTTGATTCATTGCTTGTATTTGGCATCTCAGCATCTGTGTAGATCTGTGGCCACCAATAATTTATCTTATCGTTTAGAAATTTATTACATATGTGAGCATTAAAATTTTGATTCATTGTTTGTATTGTGTGCCTCCCGCTGCTATGCAAGACGCAAGTCGACTCCGACACTCTGGTCCCACAGTGCCAACCTGGCACCAAGTAAATTCAATCCCCTCATATTTGTTGGATTTGTCAAATTTGATTGATTTGTTTGAAGAGAAGCTGTGAACTAAGATAATTTTTGTTGTTCAATTGAATTAGGTGAGATGAACATGATTAGCACTGGATTTTGCATCTCTGCACAAAATCGAGAATCCACCCATTGAAGTTTAGTCTTAGTATATCTGAATCTGCAGCTGGAGTTGTTGATGAGGATTTCTTCATATTAATCTTCTCTTGGCTCTTCTAGCACATAAGGTTCCCTGTCCACTCTCTCTTTCGATTTCTCATGCTAACTCCATTAATAGTGTACGTGGCAACACTTTCTAAAAATAGATGGAGGTTGAGTTGTATGTGGTTTATATTTCCCCTTAGGATGGGATTTAGGTTCTATTTGTCCCATCTTTTCACAGTCATATTTAGTTAGCTATGCTACACACTTTTTAATCCATCATGTGTGCTGTATGATTTATGTGGGCCATTGAAATGCTCTTGATTATCATTGCCTGATTGATTTCTATCAATTTGATACAGGACTTGGGATGGCATGTTGAGTCTAGGTCTAAATATCTAAATTTTTTGTTGCTTTATGCTTGTGAGCTTTTCTACTTATTATCCTATGAATGTATGCAACAACAGTCACTCGATTGTTATTCATTTTTCAGGCTTATTGATGGTAATTGTAGCCACAGATCATTGCATCACATTTACCCAGTAGGTACTGTCTTGCTGCATCTCTTTAATTTTTTGTGGTCATCCAGTTTCCAGTCTTGCTGCATTTTTCAATTTTTTTTAATTTTTTGTGGTCATCTAGTTGCCTTTATTGTGTTTTCCCTGGGTGGTATTCAGACAAATCAATTTATTGTATATTGTTACTGATTTTCTCGTAAATAAAATCGGTTTTTAGGCTGTTCATAATCAAGGGATTATGTTGTTTGCATCCTAGCAAACTGAGCAGAGCATGAGATTATCTCTTACTACTACTGAATTTTTGTACTATCTTTTGCCAGGATTCTCCTATTTTGTGGCACCCTTTGACCTCAAATTAGGAATCTCTGGTCATGTTTTCTAGTTCCATTTTTCATTATATAATGTGAAATCATCTTGCACCGAGTTCTCTGTCATGTTTAATGGAACTACTAGTGCAACTTTAGTAGTCGCATATATCTCTGTTCAAGTAATTTATAAAACCCATGCAACCCCTTCCTCCTGCTCGACGAGTTCTTGGGTCTGGGGAAGAGGAACCTTGACTGATTTCTGCCCAAAATTCCAGTCTTTTGCAAATTGCATTACCAAATCTTCGTCTTACCTTAATTGTTGCTCACCCTCTCTGTCGGTTCATCTCGACCCGCAATGGGACAACTATGATGATGTTTATTAAATTAAGTTCATTAAATTTGCTACATCTGAGAATTTGGCTATAATAGATATTATGTAGGTACTCCGACCAGTGATGCCATAGCCTGATCGCTTGGTAGTGCTCCTGATAATGATCTTATTTGGTCCAATGACTATTGGAGGATGTAGTTATTTCGTCATTAATCTTGTAACAGAAGCAGAAGTACGCGTCTTTTCTGTTCAGAGCAAGTTGAAGTAGGCAACATTAGTCTGACCAATGTCAAAACTCAAAATTGTGATGAGTTTCCTTTTTGTTCATCTACTGCAGCCTAAAATGTGACTCCTTTTCCACCAGTGAAGCTAGATATGTCTCCTGATATCTATCTGCAAGGCTAATGCACTCTCTCGGCAGGTTTGGTATTAATTGAGCTATAGATCTCCAAAATGTTCTATTTGTATTGCGATTTAATTTCAGATGTCATCATGTAGGGTGATCGTTGCATATTGTTGCGGTTGCAGCGGTGTGCAGGCTGAGAAGATTGAGAGAAGATTGCAGAGGCAGCAGCAGTCGGGTGTAATGAACAAGTGAACAAATCCATGACTTGTACACGTGATTGATGCTCAAACTATTCCCTTCAATGTTGTAGTTCAATTTTCAAAGTGTAAAGATTTAGTGTTCCTATGTGAAAGTTGAAATATAAAATACACATGGCAAAACTTGCCTCAAATCACGGACATCAAGCTACACGGGAAAAAAATCTCGTATGTCAAAAAAACTGCACAAAAATAAACTCACGGACGTCAAAAAGCTGCATGGAAAAAAAAATTCGCGAACGTAAAAAACTGCCAACAAAAATGAAAAAACCGCACGAGAAAAAACTCACGGACGACAAAAGCTGTACGGAAAAAATCGTGAAGAAAACTCACGGACCTCAAAAGCTGCACGGAAAAAAAATCGCGAACGTAAAAAACTAAAAAACCTCGCATTGCGGGACCGTCTTAGCCAAAATAGTCAGGAAGGCAGCCTGTGGCTTGCTGGGCTGGCGGATGGGTCTGGGTACCAAATAACTACGGAGTACCCGGGTACCAAATAGGATTGTCATATATATATATATATATATATATATATATATATATATATACAGCCATTACACAAGCCTAGGAGTACTTTATACATTGTTTAGTCACAGGGTACTTACACGAGCTTAGATGTACTTTATACATTACTTAGTCACTGGCAACTTACAAAAGCTTAGGGGCATCAAAAGTCCACTTTTTAATGACATGGACACATACAGCTGCCTTTCTTGTCTGCGTTGCCAGCTGTGACGAAAGAAAATGCTACATCTGCATCCTGGCTACCTGCAGAGGCAGCAAATAGGCTGTTTAGTCTCATAAAAAAAAGCGGCGGCTGTCTAAAGAGATGTACAGGTCAATATACATGTTAAGCGTGGGTCATAACCTGTGATCTATAAAAGACAATGAAGTAGAAGGAGCAGTATGTTTTTTTGGTCTACTGTGTACACACGATACACACAATAGATAAGTCTAATATGCTCTGTATGTACATTTATGTGTGTCATAGGGATGTGTTGCCAGACGCAATAGAAGCAAATACTTCTTTATGGACGAAATTTTTTTGTTTCATTTGTACAGCTGCCATCCTCGACTCCTATCAAATGGCTGTCACTGCCTGAAACATCCCAACTATCAGTGACAAAGATGTAGTTGCTAGACTCGGTAATCAGCAATCTAACATGCCACCAGCAAGTACCTGAGTGCCTGGCAATGAATGTAGAGACAAGAACATTCTTGATGCAAAATTTTGTCTGTTAACAAAGAATGGACATACATATTAGAAAAAACATGTCTGTAGATTCTTTTTTTCACACATGTGTACAAGAGTGAACTAACTTAGATATATGTAGCATATATTGTGATGGCAAATAAATTGATGCATTCAGATATATATAAAATATATTCGATTCTGCTCATGCTATATCTATCAGACATCTTGGGAAGGAGAAAAGGAACTGCTCCATGAGCAGGACTCTGAAGTCCAAAATAAGGTATGCAGGGCTGAAAACTGACAAAAGGGAGCTGAACTAAACACAACAGGAATAGAAGGTAACATTTATGTGCCAACTGCGAAGCATGCAGGCTATCAAGTTATATTTTTTAAAGCATCAGCTCCTATATTTAAGGGAAAGTTGTCAAACAAATATGTGACCTTCACAAATATCATCACCCGCAACAGAGGCATGAAGCCCATCTCATAATTCAAGTGCATAAATATGGCATACAGGTTTTCATTCTCCCAATTTTCGCAGTGATCATGGATACCAAGAATAAGTTGTGATCTCCAGTCGGCTGACAAACGCAAAACCTAGACGAATTTCTCAGTGTGCAGCTTGCATAGTAAAAGAAGAAAAATCATATTTCTGAAGTGAACGAAAGAAAGCAAGGAAAGCAGGGAAAATCTAGAGAGAAAATCATAGATAAAAAATAAAGGTAATTAAAAACCTACAACCTACAAGACAGTAAGATGCAGGATAAAATAAAGGAAATCGTATTTCATTGTATATCTGTCTTCGTAAATCAGAAAGAGATATCTTCTTTTCATTTGTTTGCTCATTCGCTCTTATAAACCTACAAAACTTTTAACACTACTAAGGAATATGGGAGCTGCATTATAGGATTCCATTAGTCAAGCAAGCAGAGTTGGGAGATTTCATTAGTCGCCAAATGGATGCAAAGTTTTTAAAAAAGGATCGCTGAAGAGGGGGTATGGATGGAAAAAACATGTCACAAAACATGGGTCATATATGAATTAGTTTTTATTTGGCATGACCATCAGAGGTAGAATTGGCTTAATAGGCTGTAGATAATATCATCATTTGCAAACCAACCACATGAATGCACACTATTACAAAGACAGTAGAATAACTATTGGCGTTATAAGCTGGAACAATAGCAAATTGATAACTGGTAGCTAACCGTTGTTATTATTTCCAAGAGGGGTAGAGACAATTTGTTATGCAAGGAGGGCATCTTCGTTTGTAGATCCTTGTGGAGTTGTAATTTTAGGCACTGCATTTTCACTGCTGCCACTTGAATCATCTACATTAGTATCAGTGTATTTGTCCTGCACAGGGTCCTGAAGACCTGAATCACTATGTTTCTGCCCTGGAGCATCATGGACTACTTGATCTGTAAAAGGAAAAACATGAAAGGTCAATCCACAAGCAGGTTGCTGATCAGATGCCTAAACTATGGGGAATACACTAAAATAGATATGTGAAATATGAAAAAAAGTTGAATGGCACATTCACAAATGGAGTAACACACGTATAATCTACAAGCAGGTTGCTAATCAGATGCCTAAACTTTGGCGAAATTACATACAAATTGTACAAAGTCCAGAGTAAGCAAATAAAAGGTGATGCATTGATATATTTGTGATCTGGAGGGTGCTCATTAGATCATGAAACCATGCCAAAGTTAAATAAATCTTCGTAAAACAATTGATAGTGTCAATACTTGGATATCTGAACTGCTGGGAAACAGATAGTTGTGCCACTCAAATTTTCAGGGATGACAATGTGAGAGAGAACATATTGTACCAGCATGCATCCTCAAGTAAATTTTGCTAACATGGCCATGCTAAGAGGACGCTAACTCCCGTAGGTTTGTAGAGTTTAATGTTTGGAAAGCCCAAATTATTAACTATATTTATAGATGGTTTTGACGGACTACAGACAATCTCTGCAGCTGTGGAGGTGATCATTTTTAGTAAATAAAGTAAAAGTAGAGACAAACTATATTGCAGGATACGGAGTACAGAGAAATGATATAAAAGAATTAATCACCAACAGAGGTGTTTCTGTATACTTTTTACCTCTGATTTGTTGTCAGAGACACATAGATGTGCAGATGAATCCATGAAGCACCAGCATAGCATCAACATACTAAGAATGTGCCCTTAACCCAAGAACCTGAGAAGAGGACAACAAAAGAGAGAACAATGATTAGAAACCTAACCCCCTTTTTAACATTACTGAGAGCAGTATACTTTACCATCAATAAACAATGGTGTAAGATCCAGTAAAAGGATTCCAGTATGGCATGTCAGGTAGGCATCTTTGAGGCAAACATAGTTCAATAGAGACATGGTTGCAGAACTATTCTGAACATATGGCAGCCGCATAATTCCCATTAGAGCAGTAAACCATCTGGAATTCATAGACTCATTAGTCGGTATTAGTCTATAACTCACCTATAGAAGCTCTTCTCCAACACAGAGAGTGATCGCCTTTTGAATTGGGTGCAGATAACATATTCTTTTCACATCAATGTCCCATATTATTGCAAAAACATGATATGAGGCATCATATCTGATCCTGGAACTCCAAGAACATGATATGAGGCATCATATCTGATCCTGAAACTCCGAAACAATGAACGATACACTAACCCAACAAAAGTCAGGAGGGGCACTGTAAATATATTATATTCTGTACATAGAACTGCCAACACCTTCCTTTCCCCAATGTCTGCATAGAACTGCTACATGCAGGTGCTGGTGTTTAACCAGCTGCCATAACCATTGTTTCTATCAATTAAAAGCAGTCTTGCAATAAGCAAGCAAGGACCAATTTGCTGTAAATATCAATGGACAGTTAACTACATGATTATATGTAAGCTGTATGATCACAATGGTATTAAGCTGAATGACAAAAAGGAAGTACAATTAATTTTAGGAGTAATTGGTCGAAGAGACACCTTCCAAGATAGCTCAGTTTCATATAGGATAATAGTAGGATGCATAAGTTCAGGTTCATGCATGCTATCAACCAAGATAGTTATAGTACGACAGCACACAAGGTAACTTAATTATATTCCATCACTGATCAATGATGACTGACTATGCAGGCAACCTCCTTTTATTAAAATTTCTTCCAACAACCAACCAATGCAAGATGAGTCCAAATTGTTTCTACATGCAATATTTCCAACGGGCTGCTCGAACACTATTAGTGTATTTTTCTCACAAAAACTTGACACAAACCATGAAAATTAATCTGAGACAAGCAAAGGTACAATGCACAAATAATAGGTATAGTTTGGAAAGTTAAAGAGAAAACTAAGCCCGATATTGGCGTTCACTAAGTAATAAATTACCTTTCTAGCAAGGGCAATCGCAAATACATCATTGGCAATGGGCTGCGCTCAGTAATAGAAGAACCGATAAATTTTATGAAGCAAAGACATCATTGACAATGGATGTATGCTGATTAACAAATGGATAAAATGTGCAACTAATGGAACGACATTGTCACAAGATTCATTGAAGAATGAAATAACTATATACTCATCACTGCAGAACTCCATTGTCTCAGTCTTAAAAAGATCATCATTGCACCATCCCCAAGCCTCAGTAGATAACATGAATGTAACAATTTATAATCATTGTACATGGAAGGATATCAGTTCTGCACACAAGAGAACAGCAAGAGACGATGGACACTGGGCGAGCTTGCTCGCTGCAGCGAAGAGGGGAGCGCAGCCAAGATCCCCGCAGTGAGGAGAGGGAGTTTAGGGAAGGGGAGGGAGAAGGGGAGAGAGCGCACGCCGGAGTTTAGGGTTTGGCCCATCTGGTATGGTACCTAGGGTTTCACTGACAGGAGGAGCGCAGGCGCACCGGCGGGAGGAGGCATCGAGCAGGCCGTACGGAGGATGGGGGAGAGGGAGGGGGCCGCCGGGCCCTACCCGCGCCGTCGCGCCGCCTGCAGCCTGCGTCGTCGCCTCGCGCCAGCCGCCGCCGCGGGAGGCAAGGGGAGAAAGGAGGAGGATGAGCACGAGGAGGAGGAGGCAGATGAAGAGGCGGAGGAGGAGGAGGGCGGCCGCGGCGCGCTGCTCGCGCCCGGCGCCGGCGCCGGCGCCCCTGTTGGCTTCGGGAGGACGAGGGAGGAAGCGGAGAGAGAGGGGGAACGGGAGAGCTGAGTTTTTTTTTCTTTTTTACTAAGGAGAAGCGGAAGCTGAGATATATATATGTGCTGGTCTGGATTCTGACGCGAAGCTGAAGAAGCGGATAAGAAGCCGGAGAAGCGCTTGAGAAACAGGAGAAGCCACTCCTGGAAGAACCCGCTCCAACCAATCTAGGCCGTTGGATGGCGAGATCGAACAGAGGAGGACATTTCAGGCGACGTGGAGGGACACGCGAAGCTGAAGAAGCGGATAAGAAGCCGGAGAAGCGCATGAGAAACAGGAGAAGCCACTCCTGGAAGAACCCGCTCCGACCAATCTAGGCCGTTGGATGGCGAGATCGAACAGAGGAGGACATTTCAGGTGACGTGGAGGGTGCTTCTGCTCGAGAACCCTACGCAGTCTTTAGAGTTAATAAAAACGTGGTTCATAAGCCATCTACCATTAGAGATGTACTCACTCCATTAAAGTTCTAAATTGTAAGGGCATGTTTGAATCAACTGTCGCGTTAATGTTAGACTAGTCTCCTACAACTAAAAAGAATAAAATATGGATATTTTTTGGTGCGATATTTGTTTTTTGTTCGTCCGTCTGCCCACGTCTGCGATCCCATGACATCTCCTTGATTGAATATTACCTGTCATGTGATAGAGGAATCACGATAAAATATAAAGTAGAAAATTATTGTGCTATCCATATACACATTGCATGTTTGCATGCACCAGCATACATGGCAACGAGCAAAAGGAAAGAGAATTAATACAGAGGAAAAGAGAATTAAGACAAAAGGAACATCTTTGCATTTCTGAGAACCTTGCCAAATCTGCCTACATTTAATTACTTCTCCTCTTTGCATTTGCAAAAGGGACAGCTTTTTTCTCATTTTATTTGGTTTCATGCTCACGTGTTCCATCGCCATCGCTTGCTATTTCTTGCTGAAATTGCCCTTGCTGAGAAGGCCAAGGTTAAGTTTTCCTTCACTATGCATACTAAAACATATGTCCCCATTTATCATTGCCGATACTTTTGATGCAAAGCAATTCAACATTATCGTGATCAGATATAAATTTGAGTCTCTTGTGAGCAATCTCATAGAGGGACTCTCATCCTTTATGTGATCTGCCTCAAGGATATTGGCAGGACAATGGACCCATGTTGAAATATCGCACCAAAAAGTATCCACGTTTTGTTCACGATTTATTTCTCATGAATACATGCAGGTACTATGATAACACTAACTACACCAAATAAAAAATTAGAGATAATTTGCATTGCCTACAGAAGAATTTATTTATTAAGTTCTTTGAACTCTACAGGTAGTTTTGAAATATCTGTTTGTATGTCTTACCTCGTATCCTAATTCAAAATTTTGTAGTTTAATTAGAATATTTAGGTGATTGTATATATATAATATTCAATACAAGAATAATCTATGCATGATCTTCTTGAAAGATTTCTGTAGTGTAAAGACATCTTCGTTTTTCATGTATGCCCGTGCTAACGCTACGATAAAAACAAAAGGACAATATATCAATTAAAAAATAAAAATAAAACTCATGCTCAAAGTCAAAGAGATAAATTATGGATGCTTGAATTTTGTCATCCATTATCTACCGGCGTGCCTATAAAATAGACTGAATAAACAATTAAACATAGATAGAAAACTAAATTAATAAAAGGATCATTGCAAGACATCAATCATCTCATAGCTTCGGATAATATCGCAAAGCTACTAAAAACTGTAACCATGCCCTCACCTCAAACATTGTCCAGATAAATAGATTACAATGAAAGAAATGGATATCAGAGATTTCTTCCTGCCAATATAAAACATTATCTTAGCCGCATCATGGAACGATTTATAAAGTAGAGTTTGTGAGCCTGCGACGCCGTTCACTCCATGACTGTGTTAAATTCATAAACTTTGCTTTTTAGATTAAATATCACTTTAACGTTGGTATTTAATTTTTACAGTATTGTTATCTTATCATGCGATCCGTGTGTTTTTAGTATAAATTGTTAGTTATCCCGTAGCAATGTACGGGCACGCTACCTAATCTTAATAAAAGTTCCATGATAGTTTCATTGCATTAAATAAACTGATATATATATAGCATAAAATAGATGAAGAAAAAGACGATGAAAGTTTCTAGAATGAAATGAGTTTCACATGAATGAAACTTATCTACTTTGTTTCCATCACATGAAATCTTAGAAACTAGGGCATGGAAACCCCCACACTTATAGACAGACTTGCTAATAGACTATCTAACTATCAGATAGGCTAAAATATCAAATAAATATGAGGATAATTATTAGGAAAGAGAAGGTGGGACATTTGTAAAAATATTAATAATAAGGCTTCTGTTAGATAAATAAAAGACAACTATTGTATAGCTTGGCTCTTACAATTTGACTTATAACCGAACACTTGGCTCTATTATTGGACTTACTCAAACTTCACCCACTTACCGAGCTGAGAACGAGGCACAATATCCTAAGTATGATTTTGCCACAGTGAATTCCTCGATAATCACATCATAAACTTGTTAACAGAGTTGTTTGGGAATTGTGTATCTTCTAATTCACTCTACTTTATCACGTGAATGCAGACATTTTTTTCGGGACAAGTTGGAAACATTGCCGTCTATTTTGGGCTGCAACACAAACTCGTAAGGAAAAAGTCCAATTTACTTCCCTCAACTATCGTGATTGTACGATTTCCCTCCTTGAACTATAAAACCATTTTTTTGTCCTCCTTCAACTTTTGAAACCATTTGTTTTTGCACCGTCAGTAGTTTTGATAGTGGAGTGGGGGAGGTGGGTAAATCAGACTAGATTAAAAGTCTAGGGAGGTAAATTAGACTTGAAATATTTTTAAAAGATATCCAAAATCATAAAAACAAAGTTTCAAAAAATCTATCCAAATATTTTTACATGGAAAAGAATCCTTAAATCTAGTTTAATTTTATAAAATTCATAGAAAATTTGTTTTTACATCAAAATAATTATGAAACTAGTTTTATATTTTTTTTCTAAAATCATGCTCGATCTGTCTTATGGTACCTAGCTTGAAATTGTTTGAACCTTTATAGCCTCATTTTGATGTTTATTTGCTAGTAAAAACCCTCGTTATCTATTATAATTAGTCGATGTTGATCGTTCGACTACATAGAAGTGCCAGCGAAGTGTCGCTAGGACTATGTATGTCTGGTAGGGTGGGCACCGGTCCCTATCCTGGATAATTTTTCAAAGTAGCTACGTTAGTCTGCTTGGCAGCATGCACCCTTTCGCACATATGATTCTGGTGACGCTCCACTGACTTTTCTATGTAGTCTGGATTATCAATATTGACTAATTTTAATAGATAACGAGAGAGTCTACTAGCAAATAAGCACAAAAATGAGTTTATAAAGATTCGGACAAATTCAAGCTATGTACTATAAGATAGATCATGATTTTAGAAAAATCTAAAACCAATTTCATAATTTTCAAGGTAAAACAAATTTTCTAAGGTTAAATCAGATTTTAGAATTTTAATTGCATTATTTTCCATGTAAATATAGTTATATAATTTTTTTATTTCTTTGGATTTTTAGATATTTTTTAAATAAAATATTTCTAGTCCGATTACCTCTCTGCAGATCTACTCAAAATGCTTTAAAAAGTGAGAGAGGTAAAAAAAACTAGTTTTATAGTCTAGAAAGAAAAATCGAACAAACCTTCGAAGCTCAGGCCTAAGAGCATCTCCAAGAGTTCCCTACTTTTTTCTCCTAAAAACTTGTAGTTTGGCAACTCTTAAAAAGATTTGGGGAGAAAAAAAGAAGATCATTTCCAAGAGTTTCTATTAAATAGCATCTAAAAAATCAAATTTGGGGCCCACATAAATTATGTTGGGGCTTTTTCCTTTTCCATGCATCTTCCTCCTCTCACTTTCGGGGCAGACCCCACGTGTCATCGACAGCAGGGATGTCGCACTCACCCGCTGGGGCAGACCACGCTCGCCAGCTGGGGCTGGCCGTGCCGCGCTCGTTGGCAGGGGCTGGCCGTGCCGAGCTCGCCGGTCGGGGTTGGTCGTGCCGCACTCTCCAACCGAGCCTGTCCACGCTGCGTCAGCATGGGAGGCGTGGGGGCGGAGCTGAGGCACGTCGTGTGGGCAGCGACGGGGTTCGCCAGAGGTGCAGGGGCAACGGGGCCGTGGAGGTGAGGCGAGGGCGTGCGAGAGGCAGCAGGCTTTGCCGGAGATGAAGGGACAGCGGCTCGCGGCATCCTCTATGATGGATCTACGGCCACGCCTACCGCCAGGGCTGGGGCCTTAGTCCCAAGCGATTCACCGCGCCGCGCCTACCGTGGCTGCCCACGCTCGCCGGCAGCGAAGGAGGAAGGGAAGGATCGAGGGAGGGAACGCCGGTCGCCTACCATGCCATTGGAGCCACGTTCGCGCGACCGGAGCAGGCGCCGCCGCCGGGATAGGACGCGCCACCGCTGGGATAGGACCACGCCGCCACCGGGGATGGGGCAGAGATGCCCGCGGCCGGTAGGGGAGGATCCGGAGGGAGTAGCGGCGCACGGGAGTCGAAGGATACACGCGAGGCTGCGGCTCGTAAAGTTACGCGGATGAGGGTTTTTTTTCCAACTCCTAAAATATTAGGTGTCAGTACAGAAAGTGATCAACAAGTAAATATTTGTAGTTTTGTCGTACGTTGTGATCGGAGGTGGCCTAGCACTCAATGACACAGGGTTTATATGGTTCAGGCAATGTGCCCTACGTACAGTTTGAGTCAGTCGATGACTTTATTCCTGAGCCCAGGTGCTCGAAGTTTGCGGTGGGGTTACAAACGAGAAGGAGAAAGATAGGGGTACAAGAGGTCCGGTTGAACTCCAGTTAGAAGGGCTGAGAGCAATGGGAGCTCGGCTATGAGCTAAGTGTTCAAGCGTGTGCTCATGGCTTGAACCTGGTGGTTCGACTGTTGTGTCCTAGTGAACTTGATCGATCTGAATGAATCTGAATCAACTTAATGAACTGAGTTTTTTGGGAGAGAGCGCATCCCCTTTTATAGATGAAGGGGATGTCCTTACAAGTGAGAGGAAGAGAGTACGTATGCTTTTAAGCCTTGTTGCCCACACTGGTGGGTATAGGATGATGGTAGGCGCCCACAACACTTTTGGATGTCAGATGCACGTGGGAGGTTGGGTTGTCTTCTTCGGGCATGGCAGACGTCGGCGCCTACCACACTGTTGATTCCTAGAGGCATGCAAGGTTTTTTACCATGTTCGCCCGGTACGATAAATGTCGGTGCCCACAACAGTATCGATGCCCAAAGGCATGTGGGGGGAGCCTTGCCGTGTGGGAGTTAATGGCGCCCATAATACTATAGGGGAACCAAGGCGTCGTTGCGTAGCCGAGGCATTTTAGTTTTGGGATCGGGCGAGGTAGAGCTCATGGATCCTGGCGTCGGTTCATGCCGTGGGATCGGACGAGGCAGTTAGTTTAGGGATCGAATGAGACGGAGCTTGTAGGTCCTAGCGTCAGTGCGCGCCATGGGATCGGGTGAGTTAGAGTCGTGGATCCTGGCCTCGGTGCAGTCCGCGCAGCCGAGGCAGTTAGTTAGTTAGTTTAGGGATCGGGCGAGCCAGAGCTCGCAGATCCTGATGGGGCTAGTTTGGGGTCACAGACCCAGGCATTTTTGGTGTGCAGTCGAAGCGTAGCCAAGGGATGGGGTGAGTTTAGGGTCGCAGACCTAGGCATTTGGTGCGCAGTCGAAGCGTAGCCGAGGGATGGGGCGAGTTTGGGGTCGCAAACCCAAGCGTTTGTTGTGCAGTCGAAGCATAGCCGAGGGATGGGGCGAGTTTGGGGTAACAGACCTAGGCGTTTGGTGTGCAATCAAAGCGTAGCCAAGGGATGGGGCGAGTTTGGGCTCGCAGACCCAGGCGTTTTTGTGTCTTGAGCCCCCGAGCCCCGTTGGGCCTTGGTAGGGGTCGGTTTGAGTTGTGTGCGTTACCCCATCCTCGGTTTCTCACAACCAGAGGGGCTGAGCTTTGTCGCTTGCCTCGATCGCTCGGGCTCGAGTGGCGTGCTCGGTGAGCTCGCTAACGGGTATGATCGAGTGGAATCCAGGTCCGTCGTTCATGACGGGGTCAGCATAGCCCTCTTGTGACATTCCACTGCTCCTTTACCTACAACCCGGTAGATGCCTAGGTCATTCTGGAGACCGACCCGGGTGGCCTACTGGCCTTCCCTCGATGGAGATTTTGTGGGCTTGGCGAGAGGTTTAGGATCGAACGAGAAGGTTGAGATGACCCTGTCTGCTTTGGGGCAGACTGGGCGAGGGCCACACGGGGCTCATCTACATTTTTCCCCTGGCTCTGTTTGACATGGGGCGACCTCGAGCCCTTCGTGGGCCAGCCTTTGAACCCCAGTTGGTCGTTGCTCATGTTGAATGAGGCAACTGCCGCTTCATGACGCAACACGGAGCGTTGTGATGTATTTCGCTGCACGTGCGATGCTTCAGTTCCCGAGCCCCCGGGTGATTTAGGGCCCAAATCGTCCGGGGGGCATGGGCGTATGGAATGAATGCGTGTATGGATGTATAAAATGATTATAAAGAAATAGCGGGGGTCGGTAGTGTTACCTCGATGACTTGAGTGACGGGGTTTGAAGAGCTCCAATCGAAAATGTCCGACTAGGACCCGTGCTCGTCGTTCATGACGGAGTTAGCATGGCCTATATGGGGCATCCCTTTGCTCCTTACCTGTCTCTCGGTGTGTTTTTTTGAGCCATTCGATCGACTTAGGAAGCCCGATGGTCTCTCCTGGCGAAGATCCCATTTGTTTTAGTTTTTTCCAAGTCCCGCCTGGGGAGGCGGAGAGCCACCTGTGCGTGGTGACACTTTGGTTTTTATGCCTGGCGTGCGGTAGTGGTGGGCCATATCCAGGCCACGCCCTGTCTTACTAGGCCTCGTTTCGTCTGACCAGGCATCGTTCCGTTGGTCAGTGTGCCTCCCATTGTTTCCCATCCGCATTAAATGGGGGAAGGGAGAGAGTTTTTCGCTCTGATCTTTTGCCCTTCTTTAGCTGTCGTGTTTCCTCCTTAAATAGTGGGAAAGAGAGGGCTTTTTGTTGCAGTCCTTTGCCTGTTCTCCAACTATTGCCTCTCCTCCTTCTTCCTCTTCATCGAGAGTGCATGTATGCCGCGGCGGTTCCTAAGTGAGATAGAGGGTAAGCGAGGGGAGGACTTACAGATCCTTTTGTGAATCCAGAGCGCGATGTCGAGCTGGAGGCTGCTGAAGGCGGTGCTGGCCATCTTTGCCTGAGAAGGGGCGGCTTCCGCCGAAGGAGGTGGCGTGATGGATTTATCTATGAGGCCTTCTTCGAGATGGAGCCATGTGTGGATTATTTCTGGTGGAACTTCACCGGGCGAGCCTCGTCGGAGGGGAAGTTGCCCAAGATCGTGCTGGTGGAGGGTTCCATGCCTACAGCTGCTCAGGTTGGCCAATTCATAAAGTTTGATGAGATCTCTTCCAGCCATGGTGGCCGTACCTCGGTGGCAGCATCCCTGCCTAGGAGCTGCCTCGACTGCATGAGGAGGTCTGGAGCTCCATGCTCTTCTACTGAGTATCTATGGGTGCGACGCCCTTGAGGTACCCATTGCGCTCACCGAAGTCAAGGGAGCAGAACCGGGCGGGTCCCTTGAGATACCCGTTGTGCTCGCCGAAGTCGAGGGAGCAGAACCGGGCGGGGGCCCTGTGGCGGTGGTTATGTCTGGCGGCATGTGCCGTGGCCTCTCCTTTGGCATCAGGCGATGCCATCGAGTGGTCGTAGTAGTATTTGGAGTAGTAATAGTTAGAAAATGTAATAGTTGAGTTCGTGGGTGAGCCCCCGTGTGAACAGTTTTTTTTGTATCAATGAATACATCAGTTCTGTTTTTGTGATAGAACCACTATCCGTTCCTTGTTTTTTTTATCCTAGCATAGCTTTTGTTTTTGTCCTTTCTTTTTTGCACTTGCCCGTTAGTTCTGTAGGCTGCAGCTTTTAAGAACCTAGGCATGGCCCGCGGGGCTCAGCTGCTCGTAACCGTAGGTCATGGCGGGGTGCGTTCGGTTAGGAGTAAGAACAAAGTCACGTAGGGCAATCAAAGGAATGGAATGCGCTTCCATTCGGGGATGAAGTTGTTAACCATGTGATAGTAAAAAAGAGTGGTAGTATTTAGTATTGTACCCTCATGGAGCCCCCGAGCGACCCAGGCTGAAAATGTTCGGGCTAGGGTGCTTTACAGGAGCAAGTGTTGACTAAAAAACAGTAAGACCAAATTTAGGGGAAAAACGACGTAGCTGTTCAATGTTCCAAGTGTTGGTGAGAACGTTGCCGTTGTCGTCCTCCAGTCGGTAGGTGCCCTGTCGAATCACTTCGGTCACCGTATATGGTCCTTCCCATGGTGGAGAGAGTTTGTGTTTTTTCCTTCGTTGATTGGGTCCTCCAGAGTACAAGATCACTGACTTCGAGGATCCTCCCCCTGATCTTCCTTTTGTGGTACCTGCGGAGAGTTTGCTGGTAGCGAGCGGAGCGGATGACAGTCGTCTCGCAGGCCTCCTTGAGCAGGTCGACGACGTCTTGCTGAGCCTCTGTGGCTTAGTCGCGGTCGAAGGCCTTCACTCTTGGGGCGCCGTGGTCAAGGTTGGAGGGCAGTACTGCTTCAGCTCCGTAGGCTAGGAAGAAGGGTGTGAGCCCTATGGATCGGTTCGGGGTTGTTCTTAGGCTCCAGAGGATCGCTGGGACCTCTGCAACTCATTGCCCGATGTACTTGTTGAGTCGGTCGAAGATGCATGACTTGAGTCCTTAGAGGACCATGCCATTGGCACGCTCAACCTGACCATTAGTACGTGGGTGTGCGACTGAGGCCCAGTCGATTCTGATGCTGTATCCATCATTGAAGTCCAGGAACTTCTTCCCGGTGAAGTTAGTCCCGTGGTCAGTGATGATGCAGTTAGGAACGCCGAACCGACAGATGATGTCGAGGAAGAATTTGACCACCTCTTCCGAGTGGATGTTGGTGATGGGCTTGGCCTCTATCTACTTGGTGAACTTGTCAACTGCTATGAGTAGGTGAGTGAAACCACCTAGGCCCTTTTTGAGGGGTTCCACCATGTTGAGGCCCCAGACCGCGAATGGCCAGGTGATGGGGATGGTTTGGAGCTCCTGTGCCGGCAAATGGGATTGCCAAGAATAGAACTGGCATCCTTCACACCCACAAACGACCTCCTCTGCATCTCGTAGCGCGGTGGGCCAGTAAAAACCTTGGCAAAAGGCTTTTTCGACCAGCAACCTTGGGGCTGCGTGATGTCCACAAATCCTGGCATGGACCTCGAGGAGGAGCTGCTTCCCCTGGTTGGTGGGGATGCACTTCATGAGCACCCCCGATGGACTCCATTTATAGAGTTCATCGCCGAGCACGACGAAGGTCTTGGCTCATCAAGCGATCCATCGAGCTTCAGTCCTTTCGGGTGGGAGAACCTCCTCGAGGAGGTAGGCGAGTAGCGGTGCTCGCCAGTCGGTTTGATCGAGTGCCAATACGGTGACATTTTGTGGGTGACATCATCATGGAGGTACTGGGATCGGAGCCCCCGAGCGCTGGCTTGGCGTTGGGGTCAGAGCCCCCGGGCGCTGGCTTGGCGTCGGGGTCGGAGCCCCCAGGCGCCGGTTGGGCGTCGGGGTGTGTCTGGACCGGACCTTCTAGGATGTGGGCGAAAGGCTTGTGGACGTCGTTGATGAAGACCCCGCTTGGGGATGGATCCCGCCTGGCGACCAATTTTGCAAGAAAATCGGCGGCATCGTTGTCCTTTCGGGGGACGTGATGCAGCTCGATCCCATAGAATTTGTCCTCAAGCTTGCGCACCTCTTGGCAGTAAGCTGCCATGAGGGGGCTTTTGTAGGAGAACTCCTTCATGACCTAATCAACGACCAGCTCTGAGTCACCGCAAACGTAGAGTTGCGTAGCACCAAGCTTCGATGGCAATGCGTACTCCATTGATGAGGGCCTCGTACTCTGCGGCATTGTTTGAGGCTAAAAAGTGGAGGCAGATGGCGTAGCGGAGCCTACTCCCATCCGGGGAGATCAGAACCACTCTAGCCCTCGAGTCGGGCGCCAATACGGACCTATCAAAGTACATTGTCTAGTACTCTTGGGTGACGTCCGGGGTCGGTAGCTGCACCTCTGTCCATTCGGCGACAAAATCCTCGAGATCCTGAGATTTAATGGCGGTACGGGGGATGTACCTCATGTCATGGCCCATGAGTTTGAGTGCCCACTTAGAGATCCATCCTGCGGCATCACGGTTGTGGATGATGTCCCTGAGCGGGTATGAAGTGACGACCGTGACTTTGTGGTCGATGAAGTAGTGCAGGAGCTTCCGGGTCATCATTAGCACGGCGTATAGGAGTTTCTGCACCTAGGGGTACCGGACCTTGGGGTCGGTGAGTACTTCCCCGATAAAGTATATGGGCCGCTGGACCTTAAGGTGGTGTCCTGACTCCTCCCTTTCGATGACCTACGCGGCGCTTACCACATGGTTGCTGGCCGTGATGTAGAGGAGAAGGGGTTCTCCCTGTTTGGGAGCGATGAGAAACGGGGCTGACGTCAGGGACGCTTTGAGGCTCCTAGAGCCTGCTGAGCTTCCTCAGTACAGACGAAAGTGTCAGTCTTTTTGAGGAGCTTGTAGAGTGGCATCCCTTGTTCGCCGAGCCGGGAGATGAATCAGCTTAGGGCAGCCAGACAGCCGGTGAGCCTTTGCACACCCTTGACATTGCGTATGGGGCCCATGTTGGAGATGGCCATGATTTTTTGGGGTTGGCCTCGATGCCGCGCTCAGACATAATGTATCCTAGCAGCTTCCCCTTCGGAACCCCGAAAACACATTTTTCGGGATTCAGCCTGATGTTGAACCTTCGGAGGTTCGCAAACGTTGCGGCCAAGTTTGCGATCAGGTCGCAAGCTTGAGCTGTTTTGACCACTATGTCATCAACATAGACGACGATCATTGGTCTCGACCGCTCAGCTTGATCAGGCTGATCGAGCGGGTCGATTTGGTCGATGAAACATTGCTGCATGCACCTTTGGTAGGTGGCACTAGCGTTCTTCAAGCCAAAAGGCATGGTTACGTAGCAGTACGAACCATATGGGGTGATGAACGAGGTTGCGAGCTGATCGAACTCTTTCATCGCGATCTGGTGATAGCCCGAGTAGGCATCCAGAAAGGAGAGGATCTCGCAACCCAAGGTGGAGTCGACTATTTGGTCTATGCGCAGTAAAGGGAAGTGATCCTTTGGACATGCTTTGTTGAAGCTAGTATAATCAACGCACATTCTCCACTTCCCGGTCTTCTTTTTAAAAGAACAGGATTGACAAGCCAGTCAGAGTGGAATACCTCTCTGATGAATCCGGCTGCCAGGAGTTTAGCGATCTCTTCGCCTATGGCCCTGCGCCTCTCATCGTCGAAGTGATGCAGGCGCTGCTTGGTGGGCTTTGAGCTCGGGATGAGGCGCAGTGCATGCTCAGTGACCTCCCGCGGTATGCCTAGCATGTCAGAAGGCTGCCATGCGAAGACATCATGATTGGTGCGCAGGAAGTCGACGAGCTCGCATTCCTATTTGGTCGGGAGCTAGGTCCCGATCCGCACCATCTTGGTTGGGTCAGTGGGGTTGATTCCCACCACCTTGGTTTCCTTGAGCGGCTGGAAGGCCGTTGAGGAGGTTGGTTTGTTGCAGTCTGGGACTGTCGGGGTTGATGTCTCCCCGAGCCATGGGAGCTCGGACGAGTTGACGACCGCAGTGGTGAGCTCGAAATGCTCGTGGTCGCATGTGAAGGCGTGCAAGAAGGCGCTGCTCACGGTGATGATGCCGTTTAGTCCTGGCATCTTCAGCTTGAGGCAGGTGTAGTTGGGGATCGCTATGAATTTGGCGTATCATGGCCGCCCCAAGATGGCGTGGTAGGACCCTGGGAAATCCACCACTTCGAAGGTGAGGACCTTCGAGCAGAAATTGGCTCGATTGCCAAACGTGACGGGCAGATCGATCTGCCTGAGTGGGTATGCCTGCGCTCCCGGGATCACCCTGTGGAAGGGAGAACCCACAAGGCGGAGTTTCGACCGGGGATGCGCATGGCGTCGAGGGTGTCGACGTAGAGGATGTTGAGGCTGCTGCCTCCGTCCATCAGCTCCTTGATGAGGCGCTTCTTGCGGACGATGGGGTCGATGACGAGCGGGTAGCGTCCCGGTCTCACGACGTGGGAGGGATGGTCCCTTTGATTGAAGATGATCGGAGATTCTGACCAGCTGAGGAAGGAGGGGACGGCCGTCTTGGTGGCGCATGCCTCCCTATAGCGCACCTTGTGCTGGCGTTTGGTCCAAATGGCGCCGGATCCGCTGAAGATCATGATGCATTCCTCAGGGTTGGGTGTAACATCCCAGATGTTTAGCACTTAATAAAACTTTAATCATGTCATCATTATGCATAATCATCATGCATCAACTCATGAATGCATTTCGTGTTTATAATATAGCATGCCAATGTTATTTATGGAGTGTTTTATATATTACCTGAAATAATGTTAATATCAATAATTATGAAAACTTTGTTATGCATTCACTAAAACAAGTTTACTTTTGTGTTATATGTGTTGACTTGTATGGATGAATCAATTTCAAAACATTTGTGTTTAATTGGATTTCCGAAAACCCGAATTTCCAGCATTTAAGTTTGCCCTGGAAAACCCATTTCAAAATCTAAGAATATTTTGGGGTTGAGCCTTAAAGCAAAAGTGTAGACCTTGTTGAGTTCTACAAAGTTTGTTTTTGGAGTTTTCAAAGTTGTTTTATAAAATTTAAAGTAATTTGAAAAGGTGTAATTCTTTAAATGTCCCCTTTTTGAATTCAAACTTGCATTTCAAAATGTAGATCGAATTTGGGTATGATTATAAAAGCAAAGTTGTAGAACTTTGAATTTGGAACAACTTTTATTTTTTGGAGATTTTTGAGTTACCATGCATTTTTGGGAGTAATTTGAGAAATTTGGCGAAGGGCAATTATGTAAATATGGTGAACAGTAACCGCGGAAGCCACCTCACCGTCGGTGATCTTCGATTGTCTTCCAGTCATCGCCGTGGCCGCCTTCGGCTCCGCGCTGGCTTGGAGAAGCTGCTGCGCGTCGTCTTCATGTCCGTGGCCGAGCTTTAAAGCCAAGCGTCAACGCTGCCTCTGCTTTTCTTGTTCTTCCTTGCAGCGCCGCCATCGGTCATCCTCTGCTCGCCGGCAAGATTGGCCTCAACCGAGCAGTCTCAAGTCAATTCTTTTTCCCCAAAGCCTCGCTTGATTCTTGCGATGCTTCCTACCCATTTGCCCTACTGCTACCGGTTTGTATCACCCAAGCGCTCGAATTTCGCCACGGCTGAGTCGCCATGGTCGCCGAGGTCACCTCGCCGTGGTCAGCCATATGTGAGGCATATCCCTCCCTTGTCTTGTCTGTTTTGAGCTCCTGATGCCTCCCTGATGCTCATAGGGTTACTGGTTGATCGTTTCATCCTCTGGGTACACCAACGCCGTCGCGCCACCGGTCCGAGCCGCCATGGCCGTCGTCATCGCCTGCGCCGAGCTCCATCACGTCATCACTTCTATCGGTTGATCAATCATGTCGTGGTGAGCGTTCTTGATCCCCTACAAACACTATTTTCACCTTTCTGAGTCTGCTGTAGCCATTCCACCGCCGTCGTTCACGCTGCGACCAGCCACTCCGCCACCGAGCCGCGGGCTCGCGTGGCCAGGCCGTCACGGGCTGCTACCGGCCGAGCTGCGGTCACCCTCAGGCTCGCCTCGCCACCCCATCGCTCGACCACCCCTCCAATTGCCGCCTACGAGCGTGAGCCGGCCGAAAAACGAGTTTCTCCGGCATCCTCTATTTTTCAAATCGCGATCAGGGACCTCGGCTTAGAATTTGGGAATAGGGAGGGGCCTTTCTGTGAACCGCAAACTCATGTGAATAGTGCCTTTTGGAACTGTTTGCTTTGAAATTTGCTGAACTTTGATAATTCGTACAAAACCATAGAAAAATCGTAAAATAACAAATGGGGACTTTTTGGAATCCTTGTGAAATTTCCTATGCAATAGATCAAAAATATGTCATGTTTAAGTTTAAAGTTTTAGCTGTAAAAATGAATTTGTGCAGTTAGGGTTTTAATGCTAGTTGTATTTGTCCTTTTTCATAACTACAGATGTAGGGCTGCAAAGGAAGTGAAATTTTTATGGCATGCTACTCATGTGATGTTTGATATGTGATAAAAATTTCATGGTCATTGGTTGTTGTATTAGTGAGTTAATAATTATTTTTCTTGCAATTGTTGTTTCGGGACAGTTTTTGGGGCTGTTTGGATTACATCATGATAATGATGTTTTTTGGGAAACTTTAATAACAAAGTTGTAGATAATTCATGTATATAGCTGCTGTTAAAATTTTGTGGTATTTGGCCTTGTGATTTGTGAGTTATGCCTGTTTAAAGTTGGGTTTCAGAAATGACTGCTCTCTGTCAATTGAGGACTAGTTTCTGTAAATGGGTATATTTGACTTAGTTAACTCGAGAATCATGCTAAGATGATTAAAGATGAGTTGTAGAAAATTTCATAAGATTTCCAGAATGTCTTGTTGCATGGCTATTGGATTTGTATAACTCTAGTTATGATCCAAAGATGAACCTGTTGTTTCCAGTCCAGAAATAGACATATGCTAGTTATGGTTGTTTACTCCGTGTGTTGCTAAGTATGGCTTATGCCCTTGTTGATGGTCAAGTTATGATACTTGTGACCTTGTTAAACTTGTGTCATGATTGATGTGCTTGCTCTCTATAGTTAGCTATGTGATGTTAGTTAAATAGCTATTGGTGTCCATGTCTTGCATAATCTTGTGTTTGTCTTGATATGCTTATGTTCGCCCTTTAGTTAATAATTCTAAATGACTTAATTAAGAATTTCATTAGTAAATGCATGTTAATAAACTTGATTGCTTCTTCGATGCAACCTCTTGGGTAAAAAGTAAAAGTTATACATTTCCTTGTATATTGTTTATACATGTCTTTTCATGATGAAGCTTTAGTTGGTAAGCATGTATGATAAGTGAACCTTTGACTTGTTAGAAGAACGGCTAAAAATGCTTTATGATAATTACTTGCAATTGTACCATGAAGGAAAGTTGTATTCAAGTTAGTTAATCCTTTATGCTTTCACCAATGCACCTCCATGCATCATGTCATACAATCCATCATGGTAAAGCATGTATTATTTATTTACGTGTAGTGCATACGTGAGTGAGAAGGTTCGCATTGACCAATCTTCGGATGAGTGTCATCATTCAATGGTACTCGTGTTGATCAAGTGTTGGAGAAGGTTCATCCATCAATGGTGATGCTGTCAAGTCTAACTCCATAATCTCTCTGTGGAACTAACCTTTTCTATCGACCAAGGTAAGCCCCGGATGCATTTAAACCTACCTTATGTTTTACAAATTGATTTCGCTTTTGCTTTCTTTACTGCATTAAGTGATTAGGAGTTAAGTGAAAACCTAATTGGTGCATTACCAACCTTGTTTTTCCATATCTACCTTGTTACCAGTTTTAATTCGTATATGCCTAGTTATGCTTAGCTATGCTTAGAGCGATGAAAGTCGGGTGATTACCTGTCACCTGCAAGTTTTAAATGGAACTTTGGTTACTTATGTTATCATGTGATATGGGCATGTGGAGTAAGAAATCTAGACCGGGCGGACTCGGTGTGTGTGAGCCACAAGACATGGAGGTCTTGTGAGCGGGTTCTTTCCGCCTGTGTCGATTAAGGCCCGTACCGTTGTTGAACTGTGTGCAGTGAGACTTTGTAGTACTAACCACATACTCTGGTAAGCCTTAACTTGGCTATTCTATTACGAGAATGGCTACTCGTGCACTGGGAGTGGAGAGATGGCGGGAATAGCGTGTACCCACGTGGCATTGGGCTGATTGGTGGAGTACTGTATTCTAGGGTGGCGCGGACCTGTTCTTGTTTTAGAGGATCCGAGGGTAGGTTGATATATGTAGGTCGGGGACCTGCATATGTCGTGTGGTCTGGAATTCCTAGCTGGGTTATAATCGGTTCGAATCGTTGTTGCTCCTCGATTATGGAGACTCACTTCTTTGTTCATCATCGTAGTATAAATAACTGGAACTTGAGGCTGGTTTGAGTAAGTATTGGATTCGAAGTTTCATGATCTCAATGCAGATCGTGTCAGCTTTGTATATGATCTTAAGAAGTTTTAAATGTTGATATAAAGAATTTCGTTAAAAAGCTTTTACGCAAAAGAACTTTGATTATTGTTAAAGCCATACCTTGAATCCCATGAGCCTGCATTCCTGCGTTCTATTAATTCTTATTTCGGTTAAGTCTTGTTGAGTACTTTTGTACTCAGGATTCGTTGACCCTTGTTGTAGGTGAGTCTCATGAGCATATCTATTTTAGATCGTGCTGCATGACTGTTGTTCAGTGCGATGACGATAAGTAAATGTGTGGCCCTTGGGCAGGGCAATTTTATTTGTGTGTTCTGTAATATGTTATAATGCCACTCTACTACTTTGGTTTGTATTATTTACCAAACTTAGTTGTATGGTTTGAAACAAATGGTTTGTAAACTATGTTATTATAAGTCTTCTGCTAATCTTTACTCTGATGTATCTATTTGAATAAACCGTTGCAATACTACAATGACTCTGTAATGTGATCCTGCTCAGAAATCGTGAATGATTCGGGGTTTCCCGAGGACACCCAACAGTCTTCTTAAGTTACCGAGAACATATGCATAGTTGTCAGAGGTCTTTGGACAGTGACAGGTGCATGTGGGCCCTATAATTTAGGAGGTTCTACCACATTGGGGAAGCCATCTCCGTCCTTGCCCACCGCGCCTCCTTTCTTGGCTGTTGCCTCTTTACCGTCTCCTTCTTTTTTGGCGCCGACCTGTCAGAGGAAATGTTTGAGTAGCTCGTAGTCTTTGTAAAGGTGTTTGACGAAGTAGGCGTGGTTGGTGCATGGGCTATCCGTGAGCTTGTTGAAGTGGTCAGGTAGGCCCGGTTGGGGCTGCTTGCCCATGCGATCAGCTGCGGCGACTATAACACCTCAGTGTTATGGTTGCACTAAAACACTTGCATCACATGAGCATGTGCATCATCATCTCATTCATAAGCATCATTCATTCATGCATAAGCATTTCTATATGAAACATTGCTATGAAACATGTGAAACATGCTATTGTTCTTTTAAGTTTCATTGTATGTATGCTTTATGATCATGTGTGATTGAGTGCAAGTGATTAATGTGGGTAACTAAAATACCTTAGCTACACTTAGAATGTCATTATGAACAATGTTCATGTTGATCATATTGCCTAATTATGCTTCCAAGTAATAGTTTGACTTGTGTTGATCCCTAGAGCTCTTTTGTTTGATTGTTTAAAAAGTGCAACTTAGAGTGTTTGCATGTCTGAGCAACCTAAAGCAAAGTTGTAGCAAATTTTATATGGAACAAACTTTGTTTAGAGACCAAGTCATGAAAATGTGTGGAACTATCTCAAACATGGCCCACAAGTTAGTTTTGGGTGCTGATTCTACACTTAGAAAATTTTCTAAGTCGAAGCTGCTTTTACAGTTTGTTGAAGCTGACTTTGGCTTGATGCAATTCGTGATTAATTGCGAATTAGCTGACACTTGCTAAAGCAATGTTGTAGCCCTATCGTAGCTCTACAATTTTGATTCAAGGAGATTTTGCTAACTCGCCACTGATTTGGAGTTTGGAGGTGTTGAAAACGCGCTGACAGTCACTTGATGCCGGCTCTTATGGCTTCGGGTTCAGGCCGACATGGCCGACCGATGTCAGGCCGAGCTCGCTAAGTGGAAGCAGTACGCCGACGCTGCCCCCACAGGTCAGGCCATCGCTGCCATGACGACGCCACGCGCCCGATAGCTCGCTTATTTGCTTCATCCACGCCTCCTCGCCTCGCCAGTCGCTCCAAAGCACAGCACCGCGCCTCCATCGTCGTTGCCGAGCGCGTCGCCGTCGCCTATCTCCCTCGCCACCGTGTCATTGCCGCCTCCAGCTAACCATGAGCTCCGCCTTGCTTCGCGCCACCATATCCACCCACTCGCATCGCCGGGCAAGCCTAGGTGAGGGCCTATTGGCCATTTCCGCCGCCGCCATGGCCGAAGCTCGCCAGAGTTGGAGGTCACCGTGGCCGACCACCACCGGAGCCCACTCACACCTTTACCTTACTTCCTTTAGCTTCCCCGTGAGATCTAGAAGCTCGTACCGAGCTTAGCCACGCCTTACATGGCCGGTTTTCGTCGGAGCGCCGCCGTGCGCATTGGCCGAGCCACCGTGCGCCGTGGCCGATGCACCTAGAGGACGGTAGAGCTTAGGTGTAGGAGGTCAATAGATGCGGGAGGTCGAGGCGGACACGCCGGTGCCCTTGGTTTTGCCGGAGAAGTAGCCGCCGGTGAGGTAGTGCCGATCCGCGTCGCCGGAGATCCACCTCCCCTGTTTTCAGTCGCTGACATGCGGGCTCCACTGATCTGTGGGTCCCGAGCGTCAGTGACTGTAAAGGGAAAAGCTAGCTCATTTGTTCAGTTTTGAATGCTATTTTGTAAAATTCATAACTCGAGTTTGGTAGATCCAAATTGGGTGGTTCCAAGTTTGTTAGGATCTTGGTGAAGTGTAGTATTTAGAAAAAATATAAAATGAGCACTTGTAGTAAAGTTTCTGGGAGAATTAAATTAGAACTTAAAATGTGTTTTTAAATGAATGCAAACTTGTTTAACACATATCTAGAGTTGCAGTCCTCCAAAAATTATGAAATTTTTATTGTGAGCTATGCTTGATGAGTATAAGCTCTGGTAAAAATTTGAGAGTCATTGCATGGATAGTTTTTGAGTTATTAATTTTCCCTTTTATAATTAGGAGATTCTTGTGCTATTTTTCATGGTAAAAATATGTATCCAGTGAGCATGAAACTTTTTGTACAGTGTTATGGTGTTACGATGAACCGAACAAAAATATAAAATCTGTTTCTTGACATTTTTCACTAGGGTTTTCTATTTATACTATTTTAAGCCGTACAGGCTTGTCATTTTTGTGTAGGATGTTATGTTTGTTGAAATGATGTAAAATTTATACAGTAGCTTATTGAGGACATATCTAAGGTACTGTAATTTTTGTAGAATTTTCTATATACTTTGGATATGTGTTTATTATTTAACCTAATGATCTAAATAAATTAATAAAGGCATGAAAATAATTTATTTAGGGATGGCCACTATGTTTTCTTATGTTCATTTGATGTATGTTAACTGTTGGTAGCATTGGTAGTACTCATAGTGCTATTCTTGTATGTAATGAAATATTATTTTCGCTATAATTCACTTATAGTGATTTTCTGGACAGATTTTGGAGTTAAGCAGATTAACTAGTGAAGATGATGTTTTCTGTGAATTTGGTTAATAACAAAGTTGTAGGGAACTTGTTTATCTAGTTTTTGTCAAAATTTCAAGGCATTTGGCCTAGTAGTTTGAGAGTTATGTCAGTTGGAAGACAACACTCCCAACTGCCTGCTCTTTGGAATCCACAGACAGTTTGTTACGATTGGACTGTTTAACCTAGTTTGAGTTTGAATTAGATTTTGGTGATTAAACGAAAGTTGTAGACAATTTTATAAGATTTTCAGAAAGTCTTAAATCATGGTATTTGGATCTGTATAACTCCAGTTATGGATCAAACTTGTAGCTGCTATTTGCAGCCTAAAAACTGTTGAGTGCAGTGAATAACTTGTGTGCTTGATATGAGTCGATGTGATGAGTTAGATGCTAGGCTAATTAAAATAACTTGTTAGTTGTAGGTGCTAGACCTCTTGCTGAAGATGAACGACTTTATCTTAGGTTATTAGAGCTTGGTGAGTGTGCCGTTCTTGTTTTCTAAAAGAGATATGCACCTACTCGGTAAAATAGATGTTAATTTTGTATCATCGTGTCTTTCATGCGTCCATCTATACATGGCTGTACATTTCATCATCACCTTCCATCTCTTGTGCATGCATGATTCTTATACTATGCATATGCATGCAATAGGTGTTCCGGAGGGAATCACGCTTCTGGAATTCGAGCAAGTACTTCCGGAGGATCAGCAGCAAGCTCAGGAGCAGGAGGTGCAGGCCCCCGAAGAAGGAGCCAACGAAGAAGTTCTTGAGTGCCCCGATCACCAACCTTCATCTTTTCTGAAAAGCAAGTCCCGGAGCATTCTAAGTCTCCTATATTTTAAAAATGGTTACTTTGGGTATCTTTATTTGTGATGCATTAAGTGATAGGAACTGGATACAAACACTTGTTGCATATATATCTATTCCTTGTCCAGTAAACGTACCCTGAATCCTATTTAGGTCTAGGAGCGAATCAAAGCTTAGCCTTGCTTAGACCGGTAAAAGTCAGGTGATTTTCTGTCACCTGCAAGTTAGGATGATGTCTAGTCACGGTTGGCTGCATTTGCTATCGTGGAAAATAACCATGTGTTAATAATGAATTGTGACCGGGTGGGATGTCGATAGAGAAGCAACAAGGCAAGGAGGTCTTGGGTGTGGATCTATCCCCGTCTGAGTCGGTTAAGGACCGATTCGCTGTACGTCCTCATGTCATGTTGAACGTATGCCAATCACTTAGTTGGCCGGATAACTCGTTCCGACCGCGAAGCCGAGTAGCTCAATTCAGGCCGAAAGTCTGAGAAGTGAAAGTGCGCACCCTGGCGGTAGTAAGGATGTGCGGGGAGCTATTGGCGTAAGTCCGAGGTGAGATTGACCACCTGGCAGAGTGGACTCCCTGAGGGTGCGGCGCTGCTCAGAACCACGATTTCTGAGTTGTACCAAAGGTGACCTAAGACTGCCTTCGCGCGGTATGCCTGGGTTTGTGTTAGGAATACCCCTCCAGCTGGATAGAAATCGATTCGAATCGCCGTCTCTCCCGGATAGTGAGAACTTGACTGAGCAGCGGCAACGTAGATGCACTTAATGAAACTTGATGGTTAAATCGATGATGATGATGATACAACATTATACCGGATATGGTTACTAATGTTTGGAGTTAATCAATTGCTTGCTCTAGTACAGGTGCTAATCTAGTTGACAGGTTAATATTGATAACTTGCTGCTTACTCATAATTTAAATTATGCTCTCATATCACTAAAGCTTTTATGCAAAATGGTTGTCAAGCAAGATCCACTGATAAAGCCTTGCATACTCTTTGGTGTCATTTATTTTTGGTTTATGACGGGTAAGTCTAGCTGAGTATATTCTCGTACTCAGGGTTTATTCCCCCTTGTTGCAGATGACGTGCTCTATAACGGCTACTGCAAGTATTGTCTCCACCCTACGGGGGTTGAAGACTAGATCATGGGCATGATCATCTATGCTATCTTATCATGTTGCTTTTGCTGGATATGACTATGGTACTGGCTTGTATTTGAACTAAGTGTGTGTGATGGTCTCAAACTACTTTGCTTCCGCTATTTGTGAACTCATTTTGTAATAACTATGTGAACTCTGATGTATGAGGTACTTGTGAACTACTTGTGAAATGGATGTAACATGTGGCTTGTTATGTTGAATTACTATGATCTTGGTTGTATGCAAGTTGGTTTGAAATCCTTCATGGTTTCAGTTGACTACCGGGTTTATATGGGTTCAAGTATGACGGTTTGATCACTCCGGTGATTGCTTTCGTACTTGTGCTCTTATAAATTGGTCGGTTCTGTTACAGCGACCAACGTGGTGTTGTCCGATCGGCGCTGATCCTTTTTGTTCTTCTTGCCCCTCTGTGCGGAGGGGCCCTCGTCTTGGTCCGTGCGCTTGGCCTTGCCTTTGTCCCGGCCTCCGTTGAAGACCGCTCCGACTGCCTCCTCGTCGGAGGCGTGGTTAGTGGCGACATCGAGCAGGTCGCGGGTGGTACGGGGCTTTAGGCAGCCAAGCTTGTGGATCAGGGACTCGCAGGTCATCCTGAAGAGGAATGTGCTGATGATGTCCACGTCGATGACATCAGGGAGGGAGTTGCATCGTTGGGAGAACCTACCGATGTAATCCCGTAGGGACTCGCTGGGCTCCTGCTGGCAACTCTTGAGGTCCTAGGACTTTTCAGGGCGGACATACGTCCCCTAGAAATTTTCAACGAAGACCCTCTTGATGTCCGCCCAATCGCGGATGCTGTCGTGCGGGAGGAATTCAAGCCATGATGGAGCATGTTCCCCCACGCAGATGGGGATATATTGAATGATGAAATAGTCATCATCCATCCCTCCAGCTCGACAGGCGAGCCGGAAATCTTTGAGCAAAATACCAGGGTTTGTCTCCCCAGTGTACTTGGTAATGTTGGTGGGCGGTCGGAAGCGCTGTGGGAACGGCGCTCTCCGGATACTTCGGTCAAAGGCCCATGGTCCCGGGCCCTCAGGGCTAGGACTCTGGTCGCCTGGGCGGCAACCATGCCTGGGGCGCGTTTGACCACTCCCCTCAATGGTTCGGCCGGGACCCGTGTCACCTGCCCTCATTGCCGCCCGATGGACGTCATCATCATGCCGGGCCTGGTGCCAGTTGCTGATGACGCTGCGAGCGTCTTGGTGCGGACCGAGCTATACATGTACCGGCAGTCGGTGTAGGGCAGGTGCCAGGTCGGACCGCGGTGCGGCCACTGCCTCCCGAGCCGCACTTAGCGGCTGTAGCGGCGAGCGGATGGAGCGATCCATTTGGTGCGTCCCCACTCCCCCGATGGGGAGAGAGGGCGTGTGTCGGAGTCACGATGTAGAGCTTTCCGTCTATTGAACGGTGGTGGCCTCTACCGGCACCCGGAGGTTCCGGTAGATCGCCCGCTCCTAGGGGTCGACGGGTTCGGGAACGCCGCCTAGAAGCATTGCCGCAGCAGCGATGTTCTGGCTAGCCCGAGCAAACTGTGGGGGATCATTTCCATCGTTCATGATGTCATGTTGGACCTAGCGGGCGCGACCCCGGGCACCGCCCGTCGGGTCATGCGCACGGGGCGCAACGTGCTGTACCGAGCGCGCCGGCGCAGGCGGCGGCTGGTTCTGTCGCCGTTGTCGTAATTCCTTGGCGTGCGCTTGCACAAGCGTGAGGGCCCCCGCACGTGGGTCCAGAGGGGTGTGAGTCTACACAAACTCCACAACCACCGGCGGCTGTCCCGGAGCGTCTGCCATAGCGCACTCCCGGGCCGGACGGTGGCTAGGTGCCACGTCGCCGATGCTGGAGCTGTCGCTCTCACCCTCGTCATTCGGGAGTTCGTGGAAAATTGTAGGAGCATAGCTCGCCATTCTCACAAATTCGGATGTGAGGGGGGATGGCGCCAGCATCCTTCGAAGCCCCCGAGTGCACGCGTCCGCGGGGGATGCGAGGCCATAGGGGAACCGATCGTATGGTGTTCGTGGTGCGGTCAAAACCCTCCGCATAATCGGCGGGAGATAGTAAATAGAGAGTAAATAACAGTATGCATATTACTCACAGCGAGATTTGAGCAGAGAGTTTGCTCGGAATGAAGCGTAGATGCCTCGTCGTTGAAGTTGTCGTGCGTCCCAGAGCCGATGGAGGACGCCCCTCCGACGGGCGTCGGAACAAGTGCCTCCTCGCGGAGGTGTAGTATGTCGAGCCGGTCAGCGACGAAGTCCAGGCTTCGGAAGAGGAAGGCCTGGGACGGCTTGAAGACGGGTAGAACCCACATCCTAATAGGTGGGAGTGCAGGAAACTCCAGTGAGCCGAGGCGAGTAGTATCGCCTGAGCCTGCCATGGCAAAGGTGGCGGAAAAGTGGGCCATCCGATGACCAAAAAGTGTTGAACGTACAGCGTATTTCCCACGGACGACGCCAACTGTCGGTGCAGAAAGTGACCAACAAGTAAATATTTATAATTTTGCCGTACGTTGTGATCGGAGGTGGCCTAGCACTCAATGACATAGGGTTATACTGGTTCAGGCAACGTGCCCTACGTCCAGTTTGAGTCGGTCGGCGACTTTATTCCTGAGCCCAGGTGCTCAAAGTTTACAGTGAGGTTACAAACGAGAAGGAGAAAGATGGGGTACAAGAGGTCCGGTCAGACTCCGGTTGGAAGGGCCGAGAACGACGGGAGCTCGGCTATGAGCTAAGTGTTCGAGCGTGTGCTCGTGGCTTAAACCTGGTGGTTTGGCTGCTGTGTCCTAGTGAACTTGATCGATCTGAATGAATCTAAATCAATTTAATGAACTGAGTTTTTGGGAGAGAGCGTATCCCCTTTTATAGATGAAGAGGATGTCCTTACAAGTGAGAGGGAGAGAGTACATATGCTTCTAAGCCTTGTTGCCCACACCGGCGGGTATAGGATGATGGTAGGCGCCCACAACACTGTTGGATGTCAGATGCACGTGGGAGGTTGGGTTACCTTCTTCGGGCATGGCAGACGTCGGCGCCTGCCACACTGTTGATTCCTAGAGGCATGCAAGGGGTTTTACCATGTTCGCCTGGTACGGTAAATGTCGGCGCCCACAACACTGTCGATGTCCAGAGACATGTGGGGGGAGCCTGACCGTGTGGGAGTTAATGGCGCCCACAATACTGTAGGGGAAACGTCGACGCCTACAATACTGTTTGAGTTCTGTTGTGTTAGGAGAGTCGCAGAGTAATGCCTGGCATGTGCGCAGGTTATGATCCCCGATATTATAGTTTGACTTGTGCGCCCTGCCTTACTTTCTCTGTCTGTTTCCTGGTCCTTATCGAGCGGGCGTCCCCGGTCGGTTAGTCCCAGTCGGCTCTAAATGCGCCAGTTGGAGGAGAGCAGTGAGCAGGGTTTTGGTGCATCCCCAGTCGGAGACGCGGGTCGGAATCGGAAGTAGTGCTTTTGGTCAGGCCTTCCGGTTGGAGAGGCCGTCCGGAGGCGGGCTGGAGACCGAAGCGAGCGCTCCGGTGGGAGAGGTGGGCCGGAGTCAGAAACAGGCGCCATTTCTCCTCGGCCAGACCTTCCGGTCGGTGATTGGATCGTTTTTCTGGACTGTCGTTTAGGTACTTGGGGCGGGCCATGAGTTGCGCGTTGTTTGCAACGTTGCCTGCTGGACCGAGCCTTTGTTGAGAAGCCGGTCCGTGAGGGACCCCAGGTTTATGAACCCGATATTAGTAGATTGTATTAAAGTCGTTAAAGATTGATTTTTTATGAATCTTTCTAAAAATTTAGGATTAGAATAAGGTTTAGAAAACTGTCGGAGATGCTCTAAAATGCTAAAACCCATCGGTCTTGCTCACTCGAAGCCCAGCATCTAGCAAGCAACCCGCAACCGCCGACCACGCACCAAACGGCCAAACCCAAAATTTGCTGTTTCCCACCAGAAATCCCGAACTTTCAATATGATTCCGATCCCTCCGCGCGCACCACCGCCGAAAACCCTGAAACCCCACGCGCTCCTCGATCCGCCCTCCCGCTTCTCCACCAATAGGAGTCGAGCCCTTCGCATCCAACGGTCCACGCCACAGCTCGCGCCCCTCACGCGGATCGCTCCCCATCCAACGCCTCCCAGTTCGCCTCACATCTCTATATTACTCGCCACCCGTCCTCATCTAACCCATCGTTCCCAAGCTCCTCCCCACACCAGAAAATTCCCAATTCTTCGTCTCCGTTCGAGGCGGCGGCGGCGATGTCGGGGCGCGGCAAGGGAGGCAAGGGTCTGGGCAAGGGTGGCGCGAAGCGCCACCGGAAGGTGCTCCGCGACAACATCCAGGGCATCACCAAGCCGGCGATCCGGAGGCTGGCCCGGAG
This sequence comes from Miscanthus lutarioriparius, assembly GCA_904845875.1. Lineage (NCBI taxonomy): Eukaryota > Viridiplantae > Streptophyta > Magnoliopsida > Poales > Poaceae > Miscanthus > Miscanthus lutarioriparius. The sequence goes on along the minus strand of CAJGYO010000003.1, from coordinate 43,155,904 downwards.
GGGCGGCGTGAAGCGCATCTCGGGGCTCATCTACGAGGAGACCCGCGGCGTGCTCAAAATCTTCCTCGAGAACGTCATCCGCGACGCCGTCACCTACACCGAGCACGCGCGCCGCAAGACCGTCACCGCCATGGACGTCGTCTACGCGCTCAAGCGCCAGGGCCGTACCCTCTACGGTTTTGGAGGCTAGGCGCCTCTTCGTAGTTGGGGAATGGTTGGAGGATATGCCTCTGTGTCTCTGGGTCGTAGTGTTGCTGCGTTCCTGGATGTAATCCTATGTTTCTGCAACGAAGAAATGCGAGTAATGATGCTCTGCCATGAAGAAATGCTAGTAGTCATGCTACGTATGTTGTGTCCGGGTGATTGTTTTCTGTGATTGTTTTCCTGAGAAATGGTAGTAACAGTGACTCGTTCAGGAACCAAGCTGCTTTTGAGGACTTCGAACTACTGCACAGTGCGTCAGTTAACGCTTGCCGTTCATCTTGAATCCCTATTCTGAGGGGATTGAATCCGCCACGATTCAAAACCCCCTTCGGTCCTATAGTTCCCTCGAATTGCAGGATAGCCGAACAAGCACAATAAATGGGAAGGCTAGCCACAACCAGATTGCCGGGGCTACGGACATCGTGAATCCGTTGTACTCCCTCCGTCCCAGGTTAATTGCATTTCTTGAGTTAAATTTTTGTCAAAAAAGAGACTCGTATACTCACCTATGTGGTGTGATTTGCTTAAGGTTAAAGATCTTCACTTACAAGTAAGAAGCATCCTGTTGAGTGGGCAAAAAAACCAGATACTGGGAAGACCCCTGGCTCTGATAAACCTTTAGCAACAACAAATCCTGTTTAATATGAGCTGTGTGAACAGAAATCTATCTCTGTAGCGCAAGTTGTTTCAGGTGCAGTAACAATCTGTAATGAGCCAACGGGAGATATTACAGGTTGGTCCTATCAATGGACCTGGGCTGGACCTGGGCCAAGAGAAGGTATGGACCAGGCTGCTCGGTAGGCCAAGGAGGAAAGCAAGTCAATATAAAAGGATCACCACCATCAGCCATCACTGCGAAGGGTGTCGAAGGACCAGAACCTAGACGACGGCGGGCTGCGGCTCGAGGCTAGCTGCGGCTAGATTTTACCTTTTTCCCTTCTTCCCCTTTCCAAACCTGTATTCATTCTAGTAGCATCTAGATACTTCTATTGTTGACCTTGTACTTCAATTTGTTGGATCGAACTAGTAGGTTGGTGACACAATCTCATTTAGGAGATGGCTGCCCGATGAGCTACAGGTGTGCTGGGCTCACATCTGGTCTGATACTATAAATCTGCAGCTTTCTGAAGAAAAAAAGATGTGATCATCTGGAAATTAGAAAGAAATCATCTTTTTTTTTTCAGTTAAATCTCTATACAATGCCTTAACTAGCAATGACAATGGCCAATGTTTCAAAATCATTTGGAAAGCAAAAATTCCACATAAAGGGAAAATCTTTATGTGGCTTTTGGCTAATGGGATGATCTTAACTAAGGATAATTTGCTTAGAAGGAAGTGGAAAAGAGATCCAGAATGTTATTTCTGTGAGGAAAATGAGACCATAACTTATCTTTTCTTCTCTTCAAATGCTAGAGTGTAGCTGCATGTTTTGGAGCTAATAACATCCCAAAGGACTTCCCACAATGTTGGAAATGGTGTGAACTGTGGTTGCCTGATGGGAGAAACTTTCATTGTTGGGGAGTGGCAGCAATCAGCTGGGCCACTTGGAAGGCTAGAAATAAAATCTTTTTTGAGAAGAAAAAAGTGCATAATCCAATTGAGATTTTTTGTCATGCTTGTGCCTTGATGCGGTATTGGACGAATTTATGTAAGGAGATGGATCGTGAAGCTCTCATCGAAGGCGTCGACACCATGTTGCGAGTGGCAAAGGAAGTTCTGGCGGCTCATCATAACACAATATTTAGGACCAAAACAGGAAAAAATGTTGGCTCAGGAAATAATAGAACGCATTTGACATAATCATACTTCAAAAGAGTGGCCTATTAACAATACTTACTAGGTGCACTTTTTCTGGTTGTGATTCAAGTGATTTTCTACGTTCGGATTTTGAGCTGTGGTCTTTGGAACAACAGTCGGAAAAGGCTCTTAAATTCTGATATATCGAACTCTGAAACTATTGGTGCGAAATGTGGTCGATAAGTAAATATTTGTAGTTTTGCCGTGCGTTGTGATCGGATGTGGCCTAGCACGCGATGACACAGGATTTATACTGGTTCAGGCAACGTGCCCTACATCCAGTTTTAGTCGGTCGGTGACTTTATTCCTGAGCCCAGGTGCTCGAAGTTTGCCGTGGGGTTACAAACGAGTAAGGAATGAGAAGGGGATGTTAGAGGCCTGGTCGGACTCTGAATTGAATAGAAGAGTGTGACGGGTGCTATAACATGCGCTAAGTATTGGAGAGCTGTTGAGCTGTTCGAGTCCTCAGGTCATCGAGTCATCTAGCCTCCTCCCGTTGGGAGAGAGCGCATCCCCTTTTATAGTTGAAAGGGATGGCCTTATAAGTCAGAGAGAAAGAAGAGAGTGTATACGTGTCCTATCTAGTGTTGTTGCCCACGCTGTTGGGTACGAGATGATCGTCGGCGCCTACAATACTGTTTGCGCTCTGACGCGTCTGGAAGGTTGTATAGTGCCCGTCTAGCATGGCCTGGTGGCACCGTCCTACAGGTGCACAAGGCATGGTAGGGTACGGTCCTCGGTATTGCAGTTGACTTGAGCGCCTTACCTTATCTGTTCCGCCTGATCGCCGGGCCCTCACAGAGCAGGCGTCCCCGGTCAGTCGTTCCCAGTCGGTCTCGACCATGTCGGTCGGAAAAGAACAGCAAGCAGAGGTCTGACGTATCCTCGGTCAGAGTCGGACTGCGGTCTCACCTTGGCCAGGCCTTCCGGTCGGGGACCGGATCGTGGTCTCGCCCTATCATTATGTATCTGAGCCGGCCCATGCACGAGTTGTCGCTGTGCCGCCTGCTGGGCTTGGTTTTGCAGGAAAGCGGGTCCATTAGGGACCCTAGATTTATAAACCCGATAGGAGCCCCCGAGTCCCTTTGGGGCTTCTGTGAAGCTGTGAAGGGGCTGTTCACACACGGAGCTCAAACCCGAGGGGTCAGGCGATATAGAGCCCACGGCCAAGGGTCGGGCAAGACAGAGGTAGGAGTAGCCCCCGAGCCTGTAGCCGGCGGGAGAGTCGGTCGAAGGCTGAGCACCTTAGTACTCTTTCTAGGCTGCGGACTCTTGTGTTCCTTCCGGTCGGGGTGTTCACCCGTATTCGTTCCGACCGCAACCTGTACGGTCGGTCGGGTTCCTAAGTAGGGACCTGGCAGCTCGAGCCCCGATAGGCTCGGTAGGGGTCGGCCGATGTAACACCCTCGGTGTTACACTGTAAATCAATTACTAAAATATGTTATGAGCATCATGTTATGTGTTAATGCATGTGTTGGAATGCTTTGGTGAAGTCTTGTAATGCAAAATAATTAATAAAATGTAAATCGGAAGGTTATTCCATGATTCACGTAATTATCAAGTAGAGTTGTAAACTAATTCTTATTGAACAAAAATGATATAAAACACCTATGTGACACTTAAATAAAGTTAAAGGTACAAACTTTGTTGATGGCAATGAAATACTTGTTGTTGAAAAATATTACTGTTAGGTAGTATTTCTAATAGCTTAGAGATGGAACTTGGATTAAAATTCAGCCCAAGACTTAGCAATTTTTCAAAGTTGAAAACGGTGTCACAATGCTATATTAGCGAATTAAAATACTTTTTGGGGGCCGGTTGACAGCACCAACTTGGCATGCTCATATTTTCTTTTATAGTCTACCTTGGTCCATGTATATTGCTCCATTCAGTAGCACTAGGTACCATCTTCAGCTCGACCAGGTTGGTTGGGTCATAACCGAGTTAGATGGGTTGTTGTTGATGCTTTAAAAACCATGCACAACACGTCTCGACCGGTTTCCCGGTGTGGGCGTGGTCACCGTGCCTCGAGGGCATGGCGTCGTGGTGTCGGCACGCCCAACGCACGCACACACACATGCGTGATGCCACGGTCTGGCTGCCCTATCACGCCGTGGCCGATCCGCTGTCGTCTGGCTGCCCTGTCACGCCGTGCCGCTGTCGTCGCGTCGCGTCGTGCCTGTATGCCTGCGCTACGCTGCGCTGCCTCTCCCTGGCAGGGTGGATGCCTTCCGCACATGGCCATGCACGCCGTCGCCGCGCCATTAATGGCACTGCAGCGAGCGGGCCATGGTCTGTCGCCGACGAACGCGCTCGTCCCCTGCGCTTGGACGAGGGTCCCTTGGCCACAGCAACCGCACCCCACCAAGGCGCGCACCAGTCGAACCACTGACCGAGCCCACTGCCGCCCCGTCTGCCCACGTGCCCCTGCCTCTTCCCCTGCTGCCGCAGCTACGCCATGACAGCGCCTAGACGCGAGAGACGCCTCTCATTAATTCCTCACATCTACACCTATGCTCTCTTGTCCTCTCACTGCCTGTACCACCCGCAGCATTGATGACGGCCGGCTGGGCACCAATTTTGGCGTTTCCGCCCCGGCGAGCCGTTAAGCAGCTCGCTTGCCATTCACCCACTGTCCAATTCATCGTACCACTTGAAAGGTCCTAATATGGCTAGAGGGGGCGTGAATAGCCTATTTAAAAATCTACAAATCAACTAGAGCAATTTGATTAGTGTGACAAATAGCGAAATGCAAACTTGCTCTAGCTCTACAAGGGTTGCAAGCCACCTATCCAATAATTCTAGTTGCAATGATTGCTAGGCACACAACTCGCAATGTTGCTACTCACTAAGAGCTCTCAATCTTGCTACTCTAAAGAGCTCCACTAGATGAACTTAAAATAACAAAGCAAGCTCTCAATTCTAATAACACTAAAGAGCTTGCCACAACTAGTTTGCAAGAATATAAATGAGTGAGTAGGGTGATTATACCACCGTGTAGAGGAGTGAACCAATCACAAGGTGAATATTAAATCAATCATCGGGAGAATACCAAATGGCAAGAGACAACCGATTTTCTCGTGAGGTTCACGTGCTTGCCAACACGCTACGTCCCCGTTGTGTCGACCAACACTTGGTGGTTCGGCGGCTAAAAGGTGTCGCACAAACCTCATCCACACGATTGGACACCGCAAGAACCTACCTGCAAGTGAGGTAACTCAATGACACGAGCAATCCACTAGAGTTACCTTTTGGCGCTTCGCCGGGGAAGGTACAAATCTCCTCACAATCATGGGAGATGGCCATGAACAATCACCAACTCGTGCTAATCCTCCACCACTGCACCAAGCCATCTAGGTGGTGGCAACCACCAAGAGCAACAAGTGAATCCCGCAGCAAAAACACGAACACCAAGTGCCTCTAGATGCAATTACTCAAGCAATGCACTTGGATCCTCTCCCAATCTCCCAATGATGATGAATCAATGATGGAGATGAGTGGGAGGGCTTTGGCTAAGCTCACAAGGTTGCTATGTCAATTAAAATGGCCAATAGAGTGAGCTTGAGCCGACCATGGGGCTTAAATAGAAGCCCCCACGAAATAGAGCCGTTGGGCTCTTCACTGCACTGAACACGGGCCGACCAGACGCTCCGGTCATATTGACCAAACGCTGGACCTCAGCGTCCGGTCGTGCGATGAGCGCCACGTGTCATCGGCTTCAAATGCCGATCGCCCGATTTCAACGGTCAAGTGATGACCGGACGCGTCAGTTAGAAAGTGACCGGACGCTGGATCTCAGCGTCCGGTCGTTTCCAGTAAGGTTCCAAACATGACATTTCATGAGTGACATTTCATGATGCTCGACCGGACACACCCTAGGTCTGGTTACTCAATGTTTCCTCTGTGCGCCCCACGTCAGCGTACATCAGCACTGACCGGACGCACCCTGCCAGCGTCCAGTCACTTTTAGCACCAGCGTCTGGTCGAAGACCGAGACCACGCGCTCACTCCTGCTACTGACCGGATGCGCCAGTCCAACTGAGACCAGCTCCGGTCACTTACAGTGACCTTCGTCTTTTCTGTCTAGGACGCCGGTGGCACCGTCGGACTGTCCACACTCTACAGGCGGACACTCCGCCGGTGAAGTTTCCTACCCTTGCTCAAATGTGCTAACCACCAAGTGTATCATCTTGTGCACATATGTTAGCTTATTTTCACAAATATTTTCAAGAGTGTTAGCACTCCACTAGATCCTAAATGCATATGCAATGAGTTAGAGCATCTAGTGGCACTTTGATAACCGCATTTCAATACGAGTTTCACCCTCTTAATAGTACGGCTATCTAACATAAATGTGATCATACTCGCTAAGTGTCTTGATCACCAAAACAAAATAGCTCCTACTATTTATACCTTTTCCTTGAACCTTTTGTTTTTCTCTTTCTTCTTTTCCAAATTCAAGCATTTGATCATCACCATGCCATCACCATCGTCATGATCTTCGCCATTGCTTCATCACTTGGAGTAGTGCTACCTATCTCATAATCACTTTGATAAACTAGATTAGCACTTAGGGTTTCATCAATTAACTAAAACCAAACTAGAGCTTTCACCACTACCTTCACGTAGCTCTTTACTTCACCCGCGCACCTCGGTCCAGTCGCTACTGGCTCGCCTTCGTCGCTGATGTGACCTTGTCACCACGGTGCGCCACCGCCTCCCACCGGCGCACATGGCCAGCTTCCCACCGTCAGCCTCCGCTTCAACCATCGCCTCGACCGTCTTCGCTGTAAGCCTCTGATGCTCGTATGACAACTCGTCAGCACCGTAGCCTCCTTAGTTCACTGAAACGGCTACGCCGCCATTGCGGAAAGCCGCTCACCGGTGTAGCTCCTCCCAGTAGACCCCGCAACCCCTAGCAGCCACTCATCGTCATAGTTTAAGCCTAAGGTGTAGGTCAGCCCCTTGGATCGATCGACACGAGTCTCGAGTGGCCAGCATAGCCGTGTTATGTCGACGAAAGCTGCGTTGTCGTGCGCTCAGTCGTCGGGGTGCCCGTGTGGTGAATTTGAAAAGACTAGGGGGTTAAGTGGGGGCGTCAGTGAGAGGTAAGAATAGTAGAGAGGATCGTGGGTGAGTTTGATGGGAAGCTGAGGGGTCTTTTGTAAACGCACCTGCGGACGGGCCTTCCCCGTCGTGGGCCGCCTCGCGTGGGTCGTGTCAAAAGGCCGCGCTCACACGTGCGCTGTGCCGCATGGGCTGTGCGTTGTGGGCCGTGTGGAGAAATAGGTTTTCTTTTTTTTTTCTAGGGAATTAGTAAATGCTTTTCTAATTTAGTTTTGAGCTGATCTTTAGTAAATTATATAAAATCATGTAGGTGTCCAAAATTGTATAATAAATTTTGTTAGATTCTTAAATTCGTGATCTATCTGCTGGTGTAGTTAGTTTACAGTTATCTATGAGGATGTTAGGTTCATTAATTCATTTACGAAAACTTAGCATTATTTAGATTAATATTTATTAGAATTTTTGTGACAAATTGGTAATAGCTTTGACCATGAAATTTTTACAGTAGATTCATTGTATTATTATGTACTCACTATAATTTTTGTAGCCTTATAATATGTTGAGAAGTATGGTAGCTAAGTACTCCTTGTTGTAATATATAGGAAATCGTTAATAAGAGTAAGAATATATTTTAGTTGCTAAGTAGCACCTGTAGGCAAAACCCTGCTGGTTTGATGGGAGTGATGATTAGCTCGGTATCTAGTCATTAGAGCTAGTTTAGTGGCTTAGTAGATGTATTTTTATTTTAAGAGTTGCTGTTGCCGTATTATTAAGTGTTGCATCATCATTTCATGCATGTAGATAACGAGTTGGTAGAGTTCGCGACCGTGGGTGAGCAGGAGTATGAGGAGGTGATTGAAGAGAATGAGGAGGAGATTCTCGTGCAGGAGGAAGCCCCAGAGCTACAAGCGACTGACTTTGCTGACACCGCGCCTGCCCAAGGCAAGCCCCGGTGCATAACCCTTATTTTGAATAAGCTCTGAATATATATATCTGTGATGTGCATTTACGTTACAAGAATTTTATGGAAACTACATGCATCGATATATCTACCTATGAGTCCTACTAGCTTGGGGCGAGTCGCTGCTATGCTTATGTTTTTTGGTAGCGTGAGTAACCTGTAGTTACTCACAATAGGCGATTATTATTATCACTCTCTTGATAAAATGGTGAAAGGAAAAATGGAGACCGGGTAGGGATATGGTATGGGTATTGGTGGGTGTAAGAGGTTGTGTCTCGCGGCCAACGAGGCATAGCCTAGTTACACTATTTTCCTTGTCCATGTCAGTTAAGGACCGGCCGTTGCATTGGGTTCTAGGCAAGTCACAAACATATTATCCCGAGCACATACTTGTTTATGGGAGCAAGGAAAGCTCGTTGCTCTCTTGTCATGGGTTCTGGCTCTTTCCGAGCCGACTAATTGGAGGTGGGGATGGTGGAGGTCTAAGCACCACACTGAGTCCGGGACTCATGCATGGGGGCTTAGAGTCCAAGTTTGGACGGGGACCTAGATCCCTTGATAGGAGAGTGGTGGGTTGATCCTGCTTGTGCCTAGGGTACAAGCGGGGCGTGTGTTTTTGGGGTACCCAGCTGGGCACATTGATTCATGAATTGCTAGGCAATCTGGTATGGCTTGTCTACAGTCTAGCATCGTAGTAAGAACTGGAAGATGAAAGATGGTGAAATAGATCTATTTGTTCAACCCTTGCTTGAAAGTAGAACAATGCTTACATAGAATGGTTAGAAAATGAACTAATCGTGACTGCTAATAGTAAACATACATAAGGATTCACTACTAGTATTGCTTTCCACAAAAAGAAAACCCAGCAAACCATAAAGCTTACCATATCCTTTGGAGTCGGGAAACTATTCCCACTAGTCGGGTAAGTCTTGCGAGTATATTGTGTACTATGGGTTTATTTACCCCTATTGCAGGTGTAACTTAAGGACGACTTTTGAGTGGAGGATTCTTCTGGTGGGCACAGATGGATCCTTGTATCTTACCGCTAGATGTTTATTTCAATCCCGCTATTTAAATTCTGCACTCTGAACTTGGTATTGTAATAATGTATTTCTGAGAACTCTTGTTGTATGAAATGGACTAAGTATTGTAATCTCGTTCTCATTATTGGATCCTGGAGGAAAAATGTGGATTATTCGAGTTCTCCCTTGGGGTGTGCTCAACGGAACCTTCCGATGTAGCCAGTTTTCAGGGTGCTTAGTGTCTGGTGTAAGACGAGCGCCTCCGGAAGCATGCTATTCTAGGCGGTTCTGCCACAGGTGGTACCAGAGCCAATAATGAGTCTATGAGCTTCATAACTCTTTTAAAAACCTAAAATTTGACCAACAAAAGTTTTGCGAAAAGTAGGATGCGATAAAATGATGTAACTAAGTATAAGTCCTAGCAATATGGTCTACCTAGGGTAGCGGCACTGGTTTTATCTAATCAAGTTTCTATAGGTACACTAACGTACGCTACGTAAGAATCATTTAGCGTACGGAAAGTGAGTGTGCGATGTGCCAAATTTTTTTGCGGATGCTGCTATATTCCGGCTTGAGTGAACGGGTAGGACGATACATGCATCATGAAAAGAGAATCTTGCTTAAACTAAACTTCCCCTTACACGTATAATATGGATTAGTAAATTGATAGGATAATCTAAAAGAATGCTTTAATAGAAGACTTACCATTTCTCTAGTCTCTTGCTCCTAATCTAGAGGGTTATCCTTAATGGTTGATTCCTATCTATTTACAAATGAACCTAAGATCAAGTCGCAAGAGCACCAGTGCCAGAGCAGGCCATGGTCTTGGCGAAGGCCAAGGTGAAAGTGGTCGGGGCAATAAGAATGACAATGGGGAGAGCCATGAGGCCCCACTTCTGGCTGCTCGGCGCGAGTCAGCCCGTGCCTTGGACATGCTAGCCTAGGCGATGTAACACCTCTGGTGTTTTGACCTAGCACTAAAACTTGACATGTCATCATATGCAATGCAAAGCATTCATAAAGTAGAAAATTTTGAATGCATTCACTAAATAAGCTTTATTTCATAAGTTGTTATTTTATGTGATGTAATGTGATCCAAAACTCTAAATGAAAACCATGACCACAAGGGTCAAATTTCATATGATCATGTGAGACCATGTGTCATTTGACTCAAATAACCCTAATGGGCCATGTAATTGGTCAAAAACCATAATTAAGTAAAAAGGGAAACAAATTAAATGTGAATTTAAATTCAAATCATAAAAGTCCCTTTTGCCCCTTTTGTCTATTCCAAAATCCATTTGGAATTTAGGGGTGTGACAAAAAGCAAAGTTGAAGCTTATTTTATAAGGATCAACTTTGGTATTCAAAGTTTTTAAAGTTTACATACAAAATTTGGAGTAATTTTGAAATGATTCAAATGCTCAAATGCACCCCAAATTCAAATTTCAAAATGGAGGCAGAATTTGAAAATGTTCATTAAAGCAAAGTTGTAGAGTTTGAAAAGTTGAGCAACTTTCATTTTTGGAGATTTTCAACTTCTTTAGAAAATTTGTGAGTAATTTGCAAAATAAACACAGTGGCAATTCTGTAAATAATTTAAAAAAATCAATTTGAAGCCGCCGGCGCCACGCAGCTGCTTGCCGCCGATCGTCTTCGCCGCTTTCTCGCGTGGTGACACGCTGCCATCTCCATGGTGAACTCGTTCGAGAGCTGTCGACGCCGGACGCCTCCTTCCCTTCTATAAATAGGAGCACCCACCACCGTCGTTCTTCCTTTCCTTCTCTGCTCTGTTCCGCCACCGCTCGCCGTAACCGCCATCGAACCCTTCCCATCGTGCCTAGCTAAGCCAGCGTGATCGCCTCGACCTAGCGCTCCTCTTCGGCTTGCTCGCATCGCTTGGGTTGGCCGGAATCGCCCACCGCAACGCGTTCTTCCCCGTGACCGACCGGAGCTCCGCCACGATCATCTCACCGTGGTCAAGCCACTCCGGTGAGCCTCTCGTCGATTCTTCTTGTGGTTTAGCTTCCCCGTGACATCCTGTTGCTCGTATACTCGGTTGTTTTCCCTATCGAAGCCAGTCACGTCGAGGAGTGTCTAGCCGCTGTGCCCGTGGCCACCATGGCCAGCGTGGAGCTTCCTTCGGGGCGCCTGCTGATGTTCTGAGGGCTAGGATAGGTTCGCGGGGTGGTGTAGATCGTGCTGGTGCAGTCCGCCTCGTCGGAACCTCACCGCCGGCGCGATTGGCTGGCCGAAGCTGGCAGCGCCGCCGTGCGCCCTCTCTGTGTCGCTAACAAACGGGCCCAGGCTGTCAGTGAGAGAAGGGAGAGAACAGTGAGATTTTGTTATTTTCTGAATTTTGAATAGTGCAACAACTTTGGAAATTTATAGGAAAATAATTACAGCTCTAAAAATTCTAAAAATTTATGTGTAGCTTCTGTACATGTTCTATTATGGTTTAAAAATATGAAACTTGAAATTTGAATAAATTTTTAATGTTCAAAAATTTAGTCAATTAATTGGTAAATGCAATTTCCATAATTTTTTTGGGCCACTGTATAACTCCAAAAATTATGAAATTTATTTTGGTACACTAATTTGTCATGAGGAATCTTACATAAATTTTGAGGTCATTTGGAACAAGTTCATTTTGAGCTTAATTCGTAATTAATTCAAATATGAATAAAAGCAAACCCTAAGTGTTGGGTTAGGGTTTGATCTTGTTTTGGTCATGTTTTGTGACTAGTAGGGTTTCAAGATCAATTTGGTCAAGTCACTTATGTCATAAGCCCTAGATCATTAAAGTTTGGATAGAGTATAGTTAATGAATGATTTCATTCATTAAGGGTAGAACTTTGGAGTGAAACTTTGGGTAGTTCTTTAGAAGAATGTAGGGTTTCTTAGTAAACATTTTTGTGTGATCCTTGATGGTAGAATTACAAGTTGGTTTTGTTGGCTTTCAACTGTACTGTGAAGGAAAGTTGTACTCAAGGTGTTATTACATTTCATACACCATGAAAGCATCATGTTTACATTATCCTCATGTTGAAGCATATGCTATTATTTCGTGTAGAATCCGAGAGTGAACCGATTCTAGTTGAGCAAGTTGTGGAAGAATCCCCGGTTGTCTCGGGATTTGATATTTGTGGTACTGATCCGGAACCCGAGATCGTCAACGAAGGCAAGCCCCGGTTTATGCATTAAACCATTACCTTGTTTACTTTGAAAAGTTTATCACCTATGTTACCTATTGCATTAAGTTGATTTATTCAAATGTTACCTACTTGATGCATTGCCTACCTTGTTAATTGTTTACCATCCTTGAAGATGATTTCATTTACAAAGGCGTAGAATTGCTTAGTATGCTTTGTGGTAGGCTTTCAAAGTAAAAGTTTCGATACAATCAAAGATGGCATATTGGCCAAAGAAAGAAAGAAGATAGAATGAACTAGAGACTAGTCAGGTGACTTATCTTGAATGTTGGGTAATGTTGCCGACTATGTTGCTTAAAGGCCACTCATTATGGATCTTCTGAACGAGACACTTTGTAGTACTGGTCACATACTCTGGTAAGCCTACTTCGGCTAATCCGATACTAAGACGAATGCCTATGCACTGGGAGTGGAGAGATGGCGGGAGTAGTGTGTACCCTCGTGGCTGGAATGTGGCCGGATTGGAGGTGTGCTGTGCTCTCGGGTGGCGTGGAGACGACTTAGTATAGGAGGATCCGGTAGTGAGGTTGATATATGCAAGATTAAGTTCTACATATGTCGTGTGATAAGGAATCCCCAGCTAGGACTTGAATCAATTCGAATTGCTGGTGCTCCGCGGATATGGAGACTCGATTCATTACAGAAGCAATGCAGGACTGGTGAATTACTAAAATTTGAGAAAAGGAATGGAATGAGAAGGATTGGAACATGGGATATGAACACTTAGTTTGAGATAATGAACTAAAAGGAATTAGGGGTAAAACTTGAAAATAGGATCAAGAATAGTAAGTTTTTGGCAAAGAACTTTTGAATCTTGCTACATCCTTACCTTGCCCCAACACCTGGATCCCTAAGACCTTCACCCCTTTTTCGTCGGGTCAGTCTTGTTGAGTACTTTTGTACTCAGGGTTTGTTAACCCTTATTGCAAGTGAGTCGTATGCGCAGGCTTGTTTTGGTCCCTGCTGCATGTCAGTGTTTGAAGTCGATGACGATGAGGAATGATGAATGGCCTCTGGACAAGGCACTAGTTTGTGTGAAATAAATAATGTTAATGTAATATTATCCCGCTACTATGGTTGTATGACACTTATGGTTTTGTAAGTTTGAAACAACTGGTTTGTAATATTAAAACTTAAGTCTTCCGCTTTATAATCTCTGATTTATATATTGAAAACTGTTGTAATCTGCAATGTCTATGATTGGGATACTGTTTGGAAAAGATTCATGGATGATTTGGGTTTCTCGAGGACACCCGACAGACCTGTTAAGTTGTTGGGAACTCGTGTACGCTATTAGAGGTCTGTTGAGACATCGATAGGTGCACGTGGGCCCGATTTCTTAGGAGGTTCTGCCACAGGCGATTGGTGGCTTCGCTCATGGGGGCTATGGAGGCAATGGTGGAAACGGGGGTGGTGCCCATGGTCCTGAGGGGCCCTATTCTTATCAGGACTTCTTGAAGACGTAGCCACCCACATTCACGCTGACCGCGGAGCCTCTGGATGTGGAGCATTGGCTTCGTATTCTAGAGCAGAAGTTTTAGCTGCTCAACATAACTGATGAGCAGATGGTGCACTTCACAGCGTAGCAACTCCTAGGTTCCGCAAGTGCATGGTGGGACACGTTCAATGCCATGCAACCGATGGACCACCGTGTGATGTGGTAAGAGTTCACTGCCGCTTTTTGAGAGTATTACATTCCTGCTCGTGTGCTGAACAGAAAGTTGACGGAGTTTCTAGATCTGAAGCAGGGGAGCATGTCGGTGATGGACTATGTAAACAAGTTCAACCATCTATCACAGTATGCTGGGACCCACATTGACACTGATGAGAAGAAGAGGGACCATTTCTATCATGGCCTCTCTTGCAGTCTGTAGAAGGAGCTGTACACAAGAAACTACTAGACTTTTGGTGCTATAATGAATGCTGCTATTGCCATGGAGGGACTATAGTATGACTATCAGGCTAAGTGGAAGCGCAAGTGGGTGGCTACTGGGTCTTCTAGTAACCCTAGGCTTAGAAGGTACATGTTGTCAGGCGAGTGCCCTATCAGTCTTCGGGTGGGCATTCATTCCGTCAGCCTCAGCAGACCCACTAGGCACTTTCCACCCAGTACCGTGCACCTACTCAGCAGGTGCAACAACAACAACAACCCTAGGGATAGCAGGTCCCACCTCGTCAGGGATTGGGGAACAAGCCTAGTGCGTGTTTCAAGTGTGGCAAGGAAGGCCACTATGCTTGGGAGTGTCCACAGGACCAGCCTGCACCATCTGCTCAGCCCTCAGCTAACTCCCGTCTGATCAAGCGGACAATTATCAAGAAGAAGGTGCCCGTGAGCCACTCTGGGCAAGTTAATTTCACTGAGGCCGAGGAAATATTGTAGAATGAAGCGGTGATGGCTGGTATTTTTACCATTGATTCCTACCTAGCATATGTGTTGTTTGATTCTGGTGCATCACATTCCTTCATGAGCATGGGGTTTGCACACAGACACAATATATCTCTTATGGCTATACCTATTGCCTATAGAATCAGTACTCTGGGTGCGCAGTTGTGCGTTAATACTCGGACAGACACAGTTGGGTTAGTGCTAGCCACTCACACTTACTGCCTTCAGTTCATGGTATTGCCTATGCAAGGCATAGATGCAATTCTAGGATTGAACTGGTTGCGAGTATATGGGGTAGTCTTGGATCTTAAGCAGAGAGTTGTTGAGTTATGGCTTCCTTCTTCCGAGGATAGGATGTCTCTTCTTATGCCCTCGGATCTAGCTCTACCTATTGCTGCTCATGTTGAAGCTTCTCCTGATCTTGCCTCTATTCCTGTGGTCTGTGAGTTCTCGGATGTCTTTCCTGAAGATCTACCTGGGTTGCCACCGGATAGGGATGTGGAGTTTTCCATCAAGTTAGAACCTAGCACTGCTCCTATTTCCCGGTGCCCATACCGCATGGCCCCGAAGGAATTGGCGAAGATGAAGAAGCAGTTAGAGGAGTTGTTGGAAAAGGGATTCATCCGTCCTAGCTCTTCACCATGGGGTTGTCTAGCCATTTTTTGAAGAAGGATAACACTCTTTGGATGTGCGTGGATTAAGGCCCTCTCAATGCGGTAACCATTAAGAACAAGTATCCTTTACCTTGTATTAATACCTTGTTCGATCAGCTAGCTGGTGCAAAGGTGTTTTCCAAGATTGACCTTCGTTCAGGCTATCATCAAATCAAGATCAGACCCCAAGATATACCAAAGACATTTTTCTCTACTAGGTATGGGCTGTATGAGTACCTAGTCATGTCTTTTGGTCTCACCAATGTGCCTGCATTCTTCATGTATCTCATGAATTCAGTCTTCATGCCAAAGTTGGATAAGTTTGTAGTGGTGTTTATTGATGATATTTTGATATACTCTAAGAACCAAGAAGAGCATGCACTGCATCTTCGGATAGTACTGACTCGATTAAGGGAATACAAGCTGTATGCCAAATTCAGCAAGTGTCAGTTTTGGTTAGATTGAGTGCAGTTTTTGGGATATGTTTTGACACATGACGGTATCTCTGTAGACCCAAGCAAGGTGCAGGATGTGTTAAATTGGAAATCTCCCAAGTCAGTACATCAGATTCGTCAGTTCCTTGGTCTTGTTGGATATTATCGGCGCTTTATTCCTGACTTCTCCAAAATAGCTCAGCATATGATCAAGCTGCTCCTATTCTTGCTCAACCAGATATTGACAGTCCATTTGATGTGTATTGTGATGCCTCAAGGATTGGACTAGGATGCGTGCTTATGTAGGATGGACGTGTGATAGCTTATGCTTCATGTCAGCCGAAAAAGCACGAGGTGAATTATCCCACCTATGACTTAGAGCTGGCAGCTGTGGGGCACACTCTAAAAATTTGGAGGCATTATTTGTTGGGAAATAAAGTACACATTTTTATGGATCACAAGAGTCTCAAATATATTTTCACTCAGTTCGAGTTGAACATGAGGCAACGGAGATGGTTGGAGTTAATCTAGAATTATAATTTGGAGGTTCATTACCATCCCAGAAAAGCTAATGTGGTAGCTGATGCTTTGAGTCGAAAGTCGTATCAGGTTGAACAGACAGCTTTGTCTCTCAACCATGTTGAGGTGCTAACTCACATTGCCTTAGTCTCGGATTTACTTGAGTAGATTATTATTGAGCAAAGGCAAGACACTTCAGAAATTCCTCACATCAAGAAATTAATTGCCGAAGGGCGTGGTCCTCATTTTAGTATTGATGATCAAGGTGTAGTGAGGTTCAAAAATAGATTAGTGGTTCGGTCAAGTGAGGAGCTTAGAACAAAGATTTTGGATGAGGCCCATACTTCCAAGTTGTCCATCCATCTTGGCAGTAACAAGCTGTACTATGATTTGCGCCACTTGTATTGGTGGTCCAATATGAAGCAGGATATCACCAAGTACATCGTGGAGTGCGATACCTGTGGGAGAGTTAAGGCAGACCATATGCGTACCCTAGGACTTTTGCAGCCCTTGCCTATCCCTGTTTAGAAATGAGAAGATATTTCCATAGACTTTGTTGTGGGTTTGCCCCGCACGTCCAAGGGCGATGACTCTATTTGGGTCATTGTGGACCATCTTACTAAGTTTGCTCATTTTCTCCCGGTGGATGCCTGATATTCAGCCAAGAAGTATGCCAAGTTGTATTTTGACTGGATTATGACCCTGCATGGAGTTGCTCTTACTATCGTCTCTGATAGAGGGTCAGTCTTTGTCTCTCGTTTCTGGGAGCAACTTCAGTAATGTCTTGGTACTAGTCTCCTCAGAAGTTCAGCTTATCATCCACAAACTAATGACCAAACAGAAAGGGTAAATCATGTACTTGAGGATATGTTGAGAGCTTGTACCATTTCTTTTCCTAAGAAGTGGGATTAATGCTTGAACTTAGCTGAGTTTTCTTACAACAATAGCTATCAAGAAAGCATTCGCATGGCACCCTTTGAAGCTCTGTATGGAAAGAAATGTAGGACACCACTTAACTGGGTTGAAGTGGGAGATCATGGATATTTTGGGCCTGATTTCATCAAAGAAGCTTGAGAGCAAGTCAATATTATTCAAAGTCATTTGAAGGCAGCTCAGAGCCCACAAAAAACTTATGCTGACAAGCGAAGAAGGCCTTTGCAGTTTGTAGTTGGGGATCTTGTGTACCTCAAGGTGTGTCCCATGAGAGGGATGCATCAATTTGGTGTCTATGGCAAGTTAGCCCCTCGATATGTGGGTCATTACAAGGTTTTGGAGCAGTGTGGCCTAGTTGCTAATCGTCTCCAACTTCCAAATATTTTATCAGTGGTACACAATGTGATCCCCGTATCTCAGTTGAAGAAATGTTTGCGGGTCCCCGATGAAGCTGTGGAAATTGAAGGACTTCCCCTCCAGCCTGACTTGTTATATATTGAGCATCCTGTCAAGATCTTGGACGAAAAAGAAAGAGTGACTAGAAACAATGTGGTGAAGTTCTACAAAGTTCAGTGGCAAAATCACTCGGAGGACGAAGCGACGTGGGAGCAAGAAAGTTATATCTTGAAGCATTATCCCCACCTTCTTTCTAGTTCACCGAGGTAGTTGTTTATGTTGAAATGTATTTCTTATCTCTTTTCTCACACTAGGCACATGAAATCTCGGGACGAGATTTTGTTTTAGGGGGGTAGATTTGTAACACCCTCGGTGTTACACTGTAAATCAATTACTAAAATATGTCATGAGCATCATGTTATGTGTTAATGCATGTGTTGGAATGCTTTGGTGAAGCCTTGTAATGCAAAATAATTAATAAAATGTAAATCGGAAGGTTATTCCATGATTCACGTAATTATCAAGTAGAGTTGTAAACTAATTCTTATTGAACAAAAATGATATAAAACACCTATGTGACACTTAAATAAAGTTAAAGGTACAAACTTTGTTGATGGCAATGAAATACTTGTTGTTGAAAAATATTATTGTTAGGTAGTATTTCTAATATCTTAGAGATAGAACTTGGATTAAAATTCAGCCCAAGACTTAGCAATTTTTCAAAGTTGAAAACGGTGTCACAATGCTATATTAGCGAATTAATTCTGGAAAAATTAGTTAAAGGCTTGTGCTATATTTTGCTTGGTGGGTTGCATCCAAGTAAGTACTTGTCAATGGTTTAGGGTTTGGTTTAGTCAGTATGTGCTTTGATCATCAATTAATTGCTACAAAAAGCTCGAAAATACTTTTTGGGCGCCGGTTGACAGCACCAACTTGGCATGCTCATATTTTCTTTTATAGTCTACCTTGGTCCATGTATATTGCTCCATTCAGTAGCCCTAGGTACCATCTTTAGCTTGGCCAGGTTGGTTGGGTCATAACCGAGTTAGATGGGTTGTTGTTGATGCTTTAAAAACCGTGCACAACACCTCTCGACCGGTTTCCCGGTGTGGGCGCGGTCACCGTGCCTCAGGGGCATGGCATCGTGGTGTCGGCATGCCCAACGCATGCACACACACATGCGCGATGCCACGGTCGGCGGGTCGCTGAGGGCCGGTTGGCCTGGCCGCACGGTGCCGTTGCCGTCGCGGGCCCGACGCCCCAGCCGATCTGCTGCCGTCTGGCTGCCCTGTCATGCCATGCCACTGTTGTCGCATCACATCATGCCTATACGCCTACGCTATGCTGCGCTGCCTCTCCCTAGCCAGGTGGATGCCTTCCGCACGTGGCCATGCACGCCATCGCCGCGCCATTAATGGCGCTGCAGCGAGCGGGCCATGGTCTATCGCTGACGCACGCGCTCGTCCCCTGTGCTTGGACGAGGGTCCCTGGGCCACGACAACCGCACCCCACCAAGGCGTGCAATAGTCGAACCACTGACTGAGCCCGCTGCCACCCCGTCCACCCACGTGCCCCTGGCTCTTCCCATGCTGCTGCTGCTTCGCCATGACAACGCCTGGACGCGAGAGATGCCGCTCATTAATTCCTCATGTCTACACCTACGCTCTCTTGTCCTCTCACCACCTATGCCACCCGCAGCCTTGATGACGGCCGACCAGGATCCAATTTTGGTGTTTTCGCCCCGGCGAGCCGTTAAGGCCGCACTGGCCGTGGGCGCGGGCAGCTCGCTCGCAATTCACCCACTATCCAATTCATCGTACCACTACCTTCGCCTAGCTCTTTACTTTGCCCGCACAGCTCAGTCCAGTCGCTACTAGCTCGCCTTCATCACTGACGTGACCTTGTCACCGTGGCGCGCCACCGCCTCCCGCCGACGCATGTGGCTAGCTTCCCACCGTCACCCTCTGCTTCAACCATCACCTCGGCCATCTTCGCTATAAGCCTCTGATGCTCGTATGCCAGCTTGTCTGCACCATAGCCTCCTTAGTTCATCGAAACGGCTGTGCCGTCATCGTGGAAAGCCGCTCACTAGTGTAGCTCCTCCTAGTAGACCCCACAACCCCTAGTAGCCACTCATCATCGTAGTTTAAGCCTGAGGTGTAGGTAAGCCCCTTAGATCGATCAGCGCGAGTCTCGAGTGGCCGGCATAGCCACGTTATGCCGGTGGATGCCGTGCCGTCGTGCGCTCTATCATAAGGGAGCTCATGTGGAGAATTAGAGAAGACTAGGGGGGTTAAGTGGGGGCGTCAGTGAGAGGTAGGAATAGTAGAGAGGATTGTGGGTGAGTTTGATGGGAAGCCGAGGGGTCTTTTGTAAACGCGCCTACGCTGCAGGCCTTCCCCGTCGCGGGCCGCATCGCGTGGGCCGCGCCAGCATGCTGCACTCACGCGTGCGCTGTGCCACGTGGGCCGCGTGGAGAAATTGGTTTTCTTTTTTTTCTAGGGAATTAGTAAATGCTTTTCCAATTTAGTTTTGAGCTGATTTTTAGTAAATTATATAAAATCATGTAGGTGTCCAAAAATTATGTAATAAATTTTGTTAGATTCCTAAATTCGTGATCTATCTGTTGGTGTAGTTAGTTTACAGTTATTTATGAGGATGTTAGGTTCATTAATTCATTTAGGAAAACTTAGCATTATTTAGATTAATATTTGTAGGAATTTTTTTGGCAAATTGGTAATAGCTTTGACCATAAAATTTTTATAGTAGGTTCATTGTATTATTATGTACTCACTGTAATTTTGTAGCCTTAGAATATGTATAGAAAGAGCTGGGCACATTGATTCATGAATCACTGGGTAATTCGGTACGGCTTGTCTACAGTCTAGCACCGTAGTAAGAACTAGAAGATGAAAGATGGTGAAATGAATCTGTTTGTTCAACCCTTGCTTGAAAGTAGAACATGTGCTTACATAGAATGGTTAGAAAATGAACAAATCATGATTGCTAATAGTAAACATACATAAGGATTCACTACTAGTATTGCTCTCCACAAAAAGTAAACCCAGCAAACTATAAAGCTTACCATATCCGTTGGAGTCAGGAAACTATTCCCACTAGTCGGGTAAGTCTTGCGAGTACATTGTGTACTCAAGGTTTGTTTACCCCTGTTGCAGGTGTAGCTTAAGGAGGGCTTTTGAGTGGAGGATTCTTCTGGTGGGCACGGATGGATCCTTGTATCTTACCGCTAGATGTTTTTTTCAATCCCACTATTTGAATTCCACACTCTGAACTTGGTATTGTAATAATGTATTTTGAAGAACTCTTGTTGTATGAAATGGACTAAGTATTGTAAGCTCGTTCTCATTATTGGATCCTAGAGGGAAAACATGGATTATTTGAGTTCTTCTTTGTGGTGTGCTCGATGGAACCATCCGATGTAACTAGTTTTCAGGGTGCTTAGTGTCTGGTGGAAGACGAGCGCCTTTGGAAGTGTGCTATTCTAGGTGGTTCTACCACAGTTGAGTTTTATGCATCACCCCATCCGTGGTTTCCGCAACCAGAGGGGTTGAGCTAACGACACTTGCCTCGATGGCTCGAGTGTCGTGGTCGGCGAGCTCGCTAACAGGTATGTCCGAGTGGAATCTAGGTTTATTGTTCGTGACGGGGTTGGCATAGCCCTAATGTGGCATTCCACTGCTCCTTAACCCACCTCTCGGTAGATGCTCGAGTCGTTCTAGAGACCGACTCTGGTGGCCTGCTGGCCTCCCCTCGATGGAGATTCTATGGGCTTGGCTCGAGGTTAGGATCGAACGAGAAGGTCGAGATGACTCTATCTGCTTCTGAGCGGATTGGGCGAGGGCCGATGGGGCTCATCTACATTTTCTCCCCTAGCTCTATTTGATGTGAGGCAGCCTCAAACCCTTTGCGGGCTAGCCTTCGAACCCCGGTCGGTCGTCGCTCATATCGAATGAGACGACTACCGCTCGTGACGCGATGCGAAGCATTGTGATGCAACAATTGCATATGCAATGCTTGGATGTATGGGATGAATGTATAGATGAGTATGTGACTGAATGGATGAATGCATGTATGAGGATGGATGAATGAATGCTCAAGCAATGGGAAAGTAGAACGGGGGTTGGTAAAGTTACCTCGATGGCTCGAGTGACGGGTTCGAGGAGCTCCTATTGGATATGTCCGAGTGGGATCCATGTCCATCGTTCATGATGGGGTTAGCATAATCCACATAGGGCATCCCACTACTCCTTATCTGTCTCTCAGTAGCCAACCGAGCCATTCGATCGACTCGGGTGACCCATTGGCCTCTCCTCGATGGAGATTCCATTGGTGGGCCCCTCCAAACCCTGCCTGGGAAGGCGGAGGGTTGTTTGTGTGTGGTTGTGCCTTGTTTCCCATACCTAGGTTGCAGTAGTGGTGGGCCCCCGTCCAGGCCATGTCCCGTTAGCTAGGCGATGTTTCATCTAGCAGGACGCGTCCCATCAGCCAGGGCCACGTCCCACCGCATGCCTTTCCACATTAAATAGGGGGAAGAGCGAGGGTTTTCCTCCCGTTCTTTCGCCTTTCTTCAACTGCTGCAGTTTCTCCTTCCTTCTTTTCGCCAAGTCTATTCGTGTGCCATGGCGATTTCTAGGAGAGAGGAGAAAAGAGCGAGGGAGAGAAAAAACTCACAGATTCGTTCGTAAATTCGAAGTGCGATGTCGAACTAGAGGCCTTCCAATGTGGATGAGGAGGTGCTAGCCTCCTTCACTGAAAAGGGGCTACTCCCATCAAAGGAGGGGCGCATTGGAGGGCTCCTGTGCTAGGGGAGGTTGTTCTGCAACCCCGGGTCGATGAGGTCATCTCCTTGTCTTCCATGAGTGCGGGCTCGGGTATCCTATGCACTGGTTCCTGTGTAGGCTCCTCAACGAGTGGATCCTAGAGTTGCAACACCTCAACTCGACTGGGGTACTGCACATCACCGGCTTCATCACCGTCTACGAGGCCTTCCTCGGGATGGAGCCACATGTGGACCTCTTATGGTGTATTTTTAGTGGGCGAGCCCTGTCCAAGGGGAAGTCACCCAGAATCGCACCGGTTGGGGGGTTTGCCCTGCAGAAGAGGCCAAAGCCGTCGGTCCCCTACCCCGTGTACTCCCCCTATGACTCAAACCGAGGGTGGCATGGTGAGTGCTTCTACATTAGGAACCTGGCGGAGGCGCCATTCCCGACATTCACTGGGGAGAGGCCGGAGAGGAGGGAAAGTTGGTCGTGGGGTCCCACTGTCGGCAGAACAAGATGGAGATTATCAAGACGGAGCTTTGGAGGCTCATGCAGCATGGCCTCGATGGGTTGCGGGTCTTCAATACCTTCTTGCACCATCGGGTCGCCCCATTGGTGGAGAGAACGTGACCGATGTGGGAATACTCTAGCCCGGTGGATCCCGATCGCGCG
The DNA here is from genome assembly GCA_904845875.1 of Miscanthus lutarioriparius. Taxonomy (NCBI): domain Eukaryota; kingdom Viridiplantae; phylum Streptophyta; class Magnoliopsida; order Poales; family Poaceae; genus Miscanthus; species Miscanthus lutarioriparius. The sequence goes on along the minus strand of CAJGYO010000003.1, from coordinate 43,132,867 downwards.
TCACCAGAGGAGTTGCCAAAGGATGAAGTTTAGAGTCGTCTCGATTGGGTGCTGTAGTTGAGGGATGATGACTCTCTCAAAGGGACGCCCGGTCCCCTTCATGCCGCGAAGCTATCAATTTTGGTATGCTTTTTCCCGTGACCTTTTCCTTCTTGTTTTGATGTTTTGATTGATTTTGAGTTGCCCGTTTCGAAGGGACTCGTAGGCTATAAATCTTGGCCGCATCTTCCGAGAGGGCCAGAAGGCGCGGTTTGGCAAGCTGCCCAGAGGGAGGCCGCGCTTGCCAAGAAGAAGAAGAAAACCGAGAAGGCCCAGAGGAGTTTTGATAAGGAGAAGGCGATCGACCGACGGGTTCGTGGTGGTGAGAGCCAGAGCGACATGGAGGTGGAGCTGGAGTCAGAGGAACCGACGGAGATGGGTGATGACACGAGTTCCTCGGAGGACGAGGAAGATAGGGGTGTTGCTTTGAAATTGGTGGAGCGTTGTAAGCCTGTGGCTGTGCTCGTCGGCAGTGGGCATGGTACGGAGGTGCGTGGCGATGTTCCAGAGTTGAGGAAGCAAACCGCGAGTGAAGTGGGCGCGGTCGCCATGCCCTTCGGAGGCATCGTCGACTTCGCGGCCCCCTGCTCCGAGTGTGGCGGAGCACGCCGGTCGATCGGGGGGACGTGATCCTTCCCCTGTGTCTCCGGGGTCGACGCATGTAAGCGACCGCCAATAGGGAGATGCCCCGTCAGTTGCTCCGGTGGTTTCGCCATGAGCTGGCGGTCACGGCCGTTCGTGGGCCAATCGAGGACCGGCCGGGTCGCCTCCTCCGTCGGTGGATGCAAGGGGGCACGGGTCACGATCCCTGAGTGATCCTCGTCCGGTCGGCTCATCGTCAGCCGATTGGGGCTTTAGGGTTCTACCGCTTTCGTCTGGGTATGTATTCATTCTCCCTTTTGTCCTCATAGTTGAGTTTTTGAGTGTGACTAACCTACGCTTGTTTGACAGCGGCCAGGGGCTGACAGGACTGGGGATCTCCCCACCTCCCATGCTAGAAGAGTGGAGACCCAGCCTAGCGTCGATTGCAATGACTGGTCCTTAACCGACACAGATAGGGAAAAAGTGTAACCGAGCTATGCCCTGTTGGCCGCAGGACACAACCCCTTACACCCACCAGTTCCCAAGCCATATCCCTGCTCAGTCACCATTTTCCTTTCCACCGTTTTATCATGAGTGATCATATTTATCACCTATTTGCGAGTAACGGCAGGTTACTCACGCTACCGATATCCTGAGCATAGCAGCTATTCGACCTATACTAGTAGGACTCATAGGTAGATATATTTATGCATGTAGTTTCCACAAAATGCCTGTAACTTAAATGCACATCATATATATATATTCAGTGATCATAAAATAGGGGTTATGCACCGAGGGTTGCCTTGGGCAGGCGACAGGTCAGCAAAGTCAGCACAAAAAGGCTCCGAGGCTCCCTCCTGCACGAGGATCTCCTCCTCATACTCCTCAATGACCTCGTCATAATCCTATTCGTCTATGGGCACGAACTCTACCAACTCATGATCTACATGCATGAAATGACTATGCAACACTTAATAATATGGCAACAACAGCTCTTAATAAAAATACATCTATCAAGCTACTAAGCGAGTTCTACCGACTAAGGTACTAAGTTACCTACTGTTACCACAACAAATATGAAGCATGACATACATTATCATAGCAACTAAAGGTATTCTTACTCCTATTACTGATTTACTCTATATATGATAAAACAAGGATAATAGCTACTCTATTTATCAACCTACTTTAGGGCTATAAAATTTATAGCAAGTACATAATAATCTAGTGAGCGTACTATAAAATTTTCATAGCTATGGCTATCACTAATTTACCATAAAAATTCCTACAAATATTAATTTACATAATACTAAGCTCTCTAGTTTGGATTTATGCACCTATCAGAACATAGCTATCTATAAACTAACTACACTAATAGATAGATGGTGTTTTTGTGGACCTAACAAACTTGGTTTCACTATTTTTGGACATCTACAGAATTTACTACAATTTATCAAAGTTCAGCTCAAAAACTAAATTGAATAAACATTTATAACTTTACTGGAAATTGGAAAACATATTCAACCGCGCGGCCCAAAACTTCACGGCTCGGCCCAAAGCGAGTAGCACAGCCCACTACCAACCCGCGTGCGTGCACCAGCGCAGCCCACGTGGCGGCCCGCTCCCGCGACAGTGGCCCAACGCGCGCGCCGGCTAATATGCAAAAGAGACCTCGGCTTTTAGCTAAATGAATCCGCAGTCCCTTCTACTATTCCATTCTCTAACTGACGCTCGCACTCAACCCCTTGGCTCATTTTGAATTTATGTTACGACATCCCTAGCTGGATTTAATAGAGGCCGCGGCATCTCCGGCCAACGCCAGTGAGCAATATTCGCCACCGAGACACTCCTCAATGCAAGCATAGTCGAAAGAGGTACCAATTATCATGACTGGTGGCGTACAGAGGCATGGCCGTGTACCATGGTGGAATTTGGCCGTGGTGACGCCGACGCCAGCTAAACGTCATGCCCAACGCTACCATTACTACCTAGCCTCCATTCCTAGAGTACCACCAACACCCTAGAGGTTCTAGATACACCCGTTCTACTCCCAATCGAACTAGCCACAGACACAGCGGCAACACAGCGTCCGCCGACAGTGGCCACGCGCTTCGGTGAGCCTTGGCCCCAACCGACTCAACCAGCTACCCTAGGAGCAGGAGGGCCTCACCAGAGACGCGTAGGATGGCTTGGACGAGGTCGCAGGGCATGGCAAGGTGACTGGCCACGTACGTGGGGTCGCTTTGGTTCATGGAAAGTGCAGTGACAATGTTCTTGGTGACCTACTGCTCCGCCGGTGAAATCGCTACACGGGCGAGGCAACCAAGGCAATCATGACGTAAAGCACTGCTCAATTGAAACAATGGAGCACAGTGCAATGCCCCGGCCACATGCCCGCCTCGACTGCCATGGCAGACCGCCGCGAGGGGAACGCCTCGCATTACCTCACTGTAGGACGAACGCTCGTCGGGACGACTCCAATCGGAAGCTAACTACCCGAGCTCATTGTGTGCACGGTCAATTGGAAGGATGTGGAGTACATAAGGCCAATTGCTTGGGCGACACAGTTCGGACTTATGGCGACCGACGATGGCGAAAACTTAAATCGACGCCCTGACATCATACTACCGCAACAGTGGTATGTTAGGCACGAAGCTATACTCCCACCCGACCTCCAAACTTGCGTGGTAACAAGGATGGGGTCGGCTCAGTGGTTTGGCCTTGGCGTGGCTCGGCCTGCCGGCGACCTTCCAGACGATGTGATGGGAAAACTTGGCGTGGCCTCGTGCGCAAACATGAAAGCGAGGGCAAGCAAGGCAAGCCCACGTGCGCGCAGCCAAAACATGAATGGGAGCAGTAACCGCGTGGCAGCGATGGACAGAACGCCAAGCGACTGGAGTACAGCTCGACACGATGGCGAGCTACGGGCTTAGGCGGACGCAATGGAGGAGGCAGGGCAGCCAGGCTTGTCGGGCCCAGCATGCGCGCGTGCGAGCGAGGAACGTGCCAGGTGCATCAACAGTGGTGCAGGCCTGCGTGACCATGCGCAAGGGCATGCTTGGGTGAGCAGCAACACCATCCGAGACATGGTGACCGTGCCCAGACACTGAAGCCGACCAGGAACGTGCCTTGCACGCATTTTGAAGCTGTTCAAAAAGCCAACTCGAGGATCTAGTAGCTACACCCACCTATTTTATGCTCTAGCTGGTATATCAGGCAACTAAAAGAAACCCTAAAACCATGTCACTCCCTAACTCGATCATTCTACAAAAATTGCCGAATGTAGCTTCGTCAACGCGTTGTCCGACTTAGGAAATTTCGGTTAAGTCCAAAACGATTTCGCGTCGAATGCGATTTCCAAGCTACTCGATACGCTAGCTAGCGAATCCCATTCTTGACCGCACTTATTTCATCGTCGCCTACAAAGTTCATGCTACAAACTTTACTAAAGTTCCGCATATGCGTTCCATAGCATTTCCGTTCAATAAAAATTCATTTAGAACCCTAAGTAATACCAGGCGACATGAAATGTAACATGCGTTTTGTGTTTCAAATGAACGTTTCAAGTTCTGTATATTGCTATATACTCTATAACACATACATTTACACATAAGTATAATAATCATGCAGTGTTTCAGCAAAAAGCTATACAGTGTAATACCGAGGGTGTTACAAATCTACCCCCCTCAAACAAAATCTCGACCCAAGATTTCATGTGCCTAGTGTGAGAAGGAGATAGGAAGTACATTTCAACATAACAACTACACATCAGAACCAGAGAGAAGGTGGGGGTAATGCTTCAATATATATCTCTCTTGTTCCCACGTGGCCTCATCCTCAGAGTGGTTTTGCCATTGCACCTTGTAGAACTTTACCACACTATTTCTGGTCACTCTTTCTTTCTCGTCTAGGATTTTGACAGGGTGCTCAACATAAGTCAAATCCGGCTGGAGGGGAAGTCCTTCAATTCCCATAGCTTCATCAGGAACCCACAAACATTTCTTCAATTGAGATACATGAAACACATTATGTACCACAGATAAAATATCGAGAAGCTATAAACGGTAAGCAACTGGGCCACACTGCTTCAAAACTTTATAAGGACCCACGTATCGAGGGGCTAGCTTGCCATGGATACCAAACCGATGCACCCCTCTCATAGGAGACACCTTGAGATACACATAATCTCCAGCTGCAAACTCTAAAGGCCTTCTTCGCTTGTCCGTATAGGCTTTCTATCGGCTCTGAGTTGCCTTCAGATGACTCTGAATAAGGATGACTTGCTCTCGAGCCTCCTTGATAAATTCTAGCCCAAAGTATCCATGGTCTCCCACTTCAACCTAGTTAAGTGGTGTCCTACACTTTCTCCCATATAGAGCTTCAAATGGTGCCATGCGGATGCTTTCTTGATAGCTATTATTGTAAGAAAATTCAGCTAGCTTCATGCATTCATCCCACTTCTTAGGAAAAGAAATGGCACACGCTCTTAACATATCCTTGAGCACCTAGTTCGCCCTTTTAGTTTGGCCATCGGTCTGGGGGTGATAGGCTGAACTGCGGAGGAGACTAGTTCCAAGACACTCCTAGAGTTGCTCCCAGAAGTGAGAAACAAAAAATGATCCCCTATCCGAGATGATAGTAAGGGGAACTCCGTGCAGGGTCACAATCTGGTCCAAGTACAACTCGGTATACTTTCTAGCACAATATGTGGATTTACTGGAAGAAAATGAGCTGACTTGGTAAGGCGATCCACAATGACCTAGATAGAGTTATAGCCCTTAGATGTGCGGGGTAAACCCACAATGAAGTCCATGGAAATATCCTCCCATTTCCAAAGAGGAATGGGCAAGGGCTGCAGATATCCTGGAGTACGCATATGATCTGCCTTAACTCTACCACAAGTGTCGCACTCCGCGACGTGCCGGGTGATGTCCTGCTTCATGTTGGACCACCAGTACAAGTGGCGCAGATCATGATACATCTTGTTGCTGCCAGGATGAATAGACAGCTTTGAATGGTGAGCTTCATTCAAAATCTTTCTTCTCAGCTCCTCATTGGATGGAACCACCAATCTATCCTTGTACCTCACTACATCATGTTCATCAATACTAAAGTGAGGGCCACGGCCTTCGGCAATCAATTTCCTTATGTGGGGAATTTCTTCGGCAACTCTGAGGTCAAGGCAATGTGAGCCAGCACTTCTGCATGGTTGAGAGACAAAGTTGTTTCCTTAGCCAGATGTGACTTTCGGCTCAAAGCATCAGCCACTACATTGGCCTTTCCTGGGTGATAATGGACTTCCAAGTTATAATCCTTTATCAATTCTAACCATCTCCTTTGCCTCATATTCAGCTCAGACTGCGTGAAAATATACTTGAGGCTCTTGTGATCTGTAAAGATATGTACTTTGTTGCCCAACAGATAGTGCCTCCAAATCTTTAGAGCGTGGACCACAGCAGCCAGCTCTAAGTCATGAGTAGGGTAATTCACTTCATGCTTTTTCAGTTGGCGCGAAGCATAAGCTATCACATGCCCATCTTGCATCAGCACGCATCCCAACCCTGTCTTCGAGGCATCACAGTATACATCAAAGGGCCTATCAATATCTAGTTGGGCCAACATAGGAGCAGTGGTTAGAAATGTCTTCAAAGCTTGGAAGGCTTCTTCATAGGTTGGGCTCCAATCTAACTTGGCTTCTTTTTGGAGTGGCTTGGTCATTGGCTAGGCTATCTTAGAGAAATCCGAGATGAAACGCCGATAGTACCCAGTGAGACCAAGGAACTAACGAACCTGGTGCACAGACTTGGGAGACTTTCAATCCAACACATCTTGCACCTTGCTGGGATCTACTGAAACGCCATCAGGTGTCAACACATGCCCCAAAAACTGCACTCGATCTAACCAAAATCCACACTTGCTAAATTTAGCATATATCTTGTGCTCCCTTAGTCGAGCCAGTACTATCCAAAGGTGTTGGGTATGCTCTTCATCATTCTTAGAATATATCAGGATATCATCAATGAATACTATCACAAACTTCTCCAGCTCCGACATAAAGACTGAATTCATTAGGTACATGAAGAATGCAGAAGCGTTGGTGAGACCAAAAGACATCACTAGATACTCATACAACCAATACCTAGTAGAAAAAGCTGTCTTTGGTATATCATGTGGTCTGATCTTGATCTGATGATAGCCTGATCGGAGGTCAATCTTCGAGAACACCTTAGCACCAGCTAGCTGGTCGAACAAAGTATCTATGCAGGGCAAAGGATACTTGTTCTTAATTGTTACCGCATTAAGTGGGCGGTAATCCACACACATCCATAGGGTACCATCCTTCTTCTTCACAAAAATGGCTGGGCAACCCCATGGTGAAGAACTAGGATGGATGAAACCTTTTTCCATCAACTCTTCTAGCTACTTCTTCATCTCAGCCAATTCCCTTGGAGCCATGCGGTATGGGCATCGGGAGATAGGAGCAGTACCAGGCTCTAGCTCAATGGAGAATTCCACCTCTCTGTCCGGGGGCAACCCAGGTAGATCTTTAGGAAATACATATAGGAACTCACATACTATCGGAATGGAGGTAAGATCAGGAGAGGCTTGAGCATGGGCAGCAACAGGTAAGACTGGATCTGAGGGTACAAGAAGAGACATCCTATCCTCAGAAGAAGGAAGTCATAACTCGACACTTCTCCACTTCAAATCCAAGACTACCCCATACACCCGCAACTAGTTCATTCCAAGGATTGCATCAATGCCTTGCCCGGGCAGTACCATGAATTGTAGGCAGTAAGTGTGGGTGGCTAATACCAAGCTTACTGTGTCTGTCTAGGTATTGATGCACATCTGTGAACCCACAGTATGGATTCTATAGGCATACGGTGTAGCCATAAGTGGTATATTATGCCGGTCTACAAATCCCATGCTCATAAATGAATGTGATGCACCAGAATCGAACAACACATCTGCTGGATGGGAATCGATGGCAAACATACCAGCCATCACCAGTTCCTCCTACAATATCTGCTCAGTATCCATGAAATTCACCTGTTTGGATTAGGTGGCTGGCACTTTCCTCTTGATCACCGTCCTCCTAACTAGCCTGGAGTTAGCCGATGGTTGAGCAAACTGAGCTGGCTAGTTCTAGGGACACTCTCAGGCAGAGTGGCCATCTTTGCCACATTTGAAACAAGCGCCAGGTTTGTTCCCCAATCCTTGGTGAGGTGGGACCTACTATGCCTAAGGCTACTAGGGCTGCACCTACTGAGTGGGTGCACGGTACTGTGTGGAAGAAGTCTAAGAAGTATGCTGGGGCTGCCGAAACGAATGCCTGCCTAATGATTGATAGGGCACCCATCGAACAACCTGTACATTCTAAGTATGAGGGTGGCTAGAAGACCCCACAGCCACCCACTTTCTCTTCCATTCTACCTGGGAATCCCGCTGCAAGCCCTCCATGGTGATGACATCATTCATCATTGCCCCGAAGGTTGGATAGTTCCTAGTGTACAATTTCTCCTAAAGGATGTAAGAGAGGCCACGATAGAAGCGGTCCTTCTTCTCGTCAGTGTCCACATGAATGCCAGCATACTGGGATAAGTGATTGAACTTATTGACGTAGTCCACCACTGTCATACTCCCTTGTCGTAGTTCTAGGAACTCAGTCAGCTTCCGGTTGAGGACACCAGCAGGAATATAGAACTCTCTAAATGCCGCGGTGAACTCCTACTAGGTCACCAGATGATCTGGCTGCTGCATGGCATGGAAGGTATCCCACCATGCACTCGCGGACCCTAATAGCTGCTGCGCTGCAAAGCGCACTTTCTGCTCATCGGCCACGTTGAGCAATAGAAACTTCTGCTCTAGAATGCAAAGCCAGTGCTCCGCATCTAGGGGCTCAGCTATCGGTGTGAAAGTGGGCGGGTGGGTCTTGAGGAAATCCTAGTAAGAGGAGGGTCCCTTAGGACGACGAGCACCACCCCCGTTCCCACCATTGCCCCCGTGGCCTCCATGGGCGAAGCCAGCGACAGCTTGTGCCATTAGTTCCATGGCATGGGCTGACTCGTGGCGAGTAGCCATCAGTTCTACCATCATCTCATCGTGAGTCATTGGCAGTGGCGGTGGTGAAAAAGGATGAGGAGGCAGAAGTGGAGCCTCCTGGCTCTCCCCATTGCCGTGCTCATTGGCCCGATCACTCTCGCCTTGGCCCTCGCCAAGATCGTGGGCCGCCCCAGCACTGGTGCTCCCATGTCTCGACCTTAGATTCATCTGTAAGAGATAGGAACCATCCATTTAGAACAACATTCCCAATTAGAAGCAAGGGATTAGAGAAATGATGGCACATTTATTAAAGCATTCTTTTAGTTAATCCTATCACTTTACTAATCCAATTATATGTGTAGGGGAATTTTAGTTTAAGCAAGATGCTATTATCATGATGCATGTATCGTCCTATACGTTCACTCAAGCCGGAATATAGCGGCATTCGCAAAATTTTCAGCACATCGCACACTCACTTTTCGTATGCTAGACAATTTCTTACGCAACGTAAGTCAGTGTACCTGCAGAAAACTGATTAGATAAAACTAGTGCCGTTATCCTAGATAGACCATATTGCTAGGGCTTATACTTATTTACATAATTTAATCGCATCCTACTTTTCGCAAAACTTTTGTTGGTAAAATTTATAAGTTTTTGAAAAAGTGTGATGAACTCGTAACCCATTATTGGCTCTGGTACCAACTGTGGCAGAACCGCCCAAAATACCACACTTACGGAGGCGCTCGTCTTCCACTAGACACTAAGCACCCCAAAAGCAAGCTACAACAGACAGTATCTGTCGGGCACACCCCAAGGGAGAACCCGAAAGATCCACATTTTAGTGGGAATAATTTCTCGACTCTAAGGAATATGATAAGCTTTATGGTTTGCTGGTTTCCTTCTTGGCAGAAAGCAATACTATTAGTGAGTCCTTACTTATGATATTATTAATTGCCGTATTACTTTATTATCTATCCATTCTATGTAAGCACCTATTCTACTTTCAAGCAAGAGTTGAGCAATCAGTTCCATTTGATCACCTTCCATCTTTCAGTTCTTACTACGATGCTAGAGTTAAGACAAGTCGTACCGACTCGGCGGTGATTCGTGAATCAATGTCCCCAGCTGGGTATCCCAAAAAACACACGCCCCGCTTGTACCCTAGGCACAAGTAGGACCAACCCATCACCCTCCTGTCCTGGGTGTCTAGGTCCCCATCCAAACTTGGACTCCAAGCCTGCACTCCTGAGTCCCAGACTCAGTGCGGTGCAAGGACCTCCACCATCCTCACCTCCAATCAGTCGGTCCGGAAAGAGCCGGATCCACAACAAGAGAGCAACGGTCTTCCCTGCGCCCATACCCAAGTATGTGCTCGGGATAATAGATCTGTGACTTGCCTAGCGTCCAATGCAACGACCGGTCCTTAACCGACACAGATAGGGAAAAAGTGTAGCCGAGCTATACCCTGTTGGCCATAGGACACAACCCCTTACACCCACCAGTAGCCATAACATATCCCTGCCCGGTCACCATTTTCCTTTCCACCATTTTATCATGAGTGATCATATTTATCACCTATTTTTAGTAACGGCAGGTTACTCATGCTACCAATATCCTGAGCATAGCAGCTACTCGACCTATACTAGTAGGACTCATAGGTAGATATATTTATGTATGTAGTTTCCATAAAATGTCTGTAACTTAAATGCACATCATATATATATTCAGTGATCATTCAAAAATAGGGGTTATGTACTGGGGCTTGCCTTGGGCAGGCGGGGTGTCAACAAAGTCAGCAATGAAAGGGCTCTGGAGCTCCCTCCTATATGAGAACCTCCTCCTCATACTCCTTAATAATCTCCTCGTAGTCCTGTTCATCCGCAGGCATGAACTCTACCAACTCGTGATCTACATGCATGAAATGATGATGCAACACTTTGTAACATGGCACCAGCAACTCTTAAAATAAGAATACATCTGTCAAGCTACTAAGCTAGTTTTACCGACTAAGGTGCTAAGTTACCTACTGTTACCAATAACAAGTAAGAAACATGACATGTACTATCTTAGCAACTAAAGGTATTCTTACTCTTAATACCGATTTACTCTATATATGATAAAACAAGGAGTACTGGCTACTCTATTTATCATCCTACTCTAGTGCTACAAAAATTACAATGAGCACACAATAATCTAATGAGCCTACTGTAAAAATTTCATGGCTAGAGCTATCACCGATTTGCCACAAAAAAATCCTACAAATATTAAGCTAAGTAAAACTAAACTTTTTAAATTGAATTTATGAATCTATCATTATCATAGCTAACTATGAACTAACTACACCAACAGATAGATAGCATTTTTATGAACCTAACAATTTTTGTTTCACTATTTTTGGACATCTACAACATTTACTATCATTTTCCAAAGATCAGCTAAAAACTGAATTGAATAAACCTTTACTAATTCACTACAAAATGAAAAAACCCATTCAAACCGCGGCCCACTACTTGCGGCGTGGCCCACGTCCGCACGGTGCGCGCGTGCTCGCGCTCCACAGGCGTGGCCCATGCGGGGGTGCGGCCCAGCCGAGCGACGTCGGCCCGTGACGAGAAGGCCCGCGTGGTATGGCCATTTTGCGAAAATGTCCCTGACCTACCGGCGAATCACGCTGAGATCTATGGCACTATTCCTACAGTCAGCTACTTCATAGATAAGCCCTCGGAACAATCTGTGTTCGCAACAGCGATACCCTCGGGCACCCGCGCGCGCACTGGCCCGGCGACGCTGGCACAGGGCGGTTACGCCGGCCAGACCAGCCCCTCCCCCCCAATAGCGAGCTGATGCTCACCTAGGCTCAAACTCAAAGCGTTGGGTGGCGAAGCGGTGAATGAAGATGCTGTCCCAAGCTCCCTCCACGGTGGTGGACTCCTCCCTGCGACGGCGGCCATGTTCCCATGAGCCAAGGCACAGACAACATGAACGAGCTCAAGAATGGGCATCAGTGACACACCCCGAACCTACCAGACATGGTGGATTGACCAGAGATAGGACGAGTGAGTTCGGCCACGCGCGCATGGCAAGCCTTGTGACAACGGCGGTGGCGTGACTACGTCAGCGGCGTTGAGTAGGTAATAGCAGGGCAAATTGGGGTGCGCACGGGATAGAGGGGAATAGGGCGAAGACACCGTGCCAACAAATTGGACGGAGGTGGACGGTGCGAGGTGAATTGGGCGGGCGCTACCGTGGGGTCTTAAGGTGGCTGATGGCGGGGGATCGTCAAATTAGGGCTTGACACCGGCTGGCAGCAACAGTGGGAGGGTTCAGCACGTAGCTAGGTTCCTACTCAATCCTTTGGCGCGGCTGGACTTGGCGCGGCTCGGCGACTCTGGCATGACGCCGTTAAAGGCAGAGATGACTGGGGGTGCAGAGCGATGCTTGCCATGCAAACGCAATGGACAAGGGCACACACAGGGAAGATACATGTGCTCGTATGAGTTAGCATGGCTCGGGCGGCTGCAGCGCATTAACTTTCAAGCCGATGGCTCAGGCAGACACACCGCGAGCAGTGCAGCGCACGCGGGTGATTTAGCACTCACGGCCATGGCTAGCAGCAACATAGTTACGTGATGCAACGCAGGCAGCGACACGATGAAGCGGCCAGCAGCAGCACGGTGACAGGATGGTGGCGCAGTGATGTAGGCGGACGCGACGCTGGTGGTGAGAGCGCACTACAAACTTTTTTAAAGTTTCATATATGCTTTCTATAACATTTTCGTTCAATAAAAATTCATTTAGAACCCTAAGTGACATAACGCGACATGAAATATAACATTCGTTTCGCGTTTCCGATGAACGTTTTGAGTCACAGAAATTGATTTACACACTATAATTCATACACTCACACATAAATATGATGCTCATGCAATGTTTTAGATAAAGACTATACAGTGTAACACCGAGGGTGTTATAAATATACCCCCCTATAACAAAATCTCGACCTGAGATTTCATGTGACTAGTTTGGGAAAGGAGATAGGAAATGCATTTCAATGTAAACAACTACCTATCTGAATGAGAGAGATGGTGGGGGTAATGCTTCAATATATAGCTCTTGTGTTCCCACATGGCTTCATCCTCTGAGTGGTTCTACCACTAAACCTTGTAGAACTTCACTACATTGTTCCTTGTCACTCTTTCCTTTTCATCTAGGATTTTGACAGGGTGCTCAATATAAGTCAAATCAAGCTAGAGGGGAAGCCCTTCAATTTCCATAGCTTCATCAGGCACCCACAAACATTTCTTCAACTATGAGATGTGAAACACATCGTGTATCGCCAATAAAATATCAGGAAGCTAGAGCCGATAAGCAACTGGGCCACACTATTCCAAAACCTTATCATGACCCACATATCAAGGAGCTAGCTTGCCATGGTCACCAAACCGATGCACCTGTCTCATAGGAGACACCTTGAGGTACACATAATCCCCAACTGCAAATTGCAAGGGCCTTCTTCGCTTGTCCGTATAAGCTTTCTGTCGGCTTTGAGTTACCTTCAAGTGACTCTGAATAATGCTTACTTGCTCTTGAGCCTCTTTGATGAAATCCAGCCCAAAATATCCACGGTCTCCCACTTCAACCCAGTTAAGTGGTGTCCTATATTTCTTTCCATATAGAGCTTCAAATGGTGCCATACGAATGCTCTCCTGATAGCTGTTGTTGTAAGAAAACTCAGCTAACTTCAGGCATTCATCCCACTTCTCAGGAAAAGAAATGGCACAAGCTCTCAACATATCCTTGAGTACCTGGTTCACCCTTTTAGTTTGGCCATCAGTTTGTGGATGATAAGCTAAGCTTCTGAGGAGACGAGTACCAAGACATTGTTGTAGTCGCTCCTAGAAATGAGAGACAAAAACTGACCATCTATCAGAGATGACAGTAAGGGGAACTCCGTGTAGGGTCACAATCCGATCAAAATATATCTGAGCATACTTCTTGGTTGTATATCTAGTGTCCACCAGGATAAAATGAGCAGATTTAGTGAGACGGTCCGCAATGACACAAATAGAATTATAGCCCTTGGATGTGTGGGGCAAACCCACCACAAAGTCCATGGAGATATCTTCCCATTTCCAAACAGGAATGGGCAAGGGCTGCAAATATCCCAGAGTACGCATATGATCTGCTTTAACTCTCCCACAAGTGTCGCACTCTGCGACATACTGGGTGATGTCCTGCTTCATGTTGGACCACCAGTACAAGTGGCACAAATCATGGTACATCTTGTTGCTGCCCGGATGGATAGACAACTTTGAATGGTGAACTTCATTCAAAATATTCCTTTTCAGCTCCTCATTTGATGGGACCACCAATCTATCCTTGTACCTCACTACACCTTGCTCATCAATACTAAACTGAGGACCACGCCCTTTGGCAATCAATTTTTTGATGTGAGGAATTTCTAAAGTATCTTGTCTTTGCTCTAGAACAATCTGCTCAAGTAATTCTGAAACTAAGGCAATGTGAGCTAGCACCTCAGCATGATTAAGAGACAGAGGTGTTTCTTCAACCTGATGTGACTTCTAGCTCAAGGCGTCAGCTACCACATTGGCCTTTCCTGGGTGGTAATGTACCTCTAAGTTATAATCCTTGATCAATTCTAACCACCTCCTTTGCCTCATATTCAACTCAGACTGAGTAAAAATATATTTGAGGCTCTTATGATCTGTAAAAATATGTACTTTGTTGCCCAACAAGTAATGCCTCAAAATTTTTAGAGCATGGACCATAGCAGCTAGCTCTAAATCATGGGTGGGGTAATTCACTTTGTGCTTTTTCAGTTAGCGCGAAGCATAAGCTATCACACGCCCATCCTGCATAAGCACACATCCCAACCCTGTCTTCGAGGCATCACAATATACATCAAAAGGTCTATCAATATCTGGTTGGGCCAAGATAGGAGTAGTGGTCAAAATTTTCTTCAAAGCTTGGAAGGCTTCTTCACAGGCTGGGCTCCAATCAAACTTGGCTTCTTTTTGGAGCAGCTTGGTCATCGGCTGAGCTATCTTGGAGAAATCCGGGATGAAACACCGATAGTACCCAGCTAGACCAAGGAACTTATGAATCTAGTGCACTGACTTGAGAGACTTCCAATTTAGCACATCTTGCACCTTGTTGGGGTCAATGGAGATACCATCAGGTGTCAAAACATGCCCCAAAAAATGCACTCAATCTAACCAGAATTCACACTTGCTGAATTTTGCATACAGCTTGTGTTCCCTCAATCGAGCCAGTACTATCCGAAGGTGTTGGGCATGCTCTTCCTTGTTCTTGGAATATATCAGGATACCATCAATGAATACCACTACAAATTTGTCTAGCTCCGGCATAAAAACTAAATTCATCAGGTACATGAAGAATGCAGGAGCGTTTGTGAGACCAAAAGACATGACTAGGTATTCATACAGCCCATACCTAGTAGAAAAAGTTGTCTTTGGTATATCTTGTGGTCTAATCTTGATTTGATGATAGCCTGAATGGAGATCAATCTTGGAGAACACCTTGGCACCAGCTAGCTAATCGAACAAAGTATCTATACGGGGTAAAGGATACTTATTCTTAATGGTTACCGCATTGAGAGGGCGGTAATCCACACACATCCGAAGAGTGCCATCCTTCTTCTTCACAAAAATGGTAGGACAACCCCATGGTGAAGAGCTAGGACGGATGAAGCCCTTTTCCAACAACTCTTCCAACTGTTTCTTCATTTCAGCCAATTCCTTTGGAGCCATGTGGTACAGGCGTCGGGAGATAGGAGCAGTGCCAGACTCTAACTCGATGGAGAACTCCACATCTCTGTCCGGTGGCAACCCAGGTAGATCTTCAGGAAAAATATCCAGAAACTCACATACTACCGGAATAGAGGCAAGATCAGGAGAAGCTTCAACATGAGCAGCAACAGGTAAGACTGGATTAGAGAGTACAAGAAGAGACATCCTATCCTCAGAAGAAGAAAGTCGTAACTCGACAACTCTGTACTTTAGATCCAAAACTACCCCATATACACGTAACCAGTTCGTTCCTAGAATTGCATCAATGCCTTGCCCAGGAGTATCATGAACTGGAGATGTATGAGTGGCTAATACTAAGCTCACTGTGTCCGTCTGAGTATTAACGCACATCTACGCACCCAAAGTACTGATTCTATAGGCAAACGGTATAGCCATAAGAGGTATATTGTACCGGTGTGCAAATCCCATGCTCATAAATGAATGTGATGCACCAGAATCAAACAACACATAAGCTAGATGGGACTTAATGATGAACATACCAGCCATCACTGGTTCATTTTGCAATATTTCCTTAGCCTCCATGAAATTAACTTGTCTAGATCGGCTGACTGGCACTTTATTCTTGATTACTGTTCGCTTGATTAGCCTGGAGTTAGCTGATGGCTGAGTAGACTGGGCTGGCTGGTTTTGTGGACACTCTCGGGCATAGTGGCCTTCTTTGCCACACTTGAAGCAAGCACCAGGCTTGTTCCCCAGTCCTTGACGAGGTGGGACCTGCTGTCCTTGAGGCTGCTGAGGTTGCACCCGCTGGGTAGGTGCACAATACTGAGTGGAAGGAGCCTAAAAAGTCTGCTGAGGCCGTCGAAACGAATGCTCGCCTAAAGATTGATAGGGCACCCGCCTGACAACTTGTACTTTCTACACATGGGGGGTGACTAGAAGACCCAGTAGCCACCCGCTTGTGCTTCCATTCTACCTGAGAGTCCCTCTGCAAGCCCTCCATGGCAATAGCAACATTCATCATCGCCCCAAAGGTCTGATAGTTCCCAGTATATAACTTGTTCTGAAGGCTACAAGAGAGGCCACGATAAAAGTGATCCCTCTTCTTCTCATCTGTATCAATATGAGTCCCAACATACTATGACAAGTGATTGAACTTGTTGATGTAGTCCATCATAGACATACTCCCTTGCCGAAGGTCTAGAAACTCTGTCAGCTTCCTATTGAGAACACCAGCAGGAATATAAAACTCTCTGAAGGCCTCAGTGAACTCCTACTAGGTCACCCGATGATCCACCGGCTGCATGGCATTGAATGTATCCCACCATGCACTCATAGATCCCAACAACTGTTGCACTACAGAGCGCACCCTCTGCTCATCAGTTATGGTGAGCAGCAGAAACTTTTGCTCTAGGATACGAAGCCAATGCTCTGTATCTAGAGGCTCAGCCATCGGCGTGAACATGGGTGGGTGCATCTTTAAGAAATCCTGATAAGAGCAAGGTCCCTTAGGACCGCGGGCACCACCCCCGTTCCCACCATTGCCCCCGTGGCCTCCATGGGCGAAGCCACCGACAGCCTGTGCCAGCAGCTCCATGGCACGAGCTGACTCACGGCGAGCAGCCAACATTTCCGCCATCATCTCTGCATGAGTCATCGGAGGCGGCGGTGGCGGAGGAGGAGCCAGAAGTGGAGCCTCAAGGCTCTCCCCGTTATCATGCTCATTGCCCCGGCCACTTTCACCTTGGCCCTCGCCAAGACCGTGGCCCACCTCGACACTAGTGCTCCCATGACCGAACCTTAGGTTCATCTGTAACAGATAGGAACCATCCATTTAGAACAACGCTCCAAATCAGAAACAAGGGATTAGGGAAATGATAAGATGTTTATTAAAGCATTCTTTTAATTTATCCTATCAATTTACTAATCCAATTTATATGTGTAGGGGGGATTTAGTTTTAGCAAGATTCTATTATCATGATGAATGCATCGGCCTATACGCTCACTCAAGCCAGAATATAGCGGCATTCGTAAAATTTCGGCACATCGCACACTCACTTTCCGTATGCTAAGTGATTTCTTACACAACGTAAGTCAGTGTACCTGTAGAAAATTGATTAGATAAAACCAGTGCTGCTATCCTCGATAGACCATATTGCTAGGGCTTATACTTATTTAGATAATTTAAAGCATCCTACTTTTCACAAAACTTTTGTTGGTCAAATTTTAAGTTTTGGAAAAGAGTGATGAACTAGTAGACTAATTATTGGCTCTGGTACCAACTGTGGCAGAACCGCCCAAAATAACGCACTTACGGAGGTACTCGTCTTCCACCAGACACTAAGCCCCCCGAAAGCGAGCTACAACGGTGGATTCCGTCGGGCACACCCCAAGGGAGAGCCCAAATAGTCCACATTTTCCCCCAAGGATCCAATAATGAGAACGAGTTACAATACTTAATCCATTTCATACATCTAGAGTTCTTAGAAATTCATTATTACATTGCCAAATTCAGAGTGTGGAATATTAAACAGCGGAATGATAATAAACATCTATCGATAATAAACAAGGATCCGTCTGTGCCCATCAGAAGAATCCTTCACACAATGGGTACTCCTCAAGTTTAACCTGCAACAGGGGTAAATAAACCCTGAGTACACAATGTACTCGCAAGACTTATCCGACTAGTGGGAATAATTTCCTAACTCCAAGGGATATGCAAAGCTTTAGGGTTTGTTGGGTTTCTTTTTGTAGAAAGCAATGCTAATAGTGAATCCTTATTTATGTTATTATTAGCAGTCATGATTAATTCTTTATCTTGCCATTCTATGTAAGCACCTGTTCTACTTTCAAGCAAGGGTTGAGCAATTAGTTCCATTTCATCACCTTTCATTTTTCAGTTCTTACTATGGTGCTAGACTATAGATAGGCCGTACCAGATCGCCAGGCGATTCACGAATCAATGCCCCCAGTTGGGTACCCCAAAAACACATGCCCCGCTTGTACCCTAGGCACAAGTAGGACCAACCCATCAC
Source organism: Miscanthus lutarioriparius (assembly GCA_904845875.1). Taxonomy (NCBI): domain Eukaryota; kingdom Viridiplantae; phylum Streptophyta; class Magnoliopsida; order Poales; family Poaceae; genus Miscanthus; species Miscanthus lutarioriparius. Next base: position 43,114,374 of record CAJGYO010000003.1, on the reverse strand, counting down.
TCTCCTATCATGGGGTCTAGGTCCCCGTCCAAACTTGGACTCCAAGCCCCCACTCTTGAGTCTCGGACTCAGTGCGGTACAAGGACCTCCACCATCCCCGCCTCCAATCAGTCGGTCGGGAAAGAGCTAAAACCCACGACAAGAGAACAACAAGTCTTCCCTGCGTCCATACCCAAGTATGTGCTTGGGATAATAAGTATGTGACTTGCCTAGAACCCAATGCAATGGCCGGTCCTTAACCGACACAGACAAGGAAAACATGTAACCAAGATATGCCCTATTGGCCACAGGACACAACCTCTTACACCCACCAATACCCAAACCATATCCCTGCCCGGTCACCATTTTTCCTTTCCACCAGTTTATCATGAGTGATCATAATTTTCACCTATTATGAGTAACTGCAGGTTAATCATGCTATCGATACCCTAACCATAGCAACTACTCGACCTATACTAGTAGGACTCATAGGTAAGTATATTTATGCATGTAGTTTTCATAAAATACCTATAACATAAATACACATCATATATATATATATATTCAGTGATCATTCAAAAATAGGGGTTATGCACCGGGGCGTGCCTTGGGCAGGCGGGGTGTCAACAAAGTCAACATCGAACGGCTCTAGAGCTCCCTCCTATACGAGAACCTCCTCCTCGTACTCCTCAATAATCTCCTCATAGTCCTGTTCGTCCGTAGGCACGAACTCTACCAACTCGTGATCTACATACATGAAATGATGATGCAACACTTAGTAACATGTCAACAACAACTCTTAAAATAAGAATACATCTATCAAGCTACTAAGCTAGTTCTACTAACTAAGGTGCTAAGTTACCTACTATTACCACTAACAAGTAAGAAACATGACATGTACTATCTTAGCAACTAAATGTATTCTTACTCTTAATACCGATTTACTCTATATATGATAAAACAAGGAGTACTAGCTACTCTATTTATCATCCTACTCTAGTGCTACAAAAATTATAGTGAGCACACAATAATCTAATGAGCCTACTGTAAAAATTTCATGGCTAAAGCTATCACCGATTTGCCACAAAAATTCCTACAAATATTAAGCTAAGTAATGCTAAGCTTTCTAAATTGAATTTATGAATCTATCATTATCACAGCTAACTATAAACTAAATACACCAACAGATAGATAGCATTTTTGTGAACCTAACAATTTTTGTTTCACTATTTTTTGGACATCTACAACATTTACTATCATTTTCCAAAGATCAGCTAAAAACTAAATTGAATAAACATTTACTAATTCACTAGAAAATGAAAAACCGAATTCAAATCGCGGCCCACTACTCGTGGCACGACCCATGTCCGTGCGACGCGCACGCACTCGCGCTTCACCGGCATGGCCCATGTAGGGGCACGGCCCAATCGAGCAATGCCGGCCTACGACGGGAAGGCCCGCGCGCTGCGACCATTTTGCGAAAACGTCCCTAACCTACCGTCGAATCACCCTGAGATCCATGACACTATTCCTATTGTCAGCTACTTCACAGATAAGCCCTTGGAACAATCTGTCTTCGCAACGGCGATACCCTCGGGCACCCGCGCGCGCTCCGGCGTGGTGGCGCTGGCATAGGGCGGTTATGCCGGCCAGACCAGCCCCTCTCTGCCCCCAATAGCGAGCCGACGCCCACCTAGGCGCAAACTCGAAGCGTTGGCGACGAAGCAGTGAACAGAGATGCTGTCCCGAGGTCCCTCCACGGCGGTGAACTCCTCCCTACGACGGCGGCCACGTTCATGTGAGCCAAGGCATAGACAACATGAACGAGCTCAAGAATGGGCATCAGCGACTCACCCCGAACCTACTAGACATGGTGGATTGACTGGAGATGGGCTGAGTGAGTCTGGCCATGCGGGCACGGCAAGCCTCGCGATAGCGGTGGCGGCGTGACTATGTCAGCAACGTTGAGCAGGCAGTAGCAGGGCAAATTGGGGTGCACACTGGATAGAGGGGAACAGGGCAAGGACACAGTGCCAACGAATTGGACGGAGGTGGACGGTGCGAGGTGAATTGGGCGGGCGCTGCCATGGGGTCTTAAGGTGGCCGACAGTGGGGGATCATCAAATTGGGGCTCAACACCGGCTGGCAGCAATAGTGGGAGGGTTCGGCACATAGCTAGTTTCCTACTCAATCCTTTGGCGCACACAATTGCATGGATTTGACCGGCGCTGCGAGCTAGACTTGGCATGGCTCGGTGACTCCGGTGCGATGCCATTAAAGGTAGAGATGACCGAGGGTGTAGAGTGATGCTCACCACGCAAACGCAATGGACAAGGGCACACACAGGGAAGATACACGTGCTCGTATGAGTTGGCATGGCTTGGGCAGCCACCGCGCATTAACTTGCAAGCCGATGGCGACACGGCCATGTGCCGGCGCAGCGGCTCAGGCGGACACAACGCGAGCAATGCAGTGCATGCAGGTGATTCAGCACTCGTGGCCACGGCTAGCAGCAGTGTAGTGACACGACGCAACACAGGCAGCGACACGGCAAAGCGGGCGGCAGCAGCACGGTGAAAGCTCTAGTTTGGTTTTGGTGAATTGATGAAACCCTAAGTGCTAACCTAGTTTATCAAAGTGATTGTGAGATAGGTAGCACTACTCCAAGTGATGAAGCAATGGCAAAGATCATGATGATGGCGAAGCCATGGTGATGATCAAGTACTTGGACTTGAAAAGAAGAAAGAGAAAAACAAAAGGCTCAAGGCAAAGGTATAAATTGTAGGAGCCATTTTGTCTTGGTGATCGAGACACTTAGTGAGTGTGATCACATTTAGGATCGATAGCCATACTATTAAGAGGAGTGAAACTCGTATCGAAATGCGGTTATCAAAGTGCCACTAGATGCTCTAACTCATTGCATATGCATTTAGGATCTAGTGGAGTGCTAACACCCTTTAAAATATTTGTGAAAATATGCTAACACATGTGCACAAGGTGATACACTTGGTGGTTGGCACATTTGAGCAAGGGTTAGAAACTTCACCGGCGGAGTGTCCGCCCATAGAGTGTGGACAGTCCGACAATGCCACCGGCGCTCTTTACAGAAAAGATGAAGGTCACTAAAAGTGACTGGACGCTGGTCTCGGTTGGACCGGCGCGTCCGGTCAGTGGCAGCAGAGGGCACGTGTTTCGGTCTTCGACCGGACGCTGGCGCTAAAAGTGACCGGACGCTGGCAGAGTGCATCCGGTTAGTGCTGACGTACGCTGACGTGGTGCGCACAAAGGAGACGTTGAGTGACCGGATGCTGGGTGAGTCCGGTCGGGCATGACCGAACGTGTCCGGTCGTGAAAATTCGCGTTTGGAACCTTACTGGAAACGACCGGACGCTGAGGTCCAGTGTCCGGTCACTTTCTAACTGACGTGTCCGGTCATCACTTGACCGTTGAGATCGGGCGATCAACGTTTGAAGCAGGGGACATGTGGCGAAGATCTGAGGACCGGACGCTGGGGTCCTGTGTCCGGTCAATATGACCGGAGCGTCCGGTCACCCTGTGTTGTGCCCAGTGAAGGGGTACAACGGCTCTATTTCCTGGGGGCTTCTATTTAAGCCCTATGGCCGGCTCAAGCTCACTCTCTTGGACATTTGCATTGATATAGCAACCTTGTGAGCTTACCCAAAGTCCTCCCACTCATCTCCATCATTGATTCATCATCATTGTGAGATTGGGAGAGAATCCAAGTGCATTGCTTGAGTGATTGCATCTAGAGGCACTTGGTATTCGTGTTTCGCTACGGGATTCGCTTGTTGCTCTTGGTGGTTGCCACCACCTAGACGGCTTGGTGCAGCGGTGGAGGATTGGCACGAGTCGGTGATTGTTCGTGACCATCTCCGGTGATTGTGAGGGGATTTGTACCTTCCCCGGTGGAACGTCGAAAGGTAACCTTAGTGGATTGCTCGTGTCATTGAGTTACCTCACTTGTGGGTAGGTTATTGCGGTGTTCAAATTGTGTGGACGAGGTTTGTGCAACACCTCTAGCCGCCGAACCACCAAGTGTTGGTCGACACAACGGGGACGTAGCGTGTTGGCAAGCACGTGAACCTCGGGAGAAAATTGGTTGTCTCTTGCCATTTGGTATTCTCCTGGTGATTGATTTAATATTCACCTTGTGATTGGTTCACTCCTCTACACGGCGGTATAATCACCCTACTCACTCATTTATATTCTTGCAAACTAGTTGTGGCAAGCTCTTTAGTGTAATTAGAATTGAGAGCTCGCTTTGTTATTTTAAGTTCATCTAGTGGAGCTCTTTAGAGTAGCAAGATTGAGAGCTCTTAGTGAGTAGTAACTTTGGAAGTTGTGTGCCTAGGGATCATTGCAACTAGAATTGTTGGATAGGTGGCTTGCAACCCTTGTAGAGCTAGAGCAAGTTTGCATTTCGCTATTTGTCATACTAATCAAATTGCTCTAGTTGATTTGTAGAATTTTAAATAGGTTATTCACCCCACTCTAGCCATATTAGGACCTTTCAAGTGGTATCAGAGCCATGGTCACCGTTTGATTAAAGGCTTAACAACCTCAGTGTCAAATTATGGCTTAAGTTGTGTTCAACCATGTGGGGGGTAAACCACCGTTCTTTGATGGCATATGCTATGATTATTGGAAGAGAAAGATGAGGATGTATCTTGGTTCAATCAATGATCAAGTATGGGAAGTGACCGAGAATGACTATGCTATCATTGATCCCGATGATCCCACCAACCAAGATAAGATCAACAAGCAATGCAATACAATGGCTCTCAACACCATATACAATGCCATTGATTCCAAGGTGTTTGAGCAAATCAAGGATTGTGAAAGAGCAAATGAGGTGTGGAAGAGATTGGAGGAAACATATGAGGGCACACCAGCGGTGAAGAGTGCCAAGTTGTATATCCTCAAGGATAAATTGGCAAGCTTCAAGATGAAGGGAGACGAGAGCATTCTGGAGATGTTTCATCGTTTACAAGTGATTGTCAATGATTTGAAGGCATTGGGAGAGAAGATCAAGGATGATGATGTCTATCATCGGTTCTTGATGTGCATACCTCCAAGATTTGAGATGTTGAGATTGCTCATCATAAGATGAGGATTAAAGGAGATTACCCCCAACCCAGTACTAGGTGATGTCATGACCCAAGAGACATATCGTGTGGAAAGGGAGGGGGATGACAAGGATGACAAGAAGGAAGAAGAAGACAAGAAGAAGGAGAGTATAGCATTTAAGGCTAGCTCATCATCATCTAAGAACAAGGGCAAGTCCAAGAAAGAATCAAGTGATGATGATGATCTTAGTGATATTGATGATGAAGCTATGGCCCTCTTTGTCCACAAGATGGGAAATTTCATGAAGAAGAAGGGCTATGGCGCAAGAAAAAGAAGAGATCACACCAAAAGCAAAGAATATGTGAGAAGATTCTACAATTGCAAGAGCCCCGATCATGTTGTAGCAAATTGTCCCTACAATAGTGACAATGATGAGGATGAGAAGAAGTTCAAAAAGGATGAGAAAGAAAAGAAGGAGAAGGAGAAGGAGAAGAGAATGACCTTGCAAAAGAAGAAGAAAGGTGGAGGCTATGTGGTCACATGGGATAGTGATGGCTCTTCGGATAGTGATAGCTCTAGTGATGATGACAAGAAATCTATCAAGAGAGCGCTAGCAAGCATCGCCATCAATGACAAGCTCTCCATCTTCGACACTCCATCGACATGCCTCGTGGCAAAACCTATCAAGGTAAAATATGATGTGAGTGATGATGATGAATGTGAAAGTGATACTTGTAGGAATGATGATAATGATGATGATGAGGATGAGGAGTACACCAAGGAGGAACTCTTGGACATGTGTGAGCAAGTGCACGCTTGCAATGAGATGAAGAGAAAGGAGTGCAAAGAATTACGCAAGAAGGTAAAATTTCTTGAGCAATCCTTTGATGAGCTCAATGCCACTCATGAGAGGCTAATGGAAGCCCATGAGAAGCTTAGCAAAGCTCACTCTAAGCTTGAAAAGGCTCACTCCTCTCTCATTGAGCAAGTTAAAGTGGAGGAAGCCAAGAAGGAGCAAGTGATCGTATCATGTGATGTGGGACTAACTTGTGATCTTATTAATAAATCTTTTTATAAGCCCATTGTAGTTGCTCCCACTAATTCTTCTTGTAGCACTACCACTTCCACTTCACCTTTGAGTGATGGTCTCTCTTGTGATGCCTCACTAATGGTGGAAAATGAGACCCTCAAGAAGGAGGTGAATGAGCTCACTCGTGCCTTAGGCAATGCCTATGGTGGAGATGCCCGCTTGCTAAAGTGCTTAGGTAGCCAAAGGTTTTCTCTCAACAAAGAGGGATTAGGCTATACTCCCAAGAAAGGCAAGGCCGCCTTTGTCACTCCCAAAGTTAGCTTTGTGAAGGGCAATGGTCGGTTTTGCAATAGATGCAAGCAAGTTGGGCATATAGAGCAATATTGCAAGATTAACAAGAACAAGCTACCTAATGTATCCTCAATTAAATTTGATTCTTGTTACATTCTTTTTAAGGGTGCCAATGGTGTGAAGGCTAAGTTCATTGGTACACCAATTGTGGGCCCAAAGAAGAAGTTCATTTGGGTACTAAAGACCTTGGTAACTAACCTACAAGGACCCAAGCAAGTTTGGGTACCTAAAAGGAAGTGATCTTCTTTTGTAGGTCAATTATAAAGTCGGAGGAAGGCATTGGGTGCACACAACACATGACTGGTGATCCAAGAATGTTCAATTCAATCAATGAAAACAAGAGCAATGGGATTTATAGTATCACATTTGGTGACAATGGCAAAGGCAAGGTCAAAAGGCTTGGTAAGATTGCAATATCCAATGACTTGAGCATTTCCAATGTGCTACTAGTAGAGAGCTTGAACTTCAACCTATTGTCGGTAGCTCAATTATGTGATCTTGGTTTCAAGTGCATATTTGGTGTGGATGATGTAGAAATCATAAGTATAGATGGCTCTAACTTGATATTTAATGGATTTAGATACGAGAATCTATACTTGATTGATTTCAATACTAGAGAAGCTCAATTGACAACATGTTTGATCACTAAATCTAGCATGGGTTGGTTATGGCATAGAAGGCTTGGTCATATTGGAATGAAACAATTGAACAAGTTGATTAAGCATGACTTAGTTAGAGGCTTGAAAGATGTCACATTTGAGAAGGATAAGCTATGTAGTGCATGTCAAGCCGAAAAATAAGTTGGTAACACACATCCTAAGAAGAGCATGATGAGCACATCTAAGGCATTTGAGTTGATGCACACGGATTTGTTTGGACCAACCACATACACAAGCATTGGTGGAAACAAATATGGATTTGTGATTATAGATGATTTCACTAGATACACATGGGTATTCTTTCTTGTTGACAAGAGTGATGTGTTTGCAACATTCAAATCATTTGTCAAGGGCATTCACAATGAGTTTGATACAACCATCAAGAAAGTTAGAAGTGACAATGGTAGTGAATTCAAGAACACTAGAATTGATGAGTTGTGTGATGAATTTGGAATTAGACATCAATTCTCGGCCAAGTACACTCCTCAATCAAACGGCTTAGTTGAAAGGAAGAATAGAACTTTGATTGACATGGCAAGATCAATGTTGAGTGAGTACAATGTAAGTCATTCATTTTGGGCCGAAGCAATCAACACGGCTTGCTATTATAGCAACCGACTCTATTGTCACCCCATGATGCAGAAGACACCTTATGAGCTATTGAATGGAAGAAAGCCCAACATAGCATACTTTCGGGTTTTTGGTTGTAAATGCTACATATTGAAGAAAGGCACTAGATTGAGCAAATTTGAAAAGAAATATGATGAAGGTTTCTTGCTTGGTTACTCCACTACTAGCAAGGCTTATAGAGTTTGGAATTTAGCAAGTGGTACTCTTGAGGAGGTTCATGATGTGGAATTTGATGAAACAAATGGTTCCCAAGAGGAAGATGAGAATCTAGATGATATAAGAGGCACTCAATTGGTTAATGCAATGAAGAACATGGACATTGGTGATATAAGGCCTAGAGAGGTGATTGATGTTGAAGATGACAAGAATCAAGTGCTCTCTAACTCAAATGTGCAAGCTAGTGGTTCTCATGATCAAGTTCAAGCAAGTACTAGTCATGACAAAGTGCAAGATCAACAACAAGTGGCTAGTTCATCATCTCAATCAAGTGATCAACCAAATGCAAGCAATCAAGTGCAAGTGCTTCAACCAACCAATGTTTGCAAGAGATCATCCATTGGACACTATCATTGGTGATATTTCAAGAGGTGTGCAAACTAGATCAAGATTGGCTTCATTTTGTGAGCATTTCTCATTTGTGTCATCCATTGAACCTAAGAAGATAGATGAAGCTTTGAAGGATGTTGATTGGGTCAATGCTATGCATGAAGAGCTAAACAACTTTACAAGAAACCAAGTATGGGAATTAGTTGAGAGGCCTAAGGATCATAATGTGATTGGAACCAAGTGGGTCTTTCAGAACAAGCAAGATCAAGATGGGATAGTAATAAGGAACAAAGCAAGATTAGTGGCTCAAGGTTACACTCAAGTTGAAGGTCTTGACTTTGAAGAAACATATGCCCCGATTGCAAGATTGGAAGCAATTAGGATCTTGTTAGCCTATGCTTGTGCTCACAACATCAAGTTATACCAAATGGATGTGAAGAGTGCATTTCTCAATGGGTACATCAATGAGCTTATGTATGTTGAGCAACCTCCCAGTTTTGAAGATGAAAAGAAACCCAACCATGTTTACAAGTTGAGAAAGGCTTTGTATGGATTAAAACAAGCACCTAGAGCATGGTATGAGAAATTAAGGGATTTCCTAGTCTCTAAGGGATTCAAGATGGGAAAGGTTGACACCACTCTCTTCACCAAGAAGCTTGGAAATGACTTGTTTGTAATGCAAATTTATGTTGATGATATCATTTTTGGGTCAACAAATCAAGATTTTTGTGAGGAGTTTGGCAAGATGATGGCTAGTGAGTTTAAAATGTCCATGATTGGAGAGCTTAGCTACTTTCTTGGTCTTCAAATCAAGCAAATGAAGAATGGCATATTTGTGAGTCAAGGCAAGTATATCAAGGACATGCTCAAGAAGTCTGGAATGGATGATGCTAAAGCTATTAGTACACCAATGGGGACAAGTGGAAGCTTGGATAGTGATGCTAGTGGCAACATGGTGGATCAAAAGATGTATCGGTCTATGATTGGAAGCCTACTCTATGTGACCGCATCAAGGCCGGATGTGATGTTTAGTGTATGCATGTGTGCTAGATTTCAAGCCTCACCAAGAGAAAGTCATTTGAAGGGAACAAAGAGAATATTGAGGTGCTTGAAGCATACACAAAATGTTGGATTGTGGTATCCCAAAGGAGCAAGATTTGAGTTGTTTGGATATTTGGACTCCGATTATGCGGGATGCAAAGTTGAGAGAAAAAGCACATCGGGCACATGTCAACTATTGGGAAGATCACTTGTGTCTTGGTCATCAAAGAAGCAAAATAGTGTGGCACTTTCAACCGCCAAAGCGGAGTACATTTCGGCCGGTAGTTGTTGTGCTCAATTACTTTGGATGAAGGCTACCTTGAGTGACTTTGGGATCAAATTCAAGCAAGTGCCATTGCTATGTGATAATGAGAGTGCCGTAAAGCTTACCAACAACCCATATTGATGTCCGCCATCATTTCATAAGAGATCACCAACAAAAAAGGGACATTTGCATTGAGAGCATGGGCACCGAAGATCAACTTACCGATATCTTCACCAAGCCTCTTGATGAGAAGAGGTTTTGCAAGCTAAGGAATGAATTGAACATACTTGACTTCTCCAATATGTGTTGATGCACCCCCAATTATATGACATGCCTCTCCTTCGAGCAATCTAAGGTAAAAGTTGATTGGCATGGCATACATACTTGCTAAGGACATATTTAGTGCATCTAGACATATTTCACATTTGAATAGGCTCATTTATGAAAATCAAATGAATTTGATGCTTGTATGGTACCACTATTGCTTGTATGCTTGAAATGATCTAGTGGTAGCATATGACATGTTTGTGGGCTTGTAAACCTAGTGTTTGATCTAGAAAATAAGCTATAAGTGTTTAACTCAACATGGTACAAGATAACCCTTATTTGGAAGTGTGAAGAAGCTTATCCTTGGATCAAACCGAGTTAAACATCTTTTGCAAGTGATCTAGATTGAACCAAATTGAGAAAATGATCCTCATTTCACATGGTTTTACCCCAACCTATCTATAATTTGAGCTCACCTTTTGTGCTAATTGTTGATAAAGGGGGAGAGAAATTCACAAAGATGATAAGATAGGAGGAGCAAACAAATGAAATTACATTGTAAGGGGATCAATAAAAAATGCACACAAGTAGGGGAAGCAAGCTCATAAACTTTTATGTTGTTTTTTGATGTGCATTTCATATATTTGCTTGCATAGCACAAGTCTTAAATTTCAATATCCATGCTTGTGTGGTGTATGCTAGTTATAGGTTTGAATGATGAAATGAAAAACTAGCATTCATAGGCTAAGTAACTAGACTCATGCTCATATTATGAAAACTAGACCCTTGCTTCTAATGTTGATCTCATGGGGTATTCTAGTTTTTGTGTATGTCTAGTTACTAATGGTGCTAAGGATGGTATATTGGTGCACTCCGATTGGTATCACGCTTCAAAGGTCCATCTCTTATACCTTAGCATCATATGGTAGAAATTGTCTCCTATATTTCCTATCTAAGCATATGTGCAAGCTACAATCCAAACTCTTAGCACATATATAGGGGGAGCAATTGCTACCATCTGGAGTTCATGAAACTTATCCATATTCTTTTACACATGGTAAATACGCTTGGGCAAGCAACATGGATTCAATTAAATTACAATTCATATCTTTGTGAAAGGGTTGTCATCAATTACCAAAAAGGGGAAGATTAAAAGCTCTAGTTTGGTTTTGGTGAATTGATGAAACCCTAAGTGCTAACCTAGTTTATCAAAGTGATTGTGAGATAGGTAGCACTACTCCAAGTGATGAAGCAATGGCGAAGATCATGATGATGGCGATGCCATGGTGATGATCAAGTACTTGGACTTGAAAAGAAGAAAGAGAAAAACAAAAAGCTCAAGGCAAAGGTATAAATTGTAGGAGCCATTTTGTCTTGGTGATCGAGACACTTAGTGAGTGTGATCACATTTAGGATCGATAGCCGTACTATTAAGAGGGGTGAAACTCGTATCGAAATGCAGTTATCAGAGTGCCACTAGATGCTCTAACTCATTGCATATGCATTTAGGATCTAGTGGAGTGCTAACACCCTTGAAAATATTTGTGAAAATATGCTAACACATGTGCACAAGGTGATACAATTGGTGGTTGGCACATTTGAGCAAGGGTTAGAAACTTCACCGGCGCTCTTTACAGAAAAGATGAAGGTCACTGAAAGTGACCGGACGCTGGTCTCGGTTGGACCGGCGCGTCCGGTCAATGGCAGCAGAGGGCGCGTGTTTCGGTCTTCGACCGGACGCTGGCGCTAAAAGTGATCGGACGCTGGCAGGGTGCGTCCGGTCAGTGCTGACGTACGCTGATGTGGGGCACACAAATGAGACGTTGAGTGACCGAATGCTGGGTGAGTCCGGTCGGGCATGACCGGACGCGTCCGATCGTGAAAATTCATGTTTGGAACCTTACTGGAAACGACCGGACGCTGAGGTCCAACGTCCGGTCATTTTCTAACTGACGCGTCCGATCATCACTTGACCATTGAGATCGGGCGATCAGCGTTTGAAGCAGGGGACATGTGGCGAAGATCTGAGGACCGGACACTGGGGTCCTGCGTCCGGTCAATATGACCGGAGCATCCGGTCACCCCGTGTTGTGCCAAGTGAAGGGGTACAACGACTCTATTTCATGGGGGCTTCTATTTAAGCCCTATGGCCGGCTCAAGCTCACTCTCTTGGCCATTTGCATTGACATAGCAACCTTGTGAGCTTAGCCAAAGTCCTCCCACTCATCTCCATCATTGATTCATCATCATTGTGAGATTGGGAGAGAATCCAAGTGCATTGCTTGAGTGATTGCATCTAGAGGCACTTGGTATTCGTGTTTCGCTGTGGGATTCGCTTGTTGCTCTTGGTGGTTGCCACCACCTAGATGGCTTGGTGCAGCGGTGGAGGATTGGCACGAGTCGGTGATTGTTCGTGGCCATCTCCGGTGATTGTGAGGGGATTTGTACCTTCCCCGACGGAACGCCGAAAGGTAACCTTAGTGGATTGCTCGTGTTATTGAGTTACCTCACTTGTGGGCAAGTTCTTGCGGTGTCCAAATTGTGTGGACGAGGTTTGTGCAACACCTCTTAGCCACCGAACCACCAAGTGTTGGTCGACACAACGGGGACGTAGCGTGTTGGCAAGCACGTGAACCTCGGGAGAAAATTGGTTGTCTCTTGCAATTTGGTATTCTCCCAGTGATTGATTTAATATTCACTTTGTGATTGGTTCACTCCTCTACACGGCGGTGTAATCACCCTACTCACTCATTTATATTCTTGCAAACTAGTTGTGGCAAGCTCTTTAGTATAATTAGAATTGAGAGCTTGCTTTGTTATTTTAAGTTCATCTAGTGGAGCTCTTTAGAGTAGCAAGATTGAGAGCTCTTAGTGAGTAGTAACTTTGAAAGTTGTGTGCCTAGGGATCATTGCAACTAGAATTATTGGATAGGTGGCTTGCAACCCTTGTAGAGGTAGAGCAAGTTTGCATTTCGTTATTTGTCATACTAATCAAATTGCTCTAGTTGATTTGTAGAATTTTAAATAGTCTATTCACCCCACTCTAGCCATATTAGGACCTTTCACACGGTGATGGGACGGTGGCGCAGCGATGCAGGCAGACACGACGCTGGCAGTGAGAGCACACGCGAGTGGCCCAGCGCTCGCGATCGAGGCTAGCAGCCGCGCGAGGACCCAACGAGGCAGACGGTAGCGGTGGAGCAGAGCGGCTGGGGCCACCGACACCAGCGTGGAGGCACGTGTGAGTGCGTGCTTGGGCGCGGCAGCAGGTGGCAGTGGCCAGCAGCGCGGAGCCAGCGGTAGGCCCGGCCAATGCGGTGGCACGCGTACGACGTGTGTGCGCGTCGAGCGAACCAGCGTAGCGCGCCGAGCTGAGGCAATGGTGACCGCGTCCAAACGCTGAAGCCATCCGGGAACGTGCCATGCACGATTTTTAAAGCACCCCAAAAATCCATCTCGGTGCTTCAATTGCTAAACCACCTATTTTACACCCAAGATGGCATGTTAGGCTACTAAAACAAGCCCTAATACCATACCACTACTTCACCCGATTCTTCTACAAAAATTGCCAAACTTAGCTTCGTCAAAGCATTTTCTGACTTAAGAAATTTGACTAAGTCTTGATCGGTTTCGCGTCGGATTCGATTTCCAAGCTATTACGTATACTACCTAGTAAATCCCGTTCTCGACCGCAAGCATTTCACCGCCACCTACGAAGTTTGTACTACAAACTTTTTTAAAGTTTCATATATGCGTTCTATAACATTTTTGTTCAATAAAAATTTGTTTATAACCGTAAGTGATATAACACGACATGAAATATAACATTCGTTTCGCGTTTCCGATGAACGTTTTAAGTCACAGAAATTGATTTACACACTATAATTCATACACTCACACATAAATATGATGCTCATGCAGTGTTTTAGCAAAAGGCTGTACAATATAACACCAAGGGTGTTACATGGAGGGTGCTAATGCTCGAGAACCCCGCGCAGTCTTTAGAGTTAAAAACGTGGTTCATAAGCCATCTACCATTAGAGATGTACTCACTCCATTAAGGTTCTAAATTGTATGGGCTGTTTGAATCAACTGGCGCTAATGTTAGACTAGTCTTAATAAAAGTTCCATGATAGTTTCATTGCATTAAATAAACTGATATATATATATCATAAAATAGATGAAGAAAAAGATGATGAAAGTTTCTAGAATGAAATGAGTTTCACATGAATGAAACTTATCTACCTTGTTTCCATCACATGAAATCTTGGAAACTAGGGCATGGAAACCCCCACACTTATAGACAGACTTGCTAATAGACTATCTAACTATTGGATAGGCTAAAATATCAAATAAATATGAGGAGAATTATTAGGAAAGAGAAGGTGGGACATTTGTAAAAATATTAATAATAAGGCTTTTGTTAGATAAATAAAAGACAACTATTGTATAGCTTGGCTCTTATAATTTGACTTATAACCGAACACTTGGCTCTATTATTGGACTTGCTCAAACTTCACCCACTTACCGAAATGAGAACGAGGCACAATATCCTAAGTATGATTTTTTCCACGATTGAATTCCTCGATAATCGCATCATAAACTTGTTAACAGAGTTGTTTGTGAATTGTGTATCGTCTAGTTCACTCTACTTTATCACGCGCCTTCGCTTCATAATAAAATGCAGACATTTTTTTCAGGACAAGTTGGAAACATTGCCGTCTATTTTGGGCTGCAACACAAACTCGTAAGGAAAAAGTCCAATTTACTTCCCTCAACTATCGTGATTGTACAATTTCCTCCCTAAACTATAAAACCATTTTTTGTCCTCCTTCAACTTTTGAAACTGTTTGTTTTGCACTTTTGAGAGTTTTGATGGTGGAGTGGGGAGGTGGGTAAATCGAGACTAGGTTAAAAGTCTAGGAGGTAAATTAGACTTGAAATAATTTTAAAAGATATCCAAAATCATAAAAACAAAGTTTCAAAAATCTATCCAAATATTTTTTTTTACGGAAAAGAATCCTTAAATCTAGTTTAATTTTATAAAATTCATAGAAAATTTGTTTTTACATCAAAAAAATTATGAAACTAGTTTTATATTTTTTTTTTCTAAAATCATGCTCAATCTGTCTTATGGTACCTAGCTTGAAATTGTTTGAACCTTTATAACCTCATTTTGGTGTTTATTTGCTAGTAAAAACCCTCGTTATCTATTATAATTAGTCGATGTTGATCGTTCAACTACATAGAACTGCCAGTGAAGTGTCGCTAGGACTATGTATGTATATCCGGTAGGGTGGGCACGGGTCCCTCGTCCCGGATAAATTTTCAAAGTAGCTACGTTAGTCTGCTTGGCAGCACGCACCCTTTCGCACATACGATTCTGGTGACGCTCCACCGACGTTTCTATGTAGTCTGGATGATCAATATTGACTAATTTTAATAGATAACGAGAGTCTACTAGCAGATAAGCACAAAAAATGAGTTTATAAAGATTCGGACAAATTCAAGCTATGTCCTATAAGATAGATCATGATTTTAGAAAAATCTGAAACCAGTTTCATAATTTTCAAGGTAAAACAAATTTTCTAAGGTTAAATCAGATTTTAGAATTTTAATTGCATTATTTTCCATGTAAATATAGTTATATAATTATTATTTTATTTCTTTGGATTTTTAGATATTTTTTAAATAAAATATTTCTAGTCCGATTACCTCTCTGCAGATTTACTCAAAATGTTTTAAAAAGTGAGAGAGGTAAAAAAAACTAGTTTTATAGTCTGGAAAGAAAAATCGGACAAACCTTCGAAGCTCAGGCCTAAAAGGCTAAAACCCATCGGACTAGCTCACTCGAAGCCCAGCATCTAGCAAGCAACCCGCAACCGCCGACCACGCACCAAACGGCCAAACCCAAAATTTGCTGTTTCCCACCAGAAACCCTCCGCGCGCACCACCGCCGAAAACCCTGAAACCCCACGCGCTCCTCGATCCGCCCTCCCGCTTCTCCACCAATAGGAGTCGAGCCCTTCGCATCCAACGGTCCACGCCACAGCTCGCGCCCCTCACGCGGATCGCTCCCCATCCAACGCCTCCCAGTTCGCCTCACATCTCTATATTACTCGCCACCCGTCCTCATCTAACCCATCGTTCCCAAGCTCCTCCCCACACCAGAAAATTCCCAATTCTTCGTCTCCGTTCGAGGCGGCGGCGGCGATGTCGGGGCGCGGCAAGGGAGGCAAGGGTCTGGGCAAGGGCGGCGCGAAGCGCCACCGGAAGGTGCTCCGCGACAACATCCAGGGCATCACCAAGCCGGCGATCCGGAGGCTGGCCCGGAGGGGCGGCGTGAAGCGCATCTCGGGGCTCATCTACGAGGAGACCCGCGGCGTGCTCAAGATCTTCCTCGAGAACGTCATCCGAGACGCCGTCACTTACACCGAGCACGCGCGCCGCAAGACCGTCACCGCCATGGACGTCGTCTACGCGCTCAAGCGCCAGGGCCGTACCCTCTACGGTTTTGGAGGCTAGGCGCCTCTTCGTAGTTGGGGAATGGTTGGAGGATATGCCTCTGTGTCGCTGTGGGTCGTAGTGTTGCTGCGTTCCTGGATGTAATCCTATGTTTCTGCAATGAAGAAATGCGAGTAATCATGCTACGCATGTTGTGTCTGGGTGATTGTTTTTCTGAGAAATGGTAGTAACAGCGACTCGTTCAGGAACCAAGCTGCTTTTGAGGACTTCGAACTACTGCACAGTGCGTCAGTTAACGCTTGCTGTTCTTCTTGAATCCCTAATCTGAGGGGATTGAATCCGCCACGATTCAAAACCCCCTTCGGTCTTCTAGTTCCCTCGAATTGCAGGATAGCCGAACAAGCACAATAAATGGGATGGCTAGCCACAACCAGATTGCCGGGGCTACGGACCGCGGGAATCAGTTGTACTCCCTCCGTCCCAGGTTAATTGCATTTCTTGAGTTCAATTTCTGTCAAAAAAAAGAGACTCGTATACTCACCTATGTGGTGTGATTTGCTTAAGGTTAAAGATCTTCACTTACAAGGAAGAAGCATCCTGTTGAGGAGTGGGCAAAAAAACCAGATACTGGGAAGACCCCTGGCTCTGATAAACCTTTAGGCCTCGTTCGGTTATAATAATTCCTGGCCAGATCCATTCCTGCCATTTCCGTTTCTTCAGGGCTTGTTCGGTTAGGGCAAAATCCATCTGGAATTGTTCCATTTGATAATATACTATATAAATTAATAAAGCAATCTCGGTAGGAATAAATCCAGGTCCCTCAGTATTTTCTATAGCACCGGAACTGTTCCTGCTCAGCCAAGATCGGGAATGGCATAACCGAACGGGCCCTTAGCAACAACAAATCCTGTTTTATATGAGCTGTGTGAACAGAAATCTTTCTCTGTTGCGCAAGTTGTTTCAGGTGCAGTAACAGTCTGTCATGAGCCAACGGGAGATATTACAGGTTGGGCCTATCAATGGACATGGGCTGGACCTGGGCCAAGAGAAGGTATGGACCAGGCTGCTCGGTAGGCCAAGGAGGAACGACGGCGGGCTGCGGCTTGAGGCTAGCTGCGGCTAGATTTTACCTTTTTCTCTTCTTCCCCTTTCCAAACCTATATTCAGATCATTCTAGTAGCTTCTATATACTTCTATTGTTGCCCTTGTACTTTAATTTGTTGGATCGAACTAGTAGGTTGGTGACAATCTCATTTAGGAGATGGCTGCCTGATGAGCTACAGGTGTGCTGGGCTCACATCTGGTCTAATACTACCAATCTGCAGCTTTCTGAAGAAAAAGATGTGATCATCTGAAAATTAGAAAGAAATCATCTTTTTTTTTCATTTAAATCTCTATACAATGCCTTAACTAGCAATGACAATGGCCAATGTTTCAAAATCATTTGGAAAGCAAAAATTCCACATAAAGTGAAAATCTTTATGTGGCTTTTGGCTAATGGGGTGATCTTAACCAAGGATAATTTGCTTAGAAGGAAGTGGAAAGGAGATCCAGAATGTTATTTCTGTGAGGAAAATGAGACCATAACTTATCTTTTCTTCTCTTCTCCAAATGCTAGAGTGTAGCTACACGTTTTGGAGCTAATAACATCCCAAAGGACTTCCCACAATGTTGGAAATGGTGTGAACTCTGGTTGCCTGATGGGAGAAACTTTCATTGTTGGGGAGTGGCAGCAATCAGCTGGGCCACTTGGAAGGCTAGAAATAAAATCTTTTTTGAGAAGAAAAAAGTGCATAATCCAATTGAGATTCTTTGTCATGCTTGTGCCTTGATGCGGTATTGGACAAATTTATGTAAGGAGATGGAACGTGAAGCTCTCATCGAAGGCGTCGACACCATGCTGCGAGTGGCAAAGCAATTTCTGGCGGCTCATCATAACACAACATTTAGGACCAAAACAGGAAAAAATGTTGGCTCAGGAAATAATAGAACGCATTTGACATAATCATACTTCAAAAGAGTGGCCTATTAACAATACTTACTAGGTGCACTTTTTCTGGTTTTGATCCAAGTGATTTTCTACGTTCGGATTTTGAGCTGTCGTCTTTGGAACAGCAGTCGGAAAAGGCTCTGAAGTTCTGATATATCAAACTCTGAAACTGTCGGTGCGAAATGTGGCCGACAAGTAAATATTTGTAGTTTTGCCATGCGTTGTGATCGGATGTGGCATAGCACGCGATGACACATGATTTATACTGGTTCAGGCAACGTGCCCTACGTTCAGTTTCAGTCGGTCGGTGACTTTATTCCTGAGCCCAGGTACTCGAAGTTTGTTGTGGGGTTACAAACGAGTAAGGAATGAAAAGGGAAGTGTTAGAGGCCCGGTCGGACTCTGAACCGAATGGAAGAGTGTGACGGGTGCTCTAACGTGCGCTAAGTATTGAAGTGTATGCTCAGTGTATCTGTCAAGTTCTAGAGCTGTTGAGCTATTCGAGTCCTCAGGTCATCGAGTCCTCGAGTCACTAGCCTGCTGATGTTGGGAGAGAGCGCATCTCCTTTTATAGTTGAAAGGGATGGCCTTACAAATCAGAGAGAGAGAAAGAGAGTGTATACGTATCCTATCTAGTCTTATTGCCCACGCTATTGGGTACGAGACGGTCGTCGGCGCCTACAATACTGTTTGTGCTCTGACGCGTCTGGAAGGTTGTATAGTGCCCGTCTGGCATGGCCTGGTGGAACCGTGTTGCAGGTGCGCAGGGCATGGTAGGGTACGGTCCTCGGTATTGCGGTAGACTTGAGCGTCTTACCTTATCTGCTCCGCCTGATCCCCGGGCCCTCACCGAGCGGGCGTCCCCGATCAGTCGTTCCCAGTCGGTCCCGACCGTGTCGGTCGGGAAAGAACAGTGAGCAGAGGTATGGCGTATCCTCGGTCGGAGTCAAACTGCGGTCCCACCTTGGCCAGGCCTTTCGGTCGGGGACCGGATCATGGTCTCGACCTGTCATTATGTATCTGGGCTGGCCCATGCGCGAGTTGTCGTTGTGCCGCCTGTTGGGCCGGGTTTTGTCGGGAAGCGGGTCCATTAGGGACACCGGGTTTATGAACCCGACAGGAGCCCCCGAGCACCTTTGGAGCTTCTGTGAAGCCATGAAGGGGCTGTTCACACACGGAGCTCGAACCCGAGGGGTCGGGCGAGATGGAGCTCGCGGCCAAGGTTCGAGCGAGACAGGGTCGGTCGAAGGCTGAGCACCTTGGTACTCTTTTCTGGGGCTACGGACTCTTGTGTTCCTTCCGGTCGGGGTGTTCGCCCGTATTCGTTCCAATCGCAACCTATACGGTCGGTCGGGTTCCTAAGTAGGGACCTGGTAGCTCGAGCCCCCGAGCCCCATTAGGCTCGGTAGGGGTCGGCCGAGTTTTATGCGTCACCCCGTCTGTGGTTTCCGCAACCGGAGGGGTTGAGCTAATGACACTTGCTTTGATGGCTCGAGTGTCGTGCTCGGCGAGCTCGCTAACGGGTATGTTTGAGTGGAACCGGATCCATTATTCGTGACGGGGTCGGCATAGCCCTCATGTGGCATTCCATTGCTCCTTAACCCGCCTCCCGATAGATGCCCGAGTCGTTCCGGAGACCGACTCAGGTGGCCTGCTGGCCTCCCCTCGATGGAGATTCTGTGGGCTTGGCTCGAGGTTAGGATCGAACGAGAAGGTCGAGATGACTCTGTCCGCTTCTTAGCGGATCGGGTGAGGGCCACTGGGGCTCATCTGCGTTTTCTCCCCTGGCTCTATTTGACGCGAGGCGGCCTTGAGCCCTTTGCAAGCCAGCCTTCGAACCCCGATCGGTCATCGCTCATATCGAATGAGACGACTACGACTTCGTGACATGATGCGAAGCGTTGTGATGCAACAATTGCATATGCAATGTTTGGATGTATGAGATGAATGTATGGATGAGTATGTGACTAAATGGATGAATGCATGTATGAGGATGGATGAATGAATGCTCAAGCACTGGTAAAGTAGAACAGGGGTTGGTAAAGTTACCTCGATGGCTCAAGTGATGGGTCCGGGGAGCTCCTATCGGATATGTTCGAGTGGGATCCGTGTCCGTCATTCGTGACGGGGTCGGTATAACCTGCATGGGGCATCCCACTGCTCCTTACCTGTCTCTCAGCAGCTGCCCGAGCCGTCCGATCGACTCGGGTGACCTGTTGGTGTCTCCTCGATGGAGATTCCGTCGGTGGGCCCCTCCAAACCCTGCCAGGTAAGGCGGAGGGCTATTTATGTGTGGTTGCACCTTGTTTCCCATAGCTGAGTTGCGGTAGTGGTGCGTGCCCTGCCTGTGCCATGTCCCGTTAGCCAAGCGACATTTCATCGGGCAAGACGTGTCCCGTCAGCCAGGGCCACGTCCCGCCGCACACCTTTCCACATTAAATAGGGGGAAGGGAGAGGGTTTTCCTCCCGTTCTTTTGCCTTTCTTCAACCGCTGCAGTTTCTCCTTCCTTCTTTTCACCAAGCCTGTTCGTGTGCCGCGGTGGTTTCTAGGAGAGAGGAGAGCAGAGCGAGGGAGAGAAAAAACTTACAGATTCGTTCATAAATTCGAGGTGCGATGTTGAACTAGAGGCCTTCCAACGTGGATGAGGAGGTGCTGGCCGCCTTTGCCAAGAAGGGGCTGCTCCTATCGAAGGAGGTGGCACATTAGAGGGCTCCTACGTCGGGGGAGGTTGTTCCGCAACCCCGGGCCGATGAGGTCATCTGCTTCGTTGCCTTCCACGAGCGCGGGCTCGGGTATCCTACGCACTGGTTCCTGCGCGGGCTCCTCAACGAATGGGGCCTAGAGTTGCAGCACCTCAACCTGACTGGGGTACTGCACATCACCGGCTTCATCACCATCTGCGAGGCCTTCCTCGGGATGGAGCCGCACTCTTCCAGTAGATTTTTAGCGGGCCCTGTCCGAGGGGAAGCTGCCCAGAATCATACCGGTTGGGGGGTTTGCCCTGCAAAAGAGGCCGAAGCCGTTGGTCCCCTACCCCACGTACTCCCCCTATGACTCCAACCAGGGGTGGCACGGTGAGTGGTTCTACATTAGGAACCCAGCGGAGGCGCCATTCCCGACGTTCAACTAGGAGAGGCCGGAGAGGAGGGAAAGTTGGTCGGGGGGTCCCACCCGTCGACAGAACAAGCCGGAGATTATCGAGACAGAGCTTCGGAGGCTCATGCGGCATGGCCTCGATGGGTTGTGGGTCTTCCATACCTTCTTCCGCCATCGGGTTGCCCCATTGGTGGAGAGAACGTGACCGATGTGGGAATACTCTGACCCGGTGGATCCCGACCACACGTCGCTGGAGGAGTTGCTAAAGGATGAAGTTTGGAGTCATCTCGATCGGGTGTTGCAGTTGAGGGATGAAGACTCTCTTGAAGCGACGCCCGGTCCCCTTCATGCCGCAAAGCTATCAAATTTGGTATGCTTTTTCCTGTGACTTTTTCCTTCTTGTTTTGATGTTTTGATTGATTTCGAGTTGCCTATTTCAAAGGGACTCACGGGCTATAAATCTGAGCCACATCTTCCGAGAGGGCTGGAAGGCGCGGTTCGGCAAGCTGCCTAGAGGGAGGCCATGCTTGCCAAGAAGAAGAAGAAAACCGAGAAGGCCCGGAGGAGGTTTGATAAGGAGAAGGAGATCATCCGGTGGGTCTATGGTGGCGAGAGCCGGAGTGACATGGAGGCGGAGCTAGAGTCAGAGGAACCCACGGAGATGGGTGATGACGCGAGTTCCTCAGAGGACGAGGAAGATAGGGGCGTTGCTGTGACCTTGGTAGAGCGCAGTAAGCCCATGGCTGCACCCGTCGGTGGTGGGTGTGGTATGGAGTTGCACGGCGATGTTCCTAAGTTGAGGAAGCACGCCATGAGTGAAGAAGCTGCCCTCGAACTAGAGGCAAAGCAGGCACAGTCACCGCGCCCTTTGGAGGCATCATCGGCTTTGCGCCCCCTGCTCCAAGTGTGGTGGAGCACACCGGTCGGTTGGGGGGACATGATCATTCCCCTGCATCTTCGGGGTCGACGCGTGTGCGCGACCCCAATGGGGAGATGCCCCGCTAGTTGCTCTGGTGGTTTCACCACGAGCTGGTGGTCGCGGCCATTCGTGGGCCGATCGAGGACCGATCGGGTCTTCTCCTCCCTCGGTGGATGCAAGGGGGTACGGGTCGCGATCCTCGAGCGATCCTCATCCAGTCGGCTCATCGTCAGCCGATCGAGGCTTTAGGGTTCTGTCGCTTTCGTCTGGGTATGTATTCATGCTCCCTTTTGTCCTCATAGTTGAGTTTTTGAGTGTGACTAACTTGCGCTTGTTTGACAATGGCCAGGGGCTGGCAGGACTGGGGATCTCCCCACCTCTGTGCGAGAAGAGTGGAGACCCAGCCCTCTGATGGGTTGCGATGATGAACGACGGGGAAGCAGGTTGGCGGCGTGACCTTAATGGGGTTGCATCTTCCCGACCGGTCATGAGCACGGCGGCAGTGATGGTGGTGATCCCTGTGGTGATGACAGAGGTTGGGTCAGAGGTGACTCTCATGGTCCCTCCCCCAATGGTTGCGGAGGAGGAGAGGAGGGAAACTAGGCTCCCTGTCTCGCCCGGTGAAGTGCGCACGGTTCTCCCGCCTGGTCAGAGCTAGTGGGTTCTGGAGGAACCGCGGCCAGGGTAGAGGTAGAGCAGCCGCCGGCGAGCCATGGGGTCTTGGTGGTGGACATCCCCTTCTCTGGTGAGGAAGACACCGGGGTGGAGCCGCCAGCCATCCCGCCGTCCCGGGAGTTGGTGATGATCTGGTCATCGCATGATACTACGATGGCTGGATCTTCCAGCGGGTCGGGGGTGACCCATGAGTTGGTGTGGCCTTGCCCTGGTGAGTCAGGAAAGGCTTGGTTCGTCCTTCGTGATGAAAAGGAGGTGAAGCTGTGGCACCTGCTCGGGGAGAGAGGACTGTCGATGGAGTCTGATCTCACCCTTACCAAGGCGAGGCTCAAGGAGGCCTGGGAGAGGGTTGAGCTCATGCATCAAGACATGACTGTCAACTTGCCATGCATTGCAGAGGTAAGTTCTCTGCGTTCTTGGTGTTGTCTTTGATTCCTGGGCTTTTAAATGGTTGTCTCAGCACGCCTGCTTCTTGTCTCGTAGCCCCAATAGATGATGTCGATCCGTAAGTCCCGATTTCTTCAGGAGGAGCGGTGGCGTCATGGTGGGTTGATGAGTTCAGGCATCAGCTAGTGTCCACCCACCGTGAGTCTCAAGACCGGGTGGCCAAGGCGACGGGAGCATGGGCGGCGGAGCTGCGTGCGGGCAACTGCTACCGAGCGAGAACTTGACGCGGCAAAGGACCACTTGGCGAAGACCAAGGCGGTGCTTCCGATGTCCTTGGAGGCTCTGGAGGCAGAGCGGAAGACCCGGTCGGACGCCGAGCAAGAAGTGGTCGCGCTCCATGGGCAGATGCTTGGGGCAGAGGAGTCGAACACTCGACTACTCGAGAGGGTGACCCGGCAAGAGGAAGGGCTATCTATTCTTGAAAGCGCCCACCTCGGTACATATTTGTTCTATCCTCAGTTGATGCCTTGAATTTTTCTTTCCTTTGCTCCTAAATTTGTCGTTCGTTTCCAGAACTAGGTGGAAAAATCAGCTCTCTGGAGCAAGAGCTAGAGGCGGTCAAAGCAACGGTCGGTCAGAGCACGGAGGCACTAGCTTATAGTTGTCCATGTAGCCCGAGGCACGACGGCATGGCACGAAGCCCGCTTTTTTAGCCCGACACGAGCACGGCACGACCTGGTGACATGCGGGCCCGGGCTGGCCCGGTGACATGCGGGCCCGGGCTGGCCTGGCCCGAGGCAGCAGGCCATGCCTGGGCCGCTGCTTAGGCCCATGGGCTGGCACGGCTTGGCTTGACCTAGGTCAACCGGCCCGGCAGCGGCCCAGCCACCCCCTCCCCCTCCTCACTCCACTCCTCCCCTCCCGGCCTCCCCGTGGCCCAGCGCCTGTCCGTCCCCCCGCCTCCCCCCTCCTCATATATAAACTCATGCCGCGGCCACAGCGGCTCACACCCGAAAACCCTAGCTCATTTCACTCACTCGCCTGTTGCCTCGCCTCGCTGCTCTCGCCTTGCAGTCTCGCTCTTGGCTTCGTCCTCCTCGACTCCGGTGAGGTGACCTCGACGATTCGCCTGCCGCCGACAAGCAGCTCCCTGCTCCTCCTACCTGATCCCCTCCCTGCTCCCTCTCCACCTCTCCCTTCTCCATATCCCTATCTCCCCTCTAGATCTCGGTGACTATGTGAGTTCGTGTCCCATCTGCCCCTCCTCCACCGCTCGTCGTCGTTCTAACCGGTGTGTTGTCTTCTCTAGATGGCCCCCGTCTTCTCCGGCACCGGGCTCTGGTTGCGCAGGTACATCCCTAACCCTAACCCTAACCCTAACCCTAACCCTAACCCCGCCTGCCGCCGACGAGCAACTCCCTACTACTAAGTCCTACCTGATCCCCTCCCCTCTAGA
This sequence comes from Miscanthus lutarioriparius, assembly GCA_904845875.1. Taxonomy (NCBI): domain Eukaryota; kingdom Viridiplantae; phylum Streptophyta; class Magnoliopsida; order Poales; family Poaceae; genus Miscanthus; species Miscanthus lutarioriparius. Next base: position 43,089,529 of record CAJGYO010000003.1, on the reverse strand, counting down.
TCTCGTTGATTATGTGAGTTGGTTGTCTTTGTTTGTCCCTCCTCCGCCGTCCACCGTCGTTGCTGACTGAGTGTCGTCTTCTCTGGACTCTGGGTGCTCGTCGTCTTCTTCGGCACCGGGCACCGGCTGCGCAGGTGAAACCCTAACCCTAACCCCTAACCATGTTCTAATTTCTTCTTTTTCTTTCAATGTATGCTTGTGATTTCTTCTTCCATTGTTTCGTAGGTCGGTAGCCGATGCATCGTCTTCTAGCTGCGGCTTAGAGCAAGAAAGGCGGCCACCTGCACCATTGAGGAATGGGGCTGGAGAGGCGGCCATGGCCGACGAGGATGGCCTCCTACCGGTTGGCCTGGCCCCAGAGGGCGAGAACAACGACGACACTTGAGCTGACGCTGCTGCGTTGTTCGGTATCGATCTTGGGGACGGCTCTGCTGCTCCGATCGATATGGATATGACGCGTGGCGTGTGGGGGCGATGGCGATCGCGAACTCCAACGGCTCTGCTCCTTTGGTTTGTTGGTACAGGTAACACTAGTAAGTTTAAATCGCCTATGTGGGCTGATTTTGAGAAGATCTATGAGGTTATTAATGGTTCTAGAATTTGCACCAAGGTTGTTTGTAAGATGTGCAAATCTACCTTGTCTCGCTAGATCGCTCATCGGGCATCTTGGTCACTTAAAAAGGCACCAAAAATCATGTAGGATTAAAACCGATCAACGTGCTAGGGTTTAATCTAGGCTTTCATATAATCCTGATGGTTCTGTTTATAACTGGGATTATAAACCTGAAGTTGCTAGATCTGAATTATGTCGTTTGATTGCTAAGCTTGATCTGCCTTTAGGAATTGGTGAGACTGATGCTTGGGAAGAATACATTGTTAGAGCTCATAATTCTAGGTTTGTTAAAAAAGTTGCTTGTGTGATTGAAGAATTTGGTTTGCTTGACAAGGTGTTCTCTGTTACTCTTGACAATGCTTCTTCCAATGCTAAGGCTATGGAAACATTGACACCTATGTTTGCTGGTTATCTGGGTTCTGAACCTACACCTACACCTTCAGATCCTAATAAGGTTAAGTATCATCTTGTGCATCAACGTTGTGCTTGCCATATTATTAATCTGATAGTAAAATCTGGCTTAAAAAGGTTCAAACCTTACACTGAGGATTTCAGAACTGCTATTAACTTTTTGAATTCATCTAATCAAAGGATTGCTTTGTTCAAGAACTTTTGCATTGCTAAGGGTGTTAGACCTAGAAAGTTTGGTTTGGATATGGATGTTAGATGGAATGCTACATATCTTATGCTTAAACACCTGCTTCCATATAAGGATGTTTTTTCTGTGTTCATTAATTCAAACTATGGCTCAATGTTGTTAACTGCAAGTCACTGGTATATTGCTGATAAAATACTTGAATTCCTGGAAGTTTTTAATGACTCCATAGTCACTCTTTCTGGTGTTTACTATCCAACTAGTCCACTTATTCTGCACCATCTGCTAGATATTATAACTCATTTGCATGAAAGTTCAAAGGATCAGAATCTATTTTCTATTGTCTATCCTATGAAGCTTAAATACCTAAAATACTAGAAGGACATACCTCTACTGTATTCATTTGCATTCATTCTTGATCCTAGAGGTAAAATGAGAGGTTTATTTAATGTTCTTACCATAATGCAACAAAAAACTAGTTTTGACTACAGTTCTTATTATGGTATTGTGAAAACTAAAATTTTCAAGTTGTTTAACAAGTATGAATAAAAGTTTGGTGCAGCTAGGTCTCAAAGGAGGGCTGCACATCCTGCAAGCATCACAGGTAAGAGGAAGCAGGCATGGGGAAGAATTTTTGGAGGCCCTACAGCATCTGGTGTTGTTGGACCTTCCCCTGCCTCTGCTCCAAGTCCTTCTTTATCTACTTCTGATGCTGCTTGTGAGCTATCTGCTTATCTGGACAGTGACAATGTCACTGCATATGAGGATGACTTTGATCTACTTCTCTGGTGGTGTGACCATAAGCTAACATATCCAGTGCTTTCATCATGGCTAGAGACATTATGTTAGTTCCTGTTTCAACAGTGTATTCAGAATCTTGTTTCAGCTTGACAGGAAGAATACTTGAGGAGTGGCGCTATCGACTATTGCCTGAACATGTGGAGATGCTTGCTTGCATAAAAGATTGGGAGCTGGGTGAAAGAAGACTGTAGCATGATGTTGACAACCAAGAACTGGTAGACTCCTTCGAGCATCTCTATCTTGATGAAGATGCATCTACTTCTGGGGCTCCTTCTGCTAGCACATCTGCATCTGTGGCTTATGCATCTGGTGGTTATTGAGTTGAGAGTTGAGATTGAGATAGTGAGAGTGTGAGACTTGAGAGGTGAGCTAAGAGCCTGAGACTTGATTATGATCTATATCTATGATGTATCATGTAAACCTTTGAACATGTTTAAGACTTATAAGAGTTGTGCTGCACTCTTTTTCCCTTTCTGGGGTTTCTCACAAGAGTGAGTTTTACCCAGAAAGGTTTTTAATGAGGCAGCATTGCACACAACTCAGTTATCCTTTTAATTTCCTCTTGTTCTCTGTGTGTATGGTTTTGGTTTTGGTTTGAAGCTCTTCTAGGAAAAAATACTTCAAATTTGAATACTTCTTGTTGAGATGAATTTTTTGGTGTGTTTTGAATCCTACGGGCCTCGGGATGGCATGGCCTGGTGATTTGGTCATGCCTAGCAGGCCGGCACGGCACGGATTTAGGCCCATAGGCCCGTGCTTGGGCTGATGGCAAGGCACAAGGCCCACAGCGGCACGGCATGAGAGGCACGGTGTGCCGTGCCGGCCCGACATCCTCTGGGCCGTGCCGAGCCGGGCCGGCCCGATGGCCAGGTATACACTAGCTCAGTCCCTTGAGGAGCAACACATTCTCGAGGGAGAGCTCGGCTAGCTTCATAATATTGCGCAGGTGGTCGTCTTCGAGGTGTTCGGGTCAGGACCGAGCACTAGTACGCCCGCCGTCCAGCTGGTGGAGGTCCCGAATGAAGTTTGGGCGCTCATCTCCGATGGCATGTTCTATGGGACATCAGTGGTGCTGACCTCGGTGGTGACCCACCACCCCGATCTAGACTTCGTGGCCATATGCAGAGGATACGCCGATGGGTGGCGTGTAGACAAAATCCATGCGCTGGGGGACAGTTTGGTGCCACATGCACAGATGGTCGCTGAGCAGGTCACCACGCAGTGGGTGATGGAGGCTCACCGTTTGACCGTGGCCGCATATATGCACTGGGAAGATGTCATCCAACCTTGAGGTAGCAGAGGTCGGATCGGAGGCGAGCGTCGTCCCGACCCCAACTGAGCTGAACGTCGTCCCGACCACAACCGAGATGCCTTCGTCCTCATCAACCGTATCGTTAGCCAATGCCATCGGGGGGCCATAATAGAGTTATAGTAGAAATAGTTAGTTTATGTAAAAGATGAGTTCGTGGGGGAGCCCCCGTGTGAATAGTTTTAGATTCATGAATATTTTAAGTTCGTTTTGTGATGAAATCACTCGTGAGGGGAAGCTTGTCCCGTCCGCCCTTGTTTTTACCCTTGCGTAGCTTTGTTTCTTGTCCTTTCTTTTTTGCACCTGCCTGTTGACCCATAGGCTGCAACCTTAAGAACCCGGGCGTGGCCCGTGAGGCTCAGCTGCTTGTAACCATAGGTCATGGTGGGGTGTGATCGGTCAGAAGGCTAAAAGCACAAGTTATGTAGGGTATTCAAAGGAACAGAATGCCCTTTCATTTGGGCGATGCCCTTTTGTTTGGGTGAAAAGTATTACTACATGATAGTAAAAAAGGAGGGTGGTATCATACCACCGTGGAGCCCCTGAGCGACCTAGGCCAAGCGTGCTCGGGTTGGGGCGCTGTAGGAGCAAACGTTGAATGGAAATAAAAGGTAAGACCGAGCTTTAGGGGAAGAAACGACGTAACTGTTCGATGTTCCATGTGTTGGTGAGAATGTTGCTGTTGTCGCCCTTCAGTTGGTAGGCGCCCAGTCGGATCACCTCGGCCACCACGTATGGTCCTTCCCATGATGGAGAGAGCATATGTTTGTCCTTGGTTGACTGGGTCCTCCTGAGTATGAGATCACCGACCTCGAGGATCCTCCCCCTGATTTTGCTTTCATGGTACCTACGGAGAGTTTGCTAGTAACAAGCAGAGCGGATGACGGTCGTCTCACGAGCCTCCTCGAGCAGGTCGACCACGTCCTGCTGAGCCTCCACGGCTCGGTCTTTGTCGATGGCCTTTACTCTTGGGGTGCCATGATCAAGGTCAGAGGGCAACACTGCTTTGGCTCTGTATGCGAGGAAGAAAGGGGTGAACCCTGTGGACTGGTTTGGGGTCGTTCTTAGGCTCCAGAGGATCGCTGGGACCTCTATAACCTATCGCTTGGCATACTTTTTGAGTCGGTCGAAGATGCGGGGCTTGAGTCCTTGGAGGACCATGCCATTGGCCCCCTCGTCCTGATCGTTGGTACGCAGGTGTCCAACCAAGGCCCAACCGATCCTGATGCCGTATCCGTCATAGATGTCTAGAAACTTCTTCCCAGTGAAGTTTGTTCCGTGGTCGGTGATGATACAGTTAGGAACACCAAACCGATAGATGATGTCGAGGAAGAACTTGACCGCCTCTTCCGAGCGGATATTGCTGATGGGCTTCACCTCTATCCATTTGGTGAACTTGTCCACCGCTACGAGTAGGTGAGTGAAGCCGCCCAGGGCCTTTTTGTGGGGTCCAACCATGTCGAGGCCCCAGACCACGAATGGCCAGGTGATGGGGACGGTCTAAAGCTCCTGCACCGACAGATGAGTTTGCCAAGCATAGAACTAGCATCCTTCACACCTGTGGACAACCTCCTCTGCATCTCGGAGTGCAGTGGGCCAAAAGAAACCTTGGCGAAAGGCTTTTCCGACCAGCGACCTCAGGGCCGCGTGATGTTCGCAGATTCCGGCATGGAACTCAAGGAGGAGCTATTTCCCCTGGCTGATCGGGATGCACTTCATGAGTACTCTCGACGAACTTCGTTTGTAAAGTTCGTCACCAATGGTGACGAACATCTTAGCGCGTCGAGCGATTCATCATGCTTTAGTCCTTTTCGGTGGGAGAACCTCCTCGAGGAGGTAGGCGAGCAGTGGTGCTTTCTAGTCGATCGGATCAAGTGCCATCACGATGATGTCGCCAGGCGACATTGTCATGGAGGCACCAAGGTCAGAGCCCCTGAGCACTCAGTCAGGGTCAGGGCATGTCGGGAGGTCGAAGCCCCCGAGTGCTAGATTGGTGTTGGAGCATGTCTGGGTTGGATCCTCTCGGATTTGGGCAGACGGCTCATGGAGGTTGTTTACAAAGACCCTGTCAGCGGGTGGTTCCTGTCTGGCAGCTAATTTTGTGAGGAAGTCGGTGGCATTGTTGTCCTTTCGAGGGACATGATGTAGTTTGATACCTCGGGACTTGTCCTCGAGCTTACGAACCTCCTAGCAGTACGCCGCTATGAAGGGGCTCCTGCAGGAGGACTCCTTCATGACTTGGTCGACGACCAACTCTGAGTCATCGCGGACATACAACCACTTGGCACCGAGCTCGACGGTGATGCGTAGTTCGTTGATGAGGGCCTCGTACTCCGCAGCATTGTTCGAGGCTAAAAAATGGAGATGGATCACGTAGCAGACCCTGCTCCCATCTGGGGAGATCAGAACCACTCCAGCCCTCAAGCCAGGCGCCATGACCGACCTATCGAAGTACATCGTCTAGTACTCGTGGGTGACATCTGGGGTCAGGAGCTGGACTTTCGTCCATTCGGTGATCAAGTCGGCAAGAGCCTAAGATTTAATAGTGCTGTGGGGGACATACCTGATGTCGTGGCCCATGAGCTCGAGAGCCCATTTGGAGATTCATCCTACGACGTTGCGGTTATGGATGACCTCCCCGAGTGGGTACGAGGTGATGACCATGACCTCATGGTTGGTGAAGTAGTGCAGGAGCTTCCGGGTCGCTATCAGCACGATGTACAGAAGCTTTTGAACCTAGGGGTAGCAGACTTTGGCATCGGTGAGTACCTCACCGACAAAGTACACCTGTCATTGGACCTTCAGGGGGTGTCCTGGCTCCTCCCTCTCGACGACAAGGGTGGCGCTCACAATGTGGTTGCTTGCCACGACGTAGAGGAGGAGGGATTCTCCCCGTTCGGGAGCGACAAGGATTGGTGCCGACGTCAATGATGCTTTGAGGCTTTCCAAAGCCTACTGTGCCTCCCTTGTCTACACGAATGCGTCTGTCTTCTTGAGAAGTTTGTAGAGAGGCATCCCTCGTTCGCCTAGTCGGGAGATGAACCAGCTTAGGCGGCCAAACAGCTGGTGAGCCTCTGTACGCCCTTAACATTACGTATCGGGCCCATGTTGGAGATGGCCGTGATTTTTTTGGGGTTGGCTTCGATGCCACGTTCGGACATGATGTATCCGAGCAGCTTCCCCTTTGAGACCCCAAAAACATATTTTTCGAGATTCAATTTGACACTGAACCTTCAGAGGTTCATGAATGTGGCAGCCAAATTTGAGATTAGGTCGCTAACTTGAGCTGTTTTCACCACTATGTCATCTACATAGATGACAATTGTTGGTTTCGGCCACTCGACCTAATCAGGTTAGTCGGGCGGATTGATTTGGTCAGCAAAGCATCGCTACAAGCACCGTTGATAGGTGGTGCTAGCGTTCTTCAGACCCAAAGGCATGGTTACATAGCAGTATGAACCATACAGGGTGATGAATGAAGTCATGACCTGGTCGGCCTCTTTCATCATGATCTGGTGGTAGCCTAAGTAGGCATCCAGGAAGGAGAGGATTTCGCACCCTGAGGTTGAGTTGACTATCTGATCTATGCGTGGTAAAGGGAAGTGGTCCTTTGGGCACGCCTTGTTGAGACCAGTATAGTCAACACACATTCTCCATTTTGCATTCTTCTTTTTCACAAGAACAGGATTAGCTAGCCAGTTGGAGTGATATACCTCTTTGATGAATCCGGTTGCCAGAAGTTTGGTGATCTCCTAGCCTATGGCCCTATGCCTCTCGTCGTCAAAGTGACATAGGCGTTGCTTGGTAGGCTTTAAGCTCGGGGCGACATGTAGTGCATGCTCGGTGACCTCCCTCAGTATGCCCGGCATGTTGGAAGGTTTCCACGTGAAGACATCGCGATTTGCGCATAGGAAGTTGGCGAGCTCGGTTTCCTATTTGGCTAGAAGCTTGGTTCTGATCCGCACCATCTTGGTCGGTCGATTGGGGTCGATCTCCACTGCCTTAGTTTCCCCGGTCGGATGGATGGCACTTAAGGAGGTTGGCTCGTTGCAGTCGGGGACTGCTGGAGTCACCAAATTCTTGAGCTTTGGGAGCTCGGTGGAGTTGATGACGGCAGTGGCGAGCTCGTAATGCTCACGGTCACATGTGTAGCCATGCGAGAAGGTGCTACGTATGGTGATGACGCCATTCAACCCTAGCATCTTCAGCTTGAGGTAGGTGTAGTTGGGGATCACTATGAACTTGGCGTAGCATGGCCACCCCAAAATGGCATGGTAGGACCCTAGAAAGTCCACTACCGCAAAGGTTAGGACCTCCGAGTGGAAGTTGGCGTGGTCACCAAACGTGACGGGAAGGTCGATCTGCCCGAGTGGATACGCCTATGCCCTAGGATCACGCCATGGAAGGGAGAGCTCATGGAGCAGAGCTCCGACCGGGGATGCGCATGGCATCGAGGGTGTCAATGTAGAGAATGTTGAGGCCGTTGCCTCCGTCCATCAGCAACTTAGTGAAGCACTTCTTGCGGATGATGGGGTCGACGACGAGCGGGTAGTGTCCCAGTCGGGCGACGTGGGAAGGATGGTCTCTCTAATCAAAAGTGATCGGGGAGTTCGACTAGCTAAGGAAAGAGGGGATGGCTGACTCAGCGGCGCATGCCTCTCTGTAGCGTACCTTGTGCTGGCACTTGGAGTGGATAGCGTCGGATCCCCCAAAGATCATGAGGCATTCCTTGGGGTCAGGGAAGCCGTCATCATCCTTGCCCGCTGTGCCTCCTTTCTTGGCCGCATCCTCCTTGCCTTTCCCTTCCTTTGGCTTGGTGGCCTACCATAGGAAGCACTTGAGGAGCTCACAGTCCTTGTAGAGGTGTTTGATGGGATAGGCGTGGTTGGTGCATGGACTCTCCATGAGCTTGTCCAAGTGGTTAGGCTGGCCCTACTGGGGTGCTTGCCTGCTCGGTCGACCGCAGCGACCAAAGCTGGGTTGGCCGGTCGGCACCGATCCTTCTTGTTCTTCTTGCCCCTTTGTGTGGTGGGGCACTCGCCTTGGTCCTCGTGCTTGGCCTTGGCCTTGTCCCGACCACCACTGAAGATCGCCCCGACCGCCTCCTCACCGGAGGCATGGTTCACGGTGTTGTTGAGCAGGTCACGGATGGTATGGGGCTTCACACAGCCGAGCTTGTGGATCAAGGACTCACAAAGTTGTCCTAGAGAGAAACGCACTGATGACGTCCGCGTCGATGACATCAGGAAGGGAGTTGCACTGCTTTGAGAACCTATGGACGTAATCCTGCAAGGATTCATTGGGCTCCTGCTAGCAGCTCTTGAGGTCCTAGAAATTCCTAGGACAGACATATGTCCCCTGGAAATTTTTGATGAAGACCCTCTTTAGATCCGCCCAGTCACGGATGCTGTCGGGTGGAAGAAATTCGAGCCATGCTCGAACATGCTCCCCCATGCAGATGGGGAGGTACTGGATGATGAAGTAGTCATCATCCACTCCTCTTGCTCGATAGGCGAGCCATAAGTCTTTGAGCCATATACCAGGGTTCGTCTCCCCGGTGTATCTGGCAATGTTGGTGGGTGGTCGGAAGCGCTGTGGGAACGATGCTTTCTGGATGCGATGACTAAAGGCCTGTGGCCTCAGGCCATCCGGGCTAGGGCTCCGGTCGTTTGGTCGGCCACCATGCCTAGGGTGTGTGTCCCGCACTCCTTGATGGTCAGGCCGAGGCCCATGCCACCTTGTCTCACCTCCATTCCATGGGCGCTATCATCGTGTCGGACGTGGCGTCGATTGTTCATGACGCTGCGAGCGTCATGGTTTGGCCTGAGCCATTCACGCACAGGTGGCCAGTGTGGAGCGGGCGTCGGGTTGGGCTATGGTGCAGCCGCGGCTTCCTGCTCCACGCCCAAAAACTACTACGGTGAGTGGACGGAGCGATTTGATTGGTACGGCCTTAGTCCCTCGGTTAGGCAAGAGGCCTCGAGCCGGTGTCGCGACGCGGAACTCTCCGCCTGCTGAATGGTGGTGGTCTCCACCTGCGTCCCGAGGTTCCGGTGGATTGCCTGCTCCTGGGGGTCGGTAGGCTCGAGGAGGCCACGCAGAAGCATCGCCGTAGCAGCGATGTTCTTGCTAGCCCAAGCAAACTGAGGGGGGTCGTTCCCTTTGTCTAGGATGTTACGCTGGAATTGACGGGCGCGACCCCAAGCATCGCTTGCCGGGTTACGCGCATGTGGCGTAGCGTGCTGCGTCGAGCGCGCCAGCATAGGTGGCGGCTGGCTCTGCCACCTTTGTCGTAACTCCTCGCCGTGCTCCTACGCACACGCTAGGGCCTTCGCACAGGGGTCCAAAGGGGTGTGAGTCTACAGAGACTCCACTACCACCGGTAGCTATCTCGAGGAGTCCGCCATAGTGCACTCCCGGGATAGAGGGTGGCTAGGTGCCACGACGTCGTTGACGTAGGAACCATCGCTTTCGACCTCGTCATCGATGAGGTCATGGAAGGAGGCGGAGCATAGCCCGCCATTCCCATGAACTCGGACGTGAGAGGGGCAGCGTCAGCATCCTTCGGAGCCCCCGCGCGCACACGTCCATGGGGGACGCGAAGCCATAGGGGAACCAGTCTCACGACGGTAACGGCGGGGACAACGGGGTCCCTTCGGAGAGTCGACAGAAGGTGCTAAATGGTGAGTAAAGGATAATATGTACATCACTCACCATGGGGTTTGAGCCCAGCATGGGCTCGAGGCGAAGCGCAAGTGTCTCGACATTGAGGTCGTCGAGTGGCCCGAGGCCAGTGGAGGGCGCTCCTCCTCCAATGGATGCCGAGATGAGCGCCTCCTCATGGAGGCGGAGTACGCCGAGCTGGTCGGCGATGAAGTCCAGGCTTCCGAAGAGAAAAGTCTGGAGCAGCTCGAAGATGGGAGGAACTCACATCCCAACAGGTGGGAGCGTGGGAAACTCCAAAGCAAGTCAAGTGAATGAATCGTATTGTTCGAGCACGCCATGCCAAAGATGGTGGAAAGGTGGGCCATCCAATGACCAAAAGCATGAACACAAGGCGTCTTCCCCATGGATGGCGCCAAGCCGCGGTGCAAAATATGGCGACAAGTAAATATTTGTAGTTTTGCCGTGCATTGTGATCGGATGTGGCCTAGCACGCGATGACACATGATTTATATTGGTTCAGGCAACGTGCCCTATGTCCAGTTTTAGTCGGTTTGTGACTTTATTCCTGAGCCCAGGTGCTCGAAGTTTGCTATGGGGTTACAAACGAGTAAGGAATGAGAAGGGGGGTGTTAGAGGCCCGGTCGGACTCTAAACCGAATGGAAGAGTGTGACGGGTGCTATAACATGCGCTAAGTATTGGAGTGTATGCTCTGTGTAGCTGTCGAGTTCTAGAGCTATTGAGCTGTTTGAGTCCTCAGGTCATCGAGTCCACGAGTCGTTTAGCCTCCTCCCGTTGGGAGAGAGCGCATCCCCTTTTATAGTTGAAAGGGATAGCCTTACAAGTCAAAGAGAAAGAAAGAGAGTGTATACGTGTCCTATCTAGTCTTGTTGCCCACGCTGTTGGGTACGAGATGGTTGTCGACGCCCACAATACTGTTTATGTATGGACACATCTGGCATGCTCTACCGTGTTTGCCTAGTATGGCAAACATCGGTGCCTACAATACTATTTGCGCTCTGACGCATCTGGAAGGTTGTATAGTGCCCGTCTAGCATGGCCTGGTGGCACCGTCCTACAGGTGCACATGGTATGGTAGGGTACGGTCCCCGGTATTGCGGTTGACTTGAGCGCCTTACCTTATCTGCTCCGCCTGATCCCCGAGCCCTCACCGAGCGGGCGTCCCTGGTCAGTCGTTCCCAACCGTGTTGGTCGGGAAAGAGCAGCGAGCAGAGGTCTAGCGTATCCTCGGTCGGAGTAGGACTGCGGTCCCACCTTGGCCAAGCCTTCTGGTCGGGGACCGGATCGTAGTCTCGGCATGTCATTATGTATCTGGGCCGACCCATGCGTGAGTTGTCGTTGTGCCGCCTGCTGGGTCAGGTTTTGCAGGGAAGCAGGTCCATTGGGGACCCCGGGTTTATGAAACCGACAGAAATACCGCAGGAAAAAAGTTCACACTATTAAGTATGTCGAAGGCAACAACAAACAAACATCAGTATGAGTTAATTGCACTGATCATAATGTTGTACACGACTATGCTCTTGTACATTTTCCTTTTTGTAAGACTTCTACTTTATTTAATATATTGTTCTTCCTCTATCTTATTTAGTCTTTACTTTGTGCAACATTATACTTGCTATATTGTTGTTGTGGCATATCTTAGCACATAGTTGTTACATGATAGATTGATGATCCTGTAACCCACACTTGTACATTATCATCGCCTTTCATTAGGTGCTCCAATTGATATGTGTGTACACAATTAGAGTAGTGAGAGAAGGTGTAAGTGTCGTGCTTATACTCGATCTTGTCTTTGGTTGCCGCTTGTTGCACGGATTGTTTATGGTAGCTAGTAGGTGGTGACAACCCTATCTAGTCTTTGTATTCCACCACGTGTCCGAGACAAGTTCTTAAAAGGTAAGGCAAGCATCAACTATGCAGCTGCTTCGAGTAGGAGTTACATCTCCTACTGTCTCACCTACCGCCTAATATACCCGTTGTAAGGACTCAATCTTTATGTTGCAATTTTATGATTAAGGTAAACCATAGAATTAGAGTTAGAACCATAGGAACCTTATACTCTCTCATTGTCCTCCCACCTAACTATACCTTACTAAGTTATCCTTGAGCTACTTTGCACTTGCTTCATCATCCTTCCTATCACTATTCGATTATCCCTCTATACTATTTGATACTAAGTTGTGGTGAACATTAAGATCTCTCATTTATTATCATTCCTAGCTACCACTTTCCCTTAGAGATAAAAAAAATAACGATACCTTAGAATACTCCTTGGTGAAGTGCTATAATAGTATTTAAAGCGCGCAGAATATTCTACCCGATCATAAGAAATACCAACAAACGGCAAAGTGATGGCGAGGCTAAGGTGGCTCAAATGATGCACCATAGCTCCATGCCGCCTAGGTTATGGCAACCACAATAAGAGTAACAAGAAATGGCCTGACCTCTCTAAGCAAATGCACTAGATGCAACCTCTCTAAGCAAATGCACTAGATCTTCTCTCAACCTTATTTTTGATCAATATCTAAGCAAGTGAGTGATTAGCAGGGATGCTTGAGATCTGAAGGGATGTATGGGTCTGTAGAAATGGCCAAGAGAACCTAAAACCTTGAGCTCAACCTCTATTTATGCCCCAAGGAAATAGAGCCATTGGGGAGATGGTGGTGGCTGTTTTCGTGGTCACTAGAAACTCCGGTGACCACCAGAAACACCACTGAAGAAAGGATCATGAAGATCCAACGGTTAGATTTTAATCTAGATCTATTCATTACTCTGTTGTTTCTCTGGTGCTTAGGCACAAGCAACACCATAGAAATCCGGTGACCCAGTCGAGCCATAGTTCCTACTAGCCGTTAATTCCAATGACTACAAACCCCATTCTCCTATGCCTCTCTGCTACAACACACAAGACTAGTCTAGTGAGCTAGGAACAATTTTGTTCCTCTCACCCAAGAGTTCCGGGGGGTCATAAAAAAACTCTGGTGCCCCCCCATCGGAGAAAGTCGTGCTCTAGTTCAAATTCTCCCCCGCGCACAGCCTGCTATGACGTCTATTCCTCCGTGTCGCTTTCTTTGGTGCTATCAAGTCAGACCACCAGAGGCACCGGATATTTCTTGTTAATCCCCTCAGCACAGCCAACACTGTCAGGGACTTAGCCTATTCTCTTGTGCCCCTAAGCCCCATGCCTAGGCACCAGACTATCCGACGAGGGTACAAATCTTGGTCTAAGGTTAGTCTCAATGTGATGTTACGAGAGTTTTATAGTCATTTATTAAATGAAGTAACATGTCAGCTAAATTTACTGTTTTGCATGTATATACAGAGAGAGAGAGGATTGGAGTTTCGTGGCCACCAAACTATCCATGGCCATGTTTAGTTCCCCAATTCCTGAATTTGGCACTATGCAAAAAAAAGATTTCTCGTCACATTAAACTTACGGTACATGCATGGAGTACTAAATATGGACGAAATCAAAAACTAATTGTACAGTTTGGTTGTACTTTACGAGACTGAACGTTTTGAGTCTAATTAGTCAACAATTAGACAATTATTACTAAATAAAAACAAAATGTTACCGTAGCTACAGTAGGGCACCGAATCCGGCGGCGTCGATTCGGTGGCCAACTAAACGAGGCCCAGCTTCCCACGCGTTGGAAACTGAACGAAACCTGCATTGAGAAGCGTCATTTCGTTTCATCCGATCCAGTGTGGCCAGCTGCGGCAGAAACTCCTCGTGCGTTCCTCAACTGCCGTTCCGTAGGCTCGTATCCCTTGTAGCTCGGCGAAGATCGATCCATCTCAGGAGGCACGGCGACGAATTTGTCTGGCGGCGGCGGACACCTCAACATGGCACGGCTCCGGCGGAGGAAAACGGCGCAACGCGACGGCGTCCTCGCTTCGCCGCTGCCGACCTTCTCGCATGCGCGCCGCCGATCTAATCTCTCTCTCCCCTTCGGCAGAGAAGCCATCAAATCTCGATGACCGTCCTGCTCCCCTTCCCTCCGGGCTCCGGCTATATGCTCGGTCTCCAGATGAATGTGGTGCCGCCGCCGCTGAGTTCCTGACGGAGAGCTTTTTCATTGGATAAGACGGGAGTAAAGGTTGAGGATAAAGATTAGCAGGCTTCATTTTTTTTTTTGACGAAAAGCTGGCTTCATCTTGCTCCGTTTCTCTGATTCTGTTTTATCTTTTTGCATTTGTTTTATTTTGTCTCATATTAATGAATATGACTATATATAATATAGAATATGATATGTTGTGTGAAAGTGTAACTAGTTCTTAGAAAAAAACATATATAGTAGCTACACAGTTCATATGACACAATTGATCACATCATCTTTCAACAATTAAACGTTACTAGCAGTCTATAAAACAGTGAAATGAAAATGTGCACTGAACGTGTTTGTTTCATTCACAATTACCTATGCTTCTACATCTTAGAGCATGGCTAATAAGCCAGCCGATTGCCGACCAGTAATACAGCTTGCACATATAATGGACTAGCTATCTAGATCGGCTGTAAGGAATATTTAAGTATTTATTGTTTGTATGCCCGGCGTATGGGATCAGGAGAGAGGTAGACGAAGGCTGGCTGCGGACTTCTTTTGTCTCGGTACCTGCGTTTTAGCCCGCCGAATTGGCGCTGGCAGGAACAGTGTCGTTTGGTTTTTATTTGATAATAATTGTCTAATTAGTGACTAATTAGGTTTAAAACGTTCGTCTCGCAAAGTATAACCAAACTGTGTAATTAGTTTTTGATTTCGTCAACATTTAGTATTCCATGTATGTACCGCAAATTTGATGTGACGGATAATCTTTTTTTTGCATAGTGTCGGACTTTTCTCTCTCCGCCAGCTCAGATTTTTATGACGTGGACAGGCATTCAGCCGGCTGAGTAAGCATTACTATACTTGCTCTTAAAATCAGTGGGATGAAATCTCCACTGGCCCAAATCCCTCTCTCAAATGCTTTTGAAATGCACTAACTCCAAATGTGTGGGCCTCACCATCGCTCTCAGAACCCTCGGCACAAGAACTGTGAGGGCGGAAAGTGAGGTTTGCCCATAGGAATGAAGGTGGCAATGGGAACACGTAAATCAGAATGGAGTAAATGGCATTAAAGAAGGGGACAAAATGTCTTATCTTGTGAAATACACCGTAGTCATATATATATATAGTCGATACGGGCGCAGGTGGTTAAATTACAATTGTGATATACAACAGTAGAATATCCTTACACTACCGGATTCAGGCGATTTGCTGAGTGCCAAAGGCTATTTTACTCTCGGCAAAGCCTTTGTTGAATGCAGCACTTGGCAAAGAGCCTCCGACAAAAAACCCGTCAGTAAAGAATTTTTTATCGAGTGTCTTTTATCGGGCACTCGGCAAAGTCTTTGCCTTTGAACAAAAAAAAACCGAAAAAAATAGAAAAAAAATGGATTTTTTTAATCGATGGAGGCCCCCACCGGCCAGCGCCCGCCAATCTCTAGCATTTTTCGCGTAAATTTCGTAGCAACACGGCCGACGGGATTCGAACCCGCGACCTCTCGCTGCGCGCGAACATCCTCTACCACTACACCACACTGTCACTTGTGTCTAGATTCCGTTTTAGTTCCCAACATATTATACTAAACCGAGTGTAAATTACTTGTTTGAGGCCCTAACCAAATTCAAATAAAAAAGTTGTAAACTACAAAGTTTCATAACTTTTCGAGAACTACACTTTTAGTTTTGGAAGTTTTTCCATCCGAGGTCGTTTACAAAATTTGAATTTCAAAATTTTAAAATTCAAACGTAGTTTTGCATGACAAGATGATTTCAAATCAAAAAGTTGCCAACTACAATGTTTCATAACTTTTTGAGATCTACAGAGTTTATTCTGGTTGTTTTTCCATCCGAGGTTGTTTGAAAAGTTCGAATTTTAAATTTTTAAAATTCAAACACAGTTTTGCATGACAAGATGATTTCAAATCAAAAAGTTGTCAACTACAAAGTTTCATAACTTTTCAAGATATACAAAGTTTATTTTGGTTGTTTAGTCATCTATTCATCCGACATGGTCGTTCTAACATTATTCACAAATCTTATATATCTCTCTTGTAGTTTCATAAACTACAAGAGAGATATGTTAGATTTGTGAACAAATTTACTTTCACTTTATCATATGAAGACAAGACCAAAACAAACATTGTACATCTTGATGAGTTATACAACTTTATAGTTAAAAACTTTTTTATTTGAATTAATTTACTGCTTCAAAATGTGCTTTAAAATTTTCCTTGCCGAGTGTAAAAAAAACTCTTTGCCGAGTGTCAAAAAAAAAACACTCGGCAAAGAGCTTCTTTGCCGAGCGTAAAAAAAACACTCGGCAAAGGCGTCTTTGCCGAGTGCCCGAAAAACAACACTCGGCAAACCACTTGACACTCGGCAAAGAGCCGGTCTCCGGTAGTGTTAGCATATCTAGGCGTACTTTAGTCTTCTAGCGCCCTAGATCCAACTTCTCCCGTGACACGATGATGGGGTCTTCTTCATGCGATCAGTTCCGATCGTCTCCTAGAGGTTCTTCTTGTCCGTATTTGACGTAAGCTCGGGAGGCATGTTGACGAAGGTCTCTCCATAGCATGACCATTGCAGGATGGTCCTACAAAACAACCTTCGTGTGATGACCTTACCTGCCTCCGGAGGGAATGGAGGGATGGTTTGGGTCACGAAGGAGGGAAGGGGCATCAGTGCGAGGGTACTCTCCCCAACATGTATTCCAAACTCGAACACCACCACTTAAGCATTGAGTTAGATTTTTGAAAAACATATTCAAAAGCATTTTCACTTGCTTCCTCACCACATCACTAGGTCCAATGCATATGCAAAGTTAGTTCAAACCCAGTGGCACTAGATAATCTCGTCTTCTCTTTAGAGTTGCCCTCTTAATAGTATGATTATCTATCATAAACCCGACCTTGTACCCTATTGCATCCTGTCTGGCGAAATAAAAACCTCTAGCATATACCTTTGCCTTTGGGCTTGTTTTCATATCCTTCTCTTCGAGTGTGAGTCTTTGCTTCATACAACTTTACCTCCATCTCCACTATCTACTTAGCTTGCTCACAATCATCATGTGGACCCTATAGGATGGTGGCTAGCACTGTGTTGCTATCGTCCCAACGAGCATAGCCCAGAGCATACAATAGTAAAGAAGTCAATGCCGACTAGGCTAGAGCTTTTTACCATTTTGTTGTTTCATGTTTTCTATGATTATATATTCATGTGCAGCTTCTTTGCTATGTTTAACTATTGGTACCTTTTTATGTTAAACAATTTCAAATTATGCTCAAATCATATGAATATATCAAATCATGTTTAATTACGTGTTATATAATTAATATATATTATGCAATTGCAACTACTTGTCATCATGTATGCCAAATATTAGTCTTTTGGTTGTTAAATTTTTCAATATCCGTTTAATTTTTGAATACCTGACCTCAAAATATTGAGCTCACCACGGTAACAAAGCCACCAAAACCTTTGGATACAATGTGGCTAAACTTATTCGATTTCATTCATTGGTTAGTTGGTCTACTAGAAACACCTTTCCGCCAATTCGGAAAAGACCTCCATGTTGTCCTCTGAACCTTCCCTTGGAGATGTGTCCACTTCTCTTGCCACTTCCATGTTCATGGCCATGTGAATGCGGTTGTCTCCTGCTCATATGCTCTTTTGCGTTGATCGTGCATTCCTGCTGCTTAGCCCCTTATCTTGGGAAACTGTCACATCTTTTAGTCAAGTTGAACCTATCTGCCATTTTTGAAGCTTTGGGATACTAGCCCTTCCCTCGATGCCGAACCCAACATCTTCAAGTGTCTACAGAGGGGTTAGGATACGATTATGTATGACCATTGGGTTTTTCTACGGTACTCCTATCTATGCTGCACCAATACAGGATATGGATACGCTGATATAGCGATACTTTATTTTTCAAAATCAAGAATACATCGATACATATGTTATGTATAATAAATATCACTAATATGTATATGTATAATGTATATTTAATAGTAATAGAAAACAAAACAAACTAGTGTAGCTAGTCATACAAACTAAGATTCAATGGTCTACTGGCCGGCAACGGTTGGATTTAATTGGGTTTGTCCAATTTATTCAGCAATTAAATCAAAGAAAATTCCAAGATCAGAGTTAATGCTAGGTGTAATTTGTTGTGTGGTTTATGTAGTGTAACTTACGATTTGATGAGTTTTATGTGCATGATGACCATTATGTGATAGTGGCTCATGATGTATGTCTTAGTGGTTTTCGTTACTAGTAACTGACAATTGATTTGTTAGTTTCATGAGTTATTAGTAACGGATTCTGCCATGATGGACATATATTTTTATGCGCTTGTCTCTTCACTTTTGTCTTCCTTGGTTGTTGCATAAAAGAGGCACTTCTCCTCTTGTTCGCAAGAGATGAGACATAAGTAAGAACACCTATTCACTGCTGTTGCATTGCTCTCTATCATTCCCGTCCTGGTTCCGGCGTTGTTCATAAGTTCATCTGCTTGGGTGAAGACCGGCAATCAGGTTTTTGGGGAGCGTCTTCCACACGACTGCTCGATTGATCCACAACTTCCTCTACTTCCTAGCGGCGGTGACTTGCGTGGTGATCGGCACTGCAACTCATCTGCAGGACATCAAGTGGGACGACTACATCGACAACCGCTATGTCAACTAGTGTCGGCTCTAGTGCCACTGGGTATGCTGTTGCAACCCGTCCTTTGTTTTCTGCGATTAAAATCATGATTATTTGTATCATGTATATGTTGTTTGTGCTTAGATCACACATGCACATGTCTGATGTCACAAACATGTTATTACTATTTTTTGGATTAAATTGGTACTAAATTTGCCTAAAATTCTAACAGCAACCCAGTACTCCAATAGATACATAGCACCTCTAACAAATTCTACATCCATGTGCTGCTTGAGTGCTGGCAACCGCTGGCACCATTTGCTATACTCATCTTCCAAGCTTGATATTGTCATGACCCCTTGAAGCCCAAAACTCTCACCAACCTCTCCTTGAATCCTAATTGAACCCTCGATCCACCTCATCATATATGTGTTTGGATCACAAACTTTATCGATCATGTCACCGAGCCCAAGTTTTAGTTTAGCTCTTATCTAGGTATGGATGACCTTATTGTTTCAACATGAACTTTAGATCTATGTCCGAAGAGACAAGGACTCCAAATTTGATTCTCAATTCTCATAATCTTCTCCAATCAAACCAAGTCAACCATGGTCAACTCGATGGTTGCTTAATGGATTTCTCCAAGTTTTCACCCGAGAGATGATTTTTGAACCTACTAACTCTATAAAGTGGATTAAAGACCCCAATATCAATCTCTTGTCTCCAAATTCAAAATCCCAAATTTTGTGTTTTGTTGGACCGTCAGCTCAATGACTGATAACTGAGTCAGCAAAATCAGTTTAGATGAGTTGTCCACTTCTCCCCCTCTTAGCCCCATTTGTCAGCTTGAGCTGGGATATTCCCCAGCTGCTGGTTTAGCCCCCCTCACACACACACACACACACACACACACACACACACACACACACACACCCTCACTCATTCACTCTCACCCTCTGCCTCTATCTCTCTACTACATGAAGGAAGCAAGAACTAGAGAGAGAAAGGAAGAGAAAGAAAACAAGAAGGGAAGATCAAGCCAAGCCCAAGCATCATCATATCAATGAGAATATGAAGATCTTCACCTCCACCCCCATTCTTGGGTGAGCTCAAGAAATCCATTTCCTTATCTTCCCAAAATTCAACCCAAACCCTAACCTTGTTTTCATCTTGCATGAGTGTAAGAAAAAGATGGCTAGCAAATCCCTCATATCAAGTCACTACTAGAAATATCCACTTCTATGATGAAAATCTTAATGACGAATCCAAAACCATCATAAAAAGCGCTTTTTATGATGAATATTTCCGTTTCGTCATAGATCAGTGGTGACGATCCTCCAACCCTCCCTATCTATGATGAAATCAGGCATCATGACAAAAACATCATAGAAGAGCACATGGTTTCATCGCAGATCACTCGCACGACTCATCTGTGACGATCTCCTTTTATACTGTGATGAACAGGGCTTCGTCATTGAACTAATTACACATCTATGATGAACAATATTCGATCTGTAACGAATGATGCTTCATCATATATCTCTGCACGATACTTTATCCATCCAACATGTACCTGTGGGACCTGCAGTTACTCATCCGTGACGCTTGCAATTCATCATAAAAGTCTCCGCTCGATCCTTTCTTCATGCGACGTGTACCTATGGGACCCTTCTCCATTCGACGTGTACCTGTGGGACATATAGTTACTCATCCGTGACGCTTGTAATTCATCATAAAAGTCTCCGCTCGGTCCTTTCTCCATCCAATGTGTACCTATGGAACCCTTCAGCATCCGACCTCTGGGACCCAACGGCTTACGTGTCACGTGTACCTGTGGGACCGTTCTCCATCTCCATCCGACCTGTGGGACCCGACGGCTTGCGTGCCACTTTACGTGTCACGTGTACTTGTGGGACCGTTCTCCATCTCCATTCGACCTGTGGGACTCGACGGCCCATCTCCATCCGACCTGTGGGACCTGACGGCTTGTATGTCACTTGATGCTTGCAATTTGTCATAAAAGTCTCTGCTCGGTCCTTCTGCATCCGACCTATGGGACCTGATGACTTATGTCTCACATGTACATGTGGGACCTTTCTCCATCTCCATTTGACCTGTGGACCCGACGGTTTGCATGTCACTTGTACCATGTGTGCCATCGGGGTTTAATTTCTTAAAAAGGGTCTAATACCTAGGAGTCGAACCCAGGATCTGGACCGAGAAATGAAGCATCTTTACCATTGCGCTAGACGCCTGGCTATGCTGACATTTCTTTAGAGTCGCTATAGTATCCTATTGGTTGTGTGGATGCCCTACAGGTGGACCTAAATTGGATATCCCCTGTAAGTGGTAACAAATCTGTGCCCACTGGACTTGCGACGATGGTGGCAGAGGCAGAGGCAGAGGATCCCTAGTTTGCTGTGGTGGCTCAAGCGTCCTTTTGGTGGCATGGCGGGGCTCTCGCAGTGGAGTGTGGCGGCATTGGCGTCCGCGTGATCAGGTGTGTGCCATGGCAGAGGCGGCTTGCAGCCGAGCCGTGCCAGTACGTAGAACAAAGGTATGAGTACCTTCTTCTATGATTATAGGACTGCATTTTCTATACCCGATAAAGTAAAGTACACATAAAGAAAGGCTATTCTGTATGAATTTCAATTGAAATCAATGCTTTAATCACACAAAAATAGAAAATCGGACTGTCCTATAGTATGATATGAACAAATCCATAGATTAGTGCTCTCGAACACTGTATGCTTTGTTCTAATGCTAGTTTTGCCATTGTCCACCCAATGGTCTAAACGCTAACGGACTTTGCATACTTTTGCTGCAATAGATGGACAAATCCTGGATTCCTAATGGAGACCATTCTCGCCGACGCTCACTAATGGAGTTCAAGAGTTCATCGAGTGGGTTAAACAAAAATTCCCAGAGCAAGAGATCCCTTGCCCATGTACACAATGTCTTAATTAGGTGTATACAACTTGGCAGGAGGTGAAGGACCACTTACTTATGAACACAATGTCACCCACATACACCACATGGATTCATCATGGGAAAGAGGGAGGAGGTATGAACATTATAGAGCCATCAAATGTGCATGGATCTCATCATGATGGTTGGATTGCGAAGGATGAGGGGCAGGAGGATGGCGATGATAACATATTACCAGATTTTGATGATTTAGTTCAAAACTTGTTGACATCTAAAAAGCGGGTTGGAAGAGTCCAAAAGTTTGAAAGAGTGTTGGATGAGTTGAATCAATCAATTTCTTCTAGATCTACCTTCTCAAGATTCTCCTTCCTTGTCAGGTTGCTCTATATCAAGTCCCACTATCGAGTTAGCAATAGCTATTTTGATGCACGATTAGCGTTGCTGTTAGATGCATTCCCTAGGAGCAACATACCAAAATCATGTGAGGAGGCACACAAATATATTCGAGAATTGGGGCAAGGTTATGAAAGTATCCATGTGTGCAAGAACAACTGTGTGTTTTTTTGGGGTGATCGTGAGAAATTGCAAGTGTGCCCAAAATGCAAAGAGTCTGGATGGGAGGATGCAGATGGTAGTAGGCGGGTTCCTCATAAGGTTTTGAGGCATTTTCCACTAATGTTGAGGTTGTAGAGGATATTTGCTGCTCGAGGAACAACAGCGGACGCTGAATGGCACGAGACTAAGCGAGAGAAGAATACGGGTGAAATGAGCCATCCAGCAGACGGGGAGGCAAGGTAGGACTTTGATTGAAAACATAAAACTTTTGCAGATGATCCAAGGTACTTGAGGCTTGCCATCGCCACAAATGGTTTCAATCCATTTGGCAACTTTAGCTCGACATATAGTATGTGGCCTGTTCTTGTAACGCCTCTGAACCTGCCACCATGGGAATGTGTGAACCCATCAAATTGCTTTATGTCTCTACTGATCCTGGGCCCAACCTCTCCATGAAAGGATTTTGATGTATTCTTGGAGCCTCTTATAAAAGAACTAAAAGACTTATGGAAGGGTGTCGACACTTTTCATGTACTACATCCTGATAATAAGAAAGTGTTCACTCTACGCGCTGCCGTGCTTTGGTGCATACACGATTTTCCAGCATTGAGCACCTTGTCAGGATGAACTACAAAAGGTTATTATGCGTGTATTTATTGCGACAAAAATCCATTGTCAAGGAGCCTAAGAAAGAAGCTAGGCTACCTTGGACACCATTGTTACCTTCCTAGGGATCACCCTTGGAGGAAGAGCTTGGATTTTGATGAAAAAACTGAGGACCGAGATGCGCCGAAAAAGTTCACCTTACAGGAGGTCCTTGAGGAACTCGAGAAGGTAAAAGATGTCTTCCTAGGTTAGCACGGTGGAAAAAAGAAATGAAAGCGTGGAGAGCCAGTGATTTATAATAAAAAATTTGCTTGGTGGGGGCTGTCGTATTGGAAGGACCTATTGCTGCCACACAATCTTGATGTCCTGCACATTGAGAAGAACATATGGGAAAACATTCTTTGGACATTATTGAAAGTGGAGGGCAAGACAAAGGACACAACGAACGCTAGGCTAGATTTATATGATATGAACATAAGGCCTCAATATCACGGCGTGTAGCAAGGCACCTCGCTTAAATTCTCGGAAGCTCGCTATGTCATGATGGAAAAACACAGAGCAGAATTTTGTAAGTTCCTTAAAGGTGTCAAGTTTCTAGATAGTTATGCAGCCAACTTACCAAAAATCATAAGTGCAAATGGTACCAAGGTAGTTGGTGAGCTAAAAACGCATACTTGCCATGTCCTTCTCCAGAGGATCATACATGCAAGCTTAAGAGGTTTTGTTCCCAAAGATGTATGCGAAGCTATTTCAGAACTTGGAAACTTCTTCAGGCAACTATGCAGTAGAACTCTGAGGAAAAAAGTCATGAAAAAGCTAAAATGGGACATCCCACTCATCTTATGCAAGCTTGAGAAGATTTTTCCACCGGCCTTTTTCGATGTTATGGTGCACTTGGCTATCCATCTACCTAACAAGGCACTTCTTAGAGGGCCCATATAGTACAGATGGATGTACCCAATAGAACGACGACTGGGCACATTGAAGAATTTATTATGGAACAGGACTAGGCCTGATGGATCAATTGCGAAGGCTTACTTAGAAAGTGAGACATTGACATTTTGGGAGAGGTTCATGGACGATGTTAAAACAAGATATAACCAGGACAACAATATATCACATGATGGGCCAGCAGATAGTGAAACCTCTATTTTCATGCATGGTGTTAAGCCCATTGGCAAGATTAAGGCAATGAACATCAATGATAAAGCCAAAATCAATAAGCTAGCTTGGTATGTGCTTAATAACTACGACGAGGTTGGACCATATATGGAGTAAATTTGATTTTTTATATGCTGATTTGCTGTTTCCAATATTACGTACGAAATGTTACCAATAATAATGCTTATATGTGCTACAGAAAATACAGACAAATATTAGAGGAAGAAGGGGCAAGTGATGATGTTGATAGTAGTCTAGCAGCATAGTTTCCAGCGTGGTTTAAGTCTCATGCACGTGATTAGCATATTTTAGTTCTGTTAGGCCAATCATTGGCAAAATTATACGCCAACTTAGTGGTGGTGGTGATTTCATGTTTGTGTGCAGATCAAGGAGCTACGTAGAGAGAAACCAACAAAGGTCAGTGAAGGTTTGTATACACTATCATGTGGTTCTAAGACCCAAGTCCGGGTCTGTGCAGCTTGCAGTATTAATGGAGTCAGGTATAGCACTATTGACCATGAGAAATCCCTATATACACAGAACAGTGGAGTCATGACCGCCGTCACACATGAAGGCCAATCAGTAGAATTTTATGGTGTCCTTAGAGAAGTTATTCAGTTGATGTATAACTCCAGCGTACAAAGCCATAGGACGGTGGTTCTTCTGCGCTGTGACTGGTACATTGTAGCTGGCAATACGAAGTCTACAGGCATTGACGATGACGGACATTTCAGATCCATCAATATTATAACACCCCAGGTGTTTGGCTTCCACATTTGCACTTGCATTTCATGGACATGAGCATCATTCATTCATTCACAAGCTTATATCACATGAAACATGATTTTGAAACATTGCAACATGTTGTATATTTCATGTGTGTTGTTTCTTTTATGAAATGTAAAGTGTGCAACACTTAAGTGCAACATGTGCCACTCACTTAGTGAAACAAGGTTAGTTAATACCATGCAACAAGATCATGAAACATATGAAACATGGCCTTGAAACAAAAGTAACCCTTCACTTGTTCTTCCTTGTTCAATGCCTGTGATGCTTGGTTCTTGTGTGACCAATGTATGGTGTGGCTAATTATTCTCCTAAGAACCTTAGTTATACTTAGAATGTCATTTGGAACATTGTTCATGTTGATCATTTTGCCTAATTAGGTTTCCAAGTCATGGTTGACCAATTTGGACCCCTAGAGCTCTTGTGTTTGACTATTTAAAAAATGTAGCTTAGGATATTTGCATGTATGAGCAACCTAAAGCAAAGTTGTAGAGAATTATATAAGGAACAAAAGTTATTTTATGACCATCTCATGAAAATGTGCTGAACATGCTCAAAAATGGCCCACAAGTAAGTTTTGAGGGCTATTTGGAAACTCAGAAAATTTCTAAGTCAATAACCAGTTTTCAGTTTCATTGGCTCGACTTTGGGGATGATTTTACTCATGATTCTTTGGGAATTAGGTCTTGGTCTTTTAATACGAATTGTAGACTATATGAAGGGCTACAACTTTCGTTTAGATTGTTTGCACTTATGAGCTACGGATTGTGAGTATGATCGTCATCAAGTAACGCTGTCAGGCTCGTTCGGGTTCACTGAAACGATGCTACAGTAGCCCGACCAGCAGCAGGACTTCACCGTCGCGTGGCGCCGCGCGTCGCCGACGGCCTGACCGGCCAGGCCATGTCGGGCCTGAGCTCGGCAATTGAAGCCCCAGCACGCCACCGAGAGCCCCCTGTGCCACATTTCGTTTCTTCGCCTTGTCCTTCGCTTCCCACCGCAGCCGAAGCGCAGCGACGCCCGCCATTGCTGCCGAGCGAGCTTCGCCGTCGCCGAGCTCGTGAACCACCGCAAAAACACGAACTCCGTCTTCACCATAGCTCCGCCATGTCCTCCTCTACCTTCTCCACCTCCTAGCTGCGCCGTTCGTGCTTTGGTAAGGTCACAGTGACCATTCCCGCCATCACCGCCATGGGCGTGACCTCGTCGGAGATGAGGCCGCCGTGGCCAGGGTAGCTAGGAATCGTCCCGTCCCCTTTTCTTTGCCGTGTTAGCACCGTGGCGACCTCAGGTAGCTCACACTATGCTCGGTTGAGCCGGCCATGGGTTGCCGTCGCCGGCAGCTTGCACCGGAGCTCTGCCGTGCCGCCATCACCGGTGACGAGCCACCTCCGCTAGGTCATAGGTCGCGCCACTAGCACCAATCAACTCACCGCATCACGTAGAGCACGTAGGTAGCCTTGGCGTCGCCGGAGTCCTCGCCGTCGGCGAGTTCCACCGTCGCCGCGCCGTCGAAGCCGCCTCCTCTGTTTTGTCTCGCTGACGGGTGGGGTCGGCTGACACCCGGGTCCCGCACGTCAGTGACAGTGGTGTGGAAGCTAGTTCAAAAATACTAGTTTTGAATGCTGATTTGAGATTTTTGTATCTCCTGTTTTGTTGATCCAAATTGGGTGGTTCCAATTTTGTTAGACTCATAGTGAAGTGTAGTATTTAGGAAAAATATAATATGAGCACTTGTAGTAGAGTTTATGGAAGAATTAAATTGAAACTTTAAATGTGTTTTTGAATGCATGCAAATTTGTTTAAATCATATCTTGAGCTTCTGTGATTCAAAAATTATGAAATTTTGTGGGTAAGCTAGTCTTGTATAGTAGAAGCTCTGGTTAAAATTTGAGAGTCATTGCATGTGTAGTTTTTGAGTTATCGATTTTCCTTTTATCATTGGTAGATACTTGGGTGAATTTTTGTAAATTATCTATGAATCCAATGACCTTGAAATTTGTTGGAGAATGTCCTAGTACCTTAAGGATGCTATAAAAATATGAAATCTGTTGCTTGACACTTTTCACTAAGGTTTCCTAATTATGCCATTTTAAGCCATTCTGCCTTACCATTTTTGTGTAGGTTGTTATACTTACTCAAATGGTGTGAAATTTTTATGGTAGTATACTTAGGGCATGTAGTATCTACTTTAATTTTTTTTAGATTTAATGGTGTAGTTTTCATATATGTTTACTATTTCCTCTAATTAATTAAATAAATTAAGAAAGGTATTAAAAGAAATGTTTTGGTGATGGACACCCTACTTTCTGGTGTTCTTGTGATATGTGTGATATGTGAGTAAAGTTAGTTTTGTCCAAGTAAGTGTTTATATCATAAGTTAATAATTATTTGTTTGCATTATGTCCCTCTGGACAGATCTGGGGACTTTGGAAAGTTCCCCATGATATTTTAGTTTTCTATGATTGTGATGAATACAAGAGTTGTAGATAATTTATGTATCTAGCTCCTGTCAAAATTTGAGGGCATTTGGCCCAGTAGTTTAGAAACTACAGCTGTTTAAAGTTAGGTTCCAATTTTGCTTACTCTCTGCCTTGTAAGGACAGAGTTCTGTTGATATATGAATTCGACTTGGTAAAGTGCTGAATCATGCTTTGAGGTCTAAAAATGATTTGTAGACAATTTCATAAGCTTTCCAGATTGTTTTGTTGCATGTCGTTTGGAATTATAAATCTCCAGTTATGGCTAGTTTACTGCACCGCTACATAGTATTCATTTTGCTAAAATACAAATGCTTGAGTGTATGTTGTTGCAATGTTCTCGTTGATTGTTTAGGGGTTAGCCTAACTTGAGAATATGCTTAGGTGCAGGTGCTAGGTCATTAACTGAAGATGAGCAATTATACATTAGGTTGTATAAACTTGGTAAGTAAAGTGATTTGAATAGGGCTTAAGTTGGAATATGCAAACTACAGCGAACATATGCATTCCCCGAGCATCCTTGACATTCGTTCATGTGCATCCATGATATTTATCTTGCACATTCATGCAATAGGTGTGCCGGAGGGAGTGACGTTGCTAGAGTTTGAGGGAGCCAACCAGGAGGAGGAACCCGAGGTGTAGGAAGCCGACGAAGCAGTCGCCGTAGAGGAATTGCCCGAGTGCCCTGACCACCAGCCTTCCTCGTTCCTGAAAGGCAAGCCCTGGAGCATATTAAGCCTCCCATGTTTTTACAAATACTTTGAGTACCTTTTATTGTTGATGATGCATTAAGTATAGGAATTGGTTGGAACCAATTGCTGCATTATATATCCTTTCTTGTCCAGATATCGCACTGGAATCCTATTTAAGTTCAGGAACGGGTTAAATGCTTAGCCATGCTTAGTGCGGTAGAAGTCAGGTGATTTCCTGTCACCTGCGAGCTTTAGGATGAGGTGGATCACGGTTGGCTATATTTGCTATCGTGGAAAAGAACCATGTGAATAATGAATTAAGACCGGGCGGAGTCTTGTGTAGGTTTGAACATAGTGACTCCGTCTGAGTCGTTTAAGGACCGATACGCTGTACGTCCTCATGTCAAGTTGAACGCAGCCTAACACTTAGCTAGGAGGATAAGTCGTTCCGACCGCGAAGCCTAGTAGCTCGACTCAGGTCGGGGATGCGAGCAGTGGCGGCATTCTGGAGGTAGTAAGGATGTGTGGAGAGCCATTGGCATAAGTCCAAGGCAGGTTAGAGTCCCGAACAACCTTGGCAGAGTGGTTCTCTGAGAATGTTGATCTGATCGGACTCGTGACTCCTGAATCGTACCAAAGGTGATTTGTTTGCGACTCCGACAGAGGAAGCAAGGTTTGTGTTTAGGAATACCCCTCCAGCTGGATAGGAATCGATTCGAATCGCCGTCTCTCCCGGATAGTGAGAACTTGACTGAGCAGCGGCAACATAGATTCAATTAATTTAACGATATGGTTAAATGCATGATGATGATGATAAGGTTGCCACAATGAATACCTGATATGGTTATTAATGTTTGCACCCTAATAAAATGATTGCTTAGTACATGTGCTAATATAGAGGACAGGTTCATGGCTAAAAAGTCACTGCTAGTTCAGGCTAAGAGTTGATCATTATTACTTATGCTTTTCTGCAAAAAGAAAGTGTCAGCCAGATCCACTACATTAAGCTATGCATAATCCTTGGTGTCATTTATTTTGGTTTTCGTCGGGTAAGTCTAGCTGAGTACATTCTTGTACTCAGGGTTTATTCCCTCTTGTTGCAGATGACCTTCTATATCAGGGATTCTGTAAGTATTGTCTCCACCCGGCGGGTGATGAAGACTAGATCATGGGCATGATCTTTGTTCTCTTATCTGAATGCTTTTGCGGGCTGTGATCAGCGAACCAGTATGTGTATTTGAACTCAGGTGTGTGAGTTAAACTATTTGCTTCCGCATGTTTTACAAGACTTGTTTTGTAATAACGATGACTCTGTGATGATGTAATCTATTTGCGAACGTCTGCGAAATGTTGTAACGTACGATATGTTATGTTGAATTACTGTGATCTTGGTTGTATGCAAGTTGGTTTGAAATCCTTCGAGATTTCAGTTGACTACCAGGTTTATATGGGCTCAAGTTCGAGAATTTGATCGTTTCGGCGATTGTTTTTGTACTTGTGCTCTTATAAATTGGTCGGTTCTGTGACAAATATTAAATCATTCTGGTATAAGGATGACCCTTACATTCTCGCGACACAGTCAAGGAAGAGTTTTTATCTGCAGGACACCTCCTTGGGCAAAGATTGGCGGGTCGTGCAGAAGTTCGAACATAGGGATATGTATGATGTGAATGTAACAGAGCATCAAGTGCACTGTTGGTGGTCCTTAACGATCAAATTTGACCGCCAATTAATATCCAAAATAGGAGAAATAAACAAACTTATAGCACATATACATTTATTATTGACATATTTCCACATGTATTGGATACTTAGCGTTTTGCGGGACATATACATGAAATATATGGGAAGTATGGTCAAAGTGCGCAAACCAAAAAGCCTAAAGTAGATTCTACAAAAGCACAACAAGCAAAAGCCCAAACAACTTACACATCTAGGCCAAACACTGGTGTAGCAACGGCCTAGCCCACCTCAGGAACTGACCATGCGAAGATGGCAGCGAGGGGGGCCATCCCTGGTGCTGCCGCACCCCCACCACCGTCTCTCGGGCCCAACTCTCTACGATGGTTGCATGGCGGCATGCAAAGGCAGTCTACGATGGTTTCCTATTTTATTAGCCTCCAAACCGACCATCCTAGGCAATAAATAGATGGGGAGAGCTCCATTCACCACACACACCACACTTGAGCTCTCTCTCCCTCCACACTTGTACTCTTTTACTATTTTTAGTAGTGTTTGGAGCAAGGCAAGCTTCATTGGAGAGCTTAAACCTCTAGGGGCAAACTTGGTATGAATAATATGAAGAGCTCCCTTATGTTCTTGTTCTCATTTTATCAATATAGCTATGATATGAAATTAGAGCAAAGTCTTATGTTATTCATTTAGCATATGAAACTTTATGCTTAATCTTTCATACAACATACATGTTTAGACCAAGACCTAGATTGAGGTAGTGAGCTCTACTTTAAGTTTGTTTTGGTCATTATATTCTTGCGGGTTCGTCGTCCATCCCCGTGGTGGATGCTCTAGTAAGAGGACTCCTGATAAAGATGGATGTTCTTGGCCACCGCTAGAGTAGTAACTGATAGCATAGACGTGGTGCCTATGTTAGAGGTTACCTTCGTTTGCCTCGTATCCTCTGGTTGAGGGGTAGGCGGCAGGTGGTGACAGCCCTATCCGTCCTTCATAATCCCCCATGTTCAGATACGGCATAGAGCTGGAGGCCGGTATCGCCTGGCAGACGAAGCATAAGCTGGTGCCCAAAGTAAGTCTATGGTGACCAAAGCTATCTTAACTTAGGATCTACCAATCTTAGCATAGCTATAATGATAAGCCTGCTCTAGTTTCGGTTTATTCTTTTATTCTTTCTTTTATCTTTCTCCTTGAGATTGGCTTGAGTGTGTGTGTGACACTATTCAATATCTATCTTGGATTACCCCTATTATGAACTTTGGTCTATTATACAATCATGTTATCTTGACCATGTCCATACTAGAGACTTTTACACCATGCCTTCCTTTGGGAAAATATAAATGAACGATACCCGAATACTTTTAGGTGAAATGCTACAACGATATATCCGTGCGCTTGTGGAATATTTCTACATGTGTTCAGAAATATCGTCATAGCGTTTCTGGTGCCATTGCTAGAAAACACCAATCCTAGTGATTGAGCTAAGAAATGCCAACAAGCATTTCTGGCGTCGTTGCTGGGGAAGGCACTGGTTAAAAGAATCTATTAGGACATGTTCATGATAGTTTGCATGTGTAGTAGCCATTGCTCATAACAGGATAACTTTGCTTGTTTTCTCCTATTGTGGGTGAAAACAGGATAGTGTTAGACTAGTTTCGACTTGCTGACGACCTTCACCAAGAATCCGGAGTCACTACTAGGAATATCCACTTCTATGACGATCTGCTTTCATCACTGAAGGAGCCAAATTTGTCATAATTTTAGTTTTATGATGAATTTATGACAAAAACCGGTTCATCATAGAAGTCGCGTCATACTTGAAATTCTATGACGATTTTTGCAAATCATCATAGAAGTGGCGTGATCTGTGATGAAAACAGAATGTCAGAGAACTATTTTGGCATGCGTGGCAGGGGGCTGCCACACTGGTGGGTGCTTCCGTTGGAGATGCTTTCCACGTGTACATGCTATAGTCGATTGCATTGGAGATGATTCGGGTACGTGTCATCTTCTTATTGCACAACGTGGCCATCTCTGGTTCTTGCACATTTCAGGTTCTTACTGGACCACGTGTCGTGTTCCTATTGTTCCACATGTTAGTTTTTTATGGGCACACGTGTCGTGTTGCGGTTGGATCACGTGTCAGTTCTTCATTGGATCATGTGGCGTATTTTTATTGGTCTAAGTGGTCGTTTCTTATTCGATCACGCGTCATGGCACTGTCCGTCCATGTGTCGTATTTTTATCCGGCCACATGGCTTGACAATTTCCTTCCACGTGTCAGATTTTTAATAGCCCATGTGTCGTGCCCTGGCCAATTCACGTGTCATGCACTGGTTGGTCCACATGTCGCATTTTTATTTGATCACGTGGCCTGTCCTGGTTCTACCGTGTGGAGTATAATCATTTCGTCATAGAAGTAATTTGAGATCGTCACTACTATACAGGTTGACTACATAACAATTCAGCTTGGCAATCAAATGACCACAATTAACATTTCACACGTCAGCAGCAGACCACGGATAGAATATCATAACATCAAAGCATCACATGCGTCCACACAACAGACCATAAATGTTCACCGCATCAAGCCGTAGGAGTTGAAGACTGAGAGTTAATTACCAGGAGAGCTTAAGCGCATGACTAGCGCACAGAGCCTATTGTACTCCTCCTGTTGCTATTGCTTGAATTTCTCAAGCTCCCTTTTAGCCTTTTCTATCCTCACCTTTAGTTCATCCACTAGTTCAATGAGCTTAGATGTACTTTCCTGCTCACCAGCAAGCTGCTCCCGAAGTGTCATCTCTACCGATGTCTCTGCTCTGGTGGAGCTTCTTAGGATACCAGCATTCTTGAAAAAAAGGTTTTTGCTGCTTGCCTGGGAGTGGTGCTTGCCCTGGTAGAGGCAGAGGACCTTCAAAACAACATCAACACTAGTCATTGGTTGCTTTCCATTAGCAATAGGTTCTGCTTGCACAGCTTCTATAGCTTCCTACAAAATTCAATCAGTAAAACATTATGTTACAGATAGTGGAAGAGGACTTCAACTAAAAACCCAAGAGATTAATTCATAACAAGCAATGCATAGGACTTCCTCAGATGACTGCTGATAGAGATTACATAAGCACAAATTATAGGTCTTTTGTAGCCTACTGTCGATAGAGATTACATAAGCACAATGTACATGTACCATATTGATTGGTCTAAAATTGCAACTACAAAATTAAATGATATTGCCACATTAGGCTCCTGCTGTGTTTCCTTCTTTTATGACAATGGGTTCAGTAGATTTCAAGGAAAGGAAATGAAGGTACTTAGAACTGCTGCTCTTGCAGCATCGCTCATGCCCTTTTCGTATTGTTATGGAAGTCCTTGAAGACTTCCATAGCATTAACATCTTCATCAGGTCGACCATGTTGTTCAAGTCCTGGATCATCATGTTGTTCATCAAGTCCTTGATCATGTTCTGTGGCCTACCTCTTGTTCTCCTTCTGTTCACATTGCACATGAGTTTCTATTTATATTTATACAAAGGCAAGAGTAACAATAAAACACAACCACCACTTACAAATTTTTGCAGCTGGACAACATAGGAGCGAGATCCTATAGACTGGTGGTACTTCACTTTTGCATGGTTTCGCTTGTTCATCTCAGATGTTTCCTATAGCTTCATTTGTGTTAGACTATAGCACAAGTAGACCATAGCAAGACTAGATAGGAAATCGATGGGTTCACACACACCTTGTTCTTAGCACTAGACCAAGTCTCGATAAGTTCACACCACTATGCATCGCTCATGCATGGGACAGGAGAGGTCATATGGATCTGATTAGCAGGGACGCCATTGAAGTAGGTTTGCTTCAACCTATAGCATGCCTGTCGTACCCCACACTACAATACATTCCATCAAGCTTCTTGTGTTGGTGGGTGAGCCTTGTCAATGTCTAGCTTTGACTGCACCCAGTAGTGTGAATGAAAAGTAAATCCATTAAAGTTGCTCAAAGCAGAGTTGAATGTCAAGAGAGGATACCCATACATACAGTTAGCCTCTCCACAAAATTCCTATAATGGACGACACCGGAGGGCTTCTTGTAATGTTTTCAATGTGTTAAAATTAGTATGTGATGCCTAACTACTACACCAGCCTCTAAGGCAAACTTGGCAGCTTGGAGTGGATCATGTGGCCTTCTGTTTCCCTTGGCAACAGAGATGGGCATCCTCAATTCTCCCATTGATTTGCTCATTTTGTCAGGCAAAATTCCATGAGTTCGAGGCCTCGGCTTCCTCGCACTTCTTGGCAATGGTACTACAAAGGTTTCATACATTCAGATTGTTAGAAAAGTAACATGGATATCAAATAGCTATTGTAAATTGATTGATAGACATCTGTAAGGTAATACCAACCAAGGCAACTTTCATTGTTCTACGGGTGGGTGGAGATGGGAGTTTGCTCAGAGGGCTCCTCTTCAGCATGGCTATCATCATCTGGCCGTGGGAAGTCTCTCACAGGGATAGGTAGCTCAGAGGGCTCCTCTTTAGCATGGTTATCATCATCTAGCCATGGGCAGTCTCTCACAGGGCTAGGTAGCTTAGAGAGCTCCTCTTCGGCATGGTGTAACACCCTAAAAATTGCCTCTTTTGAAATAGAGTTGAAATGATTTATTTATGAATTTTTGTGCACATGAAATATAGGAAATAAAAATTTTCATTAAATTAAAATACATTATAAGGTAGCAATATGTTTGATGCATACATGCTATTGCATTTAATTTTATTGGTTGAGTGGTTTTAGTCAAAATGGTTAAAATGCTCGAAAATAAGAGGATTAAAAAAAAGGAAAAGTTTATTTGTGGAAACTTACCAAAATTGCTCAATTATATTTGAGATGAAAAGTATGTTCAAAACTCTTCAAATTTGCAATTGGTTTACATTTGAATTGGCCTTGAAAACAAAATAGGAAAAAAAAGATTTGGAAAAGAAATTCTTTTCTTCCCTTTTCATTTCAAAGACAGAACCCAAATTGGCCCGGTGCCCTCCTTTCCCTCCTTCGGCTCGCTTCACTGGTCTGGCCTTCGGCTTTCTCACTTTGGCTCGCTCATTCACCAGTGGCCCGGTAGGCGTCTCCTTCCCTTCTTGCCCGCGCGGCCCACTGCTTGGCGGCCCACTACTAAACATCTGCGGCGCTTTCGGCCAAGGCCAACCCTTTCCTCCAGACTTCCTTCGCCAGCGCATAAGGTCAGGGCCGCTTGGCCTTCACCCAGACGCCTTTTCGGTCTTCAATACCACGGCCGCATGCGCCCGCTCCCTCCCCTTTCTCTGGCAACCTGGCCCCGCGTGTCAGCGCCTCCTCTTCCTTTCTTCTTCCCCGTTTCTTTCCTTCCATTCCCGAGCGCCTCCTTCCTTTTCTCGCCGCCATTGATGGCGCTGTCCGGATGGTAAGCCGCCGCGCCCGTACGGCAGGTAATCGCGCGCCCCGCTCTCCCTTCCTTCCACGCCGCAGCACCCCTGGCCTATAAAGCCCCCAACCGAGCGCCTCCCTTTCTCCTTTCTCCGTTCGCCGCTCTAGTCGCCACCGCCGCACGACAATCCACTGGTCCCGAGCTCAATCGCCGTCTCCGACGCCACCTGCAGCTCTGCCGTACTCCCCCGCGACCATAGGTACTATCGGTTCATCATTTTGGCCTTGATTTTCCCGGATTTCACCTCACCCACCCTCTCTTTCTCTCTCTAGCCACCGACGACGACGAACCGTGCCTCGGAGACCTCCTCGGACGCCACGACCACCCCAATACGAGTCTCGGTGAGCTCCTCCTCCTTTCTCTTCCCTCCGTTCATCAACTAGTGCGCTAGAACGCCGCAACCGCAAGCCCCAACACTGCCGGCCATGGTGCCCTCGCCGGTGTCACTGTGCAGCCGCCGGTATCACCTGCACACGCCCTGCGCCGTCAGATCATAAAGGAACGGCCAAGATCAGATCGCCGGTTTGGTTAAGTGGCCGGTCCACCGTGGACCCGTGAACTCGGTGCACCGCGCCAAGTCAGCACTGGCCCGCGCATACGTGGTGCACCGCACCAATCTCCGCCCGCCACGCGTCAGCCTGGTCAGCAGCCGAGTCAACTCGCAGTCAAAGCCACAGACGTTTTGTAGAAAAGCCCTCCTATTTTTGTAGAATCAACCCGCAGTCCGATTTAGTTCAAAATAATTACAAATCCGCCCTGATTTTATTCGTTTAGGACCCTGTAATTTCCAGAAGTAGTATGCCCGGTCCAAAATACATTTAAATTCAGAATTTTAATTGTTTTAATTCAAAAATGAGTTCGAGTTATTTACAGAAATGCCACTGAACCTTATTTCATGCGTAACTTTTGCATTTTAAGTCCGATTTGATCTGTTCGAATTGCGTTAGGATCGTATTTACGTTATCTACGTGTTTATACAACTGTTAGGCATGTTTTCAACACTTGAAATTCATGAGTAGATTTAATCTATTATTCAATTAAAGGAAAACTTGTTTAAATCATAACTTATTCATTCTAACTCTGAAATAGTCCGTTCAAGTTGCGTTTGTTTCATAACGTCGAGATCTACGCATTCATAATGATGGTTACTACATTACTATTTCATAAAAATCATAGTTTAAATCATATCTTGATTAAAGATTATGCAACTAGGTTTTATACATAAAATATGATTTGTTTTACTTTTGTTTTATAATATAAATCTAAAATTGACTTGATTCAATCCATATTGTTTATAAAATATCTTTTGTACATGAATTCATATAGTTAACATAAATGAAGCCTATAGTTTATTTTTCCACGTATAAGACAGATCTTTCGATAGTTGTAACTTTTCAACTATAGCTTCAATTAGCGTGCTTCTCGCGACTGTGTGTTCGTAATGATGCGTAGAATCATATATC
This sequence comes from Miscanthus lutarioriparius, assembly GCA_904845875.1. Taxonomy (NCBI): domain Eukaryota; kingdom Viridiplantae; phylum Streptophyta; class Magnoliopsida; order Poales; family Poaceae; genus Miscanthus; species Miscanthus lutarioriparius. Next base: position 43,053,020 of record CAJGYO010000003.1, on the reverse strand, counting down.
AATCTCTTTTGCTTATTTTTCTATGATTGGTGTACTGTTCTGATATAGATGCAATTGTATGCTATGCATGTATGTGTATGGATGTTTGTGTGGTGTTCTACGATTACGTCCAGTCGGTGAGATACACGTGGTGATCCAGAAGAAGAAGAAAGACATCAAAGAATAAAGCTTACCGAAGGATCGGTGTATAAGGCAAGTATAGCATGGGACATCCTTGTTACCTATTCACATTTAAACACTTAATTCATATTGCATGTATCTACCTTGTTGCCAATAAGGATATCCTAGATATTTGATATCTTGTACCTTGAAAACCTTTGGGATATTGCATGGGATAGTTTTTGCTAGTGCTTAATCAAAACCATGATCTTATAACTGGACTAATGGTATATGCAATAAACATTAAAACATGACTTTTTAGTAACATGGAACCAGGGGGCTGAAGTGTTTATATGCCTCAGATTCCTCTCCCTAAGGACTTATCTGTAAGCGATCATCTGGGACTTACAGTACAGCTGTGAGGGCCATATGGCTCTGGTTTTAGCTTAGTATGAGGATCTTTTCTAGCTTGTTAGTGGTTACCTTTGAGGCGCAGGGTATGTTTCCTTTGCTGCTAGGAAGTGTGTACCGTGCTGCGATGCCCATGCTTGCCACTCCTAGAGATGGGCCACATACGCCTGGCGGCCCTAACATGTTAGACGAATTCTTTGAAAGGCTTCATAGTGAACCCTACCGACCTTCCTTGGAAGTGGGTCAAGAGAATAGCTACCTCGGGCGAAAGGGTAAATCACAACTCACAGTGAACGTGTACAAACTCTGCAGAGTATAAAATTGTTATAACAGCCGTGCTCACGGACACGAGCGGCCTTGGACCCTTATGGAATAGAGATGATCACTAATGGATAATGATGATGCTAATGATCAATTGTTTATGTTATACATTATTCATGTTTACCTGATCATGTGTTTATGGGAAAGATAAATTCTTTGCCACTCAATTGCTTAAAAAGATGACCTATTAAAGCTAATCGCAGTAAACCAGTGTCAGCCCTTTTGAGCCTCATGAACCCCATGATATAATTGTTAAGTACGACATGTACTTACGCTTGCTTTATTTTCTATACATTGGATAAAAATCCCGGATGGGTACCAGATTACTGGTTTGGAGGAGTTAGGCTTGTGGTCAACCAGTCAGTCGTCCCTGTGAATTTGGAGTCTTCGCCAGAAGATCGGAGTCGACTTTCCACTATCTATACTCTGAGGGTACTTTTCTTTTTACTAATACGTTATGTAATAAGTATTGTCTTTTGATATTACCCTTATTTGTGGCTATATGTGAGATTTGACTTCCTGGGCTCACATATAGTGTGTATCTGGTTTTGTCTTTAAAACCGGGTGCTACACATGGCTATCATCATCTGGCCGTGGGCAATCTCTCATAGGGCTAGGTAGGCTGCCGTCCTGACAAATGTCTCTAGTCAATTCATGAAGTTTGAATTGATCCCTGGGTACAGGTGTCTGTGGTGATGGAGAACTATGTTCACCTACTGTTGATACCTCCACCCTTTTGCCAGCGGTAGCCCTCCGAGTACGAACTTCAAGAGCAAACTCTCCTAGTCGTGTTGAATTCAACCGCTTGGAGTGCCATCACCCAGGACTCATGGCAGCGCTGCCTTTTGTCCTGCTGGTAGAGCCTATTCTATGGCTCCTTCGACCCGAACACTGAAATTGGAGATACAAACTTAAGCAGCAAGCATATACAAATTGCATTGCTATCCAAACAGTAAAGCATTGCATTGCTACCTACATCCCCCCTCTGAACTAAATACAAGATAGAACAAACACCTCAATTGCTAGGGGTACTAGCTCATCTTCTAAATCTTAATCTATTTCATCTATAACATCAAATCCCTCAACTACCTCCACTAGTTTAGGGATATATTCCAAATCTTCACTGTGTCTACCCTTTGTGCTTGACTTTTTTGCCTTTGGAGACACAGGTTTTGGGCCCACACGTATTCTAAGTTCTTCCATCTTTCTAGATTATAAAGGCATTTACTCGTACTAACTAAAGCTTCTACAGAATGTCAACACAACAGAGCAATAGTATGCAAATATGCGCCTAACTAGTAACTATAGCTTATATGGAAGTTATTAATCCAATAAAGCACATGTCAGCTGCACTCAACTATAGGAAATATGTAACCCCATCGCTATCTACATAGCCTTGGTTCAGCCTCTATAGTAGAGCACACATCATAAAAGGAATTTGGGTACCTCTTCCTCCATTTCCGTGTTCAGATCTGGTCTTGTCATCGTGGTCATGGAGCTGGTGTGGCCAACGTTGATGAAGGGGTAACAGATCTGGCTTTGGCTAGGGTTCAGATCCTATCGGTCATGGTAGGTACCGAGGTAGGGGATCTGGATCTGGCTTGTACCATCATTGAGGCTAGGGTTCAGAAATTTATTAGAGAGGGTGCGGCTAGAGAGTGGAGAGGGAGTCGAGCTACTATGCCGATGGCGCCTAGGGTCCAGAGCAAGGTGGCAGAGGGGCAGCTGGAGAGTGGAGAGGGAGGCCATGGGACTAGAATTTGGAGCTAGAGTAGAGACAGTGCAGCTGAAGAATGGAGATGGAGGCGAAGATGGCTACTCTCTACGCTTTTATGTGGCCATCACATTACCACAAATGCCCTTGTCTGAAATCGATGGTGTGGTAAACCTATTTTCCACGTGGAGGGCAAAAGAGAGACATCTAATTTTTGGTGCGTGTTGGCGGGACTGCTTGGCGTGGTGCTCAGCAGTGACTGGAATTTATTCCGTGTTTTAATAGGAGATGATTACGATAAAATGTTAGTTACCTAATATCCGTCTTTTTATTTTTTCTCCTGTGCACCTGTTTATATATCCGATGAGTTAGTTGTTGCCTTTTTGGTTTTTTCATAATAATATAAATAAACATAAAACTAAAAGTGGATGATAATAAATAATTAAAAGATGCATGAATTTGACACCTAAAAATTACCAAAAAAAATAAAAAATAAACCTACTCGCTATAGCTTGTTGCGCTGCATCTGCCGATTATTATTTTTTATTTGTGTGACTGCATCTGTAATTTGTTTGAACTAAGGCCAATAGTTTGGAAGCAAGGGGAAGGCAGGCCCAGGGATGGAAAACCCTCCATAAATAACTAAATGGGTTATTAATACCCCCATGGATTTCCCAACCAAGAAAAAGTCATGGATTCTAAGGGGATTTGAGTTTTTAGAGAAAGAGAAAAAAAACATCCTCCTCCTCGCTAGTGCTCTGGTGATTCACTGGATGAGTTGCTTTGTACTAGTTCTTGCTTGTTCAAGGTGTAGTGTTTTTTCATATGTGGTTTTTTTCTAATGATTTTTTCCTTGTGTTTTTTGTTCTGTATACAGAGAGATGTCGTCGTACCACAACACCCATGTATTGTAGAGGGGGTGTGTCGGTGTTTCGAACAAACACCAACTAGTAAATTTATAATTGTTGCGTGTTAGGCTCGGATGGTGTACTAAAGGACACAAGGTTTATACTAGTTCAGGCAGAATGTCCCTACGTCTAGTTTGCTGTTGCTTGTTTTATTAGTACCAAAAAAGGTTCGTAGTAGGGGGTACAAATGGTCGAGAGAGGGATAGGTCCCAAGTCTCTGATGGAAAGGTCAAAAGGATGCCAAGAGCTTGGTCGCTGCTTGGGTGTGTGTTGTGTGTGGAATTGATCTGTCCCCCTAGTGGGGCGTCATGCCCTCCCTTTTATAGATCAAGGGGGGAGCAGGGGTTACAGATGGGAGAAAGAGGAAAAAACCAATGGTAGAGAAGGTCATTCGAGGGTGTTGGGTCTTCCTTTTTCCCTCGAACCTGCCCTGTTGACATGGCAGACCACACCAGGGATAGCATGTTTCATTGATCCTAATAGAGCCGGGCTCTGGCTTCATCTTAGCGAGTGGTCATGTCCCATCCTCCCCCAACGGACGGTGCGGTGTGTCAGGGCGCCGAGCCATGACTCTACGGGGAGTAGACGGGGAAATGACTATACGCATGTTACTGTAGATGATGTGAGTTCTTCCTTGGATTGTAGTGGTTGTCGTATGCCTATGTGAGTTCTTCCTTGGATTGTAGTGGAAATGACTATACGCATGTTACTGCTGATGGCGGCGTCTACAACACTGTTTGGGCTCTGTTAGGTCGAAAAGGGCTTAAAGCACCCGTCCCATTGTATCCTGATGGTACCTTCCTGCAGACGTGCAGGGCATGGTCCTCGGTACTATGGTTGACCTGAGTGTCCTGTCTTACCTCCTACTCATCATCATGAAGGAGCAGGGTGCAGTCGTCAGGCGTCAGGAGAGGTGGAGCTTGCCCTCAGATGTCGGGCCCTCAGACGTCGGACGTTGGGTGAGGCGGAGCCAGCCCTCAGCCATCGGGAGAGGCAGAGCTTGCCCTCAGACATCGAGCGAGGCGGAGCAAGCCCTCAGCCGTCAGGCGAGGTGGAGCCTCCCCTCAGACGTCGGGTGAGGCGGAGCTAGCCCTTAGACATTTGGGCGAGGCGGATCCTGCCCTCAGCCGTCTGGCGAGGTGGAGTCTAGCCCTCATGGGTCGGGCGAGGCAGAACCAATCTTTCGTTGTTCGGGTAAGAAGCGTAGTAGCGTTCTTGTCTGACCTAAAGCATCAACGTTCGATGGTTATTAGTCCCACCTCGTTGGGTACCCTGGTATTAGGTCCCCGTCAGGGTGCTTGTTGCTTGGGGATGTCATGTTCATGAGCAGCCATGACTGATCATTGTTGAAGCTATAGTTCGTTATATGCTTGTTCGTTATATGCTTGGTAAAGATTGCTTTGTTATAGTTGTCGAAGACAATGATAGTGGCAAGATTTTTGTCTGTGTTAGGAATTTCAAGCAAATGAAAAGACTTAGTAGTGTTACTGTGTTTGTGGGAGGAGACTCTGTCATCTTCACTCATGTTCATCGACTGAATGCAATTTGTCAACCGTCTGGCATAAGTCCCCTTAGAAAGATGAGATGTTTTAGACATTAGAGATTAGAGAAATACTACATAATGTACTTTTGTATATAAAGGAATGAAGTTATTATGTTGGTCCAACTATATTTATCTTCCTTTATTTCTTTCATACTTCATATACTTCGATTGATTCTTATTACATTGAGTTTTTCTTTATTTGGTCACATTTGACAATTCTGACTCCTCGATTTGGGATGGAGTACTTGAATTTAGATTTGGGCAGATCGCAAACGTCAAAGGACGGATGGACAACCATTGAAAATGATCATCTAAACTTTTCACTAGCCGGACACTAGTGGAGCGATAAGGTTTATCACAGAAGGTCTGGCGGTTTCAAATCATGACTACCCGGATAGTATTGATGAATGACATGCGGTGTTCGTTTGTGTCTTGTAGGCTCCTAGATTCCTGCGTAGATGCATGCACGTGGGTGGCGTTAGTAGGCAGTTCCAGCAGGCACGTCGCCTCGCTGCCTGTCGCATTGATGTGATGGAGCGAAGTCGAACCGCCCACCCACGCAAACGTGTTAGTGGTGGTGGGTCGTGGGGTGGTTCCACGGGTTATCTACTGCCTTCTGTGATCATCTACCTTCCCACCCTAGATCTCCTCCTTCCATCCCAAAGCTTTTACCCTCCACCTACTATGCCCTTTGCGCCGTGGATGCCTCTTGCGAGGACCATGACCACGCAGTGGACGAAGTTGTCTGTCGACCACAAGGCGTTTGAGGAGATGCGATTGAACGCAGTGATCCTAGAGGCCTCCGACGTGATCAAGTGGAGAGCCCCACTAAGAACCGAAGTGGAGCCGAGGCCGAAGGAGAATGAGGTCGTCTCTTTCACCCATTTCCACTCTTTTGGGTTTGGGGAGCCGGTGCCTCCCTTACTCCGGTGGTTGTTGTACTACTACGGGCTCCGCCTCCATGACTTGACCCTAGAGGGGATCCTCCACCTCTTTGTATTCATCATGCTATGCGAGGGCTTCCTAGGAGTCCCTGCCCACTATGAGCCATGGCGGTCTTTATTCCGGGTGGTTTGCTCAGCGCCCGGGGGGTCCATCTTCCTCGGATGGGGGGCGCCTTGATCCAACTTCATCTTAGATTAGAGGACAGGTACCTGAGCCTTGACTGCTACCCTTCCATGGACTTGGGGTGGCAAAAGTTGTGGCTCTACGTCACTAATGAGAGCCCGCCACTGCCATCCTATTCTCCTGACCGGCTGCTTGGTGACCTCCCAGAGTCTTGGGAGGAACTACCGCCCCTAGTGGCCTACAAGCACCATGTGTCCAACTTGTTGGATCCAATCAAGGACCTAAAGGACCGGGGCCTGACAGAAATGAGGGTGATCCATACCTTCATCGGCCGTCGGGTCCTCCCCTTGAAGATGAGGCACCACCACCAGTGGGAGTTTCGAGGCCCAACGGACCCTACAATCAAGTCGAGGGTCACCATCTGTGAGGATGACCTAGACCAATGGGTGATGAAGGTTATGGGAGAGTACACAATGGATTGTGGTAGGGGGAGTCCCCGGTGGCCTTTAGCGCTGGCCATCCTCTACCTACAGACGGACCTCTCATCGATGTGGTCTCACACCCACCGCCAGTTCCTCCTGACGAGGTGATTTTTTCATGTACCGTTGTTCATGTTGTTTCTCTTCATTAAATTAACTAGAGTCTGCAAGCAATGCTCACACTAGTATTTGTGTTCATGCTGCTTAATTTAACTAGTATTTGAAAATTGCCTACTTTCTCAACAGGTCGATGTGGGCATGATGGTGTCTCGAAGATCGTTGGCCCTAGAGCCGGGTTCTTCGTCCGTGGTCGCGCTCCGAAAGTGGCCTCAAGAACCATCCCCCAGTGAGGGCAGCCACCAGCGACGATTCTGTCCCATGCTACTCCAGACAGTCCAGTGAGTCATTTGCCTTCTCAATCAGATCACTCTCCCCCTTATCCTATGGGCTTGAACTTGGCTTGCATTGTGTAGAGAGACGTCCCATCACTGCATGCCATCGTCGATCCCATCTAACCTCAGACAGTCTTCAGGTGATGGATCGTCAGACCACGAAGTCCCGTCTAACCCCGGACAATCTTCTAGTGATGCATTGTCAGACCACAAAGAATACTTTAGGTTAAAGGAGGCTTACCTCAAGGTCACAAACTTGTACTCAGGGGCCAGTCTGGACACCGACAAGCTACGTGATGAGCTGAAGGCCGCGCGCGCCACACTTGGAGTCACCCAACAAGAAGCCACCCAGGTGAGAGACGAGAAGGCGGCTGCTGAGGCAGAGGTCCAGAACATGCTTGTCGACGCTACTACCGCCTATGACGCCGCCTTCCCGGTGCAGACAGCGGACGATGGGGTCACTGCACCAGAGGAGCGCCTCCGAGCCCTGTTGGCCCGCATTCAGGCCGTGGCATCCGAAGCAGTCCATCAAGGGGTTGCCACAGCGTTGGTTGCTGCCCAGCTTGAGTTTGGCGTAGTGGTGAAAGTTCGGGCGGTATAGCAGGATTTTCCACCGGCACTAGAAGATGAAGATTATGTTGATGATATGTTCAAGCACGTCGAGCTAGTCGCCAACGTTGTCTTATCGAAGGTGAACATGGACAAGATCTTGCACGACTGCCTTGACCGTTGATCTGTGGGATGTATTAGTAGTACAAGTCATGACTAGGTTTGGTCTGTGGGATGACAGTATGTGAAGTCTTAATTATTTGCATGCATGTCTGTGTTAACTTTTGTTGAACTTCATATTAGGTCTGTTAAACTCTGTTGAGCGTGGTGTTGCTCAATTCCTTTGGTTATTTTGTAACTTGTTTTTAGCCCCTGTTGGTTGCTTTTGCCTACAGATTTTTTTGGGTTCTCTTTCTGATCTGTAATATACTAATGGTGTTCGCCCTTTCTGATCGGAGGACGTGGGTGTATAGATGTTGAAATTTTCTTTGTTAAAATTTGTTGAACTTGAAAGAACCATGCAGCGAGGAGTTCATCTGAACAAGTCTCGCCTTGATCTAATGCAGAATGGATAAGCCATAGCTGTTGACTTTTACTGCGAACGCTAGAAAGTCTGCCCGCTGTGTATTTGATCTCATAGGACAGTATAAAGTGTCATAGCAATCAGTCTACCCCTCAACTGTTGTGACTACTTGGATTGTAGTGAAATAAGTACAGAAAAGACCTATCACAACTGCACCAGGCATTCAAGTGTCAAGCGTATCATGGTGGTCAAAAGCTCTTTTTTTTGATTTACTTCTTGTGTCCAGCTTTCCAACCGCATTCGCTTCACTCTAGTCAGCTGTGCAAGGTCTATATGAAATGGGCATCCCCCATTCCCTCATCCGATAGTGTGCATTGCATCAATCGCCTACCTTTTGGCTCAACCGCATTCAATGCTGGTTTGAGGATCTAGATAAAGGTAACGTGCTTCATATCAAACCGTACTATTTGTATGAAATTATTATTGCGTTCCATGTTGGTTTGAGGATCTCAATTGACATTTATTCTAACCAAAATCATGCTTACAGATGGCAACTAGTTACCATACTAGGGATGTGTACTCTACAACTATCGACCACAACTTTTCCCCGACTATGTCGCTCTAGTATATTAGATGAAATGGCGTTTACCTGTTTCTTATAAACCGTATGCTCGCCAGATAGTCTAAGCAGCGTAAATTTGAACGGGCCAGACTTGTAACTCTTGTGCAACTATGAGTAGAACTTTTGCCTAATTGACTGAGCTACAAATAGGAGCTGCACCGTCTATGGCTGCAAGCATGAATCCTGAAGAGCTTCAAACACAGCCGAGGGAGTGTAGACAATCAGAACATATGAAACCATGTAATGTGGCCATCTCTAGCTAGCTGTTGCCCCTAGGCTATTGTGAGCCTATGATTACTTGGAAAGGACTACACTGTATAGTTCATTGGATGACAGAAGGTCTAACCCGACTAAAATATCCATTACTCAGATACTAGTAATGATGAACGTGCTGCGCTCATGTCAGAAGCCTGTTCTAGACCTAGCATCCCTATGTGTACAAAGCCTGGCCTCACTCCCATTGTTTGACTCCTACTATTGCCCCCACTTGGCGGCCTGCCCTGCCTCCTCCTCAATCAACATACGTCGCACCACTCTGCCTCTCCAACCCTCTAGCTCGCCGCCATCCACATGTCGTAGCTCGATCCATGCGGCAATCATGTCGCTGACGGCGCTCCCTATCGAGGTGCAACTTGTGATCATGGGCCACCTCACTGTGACCTCAGAGCGGCCCATGGATGACCTCCGCAACCTACGAGTGGCCTGCTCGTCCATGCACCGCATCTGCAGCGACCCCGCCGTCGGTCGGCGTCTGGCACTGGATCAGTTCAGACACGAAAGGACGTGGGATGACCTCATTGACTACGAAGCCCTCCTGGCTAGCCTGACCCAAGTCAGCAACCTAGAGGCATGCTTCCTCACCAGGATACAAACTATATTCATGGAAAAGCACAACCCCCAGCCATGCCTCGATGATCTCGCCCGCGCCGCTAATAGCGGGCACAATCTGGTGGCCTATCTGGTCGCCCTATTGCTCTATAGGTACAATGGCGATGTCGGCGATGACGACACTACGAGGTAGTACATAAGACGGCTAGCCCTTGCTGATTGCTTTTGCCTATAGTTCTCTTTCTGATCTATAGTATACTAACGATGTTCACCCTTTTTGATCGAAGGACATGGGCGTATAGATGTTGAAATTTTCTGGAGCCTAAGATAGTCCGACCCTAGGAAATATAGACGATCCAGATCACTGCGAGTCGATGAACAACGAAATACAGTGCTGGCAACTATCAGGGGCCATCCAACTAGTCCATAGAACCCAACAATTAGTTCACGATACAAACATGTATGGACTAATAAAACAACTAATTGGCTAATTTTTAGCCATGGCTAACTGGTCACAGTTCATCCAAATAGGGCCTCAGACAGTCCGACACTTAGAAATCTTGATAGGCTGGATAATAATATTGATGAAACAACAAAATACATATCGTGTCAACTCTTGCACCGAGTTCACCACCTCCATGCGCCATTTGTCTTGCGCACCTCCACCTTGAGCTTAGCTTCATCGTCCTCTAGCTCCTCCTCCCATTCCTCGTCATCGTCATTGTTGTAGGTGGCCTCGCGAATCACGCTAAAGAAGCAGGTGTCGCCGACATTGAGGTTGTTGTCAGCGCAGAAGGCACCGCACCTATACTTGAATAACACTCGCAAGACTTTGTTCATGTGGGTCCTCTCCAAGCCCACGAACCAGGACTGCCTAGCCATCTACAGCTCAACCATGCGCCGCTGCTTGTAGTCGTGTGCTCGCTCAAAGTCCACTAGCATGTTCTTCGCCTCTCACAAAAAAAGATTGATGACAAAGAGGACAATGGTAACTTGTGACATTGTTGATATGTTCTGCGTCTCGCATGAGTGCTCACCAGATATTTTGCTTTGAGGTTGTACTTATTCAGGATCACTACAAAACTCCTTGGCCCCGCGATGCACAAGGAGAGCTGACTACCGCCGGCCTCAAAGTCATGCAGGTACTGCTTATGGTAGGTGGTAAGGTCAAAGACCTTGATGTTAATCTATGACTGGCTGTCATACCACAATACAAGAGAGAACCCGTCTTGGAGGTCGAGGGTGCGGGCGAAGTGCTTCCATCCTCGATAGAGGTACAAGTGACCACCGTCAGGGAATACCTCCACCTTCCACCAGGCTAGGCTCTGCTCGTCGTCCAGACAAAGCTCGAGTTTCTAGCAACCTCTGATGGCCCAGGCCATTGCAGCCGGTAGTTTCTGCATGCCCAACAATCAACATAGCTAGATAGAGGGACAAGTTCATTCCCAATGGCAAACCCCAACGGATCGGATTCAGCACACAAAAAATGGGCACTTACCAATGTTTCTCCATACAGTCCAGGAAGAAGGATCTTCATGCACTCTAGGTCACTCTGGTTTGGTCATGCCATGTCTTCTTATAGCCTCGCCGTGCCAACTAGGAAACTTGACAGTCTTGAGGAATCCTTGCTAGTATGTCTGTATTCTTGTTCTCCCCTCGTGGGGGACTTTCTTTTTCTGTGTTTCTGGTGTTGTCACAAATGCAAGAAGTGCACACACTATTGGGGCATCAGTGGAGGAGCTAACTAAAAACCAGCGCCAAGACTGACGCTGTCTCATCAGCGTAAATGGAGGAGACAAGCTCTATTTTCATCAGTGTAAATGGAGGAGACGTGCTCTGTTCTTCGGTCGAACACGCGTTCTGTGGTACAACTGGTTGAGGTTCCTGAGGGAGTGCGACAGCACCCGAGGTGAAGCACGCTGGTTGGTAAAAAATCATTATCTTGCCTTGCCCTAGAGTCCCTGTGATGGTCCAACCATTGCAAATCTGACCGAGCCGGACACGCCTTCAGTCTGCCCCTTGACTGCTATGACTTCTTGGATTGGAATCAAATAAGTACAGAAAACACCTATCACAGCCGCACTAGGCATTCAAGTTTCAAGCGTGTCAAAAGCTCCTTTTCTCGAATCACTTCTTGTGTCTAGCTTTTCTGACGCATTCGCTTCACTCTCATATTTTACTCCGCTCGCAAGAAAGTCCAAATACGGCACATTTGATCTCGTCGGACACTATACAGTATAGAGCTGTGAGTAAAACTATTGCCTACGGAGTGCACTCGGTCACAACATTTGTATCTGTAGTAGTAGTAGTCATGAGTGGCTTTGATCTGAGTAAAATCATGCATCAAGGTTTATTTTTATTCAGAAACTTTATACTTTACAGGATAACACAAGGTCCGACCGTCTAAAATCTTGACTACCTAGATGACGTGCTCCTGCATTCCCGTGTAGGCATGCATGCATGCATGGCATCAGGAGCCTGTTATAGTAGGGGACATCGCCTCCTAGCCCGTTGCATTGACATGACAGGGCGAAGCCCCACTACCCACCCACGCAAATGTCTCGGTCGTGGGGTGATCGATGGCCCTAAAACTATAACAACAGCAACAAGGGGCAAGAGGGAAGGTTATACCTACTGCCTTCTCTCTCTAGAGCTCCTGATTCCATCCCAAAGCTTTTGCCTTCCACCCTACTATGCCGCCGACGCCTGCTGCCAGGACCATGGCGGAGGCAGATGAGGTCGTCTGTCGATGTGGAGTCCCTAGAGGCCTTCAACATCAGCAATCCTCCACCAACAGACAGATCCCTCATCGGCCTGCTCTCTAACCCGCTAGTTCCCCCTTTGGAGGTGGATCATCACCGCTCTTCTTGTTGTTTATCTTCATTTAACCAGAGTATGCGAGCAATGCTCACACTAGTATTTGTGTTCATGTTGTTTAATTTAACAAGTATTTGGAATTGATCATGGGCGTGATGGCATCACGAGCCTTGTTGGCCCCAGTGCCCGGTTCTTTGTCCATGGTCACGCTCAGAAAGCGGCCCCGCGGGGCATCCCCCGATGGAGGTAGCCACACGTGATACCGTGCCATGCTACGCTGGTCAGTTCCATAAAAGTCGTTTGCCTTCTCAATCAGATCACTCTCCCCCTTATCATATATGGGCTTGAACTTGGCTTGCATTGTGCAGCGCTTCCTCCGACCACCGAGAAGTACACCCCTTGGTCCTACCCATGAATCTTCAAGAATGCAAATGAGTACATTGCATAAAGACAAAGGTCAAGTATATGATACAAGCAAACTCTTACCGCTGGGGGAAGGCTCGCGACGTTGAATGCCCTTTGTTGATCATTGATGGAAGCACGTGCCAAGAGGTTGAACAGCATCATGATGCGCCGCTTGACTACATTCTGGTCGATCTCCTCGGGCACCTCGCCACTACGACTCCATCCAACCTCCTATGATTTATCAACCTCAGGAGCTCCATCACTTGCTCCATTCCATTGGAATTGGGCCTTTCCTTCCACTTGGGGTTGCTTACCGGAACCTGATGAATGTCGCATCGCACATACGTCTCCACCTGCCTGATGTAGAACCATCTACAAGCCTAGTACTTCACACTCATGTTAAGTGGGACGGTGACATACTGACTCACAATCCCATCCTACAGCTACAAATAAGTGCTGCCAACCACCCTAGATCCAGCTCCCCCCTAATTTTGAGGTAGAAGAAATGATGGAATAGGTCAAACTAGGGAAGGATTCCTAGATACGACTCACATTGATTGATAAAGATAGCAGCATGAAGGATAGAGTTCGGACAGAGATTGCGGAGACTGATGCCATAGTAGTCAATCAGTCCATGGAGGAAAGGATGAATGGGGATGCCAAATCCATGAAAGAAGTAATCCTCGAAAACAACCAGTTCGTCAGAATGGGGTGTGGCAAAGTTCTCACTGGCTGCCGAGCGCCATCCCACCATCTCCCTTTCGGACAGGGTCCCATGCACCACCAGATTATTGAGCACCATCTTGTTGCTGATGGATCGCACCCACTCTTCATCGTGATTCATATCGCGAGCCGCCTTCTTCGAGCGCCCATGATTTCTCTTCGGCGCCATCGAGCGGATCTGGGGAATGGAGGTTGCTTTGCGCTTTAGCTGCTCTAATGGCAGAGCGGTTGTAGGTCAGCAAGCATGAGCATAAGGAAGATGATAAGGCATACGAAGAAATGGGGAGTGCGCCCTGGAGCCGTGGCAGATTTATAACGGTTCGACCCCAACTCTTTGACTTATAGGGTTTTTGGGAAACCGCACCTCCCGCACCGCATTCACTCTCAAAATCTCCACGCACGCTTTCTTAGGCCATTAGATGGGCCTAGTGGATCTACAACTAAAGCCGCGTAGCACACGGGCCACCAAGAGGAGTTAAGCACAATAGCACTATTTCATGAATATCCTTGGGAATTTCAAGCAAGATTTTTTCTTGATCCTGCTACAAGATTTATTCTTCATCTTCTAGCAGGCTCAGGGACTAAGTGTGTGCACTTCACCTTGCGGTGAATGTACTAATTTCCTAAGCACTCAATTCTTCGGCAATGTTAGGGACTTGGTTGCTTTCTCAGCTATGCTAGGGACCGCATATTTTCTTTGATCCTGCTACAAGATTTATTCTTCATCTTCTAGCAGGCTCGGGGACTACATTGTGTACAATGCACCTTGTGGTGCACGTATTGCTTCTTATTCATGGTGTTGTGACTATGTGTACCTAGTCGCTTAATGCCTCTATTCAGCTCTGATGATCACATCATCAGAGCCATCGCAATTGGCACTTCAGTGTGTACGATTCACCAACCAAGATTTCTCAAATTTTTCTGTTGAGCTCCTTGCATCCTATTGGTGAGGCTCACTTGGCAGAGTCTGAGATCCATTGGCTGGTTACACTAGTCGGTGGCCACCCTTGCTGGTCGGTAGGCCAGATGAACTGGTCAGTGTGCTTTTTCACCGCCCAAGTCACCAGTTAAACCTGGTCGGCTTTCTTCTCACTGCTCGGATCATCAGTGGAGCTAATCGGCTTCATGGCAAGCTGCTTGGACATGATCAAGATGACATCACCAAGCGGATACAAGGCGCTCAGGGACTAGCTATGGGGGGCTGACCCTAGGTACCCACGGTAGACTACATGGGCCGTACTACAAGGGATGGTCCAGCCCACAAGATGATGATTTGTGGCTCACGGCACAGCTCGGCGCACGCTGCAAGGCACCTCTTCAACATCCTGAAGATAGCATATAATATGTTAGGATATGCCGAATGTAATATACCATGTAAATCTTATTCGTTGCCCGATTAGTTGTAGACCTGATCAGCATGTAACCCTACCCCCGGGGCTATATAAGGTGGGTAGGGTACCCCCTCAAAACACACGCAATCATATATGATAGCCAATACCAACAAACGGGACACATAATTAGGGTATTACGTCAAGCTAATGGCCTAAACATGTCTAAACCTTGTGTCTTGTCACCATTTCGCTCCTGATCTTGCTCACCTCTACGATAAATCTACCATCGTGGGTATACCCCTCAGTGGACAGCCGAGCATGTTTAGTCAACACCGACCCCTAGGAGGAATGGGGAGAGGTCGAGCATGGCTGGGCACGCCCATTCTGACAAGGATAGGCACACCACTCTGACCTCGCAAGGAATGAGGGTATAGCGGTCACCTCGGTCCGGTCAGACGCCATCCCTATGCCACGCAGCATAGACAAAACAACACCGCCCAAGGCGGTGAAGACCGTGTAACATCCCAGATGTTATAAAAGTAATTAAGAAGGTGATCATGTCATAATTATGCATAATCATCATGCATCAACTCATGAATGCATTTCATGTTTATACTATAGCATGCAAATGGTATTTTATGGAGTGTTTTATATATTACCTGAAATAATGATTATGAAACTTTGTGAATTTTAATGTGGGAATCTATTAAACAATTCAAATTCTTCCTTAATAAAAGTTTAATAATTTTTGTTGCAATGCTTGGTGTGAACCTTGTTTTATGATGATATGTGTTGACTTGTATGGATGAATCAATTTCAAAACAATTGCGTTGAATTGGAATTCTGAAAACCCTGATTTCAGCATTTAAGTTTTGCCCTTGAAAACCCATTTCAAAATCTGAGCACTTTTTGGGGTTGAGCCTTAAAGCAAAAATGTAGAACTTGTTGAGTTGTACAAAGTTTGTTTTTGGAGTTTTCAAAGTTGTTTAGAAAAATTTGAAGTAAATTGAAAAGGCGTAATTCTTTAAATGTCCCCTTTTTGAATTCAAATTTGCATTTCATAATGTAGACCGAATTAGGGGGTGGTTATAAAAGCAAAGTTGTAGAACTTTTGATTTTGAACAACTTTTATTTTTGGAGATTTTTGAGTTGTTATACAAATTTGGGAGTAATTTGGAATTTTAAACGAATGGCAATTCTGTAATTATAGTGAACAGTGTTCACCGCCTAAGCTACATGGCTGGCGACCTTCTTCGGCGTTCCTGGCGCATCGTGGCCGTCTGTGGCATCGCGCTAGTGCGGGAAAAGGCTCCATCGTGGTTTCCTCTGGCTTCCTGGCCGTCCTTTAAAAGCCGTGACGCTATCGTCGTCGTTCTTCTCTCCCCCACTGTTTTCACCGTCGCCGCCATTGCCATAGCTCCGTTGAGCTTTTGCCGTCGCCGTAGCGCCTTCCAATCCTCGGTAACACTTGCCACAGCTCCATTGGTTCCTTGCGCACTTAGCCGAACCATCCTTGATGCTTGCCTCCACCGAGAACCCGTTGTCCACGCCTTTCTTCCTCGCGGCCGGCAACCTCACCGTCGTAGGCGTGTCATCATGGCTAGAGCTCTCCGATGAGCTTTTGCTTCTGCTCAGCATAGCTCCAGCTCTGCCTTGTTCCCATGATGCTCTATGACCGCTTGATTGCTCGTTTTGTCCATCACAGTCACCGGAAAATCGCCGTCACCGTCGCCAGCGCCGCCGGGATCACTGTGAACATCGACCAAAGTATTCGTAGCTTCTCCGACCTCGTTCTTTGCTCCATCACGTTCGGGGTGAGCTACTGATCCTTCCCATGCCGTTTATTTAACCGCTACTGGTCTCCTATCACCGGCGTAGCGCAGCTGTGCCACCGCATCTGCCATGGCCGGCGTGAAGCTTGAACCTTGCCGTAATTAGTCGAACTGGTGCCCCATATCGTTGCGCCTTGTTGTGGTGATCACCGTGGTTGTCTTCGTCGTTGGTCTCGCCATTGGCGAGTTATCGCCGGTCAGCGCGCGTGTCGCCGGAGTCAAAGCCGGAGGTTGATGATGACATGTGGGGTCACCCTGTCAGTGACTCAACGTTCAAAATAGAATTTTTTCCTTTTTTAGAAATGAATGAATAGTATCTGTTTTTGTTATTTTTGTGTAGAATTATTTAGAGCTCCAAAAATTATGAAACTTTTTGTGTGACCTCTCTGTGATGAATAATATTTAGGAAAAATATGAAATGTTGTTTTTAAGTACTTTTTAAATGTGATAAAAATTGCTCAATTAATTAATAAATGAGTTTCCATGATTTTTCTAGGCTTATTTATTTATCCAAAAATTATGAAAGTTGTTTTGCCACTTAGTTATCATGAGATGAACATGTAAAAAATTTTTGGGCTCAATTGGAACAGGTTGATTTATTTCATAATTCTTAATTAATTAATTAATTCATAAAAGCAAATAGTAACCTTTAGTGATTTAGGTTTTGTTTGAATTTTTGATTGAGTGATGTCCTTAGGTCATTAGTTAGTAAGGATCCTTGGCAATTGAATTAGGTGTACGAAAAGGTTTAGTTAGTTTGACTTGTAACTGTACCGCGAAGGAAAGTTGTATTCAAGTTGTTAACTTTTGCATCCATCATTGAGCATCATATTTTGTATCTCGCATCATGTTAAACATAGCATTGTTTCTACGTGTAGTGAACGAAGGTGAGCACATGGTAGTTAATCAAGTAGTTGTGGAGGTTGATCCGTCTATGGAGGTTGGATTTGATATCGGTGGAACGACTCCAGAACCAGACTTTTCCGTCAACGAAGGCAAGCCCCGGATGCATTTAAACCTACCTTGTGTTTTACAAATTGATATCGCTTTTGTTTTTCTACTGCATTAAGTGATTAGGAGTTGAGTGGAAATCTATTGGTGCATTACCAACCTTGTTTTTCTATATCTACCTTGTTACCAGTTTTAATTCGTAAATACTTAGTTATGCTTAGTCATGCTTAGACAAATAAAAGTCGGGTGATTACGTGTCACCTGCGAGTTTTAAATGGATCTTTGGTTACGCTTGGTTACTCATGGGATCATGAAATATGAGCATATGGAGTAATAAATCTAGACTGGGCGGACTCGGTGTGTGAGAGCCACAGGACACGGATGTCTTGTGAGCGGGTTCTTTTCGCCTGTGTCGATTAAGGCCCGTCCGTTGTTGAACTGTGTGAGATGAGACTTTGTAGTACTAACCACATACTCCGGTAAGCCTTAACTTAGTGATTCTATTACGAGAATGGCTACTCGCGCACTGGGAGTGGAGAGATGGAAGGAATAGCGTGTACCCACATGGCAATGGGCTGGATTGGTGGAGTGCTGTATTCTCGGGTGGCGCGGACCCGTTCTTGTTTTAGAAGATCTGAGGGTAGGTTGGTATATGTAGGTCGGGGACCTACATATGTCGTGTGGTCTGGAAATCCCAGCTGGGTTATAATCGGTTTGAATCGTCGTTGCTCCTCGGTTATGGAGACTCACTTCTCTGTTCATCATCGTAGTATAAATAACTGGAACTTGAGGCTGGTTTGTGAAGGTGTTGGTTATGAAGTTTCATGATCTCAATACGGATCATGTCAGCTTTGTCTATAATCTTATGAAGTTTTAAATGTTTATATAAGGATTTTGTTAAAAAGCTTTTACGCAAAAGAACTTTGATTATTGCTAAAGCCATACCTTGAATCCCTGAGCCTGCATTCCTGAATTCTATCAGTTTTTATTTCGGTTAAGTCTTGTTGAGTACTTTTGTACTCAGGGTTCGTTGACCCTTGTTGTAGGTGAGGCTCATGAGCAGATCTATTTTGGATCGTGTTGCATGACTGTTGTTCAGTGCGATGACGACCAGTAAATGTGTGGCCCTTGGGTAGGGCAGTATTATTGTGTGTTTTGTATTATGTTATAATGCCACTCCACTGCTACCGTTTGTATTATTAATCGAACTTAGTTTGAAAGGTTTGAAATAAATGTTTTATAAACTAAGTTATTGTAAGACTTCCGCTATATTACTCTGATGTATTTATTTGAATAAACTGTTGTAATACTGCAATGACTCTATAATGGGATCCTGCTCGGAAATCGTGGATGATTCGGGGTTCTCCGAGGACACCCGACAGTCTTCTTAAGTTACCGGGAACATATGCATAGTTGTCAGAGGTCTTTGGATAGTGACAGGTGCATGTGGGCCCTATAATTTAGGAGGTTCTGCCATAGACCGGTACGACAACCACCAGCTAGATACGGCCCAACAAGACCCATGTACGACTCCACCCACTACGGGATGGGATCCGCAACAAACGCCTTAACTTAGAGGCCATCCAGACCGGTGAGAGCCAAGACCCCAATGATCGAGATCGCGGCCCTCAGCTCCTCCAGCCTCCAAGAAGACCGACGACCTAGGGACAGCTACCAACTCTCGTATGATGCCCCAGGAAACCAGGAGGCAATGACGAACACCATGGCGAGGACCACATCGCATAGGATAGCTGGCGAACTACCACCGTGCCTACAGTGCCGCCACAGCATGCACAGTAGCACCACATCACACCATGTCACGATGTGGACCCAAGATCATGACGACTACCACGCCTAGACGTGCTCCACAAGACGGCATAGCTTGCAAGCCAAGTTAGCTAGGACCTCCCTTTGGCTCATGACCCTTCGATCGGGAGAACCTTCTTCCTTGTATGCGCCCCGGCCCCGAACTCTATATAAGGGCAGCTAGGGCACCCTCTGGGGATCCATCTTTTATTCACTCATTCTTACACCATTGAAGGGCTCTTGGAGCTTCCCTTCGGGCAGCCCATCTCCTAGCTTTAGGTCTCCTGCCTCTTCCACCTTTCTTGCACCCTCCATTATAAGAACTTCAGAGCATTCAAGTGAGGAACATGTACTCAATCATCTCTGAGACTAGACGTAGGGCTCCCAACTTGAACGAGTATAAATCCTCATGTCATTTGGATGCTACCATCATCTTCCTAGAGCAGCACGGCAATCGTATAAGTTTACCAGTATAGTTTGCAAAACACCGACAGCTAGCGCGCGAGGTGGGGGACAGTTGCGCACTCTCGATTGTTGAGCAGGAGGCGATGTCTCCATGCACCGTCGGAGGACTCACTGGTGGAATGGCCCACGGTGGCCACATCCAACATCAAAACTATGAGTTCACCGGCGTCAAAGGGCCAGCGCCCGCGTCCGCCTATAGCCATGGCAAACCTCCGCAATGGAGATCTAGGTCCCATGGCCAGCGGTGGGCACACTCTTAGAACTACCTCTAGTGGTAGCATCCTAGAGTTCACCTACATAGGGGGGCCAGTACCCTCTCTCGTCACCAGTCATGGCCAAGTCCTCCACCCAGGAGACCGGAAGTCCATGGCTCATGACAAACTCACCCAGGGAATGGCCTCAATCGGCCACATCCTTTTGACATCCTTTTGAGGAACCACAAGGTTATCCACACTAATGGGTCAGTGCCCATCACCAGCTTCTGCCCTATCTAGGTCAACTACATGGGAAGCCTAGACCCGACGGTAGAAATGCGCCTTGAACATCGTCTCCACAACCAACGGAGAGCCATGTGTCAAGGCACACATGAGCGACGAAATCACCCACCGCCCCATGGCATCATTGTAAGTGATCAAGTGGCTGCCCGGCGCCATGCCTTGCATAGTCAAGCCCAAAACTAGGATCTAATCCTATATGCTAGACAAACCGCCCATCATGCTCTAGTGAACTATCAATTGTCACTCAGAGGCACGTGCATCCGAGGAAGCGGGCTCCCTGAGCATACTGCGCTTCGCACTGAGCGGACCAAACCACGTTGCACTCAGAACCCACTTCCACAGTGATAGGTCACGCTAGCTCCTCGATGAGAGAGGCAACTGCACTCAGAGGCAGAGACTCGACGACCATGGCGTCATCACACCATGAAGGCTCAAGCATTAGAATGCACGAACCCTCCCGGCCAGAAGCCACAACAGGCCGAACTCAAGGAAGTCACCCTCGGGGGCTCATAGGCCCACTGAGGATGTCGAGCCAGAAAAGGTCAACCCAAAGCCAGCCGAAGGGATGACCCATGCTACCCGCAACCATCCCAAGTGCTATAGAACTGTCCTCATCAGCTCTTGGCCCAAAAATCACAGCAGCTTCATCACGAGCAAACGCTTGGGGGCTCATCGCACCTTGAACAATGACAGCTAGTCTCACAACAGCTTCCAGTACATTGGTTAGTCACATCCACTTTGACCTTAGCCTTTCTACCTAAACATGTCCACATACAATGTAGGAACACCTATAGTCTTAGAAAACTTACAGCCAACCAGGGAACATAATGTTTGTACATTCCACCCTAACAACGTCCAAGCCACCGAGCGATTTAGCCCGGCTTGCAGGGATAGTTCGCATAGTCACGCACCCATGATCCATGACATAGCACTGCTAGTCATCGTCCCAGTGACCCCCTCGCTTCAAGTTCTCTCTGATCGCGCTCCTGACCTTGATGAACTAGTGACCCAAGCCTTGATTTCTCGATCGTGCACGAGTCTGAAAGGAAGCGGGGAACCCATTCACTCAAGGAGGACCAAAAAGGAGAAGAGGGCTCAGGCCACTCACCGGCTTTCTTCTTGCATCACACAAGATCTATGACCCTCCCCTGACATCTTGCCACGCGATCAGATCACACACATTTTAGCTTTGCGGACCAACCTCTGGCTTAAAACGTGTACCTACGTGCGCGGGATCGAGGGGGATCACGTACATTCTTATCCCGAACTAGAAAAAAGTGAGGAAACACCAAAATGACAAAGAGAATGCACCGATCGAATGCCATACATACACAAAATCCATAACATGTTCACCACGACAAGGACACCCATACAACATAGGATCCCCACGCAAGGGTCTTCACACACTGGAAGCTTGGGACCGACATTGTACGTGGACGACTGGCAATTTGCTCATAAGAACTCACACTCCACGAGCGGTGGCATCACTCACCTCACATCCGCGTGAAAGCAAGGACAGGAAGGTGGTCGCACAACTCAAAGAAAAGCAAAGAAAGTCATGATGCCACCTAGCCTATCCTACAGACACTTGGGTCACAAAAATGGGGTCGCACTGAGCCAAACTCCATGGGTCAATCCCTATGTGGGGTTATACAGCTACGGCATTCGAGCGATTAGACCAACGACGATCACGCCGGCGACACGAAAAAGAAGCAAAATCAAGAAGCACGAACCAAAAGGAACTATTTTCACTTAATATTATTAAGGACACCAAGAACATCTTAGGGCTCTTAGCGACCATCGCGGAGGACCTCCTACACATCAATGGCGGCAACAACAGCGTCAGCAGCAGCGGCGAAGTCACTAACCCACGCCATCCGCTCCTCCTTCTCGGCGTGCTCCGAGAACCCAGGCGTCACCCAACAGAGGTTCATCCCGATCCACAGCTGTAGGGCAGCAAAGGTGACACTGGCCCCTTGCTGAATTCCTGCTGCCACTGTCCGCTCACGGTCTTCCACTAAGATGAACCCCTAGAGGTGAGCTGCCTCTTCTTCATGGTGAGAAGCCGCCAGCTGCTCCTCCAATGCTGGCAACAAGACGACATGAAGGTCAGAGGTTGTGGCCATCCATCTAGACGATAAGATGAGGAAAAGCCTTACCTGCGATGTAGGCTTAGGCATCGGCGGTCGCCGCCTATGCGGCGGTGGTTTTTTCCTCTAAGGCGGCAAGAGCAACCTTAGCGGCATCAAGGTCAAGCTCCAGCCACCACACCTCATGGCAGCCATGGAAAACCACCGGTGAGCTTCATCCGCCTCATGGATGAGACGATGAAACTCTCAGTGGCTGCACAAAGACGACGAAGATGAACTCAACTTCAAGCGGCGCCTCCTAAAGTAGCATGGGAAATAGCCCTGAGGAGTGCTCATGGTCAACTCATGTCAGCTTCAAGCTCAAAATATCATTTAAACACTCACCCCTGTTCACGCAACAAAACTCAAAGATGCGGCAGTGGACCATGAACCTCTAGCACATCTTGCCGTGGATACTCGCCGTGATCCATCATGTCGGCCGGGAAAGGGAGCCATGGGTACATGAAGGCAAGAAGATAGAAGCGACGGGGAAAGCATCGAAGAATAAGATAAATCCTCCCGCCATGTAGGATCTCCTAATTTATAACCACAGGAACCATCCATGATGGATACCTTGGGCGCACGCGTATTCATCTTCATTCACTAACCATCTTGGAAATCACATAGAGCAAGTGAAGCGATCAGAGGGAAGGTGGAGCGGTGGTTGCCCACGCAGCGGAGCCAATCAAGTAAGCTTTGCGCTTCCCTACTTTTTCCATATCATTTCGATTTACGCGCTCATATTTCATGGCATACGACCGCTCGCAAGTGGGCACCATTATGCCACGACGTGACCGGGGAGGCCAACAACCCCCCAAGATCGTGCGCAAAAGTGACCCGTCGCAACCATGACCCCACGTCATGCTTACGAAAACCTCTCTTGGACCGGCTCTTAGAAGGGCTCGAGGCTACAAAAGGGATAAGGGCAAGGAGGAGATGGGCCCTAGCGGCTCTAATCGGTGGTGCGGAGCCACATGACCATCTCTCGCTATGTTTGAGTCGTCTGCTTCGAAGTCGCCCGGGTTGACCCCCTATGGGGGAGGCATCTTGCCCTCTGGCTGTTGCGGAGGAGACTGGGGACCTACTGGCTTGACGGCCGATGATTTATGGGTCGTCTCTCGATTGGGGAGGATATCGGGTCCCGCTCGAATTACCCATTGACCCTGATGAGGCGCACTGCTCTGACCACATGGTTATGATGGACATGCCTCTCCCTGCGTGGGGCGAAACCAAACCCGCCTTTAACAAGGTAGCATGACCTCTCGAGGTCAGCAAGGACACCAGGAAAAACAGAGTTGGGACCCCGCGACCCCAAAAAGAGTCAGGGCCAAGCCCCGACTAACTCCTCCCTGCATCCGTGGTCCTAGACCTAAGGCCAGCTTCAGAGACTCATAAACTGTTAGAGGTCCACGACCTCTCCAGGAGAGATCGATGAAGCAAATGGCTAGGGTGACGCGCAATGCGGAGCCCAAAGCGTGATCACGGCTCAGTCATGTGGAAGAAACAAAAGGTCCAAGACCTATGAGCCAACGTGCGATGGCAAGGAGTTGAGCTATAGGTGTAAGGTCATGTGGTGTCCTGCTCGACCCCTCACCAAAAGGCTCTATGAAGCAAGGTCTGACAAGATCTATAGGTGGCACAAGTCTAATGTGAGGGCATCTCGGAGGCTCTATCTGTCCATAGCATGCCTCATGAAGACAAATAGATGACTCTAGAATCCTCAGTATCTCTCTGACCCTCGAGCTCTAGAGCCTATAGTCACACCCTCGAAAAGCAAAATGAATAAACCTGTATCTTGGGTCAATCCACAAGGAGGAGTAGAACTCATGGACCCAAGATGGAACATACCAACCAGTCCATCCAAGGAGATTTGATAAGCCTGGTAGATAAGTGAGGTGAGGACGAATCTGCTCGCCTACAGCTGCAACTAGAGACTCTAAGGAGCAGACTCACTAAGATCTGAAGGCAACACCGCTGTTGAGATATGCACTATAGAAGTCCTCCTATAACATAGTGTAGAAGTGCTTAGAGGCACGCTCATCCCTCCTCGGTGGAAACTAATCCTCAAACTGTATGAACCATAGCAGCTGCACCTGTCTGGCTGTGGCTGCCCTTAGGTCAAGGTGAACCACCAAAGGTGGACCTTATGGTCTAGGAGGTGGACGAGAGCCCCGCCTCTATGTCTGAGGCCTCGGTGACACCTAAGTGTGTGTGCGACTAGAGCATCGAAGCTATGGCTATGCTGCCTGCTCTATCTCCTCAACCTGCTCTCCCTACTAAGCGTCCCTTGTCTGCTCTACCGACTGTGTCTACTACTCAGTCACCCCCTGAGTCTGACTCTACTCTAAAGAGACACACCATCCTCCAAGCATGATGGTCCTGAGTGAACTACCAAGACTAGCCTCAATCCTCTCGATGGCGGCCCTCTGAGCCGGTGACAACTGATCGCCTATATGAATGCCACTGCCAGATCCACCTATCTCGGCTCGCTCTACGGTGGCTACCACTACTGCTGCTCTCCCTGCCTCAACATCATCTCTCTTGCGCTTCTTCTTTGTAGTCTTTTTCGCCTTTCCTTTTTGCTAAGCAGTCAGTCGAGGCGGAGGCATTGGATCCTCATCGTCGGGACCACCCCCGACATTTTTGCAACATGCCATCTTTGAAGCTGACAAGAATCACTGCCACTGACAAGAAACAACTGCCAACTAACACTCATGAGGTTTGGCCTCAATCCATACTCGCAGGCTTCACCCCGAGTAAATCTGTCAACTACCCAACTACCAAGCAGACTCACTGCCCGAACTGACTGCATGATAGAATAGGAGGTATATATATAAGCAACTTTATATACTAGGGAAGCGAATGACCTAATGGAAAGCAAGCAGTAGGAAAGTAATGAATGAATATGGCTTGCTACCTTAGAACAATCTTGAGATGTGTGAAGGGATAAGTTGTCGATCACAGGGACACCACACGGGAACGACAATAGCACTACAAGGTCATACGACCGAGAGAGGAATTAGAATTGAAATCAAGGCTGGTTGAGATGATTCATCGAACACGTGGTAGGCAATGGAGATGACTTACCCTTAGGGATAGGGTTAGGTGATGCGAAGCAGTGCAGCGGCCGAGGAGGCATGACATTGGGAAACCATCGGCACAAGAGGATGGCAATGCGGCAACATGGTGGTGCGCGAGCACACGGCAGTGGGCGAGGATGGCTGCACAGGCAAGACACGTGCGGTGGCATGGCAGCGTGATGCAGGCAGCACGAGTGCACGGGCTGCACGACGGCGGTGGAGATGCAGACGCGGGCATGGTGGTGGAGGTGTAGGCACGGGCATGGCGGCAAGGTGAAATAAATGAGCCCCCCCATGATAGACAAGAAAGAAAAGAAAAAAACTTTTCGCTTGCACTTCAGTGATCGGACGCACCAGTGAAAATGATCGGACGCAGAAAACCAGAGTTAGGTTGAGTACAGAGAGGTCCAGAAACGCTCAAATGGTGATCGGACATGTCCGATGCACTATGACCGGACGCAGCTCTGAGTTTGATCCTTTTATGTTAACTTCCTCGAGTTGACCAGACATGGATTCAACTTCACACCTAACATGCGCGAAATACTGTTCATCTTCCTGTCTTTCTTCAGCAACTGTATCTCCTCCTGATGTACTGACCGGACACTGTAATAGGTGAGTCCGGTGCCTGCGTTTAGTCCCTCTTCAACTGTAGATACTCCTCCTTTCTTCGCGACGCTTTCTCCCAATCAAGTCATAGACTTCAATAAGACCCAAATAATCACTAATTGGGACTGATATGAGAGACCTCTCTCAAACCCTCAAGTTTTTCTAAATAATTTGCCTTTGGCTATAATTCTTTTTAAGCAAATAGGCAACAAAAGGGGCGAGGAGCACCATGTGACCACACAAGAGGGTTTTATGATCAATAGGAGCTTTAAATGCTCTCCCTATTTGTGGATAAACACAGCGGGTGCTCAAAAGATAACCGAAAAGAAACGACAAAGCAACACACATGCACATGCAATGGGATACTTGAAAGTAAGTCTAGTTGCTTGTCAAGTTTGAGCCAAGGTTAAGCTTCTTCACACGCTCTTTGGTGGTTATCTCAACCATGTTAGACAAGCCCTAAGTGCATTACTAAAAATTAAACATGTTTTATATTACAGTGCAATGCAAGGGACAACACAAGCTCATTTTTTGGTGAAGTTACTAAAGTCAAGCACATTGAGGTCATTCCTCAACCGACAAAATGTAGCCTCATCTAACGGTTTAGTGAAGATATCCGCCAATTGATCCTCGGTCCTTACAGCTTCTAGTGATATATCATTTTTAGCAACATGATCTCTAAGAAAATGATGGTGGATATCTATGTGCTTGGTGCGAGAGTGTTGAACCGGA
Organism: Miscanthus lutarioriparius; assembly: GCA_904845875.1. Lineage (NCBI taxonomy): Eukaryota > Viridiplantae > Streptophyta > Magnoliopsida > Poales > Poaceae > Miscanthus > Miscanthus lutarioriparius. The sequence goes on along the minus strand of CAJGYO010000003.1, from coordinate 43,026,189 downwards.
TTATTAGCAAGCTTTACTATGCTCTCATTGTCACACAAGAGAGGTACATTTTCTAGAACAACACCATAGTCTAGAAGAGTTTGCTTCATGTAAAGAATTTGTGCACAACAAGCACCCGCGGCAATGTACTCCGCCTCGGCGGTGAACAATGCCACACTATTTTGCTTTCTTGGAGGACCAAGACACTAGTGACCTACCAAGCAAATGGCACCCTTTGCATGTGCTTTTTCTATCAATTTTGCAACCGGCATAATCCGAATCGGAATAGCCAACTAGTTGGAATCTAGCTTCTTTGGGATACCAAAGACCAATGCTTGGTGTGTGCTTAAGGTACCTAAGGATTATTTTAACGGCAACCATGTGAGCCTCCTTAGGATTAACTTGAAATCTAGCACACATACACACACTAAACATAATGTCGGGCCTAGATGCGGTTAAATATAATAAACTACCAATCATAGAACGGTAGAGAGTTTAATCAATCGATTTACCTCCCTCATCTAGGTCGAGATATCCATTAGATGATATTGGTGTCTTGATTGGCTTACATTCATCCATTTTGAACCTCTTGAGAAGGTCCTTGGTATATTTTTCTTGAGAGATGAAAATCCCCTCTATCATTTGCTTGACTTGAAAACCAAGAAAGAATGTAAACTCTCCAATCATAGACATTTCGAACTCCTTTGACATCAATTCACCAAACTCTTTGCAATAGTCTTCATTTGATGAGCCATATATGATATCATCAACATATACTTGACAAATGAAGATCTCTCCATCAAGCTTTTTGGTGAATAGTGTGGTATCGACCTTCCCAATGGTGAAGCCCTTCTCAATGAGGAAATCCCAAAGATGCTCATACCAAGCTCTTAGGGCTTGCTTAAGCCCATATAGCACCTTGGACAACCTATAGACATGATTAGGATATCTAGGGTCTTCAAACCCGAGAGGTTGATCAACATAGACTGGTTCATTTATGAGACCATTTAAAAATGCACTTTTAACATCCATTTGATATAATTTCATTTCATGATGGGATGCATATGCAAGTAGGATATGAATGGCTTCAAGTCTTGCAACCGGTGCAAAGGTCTCTCCAAAATCTAACCCTTCAACTTGGGAGAACCCCTTTGCAACTAGCCTTGCCTTGTTCCTAACAACGATGCCTTGATCATCTTGTTTGTTGTGGAACACCCACTTTGTTTCAATGACTCTTGCATCTTGTGGTCGCTCTTCAAGTGTCCAAACTTCATTTTCGGTGAAGTTGTTCAACTCTTCATGCATGGCATTTATCCAATCCGGATCTTGAAGAGCTTCTTCAACATTTTTAGGCTCAATGCAAGAAACAAACGAGTGATGTTTAATAAATGAAGCAAGTTTTTGAGAGCGAGTCATTACACCCTTTGAAGGACTCCCTATGATAAGATCTTGTGGATGTGCTTGTAATAGGGGTGAATTTCTTCTATCAACCACTTGAGGAGGAGGTTGTGGAGCATCAACATCTTGAGCTTGTGCCACCATTTGATCATGGGAGACATGAGTATCTTCATTTTCTACTCTCCCATCTTTATCATCATCTTGTGGCACATTTTATGAAGAAGGTGGATTAATCACTTGTACATCATCTTCATCATCTTTGGCCTTGATGTCTCCAACCAGAATGTTCTTCATGGCCTCCCTCAATGGTTCATCATCTACATCCTCAAGATTCTCATGTGCTCTTTGGAAGCCGTTAGATTCATCAAATTCCACATCATATGTTTCTTCAACCAAGCCGGTGGCATGATTAAATACTCGATATGCTTTGGACTTTGATAAGTAACCAACAAGAAAACTAATATCACAATGTCTTTGGAATTTCCCTAGGTGTTGCCGCTTCTTGTAGATGTAGCATTTGCAACCAAACACCCGGAAGAATGATACGTCCGGCTTCTTCCCATTGAGCAACTCATAAGGGGTCTTGCCAAGAAACTTTTGAAGAAATAGGCGATTGGATGCATAACATGCGGTGTTGATAGCTTCCTCCCATAGAGCTTCGGGCGTATTGTACTCATAAGCATTATTCTTACAAGGGTGATAAGTGTCTGGTTCTTTCTCTCTACTACACCATTTTATTGAGGAGTGTATGTTGCGGAGACCTCATGCTTGATCCCTACTTCATCACAATATGCTTTAATGTTTGTGTTGTCAAATTCTTTTCCATTGTCACTTCTTATCTTCTTGAGCTTCACTTCAAATTCATTTTATGCTCTCTTGACAAACTTCTTGAAACATGAGGCCACTTTGGTCTTGTCATGCAGGAAGAACACCCAAGTATATCTAGAGTAGTCATCAACTATCACAAGACAATAGAGATTTCCTCCCAAACTCTTGTAAATTATTGGTCCAAATAGATCCATGTGAAGAAGCTCTAGCACTCTTGTTGTTAACATGTAAGCTTTGTTGGATGAGTGTTTGCAACTTGCTTGTTCACTTGACATGCACTACAAAGCTTGTCTTTCTCAAATTTCACATCCTTCAAACCTCTCACCAATTCATTCTTCATGAGCTTCTTGAGTGAGCTCATCTCAACATGTGCAAGTCTTCTATGCCATAGCCACCCAAGTGATGTTTTGGTGAATAAGCATGTCTTCAAGTTTGCATCTTCGGAGGTGAAATCCACTAGATATAGGTTGTTGTATCTAAAACCCTTGAATATAACTTGATCATCATCTTTCTTTAACACAAGCACTTCTTTCTCGGTAAACAAACATTGAAAGCCAAGATCACACAATTGACCAATGGATAGCAAGTTAAAACTCAATAAAGCAACATATAGCACATTTGATATTGCAACTTTGCTCAATCCTTGAACTTTGCCCTTTGAATTATCACCAAATGTAATTATTTCTTGACTATCTACTTCTTCATCTAGTGAGGTGAACATACGAGGATCACCGGTCATATATTGAGTACAACCACTATCAATAACCCAATAACTTTCACCGGTCTTGTAGTTCACCTACACATAAGAGATCAAGCTTGCTGTTTAGGGACCCAAACTTAATGAGGGCCCTTTACTTTCTCAACTAGTGACTTTGCAACCCAAATTTGCTTAGGCCTAATCTTGTTGGGTGGACCTGAGAACATGACTTTCATTTTTTCACTAGAATCCTTTCTAAGCATGTAGTGAGCATTGAAGGCAAAGGGTCTAGCATGCTTGGGCAAGGGTTGTGGTGGTGGAGTTTGACACTCATGAGTAAAGTGACCTTCTTGTCCACACTCAAAGCATCTCTTTGGCTTAGGTTTTGACTTGTATTGTTGTTGATGTTGAGCTTGAGCTTTCTTCTCTTGATTTGCCAAGTATCCAATACCACTTCTATCCATCTTCATCATGGTGTTCATGAGTAGCTCACTTTAGAGATATTGGCCTCTTGTGAACTTGCTCAAACCGGTCTTGAGATGTTCTTTCTCCAACTTAAGCTTCTTGTTTTCTTCTCTAAGTTCATCATGATTTTTCTCCATCTTGAGTCTCTTGTTCTCTTATTTAAGAATCTCATTCTCAAGAGTTATATTATAATTATTGTCAAGATTCTCTATCACAATTGTGTTGGTGGTTTATAGCTTTTCAAGATCTTTCTTGAGCTTTTTATTCTCATTCTTGAGCTTGACACAATCATCATAGTTGTCGGACTCAACCACTTTCTTGCCTTTGCTACTAGAATCTTGCTCAATGCTCTCAACAATTAAGTCACTATCATCATAGTTGTCATGATTAATCTTGAGATTGGTGTACTCTTCTTTTAGCAAATTGTAACCAGTGGTGAGCTCATTATGTATCCCCTCAAGTTTATCATGTTTTTCTCTAAGCTCCTTTTTAGAGGATTTGAGCTCCTTGAGTTTGGATGACATAATTTTATTTTCTTCTCTAAGCTCAACACTAGCCTTTTTGGCTATATCATATTTTGCTAAGAGTGAGTCCTTCTCAAGTTCTAGCTTTTTATTTTTAGCTCTTGTCTTTCTAAAGATTTTAGTGTATTGGTTGAGCAACTTGACAAGATCATCATAAGAAGGTGATTCAAATTCTTCATCACTATCACTACCACTTTCATCATTGCTAGCATTATCATCACCACTACTATCATCATCATTTTGTACCTTTCGTTCACCCTTGGCCATAAGGCATAGATGTGTAGAGGATGATGGCGGCGGTGTTGGTGAAAATAGTGAAGAATCAATCACAAGAGCGGTCACCTTCTCATTCTCACTTTCATCATTGGATGAGCCACTTGATGATTCAATGTCCGTGAGCCAATCACCAACAATGTATGTCTTGCCATTCTTCTTTTTCTTATGAAATTCCTTCTTCTTGCCATCCTTCTTCTTATATGGCTTGTTCTTCTTCTCATCATCATCTTCATCACTTGAGTCATCTTTCTTGCCCTTGTACTTCTTCTTGTACTTGTCTTTCTTGGGTTTGGGGCATTGATGAGCTAGATGACCAAGTTCTTCACATTTATAGCAATCCATTTTGGAGATGAGCTTCCTTCTACTACTAGTGAAGAATTTCTTCTTCTTGCCATCAAACTTGACACCATTCTTGTTTAGCTTCTTGAGCATCTTGGTGGTTCTTCTCACCATGAGGGCAAGACTTGCATCATCAATCTCATCATCACTTGAGCTATCATGATCAACTCTCGCTTTGCCCCTCTTCTCTTGGCTAGCCTTGAATGCTAAATCTTTCTTCTTGGTGGAAGAAGAGCCATCTTGTGGAGTGATGTGCATGTACATCTCATGTGCATTGATCTTCCCTAATATTTGAGTTGGTGTAGTGGTGGAAAGATCACCTTGATGAAGCACCGTCACAATATGCCCATATTTGTCAATATGGAGGACACTCAAGATTTTTCTCACAACATCAAATGGTTGCATTTGTGTGAGTCCAAGCCCATTGACTTCTTCTACAAGAACATTCAAGCGTGAATACATCTCATTGGCACTTTCTCTAGGAAGCATCTCAAATGAATTAAACTTTTTTTATCACAAGGTGGTAGCGTTCCTCACGCTCACTCTTGGTTCCCTCATGGAGCGCACAAATATCCGACCATAGTGCATGGGCGTCTTTGTGGTTCCGCACATGGTTAAAAACATCCTTGCAAAGGTCTCTAAAGAGGGTGTTTCTAGCCTTTTTATTCCACTTCTCGTAGTTAACCTCATCGCCTTAAAGGTTGGTGGGATCCTTAGGTTTTGGGAAGCCTTACGAGGCGGCTCTAAGAACTCCAACATCTAAAGCCTCTAGGTATGTCTCCATGTGAATTTTCTAATAAGGAAAATTATCTCCCTCAAAGATAGGAGGGAGTCCATCCCCATGGGATATCTTGCTCTAGACGGTTAAGCCTAATTTAAGGAGCATGAGGCTCTGATAACAATTGAAGGATCAAGATGCCCAAGGGGGGTGAATTAGGCTAATTCTAAATTTTTGCAATAATTAAGCTCTACACTTAACCCATTTCACCCCTTGTGTCTAGAATGTGTTGATATTGTTCTCCCGTACAAAAGTTTTGCACCCTAGATTCTAATCCTACTCTAGCATAACAATTTAGGAATGTAAAGACATGAAATAAATTGCTCAAATGTAAATGCTCAAAATAAAGAGAGGAAAAGGAACACGGCGATGTTTTCCCGAGGTACCAGAGAGTCGTCACTCCCCACTAGTCCTCATTGGAGCACCCGCGCAAGGGTGTAGCTCCCCCTTGATCCGCGCAAGGATAGAGCCGTTTGCTCTGGCCGGACTCTTGACTGCGTTCGGTCAGCACCCACCGGATGCGTCCGGTCATCAAAAACCCTCTCTGAAACCTTACTAATGTTGACCAGACGCTGGCACCCAGAGTCCGGTCATTTCTCTATTCAGCATCTGGTCTGTCGTCAATAGCCTGTCCATGCTGCTACAGATACGACTAGCGTCGCGTCCAGTGAGCACTGGTATCCAGCATCCGGTCGCACTCTGACTGCTGCTGCCGATCAAATGAACTAACCAGACTCTCCAAGCTACGTCTAGTCACAACCAAACCAGCGTCCGATCAGTCATTTGACTCTCCATTTACTTCCAATTCGAAATTTTTTGTGAATGAAGTTGACTTCTATCGATCTTAGGGCTATTCCTGAGCTACCTAGTGCTAAGTTTGACAAGTGTGCACCACACCTAATCTATTAGACTCACCTAGGTTAAGCTACTAATCCATACCCCCCTTAATAGTATGGCTAAAGGAAAAATAAAGTCCTGAGCTACTCTAAGTGTCTCTCTAATACCAAACGACACTTAGAACTAGTTCGTCCTTAACCTTGTTGTCCATCCTTTGAAAACCAAAATGATTTCCATCGATAGGGGCATGACAACCATGATTACCCAATCAATTTTTATTACCATGACCTAACTCAAATTGCCTCTGCAAAACACACGTTAGTCATAGTAATCTCATGTCGTCATTCATCACCAAAACCCAACTAGGGGCATAGATGCTTTCAGGGTCAAGCGATGAAGCTCGAGCAGGCCACGAGTACGAACCCGCGCACAAATGCACACGCATCTCAGTGCTTTCACGATCACTTCATGATCGCAAAAACGCTCGGGGGCTACTATCGGGGTTATAACCCCAGGGTGTCTCAAGGCACCGATTAGTTAGTACGCCACGCGGCCCATAATATACCAGCTAGCAAAGGTCCAAATGACCGAGGCCCAGCTTATTAAAGAAAACCAAGCCAAGCGAAAAGGCGGAGGCTAGCCATGACCCCTTAGCGGACTTAGCCACACAACGTGCGAGAGACGCATGACCTCTCCACCATCCTGACCCCTAGGAGGAATGGGGAGAGGTCGAGCATAGCCATGCACGCTTGTTCTGACAAGGATAGTCACGCCACTCTGACCCCGCAAGGACCGAGGGGACAGCGGTCACCTCAGTCCAGTCAGATGCCATCCCTGTGCCACGCTAGCACAGACAAGACAACACCGCCCAAGGCGGTGACGACCGATATGATAACCACCGGCCAGATATGGCCCGACAAGATGCATGTACCACTCCACCCACCATGGGATGGGATCCGCGACGAAGGCCTTAACTTAGAGGCCATCAGATCGATGAGAGCCATGACCCCAACGATCGGGATCGCGGCCCTCAGCTCCTCCAGCCACCAAGACGACCGACAACCTGGGGGTAGCTACCAACTCCCATACGATGCCCTAGGAAACCAGAAGTCGATGACAAAGACCATGGCGAGAACCATGTCACAAAGGACGGCTGGCGAACTCTACCATTGTGGCTACAGTGTCACCACAGCAGGCATAGTAGCACCATGTCACACCATGCCACGATGTGGCCCCAAGATCATGACAACTACCACGCCTAGACGTGCTCCACAAGACGACATAGCTTGCAAGCCAGGTTAGCTAGGACCTTCCTCAGGCTCACGACCCTTTGGTCGGGAGAACCTTCTTCCTTGTATGCGCCCTAGCCCCAAACTCTATATAAGGGTAGCCAAGGCACCTCTCTGGGGATCCATCTTTCATTCACTCATTCTTACACCGTAGAAGGGTCCTAGAGCTTCCCTTTAGGTAGCCCATCTTCTAGCTTTAGGTCTCGTACCTCTTTCACCATTCTTGCACACCCATTATAAGAACTTTAGAGCATTCAAGCGAGGAACACACACTTGATCATCTCTGAGACTAGACGTAGGGCTCCGGCCTAAACCAGTATAAATTCTCGTGTCTTTTGGATGCTACCATCGTCTTCCTAGAGCAACGCGGCAATCATATAAGTTTACTAGTCTGGTTTACAAAACACCGACACAACCACTTCTAACATAGTTTAGCAACAGTTAACCTTAACATCTAATAACCAATTCATCACATGGATCAATCATGAGCATCTTATAGCCAAACTTCCATCATCCAATTATATACTAAACATTTATGTTAAATATAGTTGATGTTGTAAACATCTCATTTGGAGCTGAGATTTTTATGTGTGAGAGATGTTATCAAAACATGACTACTGTACAAAATATTACATGCTCAGATTTAGTAGATCAATTATTACAATAAAACAAGTTTTAATTATAATTAAGCATGTGAAAGCAAGATAAATCTAAAGATCAATATTTCCAGTAAACACATGACCATATTAAGGTTCCTTATGTTACAACAACATCATACAAAGCTAGTGGGACCACATTTTATATTTTTACACATGTATATTATTTATAAAGCATTTAACAAGCGTTAAACAAGTTAAATTAATAACTCAGTCATATAGAACCTAATGAAGCTAAATTTTTACCAAAGCATAATCATCACATGAGTAGTCCATCATAAAAATTTCATAGCAATTGGAACACTACAACAACAGATATCAATTTAACAAAAAACCCTAACAAGGCATAGATATAAATCTACAGCAATATTTTGCTACTAAAACATGCAACATTACACATCCACAACATAGATCTACTTACAAGGATTCCAAAACATCTTCATTTTCTATTTTATGATTTTTCTATGAATTACTATGCATTTTCAAAGTTCAGCCACTTTATGCATAAAACAAAAGATTCAACTGAAAAGGACAAACACATTTTCATCATGGCCCCTGCAGTTTCTCCTAATCAACTAAGCCCAAATCTGAAAAACCTTCTCTAACTATTTTGTATCAGGAACCCTAGTAAGAGCTTCTAATTCATTTTGACCCTCCTTCTTCCTTCTCACCAACAGAGCAGAGCACGGATCGACGGGAGGAGCCAGGGCTTCGGCCAGGGAAAGGCCGGCGGCGGCGGGAAGTGGTGCTAGGGCAAGCTAGGGCCCGTGCGCACCCATTGAAAGGGCGCAGCTTGGGCGGAGACGGCCTGGCGAGGCCGGGCCACGAGCAGCGGCGGCTCCAAGCCGTGCGGTCGAGCGGCGACAAAAAAAAGAACGGCGGCAGAGGCAGCTGGGGACAACGAGTAGCGCCTGCGATGGAGGAGATGGAGGCTGATACAATGGTGGCGCTTGGCTTGGGGGCGAGCGGTGGCGCGGATTTGACCAGAGCATGCAGGTCAGCGGCGGCGGTGGCTGCTCTCCTTCCGTTTCCAGGCAGAGAAGGAGAGGGAGGCGAACGAGTGCGAGAGAGGGAGCGAGAGGTCACGCGGCGCATCTCATCGCGTGCCCGGGCGTGGTGTGGGCTCAGCCCCAACGTGTGCGGTGTGGGCTCAGCCCCGACGTACGGACGCCACGCGGCATGAGCTCCCTGACCTGGTCGGCCACTACAAGCTTCAAAATTTTAGTTCAGGAACTGAAACTGATGGCGCCATGACCGACTGAAGCTCAATTTTCTCTCCTTCATATATCTCAAATCGGTTAGTTATTTTATCAACTAAAAGCTCCTCGCTGTAGTGCTACATGAGTACTACAACTTTGCTTAAAAAAGTTTGGTCAAAATCAAACTGGTTTGAGAGATACAAATTCCCGAAGATGGCTACTTCGAAACTGGAAACTAAAAAAGTTCAGTCCAAACTTGGCCAAAATCTGGGAACCTGAAAAACAGCACTGGGTTCCAACTTGGTGGCTCTGTTAGACTAGGTTAGAGACTAAATTAGGTCTTGACTAGGTCTTGACCCTTGAACAAAGTTTTCTCTACTCAATCTGAACTACAACTCTTATTTAAGGTCTAACTCCATGCATGAACTCTAAGACTTAGATCAACTCAGATCAAAACAACATCATGAAATAAAATTAATTCTGGGCAGCTAGCATATAAAAGCATTTATTATCCTAAAATATGAATATAAACTCTAACTCATTTTTTATCCTGAGTGTCTCTAGGTTGATTAGGTGCTCAAACAACACTCACTTGCATTAAGAAGCATGATCATCAAGCATACATATGGCTAATCTAAGCATTTTATGGAAATAAACATAACAAGAAAATGCATCACCACATGCTCATGATTATGAATGGATGGATGATGCTTATGCTCATGCAATACAAGTGCAAGATGCAAGCTTAACACCCGGGGTGTTACAGTATATCCTAGAGTAACATTGCTACATGGATAATTTGTTGGTAGGATAAGCATATCATCATCTTTCAAAAATAGAAACAGGGTACCTTCATGTTGTGTTTGGTTTGGGGTCTAAAGAGGATGTGATAGTTCCATCCTGTTTTTAGATAGGATGATCCCAGCAATGTGTTTGGTTTCAAGGGATAGGATTATTCCAGTAATCATGTTTACCATTTGGTTGGTAAGGGATAACCTATATTCTTTAGGCATTTCACGGTGTTTTCTTAAATGCTAAACGGTAGACAGTCGGTCACCTACTGATTAGCCATTATTCAGGGTATACAGTCCATTAAACAGGCTAAACAACCAATTGAACAGGATAAAACGGATGACTAAACAAAAACGATGCACCACCATATAGTATTTACATGGTGTTTAAATGGGCTAAACAACGGTTTAGATGACTGAGGCATTTCATCGAACACATTGCAACCAACCAAGCACCAGATGTGTCCGTGAGCTCTCGTGCATGCAAGGCAACCCGTGCTGACTTCAGCATGCAAGCAGCCAAGCAAGCACAGAGGCTGTGCTTTGATACAAACAAGTACTTAATCCATTTCAAATTATAAGACGTTTGACTTTTTTAACATCAAGTTTGACCACTCGTTTATTCAAAAATTTGTGTAAAATATCACTTTTTTTGTGGTTTGGTTTATTAATAAAAATTCTTCAAGAATGATTTAAATTTGACTATATTTGCACAAATTTTTTGAATAAGATGAGTGGTTAAACTTAGGGAAAAAAAATCAAACGTCTTATAATTTGGGATAGAGGGAGTAATAAGGAAGTTTAAAAATGAAAATCAGACTACACGGTAGAGGTAGAATAGACTTTTTGTTTACTTAGATTAGATTTTTTTTACTTAGATTAGATTTTTTTTTTTTGAGGAAACTTAGATTAGATTGATGCTTACAAGGTAAAAGGCCCATACATCCGATCCAAGCCCAAGTGGATTTTCTCACCTAAGCAAGGTAGAGCCAACTGGGCTGCTAAAGCCCACCCAGGCATCCACAGACCACAGCACTCGCCGGTCGCAGCACCCAAAATTTCCATTTCCCACCAGAAAAACAAAGCTTCTCTGTTCCCACGCGATTTTCGACTCCCGCGCGCTCTCCTGCCCAAAGCCCAGAGCTCCCGCCCCCTCCCTGATCCGCGCTGCCGCTCCTCCACCAATAGGAGTCAAGCCGTCCCCATCCAACGGTTCACACCACTCCTCCCACCCCTCACGCGGATCGCTCCCCATCCGACGCCTCCCAGTTCCTCTCCCACCTCTATATTACTCGCCACCCGTCCTCATCTAATCCATCAGTTCCCAAGCTCCTCCCCACACCAGAAAAATCCCCAATTCTTCGTCTCCGTCAGAGAAGAGGGCCCGTTCGAGGCGGCGGCGGCGGCGATGTCGGGGCGCGGCAAGGGAGGCAAGGGTCTGGGCAAGGGCGGCGCGAAGCGCCACCGGAAGGTGCTCCGCGACAACATCCAGGGCATCACCAAGCCGGCGATCCGGAGGCTGGCCCGGAGGGGCGGCGTGAAGCGCATCTCGGGGCTCATCTACGAGGAGACCCGCGGCGTGCTCAAGATCTTCCTCGAGAACGTCATCCGCGACGCCGTCACCTACACCGAGCACGCGCGCCGCAAGACCGTCACCGCCATGGACGTCGTCTACGCGCTCAAGCGCCAGGGCCGCACCCTCTACGGCTTCGGAGGCTAGGCTGGGCGCCTTTTCTCCTTGCTTTCGTCGATGCCGTGTGTCGTTAGGGCTACTTTGTTTAGTTCTCTGCCTGTCGTTTTAACTGGTGGTAGTAGTATTGTTGCAGTTGTGTTTCTGATGTAATCCAATCTTATCGTTAATTGAAATGCTTCCTGGGCAACCTTTTGCAGGCATTTTGGCGCCACTTTCTCGCGAATTAGATCCATCAAATTCGTGAAGAAATTATCTTTCTTGCAACGTTGACTAGGTATCAAGCCCAATCTGTCCTCCAGTTCGTGTACTTTCGAGTTGCATTTCAGTTTTCGAAGGTCTAGGATTAGTTTACCTGACTGCCCAGTGAACTTGTTTCGTCGGTTAAGACTTGCATTGTTTGTAATCTGAAACTTAGGATTATGTGAGAAGTGCTGAATTATAGTGGAGTGGTCGTGCAATTTGCTGTCAAACTAGTCCGTGAGAGCAGTGCTGAATTTTGGAAGAGGGACAACTTGTCTCATCTTTTTGAAACGAAATTTTCTCACAATCTGAAGCCACTTTCTGTTCTATTTGTTACACAGTTCATTTTGGAAAGGTTCTATTGGGGGCTTGGGGCTCTATTGGTGATGCTCCTGCTCAGTCTTATGGTAGCATTTCAATCCTAAATTTTGTTTGACAAATAAAGAATTGCAGGTGGAGAGGGAGTTATCTTCCATGAGTTGGTCTTCCCGCTTGACTTTCAGTCGGTTTGTCAGCTAGAATCTATAATATTTTTCTCTCTGACAAAACAACAAAACAATTTTTAGCCTGCTTTAATTCTAGATGAATTCTGATTTTTTTTTTTGAAAATTATAATGCCAGACTGGACTGGGCATCAGCTTCAGGGTATGGAAATAAAGCGTTCCTGATCTTTCTTGTTATTCTATTTCCGTTGAAGTTAAAAGATGTATTGAACTATTGACGATGCTTAGAGCCTGTTTGTATAGGTGCAACATTTTTTATTCTGGGCAGAATCACTTGAATCTCTATGGGGCGCTAGAAAACTAGAAACATGTCACCTTGAATCATCTGGAACGTTTATCATTCTAGCAACTCTGTTTCATACCAACTTTAGTTCATTTCAGATATAATATAAATCAGCTCCCAAACAAATCGAGTAAATGATTCTGTTTCAGCACATAATTGTTTTTTAGGCTGAATCTAGATGCGAAAAGTTTGTGGGTGAATATAAATCCCTGCAAAATGAGGTGTTTTCTTGCACAATTTGACGTGTTTCGAACTTTCGTTCCACATCAAATTTGAAAATTTGATCTAAAAGTATCCAGTTCAGCAGTAGTTAGAGCACCAGTAATCTCACACTCATGATGTCAATTCAGAAATCACAATTCAACCATTACTAACAACTGACTCGATGAAACAAACATTTATATCATCAAACTACTAGCCAGTAGCAAACTTTTTATAGAACCGGAGTAGGGGGAGAAGGCCACGCATGGCAGAGAGCACGCCGGCGGCGGAATCAAGAGGCATCGCGCCTACATACATCGACACAGGAAACCGAATGCAGGGATCCTGACAGGCACCTACTAGTACTACTAGAGATTGGTGAGTCCCTCGCCGTCACGACGCCGGCAGATAACCGGAGAAGGAGGTGACCGGTGAGAGACTTATTCCACCCACTTGAGCGCGAAAACCAGCTCGAACTTGGAATGGTCGAAAACCGCAGTGCCACGGCCGTCTCCAGCGTCAACAACAACAAGCAGCCGCATCACGTGTCCGACCGTGTCAAAGTAGAAGTCGCACATGTTAGAATTGATCTCATCCGTCTTGACCCAACGGTTCCGTCTAAGTGTAGATCAAAGGGCGATTTCTATTCTTTTCGGGATAAATAAGTGGATGATCTTGTGACACGAACTAGAAAGAGAGACTAGAGGAAGAGAGTGAGAGGTGCAGAGGTATATGACCGTCAGTCTTGGTATCGGAGCCACCGATCTATTGTGTGGATCTTGTCAAGGGCAAGAAACCGATTAGAAAAGAAAAGATAGACTAGATCCGTTCGGATCTAGACAGAGAATTGGTTAGCCGAACCCTAACCCTACGAAGAAGAAGAACAGTCTTTAACCCTAACTGGGTGAAGACGGAAGGGGCTCGGCTTCAAGACCGCTTGATCCGAACCCTAAACCCGCGACCAAATCTCGGGGAAAGAAATAGAAAGAAAAAGAGAGACGAAGGTGATTCAAATCGACCCAAAATTTCACCAAACCCTAACCCTAAAATCCCCAGTCTAGTTCGTAGATCTAGATCGGGGACAGGAAAAGAAAAGAGAGAAAGATTGACCGATCCGAATCGGATCGGGAAAGAACAGACCGTAACCCTAACCCTAACTGTGATCTCGAATCAAGAAAGAAAGGACGGATTGGAAGGGGTTTTCTCCTACCTGGGGATCCCCTGCGCCGTCACCACCGCCTGCCGTCGCACTGGACGTCGCGCGGGACAGGGCACCGTCGCCAGGCTACTCGGCAGCGGCCCGCTCAGCCACGGGCGAGCGCGCGTGCTGACGAAAAGCCCAACGGCGGCGCCAGCTTTGCGCACACGCGGTCACGACAACAGGGCACCACCATGCGACCCCTCGACGGCGGCATGCCCAGCCTCGGGCGAGCACGCACGCCGACGAGAGGCGCGGGGCGAAGCCTCTCTTCTTCTCCCTCGGCCACCGAGGACGGCTGCTGCTGTGGCTGTTTCTCCGAGCGGTGCTGCGCGATGAGAGAGAAGGGGAGGGAGGAAATGAAGCTAGGGTTTCTGCCCGCGGCCGGCCCGGCGGTTTTGTTCGTCCTAGATGCGCGCTCGACCGTCGGATGCGCACGGACGACCGAGATCGAGTGGGCTATATCGCGGCCTAGGTGGGGCGCGCGGCCGCGACGCTTTGCCGGCCCAGGCCCACGTTGCGGCCTGGGTGGCAGAGCGCGCGTGAGGGAGCAAGGCCGGGCTGGGTGCCGATTTGGACCGGGCCATTTTGATGGTTGGGCCACAGCGCAGTAAAAGTTTAAGCAATTTTCTTTTTCTAATTTTTCCAGTGATAAATGGCTCAAAGAAAATTGGAAAAGGGAATTTTTCCTGTGGGTAAAATTCAACAATTATGTTCATAGTTCCGCTGCAAAGTTAAAGGTTTATTGTCTTCTAATTTGAAGAGCAGTTATAGTTATTCAGTAAATGATGAAAAGTTTATCCTCCTGTTAAAATTGAAACCAACTGAAAAAAATTTAACTGGAGGAATAGTCGGTTGATAGTTAAGATAAATTATAATATTGTTATTTTCTGACCAACGTTGATGATAACAATATTATAAGTTTATTTATGAGTTTAAGTTTAAAGTTAAATTATGGTATTGTTATTTTCTTACCAACGTTGATGATAACAATATTATAATTTTATGAGTTTTACGATTAAAGTTTAAATCTCTGATGAATTTTGTATCAAAGTGACCAATTTTCAGAGAATAGATAAAGATCAAGGAATGCTCTTAAACTAGAGAAATGTATTTTCATGTTTCCGCTGCAATGAAGTTGATTGTCTTCTAATTAAATTTGAACCAACGGAAGAAATTAATTTTGAGGAGCAGTTCTATGTTTTCAAGATTATTGAATTTCTATACGTTAATTCCATTTCTGCCCAACGGTGATGTAGAATTAATGTAGAAGAATGATGTTTTATTCTATTTCTGCCCAACAGTGATATAGAATAGAATATAAAGATTTCAAAGTTTAATGAGCATTATTATTGAATATTTTTTCAAACAAAAGACTTTCATGTTTTCATTCTTGAAAGCAGTAAGAGAAATGAGCTGGGTACTTGTGACTCAGATGATAAAATGCCTAAGGGCAAGTTATGTATGAAAGAATGTCATTGCTTAAGGGATTGTGTTCTCTTTTAAAGAATGGCTTCAAAAGAAAAACATTATAGGATATTGATCCAAGAAAATAGATAGATCAATGAGAGTCTTTATTGAGAAATGTCTTTTATGTACTCTCTGTGAAGAAGAATTTATTTTTAAGTTTCACTTATGAGAGTGGTAAAAGTCATATACATGTTTAATTTGACTAACATTGGATTAAACTTGTGTGTTAAAAGTATATTCGGATTTATTTCTGAATTTGATGATTGAACACGAGCCAATCCTGGCAATTATGTCCGTTCAAGGAAATTATCTCGCATGGCGGGAAAAGTTTGTGATAGTACCCGCATGGCGGGAAAAGTTTGAGAAAATACCCGCATAGCGGGGTAAAGTTGGCATAGTACATATGTTAACCAATCCTGTATGGTGGGAGAGTTTGGCATAGTACTTATCCCGCATGGCGGGAAAAGGATATGATGACTCATGTGCTCTAAGTGTATCCCGCATATGGAGAGAAGTTTGGGATGGCTCTTATGCTATCCTAGTATTGACCGTACACTCTGATTGTGTCATGGTCATTAAGTACTCAATGAGTTTAAGAACAAAAGAAAGTTGTATGTGAACCAAAAGATAAGAATGATATGCAAGCGTGACTTGCAGAAGTATTGATAATAATAGACTATGTTGAGTTTTGAAGTGTAATGAGGAAAATGTACTCTCACATGAATTTTGTTTGCATGATGTAATCATGTGGATGAAGTAAGTAATCAACGTTTCCTCATTCACAAGAGTTCTGAATGTTTTTCGAAATTGCGGTAGAAAAGTTCATACCATATTTCGAGGGGGAGAAATGTAAGAAAGACAATTAAAAAAGATACTTCCCCATACTTTAGATAATGCAATACATACTATGCATTGAAGGTAAAAGTGATCTATAAAAGATGAATGTGATCATTGAGGAAGTAAGACGGTGATAATAACGATACCCCTAAAGTAAAGAAATAGCTAAATTCCTAGACCTTTTACAGTTTTGATAGGAAGATAGCATAGTCGGCTAGTATTCATACTGGACGACGCCATATGAGTTTTTAGCAGATTAAACCCAAAATAAGAAATTTGAAGATACACCATCTTTACAAAAGATGGAGTAATCTGGGGGATCATGGTATGATACCTAAGGCTTGAATAGAAGTGGGATTACATATCCACTACAGTGTTTTAGAGCAACAAATTGCTTAATACATGTTGATGTTGTATGATATATACAACACCTAATGTTAGCTCTTAAAGAAGATGAATAAGTAAATAAGGATCTTATGATACAGGAGAATATAGAACAATTGCCTTTTGGCAATGAAGAGTAACAATAGCCCCATATGAAAGAAGTGCCACGAGGCCCCAGAAGGTCTCAAAGAATAAGAAAATCAGATATTTCTGGTGACTAAGAAGTCAATGTTAAGAAATAAATTCAAATAGAGAATAATTCCACCTCATTTGAAAAAGCCATGAGAGGCGTTCACTCGTCTAAATGGCAAGAAGCAAAGGAAGATGAAATGAAATTGATAAATACTAACAATGTTTGGGACTTAGAAGAAATTCCCAATAGAGCCAACACAGTAGGCTGTAATGGGTCTACAAGACAAATGTGACTCCAAAGGAAATATGAAAAGCTATAAAGCGCCACTTTTGGCGAAATGATTTACACAAAGAGAAGAAATAGAGTATAATAAGCTTGCAAGGATTATTTTAGAATCATAATGGTGTTAGTGGCACATTACGATTTATAGTTACATCAGAAGGATGTAAAGACACATTCCTCAACGGGGATTTGTATGGAAAAGTTTACATGGCATAACTCAAAAGGTTTTGTCGTGGAAGGAAAAGAACGTAAGGGATGTTGCCTGAAGAAATCCATTTATGGATTAAAGCAAGCTTCAAAACAGTGGTACTTGAAGTTTGACAGTACAATAAGAAAGTTTGGGTTTTAAAGAGAATGTAGAGGACAATTGCATTTATGCAAAGTTTAAACATGGGAAATTTATTTTCCTAATCCTATATGTGGGTAGCACCTTGCTCGCTAGTAGTGGTGTTAATCTACTATTAGAGAAGAAGCAGTTCTTGCCCTCAAGTTTCAATGAGAATGGTCTTGGTAAAGCGTCATTCATTCCAAGAATTGGAACTTACCGAGACAAAAGGAAAAGGGGTATTAGAACTATCTCAAATGTGTACTTAGAGAAGATTCTAAAGAAATAAAGTATATATGTGAGTAAACTTGCGCCTGTTCCTATAGTAAAGGGTAATAGTTTTGGGAACTTCCAGTGTTCCAAGAACCAATGTGAGATCGATCAAAAGGACGTCTTATATGCTTCAGCTGTTGGAAGCTTAATGAGTGCTTATAAGAACTTACCCTGACATAGTTCATATATCCGGGATGTTTTGGCAGAAGTCCAGTCCAGATATAGATCACTGGAATGGAGTTGAGAATGTTTTGCAATTGTGCAAAGATTTATAGGCCTCATGGTGAGTAAGAAAGAATAAATACTCTCAAATAGTTGTGGGTACAAATGTTAAATTTTGACGAGATGTTTAGTGAAACCCACATAGTAGCTAACACTCGCAGTTGGAGTTTTATTGTGGAAAAGCTCCAAAGAAACAGTTGTGGTGTCATCAAAGATGCATACCCACAGTATAGCTTGTTATGAGGCTTAAGGACAGGCGAAATGATTAAAAGAACTTACACCCGGAATTTATAATGGTATACAACAGCAATAACTATTTAAGTAGTTCGCTCCCATAACAACAGGTCAAGTGTGGTGCCAAACACATTGACGTTAAAGTTATATGTTGTGAAGGAGAAAGTCCGGAATCATACTAAAAGTATTAAACTAACAAGCAAGTGCTTGCGGATCCGCGTACAAAAGGCTTACCACCCAGTGTGTTTGGAGAACACACAGTCGACATGGGTTTATGGTATAGCCCATGATTTCTAGACAATAAAGGGCCCAAAAGTTAAAGAATCTGTTTCAGAACAGAGATGTGTATTGTAGCTGTTAAGTCTATCGGCGATTGACCGTGACGATAAAGCATGCTCTATGCACCAATCTGTGATGAAACAAATAAAAGTGAAAGGGATTAAAGTCAAAGTTTAAAGTTAAAGTATGAGTTGAGATCAAGGGGGAGAATGTTAGAATTGATCTCATCCGTCTTGACCCAACGGTTGAGACGGACCCCTTGACCACGTCCTGATCGGGGACGTTCAACCATCTAGTGGCTGGTGGCCCCCCGTCGCACAGTGCCTATAAAGAGGAGGTGGGGCAAACGGCTCTCGGTACGAGGTTCACTCCTACAGTAACAGCCCCACTGTCCTAACCCTAATCCGATCTAGAGGGAGGCACTGCCAGTGATGGGAAGCATCGCCTAGCATCTTCACCATCGCCCCTGCACCACCCCGACGTCCACGCTGCTGCCGGGACATCACTGCTAGCTCTTCACCACCACTGGACGTCTACGACTTCACCACCAGCACCACGGTGGGAACCACGGCGGACTCCTCCTCCAAGACTGACGGTTAGATACCTCTGCACCTCTCTCTCTCTCTTCCTCTAGTCTCCCTTTCTAGTTCGTGTCCCAAGATCATCCACTTATTTATCCCGAAAAGAATAGAAATCACCCTCTGATCTACACCTAGACGGTCCAAAGTATACAACAAAGCACGCGCTGTGACTGGCATCCTGGACGGCAACCTGCACCAACGCTCGCTGCACGGCCAGCAGCGCCGGTCCGAGCGGCGGGAGGTCGGCGCAGACGTACAGGCCGTCCTCCGGGAACCGCGCGGTGGCGCCGCAGACAGCCACGAAGGATCTCGCCGCCGCCGCTGCCTGGCGATCGACGAAGGTGCCGCTCAGCTCGTGCGAGAGCTAGTGCGCGCGAAGGCGAAGGTCCTCGTGCGACGCACCCAGAAGGGCCCGCGCGGCGGAGACCGCCACGGCGGAGGGCATCTAGTGGAGGGCGCAGGCGCCCGTCACGGCTGCAGCGGAGAGGTAGTGGCCGCCGCCGAAGAGGCGAGGGAGGTCGACGGGATAGCCGAGGTCCTCGGCGGAGGCTTCGCTACAGCTGCTGGAGTCGTCAACGAGCACGAACTTTATTTCGCTGTGATCTGGGATCTGGGTAGGCTCGAGATGTTGAGCATGCATGTATTGTGTGCCGTATGGGTTCCGCTGCCAGGCGCGAGGGACGGGTTTGGTATTTGTACTAGGAGCCCCCGACCGAGATGTGTGTCGTAATGCTGTTGCCGTTGGGCTGCGTACTTGCGCGATTAATGGGCCTGTTCGCTGGTAAGTGCTGGTGCTGGTTTTTTATGAGAGAAAACACTGTTGGCTGGCTGGTTTGGGCTGGCTAAAACCAACAAGTGAACAAGGTGAATAAGGGCTGTCCCCATGGCATATTAACGTTAGTTTCTAACCCTATTAGTTGTCGTGCCAGGAAAAAAAAGTGACGTGGCAGTCTAATAAATTAATAAATGAAGAAAGAGAGAGAAAATAGATGAAGCCGTTTCTTGGCTGAGAAACGACGTCCTCGCGTCGACCGATGCAGCGAGAAACCGCGACTTCGCCGTTGGGAGGACACGAGTGCTTTCTACGTAGTGGGGCCCGTGACGGGACTCCTCGCGCTCGCCGCTCCGCCGTCCGCGTAGGCCGCGCTCGCCGCGTTGCCGTACGTTCCTCGGGCTGCGCTCACTGCACCGCCGTCTGTCCAGCCGCGCAGGCGGCCGCGCCGGCCACGCTCGCTGCGCCGCTGTCCGTCCAGCCACGCAGACCGCGCCGCCGTCCGTCCAGGCCGCGCAGGACACGCTCGCTGCGCCGCCGTCCGTCCAGCCACGCTGGCCGCGCAGGTCGCGCTCGCTGCGCCGCCGTCCGCCGAGGTCGCGCAGGCCGCTCCGCCGTCCGCGTAGGCCACGCTCGCCGTTCGCCGGGCTGCGCTCACCGCGCCGCCGTCTGTCCAGGCCGCGCCGGCCACGCTCTCTGCGCCGCTGTCCGTCCAGCCACGCAGGCCGCGCCGCTGTCCGTCCAGGCCGCGCAGGACGCGCTCGCTGCGCCGCTGCGTCTGTCCGTCCAGGCCGCGCCGGCCACGCTCTCTGCGCCGCTGTCCGTCCAGGCCGCGCCGGCCACGCTCTCTGCGCCGCTGTCCGTCCAGCCACGCAGGCCGCGCCGCTGTCCGTCCAGGCCGCGCAGGACGCGCTCGCTGCGCCGCCGTCTGTCCAGGCCGCGCCGGCCACGCTCGCTGCGCCGCTGTCCGTCCAGCCACGCAGGCCGCGCCGCCGTCCGTCCAGGCCGCGGAGGCCGCGCTCGCTGCGCCGTTGTCCCCCCAGGCCAGGCCCGCAGGCCGTGCGTTGCTGTGCTCACCGCGTTGCCGCACTCACCGCCCAGGCCGTGCTCACTGCGGAGCATGGGCGGATACAGAGGTATTCCCCGATACCCAACTATTTTAGCACGCTTCCATGTATATATGTATATATACTTGTATATGTATATGTATAATGCCATATTTTATAGTATTTTCACTCATTGAAGCCCAAAACAGTAAAAAAAATAGCCTCTCAAATTAGCTCATATTTTGTAGTATTTTCACTCATTGTATTTAAAAACAACTGATTTTTTTTATTAACGTGGAAGTAGGAATATCCAAGTTTAGAATTCTGGCTCCGCCACTGCTGCGGAGGCCCAGGCTACTCGTGTGCTTGTTCCTTACGAAGAAGACGGATGCTAGTCTGAGCAAAAAGAGTTGGGACTTGTCTGAGAGAGAAAGAGATTAAAAAAATAACAACATTCGTTATACAAAGGTCTCGTTCGCTGGTCTGAAACTTGGCTGAAAAATACTGTTCGACTGAATTGTTGTGAGAGAAAAACACTGTTGGCTGGTTTAATGAACAATGTAATGGGAGGGGAACCAGCCGGCTGAACTTTTCAGTTCGGACCAACGAACTGAGCAAAAGACACTTGCATTATATGGGTTAGTTTTTATGAATAGTTTGTCTGCTATGGAAATTGTGCGTAGTTTCAACCTTTGAAACTGCCCTAATCAAAGCAGAAAAGAAGACGGAAACGCGGTCAAACGGAATAGAGGAGGCACATGCTCTCTTTATTAGGGTGAACGGTTAAGATAAGTATACCGTTCAAATTTGTATTGACTGTTATTCCGATCGATTTTTATTGTTCTGTTCCATCCCGATTTCCATATTTATTCTATTTAAATTTGTATTGAGGTAATTCCGATCATTTTTTTATTTTTTTTGTTTTAGGTAAATGTAAAAACAGGGCGAAAACAATGTTTTCGACCGATTTTGTTTTTTCCTTTTTATTTATACCGCGATACCTTGGTTTCATCTGCATAGGAGCCTTGTCAACTCGTGGTCTTACACTCTCACGGTATGAATTATAATTATTTATATGTTGGCAATGTTGCCATGCTGGATTGATAGATGTTGAAATATAACGTGGGGGTTACGTAAACCCCTGGATTACCATTGTGATAATGTAATTAACCCCTGATTCATTCTTCTAGTCGGCCAAGGGCTCGGGGGCTCCACCCAGGGTGTGCTCGCGCCTCCGTTGGATCTCGACTAAGCCCGCGAGGCCTGAGCCTTCGTCGTCGGGTGGACTGGCCGAGCAAAATTTGTTTGATAATGGGGTAGCACAAAGACAGCCTAGTCCCACGTTGTCCGAGGGCCCTGACTGATCGAATGGAGCTCGGTAGGCCGATTCGGATAAATACCTTGGAGTTCTCAATAGGACACTACCATGCGTTGGGACTCGGGAGCCTGACACTTGTGCAGAGGCACAACACGGTCATCTCTGTCAGGACGTTGTTCCCTTCGCCTTAGTGTGGAGCTGACCGCCCATTTCGAAGAAGGGTCACACTTGGAAGGTGACACAAGGTGATATGGGGGGCGCCTAACCCACACCACGCGCCAGCCACCTAGGGCTCCTCTCCCTCGGTGTGCAATCCCTTGGTGTGCAAGGGACGCTAGAGTGTGGGCAAGCTAGGGATGGGTGGAATGGCGAGCCCTGGTCAACCTTGACAAGCCACTGTCATGTGCAAAATCTACCACGAGCGGTTTCCCATGTTATCGATCATGACCACACTCGGAGCGACGATCTCTTCAATGGCTCGGCAGCGAATAAGACAAAGCCAGAGCATTCCTTTGGTGATCAAGGAAGTTAGAGAAAACCCTAACTTTGTATGCCCTTTCCCCCTCGGAGATATAAAGAAGGGCAAGGTCACCCTTAGAGCTAGACATACGCTCTTCTACTGCTCTCTGGATTGTAAGAACTTGTTTAGAGCAGTCTAACACGAAGAACTCTATGTTGGACGTAGGGCTTCGAAGCCCGAACCAAGATAAACCTCTTTCGTGTCTTGAGTGTTAACCACTGAAGTCCCACGTATTGACCACTAATTACTAGTCGTGGTTACGAACACACGATAGTTGGCACGCCAGGTTGAGGAGCATCATGTATGTTCAACGATCTTCAATATCTCTCCTTGTTTTATGTGCACCACACATATTTTTCCTATTTCTTACTTCCTCCGCCCACAAATTTATTTTTAACAATTATAACACAATAGATATAGGTTAAAGTTTCTTAAGTTTGACTAACTATTAAAATATTAATATTCATAATATCAAACAAGTATCACTAGATTTGTCATAAGGGATAGTTGGTGTCATAAGTATTAATATTTTTTTATCTAGTAGGAGTATATGTTTATTCAAACTTTAGACATGTTAAATAAGAAAATTACATTTCTTTTGTGGACAAAGATAATAATTACATGCCAAAATGTCACGTATTTTGGGACGGAGGAAGTAACTACTTTTGTATAGACTTTTTGTATGATTATACTAATTGTTAGTCAATGACAATAAAGTTTAAATTTTAAAAAATGTGCAGACCTTATATTTCAGGACAAAGAGAGTAGATCCCTACAAAACAGGACTACAGGAGTAGGTGTTGTATGCACAATATGATGTGTCTACGTACATCAACATCAAATTAGAAAATCAGATCTACAAATTCCCCGTGCAGCCGTAGTTGGAGCAGTATAATTTTTCTACCGATCAGCAGTAATCTCACCGAGAGCTAGAACAACGCAGAGAAATTTGATCAATTCATAAAACACAATTCAAGCATTACTACAGTACAGACGACTGACTTGTTGAAACAATAGCACCGTAAGCCTGTTCGCTTGCTCGTAAACGATCTTAAATTTCCAGCCGGGAACAGTGTTTTTCTCTCACACCAAACCAGCCAGCAGTAAATAATCCACAATACGATACGATGTCCCGAACAGCCTATGCCACGTATGGCGGAGAGTACGCCGGCGGCGGAATCAAAATCCATCGCGCCTACATCGACACAGGAAAGAGGAAACTGAAGTGACCGACCGGCACCTCCTAGTACCAGATAGATGGGTCCCGCGCTGTCACGACGCCGGCAGATAACCGCAGTGTCCAAGGTCGATCAGTCCACCCACTTGAGCGCGAAAACCAGCTCAAACTTGGAGCTGTCGAAAACCGCAGGGCCACGACCGTCTCCAGCGTCGCCGTCAACCAGGAGCCGCATCACGAGGTCGACCGCATCAAAATACCAATCGTAGACGGCGTGGCTGGCTTCCTTGGCCGCTACGTGGGTCAGCGCCCGCTGCACGTCCAGCAGCGCCGGCGCGAGCGGCGGGAGGTCGGCGCAGACGTACAGGCCATCCTCCGGGAACCGCGCGGTGGCGCCGCAGACAGCCGCGAAGGGCCTCACCGCCGCCGCCGCGAAGGCGCCGGTCAGCTCGTGCGAGAGCTGGTGCGCGCGAAGGCGGAGGTCCTCGTGCGACGCGCCCAGCAGGGCGAGCGCGGCGGCGACCGCCGCGGCGAAGGGCAGCCAGTGGAGGGCGCAGACGCCCGTCACGGCCGCAGCGGGGAGGTAGTGGCCGATGCTGGAGAGGTGAGGGAGGTCGACGGTAGAGGAGCCGAGGTCCCCGGCGGCGGCGGCTTCGCTGCTGCTGGAGTCGTCTTGGCCGACGAGCACGAACGTCATTGTGCTGTGGTATGATCTGGGTAGGGTTGTGTGCTTGTGTGGTGTGCGCCGTATGGGTTCTGTTGCCAGGCGCGAGGTCTCTGGTATTTGTAGGAGGCCGAGATGTGAGGCTTGATCAGTACTGTACAGCGCCAGGAAAAGAAGCCGGAAAGCCGGGAGCCAGGGGGCAAAGGGCTGCATTGGCGGTCAAAACGGAAAAGATGGAGAGGCGCGCCTCTTTGTAATCTGCGCCATGCGATGCATTGTTGCATTGGGCACTGGGCACCTTGGCCGGTGCAGTTGCAGAACACTGAACAGGAACGGCAAGGTGAACCGTTGGATAAAGATGGCCAACTGAAATGGATCGAGTTCTCATAGGATGAGAGCAATATACTCTCTCCGTTCAGCGAAGAATGCAATTTTAGCACCGTTCCGTAGCTTAGTATTTTAAGTTCGATTAATTCTAGGTAAAAAACATCAAAATTTGGATATCAAATAAATATCATTAGATTAATTATGAAATATATTTTCATAATAAATTATTTTGGAGATGTAAATGTGAATAAAATTCTCTAAAAATTTAGTCAAACGTGATCTACTTTTACCAGCACGCAGCCTGTAGTTGCATTCTTTTCTCGACGAGGCCATACTCCCTCGATTTTAGAAAGACACGTTTCAATCAAACTACAAACAATAACGATACAATCCTTATAAAAAAACAATAACGATACAATTATGACGTCTGTTCACCCTGACGTCTCGCTCTGCTCACTCCCACAGGCTCATTCGTTTCTAAAAAACTCCCGCACGCCTCGCTCTGCTCCGCTTCCGCACGAGGCGCTCGACTGCCAGCCCTACCAGGCGCGACGCGCAGCTACCCTCTCCCAGTCTCAGCATGCGGCCGCTCTGCTGGTCACGGGGCACGGTTGCTGGCCCCTAGCAGGCGCGGGGCACAGCCGCCTGTGAGTCGCGGCTCTCGGCTGTCGGCCCTACCAGGGGCGACGCACAACCCCTGCCTCCGTTCCGCGTTGCAGCACCACCGTTGACCCGTCGCCTACAGGCGTCGCCGAGTTGCTGCCTACAAGCGCCGCTGGGCTACTGCCTCTGGCGAACTCCATATGCCGACGAGCCTTCATTCTCCCAAGTAGCAAGAATATGTTGCGATGTGCTAAAAACACATGTTGCAAGAGTATGTTTCAAGTGTTCAGATGTTTCAGAGGTATGTTTCAAGTGTTTTAGTTGGATGTTGCAAAAGTAGATCGGGATGTTGCATATGTTGCAATGGTTGTACACTTATGTTGCAAAAGTTTGTTCCCAATGTTTAACCTGTGTTTTCGGACGTATTATTGCAAGTGTTTTATCTGGATGTTTTTGTTTGCAATGGTTTTGAAGTGTTTTTGCAAATGTTTCAGAAACCTTCTTTTTGTATGTTGCAAGTGTTGCTTTTGAATATTTCAAAAGTAGATCGGACGAGTGCAACGGATTTCTATCTGGTCGGTGTAGATCAGATTTTTGGTGATGTTTCTCGCCTCCATGGCGGCTAGTGGCGGCGGGCAGACCACGCCCTGCAGTAGCTACTAAGCAGCAGCTTGAGGCAGCTCTTGGACGATGGCTCCGGACGGCGTGGGAAGCGTACTGCAAGCGCGGGAGTCCGAACAAGTAGTACTGAGGTCTTGTTTAGTTCCTCCCCTAAAGTTTACTCCATATCATATCCCATCGAATGTTTGGACACATGCATGGAGTATTAAATATAGACTAAAAAATAACTAATTATCCAGTTTGTGATTAATTTGCAAGACGAATCTTTTAAGCCTAGTTAGTCCATGATTTGATAATGTGGTGCTAGAGTAACATATGTGGTAATGACGGATTAATTGGGCTTAATAGATTCGTCTCGCGGATTACTGACTGATTCTATAATTCGTTTTTTTATTAGTATCCGAACACCTCATACGACACCCTATGTGACACCCGATATGACACTCTAAAACTTTACACCTAAGTTTAAACATGCCCTGAACTACAAATTGCCAGTATACACTGCATGCACTTGTTCTTTCGTAAAAAGAATTCTCCAAATTAATCTGCTATACTGAGACCTTAATCGTGGTACAAAAAAGAAACTTCATGTACATACAGGTACAAAACTCACATAGCAGCCAGTATACATACCAACGCGAATTTAAACTGGACAGTAGCACTTTTCCACTCTTGTATGTAGTGATCGGTCCCCTTGCGGCCTTGCCTCCGACACCCAACAAACCAAGTGCCACGCACCGCGCCAGCCTCCTCCGATCCCCCACCGTGAAAAAGAGCCCTCCGATCCGATCCAATTCCTGGCGCCCCGGCTGTCGTCCTCATGTGAATAGGTCGTACTTCACCGGCGTGCCTGTGGGGTCGATCCAGGGCTGGGCGTGCAGGAAGTTCTCGACCGTGAACTTGGTCGCGTCCGCCTTGCTGATCACCTTCTTGAACCCCGGCCAGTTGACGCGCCCCGCCGTGCTGGCGCCGGGCCCGGTGTTGCCGAACTCGGCGTACCACAGCGTCTTGAGCCCGAAGTCGCCGTTCCAGGGCAGGTACCCTGCCTTGTCGATGAAGTCCGGGATCTCCGACTCCATGAAGATGGTGCGCGAGCACTCGCGCCACGGCCGGCCCAGGTAGTTGCGGATGGCCGGGCGCCCGGCGTCCCGGAGCGCGGCCTCCGCCTGGAACTCGCACTTCTGGAGCACGAACCCCGTGGCCTCCCGCGCGTCCGCACGGCCCTGCGCGGTCACGATGTTCTGCTGGTTGTCCATTGGGCGGCGCAGGATGAGGATGCAGTTCTGGAACACCGCCGCCGCGTCGCCGAAGATGAAGTCCACGGTGCCGGAGATGATGCAGTTGCGGTAGAACTGCGCCTTGGAGTGCGCGTACAGCGTGTCCTGGAACCCGTCCATCTTGCAGTTGAGGAAGATGGCCTTGTCCGACTGCACCAGCAGCGCCACCGCCTGGTGCTTCTCCGCGCCGGCTGTGTTCTGGAACCCCATCCCGATCGCCATGAACCCGTCGCCTTGCGCAGCTATTCGTACCAAACGGCGCGTCAGTTGATAGAATTTGTCAGCTGATTGATAGAGCATTATTATCCGTCGCCGCGCCATGATGCACGGCGTCGTCGTCCTTACTGAAGGTTGCTGTCTTGAAAGTCGTGATCCCGTCGGCGAAGCTCTTCTTGCCGGTGACGATGGACTTCTTGGAGCCGTCACCTAAGAGGGTCACGTTCTTCATCGTCTTGGTGATGGTCACGTACTCCTCGTACATCCCCTCCTTCACTTGGATCACGTATCTATCGGAGTACGATTCACCAACAAGTTATAAATATGCGTGGCCGCCACTCG
Organism: Miscanthus lutarioriparius; assembly: GCA_904845875.1. Lineage (NCBI taxonomy): Eukaryota > Viridiplantae > Streptophyta > Magnoliopsida > Poales > Poaceae > Miscanthus > Miscanthus lutarioriparius. Next base: position 42,998,112 of record CAJGYO010000003.1, on the reverse strand, counting down.
TCAACCACTGCACTGCACTGCACTGCACCACCAGCCACCTTGCGTGCATGGATGCATGCACACGACACGACACGACACGACGCCCAGCGCACTATATATACCTTCCGTCGTAGGTCTTTGGCATGGCGGCGAGCGCCTCGGTGATGGTCTTGAACTTGCCGCTGCCGTCCTTCGCCACCACCACATTCGGCGTGAGTGTGTTCTTGAAGCCGCCGCCCTTGAGCACCCTCCGCTCACCGTCGGGCACCCACTCCGGGATGCCGTCCTTGTCGAGTGCCGGCCCGGCTTGCGACGCCGACGCCGCCGCGCCTTCCTCCTCCTCGAGCAACCGTCGTTTCGAGCCGCCCTTGAGTACGGAGAGGAGCGATGACCCCTTCTCGATGAGCGCCAGGGCGTTGCTGGTGAGCTCCTTCCCGTCGGTGAACGACTCCTTCACCTTGGCCTTGAACTCATCGTCGGGGAACCCGTCGACGCACGTCTCCATGTTGGCTATCACGGCGCTGAGCCAGATGCGCAGCTGGTAGCTCTGCTTGGCGATGCCGTCCTTGTCGTCGACGCCCTTGAGCGTGCTGTTGAGGTCGTCCTTGGCGTCCGCGAACACCTCCTTGCAGTCGGCGACGGCGGCCTTCACGCGCGGGTCGTTGCTCAGGATCAGGTCCGCGCGGTCGAACGCCTGGCTGATCGCGTTGCCGATCACCTCCACGGCGCTGCGGACGATGTCCTTGGGGGACGACGAGCTGGCGTTAGCGGCCTTGCCAAGGCTCTTCACGCACGCGTCCGTGTAGTCTGTCTGCGAGCACATCGCCTTGATGCTCTTGGACACGGCCTTCAGATCCGTCTTCGGCTTCGCGTCCGACACCGATTCCGCTTCTGCTTCCGAGTCCGAGTCCGACCCGCCGCTGGACTTGCCTTTGGCCGGCGACGACGTGCTCTTGGAAGCAGACTTGTGGCCACCGTCGCTGGACGACTTCTTCCCGCTGTACATGACCGCGGCGCTGCCCATGACGATGAGTATGATGATGATGGAGACGGTCCCGGCGGCGATCATGATGCGTCTGCGCTGCTTTCGCGCATTCTCGGCGCGGCGGCGCTCGGTGAGCGGACCGAAGTCGCCGAACGCCGACGACGACATGGTCGGAGCTGTTTTTCTAGTCTTTTTTTAGGGCAAAAATTTCGTGTTTTATTGACCGCTTCCTCCTGGCCGTCACCCTCTGCCTTCCATCACCCAAGGCAGAGAGGATGGAGCAAGGGCGGGAGGCAATGCCGAGACAGGTTTATTTGGGGAGTGTGGATTCCGGGGAAAGAAGGGCGGGGAGACGTTTGTGGAGGCTATGTTTGGGAGTTCGTTTGGATTCATTTTGCCACGCCAACGAATATAACCATGGTGCAACAGTCTATTTTTATGGTACATGGAAGCAACAAGAGTCGGTATAGCACAACAGAACTAGGGTCCCCGTATGTTCACTTCATCAAAATTTCTAAAAGATAAAACATATCCATGTGTGTGCTGCCACTCAAAACCAAAATTAGATCAAGGATCTTAACCTGTAGCACCGTGGTTTCACTGCACAACATTTTATCCAGTACGTGGCAATATGACTTGAAGTGCATAGTGTAAATTTGCGTCCGGAGGTACTGATGAGATATTGATGAGATATCTTAGAAGCTCTCTACGGATGGTGAATCTATACTTAATAATAAAAAGATAAAATTTTCGCCGTATTTTTTTCCTGCCTCTTCCTCCCCCAATCACCGGCTCGGTCTCGGTCTCGTTGCCAACACAGATTAGGAGTAGGAAAGAGAATAGAAAGAAATATGATATTTTAGATGTAAAGATACTAGAGAGAAAGAAAATATAGGAGGACCTTAATAATTTTTAAAATATATCAGGGTTCCTAATGCAAAATGTCCAGATCCGAGTGGGCCTCTCCTGGTGGGCTTCTTTTTCGACCTAGGTTGAATCCTTGTAGTTGGGCCCGCTTCGTTGTGGGCTGGACCAAGCCCATGCAAGCCTTTTTCCTTTTCTTTTGTTTTTCTCTTTTTCTATAAAAACAGAGATATTGCAAAATTCGCCAAAATCATAGAAAAATCATAAAAATGCCAAACCAGTTTTGCAGCACAACTATATTTCATGAACCGGAAACTTCGCAGATTATTATCTAATGAAATCTATACAAATATATTTATGTAATTTCTGACGAGGACTGCCGTCTAAAAATTTAAGAGAGGTCTCAATCACTAGTGGACAGATAAATCCTTGACACATTGACAAAAAAAATTGCAGAGGTTGATATGATGCATAAAAAAGCTACAAAGGTCGATATTGAGTCATAGAAACACATGTGTATTACGAAAAATTAAAGTTATGATATACTTATAGCTAAATAATTATGTGCTTTGCAATGAAAGGAAAAATATACCAAGGTGTATTTCAATTTGATACAGGTTTAGTAAGACATTGTTATTTATTGTTAGCATTAACTTATATTATGGATGTCACGGTCATCATAAAAATAAATTATAAAAGGATAAAATATAATTAGATATGTACAATTCACATCATCATTTTGCATGAATGCTTGATAGTTTTTTTTTTCTTCCGTTGCAACGTACGGGCATATTTGCTAGTATTCTATAAACTCAGGCACTCAGCAGCTTGACTTCTCAGGAAATGAGCATGAGACTTTTTATGGGACAGAGGAAGTATATTAGTAATTTAGAAGTATATTTGAGGGTATATTTTAATTTATTTTGGTAAATATTTTAGTGATAGAGAAGTGGCTACTTCATATGCTAATTTAAGGAATTATTTAGATTATCTATCGTAATGGCTGGGTGGATTATTTTAATGAAAATGGAACGGTTACTTTAAACAACGTTTAATAATAGTAGAGGTAGGTAACTTAGATGCAAATTTAGGGTTTTACTATATTTTGTTTTTTTATAACGGTGAGGTGGGTGAATTTTTTTAGAAATCAGAATAGTACCAATGAAGACACATAAAAAATTAACTATTAATGTTGATTATCTCTCGAGTTATCTGTGCACACATCATACGCTTATCGTCGTAATAATGCTCCCTCCGTTCGAAATAAGTTTAGAGCAAGCTAAATACTCCATCCATTCTAAATCAAAACTATAAGACGTTTTGGGTTTTTAATTTTTGCTATGCACTTAGATATACGCTATGCCTAGATACAAAATAAAAACAATATACATAGAAAAGTCAAAACATTTTATAATTTAGAACAGATGGAGTACTTCAAAATTTAAACTAATTAGTTTGTTATGAATGTCATACATTTTAAAAACGGTGGGAGTAGTAACATGGTCCACTAACTATTTTATTTGCACAACAGCACACAAGAGGAGTCAAGCTTGAGCTAGCTTAGGTAGAATAAGGAACTTTAACCACTCAATATATATAGTCTGGAAAACCGAAAGCATCATACTAACACGATGCATTACAAATCCTTGTACATGTATACATAATAACATCTAGAGTTGTTCGCCATAAATAAATTATGATGACGCGACGTAAGCGTGTAGTTCTATGTTATTTATCAACCATTCAACCTTTGAGATATCAGGCCAATATAACGGTGAGCACCCATGATCATTACTATATTGTTACTTCTAGTAAGAGGGAGAAAAGCACCAATTGTAGCTCGATCAGGTTACTGGAGTCTGGAGTTGCAGTCAATCACTCAGGAGGGCAAGGCCCGATCTTGGGTTGGTTGGAATCATGCGTGCAGTTGGAGCTCCCTGCAGACTTTCCTTCGGCTACCGTCGGAATGGACTCCGAGACAGGAACGCGGTGGCCTCCCTCGCCCTGCAAGCGTGGCGCCGCGACGACGGTGCCGCGAGCGGAAGAAGTGGCCAAAGTGATGATCATCAGAAGCGTCAGAGCCATCGCGGCTGCCGCCGGCTTCCTCCTTGCAGCTTCCATCTCGTCTGAGTTGTCGTCTCTCAGGTACGTATATATAAATGTACGAGGTATATGTGGTATGAACTTGATCACTAATGATGGATGGTGGTTGTGAACTGAGAAGGCTAGGGTACACAGGCGCCGCTAAATTTATATACGCGAATGGGCATAGATAGCTAAATTGCAACGATCTCATGTAGTTCATTGGTGTTGCCCTGTAGACGGTCTTACGTATGTAGTGCCACGTAATTTTAAGATGACTTAATATATAATATATGCAATGGTCATTTTAAAGTTGTCTCATAGTAATTCATAATTCCTTAATTTATGCATAAAATAAAATTAAAGTTGTGAGTTATATGGCAACAACAACTCATACAATGGTATAATAGTTGTCTCATAGTCCTAAATTTTGGCTCTTGAGACGGTTGTTTCACGAAGCAACGACCTCTTTCTCTCTCTCCTCTCTCTTTCTTCCACATCAGAAAAATCCTAGGTGGTATTGCATGAGACGAACTATGAGACCACTTGTAGCACCCGGTTTTAAGAATAAAACCAGATACGCACCATATGTGAGTCCAGGAAGTCAAATCTCACATATAACTACAAATAAAGGTAATATCGAAAGATAATGCTCAAAATATAACGTACTTAGTATAAAGGATATAACATTAGACAGCAAACAGCGAAAAAACAACTCCGATCTTCGGGTGAAGACTCTAATTCCACAGGGATAACTGACTGATTGATCACATGCCTAATTCCTCCAAACTCAAGCAATCTGGTACCATCCGAGATTTTTCCAAAGATTTAAAAAGTAAAGCAAGCGTAAGCACATGTCGTACTCAATAAATATAATATGGTGTTTATGAGGCTCAAAAGACTGACACTGTTTTAACTACGATTAGTTTTTAATTATCATAATTTTAGCATAGGAGTAGCAACAAGTTAATCACAAGCCCATATAAACACATGATCAGGTAAACATGAATAATGAATAGCATAAACAGTAATCATTAATAAGTATCTTCATCATCCGTATCATTAGTGTTCGTCATCTATTCCGTAAGGGTCCAAGGCCGCTCGTGACCGTAAGCACGGTGATATACCAGTTTTACACTCTGCAGAGGTTGTACATTTTCACTTTAAGTCGTGATTTACCCTTTCGTTCGAAGTAGCTAATCTCTTGACCCACTTCCAAAGAAGATCGATAGGGTTCACTATGAAGCCTTTTAAAGGTTCGTCTAACAAGTTAGGGCTATTAGATTCACTCGGCAAACAAATATAGGAACCCCCGTCGAATGACACAATGACACGTAGCCTATACATATAAGAGTAGAGAATGTCCTATACCCGATTCGTCAAGCCATTCTTATGCCATAAAGGTAACCTATAGCAAGCTAAAAAGGTCCTCATACTGAGCTAAAGCCAGAGCCATGTAGCCCTCACAGTTGTACTGTAAGTCCCGGATGTTCGTTTACAGATAAGTCCATAGCGAGAGGAATCTAGAGCACCATAAAAATAGCTCAATGCTCTAGCCCCCCGATTCTATGTTGCTAAAAAGCGTCTTTTAATGTTTATTGCATATACCATTAGTCAAATTACAAGATCATGGTCTTTAATTGAACACTAGCATCATACTACCTAATGCAATACCCCATAGGTAACAAGGCACAAGGTAACAAAAGCACTAGAAAATCCATAGTGGTAATCAAGGTAGACACATGCAGTATGAATTAAATGATTAAAGTGAATAAGACAACAAGGAAGATCCCATGCTATACTTGCTTTAAACTTATATCCTTCTTCTATTGATTCGTAGCCTCCAAAGAGCTGCTTCTTGATCACCACGCAAAACTCACTGACTGGATAAGATCATAAAGGACCACACAAGCATCCATACAATCATATACGAAGCAAACAATAGAACTAAATTAGAACAATACATCAATCATAGAAAAATAAGTAAAAGAGTTTGAAACACGATTCTATGCATCGCTACGAACACACAGTCGCGAGAGGCACACTAATTGAAGCTACGGTGAACAAGGTACAACTACCGATATATTTGCTTTTATTCGAGAATAAGAAAAACTACAAACTCCATTTATTTTAACATATATAAGATACTCCAGAGAATTATCTAAATTGTATTAAGTCATATTTAGATTTAAATCTGAAAATCAGAGTAGAATAAAGCATATTTTATTTATAAATCTAGTTGCATAGTTATTAATCAAATTAGGATTTAAGCCTTGAAATTACAGAGCTCATGACATTGAAAACATTGATACTAATGCGTAGATTATGTCGTTACGAATCTAACCCAACTTGAACGGGTCAAATCAGAGTTAAAACAGAGAAGATATGGCCTAATGAAGATAGTGGTAATTTTGTAAATAGGTGGAACTTGATTTTCCAAATTTAAATAAATAAAATCAGATTTTGAAACAGACCAGGGACCGCGGGTACTAATTCAAGAAAAGGCAGGGGCTCTCTAGCAAAACTGCAGAGACGACGAGTTCGAACTTAAAAACTTACGGGGGCTCTTTTGCAAAACGTCCGGCTAAGGGTATTAGCCGATCTGAGCCGTTGGATCAAAGATGGACAGCTCAGATTAGATGGGAAGGGGAGAGAGAGACACCGGCGGCCGGAACAGTGGAGATGTGGCGGCGATTTGGCCGGCGTGGACGATTTCTCGTCGGAGAAATTAGGGAAAACGCCTACGGAGCTAAATTGGGCTCGGTAATGGCATTGGGAGATATATTAGGCCACGGCAAATTCATCTATGCAATATATGGCAGCTATTGGCGAGCAGTGGCTGCTGGCGATGAGCAATGGTGGCGGCGTAGCGACGCCGTAGCGGTTTCAGTCAAAACAGAGCGAGAGCGAGAGCGAGAGATTAAAGGGGTTCAACAAGTTCGCAAACTCGATTCGGAGCTCTACGTGGTACTTACTGGTATGATGCAGCAGCTAATCAGCACGGCGGCGCCGGCTTCTTCTCAGCGAGCTCGGGATGGCCAAGCTAGGGCACAGGGTGGCGCGGCTACTGGTTCTATGGTTCGGTGGGGGGACGGCATGGCCGCGGAGGTCGATATTTAAAGGCCGAGTAGCTTAGGGCGGACGCTACCGAGGGGGGACGTGACGGAGGTGGACATGGACACTGTGGAGTCCGCGTCGAACACGAGCCAAGGTGGGAGACAGAGCTGACACTACTAAATTTTGACCCTATTGCATCACGTCCCCTTGCACCAAAAACAAATCTGATGCAATAGGTGGCTGCTATTGCATCAGTTTTCAAAATCTGATGCAATAGGTGGTCGTTATTGCATCGAAAATGAGTTGGATGCGATAGTAATTCATGTCGATGCAATAGGTATGATCTATCGCATCATTTTGAACATGGGATGCAATAGGTAGAAATTATTGCATCGGACACATTTGGATGCGTTAGTATTGATTTTTTGATGCAATATGTAGGTGGTATTGCACCGGTTTAGAATATGGATGCAATTAGAAAGTACTATTGCAACGGATTTGTGTCTGATGTAAGGTCACCTTGCGACTGAGTAGCTAGCTGGTGGGACCACGTGTAAGTTATTTTTTTTGAAATAAAATTGATTAACGTGAAAAAAACATCTTGCGACTGCCTAGGTAGCTGGTGGGACCACGTGTAAGTGAATTGCCAGTTGGTGGGACCATGTCTAAGTGAATTCTTTTTTGAAATAAAATTGACTAACGTGAAAATAACACCTTGTGACTACCTAATAAGTGAATTGTTAATTTTAAGAAAAATGACACATCTAATAAGTGAATTGTTAATTATTTTTAAAAAAAAATAACAGCTAGGACCACATCCAAGTGAATTGCTAGTTGGTGGGACCACATGTAAGTTAATTATTTTTTGAAATAAAATTGACTAACATAAAAATAATTAAAAAAATAACAGCTAGGACCACATCCAAGTGAATTGCTAGTTGGTGGGACCACGTGTAAGTTAATTATTTTTTGAAATAAAATTGACTAACGTGAAAATAATACCTTGTGACTACCTATTAAGTGCATTGTTAATTAAAAAAAAATGACACGTTTAATAAGTGAATTGTTAATTATTTTGAAAAAATAACTACTTGTGAGGGGAAGAGGAGTCGAACCTATGCCCCTAAGACTGTCCAAGTAGTGGACAAACCACTAGGCTAGTTGTACATTGTTGCATGAACTAGGCTAGTTTGTGTGTGTGAGTGTGTGAGCAGCAACTAGCAGGTTTGAATTTTGTGAAGGATTATTTTCTGGAATAAAATCTTTCCTTCAGAAGAGTAAAAATGATCTTGGCACTAATACCTCACATATTAAATTTCACTGTAAAACAACAGATTAACAATAACTCTCCAAATTGCTTGTGTTCCCCTTGCCTATCGCAGTCTATACTTGCCAAGATATATATGCTATCTGAAGTAGATAGTAATCCTATCGAGTTCAAAGAATAATAAAACAAAGCTTCATGCATTGTACATGGCTTGCCGCCACCGTGGAGGCTGCGGGACCTAGTGCACGCTTGTGCTATCGATGAACACAGACCCGCGTCGCCGATATCGCGTCTGGGAAATGGGTGGCGGAGAGCGGATGCGGCTGGGATCGTGGCGTCGGCCTCGGCTCGGGCGAAGCGGCGCGGAGGGAGGCGGACTCTTCCCCGGCGGCGGCGCTCGGCCTCCATCCAGGCGGCGCGGTGGCAGATCCAAGCCGTTTTCCGCACCATCTCCTCGCCCACTACTTCTCCTCCGATGGGGTCAGCGTCGGTGGCCGGGCCATACGAAGGGGGCGACGGACGTGCACCGGTGCTCGGCTAGAAGCGCGACGAGGCGGAGAGGGAGATGATGGTGGGGTTGATGACACAGCGGGGCGCACGCGACGGCGGCAGCGGCCGGTAGAGGGCCCCCGTAGCGGGATGCGCGACCTCCGATCCAACATGGATGGCGAGCGGCTTGGCGTCCCTGGGCGCCCGGCGGACTCACCTCCTTGGCCAGCGCCCTCGCGCCATCGCCCTCGCCTCGTAGTCACGGGTGGCCGGGTAGGTGAGTCACGGGTGTCGTCACGGGTTAGACACGGTTTTGAGGAATCACCGACGTGGGCCGGCCCATTACGACAATTGCCTGTTCTCCAACGCTTCTACTCCATTCCGAGCACTGAGCAAGCATATTAGTCCCAAATCGCCTATCCACCGATGTAGTGCTCTGCTTAAAAGTTGAAGGCTGCAAGCTCAATCGAACTCACTACCTATACGACCACCATGACCACGCTGCAGTTTGTTGGGCCTGTTCTAGCCAGGCCGGCCTTGCTGGGCTCCCCTGTTTGGTTGAGTCTTGTGGGCTCCTTTATAGGGTTGAACCTGGCGAGGCCAATGGCTTGGCTAGTACATAGCCAATACTTTTGTGCTTTTTAACAATTTTTGTTTAACTTTTCGAATTCAACGTGTTTTAACAATTTTTGTTTAACTGTTTTAATTCAACATTCCAACAGCATTTAAAATATTTTGAAAACAATTTCTATCATGGTTACTATTGTTCTCGTTCTATGAATCAAAACGATGTTTCCGAAACATGGAATTTGCCCATGTTGCAGTTCTCAGGCTGCTAAGGTTTGGCACCCTCTTGGCTCCCCCGCTGCTCATAATCTATTGAGTTGGATTCGAAAAGTTAAACAAAAATTGTTAAAAAACACATTGATTTTCAAAAGGTAAACAAAAATTGTAGGAGAAAAGCTCATAAGTATAAATTGTTAAAAAACACGTTGAATTCGAAAAGTTAAACAAAAATTGTTAAAAAACACATTGATTTTCAAAAGATAAACAAAAATTGTAGGAGAAAAGCAAAAATTGTTAAAAAACACATTGAAAATAATGAAAAATTGTAGGCACTAGACTAGCCAGTGGCGCAGCCTCACCGCAGCCCCAGCAAAGCCGGCCTGGCTAGATCAGGCCCACAAAGTACAGCTTGGTAATGGTAGTCATACAGGTAGTAAGTTCGACCAAGCATGCAGCCTCGAACTTTTAAGCAGGTCTCTACCTCGCTGAATTCGCGATGTGGGACTATGCGCATGCTCATTTGGAGAACAGGTAAACAATATCCTAACTGGGCCGACCCAGTGATTCCTGAATACGAAGAGGAACAAACGTGTGCACTATATGTGCTGCTGGTAGTTTAGTAAATAATGAAAGAACTCTATGTGCTATGTCTAGTACTTTGTAAGACCGAATACAAGCACTGTATGTGCTTGTGTCTGGAACAACTAATAGAAGCCTAATGGAACCAGTATGTATATTTGCATGCTTGGGTGTCCAGTCACCAAAATTCGTGGAAGCCTGAAGGGTGTGCATAGGCGTGTCAATTTATTTACATGTGCAGGTGCTCTATGGACAGTTGGTCAGTTTGTTTTGGGAAGCCAGAACCGTTGGTACTCAACTTGTGTTTCCAAAATTTTATAAATGTTGTTGGAATGTTGAATTTAAAAAGATAAATATAAATTGTTAAAAAACACGTTGAATTGTAAAAGTTAAACCAAACTACAAGCTGATGACATGACCGGACGCTGTGTTCCACACGACCGGACGCGCCGGTCACAACACTACAAGCTGAAACAGTACCGCTGCAGAAATTAGCCGTTTGAACTGACCGAACGCGCCTGTGCGTCAGGTCCTCATAACCGAACGCGTCCGCTCAGCAAAAACCCTCTCTGGTCACTCTCTGTTCGTGACCGGACTCCAATTCTCGGAGCGTCCGGTCTCCACTCTCTTCAGCGTCCGCTTGCACAATGGACCACATCCACTCTGCAACACTGACCGGACGCGGCAACCGTGCGTCCGGTTCCGAGTCCGGTCACACTTGACACTAAACAATGCATTGTAATACTAACTGGACGCACAAACTACGCGTCCGGTGCAGCGTCTGGCCGCCCTTCTCACCCCATTCACTTCCAATTCAAGAAACTTCGTGAATGGTCTTTTCCACTTAGTCTTAGAGCAAAATCAGAGCTACCTAGTGCTAGATTTGACAAGTGTGCACCACACCTAACCATATGAGCATAAACAAGGTGACATGACATATATATAAGCAACGCAGAGAGCACACATGTCACAAGAGTCTCATGATCACACATATCCACATATATCACAATTACGATGCATGAAAGTAAACATGATTCATGAAGTAGCACACAAAAGAATGAACCCATCTCTCATGCTCCCCCTAAGTCTAACATACTCGCTCCCTCTCCCCCTTTGGTGTCAAGCACCAAAACCTAAGGGTCGATCGACGGTGGGGCTACAGCAGATGAGTCGGGCGCAGAGACGTGCGGTGTGACAGCAAACTAAGAACCATCATTCGACTCTGAACTGGCAGTCTGCTGACCCTGAGTATCTAGAGGTGAAGGTGGGTCTGTCTGTCTGTTTGAAGCCAGAAGTGCCTGACCCTCTGACTCAGTAGTAGTGGTCACAGGGTCGACAAGCTGAGACTCTGAAGCTGAAGTAGTGGTCGGACCCAGTGACACTGGCACTATCGCTGTAGCCTCAGTAGTAGTGGTCACGGGGTCGACAGGCTGAGAAGGAGAAGCTGAAGTAGTGGTCGGACCCGGTGACACTGACACTGACACTGTCGCTGTGGCCTCAACTGTGGTAGTTGGAACTGTACAAGTGTGAGGCGGCTCACTCACAGGCAAGGGCATAGAAACTGTAGCAACAGAAGTAGTGACTAGCCCAGTAGGTGTCGGTGCTCCAGTAAGCTCACTGTAGGAGGCACCCAAGCCCTGCGACATTGGGGAAGAGGTGACAAGCAGAGACTCAGTCTGTGTAGGAGTGAAGCCGGTGTGCAGAGGCGTGAACTGTCGGACTGAGCTATGCTGCAAACATCTGAGCGATCTAAACAGTGGGTGACCCAAACTGAGAAATCAGCTATCCGTGACTCTGAAGCCCACTGGGCTGTAACGCTGGAATCGGTGTCGGTGCCGGAACAGAGGCAGTGAGATGAAGTGTGGCTGGAGGAGGAGAAATCCCTATAGCCTGGACCACGTGCTGCATCCACCCAAACATCTGCTTCTAAAACTCAAACTGGTCCCTCTGAAGCTGCTGCTGCTGTCGCTGGTAGTCCTGCTGCTGCTGCTAGAACTGATCCTGTCGTGTCTACAGCTGAGCTATAGCAGTGGCGGTCGACTCCGCCTATCGAGCCTGGTCCTGCCTCATCCGCTCAAGGATAGCTATAAGTGCGGGGTCAGACTGAGGTGGTGCAGCTGAACTAGAGCCCTCGGCATCATGAGGTCGAGGAGAGTACCGAGGGATCGGCCTGTACTCCTCGTCTGAACTCAGAGTAGTCGTCCTCGTCGGTGGCTCCCTATTGTGTCTCAAGAGCTGCAAGCTCATCGTCTGCAATCTCTCCCACTGTGGCGTCCTGCTGTGCAGCTGTCTCAGTAACCTTGGGCCTATCTCTCTGTCTGCGCAGAGGACTAGGTGTGCCAAGAGAAACCATCAGCTAGTGCATGTCATAATCTGGAAACTCAGTGACAGTCCGTAGCGCCTCCGTAATCGGTACTAGAGTTGGACAGGCCTTACGAAGCAGAAACGTGATCCAGTGAGCGTAAGGCAACTATCGGTGCCCCTTTAAGCCCTCTGCCAAGGTGTCCTCCATCTCACAGAGCATCAGATCCCAAATGTCAAACGGTGTCTGAGAGATCAGGTGGTGAATAAGCCAAAGCTGAAAGCGAGTGAGTCCCTCACGGTAGCCACCCCTCGGAAGTAGTGTCCTCCTCATAAGTGCATCGAGGACTCGAGCCACTGGAGTAAGTGCACCTGGTGTGCGTCTCGAGCCCTCGCCAAACGGCTCTCTGAAACAGGGGCGGACAAGACCTATCGGTGGCACTGCTCCGCCGTGAGGGCGTCTCGGTGGTGCTGTCTGACCGTAGCAAACCTGGTGAAGCTTGATCGAGTCATCTGGAACCATCAGAATCTCCCAAGCATGGTTACCGTAAAGGCAGTGGTCATGGCCTCCCACAGCAAAGTGAATGAACCTGTGACCAGGGTCAATCCACAAAGAAGCATAGAACTGTCTGACCCACTCTGCAACATAACTACCACTCCATCCCATAAGGTCAGCTAACCCAGGTAAGTAGGTGAGGTAGGGACGAATCTGCTCGCCTGCAGCTGCAACTATGTCCCTAATATGACACACTATGTGAGATCTCAAAGCAACCCCACTGAGAGTAAAGGCAGTGTAGAAGTCCTCCTGAAGAACTGTGTAGAAACCCTCTAAAGCTCGCTCATCCCTCCGAGGCGAGAACAACTGATCAAACTCGACGAAGCGAAGCTGCTGAACCTGACGAGTAGTGGCGGCTCTCAGGTCAAGGCGCTGCACTGGTGGTGGTCCACGGTGTCTAGGAGGGGCCCGGGAACCACGTCTCTGAGCGTCAGGCCTCGGCTGCACCTCAGTGCGAGTGCGAGTCGAGCGACGTCATAGGGGCTCTGCTGGCTCGACTGTCTCCTCCTACTCCTCGGACTCTCTCTGTGGGCTATCATCTGGGCCACGAGGGCTACGGTGAAAACTCTCAACTTGCTCCAGACCCTGTCTCTGTGCAGGTGACAAACTCTCTCCAATACGGAGACTACTACTATGGCCACCCTGCTCAGCTCTCTCTCAAAGTGCACTGTAAGCATCGCCATGGCTGTCTCGGCCTCAATATCGTAACGCGACCACTTCTTCTTCTTGGTGGTAACCTTGGTCGTCGTGCGTCGCTTCCCTTGCCTCGAGGTGGTGGGGGACGCGCTGTCATCACGGGACCCCCAAGGTTCTTTGTTCGCGCCATAGGTGATGATCAAACTGGCATAGACAAACTGTCAAGCAAGAAATCTCTTTGCACAAGATCAATCGCCAATAGAAACCCACCGGTGAGTCAATCGCCACACATACTCCCCACATCATCGACAATCACTACAAGACCAATCGCCACAACTCGTCTCTCGACAAGAAATATCTGACTTTGAAAGATGATTCAATTCAGCTTGTTGATCGTCCTGAAAAAGTCAAAATGACATGCATTAGAAAAAAGTGTGTATACGCACATTAAGAATCAAGTGTCATATACTGAATATTAACTGATAGAATTATAGGCGTAATGCAGTTTTCTAAACCTGGACCTAATGAGTTAGGAACTTCATGGTTTTGGAGCTCTAGCGTTACAAACCAATTTAGGGAAATCAGTCAATTCAATTAATAAGTCTAAATAAGTCAGCCACAACTAAAATTGGGCATGATGGGTGCATCAAACAGATTAGAGTAGGAAAGCATCAGTCACTCCAACGAGATCCAACAGGCTGTCAGTACACAAGGACAGACAAGAAAGACTGAAATGTGTGAGGCATAGCATAAACAACCTTTTCTAACTGAGCGGAGTCGCCGGAGAGGAGGAAGATGACGGCCGTGACGAGAACTCCGACGGCGGCGCGGTTGCGTGCAGGCGCGGCGAGGTGAGTGCGTGCGCGCGGTGGAGTGGACGGAGTGGAAAGAGGATAAAGAGGCGCTTGCAGATGGCGGATGGCGAGGTGAGGTGAGCAGCTGGCTAGGGGTTGTGGCGACGTTAGGGTTAGGAAATCAGCGGAGCGGTTGCGCGGCGAACGGACGGGAGGAAGAAATTTAGATGCGGGCCCCGATGTCAGTCAGTTAGAAATTTAGTGCGCTTCGAACTTCCCTGACCGGACGTGCCGATGTGGTTCTCCTGACGCTTCTGTAGCATCCGGTCTCCTCTAGAAAGACAACAGAGAGCACCTAGAGCCATCTGACGCGTCTAGTGTAGATGACCGGATGCTCGGAGGAGTCCGGTGTCGTGCTGTCCTTCTCCTGCCTTCGGTCGGACGCCAGCCTGTGGAACGAACGGACGCACCGCAACTCAGAGTTCGGTCATTCTCTGTGTGCTTCACTGTGTTGAACGGACGCACGGTGTGAGTGCGGTCATGTCAGCGCGTGCGTCCAATGTCGAGTCCGGTCACTGTATGTGCTTGTCTCTGGACCTTTTTCTCGTTGCGTGCTTGGGTTTTCTGTCGTAAACATAGTAGCCCCAGGCCTTGGATTGTCTTACGCTTTCTAATAAAACTGGCATGAGCATTTGATCTAAAAAATGAGTCACGCAAGTATTTAGACATGCTATTAGCTAGTGTATTATGTAGACCTAATGGCTGGCAGTGTATCATAGCTGGTGGTGACTGTGCCAGCATTGAGTTCAACTTCATGTATTCTGTAGACCTATTGCTGGCGTTGAACCTAGGGAAGGATAAGTCAACTGCAATTAGACTACTCTTCCCTTAAGATGTCTGTATTCCTCCGTGTAGAATATTGCTGGAGTTGAACCTAGGGAAGGATAAGTCAACTGCACGTTTTAACATAAGCATGCTGTTGATCAGCTAAGAACATCCAAACGTCATTCAAGAAAAATTGTGAATACTTAATCGAAAAAATCATCATCAGCTTCGTCATCTGTCGCAACGGCAGGTGGGACAACTCCATCGTCAATATATGTGTCTACATCATCTTCACCCTCATCACTTAAATCTTCATCATTTGGTTCTGGTACAGACTGAGCAATTGCTTTGTGAATAACAGAAGTATCAATTGCTTCCCCTTCCATGTCCGTTTGTCGCCAATTCATCAAGTCCCCCTGATCGCTTCTAACAGTCATGTCCTCCACCCCAACAAGCAATGAGTCAACATCAATTTCTGCTTCCTCTTCAACACTAGCTGATTCCGGCATGGAGAAAAGGTTTCTTGGTTTGATTCGAACAACGCTACACCAATTTGATTTCTTTGTGTGTTTGACATAAAACACCTGCTTTGCTTGTGTCACCACAATATAGGGATCATCTGAATATCTGAGACGGGTAGTATCAATATCTATAATTCCATATTGATCTTTGTTGTACCCTTTACCTTTGTTCTTTGTTGGAGCGGGGACATCGAACCAATCACACTGAAACATCATCGCTTCCTTTCCACCAGTGAATTGTAGAGAGATAATTTTCTTAATAACTCCATACCAGTCCATATTACCCGTACTTTCATCACCCTTGACAAGGACACCACTGTTTTGTGTGATCAAGCTCGTCTCTGCTGACACCATCCGAAATAGGAAGCCATTGATGAAACATCTATTGAATACACGAGCACGATCATCTGGTCCTTGAGAAAGGTTGTACATCTCCTCACTAGCTTTTCCTTGGTCATATTCTTGTTTGGTCTGTACTTCCATTTAACAAAAATTAATAAGATGATTTCATTACGTGCATCATAATACGAACAAAAAAAAATTCTGGTGACTCACTTTGTCCTCAAACCAACCAACAAATTGATGCTTGTGTCTTCTCTCAACATTATGCGGATTATATTCCTTTAGTGAAGCCTTATGTGCACTGCAGTGGGCAGACCAAACAAAATGCAAAGAATTAGTAATATATCATGTGAACAAAAAAATAGCATGCTGAAATGTTAAATTTAACTCACTCAGGCAAATTCTCAGCATCTCGGATTCGTCCAAGACCTCGAAACTATAGCCTTTCGTACTGTAGTCAAGGTCACCAAAAACGCTCAAACCAGATGGTGGTTCAGGTGTTGCGGTGCTTTCATGACGCTTTGGGCGAGTTGGCATGTCTTCGAAGAACAAAGAACAAAATGTCATGCACTCTTCTGTGATATATCCCTCCGCTATTGAGTCTTCAGGATGTGCTTTGTTCCTCACATAACCTTTTACCGTACGCAGATATCTCTCCACGGGATACATCCATCTATAGCATACAGGTCCACCAAGTGAAGCCTCTTCAGCTGGATGAACTGGCAAATGTACCATGATGTCAAAAAAAGTAGGTGGGAATATCATCTCAAGCCGACATAGAGTCTCCCTAATCGAAGCACTCATGTTAGCAAGCTCCTTTTCATCCAGCTCCTTTGAACAAAGCGAACTGAAGAACCTACTCAAGTCAATCAATGGGACAACAACTTCTTGAGGCAGAATGTTGCGTAGTACTAATGGTAAAAGTTTCTGGAATATAATATGATAATCGTGAGTTTTCAGACCAGACAGCTGACACCGATTTTCATCCACACATCTTCAGATATTGGACGCGTACCCATCAGGCAACTTAACTTCATGTAGAAATTTGCATAAAAGTTTCTTGTCATCTTTCTCTAATTTGTACAAAGCAGGTGGTAAGGTGAACTTACCATTCTCATGCTCTGGATGCTGATCCATCCTTATCCCGAGATGCTGCATGTCAAGCCGAGCTTCCTCATTATCCTTACTTTTACCTTCTATGTCTAGCAAAGTGCCCAATATGCTCTCACATATATTTTTCTCGATATGCATCACATCCAAGTTGTGCCTAATAAGCAATTTTTTCCAGTACGGAAGCTGGAAGAAAATACTCTTCTTCCTCCAGTTGTGCCATCTCTTTTCTTCGTCACGCTGCTTCCTTTTTCTTGATTCAGGGCCGAATGTGACTTGGTCAAAACTATCATAGTGTTGCAACACCTGTTCTCCAGTCAGTGGTTGTGGAGCCTCCCTATATTCTGTCTTGTTGTTGAAACTGACCTTGTTTTTGCGCCACTTTTGGTCCATAGGAAAAAAGCGACGATGCCCCATGTAGCAGTGTTTCTTCCCATGCTTCAACCATAAGTAGTCTGTTTCCATATGGCAGTATGGACATGCAAACTTGCCTTTCGTACTCCATCCAGAAAGCATCGCATATGCTGGAAAGTCATTGATTGTCCACAGTAGAATTGCATGCAAATCAAAATCCTTCCTCTCCTTTGCATCCTAGGCTTTGACACCCTCTTCCCAGAGAACTTTGAGCTCATCAATTAGAGGCTGTAAGTACACATCAATGCTAACACCAGGCGATCTCGCTCCTGGGATCATCATCGATAACATCCAATACGACTGTTTCAAACACAACCATGGCGGAAGATTGTAAGGAATTAAAATCACAGGCCAACAACTGTATGACACATTCAACATACCAAACGGATTGAATCCATCAGATGCCAGACCAAGCCTGACATTACGAGGATCCTCTGCAAACCATTCATAGGTTGCATCCACATGTTTCCATGCTTTGGAGTCCGCAGGATGTCGCATTTTTCCATCAACCACCAATTCTTCCTTATGCCAGCGCATATATGATGCTCTAGTCTCTGACATATATATCCTTTGGAGCCGTGGAATCAGTGGGAAGTACCGTAGGATTTTACGTGGAACACGCTTTTTTGAGCCACAACTACTGCCAACATCCTATACCTCTTTAGACTGCTTCCACCTTGTCTCACCACATTTTGGGCAATTATCCAGACCCTCATATTCTTTCCCTCTAAATAACACACAATCATTATAGCATGCATCTATCTTTTCATAATTTAGACCAAGATCTCTAACAACCTTTTTGATCTTCTCCATACTATCTGGGAGGCAGTGTCCTTTAGGAAGAATAAGTAAGAACAGCCCAAGTACGTACTCCATGCAAGCATTACTACAACCAAACATGCACTTCATCTGAAACATTTTGACAATGAAAGACACCTGGGTAGCTTCCGTGCAGCCTGGAAACAACTCCTTCTTGGCCTCTTGTAGCAATTTAAAGAACTTCTTTGCCATCTCATTTGGCTGTTCCTCATCGATTTCTCCACGTATAGTACCCCTGATCAAAGAATGTAACAATTCTGTGGTACCAACCCTATCATCAACATCATCATCATCATCAATAGCTGAACCTTCACATATACTTTCCTGCTCTCGGATGAAGCTTTCATCAAAACCTTTCCGAAGCAAATGATTCTGAACATCCGACCATTTTCTAAATGACATGGAACGACATGCTGGACATGGACATGGTGTCGTTCCTCCTTTAGAGTTGCCTCCAAAGGTGCTATCAAGATAATCTGTTAATCCTTGTTGCCACTCTGCAGATGCCTTATCCAGCCACATCTAACTTCTACCTTGGTGTGACATTGATTTGAACACATGACAAACACACACAAAGATAAATAAGAACATGCTACATATTGGAAACAAAGCAGTGGCGAATCTAGGATTTTAGGTCAGGGTATGCACCACAAAAAAATTCATACACAATTCGGAAAATCCATTTACCAATTCGGTAATAAGGTTTAAATTCATGAATTAAGTGGAAGCCATATCTACTAAATACAATTTAAATAATTTCAAAACTAAAATTATACTACCTGCAGCCTCTCAGTTGTTTTGTCCCTATATGGCTTGATGAATTCAATTAAATTAATGGATCAACTATTAGCTTCAGTCGCTTGATGCTAGTATGGATTGAATTGCAAGGTAAAAAAAATTACAAATACTGCAACAGAAGCCAATGAGACTGTACTACTGATTAGTGATTACTGAAACCACTTACCGCAGCCACAGGAGTCACGAGTCAGGGACGGAGGGATTGTAGATCGATCTGCAGTGACCGTGTTAGCGCCTAGCATCCGCACTTTGGGATGTAGTATTGATGCATATACTCGTGGGCCCCCAGTGTCATGGGCCTCCAAGGGTCACGGGAGGATACGAGACGTACCTCCTAGTGCCGGCGTCCCCTGGTCTCCTGCATGGACAAAACAGATCTCTTACTTAAATACATGCAAGTCAAAACATGATTAGATAATAGTATAAAAGAATAAAAATACTAGTCCATGCAACAACATGCAACTAGTCTAGTGGTTTGTCCAGGGACTGGGCAATCGTAAGGGCACAGGTTCGACTCCTTTGCCCCTCACATTATTTGTTATTTTTTTCAAAATAATTAACAATTCACTTATTAGACTTCTCATTTTTACTTTTGTGCTTTTCTCCTACAATTTTTTTTACCTTTTGAAAATCAATGTGTTTTTTAACAATTTTTGTTTAACTTTTCGAATTCAACGTGTTTTTTTAACAATTTATGTTTATCTTTTAAAATTCAACATTCCAACAACATTTATAAAATATTTAAAACAATTTCTATCGTGGTTACTATATATTGTTGTCGTCATTCATTTACTTGCTCTGTCATTTCCAACAACCTAAATTTAGATGCAGGCCCCGATGTCAGTCAGTCAGTTAGAAATTTAGTGCGCTTCGAACTTCCCTGACCGAACGCGTTGATGTGGTTCTCCTGACGCTTCTGTAGCGTCCGGTCTCCTCAGAAAGAGAACAGAGAGCACCTGGAGCCATCTAACGCGTTTGGTGTAGATGACCGGACGCTCGGAGGAGTCCGGTGTCGTGCTGTCCTTCTCCTGCCTTCGGTCGGACGCCAGCCTGTGGAACGAACGGACGCATCGCAACTCAGAGTCCGGTCATTCTCTGTGTGCTTCACTGTGTTGAACGGACGCACAGTGTGAGTGCGGTCATGTCAGCGCGTGTGTCCGATATCGAGTCCGGTCACTGTATGTGCTTGTCTCTGGACCTTTTTCTCGTTGCATGCTTGGGTTTTCTGTTGTAAACCTGGTAGCCCTAGGCCTTGGATTGTCTTACGCTTTCTAATAAAGCTGGCATGAGCATTTGATCTAAAAAATGAGTCACGCAAGTATTTAGACATGCTATTAGCTATGAGTCTAGAAAATAATCCTTCACAAAAATTGTGAATACTTAAATGAAAAAGTCATCATCAGCTTCGTCATCTGTCGCAACGACAGGTGTGACAACTCCATCATCAATATATGCGTCTACATCATCTTCACCCTCATCACTAATATATGTCTCAAGCATAACAAAAAAAAAGAAACATATATCTGTGAAAAACTCCAGCAACTTAGGTGTTCACCTTGAATTTTATTTCCATCATCTAATACTTTTAATCATTTGCCCAATCTTTTACGGTGCACACAATTTAAATTTGTTTGCTTTCTCTGAAAGTTTAACAGATCAGTTCATGGACTGTATAGCAATACTAGGTACAATTTCGTCCCTCCCAAGATATAATTAAATTTCTATGAAGCACCACGATTAGAACTCGAGAATTCAAGGGAACTCGATCCGATCTCGAGCCCTAAGATTGATCGGCAGCAGGAGGATGCATCACCTTTGATCTGTAGGTGGAGGACGGCGCCTCCAAGGGTCACGGAGGATACGAGACGTACCTCCTAGTGCCCGGCGCCCCCGGTCTCTGCATGGACAAAACATAGATCTTACGTAAATACATGCAAGTCAAAACATGATTAGATAATAGTATAAAGAATAAAAATACTAGTCCATGCAACAACATGCAACTAGTCTAGTGGTTTGTCCACGACACTGGCGCTCAAAATTGAATCCATGAAAACTTTCGGCAATACATGCGCCCTTGTCCCCGAGAAAAACACCGGCTGCTAATTACTCTCCTCCTCCCTAATACAGAGCGGTTTATATTCCTATCCTAATCTAATCAGCATCACGGTAGAAGAGGAGCCGCCGCCCCCAACCTAGCGGTACGCATCTTCTCCACTCCGAGGCACAATGGAGAAGACCGCACGCGCGCCGTCGTCATCTACTACCGGTAGGTCGCCGTTGTTGCAGCCTCCGCGGATGCCGCCTACCAGGAGGTCGCCGTCGCTGTAGGCTCCGCGGAGGATGCCTACCACGAGGTCGCCGTCACTGCAGCCTCGCGGATGCCGCCTACCAGGAGGTCGCCGTCGCTGCAGCCTCCGCGGAGGATGCCTACCACGAGGTCGTCGTCTCCGCCGCCTCCGCCTCCGCGGAGGCCTCCTACCAGGAGGTCGCCGTCGCCGCCTCCTCCCTCCATGAGATCGCCATCTCCTCCGTCCAGCAGGAGGTTCTCCACGCGGTCCAGCCCCAGCCCTGACGGTGTCATAGACACACCTCATCGTCGACAAGATGGACCCGAGAAGCAAAAAGATGACGAACCCAGGTAATTGAATTATTTTACTAGAATTTCTGTTAATTAATTGAACTACTAGAATTTATGTTAATTAATTGGTCAGTTAATTAACAGTGTGGATGAGGAATTGGATGTTTGCTATTGTGTAATGTGTGACTGAAAACATGATGTTACAGTCCCTACAAAAATTATGTGACAATTTAGGAATTTAGATATTGGGGAAATTTGAATATGTTACTAGAAGTTTTAACATGCCATATGAAATAATCAGTCCTTTCAGAACACCAACCATATTGATACAATGATGATTTTGCCCACTTCAAAAGAGATAAAGAACATAATAGTATGTCAAACAAAATGTGGCACAATCACAGTTAGATATAAAACATCAGAGATGAAGCCTTGCAATGGATAATAGGTGAAGCAGGTTGCTTGCAGCACTTAGGAGTGTGTGCAAGGTGTTAGTATATTTTACTTAATGGCTCAGTTTGTTTTGTCATTCTAGCAACAGTTTGGCATCTTTTTTTTCTCCTGGATAAGCCACAAATCCTTTAAGTCTGCACATATGCAATGGTTGCATTAACAACTTCTTTCTATCATGGAAATACACAGGTGTCATTTGATGTGTTATGGTGTTGTTTAGGTTGAGAGGGAGGGAGGGGGCCAGCCAAGCAAGAGAAAGATTTTCCTTCTAATTCCTGCATTCCTTTTCTCATGGTAGCCAATGGTATACATAGCCATTATAGGAATCCCTATCACCCCTTATAAGTTATTGTAGGCACATAGCACTTGCAGCTAACAAATTTTGACATTGACAAAATGCTATCCACTAAATTTTGACATTTGGCACATTGTTCCTGTCATTGCTCTAACTACTGCCATACACTACGTAGCTTGAACATCCATATATGCTATTTGAGTATGAGTACATTGTTTATTCATTTAACAAGTATACCTATGCATCAATTAATTTATTTCCTGACAATTGTAGGAAAACATTCTAGAAAACAAGAGATATGTGGCAAGTACTTATTGATTTCTTGGGGGGACCCTGGGACCGTAAACGTGCCATATTGGACCTTGACCGTGCTAAAATTACCTTTGCCAACTTATTGAAGTTCAAAGTTAAGATGGGTTATTCTCATGAGGGACTTCATGTACTATATGAAGAGATGTGGCAACGATCTGACTTTCTTTGCAGCCAGAGTATAGATTACGAAGAAGATGCATTAGCAATGATAGAAGATTGTATACAAGAGAAGAAAATTAGGATAGCAGTTTGGACACTCTCTACTAGATCAGGAAGGAGAATATGCAATCACACCGATTAAGCAACGTAGTACACATGAGGAAGTTAGTGGACAAGGAATTCGGGATGAAGACATTGATGCGCATAAGGTGTGGCTCAATAAGTCGCCACAGGATGAAAACAACCTGTGTACTAATGTACTAGAAAAATACATCTCAATGATTTTTAGGTACAGTTCTCAAACTTACACTATATATATAACATCTATATATGCATCTTGCGTAATTTAAGGATGACACCCGGCTGAATCTTGTTGCAACATATAAAGAATGGTTGAGGAGGAAGGGCTTCTTAAAGATATATGTAATCTGATTTTGTTTTATCTTGGCATTAGTGGAAGCCTTAATATATACATATATTTCCAACTCCATTGTAACTGTGTACTTTCACTTTTTTTGTATGTGCAGATGCATATTTAGATGATGAAACCATTGAAGAAGACGGAAGTGGTGACAATAGCGCAAAGACTAATGCAGTTTTCAGCTCATGCTCAGTAGGCCAAAGGCCTCTCGAAAAGGTATGCAATGGTTCAAAGTGTTCATACATTACTATAACATAAAATGCTGATTTATAATGTTAACATACGTTCCATTTTGTAACATCAATTTTACTGAAGAGGGGTTGGCGACAAGAGAAAGATTGGGCGAGGAACCTTGAAAGGTTTATCGATCGAAGCTAAGAGATTTAAACTTAGCAATCGAGAAACTTAGTATAGATTTCTCATCCACAAAAGGCGGTCCTATAGGAGATAACTATCGCTTCGTTTGTTGATGAAATAGTTCGATTTACAAGAAAAAGGACTCCACTTATTGGAGTTAAAAAGTGGGGAGATGTCAATGATTGTTAAAGATAAAATAGCACGAGATATAATGGTATCGTTCTGGTCTTGCTCCCGTGATATGATAAATTAATTCTTTGTAATATCTTAATTGTTCACAATTTGTTGGTCATCCCTTTCTACAGGTTAGGTGGAACATTGAAAACAATGATGAAGAGAAGCCTAGGATATGGAAGATTGCAAAGTATCGTTACAAAGGATGGCGAGCTCAATTGATTGCTACATACAAGGCATACAACAGTTATCATGAAAGAATGAAACATAAGCCGGATGATTTGGACATTGTGGAGTGGCACTACTTGGTGTTGTATTTTGAAGTGAAAAATTCCAGGTTCCAAGCCTCTGACATATATGTTTATTGTCTGTATTTTGTAGTGCAACTAACATATCTGTGTTTATATTAGCGAATGAGCACCACAAACTCTAGCAATTCCCAGCATTGACAGACAATACATCTTACAGGATCAAAACCTTTTTCACAAGTTAGTTTTGAGCAGGTAATGATATGGAACCTAATCTTCTTCTTTTTTTTTACGTAAAAAAGTAATAATGTTCAATTTTCACATCTTAGAGAAACCGGAGACCGTGAAGAGCCGATGGTTTGACATTTTGGAGGAGTACACGCACCAAGGAGGGCCGATGGTCTTCTGATGCTACTAAGGAAATATATGTAAGTGCTACTTTGTTCATTAGTACTTAGTGATGTTGCAATTATATATAACATAATTATTATATTGATGGTTGTATGTAACACCCCGGGTGTTTTAAATACTAAAACTGTCATGTCATCATATGCATTGCAAAGCATTTGGTCATATTGCAAACTTTGATATGCATTCACTAAAACAAGTTTACATTCATGTACAAGTGTTGAATTGTAGTGTTTGAATCAAGTTTGAAATACTGTATTGATTTGAAATTCGAAAACCCTAATTCAAAGATTTAAATTCTACCCGAAAAATCATTTAAAAATCTAAGCATATTTTGGGGTTGAGCTTAAAAGCAAAAGTGTAGATCTTGTCAAGTTGTACAAAGTTGGTTTTTGGAGTTTTCAAAGTTGTTTAGTAAAATTTGAAGTAATTTGAAAAGGCATAATTTTTAAAAGTGTTCCTTTTGAATTTAAATTTGAATTTCAAAATGTAGAATGAATTTGGATATGGTTTAAAAGCAAAGTTGTAGAACTTTTGATTTTGAACAACTTTTTGTTTTTGGAGATTTTTGAGTTGTTATGAAAATTTGAGAGTAATTTGTGAATTTTGGGCGAATGGCATTTCAGAATTTGTGTGAACAGTGTTCACCGCTCTTGCTACATTGCTTGCTGCGTTTCTTTTCGGGCGTTCCAGCGTGGTCGCGTGGCCGTTTTGGCGTCATAGGCGCCATGCTGTGAAGGCCACAAGCAGCAGCTTCTTTGAGTTTCCTCGCCATCCTTTATAGCTCGAGTCGCCGCCGTTCTTCATTTTCCGTTGCTCGCTTTTCTTCCCGTCACCTTGCTCATCTCCGGCGAGCCCGTGTTGTCATTGCCGGGTTGTTCGCCATCGCTGATAAGCTAGCTCTAGCTCCGCCTTACTCCTTGCGCGTCTAGCTATCCCTCAATTTAGTCTCGATTTCACCGGGAGACGCCAAGAACGATTTCTTCTTCGCGTCGCAACAACTTCGGTGATTCCGCTTTCACCGTGGTCGAGGACTCTCCGGTGAGCCGTTGCTTCGATTAGCGTAGCTCTCGGCTTCGTCTCGGCGCTGTGATGCTTAATCCGTTGTTGCTTGCTCATTTTGATCACCACAGCCGCCGCACACCATCACCGACGATCCTTGCTCCGCCGCTGTTCTTTGTACGCCGACCCACGCCACACGCCGCTTCTCCAAATTTTTGCTCTCGCTCCGTCGTGTTTGTGGTGAGCTACTGGTGCTTCCTGCACCGCTTATTTGATCGCTGCCGGTCTCCTGCCGCCACGGCGAAGCGCTGCCGTGCCACCGCGTCCGCCATGGTCGGTGTAGTGCTCGGTTCGGTCCGTAATTGGTCGCGTTAGTGCCTATAGATCGACATTGCCAGACGTAGTGATCATGTTAGTACCCTTGCTGCCTCCTCGTGATCTCACACCGGCGAAGTTTGCACTGGTCAGCGCCTGGCCGTTGTCGTAGTCAAAGGACGGAGGTTAGGGATGACATGTGGGGTCGGGTTGTCGGTGACTCGGCGTTCAAATGGATTTTCTATTTTTTCGGAATGAATGAATAGTGTCTGTTTTTGTTATTTTTGTGTAGATTTATTTAGAGCTCCAAAAATTATGAAAATTTTTGTGTGACTTCTCTATGATGTATATTATATAACAAAAATTTGAAATCTTGATTTTCAGTATTTTTGGGGTGTGATAAAAATTGCCCAATTAATTAATAAATGACTTTCCATGATTTTTCTAGGCTTATTTATGTATCCAAAAATTATGAAAATTGTTTTGTCACTTAGTTATCATGTAATGAACATTTACAAAAATTTTGAGCTCAATTGGAATAAGTTGATTTATTTCATAATTTTTAATTAAATAATTAATTCATAAAAGTGAATTGTAACCTTTAATGATTTAGGTTTTGATTGAACTTTTGATTGAGTGATGTCCTTGGGTCATTAGTGGATAATGATCTTTGGCAATTGATGTATGTATTACGAAATAGATTTAGTTAGTTTGACTTGTAAATCTGCATGCCAAGGAAAGTTGTATTCAAGTTGTTTAATTTTGTATCCATCATCGAGCATCATGTTTTGTATTCCGCATCATGTTAAACATGGCATTGTTACTATGTAGTGAACGAAGGTGAACCCGTGGTAGTTAATCAAGTAGTTGAGGAGGTTGAGCCATCTCGTGGAGGTTGGTGTTGATATCTCGTGGTCCGACTCGAATCGGACTTTTTTTTCCACAACGAAGGCAAGCCCTGATACATTTAAACCTACCTTGTGTTTTACAAATTGATTTCGCTTTTGCTTTTCAATACTGCATTAAGTGATTAGAAGTCAAGTGGAAACCTAATTGATGCATTACCAACCTTGTTTTCCTTATCTACCTTGTTAACCATTTTAATTGTGATATGGCTAGTTATGCTTAGTCATGCTTAGATAATAAAAGTCGGGTGATTACCGTCACATGCGAGTTTTATATGGAACTTTGGTTACTTATGTTATCATGAAATATGAGCATGTGAAGTAATAAATCTAGACCCAAGCGGACTTCGGTGTGTGTGAGCCATAAGACATGGAGGTCTTGTGAGCGGGTTCTTTCCGCCTGCGTGTCGATTAAGGTCCGCACTGTTGTTGAACCGCTTCGAGGTGAGACTTTGTAGTACTAACCGTGATACTCCGGTAAGCCTTAACTTGGCTATTCTATTACGAGAATGGCTACTTTCGCAAGACCGGGAGTGGAGAGATGGCGGAATAGCGTGTACCCACGTGGCAATAATGGAGTGTGGAGTATCAGATTTTCGGTGGCGGACCCGTTCTTGTTTAGAGGATCCGAGGGTAGGTTGATATATGTAGGTCGGGGACCCGCATATGTCGTGGTGGTCCGGAATTCCCAATTTGGGTTTATAATCGGTTCGAATCGTCGTTGCTCCTCGGTTATGGAGACTCACTTCTCTGCTCATCATCGTAGTATTAATAATCGGAACTTGAGTATGGTTTGAGAAAGTGTTGGATATGAAGTTTCATGATCTCAATACGGATCGTGTCGCTTTGTATATGATCTTATGAAGTTTTAAATGTTGAAATAAAGAATTTTGTTAAAAGAGCTTTTACGTTAAAAAGAACCTTGATTATTGCTAAAGCCATACCTTGAATCCCATGAGCCTCGCATTCCCGAGTTTTCTCGCTTTTTATTTCAGTTAAGTCTTGTTGAGTACTTTTCATTACTCGTGGGTCGATTGACCCTTGTTGCGTGTGTGAGGCTCATGAGCAGATCTGTTTTGGATCGTGGCCGCATGACCTGTTGTTCGCATGATGACGATAAGTAATGTGTGGCCCTTAAGGTAAGGCAAATGTATTTGTGTGTTTTGTAATATATTATAATGCCACTCCACTACCTTGGTTTGTATTAATAATCGAACTTAGTTTGTAAGGTTTGAAATAAATGTTTTGTAAACTAAGTTATTGTAAGACTTCGCCTGATTTACTCGGTGTAGATATTTGAATAAATGTTGTAATATCGCAATGACTCGTAATGTGATCCCGCTCGAAATCGTGGATGATTCGGGGTTCTTCGAGGACACCCGACGGTCTTCTTAGGTTATCGGTAACATATGCATAGATGTCAAAGGTCGTTGGACGTTGACATGTGCATGTGGGCCCAATAATTTAGGAGGTTCTCGCCACGTAATGGTATCGAGCGATCGTTACAAGTCTTTGTTGTGTTGTTTTACAAAACTTCAAAATGATTTGGGACAAATAAGTATAACTTGATAATTTGGTCCAAATTGCTTCGACTTATCTTATTTCATTCTCACCTTCCCGATTTGAGAAAAAGGCTTTGTGTGGTGGAGTAGTAATTCTATTATGCCCTATATAATAACAAATCGTTGTTTGTGTGCTTTATAAGTTTGATGTTTTTGGTTCGTAAGAACGATTCATGCATCATGATTAATTCACTTGTTACTTCCTTCATCTCTCGAGCCTCGGGTGAGTAGTGTGTAGGGGTTGAGTTGTGTAGTCCATCCCAACCGCTCTTGAGACTGTTGTCGATTGTTTTAATTGGATTAACCTGTTCAGATAAAGATGGCTCGTACTCAAGAAGACGCCTGTAAGTCCATTGGACCTAAGGGAGTTCCTCGCCATCAACTTGCCCCTAGGAATGACGGTGCTAGCAAGAGAGCAGATCTAGGTCTCGATTCTCAAAGAGATACAGAGGATTTTGCAGAGTTAGCCCAAGCTACTAGAGATAGGGCTATGGATGTCATCCGGTGGGCGGATTACAGTGAGCAAGTTAAGACGATCACCACCGCCACAGAACTGCGAAAATCTGTTAATTCATATGGTGGATGGGAGAAATGAAGCTAGAGCTAGAACTCATGAGCTAGAATTTTATGTAGAGGATTTAGAGGAGCATAATACCACTCTACATGAGGAAGTTCATAGGCTAAGCAATCTCCTGAATCCTAATCATGAACCCCAAGCTGATGCAATGGACCCAGGTGTGATCCTTGCCGATGATAGTGAATCGAAGAGGAAGAAGAAGAAGATCCGGAAGAATTAGTAATGATTGATGAAAGTGATAATGAGGGCGGTAATATTTCGGAATGGATACCGAGGTTCAAGTTTGAAGTGATAAAGGAAAGAAGTAGAGTTGTGTAATAGTCAGTTCTAGTTTAAGTTAAGCAGTCTTGTTTAGATGCGGTTTGTGTTTAAATAAGAAACCGATGTAATGCGTTGTAGTAAGCTTTAGTTGCAATTCAATAAAGACTTGTGAATAAAGTTTGGTTTGTTATGAACAGACATGCGTCAGACGCGAGGTTCGCAGATTCCGGTACTTCACAAGATGAGGATGATATCCCCAATCCGCCACCGCCCAACCAATTTGGCTGATGCTATAGTCTGCGCTTGTCAATGTGACAGCTTGAAAATTTCGTTTGTTTCATGAGATGGTTCAAAGTAACCGTAATCAGATGCATGGACACCGTGGACGTAATCATAATAGGCATGAGGCTACATATGTGGACTTTTTACAGATACAAAACCCCAAAGTGTTCACCAAGGCCGATGACCCACTGGAGGTCGATGACCGGCTTAGGACCATGGAGCAGTAAATTTGATCTTATTCCATGCACAGAGGTTCGTAAACCGTGTTTGCCGCCCAACAACTTAGGGGAGCAAGAGGTGCTTGGTATGCAAATCTTATGGCCATGCAGCCCGTGAGGTGTTCCATTAACTTGGATGGAGTTTCAGTACTACTTTGAGCTCATTATATCCCCGAGGGAGTGATGGCTATGAAATCGATGAATTCCTTGCTTTGAAGCAAGGGGATCGATTTGTTATGCAAAGATGTGGGAAGATTCAATCACCTGTCACAATATGCACCTGAACATGTCAACACTGATGCTAAAAAGAAGAAATGGTTCATGAGAGGTCTGAATACTAAATTGCAGACAATGATGACAACTTGTACCAATATTACTTATCATGAGGCAGTGAATATTGCAATTGCTTCAGAGGAAAAGTATCGACAACATAAGGAGATCAAAAAGAAAAAGAATGTGCCGTCTGGACCTTTTGGAGGAAATCAAAAGAGGCAGAGGGTGATCTATCATCCAGTCAACCATTATCGTCCTCCTTATCGTCCACCGCAGTTTCAATCTGGGCAACAATCAAATGTTCGTCCTGCTACAACTTATCAGAATTTACCTCAGAATACTTCTGGTGTCAATACTCCAACATCACAAGGTCATAAGTATCCCTGTTTCAACTGTGGTAAGCCTGGTCATTTCTCAAGGGAATGCCCATATCCCAAACAGTACAATCCCAATTTCCAGAAGAACCCTGCCAATCAACAACAGGTCATCCACGGAACAAGAACAACAATCAGAGTGCTCAGAAGGGTAATGGTGAAAAGAAGATCGGGCGAAAGTGTTCTACATTCAAGCCGGAGAGATTCCAGAGGGAGAGCCAAGTGATGATGGGTACGCTTCGTCGTCAAACGATCACCCGTAGCTTATACTTTTTGATTCTCGGCGCATCACATTCATTCATCAATAGAACATTTGTCGTGAAGTATGGAATTTCAATTGGGGCAACAAAGGAAAATTTTTTATCTGATGCCCGGGGACGCCTCGTGGTACTAAGGAGATGGTATACTGTGTACCGTAGAAACCTGGGTGGGCATATTTTTCCCACTACCATGATTATCCTAAAGGATCAGGATATAGATGTAATTTTGGGAATGAATTGGATGTATCAGCATAAGGCTATTATAGATGCTTTGAATAGAACTATAAGGGTGAGTTTGCCAGATAGTAATTCTCAACTTCTCATCCAACTTCCAACCTTAAGAAGATCAATGGGCAAAATTTGTGCAACTGCGGTCAAAGAGATTAGAGATATCCCGGTAGTATGTGAATTTCCAGATGTGTTTCTTGAAGATTTACCCGGTCTACCACCAGATAGGGATGTCCAGTTTACAAGATAGAATTGAAACCTGGAACAGCTCCGATTTCTCGGAGAGCTTATAGGATGCCACCTAAGGAGTTAGCCGAGTTGAAGACTCAGTTGCAAGAATTGATTGATAAGGGATTTATCCAACCTAGTTCATCACCTTGGGGATGTCCAGCAATATTTGTGAAGAAGAAAGATGAGACCTTGAGGTTATGTGTCGACTCACCGTCCGCTGAATGAAGTGACCATCAAGAATAAGTATCCATTACCTAGGATAGATCTACTTTTTTGATCAACTGGCCGAGCCAAAGTTTTCTCAAGATAGATTTGAGGTCGAGTTATCACCAAATCAAGATAAAGCTCAAGATATTCCCAAAACGGCATTTACCACAAGATATGGATTATATGAATACTTGGTAATGTCTTTTGGTTTGACAAATGCTCCATTTCATTTCATGTAATTGATGAACTCAAAGATTCATGCCCGAGCTAGACAAATTTGTAGTGGTATTTATTGATGATATTTTAGTATACCCAAGAACAAGAGTGAACATGCGGAACATCTCGTAATTGTTTCAACCGCTTGAGAGAACATAAGCTTTATGCCAAGTTTAGCAAGTGTGAGTTTTGGCTTAAGGAAGTACAGTTTCTTGGTCATGTTTTGTCACCAAGGAGTTGCAGCTGACCCAAGCAAAGTTAAGGATGTGCTTGATTGGAAACCGCCAACTACTGATTCATGAGATTCGGAGTTTTCGGGATTGGCGGGTATTACCGTCCGGTTTATCCCAGATTTTCTAGGGTGTCAAAGTCCATCACTGAGTTGTTGAAGAACCAAGTCAAGTTTGTATGGTCATCGGATTGTGAAGAGGCTTTCCAGAATTTGAAAAGATTGTTGACCACTGCACCAGTATTAGCCCAACCTGATATCGAGAAGCCATTTGATGTTTATTGTGATGCTTCAGGAGTTGGTATTGGATGTGTATTGATGCAAGAAGGCCGAGTCATTGCCTATGCGTCCAGGCAACTTAGGCAACATGAAGAACACTATCCGACTCATGATTTGGAGTTAGCAATTTGTGGTACATGCTCAAGATTTGGCGGCATTACCGCTTGGTAATACGTGTCATATTTACATGCACCACAAGAGCTTAAAATATATCTTCACTCAAATGTAATTGAACATGCGACAAAGAAGATGGTTAGAACTCGATTAAGGATTATGACTTGAAGTGCATTATCATCCCGAAAAGCAAATGTGGTTGCAGATGCTTTAAGTCGCAAAAGTTATTGCAATTGTCTGGCAGTAAGAACAATGGGTTTGACTTTATGTCAAGAAATGGAGAAGTTGAATGTAGATGTAATTCAACAGGGCAATTTGACCAACATTATTGTTGAAGCCACTATTCGTGATCAGATTATTGCTGCTCAGAAAGAAAACAAGGGTATAGCCCATATCAAGGATAGAGTCAGGAATGGAAAAGCGGAATGCTTCAGCATAGATGATGAAGATGTGTTATGGTTCAAGAATCGTCTAGTAGTACCAAAAGTTCCTGAGTTGAGACAGTCAATTCTTGAAGAAGCACATGCTACTAGGTTATCTATCCATCCGGGGAGTAATAAGATGTACCATGACTTAAAACAAAGATTTTGGTGGACCAAAATGAAGATAGAAATTGCAAGATATATAGCAAAGTGTGATACTTGTCAGAAAGTGAAAGCTATACATTTGAGGCCTGCTGGAGAATTACAACCATTACCTATTCCAAACTTGGAAGTGGGAGGATATAAGTATGGACTTTATTGTTGGTCTACCCAAGACAAAGAAAGGATTTGACTCAATATGGGTTATTGTAGATCGACTAACCAAGTCAAGACATTTTCTTCCTGGGTCCGAATACATATTCTATCGTCCAATATGCCGTGATATATTTAGCAAGAATTATGAGCCTACATGGAGTACCAAAGACTATAGTGTGTCGATAGGGGTACACAGCTTTGTCTCTAGCTTTTGGAAACAATTGCATTCTTCGTTGGGAACCAAGCTTTCATTTAGTACAACCTATCACCCATGCATCGATGGACAAACCGAAAGAGTCAATCAAGTACTTGAAGATATGTTAAGGTGTTGTGTCCTTAACTATTCCAAGAAGTGGGATGAGTGTTTGCCTTTGGCTGAGTTTTCATACAATAATAGTTATCAAGAAAGCATTAGAATGGCTCCATTTGAAGCACTATATGGTCGAGATGCAGGACATCGTTGAGTTGGTCCGAGCCCGGGAAAGAAGATTCTTTGGAGTTGACCTCGGTAAAAGAACAAGTAAGACAAGGTTAGATGATACAAGGTAATTTGAAGATAGCTCAGTCCGCATAAAAGAGTTATGCGAGATAAGCGGCGTGAGACCATTGATGTTTAACAAAGGAGATTTTGTATATCTAAAAGTATCACCAATGAAGGGAGTTAACCGTTTTGGTGTTAAAGGCAAATTGGCACCTCGATATATTGGACCATTTCAAATCTTAGAAAGGTATGGAAAGGTAGCATATCGCTTGAAATTACCAGAACATCTATCAGCAGTGCATGATGTATTCCATGTTTCTCAATTAAAGAAGTGTCTCCAAGTGCCTGAGCAGAATGTTGAAATTGAAGGGGTGGAACTCGAACCGGATCTAACCTATTCAGAATATCCTATTAGAGTGTTGGAACAGAAAGATCGTGTTACTCGAAGGAGAACAATAAAGTTCTACAAGATACAATGGAATCAACATTCAGAAGAAGAAGCTACATGGGAATCTGAAGATTACTTGTTAGAAAAGTTTCCAGAGTTTCTTGCATCGATTTAGTATGATGGTAGTTTGCTATGAGATTGTGAATCATGATTGTAAAGGGACCTCAGTTGTTTTATGATGAAGTTTTGGATATTTTTGGGTTGGCACATTTCCTTTTCCATTACTTAACCTATGGCTTTGAATCTCGGGACGAGATTTCTTTTAGGGGGAAGGATTGTAACACCCCGGGTGTTTTAAATACTAAAACTGTCATGTCATCATATGCATTGCAAAGCATTTGGTCATATTGCAAACTTTGATATGCATTCACTAAAACAAGTTTACATTCATGTACAAGTGTTGAATTGTAGTGTTTGAATCAAGTTTGAAATACCTGTATTGATTTGAAATTCCGAAAACCCTAATTTCAGTATTTAAATTCTACCCTGAAAAATCATTTAAAAATCTAAGCATATTTTGGGGTTGAGCTTAAAAGCAAAAGTGTAGATCTTGTCAAGTTGTACAAAGTTGGTTTTTGGAGTTTTCAAAGTTGTTTAGTAAAATTTGAAGTAATTTGAAAAGGCATAATTCTTTAAAAGTGTTCCCTTTTGAATTTAAATTTGAATTTCAAAATGTAGAATGAATTTGGATATGGTTTAAAAAGCAAAGTTGTAGAACTTTTGATTTTGAACAACTTTTGTTTTTGGAGATTTTTGAGTTGTTATGAAAATTTGAGAGTAATTTGTGAATTTTGGGCGAATGGCATTTTCAAATTGTGTGAATAAGTGTTCACCGCTCTTGCTACATTGCTTGGCGCTTTCTTTCTTGGCGTTCCAGCGCGGTCGCGTGGCGCTTTTTTGGCGTCATATTGGGCTGTGAGTGAGGCCACAAGCAGCTTCTTTGAGTTTCTGGCCATCCTTTATAGCTCGAGTCGCCGCCGCTTCTTCTTCATTTTCCGTTGCTCGCTTTTCTTCCCGTCACCTTGCTCATCTCCGGCATGAGCCTGCGTTGTCATTGTCAGGTTCGCCATCGCCGATAAGCTAGCTCCAGCTCCGCCTACTCCTTGCGCGTCTAGCTATCCCTCAATTTAGTCTCGATTTCACCGGAGACGCGCAGAACGCACTTCTTCTTCGCGGTAAGCAACAAACCGGTGATTCCGCTTTCACCGTGGTCGACTCTCCGGTGAGCCGTTGCTTCCGATTAGCGTAGCTTCGCTTCGCCTCGATGCCGTGATGCTTAATCCGTTGTTGCTTGCTCATTTTGATCACCACAGTCGCCGCACACCATCACCGACGATCCTTGCTCCGCCGCCTTGCCGCTTTGTACGCCGACCCACGCCTCACGCCGCTTCTCCACCTTGCTCTCCGCTCCGTCGTGTTTGTGGTGAGCTACTGGTGCTTCCTGCACCGCTTATTTGATCGTTGCTGCCTCTCCTGCCACCGGCGTAGCGCTGCCGCTGCCAATGCTGCCGCGTCCGCCATGGTCGGTGTAGTGCTCGGTTCGGTCCGTAATTGGTCGCAAGTTAGTAGCCATGCCATAGATCGACACGCCAGACGAGTGATCATGTTAGTACCCTTGCCGCCTCCTCGTGATCTCACCGTCGGCGAAGTTTGCACCAGTCAGCGCGCCGTCGTTGTCGTAGTCAAAGGACGGAGGTTAGGGATGACATGTGGGGTCGGGTTGTCGTGACTCAAATGTTCAAATGGATTTTTCTATTTTCGGAATGAATGAATAGTGTCTGTTTTTGTTATTTTTGTGTAGATTTATTTAGAGCTCCAAAAATTATGAAAATTTTTGTGTGACTTTCTATGATGTATATTATATAACAAAAATTTGAAATCTTGATTTTCAGTATTTTTGGGTGTGATAAAATTGCCCAATTAATTAATAAATGACTTTCCATGATTTTTCTAGGCTTATTTATGTATCCAAAAATTATGAAAATTGTTTTGTCACTTAGTTATCATGTAATGAACATTTACAAAAAATTTTGAGCTCAATTGGAATAAGTTGATTTATTTCATAATTTTTAATTAAATAATTAATTCATAAAAGTGAATAGTAACCTTTAATGATTTAGGTTTTGATTGAACTTTTGATTGAGTGATGTCCTTGGGTCATTAGTGGATAATGATCTTTGGCAATTGATGTATGTATTACGTAAATAGATTTAGTTAGTTTGACTTGTAATCGCATCTGCGAAGGAAAGTTGTATTCAAGTTGTTTAATTTTGTATCCATCATCGAGCATCATGTTTTGTATTCCGCATCATGTTAAACATGGCATTGTTACTACGATGTAGTAGTGAACGAAGGTGAACCCGT
This sequence comes from Miscanthus lutarioriparius, assembly GCA_904845875.1. NCBI lineage: Eukaryota > Viridiplantae > Streptophyta > Magnoliopsida > Poales > Poaceae > Miscanthus > Miscanthus lutarioriparius. The sequence continues at coordinate 42,961,940 of CAJGYO010000003.1, read as the reverse complement.
GGTAGTTAATCAAGTAGTTGAGGAGGTTGAGCCATCTCGTGGAGGTTGGTGTTGATATCGTGGTCCGACTCTGAATCGACTTTAAAGTCAACGAAGGCAAGCCCGGATACATTTAAACCTACCTTGTGTTTTACAAATTGATTTCGCTTTTGCTTTTCAATATCGCATTAAGTGATTAGAAGTCAAGTGGAAACCTAATTGATGCATTACCAACCTTGTTTTCCTTATCTACCTTGTTAACCATTTTAATTCAGATATGGCTAGTTATGCTTAGTCATGCTTAGATAATAAAAGTCGGGTGATTACCCGTCACCGCGAGTTTTATATGGAACTTTTGGTTACTTATGTTATCATGAAATATGAGCATGTGAAGTAATAAATCTAGACCCGGGCGGACTCGGTGTGTGTGAGCCATAAGACATGGAGGTCTTGTGAGCGGGTTCTTTCCGCCCGTGTGTCGATTAAGGTCCGCACTGCTGTTGAACCGCCGAGGTGAGACTTTGTAGTACTAACCGCATACTCCGGTAAGCCTTAACTTGGCTATTCTATTACGAGAATGGCTACTCGCAAGACCGGGAGTGGAGAGATGGCGGGGAATAGCGTGTACCCACGTGGCAATGGGTTGGAGTGTGGAGTATCAGATTCTCGGGTGGCGCGGACCCGTTCTTGTTTAGAGGATCCGAGGGTAGGTTGATATATGTAGGTCGGGGACCCGCATATGTCGTGGTGGTCTGGAATTCCCAATTTGGGTTTATAATCGGTTCGAATCGTCGTTGCTCCTCGGTTATGGAGACTCACACTGCTCATCATCGTAGTATTAATAACTGGAACTTGAGTATGGTTTGAGAAAGTGTTGGATATGAAGTTTCATGATCTCAATACGGATCGTGTCAGCTTTGTATATGATCTTATGAAGTTTTAAATGTTGAAATAAAGAATTTTGTTAAAAGAGCTTTTACGCAAAAGAACTTTGATTATTGCTAAAGCCATACCTTGAATCCCATGAGCCTGCATTCCTGAGTTTTCTCAGTTTTTATTTCGGTTAAGTCTTGTTGAGTACTTTCGTACTCAGGGTTCGTTGACCCTTGTTGCAGGTGAGGCTCATGAGCAGATCTGTTTTGGATCGTGCTGCATGACTGTTGTTCAGTGCGATGACGATAAGTAATGTGTGGCCCTTGGGCAGGGCAGTGATATTTGTGTGTTTTGTAATATATTATAATGCCACTCCACTACCTTGGTTTGTATTAATAATCGAACTTAGTTTGTAAGGTTTGAAATAAATGTTTTGTAAACTAAGTTATTGTAAGACTTCCGCTGATTTACTCTGGTGTAGATATTTGAATAAATGTTGTAATCGCAATGACTCAGTAATGTGATCTGCCGCCGGAAATCGTGGATGATTCGGGGTTCTTCGAGGACACCCGACAGTCTTCTTAGGTTATCGGTAACATATGCATAGATGTCAAAGGTCGTTGGACAGTGACAGGTGCATGTGGGCCCAATAATTTAGGAGGTTCTGCCACATTGTACATGCCCTGATTGGGTGATAAAAGGTCATCATCTCCTTGTCCTTGTGTTCGGTTTGGCAATTCTATCTTTATGCTATTTTCAGTTTTCAGCTGTGCCACCTGTTCCTTTTTGGTATAGCAAGTTAGGATGAGCCAAATGCTTCCAAACTTTTTCTGTGGTCTCCTGGTAGCATATGCTAGCTGCTGTAATTTTTGTAGAGCATTGTTGAGTGTCAAGTGCGACCGGACGCTGGACCGAACGCACAGTTTCTACGTCCGGTTAGTGTTGCAGAGTGGCTGTGGTCCATTTTTCGACCGGACGCTGAAGAGAGTGCATGACCGGACGCACCGAGACTTGGAGTCCAGTCACGAACAGAGAGTGACCAGAGAGGGTTTTTGCTGAGCGGACGCGTCCGGTGATGAGTGACCTGACGCACATGCGGGTCCGGTCAGCTCAAGCGGCTATTTTCTCGCTCTTTGTCATTGTTTCAAACTTATTATTGTTGTGACCAGGTAGCGTCGGTCGTGTGCAACTACGTGTCTGGTCATGTCATCAGCTTGTAGTTTTGTTTAGCTTTTCGAATTCAACGTGTTTCTATCGTGGTTACTATTGTTGTCTTCATCCATTTACATGCCTTGTCATTTCCAACAACCTAATATGTACACTCATCTCATGTACCTAATATCGTACTTATGCTTTATGTAGTTAAGTTATGTTCTTTAAAGTGATTTGAATAGAGCTGGGCTACTTGGTAAAACGAGTGTCCAGTGATGTATGTTCTCATAACATATTTTATTCATTTATCTCCAATGTCATACATATCTCTGAAATGCTATTGTTCGACTGTCCATTGCTTTCTCATAACATGTTTTATTCATTTACCTCAATGTCATATATATCTCAAGTATCCATTTTACCTAATTCTTATTATACTTGAATTGGAACTCATTGTTGCTACTTGCTAAAGTTGAATACATAATTGTGTTCTTAAATTTAGGAAAGCGCTTCTCCAAAGTTGCAGAGAGAATTGAGTTGGAAGCTTCTATGATTTCAAAAGAACAAGAAAGGCACATTCTTCATGAAACCTACAAGGAAACCACTTTGGATGCACGGAGGAGGAAAGGTCCCGGACATGGATACATGGCAAAGTATCCAACCCAAGCCAACTTATGAATGAACGAAATGAAGAGCAGGCTCGTGCATCGCATTAGCAAAGCAAGCAGCCATACAAAGAAGAATATTGAGATGCAAGCTGAGGTAGACAAGTTAAAAGAACAACTTACCATTCAAGCCGCTGAGAGGGAGAGCGACAAGGAAAAAATTCAGTAGCTGCAACATCAACTGGAGAGTACAAGTAGCAAGATTAGAGAAGAACTAAGGCAAGAGTTTTTTGCACTAATCAAACAATAGAATCAAGCACCGCCTTTGGTACTAATACTACTTATTAATTGTTACCAACATCATTGTTTTTAGTAAACCTTGATTGCTAATGTTTCTCCTTATAACTCCAATGCTAGAATGCTGCACCAACCACAATAGCCCCTCAGCCTACAGAAATAGCCACTCATCATTCAGAATTCACAACCAATGCTACTGTTATTGAAAATATGGTTAGTGGAAATGAAGGTGCAGATTTAGCACATGTATTATCTTTTTGATGAATGCAAACTGCAATGTAATGGATACCTACATTTAATCTGACATAATATGTGAATCTTTTTTTTTAAATACGAAGGCTACTGTTAGTGCAAATGAAGTTGCAAATTCAGCACAAGTACTATTTTTTGATAAATGAAAACTGTAATGTAATGAAAAAGGATACCTACATTTAATCTTGAGGTAATGTGTGCATCTTTTTTTTTTAAATGAAGGCTGGTACAGAATCTGCGCTAGGCATACATAATGCACCTTCTAATGGGCCTGCTGTTGTTCCCACTCCTAGCCAAGGACCAGAACAAGTGCAAAAGGTAATATACTTCAAAAATATCACCTGTACTTTAACAGATTCTTAGAATTGCTAAGTGGTGATTGCTCCTTCAAATCTTCTTGTTTTTGCAGACTGTAGAAGACAGTGAATTAGTGAGCAATAAGATGAGTATCCAACCTAGTCGCCTCACTCGCAGCAATGCCAACAGATCACTTTTCCCAAATGACAAAGGCAGTAATGAGTCTTTGAAGTTTATTACTTCACATACACTGAGGAATAATGCTGCAAGTAAAAAGTGAGTTTTGAGAAATAAATGAGGAAAGGTATGAGCTCAAAATCTTATACATGAATCAGGTGTCATTTTAAGTTGTTGTCCAGATTATTAACATGAACTTTGTTCCCTTATACATGAATCATGTGTCCTTGCTGCTGCTGCTGTAAATTTTGCAAAGAAATATATGAAACTTGATAAGTTTTGCAGCGAGAGCACAAAAAAGTTAAACATGTCCTTGCTACTGCTCCTGCTAGCATTCCAATTTTGATTAGATAGTGAACAACTTTAACTGACAGTGTCAAGCTGCTGTAGAGTGTTGCTTTCCACACCGGTGGGATTGGTGAGTTCTAGTAGTGCCATGACCCGGTTGGATTGGTCCCTGTGCCTATGCTGCTACTAGTCTTTGAGGACTTCATTTTAGTGATGCTACTTTGCAATGAACAACTGATGTTTGGCTGGATGGTACTGCAATCATTAGGATTTTGCAAGTTACTGATTTTATTCCCTAGATGGTCTTACTGGATTCTAGTGTTATGCTCTTTATGCTCAAACCTGTAGAAAGTGTCCAATGTTAATCAACTCCCCTGTTCTCATGTAAGCATGAGTAAAACCTTGATTAGCATCTACCATGCTGTCTATGTTTGATTCCAACTGTGTGATCAATATTACTAATGCATGTCATTTTGACTTTTTCAGGAAGATCAACCTTGAGGGAGTCTTGGCAAGCTGAAATGAATCTAATATTGTGCAACGAGAAAGATATCATGTTGATCTGTGCTAAGAGACATGTATTTTTGTTTATGATTGCCTATTTGTAGCATAAGTTTGTGGTTTGTAATGCAGTTCAACTTTGCAATTACCTATTTGGAAATAGGAAGGCATTTGACTTCCTAACATTGTACAAATTATTGAATGCTTATGATCCAAGTTATTAATATGATTGCCTTTTTGTGCCATCGAATTTTGTAATTTTATGAATTTCTGTGCAATGAATTCGATGCAATAATTGGTTGTCCTCCCAATCTCATGTCGATGCAATAGTTCGTATTGCAGCGAACCAAAATGGTGATGCAATAGAACCTCTTGCATCCAACCTCATGTCGATGTAATAGTTTGTATTGCATCCAACCTCATGTTGATGCAATAGTTCGAATTGCATCAAACATAAAGTCGATGCAATAGTTCGAATTGCATTAAACATAAACTCGATGCAATACTTCGTATTGCATCAAACATAAAATCGATGCAATAGTTTGTATTGCATCGAACCAAAATGGTGATGCAATAGGTTCTATTGCATCGAACCTAATATCGATGCAATATAGTCTATTGCAGCGCACGTTGGCCGTTGCAATAGATGTATTGCATCAACATGATTTCGATGCAATAAGCTATTGCATCTCTTAGTTTTGATGCAAGAGACAACGGATGGCCGATGCAATAGCTGCTTCTCGCATCAGCCACAAGAAGCCGAAGCGAAAGGCTATTGCATCAAGACCACTTGCATCGGCTCGCATCAAACGAGAAATTGATGCGATATCAAGCTATCGCATCTATTTTAGACCTATAACATCAAAAATTGGCCGGTGCAATAGGGTACAAATTTAGTAGTGTGACAGGCGGGCCCGAGCTATCGGTGTAAGCAAGTGAGTGGTGAGCTGTCAAAGAGAGAGCGCGGGCGCGCTGCTGATGCCATTGGCGATGCTGGGCCTTTGGGCCGGCTTGGGCTGGGGCAAGTGAGAGGAAGCGAAGGGAGACTGGGCTGGTGCCAGGAGGGAAAAGGAGGGAAGCGCTAGGCTGGTCTCAGGCCCACATGGGGGAAGAGAGGAGAGAGCCGAGGGGAAAGAGCTATGAAGCGACCCCGATTTTCGTGAAGGGAAATCCACAGTGTCGAAGTGTAATAAGACCGTTGTAGATCATATTACCCAATTTCTAGTCGAATATCACATCCATACAGCGATAATATCAGAGTACAAATAGTGCAGAATTACATAAATTATTACATCGCCGCATTGGCGGAATCAAAGTAGCATTCATTCAGAACAGCTTGAAGATAAGATCGCCAAACTCGAGCGTAGGAACGAACCCCTCAACCGTCAAACTCCTCGGAGCTATACTCCTCAGCAGAACCTGTGTGCCAAAATTTATCAGTACGATTTATACTGGCCACTCCCAACCCTATGAGCATTGCTTTATGGAAATTGGATGCAAGTTGGATATAATCAAAAGGAACCTATAAGGCTGGAGTTTCCTATGTATTAGCCTTTCAGGTATATATTATTAGTTGATCAAGTTTTAACACCATTCCCACACCCATTCCACCCCATTCCCATTCCAGAGCCAGATTTCGATCCTGGGATCGATATACCACCATCTCCACACCATCTCCATACCACACCCATACCATCGCTCAGTCGACAGGCCAACTCCCTCTCGGCACTGTCTCAAGGCCTGTAGCCCCTGGCTACATCTGAACACTCACTCCTAGGGAGAGAAGAGAATGACTCATCTCTCTATCTAGTTTAAGCAAAACCCAGGAAAGGTCCATAGCCGACAAGTCGGCATATGTATCGATCGATCAACCATACACTCTGCAGAGGTTTTACATAACCACAAAGATCTGCCTTCCTCGCTGACCGTCGTCAACTGGGCTGATTCCGGCCGCTTGCTAGCCTAGGATAATGCCACTCTACCATTCAGCCCTGGTACACCCCAAGTCTAGTCTAGGGTGGCTGAAACTGTGAGTCATGAGCCAGGTCCACAAGGTCTCCATGAAGTCTTGGAAGGGTGTGGGGGGGAATCCTCCGCGCCCCATACCTCCCTTGCACTGTCCGCTATCAACCTAGAAGTAGTGGCAATATCCTACCAAGTAGTCCGGCCATCCCGCACCATATAGGGCGAGTGGTATGTAAGGCTTCCCGGTGAATCTGAGTACTAGTAAGTCCTTAGGGATGACCAAGCCAGAATGTCTTCATCAGGGTTTCCATTTACCGTGCCACCATAGCACCTCCACCCTGGGCTCCTCCCATCATAGGTTCACACCCAGGGCCACTTCATATACCATTTACCCACCATATGTATCCATTCCAGGGGTGCCCAAGTAGCACCCCATGGCAAGACTTGCCCCAGGCTCGTCGTATACTCCAACTTGGTCGACACAACCCGCACCCTCCACGCATCCAAGTCACACACGCAACACTCTCCCCATAGTCCAAATAACACCAGTTTCCACCACGCATCAATGTAGTGCAAGCGTAGTAGAAGTAATAAGCAATTAAATATAGTAGCAAGCGTGTGACTAGCCTAACAACAGGGTGAGCAGGGGTAAGGTTGCGTCATGGTAAAGGCCATCAAGAAAGCATACTACCATGCAAGTCCTATCATAGTGTCATTATAACAATGAAGTAAAGTACTAGCATTTCTATTTTAGCCATGCGTAATAGGTGCTACGAGATTGGGTGGGATGTGGCACCTTCAGTGTAGTCGTCTTCATACTCCTCACGATACTCACGATCCTCGTCCGTCCGGTTCTCCTCCGAGTCTGCAAACGATCGCATTATAGTCGTGTTAGCGACGTCTATAGAATAGCACAAAGAAGCAATGAAAATTCAAAAGAGCCAAATGCACTCAAACATGGGTTCATTGCATAGAGCTCGATTTTAGATGAATTTTGGTCCTAGTTTCATATTTTTCTGAGGTCATATGAATTAGTTATGAATTTCTGAAGTTTAAATCATTTCTGAAAATGGAAAAAGGCTGAATTAATCCTGGGCTGACACATGTCATGCTGTGACGGGTCCACATGGCTTGCTGACGTCAGCATGACGTCATTGCCTCGGTTTCAAACTGACAGGTGGGGTCAGCTGACGTTATCATGACGTCAGCATGACGTCATCAACGTCATCCAGTCCGATAGGTGGGTCCAGGGCTTTCGGGTCACTGACAGGTGGGTCCGTTCAAAGTCAACGTCAATCAACAACAAGTCAACGGTCAACGATCTACGGTCAACGGTCAAGGTCACTGACGTGTGGGGCCAGGGCTGCTGACGTCAGCAGCTGACATCACCATGACATCAGCATGACGTCACTTCAGCTGTGTTGCTACTGACATGTGGGTCCCGCTTGACATCAGCATGACGTCGGCATGATGTCAGCATCTGACGTGTGGGTCCAGTGTGTTTGTGCCACTGACATGTGGGGCTAGGTCAACGGTCAACATGGACCGGGTCTCAAACGGGCTCTGGTGGGCTCGATATGGGCCGGGCCGGGCCAGACACGTGGCAAGCTGTGACGCTGCCACGTCGTAGCCGTGGTTCTCTACTGGGCTATGGTCTTCGGCTATGGTAATGAGCGTGGCTCACGGTGGACCAAGAGACGCTGGTCCATGGACCGCAGACAGGTCTACGATGGACTGAGTCCACCCATCTTCTCTCAGGCGAGGTCCATGTGCACCGAGTGTATGCGCGGGTTGCCGACGAGGGGGGTGTTCCCCTATTTCTCCTGCGGCCATGCTCTTGTCAGCGGCGAGCTCACTGGTGAGCCTCCGTGGCGGTGCTAGTGCGCAATTGACGCGTGTGGAAGCTCCGCCGAGCCTCAGTGTCTTCATTGGTGGGGTTACCACGGCGTGCGGGGTCCCGTGGTGTGCCGGCCATGGCGGCAGTCTTCCTGGCATAACGGCGGCGCCAGTGAGGTGGCTACGGCCATGGTGAAGCGTCCAGGGGGGCGTGTAAGCTTCTACGGATCCATGGGGACGCGGTGAGGGCGTCCAGGGCTCAAGGCGGGGCTTCGGGCTTCCATGTGGCCAGTAGGGGCTCGACGACGGCCACGGCGACATGGTGACGACGGCGAGGCGCGCGGGTGAACTACGGGGCTCTAGCGGGGTGGTCACGGCGCGCGCGTGAGTTACTCGTGGCTCCAGCGAACAAGATGGGCGAGACAAGGAGACGCTAGGCGCTCCCAGTGGACCTGGCCACGGTGGAGTCGACGCGGTGGCGGCGGTGCTCCGGCCGTGGCGCGGTGTGGCCTCCGGGGTCCTCTAGTGACCTACGTCTACCCTGATCGTGAGCATGGCATCTTCCGTGGCGAGAGGGAGCCGGTCAAGGCGGTGGCGTCGCTTCTACTGCGGTGATGCGGCCGCGGTGGCTTCGCCACAGGCCGTGCGCATGTCTACGGTGTGCGCCCATGTGTGCTCGTGTCCATGGGGCTTAGGAGGAGGTCTCAGTGACGTATGGCTCACCGTCCGTGTTGAGGGCGAGAGGATGGCGATGCAGTGAAGAGTCGTGGCCATGAAGCTCCGGAAGCAGTGCCATGCAGTGTCGTCCGCTCTGGCTTCGATGATCTCCCGGTCCTCCTCCCGGGAGCGGCTCCGCCCTCTTTGTTCTTCTCCTCCCCTCGGCCCTCGTGTTGGGTGGTCTAGTGGATGGCCACAAGTGGTGGCGGGGCGATAGAAGGGCGCTAGGGCAACCGAGGGCCATGGCTTTATAGCCGGAGCTCCGAGCTACAATGGCGGACGGCTGGGGATTGCGCTGAGCGCATCGAGTGGCATCGCTGGGCGTAGGTGGTTGGCGCGGAGATTGCGTGGGTGAGGCGCCAAGGGGACAAGGCCGTGCCCCGGGCGTGACCCCCCCTGGCCCCCCCTGCCATGGCTGTCGACCTTCGGTCGCGCGTCAGTTGAGGCGCGGGGGAAGACGACACTGTGGTGGGTGTGCGGCTGACATGCGGGGTCCAGTGGGTAGTGGCAGTGAGCGAGGCAGACGGGTGCATGGGCGTGAGCGGGCATCTGCTGGTGGCTGCGTGGGCGTAATGCCGTGAGTCGGGTCGACCTCTTTGCTGCGCTTGTGCTGGGTGAAGGCGGGGCGGTTGGTTAATGGTGGCCGACAGGTGGGGATGGATCAATTTGTGAAGCCGAAGCGGGCTCTGGACCATGCCGAGGCTTCCTCTTCCTCATTTCCTTTTTCTATTTTCTTTTTCTTCTTCCTTGATTTGAATTCAAATTTGGTTTGGGTATTTGAATTCAAAATGGGTGCACCAAATTCATTGGAGTTTTAGATATGAGGACCACCATATTCTTAAATATATATTAGGAATTTATTTAGCTATTTTGTATATCAACATTGGTGTAGTTTGTTATATATAAAAATAGAATTAGTTTTCTCTTTTTACACATTTATCCTTTGGTTTCAATAATAATTACTTTATGGTGTGTTTCTTTAAAAGAGTTGTTTAAGCATAACATAAAACAAATGGAAATCCAAACCACAATTTGAGTTAACAATGTATGCATCACTTTATTTGTTAGAAATTAAATAATCATAATCAACAAATGACATGCCATGCTTATGTGTTGACTTGGGTTGGGGTTAGACCTAATGCATCTCTTTGGTTGGGCTTCTATACATGACACTCATCATCACATGGAAGTTTTGAGAAAAATTTTGTAGTTGGTATTTTTGGTGTTTGGATTTTTGGGTTGTTACAGTCCTACCCCCTTAACAGAATGTCGTCCCCGAGATTAAAGCATAACGTACTCTTCGAAGAGGTAAGGATATCGTAGCCGAAGGTCAGACTCTTTCTCCCATGTTGCTTCTCTCTCAGTGTGATTACTCCATTGGATCTTGCACATAGGAATAGTCTTGCTTCGGGTCTCTTTGGTATCTCTACCCAGAATTCTGATAGGATATTCTTTATACTCAAGTGTATCTTGAATGTCAAGTGTCTCAGTTGGAACTACTTCATCGGGCACTCTCAAACACTTGCGTAGCTGAGAGACATGGAATACGGGATGTACACCCACCAATTCCTCAGGTAGCTCAAGTTTGTAAGCGAGCTTTCCAATCCTCTTACAAATCTTGTATGGGCCAACAAATCTAGGGGCAAGCTTCCCTTTCACATGAAATCTGATAGTCCCACGTAGCAGGGATACCTTGAGATAGACGAAGTCTCCCACATTGAACTCAAGCTCTCTTCTTCTTTTGTCAGCATAGCTCTTGTATCGACTTTGAGCAATCCTCAAGTTCTCCTTCACTTGAGCAACTCCTTCTTCTGCATCTTGAATCTTAGCGGAATCAAAGAACGATCTTTCACCCGGTTGAGACCACATCAAAGGTGTCTTACAAGGTCTGCCATACAGAGCTTCAAATGGTGACATCTTGATACTGGCTTGGTAGCTGTTGTTGTAAGAGAACTCTGCATAGGGTAGGCATTTCTCCCAATCAGGGCCATAATTCAGTACACTAGCGTGAAGCATGTCTTCTAAAATCTGATTTACTCGTTCTGTCTATCCATCTGTCTGTGGGTGGTAAGCGGTACTAAAATCAAGTTTAGTTCCAATAGGCTTGTGCAGAGCTTCCTAGAATCGAGACACAAACTGAGGACCACGATCAGATACAATACTAGAGGGAGCTCCATGCAGTCTGAGAATATGCTCAATATATAGATCTGCTAATTTTTCTACATTGGTCTTGGTCTTCACTGGTACAAAGTGAGCAATCTTGGTCAAACGATCAACAATCACCCAGATGGAATCATTGCCTTTCTGTGAACGAGGCAATCCAACTATGAAATCTATGGAAATACTCTCCCATTTCCACTCGGGAACGCCAAGAGGCTTTATCAATCCTGTAGGCCTTTGATGTTTAGCCTTGACTCTATTATAGGTGTCACATTGTGCCACATGTCCTGCAATGTCCGTCTTCGTGCCTTTCCACCAAAAGTGTTTCTTCAAGTCTTGATACATCTTTGAACCTCTAGGGTGAATACAGTACTTAGAATCATGAGCTTCTGATAGAATTTCCTCTCGTAGGGCTGGATTGGAAGGTACACAGATTCTGTCCTTGAACCAGATGGTCCCCTATTCATCTTCATGGTGGTTGGTCTTGTAGCCTAGTTTCATCAGACCACGGAGATATTCGATCTCTTCACAATTTTTCTGAGCTTGACGGATGCGATCTGTGAGATCATACTGTATGTGGAGCTCATTCAGCAAGCCATGCGGTAGTATCTCAAGTTGGAAATCATCAATCTCTTCCTTGAGCTCAGGTGGTACGGATTCAGTGATCAAAATGTGACAGTAACTCTTACGGCTGAGGGCATCTGTGACTACATTAGCTTTTCCCGGATGATAGTGAATTTCTAGGTCGTAGTCCTTGATCAACTCTAGCCATCGGCGTTGCCTCATATTTAGATCTTCTTGAGTGAAAAAGTACTTCAAGCTCTTGTGATCGGTGTAGATATCACACTTGTTGCCTATCTAGTAGTGCCTCTAGATCTTTAAAGCATGCACAACTGCTGCTAACTCAAGATCATGAGTAGGGTAACGGTTCTCGTGTTCTTTCAACTATCGAGAAGCATAAGCTATCACTCTTCCATCTTGCATCAATACACAAGTAAGTCCTTGACGGGATGCATCACAATAGACCACGAAATCTTTGCTGATATCAGGCAATGCTAACACAGGAGTTGTGGTAAGCTTCTATTTCAATTCCTGGAAGCTTTGTTCGCACTCGGGCGTCCATTCAAACTCCTTAGTCTTCTTCAGGAGGTTGGTCATCGGACGGGCTATCTTGGAAAAGTTCTTGATGAATCAGCGATAATACCCAGCCAATCCCAAGAAACTTTTGACTTCTATCACATTACGGGGTTGTTCCCATTCTTTCACTGCCTCAATCTTAGTTGGGTCAACTACAACACCTTCAGCTGATAGTACATGGCCTAGGAAGGCAACTTCCTGTAGCAAAAACTCACATTTGTTGAACTTTGCGTAGAGCTGATGTTGGGCTAGTTTCTCAAGTACAGTTCTTAGATGATGTTCGTGTTCTTTAGTGGTGGGTGAATAGACAAGGATGTCATCAATGAATACTACCACGAACTTATCTAGTTCATCCATGAAAAATATTCATTATGTTCATGAAGTATGCGGGAGCATTCGTGAGTCCAAAGGACACCACGGTGAACTCAAACTGTCCATACCTAGTCATGAAAGCTGTCTTCGGGATGTCACTCTCTCGAATCTTCATCTGATGATAGCCAGATCTGAGATCAATCTTGGAGAAATACTTGGCACCTCAAAGCTGATCAAGTAAATCATCAATCCTTGGCTGGGGGTACTTGTTCTTGATGGTGACTGCGTTCAAGTTCCGGTAATCAATGCACATTCTCATTGAGCCATCCTTCTTCTTAACAAATAGAACAGGGGATCCCCAGGGTGAAGCACTGGGTCTGATATATCCCTTCGAGATGAGCTCATCAAGCTGTTCCTTGAGCTCGGCTAGTTCATCAACTAACATGCGATAGGGTCTCTTGGCAATGGGTCCTGTTCCCGGCAAAAGATCAATGATGAATTCTACATCACGGTTTGGTGGCATACCCAATAATTCTTCAGGGAATACATCGGGATAGTCTCTGACCATAGGCACATCATGAACCGTCTTTTCCTCTTTTTGTGATACTGAACTTGCTTTAAGGGCACATAGGATAGAGGTGGACTTTTCGGACTAGGGTTCACATCTAATGACTTGGCCTGATGGGTGGGTCACTTGGATGTATCTAGGTGAACATGATATGATACCTCGGTGAATGGTTAGGCAATCCATTCCTAGGATGACATCTAGGTTAGTGGAAGGTAACAGGGTTAGGTCGGCTTTAAAGATAAGACCCTCAAAGGTAAGACTCACTCCCTTACAGATGTGGGTGCATTTTAGGTCTCCTAAAGGTGAGCTGGTGATGATAGGCTTTTCACATGGGGTTACAGGCAGGTCATGCTCTCATGCAAACTTGGATGATATGTAAGAATAAGTTGCTCCAGAGTCAAATAGAACTGATGTAGTATTGCCATTAACTAAAAACATACCGTACACAACGTCAGGAGCAGCCTGTGCTTCCTCGGCGTCCAGATGGTTGAGACGTCCACGGGTAGCAGATCCCTTGAACTGAGACTTCTGAGCAGCTAAGTTCTGAGGGCACTCTGCGGCTTTGTGACCCGGTTGGCCACAAGCGAAGCAGGTGAAAGGTGCACCGCCTATAGGGGTTGGCGCGGGTGCCTTCCAGTTTCCAGTACTTGGTGCGGAGCGGTTCTGTGTTGGGCATTCATTCACAGAGCGGGAATGGTTGAAACGATCCTGAGTATTGCGGTCCTGAGCATAACGGTCCCAGGTGTAACGATCCTGAGCAGGTAGGGAGTATTTGGTGGTGTAGCCTCCACTACCCCTACTTGATCCAGGGTTGTCATCCCTGTTGTGGTGAGAGCGTTCCCTGGATGGTGCATCTCTGCGGAACCTCTTGTGATCACGGCCACGGAAAGACTCCTTAGGCTTACGCTTCCTCTCCCTATACTCTTCTCCAGCTTTAGCACGGTCCTTCTCAATCTGGATGCAGCGATCCACCAGAGCACGCAACGTGTTACTCTCAATACCACCAAACTTTAGTTTGATGTGCGGGTTAAGTCCCTTGCGGTAATAGTACAACTTCTCCTTCTCAGAGTTCACAACATAGGAAGGGGCATAGCGCAGAAGGTTGGTGAAACGAGTAGTGTACTCGGTCACCTTGTCCTTTCCCATCTTGATGTTGTAGAACTCCTCGGCTTTGGCCTCCATGATACCCTTGGGAATGTGATACTCAGTGAATGCTTTGGCAAACTCATCCCATGAGATGTTGGCAGGGTCCTCATGGGAATCACTGAAACTATCCCACCAGGCGCGTGCTGCACCTATGAGCTGGTGTGCGGCAGCTCCAACACACTCATCGTCGGTGAAAGTAGTGAGGTCAAGCTTCTTCTCCATTTCCTTGAGCCAGTCATCGGCTACAAGCGGGTCAGGGTCGGTGCCATCATAGGTGGGTGGCCTTAGCTTCAAAAATCCTTCCAGCTTCCTTTGGAAATCATTCTGCTAACCTCCCTGGCGATAGTTTGCTCCTTCTACAAGAGCTGCAAGAAGCTGAGTCTGTTGTGCCATCACTTCTGCCAGGTTCGGTGGTGGTGGTGGCGGAATGTTCTCCTCGGCAGGCGGCGGGGTATTCTCTAGGTGGAAGGGTATCCCTCAGCGTCCACAGCCACGGCCATGGCCACGGTTGTTGGCACCATGGCCCCCATTGGGTTCGGCTGGTTCGGGGATGGGTGCACGTCCACGGTTCATTAGGCGAGCAGATCGGCGGTTCGGCATCTGCAACACGGATCATAGGAATTTTAGTGCTTGTGCCATAAGTGCTTATAATTCAATATGATTACATGATTTTGATGATTTAAAGAAAATCATTTATACTATCCAACACTCATTACAAAGAAGCAATAAGATCCATAAGATGCAATAAGATCCAAAACATTCATTACATGGGTTTTATTACATAGCATCATCTCCAGTAGCTACACTTGAAGACGTGCGAGAATCATACTATGCATAGTGTCTCATAATACATCTCATAAGGGATACATCATAGGGTACAACTTAAGGAAACCACTAACGTGACCCATGACCACGTAGGGTCATCTACTCTAACTCATACATCGCAGCTAGGATACGACTGTTCTCGATCTCGATCTCCTCGTCAGACTTGTGAAGTTGGGACACGTACTTCAAGGCCTCGGCGAGCTCCTCAGTAGGCTTGGCTCCAGGTAGGGTAGGGCAGGCGTCTAGGTTGAGGCGAGTCGAGGCTAACTCAAACTCCTCTATCCTCGGCTTCGTCTTGCTGCGAATCTCCTTGGGTAGCTGATCCCACATACCCTTCATCTCCCTGAGGCGCTTCTTGTTAGACTTCTGCCAAGCCTGCCAAGTCCTCTCACACTTGTCCTGTAGGTACTCATTCTGCCTGAGTGCCTCGATCAGGTGACACTGGTTGCGAACAGCCTTCTTCCTGAACTCTTCTAGCTCTTGGGTCATGGTCTTATTCCGGGATTGGATTTTCAGCATATCAATCCCCTTGGACCTCTCTCTGTCTCCTCTGTGGTGGAACTCGGCCTTCTTGTCGTCCAACTCTCTCTGCAACTCCAAGACCTTGCTGTCGAGGTAGCAGTTCCTGTTGTCTAGGTCAGTTGCTTTGTCCTATAAGTCAGCTGCTCTGTGGACTTCTTCACGACGGTTGAGCTCGTCCTATAGCTTGGCAACTGTCTCGAGCAGACTAGCTCGCTCCTGTGCTCCCTATGAGTCTCGCTCCTGGTACTCCCATAGAAGAGCCCGATCTTGACGTCTCTTCTACTCAAGCTGGGTCACGTACCTATCCTGCTCTAGTAGGTGGATAGCTGAGACACAAAGGCATATGTCCTCCTCTGCAAAGATAACTCTGCCGGCCACAAAACTCTACTCACTAGGGGTAAGGCTGAGGTCGAGGGCCTAGGGAAGTAGACGAAACTCTGTCGTCTTCAGGTGTTCATAGTGGTCCCTCATCACTTTGCGAAGTGCCTTGTGTGAGACAGCTTGCAGTCCCTCCTCAACTGTGTCCTCTATAGTCAACTCGGTGAAAGCTAGGATAGACAATAAGGTAGTGCTAGCTGGGAACTCGACTGAGGTGACAACCGGTCCTTCGATTCCTCCATCCTGAGCTGTTTTCCCGGTGCAGGTGACATTAACAAGCTCGTCTGGGACTCCTAATGTGACGAGAACTCGGCAGAGGGTCTATTGCAAAACCCCCGAGCTCACGTAGGTCGAAGGTAAGCTTGGCGTGGTCCAGAGGTAGCGGTCCTAGAGGCGGCCAGTCGGCGTTCGTTGCCATCTGCATGTTTTTAAGGAACAGGTGTTAGCAGGTCAATAAATAGATAAGCCTTGCATAAAAGTAAATGCAGGGTCGGTATATAACCGAAAGAAGGGCTATTCACGTCCTATTCTATCGTCCATTTCTAAGGGTTTCGTTCTATGGTCAAGTATGGCTCTGATACCAACTGAAGCGACCCCGATTTCCATGAAGGAAAATCCACAGTGTCGAAGTGTAATAAGACCGTTGTAGATCATATTACCTAATTTCCAGTCGAATATCACATCCATACAATGATAATATCATAGTACAAATAGTATGGAATTACATAAATTATTACATCGCCGCATTGGCGGAATCAAAGTAGCATTCATTCAGAACGGCTTGAAGATAAGATCACCAAACTCGAGCGTAGGAACGAACCCCTCAACCGTCAAACTCCTCGGAGCTATACTCCTCAGCAGAACCTGTGTGCCAAAATTTATCAGTACGATTTGTACTGGCCACTCCCAACCCTATGAGCATTGCTTTATGGAAATTGGATGCAAGTTGGATATAATCAAAAGGAACCTATAAGGCTAGAGTTTCCTATGTATTAGCCTTTCAGGTATATATTATTAGTTGATCAAGTTTTAACACCATTCCCACACCCATTCCACCCCATTCCCATTCCAGAGCCAGATTTTGATCCTGGGATCGACATACCACCATCTCCACACCATCTCCATACCACACCCATACCATCGCTCAGTTGATAGGCCAACACCCTCTCGGCACTGTCTCAAGGCCCATAGCCCCTAGCTACGTCCGAACACTCACTCCTAGGGAGAGAAGAGAAGGACTCATCTCTCTATCTAGTTTAAGCGAAACCTAGAAAGGTCCATAGCCGACAAGTCGGCATATGTATCGATCGATCAACCATACACTCTACAGAGGTTTTACATAACCACAAGATCCGCCTTCCTCGCTGACCATCATCAACTGGGCTGATTTCGGCCGCTTGCTAGCCTAGGATAATGCCACTCTACCATTCAGCCCTGGTACACCCCAAGTCTAGTCTAGGGTGGCTGAAACTGTGAGTCATGAGCTAGGTCCACAAGGTCTCCATGAAGTCTTGGAAGGGTGTGGGGGGGAATCCTCCACGCCCCGTACATCCCTTGCACTGTCCGCTATCAACCTAGCAGTAGTGGCAATATCCTACCAAGTAGTCCGACCGTCCCGCACCATATAGGGCGAGTGGTATGTAAGGCTTCCCGGTGAATCTGAGTACTAGTAAGTCCTTAGGGATGACCAAGCCAGAATGTCTTCATCAGGGTTTCCATTTACCATGCCACCACAGCACCTCCACCCTGGGCTCCTCCCATCACAGGTTCACACCCAGGGCCACCTCATATACCATTTACCCACCATAAGTATCCATTTTAGGGGTGCCTAGGTAGCACCCCACGACAAGACTTGCCCTAGGCTCGTCGTATACTCCAACTTGGTCGACACAACCCTCACCCTCCACGCACCCAAGTCACACACATAGCACTCTCCCCATAGTCCAGATAACACCAGTTTCTACCACGCATCAATGTAGTGCAAGCGTAGTAGAAGTAATAAGCAATAAAATATAGTAGCAAGTGTGTGACTAGCCTAACAGCAGGGTGAGCAGGGGTAAGGTTGGGTCAAGGTAAAAGCCATCAATAAAGCATACTACCATGCAAGTCCTATTATAGTGTGATTATAACAATGAAGTAAAGTACTAGCATTTCTATTTTTAGCCATGCATAATAGGTGCTACGAGATTGGGTGGGATGTGGCACCTTTAGTGTAGTTGTCTCCGTACTGCTCACGGTACTCACGATTCTCGTCCATCCGGTTCTCCTCCGAGTCTACAAACGATCGCATTATAGTCGCGTTAGCGACGTCTATAGAATAGCACAAAGAAGCAATGAAAATTCAAAAGAGCCAAATTTACTCAAACATGGGTTCATTGCGTAGAGCTCGATTTTAGATGAATTTTGGTCCTGATTTTCATATTTTTCTGAGGTCATATGAATTAGTTATGAATTTCTAAAGTTTAAATCATTTCTGAAAATGGAAAAAGGCTGAATTAATCCTAGGCTGACACGTGTCACGCTGTGACGGGTCCACGTGGCTTGCTGACGTCATTGCCTCGGTTCCGAACTGATAGGTGGGGTCCAGCTGACGTCATCATGACGTCAGCATGACATCATCAACGTCATCCAGTCTGATAGGTGGGTCCAGGGCTTTCGGGTCACTGACAGGTGGGTCCGGTCAAAGTCAACGGCAGTCAACAGTGAGTCAACGGTCAATGATCTACGGTCAACGGTCAGGGTCACTGACGTGTGGGGCCAGGGCTGCTGACGTCAGCATCTGACATCACCATGACGTCAGCATGACGTCACTTCAGCTGTGTTGCTACTGACATGTGGGTCCCGCGTGACGTCAGCATGATGTCGGTATGACATCAGCATCTGACGTGTGGGTCCAGTGTGTCTGTGCCACTGACATGTGGGGCTAGGTCAATGGTCAACGTTGACCGGTCAACGGTCAACATGGGCCGGGTCTCAAACGGGCTCTGGTGGGCTCGGTCTGGGCCAGGTCGGGCCAGACACGTGGCAAGCTGTGACGCTGCCACGTCGTAGTCGTGGGCCTCTACTGGGCTGTGGTCTTCGGCTGTGGGCATGAGCGTGGCTCACGGTGGACCAAGAGACGCTGGTCCATGGACCGCAGACAGGTCTACGGCGGACTGAGTCCACCCTTCTTCTCTCAGGCGCGGTCCATGTGCACCGGGTGTATGCGCGGGTTGCCGGCGAGGGGGGGTGTTCCCCTGTTTCTCCCGCGACCGTGCTCTTGCCGGCGGCGAGCTCGCTGGTGAGCCTCCGTGGCGGTGCTAGTGCGCAATTGACGCGGGTGGAAGCTCCGCCGAGCCTCAGCATCTTCATTGGTGGGGTTACCACGGCGTGCGGGGTCCCGTGGTGTGCCGGCCATGGCGGCAGTCTTCCTGGCATAACGGCGGCGCCAGTGAGGTGGCTACGGCCACGGTGAAGCGTCCAGGGGGGCGTGTAAGCTTCTACGGATCCATGGGGACGCGGCGAGGGCGTCCAGGGCTCAAGGCGGGGCTTCGGGCTTCTAGGTGGCCGGTAGGGGCTCCCCGACGACCACGGCGACATGGTGATGACGGCGAGGTGCGCGGGTGAACTACGGGGCTCCAGTGGGGTGGTCACGGCGCGCGCATGAGTTACTCGTGGCTCCAGCGAACAAGACAGGCGAGACAAGGAGACGCCAGGCGCTCCCAGTGGACCTGGCCACGGTGGAGTCGACGCGGTGGCGGCGGTGCTCCGGCCGTGGCGCGGTGTGGCCTCCGGAGTCCTCCAGTGACCTACGTCTACCCTGATCGCGAGCGTGGCGTCTTCCGCGGCGAGAGGGAGCCGATCAAGGTGGTGGTGTCGCTTCTACTGCGGTGATGCGGCCACGGTGGCTTCGCCACGGCCGTGCGCGTGTCTACATTGTGCGCCCATGCGTGCTCGTGTCCATGGGGCTTAGGAGGAGGTCTCAGCGACGTACGGCTCACCGTCCGTGTTGAGGGCGAGAGGATGGCGGTGCAGTGAAGAGTCGTGGCCGTGAAGCTCCGGAAGCAGTGCCATGCAGTGTTGTCCGCTCAGCTCCGGTGATCTCTCGGTCCTCCTCCCGGGAGCGGTTCCACCCTCTTTGTTCTTCTCCTCTCCTCGGCCCTCTTCTGGGTGGTCTAGTGGATGGCCACAAGTGGCGGCGGGGCGATGGAAGGGCGCTAGGGCAACCGAGGGCCATGGCTTTATAGCCGGAGCTCCAAGCTACAATGGCGGACGGCTGGGGATTACGCCGAGCGCATCGAGCGGCATCGCGGGGCGTCGGTGGTTGGCGCGGAGATTGCGTGGGCGCGGTGCCAAGGGGACAAGGCCGTGCCCCGGGCGTGACCCCCAGCCGCCCCGCCATGGTGTCGGCCTTGATCTCGCGTCCGGTTGGTTGAGGCGTGGGGAAGACGACATCGTATGGGGTGTCTTGGTGACATCTGGGGTCCAATGAGCGATGGCGTGGCAGCGAATGAGCGAGTGCAGACGGGTGTGGGTGAGTGGAGCTTGTTTACATTGGTGCGTCTCGTGGACGCCTGATGAGATCGGGCCGACTTCTTCTTCGCCTGCTACTGGGTGAAAGCGGTTGGTTAATTGGGTTGGTGGCGTGGTGGGGATGGGGATGGTGTGTGAAAGCCGAGCGGGCTGAAGGCCACAGCGAGGCTTCCTCTTCCTCATTTCCTTTTTTGTTTTCTTTTTCTTCTTCATTGATTTGAATTCAAATTTGGTTTGGGTATTTGAATTTAAAATGGGTGCACCAAATTCATTGGAGTTTTATATATGAGGCCCACCATATTCTTTTATATATATTAGGAATTTATTTAGCTATTTTGTATATCAACATTGATGTAGTTTGTTATATATAAAAATAGAATTAGTTTTCTCTTTTTACACATTTATCCTTTGGTTTCAATAGTAATTACTTTATGGTGTGTTTCTTTAAAAGAGTTGTTTAAGCATAACATAAAACAAATGAAAATCCAAACCACAATTTGAGTTAACAATGTATGCATCACTTTATTTGTTAGAAATTAAATAATCATAATCAACAAATGACATACCATGCTTATGTATTGACTTGGGTTGGGGTTAGACCTAATGCATCTCTTAGGTTGGGCTTCTATACATGGCACTCATCATCATATGGAAGTTTTGAGAAAAATTTTGTGGTTGGTATTTTTGGTGTATGGATTTTTGGGTTGTTACATGCTAGGCCTGTGCGACTGGGCTGAAGACAGAGAGGGAGAGAGAGAGGGTTTTATCCTTTTCCTTTTCTATTTCTTTTCTTATTTTCAAAATCGAATTCAAATATGAATCAAATCAAGTTTGAATAGAATTTCAAATACACTTTTTAATTCAAAAAAAATGAGCAATTTTGGTAAGTTTTCAAAAATAAATTTTACAACTTTTTAAACCCTTTTATTTTCCAATTTTCTTTTCTTTTGTTTCAAAGCCATTTTCTAATTTATTTCCAAAGAATTTGAATTCATTTAGAATTTTGGATTCAACCACTCAGTACAAAAATCCAAATGCAGAAGCATGTATGTTCAAACATGTTTCTACCTCCTATAATGAATTTTAATTTAATGAAAAAATATTATTTCTCTATGTTTTTATGAGCACAAAAATTTAAAATTACCTCAATTTACATCAACTTCAAAAGGAGTAAATTTTAGGGTGCTATAGCAATGTACTCAGCCTTAGGAGCTCACCGAGGAAGGCGCGACCGAAGTTCGGAGAGTTCCCAGCGAAATCGCTGTGGAATCATAATACATAGCACGCACTGTTGGAAGACCGGAGGAGAAGCTGATATAATACATGAGAAATGAGAGCTTTTCTTTCTTTCGGCAAAAAAGAAACTAGCAGCAAGTGGATGAGCGGACTGAGCATCTTTGTCCGCGAAACAGCTGTGTTTTTTTCTTCATCAGGATAGCAAATTCGTGGTTGGTTGACAAACGAGCAATTTCTCTAATATCTTATCTTACTATTACTAATTAGAGGCTCCAACGAGGCACCATATTAACTCTCACCCAGACGCGCTGGGAAAAAAGATAAATTTTAGAAATTCTCACAATAATTAAAAATATTTGACCTTTAATTTGGTAGACTCTAATTATTATCTCTGATAATAGCCATTGGATCTATTGTAATTTATAAACAAATACCCACCTCTACCATTATGAAAAAATACTTAAAGTAACCCCCTAATTTTGCATATAAATTACCCACATCTGCCATTACGAAAGATAATTCGAAATAACCCCCTAAATTTGTATATAAATTACCCACACTTATCATTATGAAAATAATTCAAAATGTCCCCCTGAATTTGTATCTAAATTACCCATTTTGTCCTTATGGAACATAATTCATAATAACCACTCACATTGCATCTAAATTACCCACCTCTCTTAAATCTATATGTAAATACTAATATATGCTATTACAAAAAAAATAAATCAATATTCATAAAGTATGAGGCATATATATTTCTAAATTACAAACTTCTAGAACTATGAAATTAAATAATCACAATGCTATGTTTGACCATGTATATACGAATCATATATTTCTAAATTACAAACTTCTACAATTATGAAATTAAATAACCATAATGCTATGTTTGACCATGTATACCAATTAAACATATATACATTATGATAAATATTTATTTTAATAACTTATAAGCATCGAAAATATTTAATTAACAAACCACATAGCAACAACATAACCCCAGCAATTCCCTTTAAATTATATTAAGACTCCCTAATAATGAATTTCATAAGTTGTTGTTAAATAACTTTATACATTTTTAATGAAACATTACGTCATATCAATATTAGTAATTTAATTTTTAGCACTCTGAATATAAAATAATACTACACACATATAATTCTGTGATATAACAAATTCAACAAGTTTGGTGCTAGGGTGCAATATGAGTTTCAACTTAATTATCATGCGAAAAACAATATTAGTAAGACCTAAACTCTTTTTAACAAAAATAAAAACAATAGAAATTCTACTTAACAGCATGTGGAAAAAAAATCGTACAACTTGGTTAAAGTCAAAAGCTAAACTATAATTCGTGAAGTCATAGGAAGGGATGCAATAAGAGTTTATATATCTTATGATTAGGTTTAAACTAAATGCATGTCATGCTAAAAAAAGATAAATACTAGAGATCTTTAATGGAGCCCTTGTGGTATAACCACCTAATCTAATACCTCTCAGGAGTACTTGTTCTCCATTAGACACTAAATATTCAAGGAAAGACGCTAAATTAAACAGTTCCGTCGAGCACACCCCAAGGGAGAACCTAAAAATCCATATTTTTTCATCAGGATCACAAATGAGAGAAATAAGCTTACAACATTTAGCCATTTCTTATGTCACTTTTTATGCAACATCAGAGTATAATATTTATTGTTTATAACAGCAGAATATAATCATGTTATCAGAGTTTTAGCGGATAAAATCATTGAATGATGAGTTAAACATTAACATGCTGATCTCATCATAACAGGTTATAAGTTTTTTCATTGTAAAACATTTTGGGTGGAAGTTTCAAACAAACTCTATGCCCGCAACGTTAAGGAAATCCTCGCTGAGTCCACCATGAGGTTTTCACACATAAGTGTCAGCTTCATATTCCTATCACCTGCAACCGGATAGAACAAACCCTGAGTACTCAATTATACTCCGTAAGACTTACTCGTCAGGAGGAAAGAAAAGACTCTAAGGATATACAAGGCTATCTGGCTTATGGTTTATTGCATCTGCAGGAAGCATTACTAAACGTGCGTCCTTATATTCAATTTCATTAGCAGTCATCATTAGTTCATTAACTAACTATTCTATGTAAGCACATGTGCTACTTCAAGCAGGTGGTAAGCAATCAGAACTATTTTTCCATCTTTCATATTTTAGTTCTTACTACGGTGCTAGATTGTAGACAAGTCGTACCGGATTATCCGGTGATTTATGAATCAATATGCCTAGCTTGGTACCCCAAAACACATGTCCCGCTTGTACCCCAGGCATAAGCAATACCAACCCACCACTCTCCTGTCAAGGGGTCTAGGTTCCCGTCCAAACTTAGACTCCAAGCCCCCACACCTGAGTCCCAGACTCAGTGAGGTGCTTAGACCTCCACCATCCCCGCCTCCAATCAGTCAGTCCAGAAAGAACCGAAACCCATGACAAGAGAGCAGCGAGCCTTTCCTATTCCCATAAACAAGTATGTGCTCAGGATAATAAGTCTGTGACCTGCCTGGAATCCAATGCAATAGCCGGTTCTTAACCGACACGGGCGGAACAAGTGCAATCCGAGCCTCGCTCGAATACCAAACCAAGTCCAGATCCAAAGTATCATTCCGCCCGGCCTCTAATTATCATTCATATATATATTTTTCTAGGTGACAATAATATAATAGCAATAATAATATCTTTCCTATCTCTCGCGAGTGACAGGCAATCACTCGACTTCTACTGGAGACCTGTAGCATAGCAATCTACACGATCCGGTCATGCTAGTAAGACTCATAGGATAATGATATATATGCAAGTGGTTTTCATTCAACTCCTTAAAACTTAATGCACAAGCATAAAATAAAGTGTAGAATAATAGAGGTTATGCACCAGGGCTTGTCTTGGTAAAATATAACCAAGTTAGTTGTTCATCATGGTGGCATGATATTAAGTCACCATCTGCTTCCTCAACTCCAGATGCCTTCACGATCCATCGTTGTTCCGATTATGATATCCGTGGATACAACATGAAAACGTAAATACTCATGACAATCGTAACTCCAAAATACAATTACGCTGCTAAGGTAACGAGCTAACTCTAATGTCTAACGTACCAGGCTACGTACCCACGCTGTCGGACGAGGCATTATTTCCCAATGAGTATTTCAGCTACGAAATCCCCAGGTATATCCTTAATTCATTTTATTGATTCAATATATTTTCAAACCAGGGCGTAATAGGTATTCTAGCAAACTAATTATTATATAGCTGCAAAAATTGCAGAAAGCACATAATAATATTGTGAAGCTACTGTAAAAATTTCAAAGCTAACACTATCATGATTTTGCCACAAAATTTCCTACAAGCTCACACTTTAATAATTTTTAGAGCATGTTAAATCTTTAAAGCAACCACGAGATATTTTAGAACCTTGTGAACCAACTACACTAGGAGATAGATCATGATTTTATAAACTTAACAAAGAATGATACTTTTAACATAAACTCAAGTATTAGTTAACAACGAAAATGACCCTCCTTAATTCCAAGTTTGATTTCTGAACTCCCAAAATACTAACTAATAGTATTTATTCTCCCAAAATGAATGTTACATTTCCACCTACTTCACTTGCACTCTAAACTTTTTTTAAGCGCTACACACAAGTGATATTTGATTTTTGTTTATAAAAACAGTTTTTCATGCCCAACAATTAAAGCTACGTATCATATTTTTCTTATTAGGATTTTCACTAACAGTTTTACGCACTAAATGAATTACTTAGGTTTTTATTTGATTCCTCTCAACTAGAAGATAAATCACATAAGAGCTGTTCATCATTTCGTGTGAGTTTAAATCTTAAAAACCGAGGAACTTGTTTCGGTAATTTTTCTTAGGCCCAAATCTCGATGCTTAGCGAGCTCGTAACACCAGAGGTGTTATAGCCCCACGTTAATCTTCATGAGACACGATAGGAAAATAAAAGATAGATCCTAGAAATTTCTCCCAAAGATCTGAAACATTTGACCATTAATTCGTATAACATAATCATCGTTGACAATAATAGCTATTGGATCTATTCTATTTTCTAAATAATTACCCACCTCTGCTATTACATAAAACAACTAATGATTCTATATTTAAACTACCCACATATGCCATTAAGAAACATGATCTAAGATAGACCTAATTTTTTTAAATAACCATTGAGCATGTAGATGTTTGTACATTACCCACTTCTATCAGTATTAATATATTAAGATTTGATTAATGTAAGCATACACATTGTGTCAGCATGCATGAACGATAGATATATATGTTATGTTTCACGAACAAAATATTTCCTTAACAACTCATATATACTAATGATGCCAACAAATTTTTTGAAACCGTATTAATAACCATCACATAATCTATATATGTTGGTACTTTATCCATATTTATATATATTTAACTAAATGTTTGACATGCCTATATTGATAGTATAACCATAATTGCAGTATAGTTCCTTGATAGGAAAATTCAATCATCTTAAGAATTATGGGAGACTACTGATGGCTATATTTTTTCGGCCCTTTAACATTACTCTAGAGTAATTCGATCATTATAAGGCTTAATAAGATTTAAAATTCTCTTGAGGTTAGCACCGCTGCCCCCATTCGAGATCTCATTTCAAGCTCTATCACTTATCTTAGGTGATATAGTGCAAGTTTCAAATAATTGCATATGCTATTTAGGAATGTACTATACGACCTAAAATCCTTATTTTAAAACAGTCCAAAATGAGAGTCAGTAAAAGATACAATAAACACAATAGTTTAAACTTGAGGGAAAAAAAATCTGTAGCAGTCAATAAAAGTAACTTAAAAAATCAAAATTCAAGTGTTGTAACAAGGGTCACCTTAATGGCAAGGTTTCAATCTAATTGCATATTAAAATATACAAGGTGCCATGCAAAGTAAAAGTATGAATATGCATGAAAAATATATAAACCAGTCCCTTGCAACAAAAAGTCTTTAATAAGTTTACGATCATGAGATATGACTACAAAGTATCTATTATGACTATTTTGTAGAAAATAAACAAAGAAAAAACATACAATTTAATATAAGTAATTTTTATTAATCAAATATATTAATAGTACATCTTTTAAAATTCTAGCCGGTGCGGGAATGGACTAGTTGTTTGAATGCTAATTGATTACTCTAGTTGGTATACTTGTAGGTTCAGCTAGCTTAGCTAAGAAGTATGCACTGCGTTGCAAGCAAAGCATTCTTACCACGCGCTCACTACTACTCGTAGCAACTAGCAAGTGGAATTTTGGTTTGGGAACAACTTTTGTTTTTTGGAGTGGAAAACGTCTCGAAGTTTTCGTGCGCGCGTGCGGTCAGTGACTCAATGGGAAGGAATCTCGGAAAGACGATAATGTTCGAATGTCAAGAGGAATGAATACATCTCGTGCCCAGCCCCAGCACAAAAGGTTTTGCACGCATGCCCTGTTTTTACATCTCGTGCCTTTGGCTTCGTGCGTCGTTTCTCGGTTGCTTCAGGGCATCTGGGATTCTGGGCAGTCATTTACAGTAAACTTCGCCGCGGAGCTGTTTTTTTTTTTTTTGACAACAAGCATCTTTATATCAGCAGCAACGCGCTGCAATGATAGATACAGAGTTTAAGTTTACAGACAGCAGAGCATTCATCACTGGACAGTGATGATGATGATCACTATTGGAGCATACAGGCTCAGAGATTGTACTACTAGAACTAGAGGCAGATAAGGCCTGTCTGGCCAGAGTGTTGCCGTAGTATTGAGTTGCCGGTTGACCTCGTAAATTTTTGCTCGTCTTTGACCTGCGCAGTTAGCAAAGAGTTGGGTAAAGTATTTGATTCTCCAGTCTGGGGGATTGGTTTGATCTGCATCATTAAGGAAGTGGACCAGCTGTTGGCAGTCGGATAAGAATGCGGTGTTGTTGATGTTAAGAGCAACATTAACCGTAGCTGCGAGGGCTAGAGCAGCCGCCTCCGCCATTAGCACAGATACAGCCTTGATGTAGATGGCGTGCACCGGTTGTACATGTGTATTAAGAAAAAAATACTCCTAGACCCGCCATTCTTGGCTGCATGGATGGACGATCAGGTGTCGTAGAAGCATCAGCATAGCATCTGACACCAGGTAGCAGGGCCAGCATTGGGATCATGTACCTGTTCGTCATTGGAATTGTGCACCTGTACATATTGAATCTAGGGTGATTCAAAAGTGTAGAGGGGGGAGTGGAACCTGATGGTGCTTGTTCCTGGTTCGGTGGTCCAGTAAAGGCCGGCTGGTGATGTATGGACTCCTGCAGAGAGGGGGGATGTCCTCTTGGGGCTGTCCATCAGTGCAGCTCTGTACCTGTGCATCCAGAATTGAGTTCGGCATTGCTGCTGTGGCTAAATGCGCAGCAACAGCATGGTGCACCTGCCAAGTGGTCCATGATTTCCTGGCAAATCTGAGATCATAAGGTAAAGGGCGTACCCAGTGCAGAGAGCTCTCGCTCTGTGCGGGGTCTGGGAAAGGGTGTTAGTGGCAAGCCTACCCTCGCCTGTGCAATGCGAGAAGACCACGACTCGAACCCGGGACCTTCCGGTCACAGGCGGTAAGACTCTACCGTTTGCACCAGGCCTGCCCTTCAGATATACCATAAGGTAGCAGTGGCGGGCCCAAAGGGTAGTCCAGGTAGGCCCAGGACAACCCTGGAATCTGGCCCAAAATTTATTTAGTACTCAGCATTTTCAATCTTTTAGCCTATAGAAAGTCTGGCCCAATAAAAACTGAAAGAAGCCCACGTTAGCGAGCATCAGGTATCTCCCGTCTGCCTCCTGAGCCCCTGCGCGAGGCCATGAGACACTGAAAGAAACCCATGTAATCTATTATTTATGTAAGACCTTATCTTATGTATAATCTATTTGTGCAAGTTTTGGATCTATTTATATAAGTTTTGAACCTTTCAATTGTATTATCTCAATTTGGTTAATTTATAGCCATTTTATCGAACTTTTTCTTTGAATTTAGTCGTGTTGCACATGAAATTTTTTGACTAGGACTACCCTGGTTTCAAATCCTGGGTCCGCCACTGTAAGGTAGTCAGGATTTTTTGTAATAAATCACTTGTGCATCTGTTATAAGAATTGAAAGGATATCTTGAACTCCATCATCTTCCATGGGCAGTGTATCACTTCTGAGCGGTGGGGTAGCTGAAAACCAAACTGCACGAGCGAAATGACAGTGGAAAAATAAATGTGCATCAGTTTCGACCATACCACAGGTGGAGCAATGTTGATCAATATGTGCCGAGAATCTTGCAGCCCTGCATCCGGTTGCTAGAGCTCGGCAGATTAGCCTCCATGTAAAAGTCTTGATGAGAGGAGGAACATTTTTGAGCTTCCATGTTCTCTGGAGGATTGTATTGGCCTGTTGCTGGATGCTCCGAGTTCCTGTGAGCGGCAACCGGACCTGCATTTGAGCACTGAAAAATCTGTAAACATTTTTAGCGGTGCAGTCTCCTTTCCTGGCTGGAGTCCACCTCAGGATGTCATGGCGCTGACTATGAACCGTAGTAACCTGTGAAATAATTTGAACAGCCTGCTGATCAAAAATATTAGAGAGGAGGTCCAGATTCCAAGTGTGAGTGTTAGGAATCCAGAGGTCAGCAACCACATTTGGAAGAGGAGAGTGGGTAACAGGAAGGAGAAGATGGTTATGAATAGAGTCCCAAATGGGACACCAAGGCGAAGACCAAATTGAGGAGTTGCCACCATGAATCTGATATGTAACATTAGTAGTTAGGTCCTTTCTGATTTGGAGGATAGAAGACCAGAAGATGGAGCGAGGGCCACCAGAATTGGCAGTCCAGAAAGAAGCGTTGGAGAAATACTTGGCTTTAAGGATAGAAGTAAGAAAAGGGTTTTTGTTGGTGGCAATGTTCCAGGCAGCCTTAGTGATAAGGCTTTTATTGACCGTATAAAGGTCTCTGATGCCTAGACCACCATTCTCTTTGGGCTGACAGATATCCCCCCAGGAGCGGAAGGCAATTGGATTAGTGGGATTATCGTCCTGGATGCCAGCCCACCAGAATCTACGGATAATAGTAGTGATTTTCTCCACAAAAGATTTGGAGAAAAGGACCGTAGACATATAATAGACAGGAATTGAGGCAAGGACGGATTTAATGTAAGTAAGCCGGCCAGCGTGATTTAACTTATTGGCCTTGACCGTAGTGAGCTTAAAACAGAATTTGTGGATGATAAATTCATAGGCTTTGTTCCTGTCTCTGTGGCTGAAGATCATAGGACGGCCAAGGTGCATAGTATTGGGAAGCAAATCAGAAACAGGAAAGATGCTTCGGATTTGGGATCTGGTGGTGTCGTCAACATTCTTACTAAATAGGATAGAAGATTTCTGGAGATTGGGAACTTGACCAGAAAGGCGACATAAATCATTAAGGATGGATTTGATCGATGCCGCCTCCGCAACAGTGGCGTGACCACAAAGAATTAGGTCATCAGCAAATAGGAGAGAATGGATCGGGGGGACAACCGGGGCTGAGGGAGACGCTAGAAAGGTGCCTGTTGTTCAGTTCAGCCTGCAGACGTATTGACAGCTCATTAATAGCAATAACAAATAGATACGGTGAGAGAGGACAACCTTGCCGGATTCCACGCTGCGGGGAGAAGGTTGCAGAGGGTTCTCCATTCACTAGAACTGCAAAAGGAGTGGAGATACATGCATGTACGAGGTTAATAAAATGATCATGATACCCTTGACGCCGCAGAGCCGATTGGATGAATGTCCATTCTAATCTATCAAAAGCCTTAGCCAAGTCTAACTTAAGAATAAAGGCTTTGTGGTTCCATGTCTTTAAATTGAAGGAGTGGATTATTTCTTGAGTGATTATTATGTTAGACAAGATGTGTCTATCAGCAACAAAGGCCGCCTGAGCATGATCAATGCTATTAGGAAGATGCTTTTTAATTCTATTAGCAAGAGACTTAGAAATAATTTTGTAAGCAACATTGCAGAGGCTAATAGGTAAAAAATCCTGTGGCAACAGCGGCTGATCCTTTTTAGGGATCAAAGAAATATAAGTTTTATTAATCTCAGTATGGAGATGTGCAGAGGAATAGAATTCAGTTACCAATTTATAGACGTCCTGCTGTATCCATGGCCACGCTGATTTGTAGAACGCTGCATTTAGACCATCAAGTCCCGGAGCTGCATTACTCCTCATT
This sequence comes from Miscanthus lutarioriparius, assembly GCA_904845875.1. Lineage (NCBI taxonomy): Eukaryota > Viridiplantae > Streptophyta > Magnoliopsida > Poales > Poaceae > Miscanthus > Miscanthus lutarioriparius. The sequence goes on along the minus strand of CAJGYO010000003.1, from coordinate 42,930,923 downwards.
TGCCTGACAATGTCGTGGATTTCTTCCATATCTGGAACTGAATTAGTGAAACTGTCATTAGCTGGAGAAACAGGGGGGCTGTCCTGAGGTAGCAGCTGCGCCTGATGAGGAAGAACAGGCTCAGAGTTGAGGCTAGGAGTGGTAGCTGTGGATGGGTAAGGCATTTGAGTGGAATTGGGAACAGCTTGCTGCTCAAGCACAGGCAAAGACGTATTCAATCGATGGGAGGCGAAAATGGATTGGAAGTAATTAACCAGAGTGGTAGCAAGTTGATCAGGGGTAGTGGAGTGGGTGCCATCGGGGTTATGAAGGTGGGTGATACGTCCTATTCCTTTTGATGATAGAGTGGTGGAAGAAAGAAGTATTGCGATCACCATGCAGGGCCCAGTCTTTTTTGGCTCTTTGGATGTGGTAAACTTCTTCTTTGGCTAGGAGATCATGGTGCTGTTGAGTGAGGTGTTGTTGCACAGAGAAATATTGATGAGGAGGAGGCTTGGATTGTTGCTGAAGAAGCTGGTTTTCAATATCAGCGAGTTCCTTGGTTTACCCCGACGCGACCTACGAAGATCAGAAGCAAGGTAGTTGATTTTTTGAGTAAAAGATCTAGACCAGGAGCGTTGCCAACTGCCCTGTGCAACCGCCTGATAATCCTGTTCCATCAACCACCAATTCTCAAAACGAAAGGGTTTATTAGTATGAATGCGTTGAGAATTAAGAACTGCAAGAATGGGAGCATGGTCGCTACGCATCATAGGAAGGTGGTAGATTGTCGTCCTGGGGTAAGCAAGACACCATTCTGCATTACCCAAGCAGCGATCAAGCCTTTCAAACGTTGGGTTAGTGCTGAAACGCTTATTAGTCCAAGTATAAGCAGGTCCACTATAACCCAAATCGATGAAACCACACTGCTTCACAAGAGCACAGAATTCATTTATACGTCTAACATTAGCCCTAGTGGGACCTAGCTTCTCATTAGCAAGCATAATATTGTTCATAACTCCCATACATAAGATTGGCAAGTTGCTATTAATTAGAACAAAATTTAGCACTTGATTCCAGATACTACTAGTGGCACGGTGATGGGGATCTCCATAGAGGCAGACTAGGCCATACTGCTGCAAACTAAGTTTATTTATACACAACGCGAAGATGAAATGATGGCTATGATCAACAACAGTAACATCAACTTCATCATTCCAAATCAGCCAAAGGCCACCTGACTGGCCTTGAGCCGGAACAACAAAAGCATCATTATAATTAAAACGATTTATAATGGAAGTTTTACTGATGGAAGCGTTTCTAGTTTCAGAAGTGAAACATACCTGAGCTTTAGTAGAAGCGAGTAGGCGGGCAAGGAGAGTCATCTTAGAACTGCGAAGGCTCCCGCCTGAGCCTCGGCAGTTCCATGCTAAGTGTGTCATGGCGCCCCTGGCGCCCTTGAGGCCGGCGCCGGAGCCTGTTCAGAAGTCTGGGGAAGACGTCGAGGAGGATTGTCGTGAGCTGCAAGCCGAGCTGTACCATCACGGCCATCTTGAACCTGAACTGGAACGTTGGGCGTGTGTACAGGGAACAGATGCTCGCTGACTGCTTTGTAGCTATCGCCCCAGGCTGTTTGGAGTTCAAGCCTGGCTGCGTGGATTGGGATCTCCCTTGCGGTCCCCTGGGGGTTCGCCACCTTCAGCAGCAGGTTGTACGGTGTGGCCACCTGTTCTTCATCCTGATGAGTGGAGCTCCGCGCCGCACATGACGAGAGCTGAAGCGCCTCCAGGGACCTCACAAGCTCCATGTGAGGTTGGATAGGCGTCTGTTTCGAATCTTTTGTGTGGCGTGGAGGAGAAGGATTGCGTGGTGGAACTGGAGGATCGGGCATGGTGGAGTGAGGTGGAGGTGGCGGAGTGGGCGTGGTGGAGCAATCTGGTGGATCGGGATCCATGGGTGGCGGGGCTGGTGAGGTGGAGCTGTCTCTTTCTTTAGGGGAAAGAGGGAGAAGGAAGCAGACGACAGACGGCGTGTTCGCTGGTTGTCTAAATACATTGTTGGCTTGTTGAATAAGGCTGAAACCAATAAGCGAATAGGGTGAGAGTAAAGAAAGCCAAAGCTCTGACCCTCATCGGCAAGGTAGAGCATGACGGGGGCAGCAGATCGGAGGATCGGAACCTGTCGGCGGCGGAAGCGAGATGGATCGGAAGATTGGCGCGTGGCAAGGTGAGAGATTTACCGTTAAGGTGGCAGCAGATGAGGGACGCAGAGGCAGGGCCGGTGACGAGCTTGGCGAGAAAACAGACGAACGGTCGAAATTGAAGGTCGCAGGTGTCGATCGATGATTGCACAAGACTACGATTGAAAGGGGAACGGATTTAGGGCGGATTGGATCGGTGGATGGGGAATTGGGGGGGAGGAAAAGTAGAACACGGCAGAACGCCACTTCTCACAAAGGAGCTCTTCGGTGTCGTTGCGTCTTCTTCGCGGCGGAGCTGTTGGATTTGATATAACTCCTACTAGTTGCTCAGATTCTCAAGTGAACTTCACATCAGATGCTTAAAGTCCTCCAGATGAACCATTTCTTGATATCCATCCACACAGGGTGTATTTGGTTGCTCGAATAGTGTTGTGTAGACTTAGGGCACCAGCAAGTTGCTAACTCTACGTCAACCTCTTCAATAGTATTATTAGTTTTTAGCAATGGCTCATAGTATGATTAATCCCATATAGCACTCACACATGTTCTTGGAATATGTAATGAGTCTAGCTATGGATTAAAAGCTAGCTTTTCTCACTCTTCTATTAAAATATAAAGAAAAAATACATAGAGGTAGCTTATGAGTCACCCATTGCAGGTGCCCTTAGGGTCCGTTTGATAAGGATCCAGATTCTAGAAGAAATATTTTAGTTTTAGATTCTCTAGAGAAAGGTTTCTCCGAGAAACAGAATCACTTGCTAAAACCGCTTGGCTGCCTGTCTAGGTTTACATTCTGAGTAGAGGTGAATGTGGTGGAATAGACCAAAGACATATGATGATGTTTTCTTTAGTTGCTACAGGGCTAAATAAAGCATTTACAACCAGCCGGGCGAAATATATATACCGGTATTCCTAATGTATTTCTTGTTTTATTTTTCTAAGGGAAAATAGATGAAATATGTATATTGGTATTCCTATTGTATTTTTGTTTTATTGGCCCGTTCGCGTGCCCTTAAACCCGATTTGATCCGTTTATTTTTTCATTCGGAACAGTGTTTCTCTCTCACAAATTCCTCCAACCTTCCTCTAAACCATCCAGATTCCTCCAGAATTCAGACAAGCGAACAGGCCCATTGTTTCTATGGGGAAATGGCCGAAGTATGTATACTGGTACCCTATTGTATTTTGTTTTATTTTTCCATGGGAAAACGGCCAAAATATGTATACTGGTATTCCTATTGTATTTCTTGTTTTTATTTTTCTAAGAGAAAACGAGCAGGGTGTCATGGGCGTGGCCTTGCTTGGCTTCACCGTCCACGGTAGAACGGGCTAATAAGGAAGCATCGAACTTTTTATTGTGCGATGCTAAAAAAAAAACCGTTTCTCATGCGAAACCAGGTTTTGAGCCGATTCATCCGCATAGTGTAAAAAGGAGAATCGTTTCTCCTCGTTTCGTTCCAGAAACGCTACACATATAAACATATTTTCGTTTGGCAGATTCTTGCGTTTCAATGTAGAATTGGAACCGTTCCAGCATGCCAAATGGACCCTTATCGCCCCCGTTAGCTTCGCTGAAAAAACAAACTGAAAAGTACGGATTATAAAACAAACGAACAGAGCCAATACACGGTGGGCGGGAGGAAGCAGGCCAAGAGGATGTGGAGTCTTAAAAAAAAAGTGTCTGGAGAGGATATAGTGTTTTCCTCTCACACCAAACCAGCCAACAGTATTTTTAGCCCATGGCTTATAAACCAATCGAACCGAAACGAACAGGCTGATTGTTACATGAGCGGATACAATATATGTAGCCTGAGGCCTTCTTGGCTAGTTAAGGTCGATTTAGGCGCATCTGCTTATCCTACATCTAACCGTATATGCAGCCAAACACGCTTCCTAGACAGATTATATGCACATGCTCCACTGGAGCAGCGAATCAAGCATGCTCTCATAGTATCTCTCTCTTCCAAATATTAAAACGCAATCAGTCTCTTTGTCCATCGTTTGTTCGCGGTTTTCAGTTTGGCCAGTCCTGCCCCATGGTTTTCACTTTCTAGCTAGATTATATGCACACACTAGTGCATGCTCCGCTGATCGGTTGATTATAATTTTTTTGGAATTTTTCTAGATCTTCTGCATATTTTTCTAGAATGAAACTTCATTTTTGGTGCTTCTAGATATATTTTCACGAGATTATAACATTTTATTTGGATTCTTGGTATCCCAATCTATTTCTTCGGTTTTATTGAAATTTTGAGAATCTTAGAGACATTTCATGTGGTTTAAATCCATGTCAAGTATTTATCAAATTTTTAACTAAAAAAAAGATAAAACCAATCAGGACAGCAAGGTTGTCGTTGTAAAAGTTTAGAATAAGATGTTTAGCTCTATATAGTTTAATTTAAGAAGGAAAATCATACCATGATAGTACTCCCTCTATTCCAAAATAGAAGTCATTATGAGATGCGTGTAAGTCAAATATTTTTAACTTTGACTAGATTTATAGAAAATATGTGTAACATTTATACCTCCAAATAAGTTTATTATGAAAGTATATTTAACGATCTATCTAATAATACTAATTATGTATTATAAATATTCATATTTTTTCATATATATTTAGTTAAAGTTAAAAGTGTTTGATTTCTCAGAAAAGTGAGAATAACATCTATTTTGGGACAGAGGGAGTAATTCAAAGTGGTAAGACTTTTTACGTCTTGCGGCCTAAACCTGATACACCGCTGTTCGTGACGTGGGCGCCTAGCTGCCGACCCCCCCACCTGGTGAATCCCGCCGACCCTCCCCTTTCCTAAAAAAAAACAATTTCCTCCCTCAATTCCTCTACCAAATTGGGTTCAATTCAATTGTATTTTTGGCCAAACAGTACATCAGGCAACAACCATGCAGTAAAAGCCAAAATTACTGACATCAGCACATATCCCATGCTTTTTAAAGTAAGAAAAAAGCCATAGCTCATAAACCAAGTATCCTAATTAAAATCCGATTGCACCATTGTGTTCCTTGCAATAAACTCTTCAAAACAATACCCCACACAGATATATTTCGATAAATTTTTTTAACGAACATCATTCTCATGATGAACCTATATTTAAAGATAATCGTCGAACATCACATTAACACTAAACGAACATCGCAGAAAATAACATAGAACATCATATGTATACTACACAAATATCATATATATATCATGAAATGTAAAAACTAAAAAAATAAAAATAAAATTAGTGAAGTAATTAATTATAGTCAAATAAAAAGAAGAAAAAATGCTACCGAACATCACAAATACATCGTAGAACATCACATTAAAACTACACGAACATCGCTAAAATATAACATTGAACATCATATGTATACTACGTGAACATCACAAAATATCATGAAATATAAAATAAAAATAATAAAATTAGCGAAGTAATTAATTAGAGTCAAATAAAAAGAAGAAAAAAGCTACCGAACATAAAAAAAAATCCTAGAACATCAATGTATGCTTACTGGACATCACAAAATAGCATCATAGAACATCACATTTCTACTCACGGACATCATAAAATATAGCATAGAACATCACATGCATGTAAACTACGTTAACATCACATATATCATGAAATATAAAAAAAATAAAATTAGTAAATTAATTAATTAGAGTCAAATAACACAGAAAAAAGATGCAAAAATAAAAAATGAAAAAACAAAATAAAAATAGAAAATAAAAACTAAAATAAAAAATATGCATGAAACATAAAAAAGAGAAATAAATAGAAGAAAAGAAAAGAAAAAAGAAAAAATAAAGAAGAATGAAAAAGCGACATAATAAAAGAAAAAAAAGCAAAAATCAAAATAAATGAACGAAAAGGAAAAAAGAAAAGCAAAAACGCACAAAATATAAAAAAAGAGAAAAGGGAAAACATGAAATTAATAAACAAAGAAAAAAGGAAAAAACTGACGTACCACAGCGGAGTAAGAAAAAAAAGAAAGAAACATAAACATGAATAAAAGAAAAAAAGAAATATCACATAAACAGAAAAAACAGAAAATGAAAAGAAAGGGTGATATATGCAAAGAAAGAATAAAAGAAAAAAGCTACGTACCTGTACAGATGTTTGCTTGGAAAGCATCAGGGAAGCCGCGACTCACTCCATGGGCCGAGGGGAAAACTGGCGGAAGACTGAGGAGAGTGCTTAGGGGGGGGGTCGGTGCATGTCTCCTATCCGACTGGTCGGCAGGGAAGATTTCCGGCTTCTGTGTGGGTGAAAGGTCCCTAGTTTGGTTTTGGTAATTGAGTGACAACCTAGATGAACTAATGTGTTTAAATGTGATATACATAGGTGATTAGTCCACAGGTACACTATATGTGAGCAACTTATGCCATGATGGTGAAGATGGTTTAGATTTGTTGCAAGGCTCACACGTGTGATGAAGGAGCTCATTGCATATGAGACATGATATTGAGTCATGTGACTAAGGTGGAGAAGATCAAGACAAGACTTGGCTTGATGGACCGGTTGCAAGCGTGAATGGCACGTTGGAGGCTTTGGAGCGATGAATCGCATGGCGGTGAAGCTTGAGCAAGACTTGACGCCGATGGACGAAAGCAACGATGAAAAGCAAGTGAGGTCAAGATCGATGAACTAATAAGGTCACGTGATGATATAAAGTGGATCATATTATTTATTGATCGTGTTGGTGCATGTGTTGCATCAACATTGGAGGAGATGGAATGGAATACGCAAGGCAAAGGTATAACCTATAGGGTATTTCATTTCATCGGTCATAGGTGTGTTAAGAAGTTTATGAGCAGGTTTAGGATAGATGGCCGTATGAGGAGCAAACTTGTTTGCATATCGGTCATCTAGTGCCACTCGAGTAATCTAACTTTGCATCATTACTAGGATCGAGTGGCGTGGTGAACTCTCAGTGATAATACTTTAAAAAATGATTGTGAAATGCTAACACACTTGCATATGATGGTGTACACTTGGTGGTGTTGGCACATTTACAAAGGATAAGAAGTTGGAGAAGTTTTAGAGAAACTTGAGTTGAAAAGAGGAGTGATGGTTCTTGGATTGGAATTCTATATTGATCCATTATGCTTTGGATCAAATATGCATGTGGTATGTGTAGCCCTCTGCATAAACTTTTCAAAATGTCCAAGATCATCGAAATTAGAGTTTGGAGCTAAGAGATATGGTCATTTTAGCGATGATCACTCAGTGACTGGACTACGTCCAGTCACAGAGTTCGGTCAATGTTCCTGTGAAGGCTCATTTGGGGCTGCGATCGGGCGCTAGCACTGGGGCGTGATCGGACGCCCCTGTGCCACTGTTCTGGGCTTGGAAATGGTGAGGGAGAGTGATCGGACGCTGCAGCGAGTCCGGTCAGTGTTGACTAGATGCATACAGTCGATGAAAAACCTCTTTGGTTCCTCTCTGTTCGTGACTAGACGGTAGGTGATGGCGCGCCTGGTTGATCGACCAGACGCGGAGTTCGTTTGCGCACGTTGGGAGCTGTTGGTGCCCAATGGTAATATTCAAACAACTAGTACACGTGGCGAGTACAGCGTGACCAGACTCTGGACTGGACTCTACACCTGCGCATTCGATCACTGCTGCTGCGAGTTCGGTCAGTGTGAAAAGTGCCCTATGAAGAGGGTAACGGCTATTTTAGCCCTTAAGGATATAAAAGGAGTGTGTGGCTGGCTTTGGCACATGCTTAGCACCCTTGGGACAATGTCCATGGTTGGGGAGTGCTAGGAGAGCCTCTAACTCACTTGTGCTTGCAAGAGTGCGAATCGATTGCGAGTGAGTGATTCTAGTGCGATTGCATTATGAGATTGCATCGAGTGACACTAAGTGTTTGAGTTGCAAGCCGGTAGTGCTTATTACTCTTGGAGGTTACCACCTCCTAGACAGCTTGGTGAAAAGTTCTCCGTCATGAAGCACGCAAGAAGATTGTGTGGTGCTCTAGAGAAGGATTTGTGAGGGGTACTATGCTCATCCCGCGGGAGCCACGAAGAGCAACACTAGTAGAGCGTGTCATTGAGCTACCCTCACTTGTGGGTAGGTTCTTGCGGCGCCCAATGTGTGGGCTAGGCTTATGAACGCCTATTAGCCACCGAACCATCAATTGTGCGGTCGACATAACAGGGACTAGCTTGGTGGTAACCATGAGAACCTTGGGATAAAAAAATCATCGTGTCATCCTAGTTCTCGTTGGTTTGTATCCCCATTACACAAGCTTGTATTTACATTCTTATATATTATGCTTGTGTAGTTGCTCTTGTAATTAGTTAGCTTGTGTAGCTTGCTAATTATCTTCTTGCTAGTGTAGCATAGAAGTAGCTTTCTTGCGTGACTAATTGGTTTGTGTAGCTAAGTAATTTAAGCTCTCTATTTGGCTTGTGTAGTCTTGTTATTGAGCATTGCTAGTGAGCTTAGGAGCTTTATGCTTTTGCATACTAGCATGTGTAGGAGCTCCTCAGTTGCTTGAGTACTAGTTGCATAGGTTTGTGTGACCTTGCTTCTAGAAGTGTTTAGGTGAGCTCTAGCTAGCCCAGCACCTTAGTTGCTTAACTAGGATATTTTTATAAGGTGCTTGAGAAATTAGATAGAGGGGTGTAGTCTTGTCTAGACCGTTAGTTTTAATTTCATATTTATCTCGGTTAGTCGGTGCGATTAATTTTTAGAAAGAAATATTCACCCCCTCTAGTCCGCCATCTCGACCCTACAGTGGGCCGTCGTAGGCTTCTTGTGGGCTGCTCGCTCCCTGCTCCTAGGGTCGGGGGACCGAAATAAGCGAAGCGTGGGGGAAGCGTGGACAGGGGGGTCGGCATGATGCTCGGGTCCAACTGGTCGGACCTGAAGATTGGCGGTTTCCTCAAGCTAATTGAGAATTTGAGATCGGCTGCCAGGCAAGTTGGTGATTCTAGGGATGAAAATTGACGGAAAAAATCCTGTAGCAACCGTTTCGGTTTTCTATATATTATGATATCGTTTTCGAATTTTGCCAAATATAAAAAATTGTCATTTTCAATTGGTTTCACTACTATTTCCAATAATTTTTTTGGACTCTTTAATTACTGAAATGTAGAAAAATCTCTTACCGCCCGTTTCTGTTTTCTTTTTTTCCACACCGGTGAAAATCGAATTTCATTACTGAAGTAACGAAAATACATAGTTTGATACGTACTGTTCCAACATCCCCAACATTGAAAAACGCCTCCCCGATACCGATTACCCAGGTATCCGATCTGCAGGGAACAAACACCTACTATGAAACGACCTATCCACGTAAGACAGCAAAAGAAACGGGGGTTCCATTACAAGTCCCACGGCCACCAGCAGCACACCGGCTGAGCAAAAACTGGTCCACGATCCCAACAGCACTTGGGCTGAGCAAACTACCGACGCCTAATAGAAACTGTACGCCGCCTAGGCTTGACCAGCAAATACGGCACAATTCTCTTTTTATCTTGAGCTTGCATCTTCATGTTCTTGTTATGAAAGTAGAACGCGATCTATTTGATGGTCTCCGCCCCGTGAAGCACCTGCTACTCCATCTCCACCTGCTGAAGACCTGCCCAATATGTAAAGAAGGAACACATCATACACACAATCTCAGTAGGAGATTTCACTCTTTTCTTCTCAAAGCACACAGTGTTCCTAACACGCCAAATGGCCCAACAGATGGCCACAAGGCCCACTGCATACATCGACTTGCCATTAGGCAAGCTATTTTTGATCCATACCCAGTATTGATAAAAAATACTTGGTCTACAGTTAGCCCCCAAAGCATACGCAATTAGGCTCCACACAAATTTTGCCGTGGGACATTCAAAGAAAAGATGATTAACGCTTTCTTTATCTGTGCAAAAGGCACAAGAATCACTTCCCTTCCAGTTTTGTTTTTGAAGATTGTCTTTTGTTAAAATGACTTCTTGTAGAGTGAGCCACATAAAACATTTAACATTCAAAGGGAGTTTAGCTTTCCAGATTTGTTTGAAACTAAGGCCAAAGTCATATAAATGTGCTTAATTTTCAGCAGATCATTCCACACATGGGAATTTTTACTGCTCTTTTTAAGCTGGGCTATCCCACCATTGTTCAAATATTTCTTCGAGACACTATCTTGCCAGATCCCACATCCATTCTCAATCTTCCACCACCATCTACATAGAAGGCTTATGTTCATTCTTCTTAAGTCCTTAACCCCAGACCTCCTTTTGTTTTGGCTTTGTAATTTTGGACCATTTGATCAGATGGTACTTTCTTTTCAGGCTTCCACCCTGCCAAAAGATCTCTTACGAGCAGTATGGGAACTGCTCGCTGCTCCTGGATGCCCCCCCCCGCCCACAGCCAGCGACCTCGTCCCCATCCCCAACCTCGTCCCCATCGCCCGCAACCGAGCCCGCTTTCATCGGGATGCCCCCGCGCACGCTCGACACGTCCGCATCTTGCGCCTCCGCACCTCGTCCCCATCTCCATCGCCATCCTCATCCCCATCCCCATCCGTTTGCCTCGCCCCTGCAGGAGCACCCCCCACCGCGTCACGCCCTCCGACGACGGCTCCGCTCCCCAACACGCTCCTGTCCCCCTTCCCCAACGCATCCCCTTCCCTAACTGCAACATCGAAAAAATATGTAGTGCAACATTGATAAACATACACTGCAACATCGAAAAGTATCTACTGCAACAACGGAAAATATCTACTGCAACAAACGAAAAATATGTACTGCAACATCAAAAAATATCTACTGCAACATTAAAAAACATGCACTGCACCATCTAAAAACATCTGATGCAACAATGAAAAATATCTACTGCAACAACGAAAAATGTGTACTGCAACATTAAAAAACATGTACTGCAACATCGAAAAAACATTATTGCAACAACGAAAAAATGTGTACTGCAACATCAAAAATTTATGCTGCAACATTTGAAAAAATGTACTGCAATATCTCAAGCAGTAGTACTGCAACATCGCAAAAACATCTATTGCTACAACTAAAAAAATCCCATTGCAACATTCGAAATCATCTGTTGCAACATCCAAAAAAACCCAGTGTAACATGGCGAGATCTGACCCCGAGAGCTCACCGGAACCCTAGCCACCGCCGCATCCCTTAGATCCAGAGGAGGAGGAGGAGGAGGAGGCTCAGATCTAGAGGAGGAGGAGGAGGAGGGCTCAGATCCAGATCCAGAGGAGGAGGAGCAGCAGGCCTAAGATCCAGATCCCTCTGCGAGCTACCTCGTCGGAGCCGCCGCTATCGTCCTTGTCTCCGGTGGGGTTGCGGAAGCCGGGTCGCAGGGAGAGTGGGGGTGCATGGAGGTCGCAGTGGGCGAGGGACGGATGGAGGAAGGGAGCACGGGCGGGCGGGCGCGGCGCGCGGTGTCCCTGTCCCGGGGACGGCCCGGAGAGCCAGCAGGAAAGCGGGCGGAGGAGCGGCGCAGGAGAGATCGAGTGTGGGGGAGCAGGGGGAGTGAGTGCGGGAGAGAGCGAGTGGAGGCAGCGGGCGGAGCGGGGGGAAGTGAAGTGCGAATCCAGAGCGGTCTGTGGAACGGTGCGTCCGGCCACCCCAGACACCCGGTCTATAGCATTAATAGTAGACAAGGGAATCATATATATATATATATGGAAGCGTACACAGGTATGCTACTCAGACTTGAATTAATGAGAACAAGTCTTCCCCCAAGACTTAAGGTACTCCCTTGCCATCCATCTAATCTCTTGAACATTTTCTCTTCGATGGGAGTCTAGTCTGCCACATGGAGTCTGGAGCCCGAGACCGGGACTCAAGATACTTTATAGGCCATTTTCCAATGGCACAATTGAACAGGTTAGAAAACTTTACCCCTTTCACATCATCTTGACTCACCATAATCACCTCATTCTTAGAGAAATTTATTTTTAATCCAGACATTTCCTCATAAATGCACAACAGCAGTTTCAAATTGGTAGCTTTATCTTTATCATCCTGGATACATAGAATGGTGTCATCTGCATATTGCAGAATAGCCACACCATGATCCACATATTCTGGGACTAATCCCTCAATCAACTTATTACTTTGAGCAACATTTATCATCTTAGCAAGTGTATTAGCAGCAATATTGAAAACAAAGGGAGATAGGGGGTCACCCCTTTTCTAGATTTAAAATAGTTCCCACAAAGATTATTCACTTTCACACTCAAGGTACCCAAAGTTACCACCATTCTAATCCAGGTACACCATTTTTGAGAAAAAACCCTTTGCTGGAGGCATTCAAAGAGGAAATCCCAATTGATTTTATCATAAGCTTTTTCAAAGTCTAGTTTTAACACTACCCCATCTTTTTTCTTAATTCTAGTATCATGGAGGATTTCATGCAAGGCCATCACTCCATCCATGATATTTCTGTCCTTTGAAAAACCAGAATGACTCTTGCAAATAATTTTGCACATAACATTTTCCAATCTCAACATTAAGGCCTTAGTAAAGATTTTGTAAATCACATTAAGCAGGCAAATAGGCCTGTATTGATGGATTTTTAGTGGCCTCCTTTATTTTAGGTAGCAAGGTGGTGGTTCCTTTGTTAAACCGACCAATGTCCAGTTTTAAGCTATGAAAATCATGAAACAGAAGCAACAAGTCATCTTTAATAGTGTCCCAGCAATGCTGATAAAATTCTATAGGAAAGTGATCTGGTCCAGGAGCAGTGTTTTTGTGCATAGAAAAGATCACTTCTTTGATCTCTGAAATAGAAAATTGTTTGCATAATTCATCATTTTCCAAATCATTGACCCTTTCCCCTTGACCCCAGTAGTTTGAGTCCATGTGCAACTCAGAAGCCTTAGAAGGGCCAAAAAGTTCCTTATCATATTAGGTAGCATGCTCCACAATGGCTGCATCCCCTCAATCATTAAATCATTGCGTTGGAGAGAAAAGACGGTGTTCTTCCTCTTTTTGTCATTAGCAATTCTATGAAAATAGCTTCAACAGCCACATCGAGTTAGATCTCTTATGCAAATAGCTCTCTTCCTCTTCCAGGAGTCTGAGCATCTCAGCTTGAATGAAAGACTTCCTATTCAGATTTTTAGGAGACAGAACCTCCATTTCCTCCTGCTGCTCTAGAGTCTCCAAATCCTGGCATAAAAGATTTTTATATTTTCTAGTATACCCTTTAAGGCTTTGGCCCCAACCTTTTAGGAATTTCCTAATTCTGTCCATTTTGATACACCAGGTATCTATGACAGATTTTGAGAAAACTTGTTTTGACCAGATTTCATGAATCTTAGTATGAAACTGAGGATGTTTGAGCCAAGAGCTCTCAAAGCAAAAAGGCTTTGGACCCCTATTCTATTGATTCTCAGTCATCAAGATTAAAGGATTGTGATCTGACTATATCTAGGAATTTTCGTAAGAGTGGACATGGGGAATTCCAGCTCCCAATTTGTAGACATCAAAACTCTATCCAGTAGAGTAGGATTTTTCCTATTATTACTCCATGTAAACTTCCCTCCACTTAAAGATAGCTCCTTGAGCTCATAAGTATTAATGATTAGATTAAAGATCTTGGAGAAATTGTTTTCAACAATTTTTTTTATTTTTGTCAGAACTATACCTCAAAATATTGAAGTCACCTCCAATAAGAAGAGGATATTTAGCTTTGAAGCAAAAACTAGAAAGCTTATACATGAACCTTTCCTTGCAATCATCTTGGGCTGGCCCATATACATTGGCAAAGGTCCAATGCTTTTTGAGTTTTTTATCAACCACATTAGCAGAAATGATATAGTCCCCCTTTTCAAACCCCTCCACATCAAACCTATCTTTTTTGATACCACAAGCATGCCACCAGACTTCCCATTAGATGAGATCTATTGCCACTCATACTCCTTATTACTATCAAATTGTCCGAAAAAACTTATCAGAATAAGACTTCTTCATGGCCTCTTGCAGACCAATAAACTTAGGTTTATATTCCCAAAATAATTCCTTAATGAAGGAGCCGAGGCCTTTTTTAGAGACCCCCTGCAATTCCGTTTACAACCATTTTTCGTCCCTAGTGATCCGGCGGTTCGGCTTACGTGCAAAAAATGGCAGTACTAGGGGAGGGGGCTCGAGCCCCCCTACCCCAGCCTCGCCATTGGAGCCCCCCCCTCAGCCCCCCATAAAAATGTTGGCCAGTAACGTAAGGAAAGGAGGGATTTTAGCTAGATTACTGCCAGACTTAAACCCGACAACACTACCAGAATCAGACCTAAAATCTGTCATGGCCTTGCCTATCACCATCGGTTCCCAAACCCAATAGTGATATGAAGATATCACTACAGGGTCAAGGCTAGACCTGGGATTAGGGTCACTGCGGGGTTAAGCCTCTACTCGGTAGTGATAGGATAATACTCACTACCGGGTCAGCGCTTTTAACTTGACAGTGTCCTTCGTTTTCCAAATTTTGTTGATATATTTCTTGTTTCATTTACATAGAGGTTATTTTCTAATATTTTACATTTGATATTATTAACGCATCACTTATATCTCTATTGACGGTAGTTAACACCCATCATAAACCGTCAATATAATGCATGAATATGATCACCAACATAGGTTTAGGGGTTTAAACTAACAAATTCCATGAGTTTTGGTGAATCTGTGTTTTCATCAGGGTTTATCCAAAAAACCGTCAAGTTGGATCCAAACGTTAGAATTAATCACGCTTATCCGCGACGAAAACAACTCTAGAAGACTCCAGAAGGCAAACCATCGAAGTGGAGGGCAGGTGGCTGCCAGGTGGGGCCGGTCGGCCCCACCTGTAGGCCGACCGACCTGTGGGCCCACCTGTCAGCCTCCGTCTTGCTACTTCGGTTCTCCACCGCCTTAGGGATTGCATCTACGCTGTTCTTTCAAGTCGGTTTGATCCGAGGGCTTAGGATTGATGCTCCCCCCTATATATACCAGCCCCTACCACCCCCAGGATATAACCCTGATCATTGATCAAGTCATCATCTAGAAACCCTAATCAGAGAAGAACCTCAGAGCTCCACAATATTCTAGGGCATAGCTAGCTAGGTTAGAATCTAGAGGGAGGCAAGCTTTGCTTGGATTCCTGGTCTTGTCAAGAGCGTGGCTTGGTATAGCCCCTGTATCCTCTCTTGTATCTTTCATTATTTATATGTTTGCTATAATTGATTTGACATTATTCTTAATATTATTCATGTTCCTAGTTATCATGTTCAATGTTTACTTTGATTATATGCTTAGTATAGCTAGATTATCATTATATTCAAGCATAAGTTCATATAGCGCTCGCTCTAATGTACACGGGGTAAGTGGTCGATATTGTGTAAGCATGGTGCTTATATGTTGTTTACCTGCGGATGCACCCTATATTCTGGGCCATGTGGTAGATCACGAATGTGACACTCCCGTTGAATCCTTTGTAGTCCACTCTCCGAATATAGGTCAAGTAGGATCTAGTTACGAAGAAAGTCATGCTCTATTCTTGATCTTCCTTAGTAATATCCCTTATGAGTAGATATGAAGTTGATCTTAGCCATGATTATTAAGTGTAATTGCACCAATCAACGTATGCTTTGACTTGTAATTAAGAATGACTTAGGAATTATTTCTCTAATATCTACTTAGTCATGCTAATGCCATAGAAAGGAGTACTCTGAGTGTTCAACTATTAATTATCAATGATCATTTATCATATATTTATCATATACCCTATAACTTACCCCTGTTATGAGTAGAAGCTTGGTTATAGTTTATCTTTCCATCATATGTATAAGTTATCAATATATTCCATCTGTCCGTCCTTCCCTCTAGTAAAAATATAAATAACGATACCTGGAATACTTCCGGGTGAAGTGCTACAATGGTATATTATCTGTGCGCTTACAGATCCCTTTATTTATATATTCTTTCTAGTCACAATAAAATACTTAAAGTACTTCTTAGTGCCATTCTAGAAGTGACACTAGGTAGTACCAACAAGCATTTCTGGTGCCGTTGCTAGAAACTAGATTCAAGTCTGTTCTTAGTGACGCTAAGGAATGTCAACAAGCATTTCTGGCATCATAGCTAGGGATGACAACTTAGCAAAAGTGATGTTAAGAAATGTCAACAACATTAGGTGGCTACTTAAACAAGAGACATGTTAATAAATACCAACAATCTCACTGCCATGAAGATTATACTGCAACTATAACAAGTCAAATCTCCATCATTCGATATCATAATTAGAAAAATCATACATGATAGGTAGAAATAAAGTCAATACAAACTAAGTATCAAGAAGTACAAACCAAAGTCCTAGAAAAAAGCAGACAATAGGTCCATTAATACAAACCAAGTGGTGCACACCCACTACTATTGCTTACTATGTAGCATGATAGCCCATGTAGTGAATATCTTCGATTGTGTAATCGAGCTCATCATTTAAATAAATGAACGCACGCATAAGTGCACTGTCTTGCTTCACAAGTCCAAGCACATGGACTACCAAAGGTGTATCATATTGGTCTAAATGCTAATGCGTTAGATTCCAAAGAAAAATATAAATGATTGCTATCCATGTGTAGTGAGCGATGCGGTGGTATTTGAGTTGCTCAAAATATGTAAGCGATGTCACAAATAAAATATGAGAAACACGAATGGGAACATAATAATAATAAGTACATACTCTAAGTATCATTTTGACTATACCACATTATCTTCAAGACAATCAACATCATAAAAGGAGGTGGTTCTTCTTATTTAGCTATCCCTTCATCCACAATTGGAACCAGAGGCAGTTCTTCATTTGGACCTTCACCCACAACTAAATCTAGAGGTGGTTCTTCTTTAATTGATCTTCATCCACAACTACAAATTTGGTTGATATGTCTTGAAATGACCTTCAACCACAACTGAATCATTGGTGAAGAAGATGCAATCTTCTTTCCAATCTCTATGTTTTGGAAAAAACCAATGCAATGTTTCCATTCTTCATGCCTAAAGTGTATGACAAATAGAAGCACAAAAATGAAATCAAGATTGAAGCACTTCAACCAACAAAAACAATCCAACTAACTAGCATGCTAACATCTATCCTAAATTTCAGTCCATAGGTGATGATTTACTTATCATGTGTTTAAACCAGGGGTGCATCGTCAAATCTGAGCCCTCGTATCAAACCGACTTTAAGCAATGGTGTAAGATTGGTCCATAGAGGCGGTGGAGAACCGACGTTGAAGCGAAGGCTGACCCATGGGTCCCATAGGCCAGGAGGCCTATAGGTGGGGCCGGTCGGCCCCACTTGGCAGTGTCTCGGTCTCTGTTGTGGTGGTTTGCCTTCTGGAGTGTTCTAGAGTCTTCCTAAGTTGGTTTCATCGTGGATAAACGTGATTAAATCTGACAAGTGGGTCCACCTTGATGGTTTTCTGAATAAACCCTGCTAAAACACAGATTCTCCAAAACTCGTGGGATTTATTAGTTTAAACCTCTAAACCTATGTTGGTGATCACATTCATGCATTTAAACAAGTTATATTGACGGTTTATAATGGGTGTTAACTACCGTCAACAGCAGTCTAGCGCAAGCCACAGCGTATCATGCTACAACAACCCCAGCCCAAGCCGCAACATATAGGTCAAATGGATGGGAAATTGGGAATCAAGGCTTGTCCAATGACTACTCAAGGATGCCGGATGATATCATTAAGTCGCCAGACCTTCTATGTTACGTGAGACCATTTTCTCCTATGAATGAGCCTTGCGCTTGCTAGCTAGTAAAACTTTAGCCAAAAACCTAGGGTACCATGATGCATTGTTTTCTAGGTTAACCCAAACACAAGTAATCCAAATTTTATTTTACAAAATAAATAAAACAAGCTTATGCATATTCCAGTAGCATAACAACCAAGTCTTACATCATGATCATTACATTCATTGCCGAATTCAAATCAATAGAAGTGACAATCATAATTTTCACATGTTAAATACACATCAATATCCTACATCCTCAAGTCTATTGTTGTTCTAGGAGATTAAGTACCTAAATCATACCAAAAGCTCAGCTTATATCATGATAATCTTATCCAAAACTCAAGAGAATTCAAGGCTGAAAACTAGGTACTTGAAAGGAATTACAACAGAGCAACTATTCATCATTTTCATTTAAGAGATCTAGAGAGTTCCTTTTTAATTATTTTATTCAGCTCTTAAAAATCAAACTTAAAGAAAAACTAGACACACATTTTTATTTTGTTTTTATTTTTATTTTTTAGATCACACCTTATATTATTATAACTATAATTATTTTTGTTTTTAGTTATTCATCCTTTTTTAGCAAATATATAGAAAAGTTATAAATAAAACCAAAAGAGAAAGAAATACTTATCTAGATACATGAGGAATGCCCTTTCCCCAAGCTGGTTGTTGTAGGGGTCGCTTAATGAGGTGGCTTCAGTAGCTTGTACTTGTTCTTCTTAGAGTGGTTTCGCTAGCGGATGTCTTTCTCGTCCATTAGGAAGTTGGTTTCCTCTTTATGTAGCAGGTGCATCGGCTCCAGCGGTTGGTTTATCCATGTTCATGTTGGAGCCAGTTCTGGAGGATGCACTCCTAGTGGAGCGAGATGAAGACAATCGGGGTGAACTTGCTCTTGATTTTGTGCATCATCCTGCAAAATATCAACAAGAACAACAAAACTAGTGGAACGAATTAGAATAAAAGGGTTAGCCGTCAGCCATCCAGGGGTTAGTCTTTCTTGGGATTAAAAATATTTTTGAGTTGACCGAATTTTAGCAGGATGTCTATCTAATATTTTTGGATTTTATGATATAATGGAATATAACTAAATGTATGCATGGTATTTTTATTTTTCATGCCACCACGGTGAATATTCTTGCTAGCTTTTACACACCATGAAAATTATTCACATGGGGTTTAGAATTTTATAATGCAGTAATGAGATTTTTATTTTCTTTTCTAAATGCAATGCAAATACAGAAAAAGTAAATATGCTAAATATTGCAAAAGAGTAAATATGGATAACTACCGATTTTACCTCCCGACGAGGGTTCGGTGTTTTGAGTCCTCCAAACAGGACCCCTCCAATCTTGTTTATTCTTCGGGTGCTTCTGTCGGCCTAGGAGATCTAGACCTTAATGTTTGCACCTCTCGTGATGGTGACTCTGATGATGATGCTACCTTTTCCTTTTAGGCCTGCTAGGTTTGTGGAGTTGATTTTGGCGTAATTGGTTCGTTATTCTCAACTTCTCCTTCTTCTTCATTCTTTGGGAGTTGATTCCTCCGATGTTGGGATGATCGACATCTTCTCTTGGCATGGATCTTCTTTTTGGCTATTCATGAGTTGTATAACTACTAAAATAACATCATACCTTCTGCTTTGGGAATGGGAAGTGGATTTGTCCTGATCCAACATAGATGATCGCATTGGTAGTGTTAAGGAATGGTCTTCCAAGGATGATAGGTACATCTTCTTCTTTTCCCATGTCAAGAATCATGAAGTCCGCAGGGACATAGTGATCTTGTATCTTAACTATGATATCTTTTTCTATTCCCTCCAGAAATCGGATTGTTTGGTCTACCATTTGCAATTGCATATATGTAGGAAACAAAGGCTCACCAAACAAATAGTCATAAGTTACCTTGGACATTATGTTGACACCCGATCCAAGATCACAAAAGGTGTTGTAGAAGATTCTTTGTCCAATTGTACACTCGATTGTCGGTACGCCAGGATCTTCTTTCTTGGTAAGGAATGGTGAAGCAAGGAGGTGGTCGTACTTTGATCTAAGTGTGTTGATCATCTTGACTGATTATTCTCTTGGCTACCTGGCCCTATTCCTCCTTCTTCGGTTGTTTCTCTTCTTGCTTACTGTTGTATACTTGAGCAGAGTCTGAATCTACGGATGACTAGGAGAATGCAATATACGATTCTTAAAAGTAAATTTCTCCTTTCTATCATTAATTGTGAAACAGATTTTGGCACTGTCCACGTAGATGATGGCTTTTGTGGTGCTCAGGAAAAGTCGACCCAAGATAATGGGTGCCCTTATATCCCCACCTATGTCTAAAACCACAAAGTCTATGGGTACGTATGAGCATCCGACTCGTACATAAATATCTTCAACAATTCCCTTGGGGTAGCAGAGTGATTGATCTGCAAGCTGCAAACGCATATTTGTATATAACAAAGGATCTCCATGAATTTTCTCATAAATTATGTTTGGCATAATGTTAACACTTGCTCCGAAGTCACAGGCAGCTTCTTGGAACACATTAGGTCCAATGGCTATGGGGATGACAAGTCTTCTCGAATCACCTTTCTTGATGGGCAAGGAATAATCCTCACATCCTCCACTAGATGGTTCTCTGTAGAATCTTGCATTGTGAATATCGACAAGATTTATAGTTTCAGGGTCTTCCAGTTGCCCTGGAATCTTACCTTTATCGATCGAAGGAACAGCAGCCGCTAGCTAAGCTATTTGTGATTCTATCATTTTATTAAAGCTATGCTGGTTTTTAATGGTTGAGGAGAAGCTATATGAATACCGTGGTACCAAGAGGAGGGACTCAAACATTCAAGCTTTACCAAGAACACAACTACACGCTCGAAAGATCAAGATTGGCTCCACCTCACCCGACCCTTGAGGGTTGGCTCCACCTCGGCCAACTCTCGAGGGCTATACTCCGCCTCACCCGACGTCTAGGGGCAGACTTCGCTTTGCTCCAGGGCTGGCTCGCCCACCCGGCGTCTAAGGGATGTCTCGAGCGGGCAGGCTCCGACCCTCACCCGCCTTCGAGGCTGGGCCCCCAAGGGCTGGACTCCACTTCACCCAACGACCGAGGGCTGGCTCTACCTCGCCCGACGTCTGAAGGCAGGCTCTGCCTCACCCGACGTCTGGGGACAGGCTCCACCTCGCCCGATGTCCGAGGGCAGGCTCCGCCTCACCCGGCGTTCAGGGGCTAGGCTCTGCCTCACCCGACGTCCGAGGGCAGGCTCTACCTTGCCCAACGTCCAGGGGCTAGGCTCCGTCTTGCCCAACGTCCGAGGGCAGGCTCCGCCTCACCTGATGTCCGGGGCAGGCTTCGCCTCGCCCGACGTCCGAGGGCTAGGCTCAGCCTCGCTCGATGTCTATGCGCTACTCCTTCATAACTACGCATGCAGATAAGGTGGGGCACTCAAGTCAACCGCAGTATCGAGGATCATACCCTACACGCCTACAGGGAAGTACCGTCAGGATATGACCAGACGGGCGCTTTAAGCCATTCCAGGCATGTCAGAGCCCAAACAGTGTTGTGGGTGTCGACATTTATCCTACAATGTTATGAGTGCCGGCATTTGCCTTTGGACACGAATCCTGATGGCAACATACGACAACCACTACAGTCCAAGAATGAAACTCATGTCATCTGCAGTAATGAACGTAGGGCCTCTACACTATCTACTCCCCATAGGGTCGTGGCTCGGCACCCTGGTACGCTGCGTCGTCCACCAGGATAGGATGGGACGTGGCCACTTACTGAACGAAGCTAGAGTACGACCCTATCAGGATCAGCGAACGTGCTATCCCTGGCACCTTCTGTTGTGTCAGCAGGATAGGCTCGAAGGAAAAGGAAGACCCGGCACCTTCGAAGGACCTTCTCTGCCTCTAGTTTTCCCTCTTTCTCCCATCTGTCATCCCTGCTTCCCCTTGATCTATAAAAGGGAGGGTAGGGCACCCCACTAAGGGGACGGATCAATTGAACACACCACACACCACATAACACACAGCTAAGCAGCAACCAAGCTCTTAGCATCCTTTCGACCTTTCCATCAGAGACTTGGGACCTGTCCCTCTCTCAACCATTTGTACCCCCTACTATGAACCTTTCAGTGCTAATAACACGAGCAGCAACAACAAACTGGACATAGGGACATTTTGCCTAAACCAGTATAAACCTTGTGTCTTTTAACACACCATCCGAGCCCAACGCGCAACAAATACAAATTTACTAGTTGGTGTTTACTCGAAACACCGATAGTTGGCATGCCAGGTAGGGAACCTTTGCGCGTTCTGACATTAACATCAAGCCATGGATGGTTACCCATGGTATCAGCTAGGTCCTAGGCACACACGTGCACTTCGGGGACCTAGACTTCATCATCACGGTGGGAGGAGAGTTGGCGTTGGCTCACGTTGCCATCCAACCTCTCCCCTCCATCGACCTCAACTATGGGAGGCTTGAGCACTAGCTCGGCGTCTCCCTTGGACTCTAGCCATCTAGGGAGGACCCACGTCGCCTCACCCTCTCTCTAAAACATCCCACACGGAGTGCCCCGATGGTGCTTCCGTTCGATCTCCACAACGCCATGGCGATCGCTAGCCACCTTGTGGCACAGCGCATGATCCCATTCTCCACGAACAACGAGTTCATGGGGGTGATCGAACAAGTCATGAAATCTCTCCATGGTCTCCTTGCAGAGGAGCTGGGGTCACCCTCTGACTCGGACTCTAGCAGAGGGAGCCATCACCCTCCTAGGAATGCTTCATGGTAGGTGTAACACCCAGGTGTTTGGCTTCCACATTTGCACTTGCATTTCATAAACATGAGCATCATTCATCCATTCATGAGCTTATATTGCATGAAACATGCTTGTGAAACATTGCAACATATTGTCATATTTCATGTGTGTTTGTTTTATGAAATGAATAGTGTGCAACACTCAGGTGCAACATATGCAACACACTTTTGTGAAACATGGTTAGTTAGTACCATGCAACAAGATCATGAAACATGTTAAACATGACTATGAAACAAGTGTAACATTTCATGTGTTTTTCATTGTTTCAGTACATGCAATGCTTGATTCTTGTGTGACCAATGTGTGGTGTGACTAATAATTCTCTTAAACAACTTAGTGACACTTAGAATGTCATTTGGAACATTGTTCATGTTGACCATGTTGCCTAATTGTGATTTCAAATAGTGGTTTGACTTGTTTTGACCCCTAAACCCTTTTGTTTGACTGTTTAAAAAGTGTAGATTAGGATGTTTGCATGTCTAAGCAACCTAAAACAAAGTTGTAGCAAATTTTATAAGGAACAAACTTTGTTTAGAAGCCAAGTCATGAAAATGTGCACAACATGTTCAAAAAGGACCCACAAGTCAGCATTGAAGGCTGATTCAACACTTGAAAATTTTGTCTACGTCCTAAATGCAGTTTTAGTTTGATTGAGCCAAATTTGGCTTGATACAACTCTTGATCCATTGAGAATTAGATGTTGGTTTCTCAAGCATTGTTGGAGCCCTATCTTGGTTCTACAACTTTCATGTACATTGCTTCCACTAAGTCGTTATGGTTTAAGAGATCCAATGCTGTCAATCTTGGCTGTCAGGCTGATCGTTTTCACTGAATCAAAGCTATAGTACCGACCGTTTTCAGAAAACGCCCGACGCGTGTGCGCCGCGCGTCGCCGGTCGCCTGAGCGCGCTGCCACGCGCAGCGGACGCCCTAGCGCGGCCGGCCACGACATGAACTCGCCCGCGCGCCTGCCCGACCGGTTCACAGTCCATTTTCTCCTTTCCATCGCCTCCACCGCGAGCAGCAACGGAGCCACAGCAGCTCCACCATTGCCGACCAAGCTTCGCCATCGCCTAGCTCGCTCGTCGCTGCAAAAATGTGTCAGCTAGCCTGTCAATAGCTCCGCCGTGTCCTCCTCTACCTCGTCGCCCTTCTAGCTGAGCCAGACATGCCGTAGGTGAGGGCCATTGGCCATTTTTCCAAAGCCGCCGCCATGTCGAGGTCTCACTGGAGTTGGAGCTCCACGCGGCCAACTACCCCCGAGGCTTTCTCGTCCTCTGTTCTTTGCTTGGGTAGCACGGTAGTGACCTCCTGAAGCTCGTACCGAGTTCAGTTGAGCCGGCCATGGTTTGCCGTCGCTGGCAGCTCGCGCCGGAGCTTTGCCGTGCCGCCATCACTGGGGACGAGCCCCCTCCGCTAGCTCTTAGGTCGCGCCACTTGCACCAATCAGTTCCTCTCCTCGCGCAGTGCATGTAGGTAGCCTTGGTGTCGCCGGAGTCCTCGCCGTCGGTGAGCAAGACCACCGCCGCGCCATCAAACGCCGCCTCCTCTGTTTCGTCTCACTGACAGTCGGGTCCGGCTGACGCCCGGGTCCCACGCGTCAGTGACTGAGTATTAGAAGCTAGTTCAAATATTTCCAGTTTTGAATGCTGTTTTGTAAATTTTGTAACTCCAAATGGTGTGATTCAAATTTTGTTAGACTCGCTGTGAGGTCTAGTATTTAATAAAAATATGTCTTGAGCACATTATGTAGAAATTTTGGATGAATTAAATAGGAACTTGAAATGTGTTTTTGAATGCATGCAAACTTGTTTAAATCATATCTTGAGTTTCTGTGATCCAAAAATTGTGAAATTTTGTGGGTAAGCTAGTATTGTTTAGTAGAAGCTCTGGTTAAAATTTGAGAGTCATTGCATGTGTAGTTTTTGAGTTATAGATTTTCCTTTTATTCTTGGTGGATACTTGTGTGAATTTTTGTAAATTATCTAGGAATCCTATGGCCATGAAACTTGGTAGGTAGTATCTTAGTACCTTAAGGATGCTAGGAAAAATATGAAATCTGTTGCTTGACACTTTTCACTAAGGTTTCCTAATTATGCCACTTTAAGCCATTCTGCCTTACCATTTTTGTGTAGGTTGTTATACTTACTCAAATGGTGTGAAATTTTTATGGTAGTCTACTTAGGGCATATAGTGTCGACTGTAATTTTTGTAGATTTAATGGTGTAGTTTTCATATATGTTTACTATTTCCTCTAATTAATTAAATAAATTAAGAAAGGTATTAAAAGAAATGTTTTGGGGATGAACACCCTACTTTCTGGTGTTCTTGTGATATGAGTGATATGTGAGTAGAGTTAGTTTTGTCCAATTATGTGTTTACATCATAAGTTATTAATTATTTCATTTGCATTATGTCCCTCTGGACAGATCTGGAGACTTTAGAAAGTTACCCATGATATTTTGGTTTTATGTTAATGTGGTGAATACAAGAGTTGTAGATAATTTATGTATATAGCTCCTGTCAAAATTTGAGGGCATTTGGCCCAGTAGTTTAGAAACTACAGCTGTTTAAAGTTAGGTTCCAGTTTTGCTTACTCTCTGCCATGTGAGGACAGAGTTCTGTTGATTAAAGAATCCGACTTGGTAAAGTGTTGAATCATGCTTAGAGGTCTAAAAATGAATTGTATACAATTTCATAAGCTTTCCAGATTGTCTTGTGGCATGTCAATGGGAGTTATAAATCTCCAGTTATGGCTAGTTTACTGTACCGCTACATAGTCTTCATTTTGCTGTACAAATGCTTGAGTGTGTGTTGTTGCAATGTTCTCATTGATTGTTTAGGGGTCAGCCTAACTTGAGAATATGCTTAGGTGCATGTGCTAGGTCATTAACTGAAGATGAGTAATTATACATTAGGTTGTATAAACATGGTAAGTAAAGTGATTTGAATAGGGCGTAAGTTGGAATATGCAAACTACAGCGAACATGTGCATTCCCCGAGCATCCCTGACATTCGTTCATGTGCATCCATGATATTTATCTTGTGCATTCATGCAATAGGTGTGCCGGAGGGAGTGACATTGCTGGAGTTCGAGGGAGCGAGCCAGGAGGAGGAGCCCGAGGTGCAGGCAACCGAAGAAGCAGCCGCCGAGGAGGAGTTGCCCGAGTGCCCTGACCACCGTCCATCCTCTTTCCTAAAAGGCAAGCCCCGGAGCATATTAAGCCTCCCATGTTTTTACAAATACATTGAGTATCTTTTATTGTTGATGATGCATTAAGTATAGGAATTGGTTGGAACCAATTGCTGCATTATATATCCTTCCTTGTCT
The DNA here is from genome assembly GCA_904845875.1 of Miscanthus lutarioriparius. Taxonomy (NCBI): domain Eukaryota; kingdom Viridiplantae; phylum Streptophyta; class Magnoliopsida; order Poales; family Poaceae; genus Miscanthus; species Miscanthus lutarioriparius. The sequence goes on along the minus strand of CAJGYO010000003.1, from coordinate 42,904,841 downwards.
AGATATCGCACTGGAATCCTATTTAAGTTCAGGAACGGGTTAAATGCTTAGCCATGCTTAGTGCAGTAGAAGTCAGGTGATTTCCTGTCACCTGCGAGCTTTAGGATGAGGTGGATCACGGTTGGCTATATTTGCTATCATGGAAAAGAACCATGTGAATAATGAATTAAGACCGGACGGGGTCTTGTGTAGGTTTGAACATAGTGACTCCGTCTGAGTCATTTAAGGACCGATACGCTGTACGTCCTCATGTCATGTTGAACGCAGCCTAACACTTAGCTGGCCGGATAAGTCGTTCTGACCGCGAAGCCTAGTAGCTCGACTCAGGCCGGGGACGCGAGCAGTGGCGTACATTCTGGAGGTAGTAAGGATGTGCGGAGAGCCTTTGGCATAAGCCCAAGGCAGGTTAGAGTCCCAAACAACCTTGGCAGAGTGGTTCTCTGAGAATGTCGATCTGTTCGGACTCGCGACTCCTGAATCGTACCAAAGGTGACTTGTTTGCGACCCTGACGGGGGAAGCAGGGTTTGTGTTTAGGAATACCCCTCCAGCTAGATAGGAATCGATTCGAATCACCGTCTCTCTCGGATAGTGAGAACTTGACTGAGCAACGGCAACGTAGATTCAATTAATTTAACGATATGGTTAAATGGATAATGATGATAAGGTTGCCACAATGAATACCTAATATGGTTATTAATGTTTGCACCCTAATAAAATGATTGCTTATTACAGGTGCTAATATAGTTGATAGGTTAATGGCTTAAAGTCACTGCTAGCTCAGGTTAAAAGTTAATCATTATTACTTATGCTTTTCCGCAAAAAGGAAGTGTCAGCCTGATCCTCTAAATAAAGCTTTGAATGATCCTTGGTGTCATTTATTTTGGTTTCCGACGGGTAAGTCTAGCTGAGTACATTCCAGTACTCAGGGTTTATTCCCTCTTGTTGCAGATTACCTTCTATATTAGGGATTCTATAAGTATTGTCTCCACCCGGCGGGTGATGAAGACTAGATCATGGGCATGATCTCTGTTCTCTTATCTGAATGCTTTTGCGGGCTGTGATCAGTGAACCAGTATGTGTATTTGAACTCGGGTGTGTAAGTTAAACTATTTGCTTCCGCATGTTTTACAAGACTGGTTTTGTAATAACGATGACTCTGTGATGATGTAATCTATTTGCAAACGTCTACGAAATGTTGTAACGTACGATATGTTATGTTGAATTACTATGATCTTGGTTGTATGCAAGTTGGTTTGAAATCCTTCAAGATTTCAGTTGACTACCGGGTTTATATGGGCTCAAGTTTGAGAATTTGATCGTTTCGGCGATTGTTTTTGTACTTGTGCTCTTATAATTTGGTCGGTTCTATGACAGCTGGCATCAGAGCTAGATTCAACATTAAACATGTCTTACGGCTATTTAAAACAAAAGCTTTTGTTGTAAAAACAGTTTTCCAACTTATAGTTATATATAAGTGTTCAAAAATAAAAAATTTTATGGTATACTGGTGATCACATCCCTTATAGCCTACTTAAGGACTTCTAGGTGGCTTATATATAATTATTAACTTGGGGGAATTGATTGTTTCTATTTCGTCGTCCATGCGGCGTGATATTGCATGGATGCCATTCGTTTGAATGGTAATGTATGGATCAATTGCCTCTACGCTAAGGTAAGTGTGAGTTGCGAGAGCATGACCGTCCAACCGTCGGTCTAGGGGAGAGCTAGTTGTGGTTACTGGAGTATTTACATGTTGCATACATGTATATATGAAGGTACTTAATTGTGGGTACATTTGTCGGATAGTTTGGATACCGAAGTATATATATCGGGGGATGTATATATGGAGAGTATCTTAGTTACTACTTATGTAATTAGCATTATATTTTGTTGGGTTGGGCTGCAATGAAGTTTCTGCAGGTACGCTAACAACACACCGTGTAGATCGACTAGTTACCGTAAATTGAGAGAACGTATGTATGCCACCATATATTCCGCTAAAGCTTAAATTTTCATAGGTTGGTGAGGACGTACGGAACGTGCATGCATCATATTCACTCATGTCATTCATATTGCATTACTCCCTCCCTTATAATTGCTTATCCCAAGTGTAAAGTGCAATCTCTCAGCAAAGTAATCCTCTCACATGAATTGCATCCCTTTTTGATACAGATGGCCGCGCCCGTGTTTCCTACTGGTAGCAGCACCTTTTTGGACCAGTTCGGTACTCCCACTTTGCTCTGGAGGGTGCTCAGTTCAGTTGGGTACCCGGAGGCACCCAGCTACACTTTGGAGGCAGGCGGTACCATTGGGAGATGTACCATGGTACGTCGTGACCTTCATCGTGCCGCAAAACCCCACAAGACCATTGTGGCATGGGTGGAGCATTGAGACTGATGGGCAAAGCCCATGGGAAGCCGCTCAGGTTGCTGCCCTTGATGTGCTGATGGATATAGCATAGAGCTTCAGGGATGAGTTAGTGGGTGGACCTGCTTCATCCATTCCCCGAGTGTCTCCTACTGAGGCTGAGTGGACTCAGGACGTTGGTCAGGCCTTGGTTCGAGGCCATGGCGAACGGGTGCAGAGCGACAACGCTGGAATGAGTGCTATGATGGCAGTCTTGAAGCTTTGTCGAGTCAGGCAAAACACCCTTTCCAGTGTGCTTGATGAAGCCAGCAAGGCAATGGAAGCTCAGCACAAGTTCAGGTTGCGTGCCCGCAAGTATCGCCGTAAGGCGAATGCATGTGGGAGAGCTCAGCAAGAAGTTGATGAGATTCGTGGTATTGCAAATTATCGCTTGCAACAGTGGGGTCAAACAGCACGCGAGAGAGACGAGCTTCATAACCAGCTGATGAACCTCACTATTGAGAGAGATGAGGCTGCACAAGAGTTGGATCATGTGACCCGTCATAGGGATGCAGCTTTAGAGTTAGCAGAAGAAAGACGTCGGGGTTGGATTTTGGCCAACCACAACGCCTTTCAAAGGGAGCAAGCACTACAAGAACAGCTTGAAGAGCTTTAGGTTGAGCACCATCAACTGCACAACCGTTTGTTTCCTATTCCTCGCCCCATACCAAGGTATCCAAATGTGGGTGGACCTCAAGTGATTGAGGCCGATGAGGAAGAAGAGGACGTGCAGATGGTTGACAATGCAGCTGAGCCGGCAGATGAAGAAGAAGAGGAAGACCCAGAAGAAGTCCAAGGTGTCTCCGATGTGGATAGTGATCACTTTGACGAGTAGTTCGTTAACAAGTCTCACTAGTTTAGCTTTTGTAGTCATTGATGTAATGAACTTAAGTATGAAGACTGATGTTGGATGTACCTTTTTAAATTCAAACTCGGCATGTAATGTACTTTAATTCGCTCCCTTCGGGATGCGTATCGTAATGGTTAAGTTTAAAACTTGTCATGTTGGAATGCACTGCGTATGGCACTAGTAATCTACTTGATGATGTGGTGATTGGAGAATGAATTATTGCCTCTGTTTATTGTATGAAGTTTTCATTCTCGTCAGTAAATTCAGTTTGGCATAATTACATTGTTCCTCTCCAATGTGCTGACATCATCAATAATTACTGGTTGCGCATTGTGCAGATGCCTCGTACTCGTTCCGCCGGTGCGGGTGATGATGATGATGATCTTCCACCGCCACCACCACCCACACCAACGGAATTGATAGCAATGCTTGTGGAAGGACAGCGCACTATGGCCGAGGCCCTCCGTACGATTGCGAATTGGGATGGCCGTGGTCCACGCCAAGGGCCGGAACCAAATCAATACAGTGATTTCAAGGATTTCCTTGACACGAAACCCCCGATCTTCAAGGAGGCTGAGGAGCCTCTACAAGCTGATGAGTGGTTGAATACTCTCGAGTAGAAGTTTCATCTGCTCCGCTTGACTGAGGTGCTGAAGACAGAGTACGCAACTCACCAACTGCATGGGCCAGCTGGCATTTGGTGGAGTCATCATCGGTCCACTATGCCCGCTAATGCCCAAATCACTTGGGATCAGTTCAAGTCTGCTTTCAGGGGAAATTATATTCCTCCTGGTCTCATGGCAATCAAGCATACAAAGTTCATGAAGCTAACCCAGGGGAACAAGAGCCTGAATGAATATCTGCAAGCTTTCAACAACCTTGCAAGGTATGCTACCGAGTTTGTGGACATTGATGCCAAGAAGATTGCTAGCTTCAAGCGGGGACTTAGCCCCAAACTGATGAAGACCATGGGAAATTGCAAGTGTGCTCATTTTAATGAGTTTGTGAGTGATGCTTTATCATAAGAGAACAACAATGCCGTGTATGCTGCTTCAAAAAGTTGTAAGAGGGCCTATGAGGCGGGTGCCTCACAATCCAAGGCTCCCGTCTCACAGAGGGCACCATTCCGTCCTCCAGCGTCAGCCGCTAAGTTTCGCCCACCACAGAAGAAGAATCCCGCCAAGACTGGATTTCGCAAGGCTTTTACAGTTGCTCTTCCAAAGGGCACTTCCAGTCAAGGCAGCTCCAGGGTTCCTCCTAGCAACATGCCATGCTTTAACTACAACAAGTCGGGCCACTGGTCAAGGGAGTGTCCTTATCCCAAGAAGAATAACTACCAAGGTGGCCGTCAGGGGCAGGTGAATTACACCAATATTGTTGATATTCCTTCAGGAGAGGTAGTAATTGCTGGTAAGTTTCTGGTTGATCAACACCCTGTAGTTGTACTATTTGATTCGGGTGCTTCACATTCTTTTATTAGTCCCGCATTTGCATCCAAGTTTATGCATAAAACATACACTGTTGAGGGTGAGGGTTATTGTATTAGGGCTGCCAGTGGTACTATCCCAACCAAGCTCGTAGTCGGGGACGCACAACTTGAGATAGAGGGATGAAGTTATCGGGGAGATCTGGTAGTTTTACTAGGGCTGGGTATCGATGTGATATTGGGAATGAATTGGATGAGCAGTCACGGGGTGCTTATTGATACATCGACTAGAGTAGTCATGCTTAGAGATCCTAGTAACCAGGAAGGTTTTATGGTGCAACTACCCAGGGACATCAATCTTTCTTGTGCGGCTAATGCGGTGCAAGCAAAGGCTATTGCAGATATCCCTGTAGTGTGTGACTTTCCGGATGTTTTTTCCGATGATTTGCCTGGATTGCCCTTGGATCAAGAAGTGGAGTTCAAGATAGAGTTGCTTCCTGGTATAGCTCCCATCTCTAGAAGGCCATATAGAATGCCTCCTAATGAACTAGCCGAACTTAAGACCCAGTTGAATGAACTTCTAAAGAAAGGCCTTATCCGCCCTAGTTCATCTCCATGGGGGTGCCCAGCTATCTTTGTGAAGAAGAAGGATCAATCTCTATGCATGTGTGTAGATTATAGACCCTTGAATGCAGGTACAATCAAGAATAAGTACCCTCTCCCACGCATAGATATCTTGTTTGATCAGTTGTCTAAAGCAAAAGTCTTTTTCAAGATTGATTTGAGATCTGGGTATCATCAAATTCAAAATTTGGCCTAAGGATGTCCCAAAAACCGCATTCTCTACATGAGTACCTGGTTATGTCTTTTGGATTGACCAATGCCCCCGCACATTTTATATATCTGATGAATTCAGTGTTTATGCCCGAGTTGGACAGATTTGTGGTGGTATTTATAGATGATATCCTGGTCTATTCTGAGAATGAAAGATCATGTTGAACATTTACGGGTGGTTCTCACTAGATTGCGGGAACACCAGCTGTATGCAAAGTTCAACAAATGTGAATTTTGGCTTCGCGAGGTACCTTTTCTTGGACACGTATTGTCGGATGGTGGAATTATGGTTGATCCCACCAAGGTGCAAGAAGTGTTGAACTGGAAGGCTCCAATCTCGATGCACGAGGTTCGGAGTTTTCTGGGGTTGGCTGGCTATTATCGTCGCTTCATCTCGGATTTCTCTAAAATAGCCAAGCCTATGACTCGGTTGCTACAAAAAGACATGAAGTTTGTCTAGACTCCCGAGGTGATGCGGCTTTCCATACCCTGCGAACTCTTCTAACTTCGGCTCTAGTTTTGGCACAACCGGATATCGAGAAACCGTTTGATGTATTCTGTGATGCATCAGGTATTGGGTTAGGAGGTGTTCTTATGCAAGAGGGTAGAGTCATTGCTTATACCTCTCGCCAACTTCGAAAGCATGAAGTGAATTATCCAACGCATGACTTGGAACTCGCTGCTGTTGTTCATGCTTTGAAGGCCTGGTGACATTATTTACTTGGCAATGTGTGCAACATCTACACTGATCATAAAAGTCTCAAGTACATCTTCACTCAGCCAGAGTTGAATATGCGTCAGAGAAGATGGCTCGAGTTGATCAAGGATTATAACCTCCAAGTGCACTATCACCCTGGCAAGGCAAACATCGTAGCGGATGCCTTAAGCAGGAAGTCTCATTGCCACTTATTGATTAAGAGTGATGTCCATTTGCCAAAGCTCCTTCATCTTGCAGTCCTTCACAACATCACTGTCAGTTGTACTCTACAGAGTCAAATAATCGAGCTACAGAAGACAGATGCAGGTGTGTTTCACATCAAGCGCAAGATGAAAGAGCAAGAAACCAAACATTTTTGAGTTGATGAGGAAGGCGTGTTATGGTTCAAGGATAGGTTGGTAGTTCCGAAAGATAGAGAGCTTAGAAATCAAATCATATCCAAAGCTCATTCCTCTAAATTATCTATTCATCCTGGTAGTAGTAAAATGTATCATGATTTGAAGCCTCAATTTTGGTGGACCAAAATAAAGAAAGAGATAGCCGCTTATGTGGCTAGGTGTGACACTCGTTGTCGGGTCAAGGCTGTGCACATGAAAGCTGGATTACTTCAGCCACTGTCTATTCTAGGTTGGAAATGGGAGGAGATAAGTATGAATTTTATTGTTGGACTCCCTACTACTCAGAGGAATTTTAACTCCATTTGGGTGATTGTTGACCGACTGACCAAATCGGCACACTTCATTCCTGTCCACATAGACTTTTGTCCAACCGACTATGCGGAGTTGTACTTCAACCAGATAGTCCGACTTCATGGGATCCCTCGTACTATTGTCTTGGATAGAGGACCACAGTTCACTGCTCACTTTTGGGAGCACTTACACGGATTATTAGGAACTAAGCTAGTAAGAAGTTCTACTTATCATACGCAAACCAATGGGCAAACTGAGCGAGTGAATCAAATCTTAGAAGATATGTTGAGAGCATGTGTCATCTTGGCTAAGGGCTCATGGGAAAAATAGTTGCCCCTAGCTGAATTCTTGTACAATAACAGTTATCAAGAGAGTATCAAGATGGCACCGTTTGAAGCTTTGTATGGCCAGAAGTGTAGAACCCCGTTGAACTGGGTAGAAGCCGGTGAAAGGAGATATTATGGAATTGATTTTGTTCAAGAAGCCGAAGAACAAGTCCATACTATCCAAACCCACATGGCCGCAACTCAAGCTAGGCAGAAAAGTTATGCTGATCGATGTAGAAAACCTATTGAGTTCGAAGTTGGAGACTTCGTTTATTTGAAAGTCTCACCTATGAAGAGTGTCCAACGCTTTGGTGTGAAGCGAAAGCTTGCGCCGAGATATGTTGGTCCATTTGAAACCATTGGACAAAGTGGTAAGGTGGTGTACAAGATTCAATTACCTCCAGAGATGAGTGCTATCTTCAATGTCTTTCATGTATCCCAATTGAAGAAATGTCTTCGCGTCCCTGAAGAGAGAGTTCCATTGGGGGATATCGAGTTAAAATCTGATTTGACCTTTGAAGAAAAGCTGGTTCGAGTGATTGACACTCGTGAGCGAGTGACTCGGAGTTGGGTGGTCAAGTTCTACAAAGTCATGTGGAGTAATCAGGGTATTGAACGCGATGCAATGTGGGAAAGGGAAGATTATTTGAGGGATGGTTATAAGGAATTCTATCAACAATGGTACGCTTTTCAAAATCTCGGGACGAGATTTTTATAAGGGGGAGGCTGTAACACCCCAGGTGTTTGGCTTCCACATTTGCACTTGCATTTCATAAACATGAGAATCATTCATCCATTCATGAGCTTATATTGCATGAAACATGCTTGTGAAACATTGCAACATATTGTCATATTTCATGTGTGTTTGTTTTATGAAATGAATAGTGTGCAACACTCAGGTGCAACATATGCAACACACTTTTGTGAAACATGGTTAGTTAGTACCATGCAACAAGATCATGAAACATGTGAAACATGACTATGAAACAAGTGTAACATTTCATGTGTTTTTCATTGTTTCAGTACATGCAATGCTTGATTCTTGTGTGACCAATGTGTGGTGTGACTAATAATTCTCTTAAACAACTTAGTGACACTTAGAATGTCATTTGGAACATTGTTCATGTTGACCATGTTGCCTAATTGTGATTTCAAATAGTGGTTTGACTTGTTTTGACCCCTAAACCCTTTTGTTTGACTATTTAAAAAGTGTAGATTAGGGTGTTTGCATGTCTAAGCAACCTAAAACAAAGTTGTAGCAAATTTTATAAGGAACAAACTTTGTTTAGAAGCCAAGTCATGAAAATGTGCACAACATGTTCAAAAAGGACCCACAAGTCAGTATTGAAGGCTGATTCAACACTTGAAAATTTTGTCTAAGTCCTAAATGCAGTTTTAGTTTGATTGAGCCAACTTTGGCTTGATACAACTCTTGATCCATTGAGAATTAGATGTTGGTTTCTCAAGCATTGTTGGAGCCCTATCTTGGTTCTACAACTTTCATGTACATTGCTTCCACTAAGTCGTTACGGTTTAAGAGATCCAACGCTGTCAATCTTGGCTGTCAGGCTGATCGTTTTCACTGAATCAAAGCTACAGTACTGACCGTTTTCAGAAAACGCCCGACGCATGTGCGCCGCGCGTCGCCGGTCGCCTGAGCGCGCTGCCATGCGTAGCGGACGCCCTAGCGCAGCCGGCCATGACATGAACTCGCCTGCGCGCCTGCCCGACCGGTTCACAGTCCATTTTCTCCTTTCCATCGCCTCCACCGCGAGCAGCAACGGAGCCGCAGCAGCTCCACCATTGCCGACCAAGCTTCACCATCGCCTAGCTCGCTCGTCGCTGCAAAAATGTGTCAGCCAGCCCATCAATAGCTCCGCCGTGTCCTCCTCTACCTCGTCGCCCTTCTAGCTGAGCCAGACATGCCGTAGGTGAGGGCCATTGGCCATTTTTCTAAAGCCGCCGCCATGTCGGGGTCTCGCCGGAGTTGGAGCTCCACGCGGCCAACTACCCCCGAGGCTTTCCCGTCCTCTGTTCTTTGCTTGGGTAGCACGGTAGTGACCTCCTGAAGCTCGTACCAAGTTCGGTTGAGCCGGCCATGGTTTGCCGTCGCTGGCAGCTCGCGCCGGAGCTTTGCCGTGCCGCCATCACTGGCGACGAGCCCCCTCCGCTAGGTCTTAGGTCGCGCCACTTGCACCAATCAGTTCCTCTCCTCGCGCAGTGCATGTAGGTGGCCTTGGTGTCGCCGGAGTCCTTGCCGTCGGCGAGCAAGACCACCGCCGCGCCATCAAACGCCGCCTCCTCTGTTTCGTCTCACTGACAGTCGGGTCCGGCTGACGCCCGGGTCCCACGCGTCAGTGACTGAGTATTAGAAGCTAGTTCAAATATTTCCAGTTTTGAATGCTGTTTTGTAAATTTCGTAACTCCAAATGTGTAGATCCAAATGGTGTGATTCAAATTTTGTTAGACTCACTGTGAGGTATAGTATTTAAGAAAAATATGTCTTGAGCACATTATGTAGAAATTTTGGATGAATTAAATAGGAACTTGAAATGTGTTTTTGAATGCATGCAAATTTGTTTAAATCATGTCTTGAGTTTCTGTGATCCAAAAATTGTGAAATTTTGTGGGTAAGCTAGTATTGTTTAGTAGAAGCTCTGGTTAAAATTTGAGAGTCATTGCATGTGTAGTGTTTGAGTTATAGATTTTCCTTTTATCCTTGTTGGATACTTGTGTGAATTTTTATAAATTATCTAGGAATCCTATGGGCATGAAACTTGGTAGGTAGTATCTTAGTACCTTAAGGATGCTAGGAAAAATATGAAATCAGTTGCTTGACACTTTTCACTAAGGTTTTCTAATTATGCCTTTTTAAGCCATTCTGCCTTACCATTTTTGTGTAGGTTGATATACTTACTCAAATGGTGTGAAATTTTTATGGTAGTCAACTTAGGGCATGTACATGTACTGTCGACTGTAATTTTTGTAGATTTAATGGTGTAGTTTTCATATATGTTTTGGGGATTAAATAAAGAAATGTTTTGGGGATGAACACCCTACTTTTTGGTGTTCTTGTGATATGAGTGATATGTGAGTAGAGTTAGTTTTGTCCAATTATGTGTTTACATCATAAGTTATTAATTATTTCGTTTGCATTATGTCCCTCTGGACAGATCTGGGGACTTTAGAAAGTTACCCATGATATTTTGGTTTTATGTGAATGTGGTGAATACAAGAGTTGTAGATAATTTATGTATCTAGCTCCTGTCAAAATTTGAGGGCATTGGGCCTAGTAGTTTAGAAACTACAGCTATTTAAAGTTAGGTTCCAGTTTTGCTTACTCTCTGCCTTGTGAGGATAGAGTTCTGTTGATTAAAGAATTCGACTTGGTAAAGTGTTTAATCATGCTTAGAGGTCTAAAAATGAATTGTAGCCAATTTCATAAGCTTTCCAGATTGTCTTGTTTCATGTCAATGGGAGTTATAAATCTCCAGTTATGGCTAGTTTACTGTACCGCTACATAGTCTTCATTTTGCTGAAATACAAATGCTTGAGTGTATGTTGTTGCAATATTCTCGTTGATTGTTTAGGGTTTAGCCTAACTTGAGAATATGCTTAGGTGCAGGTGCTAGGTCATTAACTGAAGATGAGCAATTATACATTAGGTTGTATAAACTTGGTAAGTAAAGTGATTTGAATAGGGCGTAAGTTGGAATATGCAAACTACAGCGAACATGTGCATTCCCCGAGCATCCCTGACATTCGTTCATGTGCATCCATGATATTTATCTTGCGCATTCATGCAATAGGTGTGCCGGAGGGAGTGACATTGCTGGAGTTCGAGGGAGCGAGCCAGGAGGAGGAGCCCGAGGTGCAGGCAACCAAAGAAGCAGCCGCCGAGGAGGAGTTGCCCGAGTGCCCTGACCACCGTCCATCCTCTTTCCTGAAAGGCAAGCCCCGGAGCATATTAAGCCTCCCATGTTTTTACAAATACATTGAGTATCTTTTATTGTTGATGATGCATTAAGTATAGGAATTGGTTGGAACCAATTGCTGCATTATATATCCTTCCTTGTCTAGATATCGCACTGGAATCCTATTTAAGTTTAGGAACGGGTTAAATGCTTAGCCATGCTTAGTGCAGTAGAAGTCAGGTGATTTCCTGTCACCTGCGAGCTTTAGGATGAGGTGGATCATGGTTGGCTATATTTGCTATCGTGGAAAAGAACCATGTGAATAATGAATTAAGACCGGGCGGGGTCTTGTGTAGGTTTGAACATAGTGACTCCATCTAAGTCGTTTAAGGACCGATACGCTGTACGTCCTCATGTCATGTTGAACGCAGCCTAACACTTAGCTGGCCGGATAAGTCGTTCCGACCGTGAAGCCTAGTAGCTTGACTCAGGCCGGGGACGCGAGCAGTGGCGTGCATTCTGGAGGTAGTAAGGATGTGCGGAGAGCCATTGGCATAAGCCCAAGGCGGGTTAGAGTCCCGAACAACCTTGGTAGAGTGGTTCTCTGAGAATGTCGATCTGTTCGGACTCGCGACTCCTGAATCGTACCAAAGGTGACTTGTTTACGACCCTGATGGGGGAAGCAGGGTTTGTGTTTAGGAATACCCCTCCAGCTAGATAGGAATCGATTCGAATCGCCGTCTCTCCCGGATAGTGAGAACTTGACTGAGCAGCAGCAACGTAGATTCAATTAATTTAACGATATGGTTAAATGGATAATGATGATAAGGTTGCCACAATGAATACCTGATATGGTTATTAATGTTTGCACCCTAATAAAATGATTGCTTAGTACAGGTGCTAATATAGTTGATAGGTTAATGGCTTAAAGTCACTGCTAGCTCAGGTTAAAAGTTAATCATTATTACTTATGCTTTTCCGCAAAAAGGAAGTGTCAGCCTGATCCTCTAAATAAAGCTTTGCTTGATCCTTGGTGTCATTTATTTTGGTTTCCGACGAGTAAGTCTAGCTGAGTATATTCCAGTACTCAGGGTTTATTCCCTCTTGTTGCAGATGACCTTCTATATCAGGGATTCTGTAAGTATTGTCTCCACCCGGCGGGTGATGAAGACTAGATCATGGGAATGATCTCTGTTCTCTTATCTGAATGCTTTTGTGGGCTGTGATCAGCGAACCAGTATGTATATTTGAACTCGGGTGTGTAAGTTAAACTATTTGCTTCCGCATGTTTTACAAGACTAGTTTTGTAATAACGATGACTCTTTGATGATGTAATCTATTTGCGAATGTCTGCGAAATGTTGTAACGTACGATATGTTATGTTGAATTACTGTGATCTTGGTTGTATGCAAGTTGGCTTGAAATCCTTCAAGATTTCAGTTGACTACCGGGTTTATATGGGCTCAAGTTCGAGAATTTGATCGTTTCGGCGATTGTTTTTGTACTTGTGCTCTTATAAATTGGTCGGTTCTATGACAGCAGGTACCCCTAAGGGACACGTCGAAAGCTACCCTGGCAGACAACCTCAGCGATGAGGTCGAGAGGGAGACAGTGGCCCCACCTCACATGAGGGTGGAGCAGCTGAAAGCCCAACAATGGGAAATCGAGGATGCACGACTCCAGCTCGGGCAGGAATGCGCGGAGCTGGATGGGGAGATCGAGCGCCATGGAGACGGTGGGCGCGCACGCGCCATGGCCCACGACGTAAATCGGAGGATCATCACCGATGATGAAGCCCTTCCTCGCTTCACCCGGGCAAGCCGGAACATCGCCGCTGCAGCGGCCCTACTCCATGGCCTTCTAGAGGCCGCAACGCCCGAGGATCATTGGGCCCACCATGAGATTCGCACGCTGCTCGAGTGGGCGACGGCGCAGTAGGCAGAGAGGTCGTTATCTCAGCGACGCGACCTCGACGCTAGCCAACGCATGCTCTCCGCATGCCCCGCCAGGGACGCGTCAGTCAACCATGCACCACAGGGCGGGAGGCAGCGCGCCGCGGTCCCAGTACATCAGCGTCTCGGCCGCAACCGCGATGCACGCAGCACCCTCGATGCCCGTAGATGCACCTATGGCCACCCGAGAGAAGGAGCCTGCCACAGCTATCATCCTCGTCATGGTGGACGCTACGATAGAAGCGAGGACCAGAGCCCGAGCCCCGGCTTGCCGGGCCCTCAGGCCTTCGGTCAGCACATCCTCAACGCTGCCTTCCCGCCAAGGTATTGGCCACCAACCAATATCCCAAAGTACTCTAGGGAAACAAACCCCGGATTTTGGCTCGAAGACTATAGGCTTGCCTACCAAGCCGGTGGTGCGGATAATGATGACTTCATTATCCGCAACCTTCCACTGTTCTTAGCCGATTCGGCACGAGCATGGTTGGAACACCTGCCGTCCAACGCAATCCAGAGTTGGGCGGATCTAAATGAGATCTTTGTGGAGAACTTCCAAGGCATATATTGTAATAGAACCGACCAAATCATAAGAACGTAAGTACAAAAACAATCACCGAAGTGATCAAATTCCTGTACTTAAGCTCCCATAATCCCGGTAGTCCGAAAATCATGAAGGATTTCAACCAACTTTCGACATATAAACCAAGACCGTAGTGATTCAACACAACACATCATTCGTTACAACATTTCACAAGTAGCATTCGGATTACATCCATCAGAGTATAAATAAAATATTACAAACCAAGTTCAAATTTGCAGAAGCAACATAGTTTAGTACATAACTTCATAGATTCAAATACATTGCCAGATCTTAGTCATGTCCCACAAAAGCATCTTCAGGTACGAGAACTAGGAGAGACCGCGCCCAACGGTCTAGTCTTCATCCCCAGCTAAGAGAAGGCAATACTTGCAGCAACCAAAGTAGAACTGGTCACCTACAACAGGTGGGAGATAAACCCTGAGTACGAGAAGGAACTCAGCTAGACTTACCCGTCAAAACCAGAAATAAAAGACACCAAGGGTCATGCAAGGCTTATGAGGTGGGCTAGCTTGACACAATTGCATAAAAGAGCTTATGAATATAGTAACCAATTTAAACTTCGCATCTAGTTTATCATCATTTACCTGTCCACTAGATTTGCACCTGTACTAGTGCACTCACTTATTAGGAGCAATCAATATTAACCATACCAGGTATAATAAGGCTGTCATCATCATATCATCATTTTAGAACCATTATGTTATTTAGTGTATCTACTTTGGAGATAAGCCCGTCAAGTTCTCATTAACCGGGAGAGACGGCGACTCGAATCGAATTACAACTCAGCTGAGGGGGTATTCCTAACTCTCACCCTGGCATACTTTGCAAGGGTAGCCGTGGGTCACCTTTGGGACAACTCAGGAACCAAATTCACGGGTTTGATCAGCGCCGGCACTCTCAGGGATTACCCTTCTGCCAGGACGATCAGGACTTTTAAATCACCTGCCCTTGGACTCACGCCTACGGCTCCCTTCTGAGGCGCACTTTATACTTATCGACTCCCGGCCTGAGGTGAGCTACTCGGCTTCATGGTCGGTCTTCGGACATGGCCAACTAAGAGAGAGGCATGCGTTCAACATGAACAGGAAAGGCTCCAAGATTCAGTCCTTAAGTGACACAGACGGAGTCACTGCAAACCGGCAAGCCTCTGCCCGGTCTTCATTTCAAATTAAGACAGGTTCTTTTCCACAATAGCAAATATAGCCATCCATGCCATATGTATCTTCCTATATCTCGCAGGTGACAGGAAATCACCTAACTTCTACCACGTTTAAGCAGGGCTAAGCACTACGCGAGCCTGAGCTACATAGGATTCAGGGTATCAATATCTGGACAAGGATTGGATAACCAATGCAGCAAGTGTTTGCATCCAACACCTAAACTTAATGCAACAATATATATATGTAACAATAATACTTTAACTGCATTTCGGAAATTAGGAGGCTTAATATGCTCCGGGGCTTGCCTTTCACAAAGTTGCACGGACGGTGATCCGGGCACTCAACGGTGACCTCGTCTGGCACTTCTCCTGAGGGCTGCACCTCCTGAACCTCTAGTGTCGGCTGCTGCTGCTCGCTCGGTTCCTCGAATTCCAGTAGTGTCACACCTTCCGGTACACCTATTGCATGCCGATGCACAAGATAAATATCATGGATGCATAAGGAATGACATGATGCTCATGATGAATGAATCACAGTAAATGTTTAACGAAAACATCACTGGACACTCACCAGATTTCTCATTTTTCCTAATATCATTCTAGCATAAGAATAGCACTCACCAAATTTTACCTTTACTGGATCTATAGAAAAATTATGAAAATTCACACAAGATCCATCCATGCAAACAAGAGGATTTTCTATCTCCTACATACAGTGTCCAAAATGTATGAAAATTTAACTACAATCTATTCATGATATGAGTAGTACACCATAAAAATTTCATGAAATTTGGAGCTACATAGAAAAATATATAATTACCCCTATTTCCTTCATGATTAAAAGAGATAATTAGCAACTCCATTTTTCATAACAGAACATGGCATAAATTATATTTTTAATATAAACTAGACATTATCATGAACTCAACAAAATTAGAACCACATCATTTGAATCTACCAACTAGGAGATACATATTTTTGAATATATACACAGATCTGTAAAAATGAATAAACAAAACAAAAATGGAAACCCTAATGATCTACTGCTGGGCCGGCCCGAAGGACACGGCGGCCCGCGACGCGCGCGCTGGTGCGGCCCAGAACTCGGCGCGGCCCATGCTGGCTCCCGCCTGAGCCTCAGCGACTAACAAAAGGGACCCGCGCGACAGCAGAGACAGACAGGGGAGGAGGAAGAGACGGCGGCGCAACTCATCGCCGGTGACATCTCCGGCGAGTCCAACGGTGCTACGGTGTTCGCCTCACCTATGCGCATCTAGCGGTGCCATCAATTTTGGCTATTACCGCAGCTAGAGGGGGTGGTGACGGCCATGGCGGCGCACGGCCATGGCTTGGCCGGCTCCGGCGAAACGACGACGTCACCTCCCTAGTGGGTGACCCTACGAGCCTCAGTAGCATTCACAGGACCTAGCGCAAGGGAGAGAGGGGATGGGAAGGCTGCGGTGGCAGTTGGCCGTGTGGAGCGCCAACTCCGGCGAGGTCCCGCCATGGCGGCGGTGGAAGAAATGGCGAATACGCCCTTACCAAGCCCCAATCGACCCGGCAGAGAGGTGGAGGTGGTAGAGGAGATCACGGCGAAGCTAGAAGCAAGATGGCCGACGCGTTTTTACAGTGGCGCACGAGTTAGGCGATGGCGACGCCCGGTCGGCAATGGCGGAGCTGCTGCTCTGTTACTGCGGAGCTACGGCGAGCGGAGGAAATGGAAATGGGACTGGTGAGCTGGTTGACAGGCGCGTTGAGTGAGCTCAAGTCGTGGTTGGCCGTGCTAGGGCGTCCACGGCGTGTGGCAGCGCGAGAAGACAACCGACGACGAGTGTCACCCACGCGGCGTTCATTGTCTGATGGCTGTCAGTTACTGTAGCTCACATTCAGACAACTGGAACCGCCTGACAGCGCGACTAAAACATGTTAATACGGCTAAACCGTTGATCCATTGCAAAAACAATGTACATGAAAATTGTTGGCCTACCATCCATCTACAACTTCTTTTCAAGGACCATCATCTAATTCGCCATGGATCAGAAGTTACATCAAGCCAAAGTTGGCTCGATCCAAATGAAAATGCAGTTAGGACTTAGAAACATTTTTCAGTGTTGAATCCAGCATCAATAATGACTTGTGGGCCATGTTTGAACATGTTCTAGCCATTTTCATGAGTTGATCATAAAACTACTTTTGTTCCTTCATAAATTGGCTACAACTTTGGTAAAGGGTGCACAGCCATGCAAGGTCTCTAAGTTGGTCTTTTGAATCAGTCAAACAGTGGCACTCTAAGGGTCATTCAAAGTCAAACCTCCACTTGAGGGCATTTTTGTCATTTTGATCCATATGAACAATGTTCCAACAATTACCCTAAGTGTAGTTAAGGTGTATTAGACCATAATCAACCACTTTACACAAGTGTTATACTAATTTCTAATGATCACATGTGATGAAGCAACAAAACAATCAATTCACTCAAATGTTGCAATTCCATGTTTCACATGTTTCATTACTTTTGTTGCAATTTTAACTTGCCACATTCCTACCATGTTGCCATGTTTCAAGGTATGAGAAACTCATGTTGCATTCACATGTTTGCATTCACATGTTGCACTACTACCATTCATAAGCAATCAAGTATGAAACAAACAGAATTTACGAATGTTGCATATGTATGTTTCAGTGACAATGGCATGATGACATAGATGATGCATATGTTTATGAAATAAAATGCAATTTTGTAGAAGCCAAACACCTAGGGTATTATAGCCCTTCCCCCTTAGAAAAATCTCATCCCGAGATTTGGAAAGCGTACCAATCAGTATAGAAAGCCGGATAAATTTCCTTTAGATAATCTTCCCGCTCCCATGTTACATCCCGATAACTATGATTACTCCAAACTACCTTGTATAATTTAACTACTCGCCTACGAGTCACTCTTTCTTGAGTATCCAGAACTTGCACGGGCTTCTCCTCATAAGAAAGATCAGACTTCAAGTTGATTCTCCTCGTTGATATTCTTTCCTCGGGAATACGAAGACACTTCTTCAGCTGGGACACATGGAATACCGGGAATATAGCTCCCATCTCACATGGTAGATTGAGTTTATAGGCTACTCTTCCACTTTTCTCGATAATGCGGTAAGGTCCAGCATATTAAGGCTCAAGCTTCCTTTTGATTCCAAAACATTTTACTCCTTTCATAGGGGATACCTTCAGATAAACATGACCACCTACTTCAAACTCAATAGGTTTTCTTCTTTTGTCAGCATAGCTCTTTGTCTAGCCTGAGCAGCAGCCATATTCTTCTGTATAGTTCAGACTTGCTCTTCGGCTTCTATTACAAAATCAATACCATAGAATCTTCTTTCTCCGGGTTCCACCCAGTTTAAAGGAGTCCTACACTTGCGGCCATAAAGAGCTTCAAAAGGAGCCATTTTGATACTCTCTTGATAACTGTTGTTATAAGAGAATTCAGCGAGAGGCAACCATTCCTCCCAAGAGCCTTTGCAAGAGATAAGACAAGCTCTAAGCATGTCTTCAAGAATTTGATTAACACGCTCAGTCTGTCCCGATGTTTGCGGATGATAGGCAGAACTGCGGATTAGATGAGTGCCAAGGTTTTGATGTAAGCACTCCCAAAAGTGAGCCGTGAATTGCAGTCCTCTATCTAAAACAATGGATTTGGGTACACCATGGAGACGTACCACTTGTTGAAAGTAAATCTCAGCATAATTGTGAGGGTGATAGGTAGACTTGACTGGAATAAAGTGAGCAGATTTGGTTAGACGATCTACGATAACCCAGATGGAATCACAACCCTTTTTGGTAATGGGTAATCCAACAATGAAATCCATAACAATTTCTTCCCACTTCCAGCCAGGAATAGAGAGTGGCTGCAATAACCCGGGTCTCATGTGAATAGCCTTGACTCTGCAACAGTTATCACACCTTGCCACGTAGGCTGCGATTTCTTTCTTCATCTTGGTCCACCAATAATACAGCTTGAGATCTTGATATATTTTACTGCTGCCAGGATGGATGGACAATCTCAAAGAATGGGCTTCAGCCATAATTTGATTTCTAAGTTCTTTGTCTTTGGGTACTACAAGCCTATCATTAAACCAGAGAATTCCTTTGTCATCGACCCTAAAATGCTTGGTCTCCTGATCTTTCGTCTTCCGCTTGATATGAAACACACCCACATCAGTTTTCTGGAGTTCGATAATTCGACTTCTAAGAGAGCAATCCACAGTGATATTGTGGAGTACTACAGGATGAAGGAGGTGTGCCAGATGAAAGTCTTCACTAACTAAAGAATTACAATGGGCCTTTCTGCTTAAGGCATCAGCAACCACATTGGCCTTGCCAGGATGGTAGTGCACTTGAAGGTTGTAGTCTTTGATTAATTCTAACCATCGTCGTTGACGCTTGTTCAACTCAGGTTGAGTAAAGATGTACTTGAGACTTTTATGGTCAGTATAGATGTTGCACACATTACCTAGCAAGTAATGTCTCCAAATCTTCAGGGCATGAACAACCACGGCTAGCCCTAAGTCATGGGTAGGATAATTGACTTCATGTTTTCGAAGCTGGCACGAAGCATAAGCAATGACTCGGCCCTCCTGCATAAGAACACACCCCAAACCGGTGCCACATGCATCATAGTAGACATCAAAAGGCTTTTCGATGTCAGGTTGTGCCAATACAGGAGCAGAAGTTAGTAAGGTCCGTAAAGTGTGGAAAGCCTCTTCACACTTCGGAGTCCACACAAACTTCTCATCCTTTTGAAGTAGTCGAGTCATGGGCTTGGCGATTTTTGAGAAATCCGGGATAAATCGATGATAATAGCCAGCCAAACCTAGGAAACTTCGGACTTCTATGACCGTAGTAGGTGCCTTCCAATCTAGGACTTCTTGCACCTTAGTAGGGTCAACCGAAATTCCATCACCAGATAACACATGACCTAGAAAAGGTACCTTGTTCAACCAGAATTCGCACTTGCTGAACTTGGCATAAAGCTGGTTGTCACCCGAGTTAAAACAATTCTTAGATGTTCAGCATGTTCTTCTTCATTCTAAGAATATACAAGGATATCATCAATGAACACGACGGCAAACTTGTCCAATTCCGGCATGAATACCGAATTCATCAGGTACATAAAGTGTGCCGGAGCATTTGTCAACCCAAAGGACATGACAAGGTATTCGAACAAGCCATAACGAGTAGAGAAGGCTATCTTAGGTATATCTTCAGGACGAATTTTGATCTGATGGTAGCCAGACCTCAAATCGATCTTGGAGAATACCTTAGCTTTGGAGAGCTGATCAAACAAAATATCGATGCGAGGAAGAGGGTATTTGTTCTTGATAGTAACAGCATTAAGGGGGCGATAATCCATGCACATGCGCAGAGACTCGTCCTTCTTCTTCACAAAGATAGCCGGACAACCCCAAGGAGAAGAACTAGGCCGAATCAAACCTTTCTTTAATAGCTCATTTAACTGAATCTTTAGCTCAACCAACTCATTGGGCGACATTCTATAGGGCCTTTGAGAAATAGGAGCTATTCCCGAAAGGAGTTCTATCTTGAATTCTACTTCATGGTCCGGAGGTAATCCAGGCAAGTCATCAGGGAAGACATCTGGAAACTCACAAACAACTGGTATATCTTCAATGGCTTTGGCTAGGGTAGCATTGGCTGTATTGTGGATAGCGATATCATGAGGCAACTGCACTAGAAAACCATTCTTATCCACAGGATCTCTCAACATTACCACACGGGTTGATGTATCGATCAACACTCCATTCCCGCTCATCCACTTCATCCCTAGGATTACATCGATTCCTACCCCCAGCAGAACTACAAGATCTGCAAGGAACTCTTGATCCCCAATCTCAATCTTTACATCTTTAACTACTTGGTTAGTCATGATATTATTTCCAGTAGCACTAATACAATAACCACCCTTGACAATTGTAATCACATTCATCTTATACATAGATGCGAAAGTAGAACTCACAAAGGAATGCAAAGCACCCGAATCAAAGAGCACAACTGCAGGGTGATCATTGACAAGGAACTTACCAGCGGTGACCACTTCACCAGCAGGAATTTCCTCCACGGTGGTGTAGTGAACACGCCCGTGACGGATGTTTCCCTGAGCATTCTGCTTAGAAGGATAGGGACACTTATTAGACCAGTGACCAGGCTGGTTACAGTTCTAGCATGGCTTGTTTGCTGGTTGGACATTGGAGCTGCCCTGCCTAGAGGTATTCTTTGGCAAGGAAATTGTGTACCCCTTACGGAAACTAGTTTTAGCTTGATTCTTCTTCTGAGGTGGGCGGTACCGGACATTAGCATTGGGTGGACGATATTGGGTTTTGGAGACCACTGGTGCTTTAGACTGAGAAGCACCTGCCTCAAAGTTTCTTTTACGGGTCTTGGAAGCAGCATACACCTTATCATTATTTTCCTAAGTCAGGGTGTCACTGATAAACTCATTGAAGGTGACACACTTGCAGTTGCCCATAGACTTCATCAGTTTAGGGGAAAGTCCCCTCTTGAAACTAGCTATTCTTTTGGCGTCAGTATCAACGAACTCGGGAGCATACCTCGCCAGGTTGTTAAATGCCTGGAGGTATTCATTAAGACTCTTGTTGCCTTGGGTTAGCTTCATAAACTCAGTATGCTTAATGGCCATGAGACCAGGAGGGATAAAATGTCCCCAGAAAGCTATCTGGAACTGGTCCCAAACTATCTCGATGTTTGCAGGGAAGGTGGTCCTGTGATGGGTCCACCAGATGCCTGCAGGGCCTTGGAGCTGGTGTCCTGCATACGAGGCCTTCATACCTTCTGTCAAATGGAGTAATCCAAACCTTTGCTCTATCGTACTCAACCATTCATTAGCTTGTAATGGTTCTTCTGCCTCTCTAAAGATAGGAGGCTTTGTGTCCATGAAGTCCTTAAAGCTGCTATACTGGTTCGGCTTGGGTCCCTGGCGGACATGTCGGTCATCACGGTTAGCCAGTTGGCGCATAGCCTCAGCTAGCATGCGCTGACTTTCGACGACTGTCTGCATTAGCTCAGCTGGTGTGGGCGGTGGAGGAGGTGGTTGTTCCTCATCTCCCATGCTACGACCGCGACGAAGGTTATAAGCCATCTGCAAAATGTATAGCCAATGAGCACTGACGATGTGGAAATTTTTGTAGATGAATTGTATAATTATGCCCAACTGACTCCAATGGAGAAAATGAATTTATACTATCAACAGAGGCACAATCATCCATCACAATCACACAACTCATGAAGCGCATCAATTGACACATTAATGCGATGAACTTTAACCAGCAATGAGATCGATAGACCGCACAGGCGGAAATTGTCAAAGGCTCACATACGTGGAGCATAACACGTTTGATAGGTTACACCCAAGCCACAGAGGTTCCAAACCGACATCAAAGATAACTTAAGGTTCGATATTACATCCCAACGATTAACTTATTACAAGCTACTCGTTCATGCATGAGGATCAACAAAAGACTAGCTCTAGCGCATTAGCTAAGTAGTAAGCTAACTACGCATCGTCCTCGGAGTCAGTGTCGAAGATCTCTCCTCCATCTTCATCACTAGCAGGTTCTAGCTCCTCATCTTCCTCCTCTCTAGGTGGAACGTTCTCAGGTCCATTAATCTCAATGTCATCATCATATTCAGCCATGATGACACCAGAGCCCATCTCATCCTCATTGCCATTCTCATGATCAGGGGGCAGGAGAGGGTGAAGCTAATTGTGTAACAGGTGAACCTCCTCATGGAGATGGTCATTGTACTCTTCTGCAACTGCCAACTGCTGCTCCAGCTCAACCTGTCACGCTCTCAGCGCATTCTCTTCGTTCCAGGCTTCATTCCGCTGGTTCAGCACGTGAATCAACATACGTTCACAGTTGCGGTGAGCAATTGTCAACCTTTGAACCTCTAGGGTCTCTTGATCCCATTCCTATGTGACTTGCTCCAAATGGTGCTGAGCTGCACTCCTCTCAGCAGTCACCCGGGCTAGCTCTGCCCTCAGCCTTTCCTCCTCAGTAGGCTCCGGACGGGGCTCACGAGGAGCTAACCGATGACGAGGCACCCTGCCTCCGGCAGACTTGCGAGCAGTGCATTTCATGCGCGCCATCTGTAGCAAAAAGTTGCAACGTAAGGGGAGAATCATTTAAGGGATACGAAATTTAATTAGTCGAGACCATCAAATTTTAAAGGAGGGAGTAATGCAAAATGCTATGTATGCTTGAACATGATGCATGCACGATCCATACGTCCTCACAAACCTATAAAAATTTAAAGGCTAGCGAAATATACGGTGGCATACATACGTTCTCTCGTATACGGTAGCTAGTCGATCTACAACGATACGTTGTTAGTGTACCTATAGAAAATTTCATTTTAGCCCTATAATTTCCCAAAAAGACATGTAAAGTAGGCAGTAAACTAAATACTTTCATACATACATCCCCCGATGCATATACTCTAGTATCACAGCTACCCGACAGAGATACCCACACTTAAGTACTCTCATAGATACATGATCGAACATATAAGTATGCGAGCAACCACAACTACTCTCCCCTAGACCGACGGTTGGACGGTCATGCTCTCACAACTCCCACTTACCAGAGCGTAGAGGTATTTTGATCCATACATTACCACCCAAGCAGATGGCATCCATACAATAGCACGCCTAGTACTTTAATAAGCCACCTAAGAGTCCTTATCTGGGCATAAAGGATATGACCACTGGCAATACTTAGTATTTAATTCAGAATTTTCATAAATACTTTTGTTTTAAATACACAAATGACATGTTTAGTGTCGAATCTTGCTCTGATGCCAGCTGTAACAGAACTGACCAAATCATAAGAACGTAAGTACAAAAACAATCACCGAAGTGATCAAATTCCTGTACTTAAGCTCCCATAATCCGGGTAGTCCGGAAATCATGAAGGATTTCAACCAACTTTCGACATACAAACCAAGACCGTAGTGATTCAATACAACACATCATTCGTTACAACATTTCACAAGTAGCATTCGGATTACATCCATCAGAGTTCAAATAAAATATTACAAACCAAGTAGCATTCGTTGCAGCACCCTCCAATGTGCCTCCTCCTTCGGTGGAAGCTGCCCCTTCTCAGCAAAGGCGGCCAGCACCATCTCATCTATGTTGGATGACCTCCATCTTGACATCGCGCTCTAGATTCATGAACAGATCTATGAGTTCTCCTCTCCCTGGCATTACCCTCTCTCACTTAGGAACCACCACGATGCACAAACGCATTCGGGGAGAAGGAAGAAGGAGGAGAGGCAGCGACCCAAGAATAGGTAGAGGAATAGGACAAGAACCCTCTCCCTTCCCCTATTTAAGGAGGAGACACATCTGTTGGAGGAAGGCGAAGGATTGGGGCAAAAAACCCTCCCTTCCCCTATTCAATGCAGATGGGAATTCAATGGGATGCGCCCTAACCGATGGGACGCGCCTTGGTCGACAAGACGGTGCCTGGTCAAACAGGACATGGCCTGGGCATGGCCCACCACTACCGCACATCGGGCGCAAGAAACAAGGCACGGCCGCATGCAGGCGGCTCTCCGCCTTCCCAGGAAGGACCTAGAAGGGCCCAATGACGGAGCCTCCATCAAGGGGAGACCAATGGGCATCCTGAGTCAATCGGATGACCCAGGCAATCGCTAAGCGATGGATGGCTGCCGAAAGATAAGCACCCATACTTACTTTGCTTATTAATTTCACTATCGAGCCTCGACCCTCAGCAATGGCAGGGGCAAGGACATCGCTCGGGGGCTGCCGAGAGTGTCTACTTGTTTAGACATTCTCTTCGCCCGACCCCTCCTTATGTTTAAAAACTAGAGGCATGGTGTGTGGGTGTAAACTTTGAGTAAAACTGGTCGAACCGCTAGACCCTACGTCCCAGCGGCTATGGCGTTTTTGATTCACCAGCATGATCAAATTCTTTGTCCCTACACCCCAAGCTTTAGCGTCCACCTTCTTGAGAAGGGTTTGGAGGGGTCTACTGTGGAATCTCCTCCAAGGAGAAGCTGCCAGGTCGCCCAAGTCAATCGAACGGCTCGGATCACAGCCAAGACATAGAAACAAAAAATTGCGATGCTCGTGCAGGTTACACCAGCCCCGCCGCAAACGTCGGACCTAAACCCCACACGGACATGTCCGGTAAAAGCTCCCGGTCGCTCATGACCACCAAGGTAACATCACCGACCCTCGCTTTTGTTTCCATTATATCGTGCATTCATCCCATATATCCAAGCGTTGCATATGCAATTGCTGCATCTCAACGCTTCATGTCGCGTCACAAAGCGGTAGTCGCCTCATTTGATATGAGCAGCAACTGACTGAGGTTCAAAGGCTGGCCTACGAAGGGCTTGAGGCCGCCTCATGTCAAACAGAGCTAGGGGAGGAAAACCGAGATGAGCCCCAGCGGCCTTGCCCAATCCCACTCTAAAGCGGACAGGGACATCTCGATCTTTCTTGTTTGATTCTAACCTCAAGCCAAAACCAACAGAATCTCCATTGAGGAGAGGCCAACGGGCCACCCAAGCCTATCGAACGGCTCAGGCATCTACCAGGAGGTGGGTTAAGAAGTAGTGGAATGCTACATGATGGCTCTGTTGACCCCGTCAACGGATGACGGACCTAGATTCTACTCGAACATGCCCATTAGTGAGCTCATTGAGTGCAACACTCGAGCCATCGAGGCAAGTGTCATTAGCTCAGCCCCTCCGGTTGTAGAAACCGAGGATAGGGTGACGCATGAAACATGGCTGACCCCTATCAGACCCAAGGGCTCGGGGACTCAAGCCATCCAATCCTAGATCAAGAGACCGAGGTTCAAAGGCCAGCCCACGATGGGCCTGAGGCCGCCTCACATCGAACAAGAGCCAGGGGAGAAAAACGTAGATGAGCCTCAGCGGCCTTCGCCCAACCCCATAGATGCAGATAGGGTCATCTCAACCTTCTCGTTCAATCCAGCCTTTAGCCGAGCCCATAGAATCCCCATTGAGGGGGAATCTGTTGGAAGCCGGGTTAAGGAGAAACGGAATGCCACCCAAGGGCTTTGCCGACCCTGTCACGAGCAACAGGACCGGATTCTGTTCGAACATTCCCGTTAGCGAGCTCATCAAGTGCGTCACTCGAGCCATCGAGGCAAGTGACATCACCTCAACCCCTCGGTTGTGAAAACTATGGACAGAGCAACAGTCACAAAAACAAGCCGACCCTTGACCGAATCCCCTCCACGCGCGGGGGCTCGGGGAAGGCCGAACTTGCAGTGAGACCGAACGCATAGTCACAGAACGATAGCTAAAAACCTAAGGAAGGGGTACATGTGAATACAAGAGTAGTTTTGCTATCCTCTCTTCGGTCTCCAGTGACATTCGACCCCAGCAACCGCAAGGGGTCGGATCTCACTTGGGGGCTAATAAAGGTATAAATACCTCTTTTTTCTAAACAGTCGCTGCATCGGACCTCTTCCTCACATTAAAAGTTAGTGGCAAGGTTTGTGGGAACGAATAGTCAAGCATGCCTAGTTAGACTACAAAAAACCCATGCCCCGACAGCTACGGTAACTTTGCTCACTAGCATAATCAAAGTTTCCCTCTTACACACCTCGGGCCCTATAGTCTTAACAAATGGAAGGGTTGGATTGCATGAGCCCCTTTTTGAATACAAAAAGGGAGGAAAGCAAGTTCAAATGAAACGAAATTATAAATTTGTTTAATGAAATGAAATTACTAATCTGTTTTCAAGACACAAAAGTGCTGACACTTGTCCATAGATTACAGATAATGTCTATCAGACCCATTCGACTAACTATCCCCTCTAGGGGAGCACTATGTCTTTGATTCTATTCGCCAGGTTCCATGCGATAGGAGTCACAGCCATCTCGATCTCATCTAGCTCGGAGGCTTCATAGCCAGGTGCAAAGCCAAGGCTCATTGTCTCCAAGTCAATGCTCTCCGCATAATGGGAGCGGGCAACAGCAAAGGCTTGGGTGATCCCAACGTGAAAAGCATCCTCCTCAAGCTAGCGCACCCGCGCCATGATGTCTGCCGCAGAGGCCGCAAGCGAGCTAGTTCCCTCCGGCCGCGCCACCCCTAGGTCATCAAAGACCACCCAGATGGCAGCTCGCAGGAGATCATGCTCATCACTCTCCGCCTAAAGGATCCCTCGTGTCTCGGTCAGCTCTGTGACTAGCCCGACAGAAACACTCTCGGCCTCCAGCCTTCGGGCTACCATGGTTCCAAGATTAGTCCGGAGGGAGCTAACCTCCAGACGCGCCTCGTCGTGCTCTTGGATGGTCTGGTCGCGCTCCCCAAGGGCCGCACCATGCTCCGAGTGGAGTCTCTCCATAGTCTGGCATAGCTCATCCCGCTCCTTGTGTAGCTGGGCTATCGCCTCAGCGTCTAGGCTCGCCCTCTACTATAGGGCCACGGACCTCTCCTCCACTCCCAGCTTGAGCTCCCGCTCCTTCTCCACCTCGGTCAGGAGGTCGAAGGCCCGCTGACGGGCCTCGGCATCCCGCTGGAGCAGCTCATCCTGCTCCTCCCTTAATCTGGCGGCTTCCTCCTCATCTCGCCGTGCCCTCTTCGATAGTTCATCAAAGGACTTCTCGACGTCGTCCATGTCCCGACACGCCTCGGCCTCTCGCTGCTAGAGACTGGCCACCTCCTCAGCTAAGGGAGTTAGCTTAGCCACCCACTGTTGGGCGGCAGCAAGCTAGGTGCTCACATCTCCACGCAGCCTAGGCCTCCTTGGTGAGGCGGTCCCATTCCACCTTCTGCTCATGGAGGAACTGGGATTTCTCTTGGCTACGAGCGATAAGGGACTAAAAAGAAGATCAATGTCAAAAACACAAAAATACATGAAGAAAGAAGAAAGCGAGAGAGGAGATTAAGCAGATACCCGGCTAGTAGGAATGATGACGTCACGTAGGACCCCCCTGGCCTGGTTCGAGACATCCACCATAGCTGAGAGCCCTTCATTGAGACTCTCCCGCTCTATGCTCTCGTTAGCATCATCGAGCGAGAAGAGAATCGACGTTGGGTCTTTAGGATCCATCCACTAGAGCAGCGACTCACCCCACGCAGACGAGTGGCTGCTCCTCAACATCAGGGCCAAGGGCGACCCCCCATTGGTCCTCTCCACCACCGCCATGACGCCCGGGGACCCTCTGGCCGTGTCCCCCTTCGTCCGACCTGCCTCGAGCGTTGTCGCCTGGAACACTGGTGGCACTGATCGTGTCGCTTCCTCGGGCACCACAGTGGTTACGTCCAGCTGCACTTGGCTTGTCACAGTCATGGCTACCTCCGCTTGTGACACCGGGGCCTCGACTTGTGGTACCGCGCCCACCACAGATGGCGCCACAAGCGCGAGCGGCAGCTCCATCTGCTCTGACATAGGCAGCGGAATCACCTCTACCGCCGTTTGCTCAGCAACCCCCGAGGGCACTCCTTCAGCCCTAGCATCCGCTTGACCCACCGAGGGCATGGGCACGACCACGGGTGGCGCCTGATGAGGCCGCAACGTCGGCTTAGCTCCTGCCTAAAATAGGAGCGACGTCAGGCGACGGCCCCTATCTCGCCTGAATGATGATGCTCTTATTGGGTGCCACCACCAAAAAGCTGCGTCGCCTCAAGACGCTGCAAGAACACAAAAAGCATGAGTCACGATGAAAACAGAGAAAAACAGAGAAAAATAGAGAAAAAGCAAAGGAATCGGTGGCTTACATCGGTGCTGTTCGGTGGGGCTGTTTGGGGGATGAACCCCTAGGTCCCTACTCCGCCTCATTGGGGCGAGACCATTTTGAGCCTGCCGCCTACTCCTGGGCAGAGGAGCTTGCCTCCCTTGCCTCCGGGGGCACAACAGCGGTTCCACTCCCCTCTGTCAGCACCTTGGGCATGGCGGTAGGTCCGCTCACCCCTATTAGCTCTTGGGGTGTGGCAGCGGAGCCGCCCCCCACCGATGGCACCTTGGGCATGGCGGTAGAGCTGCCCGCTCCTGCTGTCTCCTAGGGTAGGCCGACGGTTCAGCTAGTCTTCGCCGGCCCCATGGACGCACTTTCCCCCGCGTGGAATAGGAAAGGCCCCTGCACAGACGAGTGGATACCTGTCAGTGTATCCTCGCTTGCCGGGTCGTCGCACTCAATGTCGACAGCTACCTCATCATCATCCTCCTCCTTGTCGTCGTCATATTCACTCTTGATCTCCTCTCCTCGCTCCCGTGCCCACAACTTCTATTGCTTCTTCCTCCTCTCGTCCTCCTTGGCCTTCTTCTACCACTCGACCGTGGTTCGATTCGCCACCGCCATGAGCGGGTCCTTCGGCAGTGGAGCCACGTGATCCATAAAGACGAGTCTCTTCGGCTGGTCCTGCTATCTCAATATCAGCATCATGGAGTTGGGAGTTTAATTAAAAGGGAGGCACGGGGAAAGAGAACTTACAAAGTCAATGTACCCTAGTTCTGTCTCGCATTGGGGGATGCCCCAGCACCGGATACACAAAATCAAGAGTGGAGCCGGCGTCATCCCGCGAAGGCTCCATCACCTCCTTGAAATGCTGTGCCACTTCAGAGGGGGACAACGCTCCCTCGGTGAGCGTCGTCCCCTCGAGCGACACCCCGGGTGCCATCATGTGCAGGGGAAGTGCGCGCTTCATCAGCAGCGCCACCCTCCGTGTGTGATAGGCGCCGATGATCCCCAACCCCTTCACGCCCCTCTCCTTTAGGACTTGGATGATGGTGAGATGGTCCTAGATTTTCTTCTTGTCTTTCTATGGAACCCCCACTTCCTCCACGATTCTGGGACCTCTTCGATGAGGCACCCGATGAACTCTGGCAAGGGGGCAGCCGCGTCGTTCTTGATGTAGAACCAATGTGAGTGCCACCCTTGTTGGAGGTCGACAGACACATCGACGGGTATTCGTTTACCTAGTTGTGGCGGAGCTGAATGCCGGCGCATCCCATCAGCATGCTCAGCTCTTGCCTCTTCTCCCGCTTCTTCAGGAGGGTGACGATGAAGAAGTGCCACCACAGGTCAAAGTGGGGACTAATTCCCAAGATCCCCTCAGATAGGGCAACTAACGCCACGATGTGCTGGATCCCATTGGGAGTAAGTGCTGCAGCTCCACATTATAGTAATTCAGCAACCCCCGAAGGAACTTGTGGGTGGGGGTGGCGAATCCCCGCTCATGGAAGTGAGTGAAGGACACAATGTAGCCTTTGGGTGGTGATGGCACGTCCTCATTGCTAGGCAACCACCACTCCTTGGCGTTGGTCCACGTGTAAACAAGGCCACGGTGAACGAGGCCCTCCAGGTGCTGGAGGGTGACCTCGGATCTACACCATGGCTCCATTGAACGATTGGGGAGGGGGGATGTGCCGCTTAGGCCTAGGAGTTCGAGGGCTAGCCTAATGGATTTGATGGCCATCCCAACGAAGGATGGGCCCACGAGCGGCCAAAACTCTAGCGCACGAGCCTCAAGGGAGTCTCGATCCATGATCGAGTCTCAACCGGGCAGACCCTCGATGAATCCCCGCGAACAGGGTACCAGGGTTCCCTTTAAGCTATTCGACTAACAAAACCACCAAATCTCACAGCCATACCCACAAAGGGTCCGAATTACCCCCTAGGTGATTCTATTAAAAATCACCCGGGGCTTGGGGGCTATACCCGATGGGTGCGCTCGCGCGCACCCTCTTGCAAATCGAAAAAATACCCGGGCGATTCTAACCGAATCACCCGGGGCCTCGGGGGCTACACCCGATGGGTGCGCTCGCGCGCACCCTCTAGCGAAATGAAATACCCCTTGGGCAATTCTATCCGAATTACCCAGGGGCTCGGGAGCTACACCCGTCGGGTGCGCTCGCGCACACCCTCTGGCAAGTCACAACACCCCCCGGGCGATTTTATCCAAATCACCCGGGGCTCGGGGGCTCCCTTGGGGACCAAATACCGGTGTACCAGAAGAGGAGGAGCTAATAACCATCAAACATTGATGCTTTTGAACAGACAAGAACGCAAATACACTTCTTGCCCGAACGACTGAAGATTGGCTCCACCTCACCCGACCCCTGAGGGTTGGCTCCACCTCGCCCAACCCCCGAGGGCTGGACTCCGCCTCACCCGATGTTTGGGGGCAGACTCTGCTTCACCCGACGACCGAGGGCTGGCTCTACCTCGCCCGATGTCTGAGGGCAGGCTCCGCCTCGCCCGACCCCTAAGGGCTGGCTTCGCCTCATCCGACCCCCGCAGGCTTGACTCGCTTCGCCCGACGACCGAGGGTTGGCTCCATCTAGCCAGACGTCTAGAGACAGGCTTTGCCTCGCCCGACAGCGGAATCACCTCCGCCGCCGTTTGCTCAGCGACCCTCGAGGGCACTCCTTTAGCCCCGGCGTGCGCTTGACCCACCGAGGGCATGGGCGCGACCGCGGGCGGTGCCAGATGAGGCCACAACATCGGCTCAGCTCCTGCCCAAAATAGGAGCGATGTCAGGCGACGGCCCCTATCTCGCCTGAATGGCGACACTCTTCTTGGGTGCCACCGCCAAAAAACTACATCGCCTCAAGACGCTGCAAGAACACAAAAAGCATGAGTCACGATGAAAACAGAGAAAAATAGAGAAAAAGCAGAGGAACTGGTGGCTTACATCGGTGCTGTTTGGCGGGGCTATTTGGGGGATGAACCCCTAGGTCCCTGCTCCGCCTCATCATGGCGAGACCATTTTGAGCCTGCGCCCCTACTCCTAGGCAGAGGGGCTTGCCTCCCTTGCCTCCGAGGGCACGGCGGAAGGTCTGCCCACCCCTAATAGCTCTTGGGGTGCGGTAGCGGAGCTGCCCCCCACCGATGGCACCATGGGCGCGGTGGTAGAGCTACCCGCTCCTGCTGTGTCCTGGGGCAGGCCGACGGTTCGACCAGTCTCCGTCGGCCCCATGGACGCACTTTCCCCCGCATGGAATAGGAAAGGCCCCTGCAAGGACGAGTGGATACCTGTCAGTGTATCCTCGCTTGCTGGGTTGTCCCACTCAATGTCGGCAGCTACCTCATCATCCTCCTCCTCCTTGTCATCGTCATCTTCACTCTCGGTCTCCTCTCCTCGCTCCCGTGCCTGCAACTTCTGTTGCTTCTTCCTCCTCTCGTCCTCCTTGGCCTTCTTCTGCCACTCGACCATGGCATGATTCGCCATCGCCACGAGCGGGTCCTTCGGCATTGGAGCCACGCGATCCATAAAGACAAGTCTCTTTGGCTGGTCCCGCTATCTCAATATCAGCATCAAGGAGTTGGAAGTTTAATTAAAAGGGAGGCATGGGGAAAGAGAACTTATAAAGTCAATGTACCCTGGTTCTGTCCGCATTGGGGGATGCCCCAGCACCAGATACATAAAATCAAGAGCGGAGCCAGCGTCGTCCCGCGAAGGCTCCATCACCTCCTTGAAATGTTGTGCCACTTCGGAGGGGGAGAGCGCTCCAACGGTGAGCGTCGTCCCCTCGAGCGACACCCCGGGTGCCATCATGTGCAGGGGAAGTGTGTGCTTCATCAGTAGCGCCACCCTCCATGTGTGATAGGCGCCGATGATCCCTGACCCCTTCACGCCCCTCTCCTTCAGGACTCGGATGGTGGTGAGATGATCCTAGATTTTCTTCTTGTCGTTCTCTGGAACCCCCACTTCCTCCACGATTCTAGGACCTCTTCGATGAGGCGCCCGGTGAACTCTAGCAAGGGGGCGGCCGTGTCGTTCTTGATGTAGAACCAATGCGAGTGCCACCCCTTGTTGGAGGTCCACAGATGCATCAGCGGGTATTCGTTTACCTGGTTGTGGCGGAGCTGAATGCTGGCGCATCCCATCGGCACGCTCAACTCTTGCCTCTTCTCCCGCTTCTTCAGGAGGGTGACGACGAAGAAGTGCCGCCACAGGTCAAAGTGGGGACTAATCCCCAAGATCCCCTCAGACAGGGCGACCAACGCCACGATGTGCTGGATCCCATTGGGAGTAAGGTGCTGCAGCTCCACATTGTAGTAATTCAGCAACCCCGGAAGGAACTTGTGGGCGGGTGTGGTGAATCCCCGCTCGTGGAAGTGAGCGAAGGACACAATGTAGCCTTTGGATGGCAACGTCACGTCCTCATTGCTAGGCAACCGCCACTCCTCGGCGTTGGTCCGCGCGTAAACATGGCCATGGTGAACGAGGCCCTCTAGGCGCTGGAGGGTGACATCGGATTTACACCATGGCTCCATTGAATGATTGGGGAGGGGGGATGCGCCGCCTAGGCCTAGGAGTTCGAGGGCTGGCCCAATGGATTCAACGGCCATCCCAACGAAGGATGGGCCCGCGAGCGGCCAAAACTCTAGCGCACAAGCCTCAAGGGAGTCTCGATCCATGATTGAGTCTCAACCGGGCAGACCCTGGATGAATCCCCGTGAATAGGATACTAGGGTTCCCTTTAAGCTATCTGACTAACAAAACCACCAAATCTCATAGCCATACCCGCAAAGGGTCCGAATTACCCCTAGGTGATTCTATTAAAAATCACCCAGGGCTCAGGGGCTATACCCGATGGGTGCGCTCGTGCGCACCCTCTCGCAAATCAAAATACCCCCGGGCGATTCAAACAGAATCACCCGGGGGCTCGGGGGCTACACCCGACGGGTGCGCTCGCGCGCACCCTCTGGCGAAATTAAATACCCCTCGGGCAATTCTATCCGAATCACCCGGGGGCTCGAGGGCTACACCCGTCAGGTGCGCTCGCGCGCACCCTCTGGCAAGTCACAACACCCCCCCGAGCAATTTTATCCAAATCACCCGGGGGCTCGAGGGCTACTGTCGGGGACCAAATACCAGGGTACCAGAAGTGGAGGAGCTAATAACCATCAAACATTGATGCTTTCGAACAGATAAGAACTCAACTACACTTCTTGCCCGAACGCCTGAAGATTGGCTCCAGCTCGCCCGACTCCTGAGGATTGGCTCCACCTTGCCCAAGCCCCCGAGGGCTGGACTCTGCCTCGCCCAATGTCTGGGGCAGACTCTGCTTCGCCCGACGACCGAGGGCTGGCTCTGCCTCACCCGACGTCTGAGGGCAGGCTCTGTCTCACCAGACCCCAAGGACTAGCTTCGCCATGCCCTACCCTCGACTGCTAGACCCCGCTTCGCCTGACGACCGAGGGCTGGCTCCATCTCGCCCGACGTCTGGAGACAGGCTTTGCCTCACCCGACAGTGGAATCGCCTTCGCCGCCATTTGCTCAGCGACCCCCGAGGGCACTCCTTCAGCCCCAGCGTCTGCTTGACCCACCGAGGGCATAGGCGCGACCACGGCGGCGCCTGATGAGGCCGCAACGTCGGCGCAGCTCCTGCCTGAAATAGGAGCGACATCAGGTGACGGCCCTGTCTCGCCTGAATGGCGACGCTCTTCTTGGGTGCCACCACCAAAAAACTACGTCGCCTCAAGACGCTGCAAGAACACAAAAAGCATGAGTCACGATGAAAACAGAGAAAAATAGAGAAAAAGTAGAGGAACCGGTGGCTTACATCGGCGCTGTTCGGTGGGGCCGTTTGGGGGATGAACCCCTAGGTCCCTGCTCCGCCTCATTAGGGCGAGATCATTTGAGCCTACCCCCTACTCCTGGGTAGAGGGGCTCACCTCCCTTGCCTCCGGGGGCGCGACAGCAGGGCCACTCCCCTCTGTCAGCACCTCGGGCGCGGCAGCAGGTCCGCCCACCCCTATTAGCTCTTGGGGTGCGGCAGCGAGAGCCGCCCCCACCGATGGCACCTCGGGCGTGGCGGTAGAGCTACCCGCTCCTGCTGTCTCCTGGGGCAGGCCGATGGTTCAGCCAGTCTCCACCAGCCCCATGGACGCACTTTCCCCCACGTGGAATAGGAAAGGCCCCTACACGGATGAGTGGATACCTATCAGTGTATCCTCACTCGCCGGGTCATCGGACTCAATGTCGGCAGCTACCTCATCCTCCTCCTCCTCCTCCTCCTCATCGTCATCTTCACTCTCGGTCTCCTCTCCTCGCTCCCGTGCCCACAACTTCTGTTGCTTCTTCCTCCTCTCGTCCTCCTTGGCCTTCTTCTGCCACTCGACCGCGGTGCAATTCACCACTGCCACGAGTGGGTCCTTCGACAGTGGAGCCACACGATCCATAAAGACGAGTCTCTTCGACTGGTCCCGCTATCTTAATATCAGCATCAAGGAGTTGGGAGTTTAATTAAAAGGGAGGCACGGGGAAAGAGAACTTACAAAATCAATGTACCCTGGTTCTGTCCGCATTGGGGGATGCCCTAGCACCGGATACACAAAATCAAGAGCGGAGCCGGCGTCATCCCGCGAAGGCTCCATCACCTCCTTGAAATGCTACGCCACTTCAGAGGGGGAGAGCGCTCCCTCGGTGAGCGTCGTCCCCTCAAGCAACACCCCGAGCACCATCATGTGCAGGGGAAGTGCGCGCTTCATCAGCGGCGCCACCCTCCATGTGTGATAGGCACCGATGATCCCCGACCCCTTCACGCCCCTCTCCTTCAGGACTCGGACGGCGGTGAGATGATCCTAGATTTTCTTCTAGTCTTTCTCTGGAACCCCCACTTCCTCCACGATTCTGGGACCTCTTCGATGAGGTGCCCGGTGAACTCTAGCAAGGGGGCGGCCGCATCGTTCTTGATGTAGAACCAATGCGAGTGCCACCCCTTGTTGGAGGTCGACAGACGCATCGGCGGGTATTCGTTTACCTGGTTGTGGCGGAGCTGAATGCTATCGCATCCCATCGGCACACTCAGCTCTTGCCTCTTCTCCCGCTTCTTCAGGAGGGTGACGACGAAGAAGTGCCGCCACAGGTCAAAGTGGGGACTAATCCCCAAGATCCCCTCAGACAGGGTGACTAATGCCACGATGTGCTGGATCCCATTGGGAGTAAGGTGCTGCAGCTCCACATTGTAGTAATTCAGCAACCCCCGAAGGAACTTGTGGGCGGGGGTGGCGAATCCCTGCTCGTGGAAGTGAGCGAAGGACACAATGTAGCCTTCGGGTGGTGACGGCACGTCCTCATTGCCAGGCAACCACCACTCCTCGGCGTTGGTCCGTGCGTAAACAAGGCCATGGTGAATGAGGCCCTCCAGGCGCTGGAGGGTGACATCGGATCTACACCACGGCTCCATTGAACGATTGGGGAGGGGGGATGCGAACTTAACAATGGCTAGGATGTGGATGTAAAGGGAAGGAGGTGATGTACGAAACCCTGGGGGTGAACCCTTTGGTTTTATAGGGGCGACAGATGTGAGGAATGCAACCGTCCGCCTGGCTCTCCATGCCTGCAATGATTCGCCACCATATCACCACACGGGATAGGCACCCCCAATCCCTATCCTTTCCCACAAAAGTCGCGCTGGACATTTTGCCTTCCCGGGCAGACTAGGACTCTTTTCCCGTAGAAGGGATATGGGTCAAAGAGCGTTTCTCCAGCCCGCCTAGGCCCAGGAGTTTGAGGGCTAGCCCAATGGATTCGACGGCCATCCCAACGAAGGATGGGCCCGCGAGCGGCCAAAACTCTAGCGCACGAGCCTCAAGGGAGTCTCGATCCGCGATCGAGTCTCAACCGGGCAGACCCTAGATGAATCCCCACGAACAGGATACCAGGGTTCCCTTTAAGCTATCCGACTAACAAAACCACCAAATCTCACAGCCATACCCGTAAAGGGTCCGAATTACCCCCTAGGTGATTCTATTAAAAATCACCCGGGGCTCGGGGGCTATACCTGACGGGTGCACTCGCACGCACCCTCTCGCAAATCGAAATACCCTCCGGGCGATTCTATCCGAATCACTTGGGGGCTCGGGGGCTACACTCGACGGGTGCACTCGCGCGCACCCTCTGGTGAAACGAAATACCCCCCGGGCAATTCTATCCGAATCACCTAGGGGCTCGGGGGCTACACACGTCAGGTGCGCTCGCGCGCACCCTCTAGCAAGTCACAACACCCCCCGGGCAATTTTATCCGAATCACCCCGAGGTTCGGGGGCTACTGTCGGGGACCGAATACCGGGGTACCAGAAGAGGAGGAGCTAATAACAATCAAACGTTGATGCTTTCAAACAAACAAGAACGCAACTACACTTCTTTCCCGAATGACTGAAGATTGGCTCCACCTCGCCCGACCCCTGAGGGTTGGCTCCGCCTCGCGCAACCCCTGAGGGCTGGACTTCTCCTCGGCCGATGTCTGGGGGTAGACCCTGCTTCGCCCGACGATCGAGGGCTGGCTCTGCCTCACCCGATGTCTGAGGGCAGGCTCCGCCTCACCCGACCCCTAAGGGCTGGCTTCGCCTCGCCCGACCCCCGAAGGCTAGACTCCGCTTCACCCGACGACCGAGGGCTGGCTCCATCTCGCCCGACGTCTGGAGACAGGCTTTGCCTCACTCGATGTCTGGGGACAGGCTCTGCCTTGCCCAACATTTGAGGGCAGGCTTCGCCTCCCCGACATCTAGGGGCTAGGCTCGCCTCGCCCGATGTCCGAGGGCAGGCTCTACCTCACCCGACGTCCGGGGGCTAGGCTCTACCTCGCCCGACGTCCGGGGGCAGACTCTGCCTTGACCGACATCCGAGGGTGGGCTCCGCCTCGCCCGACGTCTATGCGCTACTCCTTCATAACTACGCATGCTGATAAGGTGGGGCACTCAAGTCAATCGCAATACCGAGGACCATACCCTGCACGCCTACAGGGAAGTACCATCAGGATATGACTAGACGGGCGCTTTAAGCCCTTCTAGGCATGTTAGAGCCCAAACAGTGTTGTGGGCGGCGACATTTATCCTACATTGTTATGGGCGTCAGCATTTGCCCTCGAACACGAATCCTGACGGCAACATACGACAACCACTACGGTCCAAGAACAAAACTCATGTCATCTACAGTAACGAACATAGGGCATCTACGCCATCTACTCCCCATAGGCTCGTGGCTCGGCACCCTGGTGCACCACGCCGCCCGCCGGGATGGGACGGGACGTGACCACTTGCTGAACGAAGCCAGAGTACGGCCCTATCAAGATTAGCGAATGTGCTATCCCTAGCACCATCTGCCGTGTTAGCAGGACAGGCTCAAAGGAAATAGAACACCTAGCACCTTCGAAGGACCTTCTCTGCCTCTAGTTTTTCCTCTTTCTCCCATCTGTAATCCCTGCTCCCCCTTGATCTCTAAAAGGGAGGGCAGGGCACCCCACTAAGGGGACAGATCAATTCAACACACCACACACTAGATAACACACATCTAAGCAGCAACCAAGCTCTTAGCATCCTTTTGACATTTCCATCAAAGACTTGGAACCTGTCCCTCTCTCGATAGTTTGTACCTCCTACTATGAACCTTTCAGTGCTAATAACATGAGCAGCAGCAGCAAACTGGACGTAGGGACA
Source organism: Miscanthus lutarioriparius (assembly GCA_904845875.1). Lineage (NCBI taxonomy): Eukaryota > Viridiplantae > Streptophyta > Magnoliopsida > Poales > Poaceae > Miscanthus > Miscanthus lutarioriparius. The sequence continues at coordinate 42,866,482 of CAJGYO010000003.1, read as the reverse complement.
TTCTGCCCGATTCAGTATAAACCTTGTGTCTTTTAGCACACCATCCGGGCCCAACGCACAACAAATACAAATTTACTAGTTGGTGTTTACTCGAAACACCGACACTATCCATTCTATTATTTAAATTTTCTAAGATTTTATCATTAGAAGCTAGTTTTCTAGATAATCCATCCATAATTTTAGCTTGACCAAAGACTAAATCTTTCAAAGATGGTTGATTATTGAAATTATTACCTTGATAGTTACCTTGGTAGTTTGGCCTCCGCTGCTGATTCCATCCTTGATTCTATTGAGGACGATAGTTGTTGTTGTTGATGAAGTTTATATCCTCATGGGTTTCAAGGCAGTTGTTTTCTGAATGCCCAATGTTTCCACATTCTTCACATGTCATGCGTTCATTGGCCCGGTCTTCAGGCCTTTTCATCAGCAGATCCATCTTGGAAGACAACATGTCTACCTCCTTGAGTTGATGCATTCCTCCACCTCTCTTGCGGGGTTGAAGATGTTCTTCATTCCATCCTTGGTTGGAGGCCATCTTCTCTATGAGAGCTGTTGCTTGTGTGATTGTCAGCGATAAAAATGCACCTCTAGCAATAGCATCCACATTTTCATGAGTGCTAGTAGTCAACCCGTGATAGAAGGTCTATATAAGTAGCCAATTCTCCATCCCATGATAGGGACATTCTAATATGTAGTCTTAAAAGTGTTCCTATGCCTCGGGGATAGATTCATCATGTTGCTGTTGAAAGCTTGAAATTCTTCCATGCAGAGCGTTGGTTTTGCCCATGGGGAAGAACTTTGCTAGGAAGGCAATGGAGCAATTTTCCCATGTAGTATTCTTGTCTTTGTTGGCGTAGAACCATTGCTTGGCCTTCCCCACAAGTGAGAATGGGAAGAGGTGAAGTAATATGGCGTCTTTGGTAACTCCTTTGATGGTGAAAGTGTTATAGATCTCCAGGAAGTGTTGGAGATGAGCACTCGCATCTTCATATGCCTTTCCACAAAACTGGCTAGCTTGCACCATGTTGATGAGAGCTGGCTTGAGCTCAAAAGCATTGTCCCCAATGTTAATCGCTGGTCCAGTACGGATGTTGGCCATAGATAGAGTAGAGAATTCACGAAGAGTCTTGTCAGCCATGGCTTTGAAAACTGGTGTTAAGCTACGCCTTGTCTGGTTGTCTTTCGATTCTAAACCTAAAACTTTCTTGAGTTTAGCTTTAGTCCTCCTGAATAGTGCTTCTGGATCTTCAACGTAGTTTGTCGAAAGGTCAAAACCAGTCATACATTACCATGCATAAGATATGAAAGTAGATAGAACAAGGGTAAGCCTGCTTGAGTAGAGGTAAATGGTTTTCGGATCTCATCTATAAGTAAAAGTTTATCAATATTCCTTTTGATAGCCTAGCTACCTACCTAGGCAATGGCGCCAGAAATACTTGTTGGTATTTATTAATGACACTTGTAATTTAGGAAGAATATATATATAAAGAATTCTGCAAGCGCACAGATAATATACAATTGTAGCATTTCACCTGGGAGTATTTTAGGTGTCGTTATTTATACTTTTACCTCATGGAAGGATTGGTAAAGGAAATATATTGATAACTCATACTTATACTTATGGTGGACGAATAAACCAACCAACCTTCTACTCTAAACAGGGGTAAATCAAGAGATAGGATATATATATAATGAATGATAAATATATGATAAGTGAACACTTAGAATACTCCTTATGATAGCAATAGCAAGACTAAGTAGATACATTAGAGAAACTAATTCCTAATTCATTCTTAATTACAAGTCAGAGCATACCTGATTAGTGCAATTATACTTAATAATCATGGCTAAAGATTAACTTCATATCTACACATAAGGGATATTACTAAGGAAGATCAAGAACAAAGCCTGACTTCCTTCGCAACTAGATCCTACTTGGCCTATATTCGGGGAGTGGACTACAAAGGACTCAACGAGAATGTCACACTCGCGATCTACCACATGGCACTGAATATAGGGTGCATCCGCAGGTAAACAACGTATAAGCACCACACTTACATAATGTTGATAACTCACCCCATACGTACATAAGAGTGAGCGCTTTGTGAACTTATCTATAAACATAACGATAACTCTAGCTATACTAAGCATATAATCAAAGTAGACGATAAACATGATAACTAAGAACATGAATAATATTAAGAACAATGTCATAGCAAATGTAGCAAACATATGAATAATGAAAGGTACAAAAGAGGATACAAAAGGCTTTACCAAGTCACGCTCTTGACAGAATTAGGAATCCAAGTGAAGCTTGCTGTAATGACCCAAAAATGGCTATAATTGTTCACGAGCATCATGAGCATATAGTGCATCCAAAAGCCCACCTTTCCAAAATAATTTGATGCTTAATTCTAGATCCTCTGAGCATCGGGTGCATTTATAATTCAAATAAGAAATCGATCTGTGCTTAGCTGAGCCAAGACCGAACACTGCATGTTTTGGCGGATTGTCCGACATCACCACTGGACCGTCCGTCAAGACATCTCACAGACTTAGAATAATTCTAGCCAGCACGTGCACTGACTAAGTGTCCATCGCAACTGGTGTACTATCCATCAAAACCATTGCATGGCCAGTTAGTTTGTAAGGCATAGCCCAGCACTGGCGGATCATCCGTCACCCATGATGGATTGTCCATCAACACATGTTGACATGTGTCCCATGCAGGTGCTGTGTTGCCACACACAGACGCGCTCACGCTGATGGAGCGTCCGTCATTCATGGCGGACTGTCCATCCGGACCTGGCCGACACCTATAACATGCAATTGTTGTGCTATCACACACACACACACACACCACACACTGGCCCCACCTATCATTCACACAACTCACAAATATGTACCCTCTCCACCAGCCCTCTCCCTCATTCCCTCTCACACTCACGCTCAAGCACTAGAGAAAGGAAAGAAAGAAGAGAAGGAGAAGGGAAGGGAGAAGAAGAGAGGAATAGGAGGAAGAAGAAGAGAGGAAGAGGAGGATGGCACCCACTAGCTGCTAGAGGTCATCACCGGCGAGCTGCTGCATCCCCATGCCATCAACCTTGCCCAAGATGAGAGAGGCAGCCCCAAGCTTCGTCATCTTCAACCACAAGCCATGGAGCAAGCCTGACATCGATCTACATCCTCAAGCCATTCCAGGGTGAGCTCTGCGGATGGAGATTCCTCAAGACATGGTGAGCACATCCCCAAAGCCCAACTTCATCTTCCCCAAGCCCTTTGGCCATCCCATTGATTTTCAAGGTCATCCATGACCATCACCACCATGGATGAGCTCGAGCTCAACACACACCATGCATGGCACATCCCTCACTTAGAGAAGCTTCCCTACATCACTAGAAAGCCATAGGAACAAACCACACTCGATTTGGAGTCCGGATGCCCCGAGAATCGATCTCAACATGTTTTGCACACCTGCTATTCATCGGTTTATCGGATGGTCCGTCACTTTGGCGGAGTGTGTAACAACCCAAAAATCCACACACCAAAAATCCCAACTACAAAATTTTTTCTTCAAAACCCCATGTGATGATGAGTGACATTTGTAGGAGCTAACCCTAAGTGTTGCATTAGTCGTAATCCAACTAAACAAACTCATAAGCATAGCATGTCACTTGTTGTATATGTGTGTTTAAAATCCCTAACACATACATTCTTGCATTCATTTTAATTCTAAACAAGTGAGTTGCCTTTTATTGATATTTTGTTGTGCAAATAAAAGTGACCACTTATAATTAATTTATTATGCAATAAATTAATCACCTAAGTACCACCTAAGTATGTGGGCCCCACCAACTAGCCCTAAGCTCCACCCTTAATCAAGGTGCACACTTGTACAATGAAACTAAATAAATCAAATCCTAACCAAATTGGCAACAAATAAAAGAGAAAGGAAAGAAGAGGGAGCAAGAAGAGCCATTCCAGGCTGCTTTCGGCCTTGAAAGCTAGCCCGCCGAGCCCCGCCTACCCTCCCACTGCAAGACGCTGCCCACGGTGGCCCAACAACAACACCCTACCCGCCAGCCACAAGACAAGTCACCGACGACGAGTTGAACCCGCCCGTCAGCCATCACGCACCGCACGCCGCCGCATCAGGACAAGCTGACAAATGGGCCCCTCTATCAGCCACCTAGCTACAGCGTCGTCGTCTTCCCCATGCTCCCTCCACCACGTGACCGGGAGCCGACCGTCGGAGCAGGCGCGGGCCCGGGGTCACGCACATCGCATGACCCTATCCCGCACCTTAGCGTCGTGCCCACACAACCGCCCTTGCACGCAAGAGCCATCCGATGTGCTCGGCACATCACCAGCCGTTCCACCATCTACCACGGATGAGCATGGAGCTCGGCCTATAAAAGGAGGACCCCGAGCCCTAGCCCTCCATTCACCTCAGCCGCCACCGTGCGGTTCGCACCAGCACACTAAGCCGAGGGACGAGAGGAGAAGGAGAGGCATGGAGAAGGACACCGCCACTGGAGTAGAGGAAGGCACCACCGTCTTCTTCCACGAGCCGGCGTAGCACCACGCACCGCTACACGGCCGCACCGTCATCACCACTCCGCACCGCCAAGCACACCGCGGTGAGCACCTTGGCTGAGACCTCTCCAAGCCCATCAGGAACGCCATCGCAAGGCACGCGCTCGCCGCGCTCGCAACACCCCACGGCGAGGTCACCATGGTGCGGTTACGCGCCATCGTGGCCAACATCGACCTTGCTACGAGCTTCACCAAGCCCGCGAACACGTGATGCACCCATTTAGTGATGAGGAGAGCATGGGAGAGACCCTGACCATGGGGCACGCCGGAGCTACCGTACCACGGAACACCGCCGCCATGGCGCGGCCACCGCATGCGCATCCGGCCACCTCGCTGGACTAGGAGTGGCCGTAGAGCACCGCCGTGACACCTAGATGATAGCCGTGTAGACCAAGAAGCCGTTAGCCGGCCGCAGCGCCTTGGCCATGTGCACCGGACCTCGGGCGGAGCTCCACCGTGCACCACCACCACGTGCGGACTCCACCACACCTTATGGTCGTCGTCGACGCTACACTATGCCTCCCCGCTAACTGTCTGAAGGAAGACGGGGAACCAGGACCCCTAGAATTGCCCCTAGATGCCTCGCCGACGAGCACCGCCACGCCGAGCCGCCGTTCACCATGGCCAGAGCCCTAGGAAGCCCTAGTTGTCACCCCGACCCCACCGTTGCAGTCACCATGGCATGGGGAAGCTAATGCCTACCCTAATCGGACGCTAGCGCCGCCGCGGGCACGCCGGTGACCTCACCACCGGCGGGATCCCCGTCGGGGAAGAGAAGGGGATTTCCCCCTCGCTGGCCACAACGTCGTGCACTTGGTGCACGTGAACCGAACCCTGGGAAGGAGTAAGTGGACCAAGTCCTTCATAGACCGGCTCTGCGGTCTATGGACCAACGCAGGCGGGTTCACCATGAACCGCGCCTCATCTGTGGCCGTGGACCATGGCCCGTTAGTGGCCCAGTAAGACGATGTGGCCGCACCAGCGCGCACCACGTGGCGGGCCAAAGCCCAGCCCGTATCCAGGCCCAACCGGCCCAGTTTGGACCTGGCCTGGTTGACCATTGACCGGTCAATGTTGACCGTTGATCGGGGCCCACATGTCAGCGACACAGAGACTCTGGACCCACATGTCAGGAGGTGATGTCATGATGACGTCGTGATGACGTCAGTGGGACCCACCTGTTAGCCGTGGTTTAGCTCTGATGACACCATGCTGACGTCAGCATGCCACGTGAACCAGTCATAGTGTGACACGTGTCGGCCCTGAATTAATCAGCCTTAATTATTTTCAGAAATGGATTTAATCTTCGGAAATTCAGAACTAATTCATACGACCTCAGAAAAATATGAAACCAGGACCAAAATTCATCTAAAATCAAGCTTTACGTAATGAACCCATGTTTGAGTGCATTTGGCTCTTTTGAATTTTCATTGCTTCTTTGTGCTATTCTATAGACGTCGCTAACGTGACTATAATTCGATCGTATGCAGACTCGGAGGAGAACCAGACGGACGAGGATCATGAGGACAGGGTGACTGAGTACACCACTCGCTTCACCAACCTTCTATGCTATGCACCTTCCTATGTTGTGAACTATGAGAAGGAGAAGCTGTACTATTACCGCAAGGGACTTAACCCGCACATCAAGCTGAAGTTTGGCGGTATTGAGAGTAGCACGCTGCGTGCTCTAGTGGATCGCTGCATCCAGATTGAGAAGGACCATGCTGAAGCTGGAGAGGAGAACCAGACGAACGAGGATCGTGAGTACCGTGAGGAGTGCGGGGACCCTGACCCTACTAACAATAGCAGTTCTATATTTATTAGCACCTATTGTGAGTACCGTGAGGATCGTAATATAGCACCTATTACTTTTATGCAAGGCTTATCTATTTATTGACCTGCTAACACCTGGTTCCTTAAAACATGCAGATGGCAACGAGCGTCGAATGGCTGCTACTAGGACCGCTACCTCTAGACCACGCTAAGCTTACCTTTGACCTACGTGAGCTCGGGGGTTTTGCACAGACCCTCTGACGAGTTCTCGTCACGTTAGGAGTCCCTGACGAGCTTGTCAAGGTCACCTACACCAAGAAGTTAGCTCAGGAAGGAGGAATCGAAGGACCGGTTGTCACCTCAGTCGAGTTCCCAGCTAGCACTACCTTACCTTCTATCCTAGCTTTCACCGAGTTGACTATAGAGGACAAAGTTGAGGGGGGACTATGAGCTGTCTCACACAAAGCACTTCATAGAGTGATGAGGGACCACTACGAGCACCTAAAGACAATAGAGCTCCATCTACTTCTCTAGGCCCTTGACCTCAGCCTTACCCCTAGTGAGCAGAGTTTCGCAGCCGGCAGAGTTATCTTTGCCGAGGAGGACAGATGCCTTCGCGTCTCAGCTATCCACCTACTAGAGCAGGACAGGTACGTGACCCAGCTTGAGCAGAGGAGACGTCAGGACAAGGCCATTCTGTGGGAGTACCAGGAGCGAGACTCACAGGGAGCACAGGTGCGAGCTAGTCTACTTGAGACGGTCGCCAAGCTACAGGACGAGCTCAACCATCATGAAGAAGTCCACAGAGCCGAGGTCGCTGACTTACAGGACAAAGCTGCCGACCTAGGCAACAGGAACTACTACCTCGACATCAAGGTCTTGGAGTTGCAGAGAGAGTTGGATGACAAGAAGGCCGAGTTCAACCGTAGAGGAGACAGATAGAGGTCCAAGGGGATTGATATGCTGAAAATCCAATCTTAGAACAAGACCATGACTCAGGAGCTAGAGGAGTTCAGGAAGAAGGCCATTCATAACCAGGATCACCTGATCAAGGCGCTCAGGCAGAACGAGTACCTACATGACAAGTGTGAGAGGACTTGGCAGGCTTGGCAGAAGTCTAACAAGAAGCGCCTCAGGGAGATGAAGGGTATGTGGGATCAGCTACCCAAGGAGATTCGCAGCAAGACGAAGCCTAGGATAGAGGAGTTTGAGTTAGCCCTGACTCGCCTCAACCTAGACGCCTGCCCTACCCTACCTGGAGCCAAGCCTACTGAGGAGCTCGCCGAGGCCTTAAAGTACGTGTCCCGACTTCACAAGTCTGACGAGGAGATCGAGATCGAGAACAGTCGTATCCCAGCTGTGGTGCATGAGTTAGAGTAGATGACCCTGCGTGGTCAAGAGTCATGTCAGTGGCTTCCATAAGTTGTACACCATGATGTAACCCTTATGAGATGTAATATGAGACACTATGCGTAGTACGATTCTCGCGAGTCTTCAAGTGTAGCTACTGGAGATGATGCTATGTAATAAAACCCGTGTAATGAATGTTTTGGATCTTATTGCATCTTGTGGATCTTATTGCTTCTTTGTAATGAGTGTTGGATAGTATAAATGTTTTTCTTTAAATCATCAAAAATCATGTAATCATACTGAATTATAAGCACTTATGGCACAAACACTAAAATTCCTATGATCCGTGTTGCAGATGCCGAACCGCCGATCTACTCGCCTAATGAACCATGGACGTGCGCCCACCCCTAAACTAGTCAAACCAAATGGGGGGTGTGGTGGCAACAATCATGGCCGTGGCCGTGGGCGTGGACGTGGAGGGATACCCTTCAACCTAGAGAATACCCCACCACATGTTGAGGAGAACATTCCGCCACCACCACCACTGAACCTAGCAGAGGTGATGGCGCAATAGACCCAGCTTCTTGCAGCTCTTGTAGATGGAGCAAACCGTCGCTAGGGAGGTCAGCAGAATGACTTCCAAAGGAAGCTAGAGGGATTTCTGAAGCTGAGGCCACCTACCTATGATGGCACAAACCCTGACCCGCTTGTAGCCGATGACTGGCTCAAGGAGGCGGAAAAGAAGCTCGACCTCACCACCTTCACCGATGATGAGTGTGTTGGAGTTGCCACACACCAGCTCACAGGTGCAGCACGCACCTGGTGGGACAGTTTCAGTTATTCCCATGAGGACCCTGCCAACATCTCGTGGGATGAGTTCGCCGAAGCATTCACTGAGTATCACATTCCCAAGGGTATCATGGAGGCCAAAGCCGAGGAGTTCCGCAATATCAAGATGGGAAAGGACAGGGTGACTGAGTACACCACTCGCTTCACCAACCTTCTACGCTATGCACCTTCCTATGTTGTGAACTCTGAGAAGGAGAAGCTGTACTATTACCGCAAGGGACTTAACCTGCACATCAAGCTAAAGTTTGGCAGTATTGAGAGTAGCATGCTGCGTGCTCTGGTGGATCGCTGCATCTAGATTGAGAAGGATCGTGCTGAAACTGGAGAGGAGAACCAGACAGACGAGGATCGTGAGTACCATGAGGAGTGCAGGGACGACTTCACTGAAGGTGCCACATCCCACCCAACCTCGTAGCACCTATTACGCATGGCTAATATAGAACAGCTATCGCTTTACTTTATTGTTATATTCACACTATGATAGGACTTGCATGGTAGTATGCTTACTTGATGGCCTTTACCTTGACGCAACCTTACCCCTGCTTACCCTGCTATTATGCTAGACACACGCTTGCTGGTATATTTCATTGCTTATTACTTCTACTACGCTTGTACTACATTGATGCGTGGTGGAAACTGGTGTTATCTGGACTATGGGGAGAGTACTGCATGTGATACTTGGGTGCGTGGAGGGTGAGGGTTGTGTCGACCAAGTTGGAATATACGACGAGCCTGGGGCAAGTTTTGTCGCGAGGTGCTACCTGGGCACCCCTGGAAATGGATACCTGTGGTGGGTAAATGGTATATGAGGTGGCCCTGGGTGTGTACCTGTGATGGGAGGAGCCCGGGGTGGAGGTGCTGTGGTGGCACGGCAAATGGAAACCCTGATGGAGACATTCTGGCTTGGTCATCCCTAAGGACTTAGTAGTACTCAGATTCACCGGGAAGCCTTACGTACCACTCGCCCTATATGGTGCGGGACGGCCGGACTACTTGGTAGGATATTGCCACTACTGCTAGGTTGATAGCGGACAGTCCGAGGAGGTATGGGGCGTGGAGGATTCCCCCCACCCTTTCGAGACTTCATGGAGACATTGTGGACCCGGCTCGTGACTCACAGTTTCAGCCACCCCAGACTAGACTTGGGGTGTACCAGGGCTGAATGGTAGGGTGGCATTATCCTAGGCTAGCAAGCGGCCGGAATCAGTGCAGTTGATGATGGTCAGCGAGGAAGACAGATCTTATGGTTATGTAATACCTCTACAGAGTGTATGGTTGATCGATCGATACATATGCTGACTTGTCGGCTATGGACCTTTTCTGGGTTTCGCTTAAACTAGATAGTGAGATGAGTCCTTCTCTTCTTCCCCCTGTGAGTGAGTGTTCGGTCATAGCTTGGGGCTACGGGCCATGAGACAGTGCCAAGAGGGAGTTGGCCTATCGACTGAGCGATGGTATGGTGGTGATGTGGTGATGGTGTGGAGATGGTGGTATATCGATCCCAGGATCGAAACCTAGCTCTAGACAGAAATGGGGTGGAATAGGTGTGGGAATGGTGTTAAAACTTGATGAATTGACTTCCTCTACAAGAACATTCAAACGTGAATACATTTCATTAACACATTCTTTAGGAAGCATTTCAAAAGAGTTGAGCTTTTTCATGACAAGATGATAGCGTTCCTCACGCTCACTCTTTGTTCCCTCATGGAGCGCACAAACGTCCGACCATAGTGCATGGGCGTCTTTGTGGTACCTTACGTGGTTGAACACATCTTTCCAAAGGCCTCTAAAGATGGTGTTGCGAGCCTTTGCATTCCATTTTTCATAGTTCACTTCATTGCCTTGAAGTTGTGCGGGATTCCTAGGTTTTGGGAACCCATGTGAGGCGGCTCTAAGTATTCCAACGTCTAGAGCTTCTAGGTACGCCTCCATGTGAATTTCCCAATATGTTAAATCATCCCCCTTGAAGATAGGAGGAGGTCCATCCCCGTAAGACATCTTGCTCTAAGCGATTAAGCTTAAAAAAATGAGCACGAGGCTCCGATACTAATTGAAAGGATCAAGATGCCCAAGAGGGGGGTGAATTGGGCTAACTCTAAATTTCTTTGCAATAAACAAGTCCTATGGTTAGCCCAATTAACCCCTTGTGCCTAGAGAAGTGTTTCTATTGATCTAACGCACAAAAGTTTTGCAACCTAGTTCCAATCCTACTCTAGCATGGCAATTCTAGGAATGTAAATGACAAGAATTGAAATGCTCCAAGTAAATGCTCAAAGTAAAGAGAGGAGAGGAAACGCGGTGATGTTTTGCCAAGGTATCGGAGAGTCGCCACTCCCCACTAGTCCTCGTTGGAGCACCCGCGCAAGGGTGTAGCTCCCCCTTGATCTGCGCAAGGATCAAATGCTATCTACGGGTTAATTCTTTGACACTCCATCACGGTGAATCACCCACAACCGCTCACAACTTGAGTTGGGTCATCCACAAGCTCTTCGGATGAACACCAAGCTCCCAATCACCACCAAGCAGTCTAGGTGATGGCGATCACCAAGAGTAACAAGCACGAACTCTCACTTGACCACGACAAGCCTAGGGAGAAGGGTGGATGCACACTTTGCTACTCTTGATCTTCACTAATGAGGGCTCTCTTTTTGATTCTCAAATCTCAATCACCTCACTAGGACCTTGCTCTTCTTGGCACTCTCTAAGGTGTGTTTTAGTTGTTGAAATGAGCAAAAGTTGCTCCACACACGAGTGGAGCTTCTATTTATAACATGGGCTAAAAAACGAACCATTATGTGCCTCTGCGGGGTGACCGGACGCTCCGATCATGTTGACCGGACGCTTTGGTTAGTTCAACCCACACACCAGTGTTTACGTGTTGACCGAGACGCTGGCAAGGTCCGGTCACCACTGACCGGCACGTCTGGTCCCATTTTTCCCTCACTAGATGCTTATTGTACTCGACCGGACACTGGATCCTCAGGGTCCGGTCATAGATTCACTCTTCTGGAACCTTACTTGAGTTGACCGGACGCTCTCTCTCAGTGTCCGTAACTTGACCACTCAGCATTCGGTCGCACCAGATGCAATCTCCTTGGTCAAATGAACTGACCGGACCCTGTGGCCAGCGTCCGGTCGCACCGGAGCCAGCGTCCGGTCAGTATTTGACCCTCCATTCACTTCCAACTCTCGATCATACGTGAATCAAGTTTGATCCATTGGATCTTAGGCATATGTAGGAGCTACCTAGCGCTAGTTTTAACAAGTGTGCACCACACCTAACTCACTAGACTCATCTAGGTCAAGCTACCCATCCATATCCCCCTTAATAGTACGGCCAAAGGAAAAACAAAGTCCTAAACTACTCTAAGTGTCTCTTCAACTCCAATCGACACTTAGAACTAGTCATCCTTAACCTTGTCGTCCATCCTTTGAAAATCAAAACGATTTCCATCATAGGGGCATGACGACCATGATTGCCCAATCAATCTCCATTACCGTGACCTAACTTAATTGCCTCTGCAAAACATATGTTAGTCATAATAATCTAACATTGTCATTAATCACCAAAACCCAATTAGGGGCCTAGATACTTTCAATCTCCCCTTTTGGTGATTGATGACAATACAACCTCGAGTATGTGAAAGAGTTGAGGTTTTTAACATGCTTGGATCATATAAGCTTTTAGCAATAAGAACAAAAGAGTTAGTCAAGCTTATATAACCCAAGCCATCATGATGTACTCAAATGATATGAAATAAGCATGAGTACAATAAGAAAGGCTCATTTGCATCGGAGTAAAAACACGGAAGCAAAGGCAAATGAGCATAGCTCAAGTGATGTGACATATTAAAGAATTCAAAGTAGAGAGCACTCATGTCATATATTACAATCACGTAGATATCACTGTCACATAGATATAATAGTATGCATGAAAGTAAACACACGAATGCATAAAAGTAGTAGTGTATCACACAAATAAAACTCCTAATGTATATAAAAGACTAATAGCTAACTAGCTCCCCCTAAATGTCGCTCCCCCTGAGTCTACATACTCTAACCTTCCTTTTTTGTCGCGTTGGGGACCCTCATATAACCCTCTCCCCCTTTGGCGTCAAACACCAAAACCTAAGGGCTGGTCGGCAGGGCTGCAGCAGACGAGTCGGGCACTGAAGTACGGGGAGCAAGCTGAAACTAGGCAGCATCATCATCTGACCCTGAGCTCTGTGCTGACTAGCCCTCTATGGCTGGAAGCGTCCTTTCAAGTGGTCTACGCTCGAATTGGGGGGCAGTCTTTGCTGTGATCTTTGGTATATCTCATCATAGGATCTAAAGATGTGACAGAAGAAGGAAGCCTCTGAGTAGTCACGGCGACGGGAGCTGCTGTAGAAGGACCTGGGGCATGCATATGTGGCGGTGTAGGCATCCCTGTCAACTCGCTAAAAGATGCTCCAAGACTCTTGGAGACTGACGTGTTAGGCACAAATATCAAGGATGATGGATCTGGTGTGAAGCCCATCTGAAGTGGTGTGAACTGCGGGGCTAGCACTGGCGAGGATAACCACTAGGACACCTATACTAGGGGAGAAGCAAACCGAAAGTGGAGGCTGTCCTCGACTCTAAAGCCCTTTGAACATCTTCTTTGGAGTCGTCGTAGTGGGGGTAGGCTGAGCAATCTAGGGCGAAGGCTGTGATTGTGGGGCCCCAAGAGCTGTCACTATATGCTGCATGAATCCCATAAGCTGCTGCTGCATGCATGAGTGCTTCTTTCGCTAATGCATCTGCCTATCTATCGCCTTTGCTAGAGGACTCTTGCATTGTCATTTGAAACTCATCCTGACAAGCCTAAAACTGAGCAAAGTTGGCAGCGGTCTCCTGAGCCTGTCTAGCCTGATCCTGCTGCATCCGCTCAAGAATAGCAATCAAAGTGGGGTCCGTCTACGGTGCAGGTGGAGCTGAGCTGGAACTGTCGGCCTCTGCATCGTGTCTGCGTGGAGGCATCTGAGGAATAGGTAGGTAGTTGTCATCCAAACTATCACTAGACTCGCTCCTCTCCTACTGAGCCTCAAGCTGCTCCTCCTCAGTAGCTGCTATGCCTCTGATAATCTCGTCCTGCTTTGCTGCGAACTCTGGTACATCTAGATGACGGTGAGGCTGAGTGGGTGCCTGTGGTGTGCTATGTTTGATCCTCTATGCCATGTTATAAGCTAGAAACTCTGTGGTGGCACCTCTGTACTCTGCAACCATCTCTAGTATCCTCACTTGCACAACCTTGAGCATAAGGAATGTGATCCAATGTGCATAAGGAAGCTGCCTGTGACCCTTGAAGCCCTCAGCTATTGTGTCCTCCATCTCAGATAGAAGAAGATCCCAAATATCGAACATTGTCTGCTGCATCAGGGCATTGAGGAGCCAAAGCTGAAGGCGAGTCCTCCTAATGATAGCCTCTAGCACTCTAGCTATAGGAGTAAGGTCACTGGGGTTCCTCCTCGACCCCTCACCAAAGGGCTCTTTGAAGCAATGGCGCACAAGATCTATAGGGGGCACCAAACCTCCATGAGGATGCCTAGGAGGCTCTTGCTGTCCATAACATACCTCATGTAACTTGACAGGCTGCTCCTATAGCCTCAGTATCTCCCTGGCCCTCTGACTCATCATCCTGTAGTCTCTGCCTCTGAATGCAAAGTGAATAAATCTGTGATGTGGGTCAACATAGAGCGAAGCATAGAACTACCGAACCTAAGATGGTACATACAATCCTGTCCGGCCAATCAGATCTATCAGCCCCCGCAAATATAATAAGTAGGGGCGGATATGCTCTCCGGCTGCTGCCACAATAGCCTCAATATTGCAGACTCTTTGAGATCGAAGACTACCCCACTATTCAGATATGCATTGTAGAAGTCTTCCTAGAGCGGTGTATAGAAACCCTCTGCTGCTCTCTCATCCCTCCTAGGTGGAAACCATACATCAAACTCCACGAAGCGAAGCTGCCGAACCTGCTTGGTCATGGCGGCCCTCAAGTCAAGATATACCACTGGAGGCGGACCCTATGGTCTAGGTGGTGGACAAGATCCCCTCCATTATGTCGGCGGCCTCGGTGAGACTGGAACATGGGTATGACCAGAGCGGCGTAGCTATTGCTGTGGTGCCTGCTCTGTCTCCTTGGCCTCCTCGGCCTGTTGGCCCTCCTGTGTCTCCTGAGCTGGCTGAGGCTCTGCTGGTGGGGGCTGCTGCTGTGACTCCCCCTGAGGCTGAGGCTCCTCAATAGCCAAACGTTGTCCTGCCATCATGACAGTCCTAGGTGGACTACCATGAAAACACTCAGCCTCCTCAACTGCTGCCCTCTGTGTTGGTGTAAGCTGCTGATCTACAATGACAATACCACTACGAGCACCTCCTCTCTTGGCATGCTCTGCAGCCTCTACAACTGCTGCTGCTCGAGCTATCTCTACATCTGGGTACTTCCTCTTCTTGGATGCAATCTTCTTTGTCGCCTTGCCTTTTGGATCAGTAGGTAGGCGAGGCGGAGGCCTCCGATCATCATCTCCTAGACCACCCCCAACATTCTTCGTGTGAGCCATCTAAAAAGATCAACTGCTGCTAACAAGAACAAATGTCGCTGTCAAGAGTAACTGCCCTGACACTTCCGAGGCTTGGCCTCGATCCGTACTCACGAGCTTGGCTCTGAGTTGACTGACAACTGCCACACGGTCTCAACGGCACCGACTCGCTGCATGATGGAATAGATGGATATATAAGTAAATATGATATATCTAATAGATGCGAAAACCCTAGGAAGCAAGCAATGTAGGTATGAAATTGAAGCGACTGGCATGCTACTTGATGAACTGGCGATTTGAAAAGATAAGCGACACGTGGGGAACCACCGAATCTAGGGTTAGGGTTGGCGGTGAGCAGTGAATCGATAGACCTGAATGCAATGGAGAACAATGCTTTGAATTCGATTTTGGTTACGAGCGAAGCAATGTGGGTTAGGGCATGACGGTGAGGTCTTACTAGCGCTGGACGTGGACAGCACCGTAGCTGAGGATCTCGGTGGCATGTAGAGACAGGGGCTCGATAGCGCTAGAGAGGTCAGGCTGTGGAGGCACGGGCACTGCGGCATGGAGGAGCGGGGCGGCAGCAGGAGCACGGGCTTGGCGGTGCTAGGGCATGGGACCGTGCGGTGGCGTGCGAGGCTGGCGTGGGAAGAGAGCCACGACGTGGAGCAGGGCACGATGGTCGCGGAGGCGCGCAGTCGCTGGCGCGAAGGACGGCGGCTAGGGTTTGCGGCGATGTCAGTGCGGCGATGGAGGCGAGATAGGGTCAGAGAACGGCGCGCTGAGACTAAATAGGGTGCCCCCCCGAGTTAGAGAAGGAAATGGGAAAAGAGATCTGATGCTGCACGTTATCTACTGACTAGACGCTCCGGTGGTAGTGACCGGACTCTACCACCCAGCATCCGGTCGATTCCAGAGAGGTCCAATTCCTCTAGAATCACAACCGGATGCGTCCGGTGGTCCATGACCGGATGCAGGCAGGGTCCGGTCAAAGTTGCCTTGACGCCTTCAGCTTCGACCGGACGCTGAACCCCTCCTGACCGGATGCTGAAAGGCAGAGTCCGGTCACTCCTTCAGCAGTAGTTCACCTCCTATGAACTGACCGGACGCTGGACGACAGAGTCCGGTGCAACGTCCGGTCACTCTTTTCCAGCAAATCTTCAATGATCCTTCGTGCTGCCTGTTCCCAATCAAGTCCCAACTCCAATAAGACGCAAATAAACACAAATTGGGACTGATGTGAGTGACCTCTCTCAAACCCTCAAGTTTTTCAAAATATTTTGCCTTAGGCTATAATTCTTTTTAAGAAAATAGGCAATAAGAGGGCAATTGAAGATAAACGACAAAACAACATTCATGCATATGCAATACTTGAATGTAAATCTAGTTGCTTGTCAAGTTTGATCCAAGGTTAAGCTTCTTCACACGCTTTTCGGAGGTTATCTTAACCATGTTAGATAAGCCCTATATGCATTACAAAAAATTAAGCATTTTGTATGTTACAATGAATGCAAGGAACAACACAAGCTCATCTTTTAGTAAAGTTGCTAAAATCAAGTACATTGAGCTCATTCCGCAAACGACAAAATGTTGCCTCATCTAGCGGTTTAGTAAAGATATCCGCCAATTGATCCGCAAATGACTAATTGATCTTCGGTCCTTACACCTTCTAGTGATATATCATTTTTAGCAACATGATCTCTTAGAAAGTGATGGTGGATATCTATGTGCTTGGTGCGAGAGTGTTGAACCGGATTATTTGCAAGTTTTACCACACTTTCATTGTCGCACAAAAGAGGTACTTTTTCTAGAACTACACCATAGTCTAGCAAAGTTTGTTTCATATAAAGTATTTGTGCACAACAAGCACCCGCAGCAATATATTCCGCTTCGGCGGTGGACAAAGCCACACTATTTTGTTTCTTGGAGGACCAAGACACAAGTGATCTACCAAGCAAATGGCATCCTCCGGATGTGCTTTTTCTATCAACTTTGCATCTGGCGTAATCCGAATCGGAATAGCCAATTAATTCAAATATAGCTCCTTTGGGATACCAAAGGCCAATGCTTGGTGTGTGCTTAAGATACCTAAGAATTCTTTTTACAGCAATTAAATGTGTTTCCTTAGGATTAGCTTGAAATCTAGCACACATACACACACTAAACATGATGTCGGGCCTAGATGCGGTTAAATACAACAAGCTACCAATCATAGAATGGTAGAGAGTTTGATCAACCGTGTTACCTCCCTCATCTAGGTCGAGATGTCCATTGGTTGGCATTGGTGTCTTGATTGGCTTACATTCATCCATCTTGAATCTCTTGAGAAGATCTTTTGTATATTTCTCTTGAGAGATGAAGATCCCTTCTTTCATTTGCTTGATTTGAAAACCAAGAAAGAATGTAAGCTCACCAATCATGGACATCTCAAACTCCTTCGACATCAATTCACCAAATTCTTTGCAAGAGTCTTCATTTGATGATCCAAAGATGATATCATCAACATATACTTGACAAATGAAGATATGCCCATCAAGCTTCTTGGTGAATAGTGTGGTGTCGATCTTTCCAATGGTGAAGCCCTTCTCAATGAGGAAGTTCCGAAGGCGCTCATACCAAGCTCTTGGGGCTTGCTTAAGCCCATATAACGCCTTGGACAACCTATAAACATGATTAGGATATCTAGGGTCTTCAAACCCGGGAGGTTCATCAACATAGACTAGTTCATTAATAAAGCCATTTAAGAATGCACTTTTCACATCCATTTGATAAAGTTTCATTTCATGATGTGATGCATATGCAAGGAGGATACAAATGGCTTCTAGCCTTGCAACCGGTGTAAAGGTCTCTCCAAAATCCAAACCTTCAACTTGAGAGAACCCCTTTGCAACTAGTCTTGCCTTGTTCCTCACAACAATGCCTTGATCATCTTGCTTGTTTTGGAACACCCACTTTGTTCCAATGACTCTTGCACCTTTAGGTCGCTCTTCAAGAGTCCACACTTGATTGCGGGTGAATTTATTTAACTCATCATGCATGGCATTGATCCAATCTGGATCTTGAAGAGCTTCTTCTACCTTAGTAGGTTCAAAGCAAGAGACAAAAGAGTGATGAGCAATAAATGAAGCAAGTTTTTATGAGCGTGTCATCACTCCCTTTGACGGACTCCCTATGATGAGATCTTGTGGATGATCTTGTAGTAGGGGTGTGTTTCTTCTATTGACCACTTGAGGTGGAGGTTGTGGAGCATCAACATCTTGTGCTTGTGCCACCATTTGATCATGGGATACATGAGTGTCTTCATTTTCTACTCTCCCATCTTTTTCACCATCTTGTGGCACATTTGATGAAGAGGGTGGATCAATTACTTGTACATCATCTTCATCATCTTTTGGCTTGATGTCTCCAACCAGAATGTTCTTCATAGCCTCCCTCAATGGTTCATCACCTACATCATCAAGATTCTCATGTGCTCCTTGGGAGCCGTTAGATTCATCAAATTTCACATCATATGTTTCTTCAACCAAGCTGGTGGCATGATTAAATTCTCTATATGCTTTGGACTTTGATGAGTAACCAACAACAAAACTAATATCACAATGTCTTTGAAACTTCCCTAGGTGTTGCCGCTTCTTGTAGATGTAGCATTTGCAACCAAACACCCTAAAGAAGGAGACGTCCGGCTTCTTCCCATTGAGCAACTCATAAGGTGTCTTGCCAAGGAACTTTTGAAGGAATAGGTGGTTAGATGCATAGCAAGCGGTGTTGATTGCTTCCGCCCATAGAGCTTCAGGGGTGTTGTACTCATCTAGCATTATTCTTGCAAGAGTGATCAATGTCCAGTTCTTTCTCTCAACTACACCATTTTGTTGAGGAGTATAGGTTGCGGAGACTTCATGTTTGATTCCAACTTCATCACAATATGCCTCTATGTTTGTGTTGTCAAACTCTTTCCCATTGTCACTTCTTATCTTCTTGAGCTTCACTTCAAATTCATTTTGTGCTCTCTTGGCAAACTTTTTGAATGCAACTTCAGATTTGTCATGAAGGAAGAACACCCATGTATACCTTGAATAATCATCAACTATCACAAGACAATAAAGATTTCCTCCCAAGCTCTTGTATGTTGTTGGTCCAAACAAATCCATGTGTAGGAGTTCTAGCACTCTTGTGGTTGACATGAAAGCTTTTGTTGGATGAGTATTTGCAACTTGCTTGCCAGCTTGACATGCACTACAAAGCTTGTCCTTCTCAAACTTCACATCCTTCAATCCTCTCACCAAATCATTCTTCATTAGCTTCTTGAGTGAACTCATACCAATATGAGCAAGTCTTCTATGCCATAGCCACCCAAGTGTTGTTTTGGTGAAAAGGCATGTCTTCAAGTTTGCATCTTCGGAGGTGAAGTCCACTAGATATAAGTTGTTGTATCTAAATCATTGAAATATCACTTGATCATCATCCTTCTTGGATACAACAACCTCCTTCTCAGTGAACAAGCATTGGAAGCCAAGATCACACAATTGTTCAACGGATAGCAAGTTGAAGCTCAATGAAGCAACATATAGCACATTGGAGATGGAATGATCATTTGATATTGCCACTTTGCCCAATCCTTTAACCTTGCCCTTTGAGTTATCTCCAAATATAATTCTCTCTTGTCTATCTACTTCTTCATCAAGTGAGGTGAACATACGAGGATCACTGGTCATATGTTGTGTGCAACCACTATCAATAACCCAATGACTTCCACCGGTCTTATAGTTCACCTACACACAAGAGATTCAAGCTTTAGAAACCCAAACTTGTTGAGGGCCCTTCACCTTCTCAACAAGTGACTTAGCAACCCAAATCTTCTTAGGCCTATTTTTGTTAGGAGGTCCTAAGAACATCACTTTCATCTTTCCACTAGAATCCTTTCTAAGCATGTAATGAGCATTGAAGGCAAAGGGTCTAGCATGCTTGGGCAAGGGTTGTGGTGGTGGAGTTTGGCACTCATGAGCAAAGTGGCCTTCTTGTCCACACTCAAAGCATCTCTTTGGATTCAGGTTTGATTGTTGTTGTTGAACTTGAGCCTTCTTCTTCTCTACATGTGCCACATATCCAATGCCACTTCTATCCATCTTTATGACGGTGTTCATAAGTAGCTCACTTTGAAGATATTTGCCTCTTGTGAACTTGCTCAATCCAACCTTGAGATGCTCTTTCTCCAACTTAAGCTTCTTGTTCTCTTCCTTAAGAGCATCATTGTTCTTTTCTTCCTTGAGCTTATTATTTTCCTCTTTGAGCTTTTCATTCTCAAGGATCAAGTCACCATCATGATCAAGGGTTTCTAGCACAATGGTGTTGTGGCTTTTGATTTCTTCAAGATCTCTCTTGAGCTTTGCATTGTCATTCTTGAGCTTGACATACTCATCATAGTCATTGCACTCAACCACTTGCTTGCCCTTGATACTAGAACCTTGCTCAATGCTCTCAATGATCAAGTCATCACATGATATAGCTATATCAATCTTAACAACATGGTTAGCAGCATCATGTGGCTCATTTGATAGAAATTCTTGAGCAATAGCAAGATTATCATGATTAATCTTAAGAGTAGTATATTTATCTTTTAGCTTGTTGTGGCTAGTGATGAGCTCATTGTGCATCCACTCAAGTTTATCATATTTATCTTTAAGCTCTTTCTTAGAAGATTTGAGCTCCTTGAGTTTGGATGACATAGCATCATTTGCTTCTCTAAGCTCAACATTAGCCTTTTCTATTGCATCACATTTTGCTAAAAGTGAATCATTCTTAGCATCTAGTTTTTCATTTTTAGATCTACTCTTTCTAATGATCTTAGTGTATTGTCTTAGTATTTTAACAAGATCATCATATGAAGGTGAATCATCATCATCATCGCTATCGCTATCATTATCACTAGCTTGCTCATCATCACTACTATCATCATTCTTAGTTACCTTGCGTTCACCCTTGGCCATAAGGCATAGGTGTGTAGAGGATGATGGCGGTGGTGGAGGTGAAGATGAGAGATCAATAGCTATGGTGGCCACCTTCTCATTGTCACTATCATCATTGGATGATCCACTAGATGAATCAATGTCCGTGAGCCAATCACCGACAATGTAGGCCTTTCCACTCTTCTTTTTCTTGTGGAAGTCTCTCTTCTTGCCATCTCTCTTCTTGTATGGCTTGTTCTTCTTCTTTTCATCTTCTTCTTCATTGCTTGAGTCATCTTTCTTGCCCTTGAACTTGTTCTTGAACTTGTCTTTCTTGGGCTTGGTGCATTGGTGTGCTAGATGACCAAGTTCACCACAATTGAAGCAATCCATTTCAGAGATTGGCTTTCTCCTAGAGCTTGTGAAGAACTTCTTCTTGCCATCGAACTTGATGCCACTCTTGTTTAGCTTCTTTAGCATCTTAGCGACTTTCTTCACCATGAGAGCAAGATCTTCATCTTCATCTTCTTCATCACTTGAGCTCTCATACTCAAGCCTTGCTTTGCCCTTCTCTTGGCTAGCTTTGAATGCTAAGTCTTTTTCTTTCTTCTTTGTAGAGGATGAGCCATCTTGAGGTGTGATGTGCATGTACATCTCATGAGCATTGATCTTCTCCAAGATTTATGTTGGTGTAGCGGTGGAAAGATCACCTTGATGTAGCACAGTCACAATATGCCCATATTTATCAATGGGAAGGACACTCAAGATCTTTCTCACAACATCGGATGGTGACATTTGAGTAAGTCCAAGCCCATTGACTTCCTCTACAAGAACATTCAAACGTGAATACATTTCATTAGCACATTCTTTAGAAAGCATTTCAAAAGAGTTGAGCTTTTTCATGACAAGATGATAGCGTTCCTCACGCTCACTCTTTGTTCCCTCATGGAGTGCACAAACGTTCGACCATAGTGCATGGGTGTCTTTGTGGTTCCATACATGGTTGAACACATCTTTGCAAAGGCCTCTAAAGATGGTGTTGCGAGCCTTTGCATTCCATTTTTCATAGTTCACTTCATCACTTTGAAGTTGTGGGATTCCTAGGTCTTGGGAACCCATGTGAGGCGGCTCTAAGTATTCCAACGTCTAGAGCTTCTAGGTACGCCTCCAAGCAAATTTTCCAATATGGAAAATCATCCCCCTCGAAGATAGGAGGAGGTCCATCCTCGTGAGACATCTTGCTCTAAGCGGTTAAGCTTAAAAACGTGAGCACGAGGCTCTGATACCAATTGAAAGGATCAAGATGCCCAAGAGGGGGTTGAATTGGGCTAATTCTAAATTTCTTCGCAATAAACAAGTCCTATGGTTAGCCTAATTAACACCTTGTGCCTAGAGAAGTGTTTCTATTGATCTAACACACAAAAGTTTAGCAACCTAGTTCTAATCCTACTCTAGCATGGCAATTCTAGGAATGTAAATGACAAGAATTGAAATGCTCAAAGTAAAGAGAGGAGAGGAAACGTGGCAATGTTTTGCCGAGATATCGGAGAGTCGCCACTTCCCACTAGTCCTCATTAGAGCACCCACGCAAGGGTGTAGCTCCCCCTTGATCCGGCAAGGATCAAGTGCTCTCTACGGGTTGATTCTTTGACACTCCGTCGTGGTGAATCACCCACAACCGCTCACAACTTCAGTTGGGTCATCCACAAGCTCTCCGGATGATCACCAAGCTCTTCAATCACCACCAAGCCATCTAGATGATGGCGATCACCAAGAGTAACAAGCATGAACTCTCACTTGACCATGACAAGCCTAGGGAGAAGGGTGGATGCACACTTTGCTACTCTTGATCTCACTAATGAGGGCTCTCTTTGGGATTCTCAAATCTCAATCACCTCACTAGGACCTTGCTCTTATTGGCACTCTCTAAGGTGTGTTTTAGCTATTGAAATGAGCAAAAGTCACTCCACACACGAGTGGAGCTTCTATTTATAAGACAGCCTAAAAAATGAACCATTATGTGCCTCTGCGGGGTGACCGAACGCTCCGGTCATGTTGACCGGACGCTCCGGTCAGTTCAACCCGCACACTAGTGTTTAAGTGTTGACCGGACGCAGGTAGGGTCCGGTCACCACTGACCGGACGCGTTCGGTCCCATTTTTCCCTCACTGGATGCTTACTATACTCGACCGGACGTTGAACCCCTAGGGTCCGGTCAGTACTGACCGAACGCGTCCGGTCTCAAAATTCCTTCTCTGGAACCTTACTAGAGTCGACCAGATGCTGGTCCTCTGCGTTCGGTCACTCGACCATTCAGCGTTCAGTCGCGCCAGATGCAATCTCCTTAGTCAAATGAACTGACCGGACCCTGCGGCCAGCGTCCGGTCGCACCGGAGCCAGCGACCGGTCAGTATTTGACCCTCCATTCACTTCCAACTCTCGATCAGACGTGAATGAAGTTTGCTCCAAAGGATCTTAGGCATATGTAGGAGCTACCTAGTGCTAGTTTTAACAAGTGTGCACCACACCTAACTCACTAGACTCACCTAGGTCAAGCTACCCGTCCATACCCCCCTTAATAGTACGACCAAAGGAAAAACAAAGTCCTAAACTACTCTAAGTGTCTCTCCAACTCCAATCGACACTTAGAACTAGTCATCCTTAACCTTGTCGTCCATCCTTTGAAAACTAAAACGATTTCCATCGTAGGGGCATGACATCCATGATTGCCCAATCGATCTCCATTACCATGACCTAACTTAATTGCCTCTACAAAATACACGTTAGTCATAGTAATCTTGTATTGTCATTAATCACCGAAACCCAACAAGGGGCCTAGATGCTTTCAAACACCAAGTGCCTCTAGATGCAATCACTCAAGCAATGCACTTGGATTCTCTCCCAATCTCACAAAGATGTTGAATCAATGATGGAGATGAGTTGGAGGGCTTTGGCTAAGCTCACAAGGTTGCTATGTCAATGCAAATGGCCAAGAGAGTGAGCTTGAGCTTGAGCCGACCATGGGGCTTAAATAGAAGCCCCCATGAAATAGAGCCTTTGGATCCTCAGTCTACTGAAAATTGGGGCGACCAGACACGCCAGTCAGATCGACCGGACGCCAGCGTCCGGTCGTGCGATGCGTGCCATGTGGCCCCTGCTTCAAACACTGATCACCCGATCTCAACGGTCATCAGTACATTCAAGTTGTGACCGGACACTACTACGAAGTGACCGGACGTAGGACCTCAGCGTCCGATCGTTTCTAGTAATGTTCCATTCACGACCGGACGCGTCCGGTTACGCCCGACCGGACTCACCCAGCGTCTGGTCACTCACCGTCTCCTCTGTGCTTCACCACGTCAGTGTACGTCAGCACTGACCGAACATTGGCCCTAAGCGTCCGGTCACACTTCGCACCAGCGTCCGGTCACAAGACCGAGACTGCGCGCTTACTGCTGCTACTGACCGAACGCAGGACCCCAGCATCCTGTCACTGCGTGACCAGCGTCCGGTGCACTCTGTGAAACCCTGTATTTTCTGTATAGGGTGCCGGTGGCACCGTCGGACTGTCCGCACTCTATGGGCGGACTCTCCGCCAGTGGAGTTTCGAACCCTTGCTCCCAAGTGCTAAACACAATGTGTATCACCTTTGTGCATGTGTGTTAGCATATTTTCACAAACATTTTCAAGGGTGTTAGCACTCCACTAGATCCTAAATGCATATGAAATGAGTTAGAGCATTTAGTGGCACTTTGATAACCGCATTTCGATACGAGTTTCACCCCTCTTAATAGTACGACTATCGAACCTAAATGTGATCACACTCGCTAAGTGTCTTGATCACCGAAACGAAAAGACTCCTACCACTTATACCTTTGCCTTGAGCCTTTTGTTTTCCTTTCTCCTTTTCGAAGTCCAAGCACTTGATCATCACCATGGAATCACCATCATCATGTCATGATCTTCATTTGCTTCACCACTTGGAATAGTGCTACCTATCTCATAATCACTTTGATAAACTAGGTTAGCACTTAGGGTTTCATCAATTAACCAAAACCAAACTAGAGCTTTCAACTGACGCTTGCTCCAAGATCGCATAATGCATTCTCAAAGTTCTGGCTCCCGATCAAACAATTGATAGTGGAACATCCTGGATCCTTCTTCTTGACAGGTGTTGTGTTTAGGATGGCCGCACTACACTCCTCTGTTAACTTGATTACCTCAGTGGAGGGCAGTGGTCTTTTGTTGTTGAGGATGTCTCTGAGATATTTCGCATAGGTAGACACCTGTATGGCATCTAGCAACGGAATATTGAATATAACTTTTGAATTACCTCTACAAACTTACCAAACTGCTCATCCATTTTGGTTTTTCGATTTCTGTGTGGAAACGGTAGGAGGGTCGTGTCATGAAAATCTTGTTGTAACTCTTGCTCTTGTGGCCCAACTTCTTTGTCGTTCTCCTTCTCCTCTTCCTGCACTACTACTGGTGTCTTACCTGTCATTGTCAGATATGACGGATCACGAGTAGACTTGCCACCTCTTGTGGTTATGGCATTGACCTTCTCAAGGTTAGTGGCAAAAGACAAAGCAACGACCAACTGGGCTAATTGAGATTCTATCTTTTTATTATAGTTAAGTTGGTCTTACGGCAGAAGAAAAACTATCCATTTTAGTATTTATATTTTCTAGGACCTTGTCATTAGAAGCAAGCTTTTTAGAAATACTCTCATTAATCCTAGCTTGTTCTAAGATTAATTCTCTTAAGGATGATTGTTTAGAATTAGAAGAATTATAGTAATTACCTGGGTACTTACCTTAATAAGTTGACTGTTGTTGTTGTTTCCATCCTTGTCTCTGTTGTTGTGAACCTGAATTGTTGCCAATGATGTTTACATCCTCTTGCGATTTAGGGAATTTAATCCCCAAATACTCTCCACATGTGTTTTGAGCATTGAAAGAATCTTTAATGGCCTGACGATCTTTCTTGTAGTTGTCTAGCTGTTCGAGCCAATTCAACGGTGCATCCATCTTGGTTGACAATGCACACACCTCTTCGGGTACTTCTTCACTCTTATTACATGATGACCAGCCTTGATTAGAGGCTATCTTTTCCATAAGAGTTTCAACTTTCCAAGGATGAGTGACATAAATGATCCTCCAGCAGTGGCATCGAGTTGTTCATAGGCTTTCTAAGTTAATTCATAGAAGAAACTTTGCATGAGCAACCAATCTTCCATTCCATGATGAGGGCAATCTAAAACATATTCTTGAAAACATTCCCATGCTTCTAGAATGGTCTCTCCTTTCTACTGTTGGAAGTTTGAAATCTTTCCTCTTAAGGCATTGGTCTTGCCTATAGGAAAAAACTTTTCTAGGAAGGCCTTTGAACACTTTGCCCATGTATTGATATGATCTTTGTTGGTGTAGAACCACTGCTTCGCTCTTCCCATAAGTGAGAATGGAAACAAATGAAGTAGTATGATGTCATGAAAAACATCCTTGAAGACGACCCTGCTACGTATCTCTAGGAAATTCTAAAGATGAGCACTAGCATCTTCATGTGCCTTTTTGCTGAATGGGGTAGCTTGCACCATGTTGATGAGGCTTGGCTTGAGCTCAAACTCAAGATTATCGGTTTTGAGTGTTGGTCCAGTACGAATGTTCTCAGTGCTTGGAGCAGAGAACTCACGCAGAGTTTTGTCAACCATGGCTTCAGAAACTGGTGTTGAGCTTCCTCTTAATTCGGTTGATTCTGATTGATAGAAATTGTTGAATCACAACCAATCCTGCAATACCTTGTATAAAATATGAACAAAGACAAAACAAGGGTAAGCCTAATAAAGCAGAGATTATGATTTTATCAAAAAGTATTTATTTGATCAATTCTCTTAGCCATGTGCCCCTCCCCAGCAACGGTGCCAAAAATGCTTGTTGACATCTCTTAGCATCACTCTTAACTAAGTTGTCATCCCTAACATGATGCTAGAAATGCGTTGTTGGTAATTATGAGAACAATTGTAATATATATATAAGGTATCCGCAAGCGCACATATAATATATCATTATAGCATTTCACCCTGGAGTATGCCAGGTATCGTTATTTATATTTTATCCACAGGGAGGAGCTATGGTGTTGTGTTGGCGTAGAGATATTGACAAATATGTATACTTATGATAAAACCACTCTCATGCTTTGGCAGGGGTAAGTCAAGTGATAAATAAATTATAAGTGTAAGGTAATAATGGTATTCCAGAGATAGAACTAGATACTCATAAAATGTAGAAAGGCTAAGTAGGAGATTCGTTAAGAGCAAAAGATTCCTAAGTCATTACTTATCAACTAAGTCTTTTGTACATCCAAGTATATACACTCTCATCTATAGTATAACAAACTTTGGATCTATGCATAAGGAACATTACTAAGGAAGATTAAGAACAGAGCTTGTCTTCCTTCGCAATCACGTTCTACGTGCTCTACAAATGGGGAGTGGACTACAAAGGACTCAATGGGACTATCACATCCATGATCTACCACATGACCTAGAGTGCAGAAGGCATCCGCAGGCAAACAATATCTAAGCACCATGCTTACAAAATGTCGACCACTTAACTCACTCGAGTACTGAGCTAAGAGCTTTGCGAACAAATGCATATATTCATCATCAATTATAACTATATCAAGCATATTACTAGAGCAAACTAGGAACATAATATTGAAGTAGCACAAAGTCATAAATAAAGAGATACAATGGCTATACCAGTCTCCAGACGGTAGATCCAAAATCCTGAGCAATAGCCCAAACTATACTTGAACCTTGCTAGCTAGTCTATACTAGAAACTTGAAGAATTGGAGCTCTATTCTCTTCTCTCTAGAAACCCTAATTTTTTGTCTACTCTTAACTTATGGCAGCATGCTCTGGAGGGTGGGGGGCAGGGGCTGGTTATATAGGCCGGAGCGTCCAACGTGAGTCCTTGGATCAAACCAACTTAAAGGATGACGTGGATCCATCCTAGGAGGCGGTGGGAAACCGACGTACGAAGGAGGCTGACAGGTGGGTCCGTAGGGGTCGGGCAGCCTCTAGGTGGGGCCGGCCGGCCCCACCTAGCTGTGGCTTGGCCCTCGCTTCAGTGTGAAGTCCTCTCGAGTCTTCGGGAACCTTCTGGAGTTGATTTCGCTATGGATAAGTTAGATTTTATTTGACGATTTGATCCACCTTGATGGTTTTCTTGATAAACCCTGCTGAAAACACAGATTCACCAAAACTTGTGGAAATTATCAGTTTAAACCCCTAGGTATATGTTGGTGATCCTTTTCATGCATTTATTCAAGTTAAGTTGACGGTTTATGATAGATGATAACTACCGTCAACACCCATGCATGTGTTGTGTTGGCAACACCACACCGCCTCCAAGCCCACATGTCACCACCTCACCCACACCACCAACACACCAGCCCTCCCTCTCTCTTCCTCCCCATTTCTCATTCACGTGAGCCAGGAAACAAGAGAAGGAAAGAAAGGAGATAAGGAGAGGAAGAAGGGAGAAGAAGAGAAGGAGAAGAGGAAAGTGGGGGACCCCCCGTGCTGCTGGTGCATGCCGGCGACGAGCTGCTGCAGCTCCCCCATGCCCTCGATGGCGCCGGAGTTGGAGGAGATGGAGCCCCAAGCACCATCTTCTTCCTCAAGCCATGGAGCAAACCCGATGTCGATCTCCCACCACAAGGTGTTCGGTTCAAACTGCTGTAGATGGAGCTTCCCCAAGACATAATGAGCACATCCCCAAAGCCTAACTTCATCTTCCCCAACCACCCATGGCCATACCCATGAGCTTCACCTTCATCCATGGCCACCACCACCATGGATGGGGTCGAGCTCACCACAGCCCATGCATGTAACATCCATTACTTGTAGAAGCTTCCCTACATCACTAGAAAGCCATAGAAACAAACCGCACTCGATTCGGAGTCCGGATGCCCCAGGAATCGATCCTAGCATGTTTGCACAGCTGCTATGCGTCATTTATCGGATGGTCCATCATTTTGGCAGAGTGTTCGTTGATTTGTAGCCAAAACCCGAGAGCAGTCTAGGATTATCGGAGGGTTTATCGGAAGGTTTTGTTGTTTGTTTGGAGTGTCCTATAATCTCTGCACATGCGCACAACCTACGGTTGTAAAATCCATAGAAGGTGCATTTGACCTCCAAAAATTGTGAAACGAGTTTCGTTGTGCTCCATAGAATATCCTCTATCATCTAGACATAACTTTGGTACCAAAGGGCATATCTCATTTTTGACCACCGGAAGAGGCTAAGCCCTTATAATTTACCAGAGGCTCCGCCACACACATCGGAGTGTCCGATAAGTTATAAATCACTGACATAGGAGTTTCCTAAGAGCACAGACTTCATACCGAAGAGTCCGATCTTAGTTCGGAGAGTCCGATGTTCCTAGTATGTTCTTTTCCCACTAAGTCCTAGAACCACCGGACTATCCGACATTCACACTGGACTACCCGATGACACAAACCGACAACCCTTCAATGTATACTTGAACACTCCCTCTTGCATGTAAAATATAATATCGTGCATACATAAGTATCTCATACATGGGCATATATATAGGTACGTGATATCGGAGAGACGCCCAGCAATGTTCCAGGCTATGGGATCCTTGCTCACCCAATAGGCAGGCACCCCACTATTATGAACCCTACTTTGCATACTTATCAAGTCATATTATGAGTTATGCATTGCATGTAATCTTGGATAATGATCTCTTCATACTACACCTATAGTAGCTTAATAATCTGTTAGAAGCCTCTCACCTTAACAATGGGAATGGGAACACTTAATGCTTATTGCTTAGTTGCTTGGGCAATGGTAGAAGTCGAGCATGAGAAGGGAACTTATACTCACACGTGCAGGTTGCTACACCTGGATAATGAACTACTAAAACTAATGAGTGTATAACTTGACATCGCCGGAGATGAGAGAGGCAGCCCCAAGCTTCGTCATCTTCAACCACAAGCCATGGAGCAAGCCTAACGTCAATCTACATCCTCAAGCCATTCTAGGGCAAGCTGCTACGGATGGAGCTTCCTCAAGACATTGTGAGCACATCCTCAAACCCCAACTTCATCTTCCCCAAGCCCCATGGCCATCCCATTGAGCTTCATGGTCATCCATGGCCATCACCACCATGGATGAGCTCGAGCTCAACACACACCATGCATGGCACATCCCTCACTTAGAGAAGCTTTCCTACATCATTAGAAAGCCATAGGAGCAAACCGCACTTGATTCGGAGTCCGGATGCCCCGGGAATCGATCTCAACATGTTTGCACAGTTGTTGTTCGTCAGTTTATCGGATGGTCCGTCACTTTGGCGGAGTGTCCGATGAATTATAGCCAAAACCTAAGAGCAGCCTGTGTTTATCAAATGGTCCGATGTTTGTTCAGAGTGTCCTATAATCACTACACATGTGCACAGCCATAATTTGTAAAATCCATAGAAGTTTCATTTGACCTCCAAAAATGGTGAAACATGTTTTATTGTGTTCATTAGAATATGCTCTATCATCTAGGCATAACTTAGACACCAAAAGGCATATCCAATTTTTGACCACCGGAAGAGGCTAAGCTCTTATAATTTACCGGAGGCTCCGCCACACACACGGAGTATCCGATGGAGCCCAAACACTTAGTATCCTAGTTCGGAGAGTCTGATGTTCCCAGTATGACCTTTTCCCACTAAGTCCCACAACCACGCCGGACTATCCGATAACACAAACCGATAGCCCTTCAATGTATACCTGAACACTCTCTCTTGCATGTTTCGTATAATGTCATGCATACATAAGAATCTCATACATGGACATATACATAGGTATGCGATATCGGAGAGACGTCTAGTGTGTTCCAAGCTAGGGGAATCTCGCTCTTCCAATAGGTAGGCACCCCGTTATTATGAACCCTACTTTGAATACTTATCAAGTCGCATTATGAGTTATGCATTACATATAGTCTTGGATAATGATCTCTTCATACTACACCTAGAGTAGCTTAATAATCTGTTGAAGCCTCTAACCTTAACAATGGGAATGGGAAGGCTTAATGCTTATTGCTTAGTTGCTTAGGCAATGGTAGAAGTCGAGCATGAGAAGGGAACTCATACTCGCGCATGTAGGATGCTACACCTGGATAATGAACTACTAAAACCAATGAGGGTATAACTTGACCCACCTTACTAATCTAGCTAAGGAATAATATCCCTAATATGGTAATCTTGATGATAACTTGGATATCTTGCTCAAGCAAGGGGTAGGTCGCCGTGAGTGTGGGATCTCAGACGACATAGCTCGTGGAGCAGTAAGGACCCTCTATTGGGATACATAAGTCCGAGTAACCACCCGTACAGACCACATGTCGCGGATGGGGTCGACAAGCCAAGTAGCTAATTGCGACCTGTCTATCGGTGAAACTGGCAAGGGGGATGGCGCCAGGAAGATGGTGTACGTAAGGAACTAGGGACCCGTTACAGTACAGAAGCCTGGCCCAAGGAACTGGGAAGATGGTGGAAACCTGACCCGGGCATTCAGTCGAACCTTTCATGTGACATTTGGGCCGGATTAGGGAAAGGTTGGAAGACATGAGACAACCCTTACTCTCGTGCACGAGGTATGGTGGTTAGTCCCATCCTTCTGTGTGGGTACAGTTGTACACCTCTGTAGAGTCTTGAAAGCCTGAAGTCCCTCAGGACAGAATCATTCGGTTGTTCTTACTTTCTATACCCTTGGTAGCGTAGTTGATGGATGATGGACTATGAGCATCTTGGTTGTAATGATAAATGCTTTAATTCTAAAGTTGATCATAGCATGTCATACTCTTAATGAACATCATTGCTTTCCGCACTTATACAAATGCCTGATAATCACCCTATGCATCCACCAAATACTATATGTTGGAATTAAGTCCTGCAAGTACGCAATGTACTCATGGTGCTGCCATTAAGTTGTTTTGCAGGTAAAGGACATTAGCAGCCATCTCACCCCGTTGTTGGTGGCAAAGTAGGTGAATGGCAGGAGCCGTCCAAGCTATGGTAGTGATGCCCATGGGCAAGGCGACTACCCGTTACTAGTGAGACTGTATATCGTAGCTGTAGTCGATAAGATAGTAGTTGGTCCTCATTACATATGATTGTATTGAATCAATGTCTTCTTTAATGTTGTATAATTAACTTGTTAAATTTAATAAGACTTGTAATATATGATTTCCGCTGAATTATTATGTACTCCGATGATGAGATGTTATCTTGAGTTGTGAAGGCTATCGTGGTATGATACTCAACCTGATCCTGAAGAGGAGTTGCCAAGGAACGCTCCTGAGGAGTCACCGATGTTGGTTTGTTTAAATTGTGTCAGTCAAGTGGATGACACTCGATTTAGGCGTATTAACGCGGCGGATCCGCACAGGCAGGATCTATCTTCCAAGCACTATGGTCTATGGGTCGCAAAGTTTCGCTAAAACATGCGAGATAGTGAGTGCTGCTGGTCTGCAGCTAAGGTGCTGTGTTGTCTCCAACATCACGATTGCAAAAAGCTAATTCACGAAAGTATTTAGAAACCTATCTAGATGTTATTCATACAGCACTATGGGAGCAGATATGACCGTTGGCCTAATATTTTTTTTTGCCATTACCGGTAGAAACACTCCTACATGAAAGCTGCCTAAATAAGGGCGAGCTGCTTTTGCTAACGCATGGCATTAGAAACATATGCAAAGCTAACAAAGTAAACCGTCAGATACAAGCTCGGCGCCATCTGTTATATTGTCCTAAGCAAAATCCAGAAAAACACGAGGGAAAAGGATTTTTTTCCGTTTTTTCATATGGAATGACTAGCGTCCGTCCATGGCTCGCCCTAATAGGCGGGATACTGTGCCGCATGGAAAAGGTGACCGTGACACCTGTTTTTGCACCCTACCACATGGGCCCCACGCTGCTTCCCGCCCTGACTACCGCGCCCGCACACTAGAAACCCACATGGGTCCCAGTCACCTGCCCCGTCTGCGGATGCGCGCTGCAGAGGCGTCCGTCGGCCTCAGGCGCCCACACGGTGTCCCACGGCGACACACCATCAGCAACAACAGGTGGCTGCGGCAGGCTGCTGTCCTCCAGCCACCGGCGTCATTGCAACATGTGCAACATCCAGATGAAACACTTGCAACATATGTTTAAAATAGATAAACCACTTGAAACATACACTTGAAACACGCGTATATAGCCATAGCAACATATGCAACATCCAGATCTATTTTTGCAACATATGTCTGAAACATCTAAAACACTTGAAACATACGCTTGAAACATATATGTATAGCCATAGCAACATATGCAACATCGAGATGAAACACTTAAAACATATGTCTGGAACACCTGAAACACTTAAAACGTAGGCTTGCAACATGCGTATATTGTCATTGCAACACATATGCAACATCCCAGATATACTTTTGCAACATCTAGATAAAACACTTGAAACATAGGTCTGAAACACTTGAACAGCGTCGCCGGCGGCCAGGGTGTACCTGGTGGGGAAATGTGGTAGCCAACGAGCTCAGGTCAGGGGGACGTCGAGAACAACGGCCCA
The DNA here is from genome assembly GCA_904845875.1 of Miscanthus lutarioriparius. Taxonomy (NCBI): domain Eukaryota; kingdom Viridiplantae; phylum Streptophyta; class Magnoliopsida; order Poales; family Poaceae; genus Miscanthus; species Miscanthus lutarioriparius. The sequence continues at coordinate 42,832,763 of CAJGYO010000003.1, read as the reverse complement.
ACGTACACCCAGGCGTAGGTGCAGGCATAAGCCCCCCCTTCCTGCCACCGCGATGTCTGGACTGGCGGCGACCTCCTCTTGGTGGCACCGAGGAGGTGGTGGCGTGGTGAACGCCGTGGCCATGACGGGTGAGGCAGACTGTGGCCCGGCGGGGAATGCGGCGCGGTGCAGCGAGGGATGGAGCGGGGCGTGGCGGGGGATGGCTGCAGGAAGGTGGAGTGGGGCGGGCGGATGGAGGCACGGCACAGTGAAGCCACGAATGGGGCGAGGCGGAGTGCGAAGAGTTTTTTAAGAGAGAGATAGACGAGATATAGAGATGAGTAGGTCAATTGGGCCAGTCCGCTGCGTAAGCCTACGAAACCGCGTGCCTGTTCCAAAAGGACGGATGCCCGTGTCTAAGCATTATCGTACACTTCGTTTTTGCTAGGTACACCATATTATCTCTGTCCCAAACACAGTCAGTTATACGTACACTTACTGTGATACATATGTATATGTATATGAGTGCAACTAGTTCCCAGACACAATTATAGTCGCTATCTAAGGGCAAGTACATCGGTATTCTCTCGTAGATAGTCTCATCCAGTGCCATGTAATTGTGAGACAACTTAAGAGATAATACGTACAATAGTTTGTCTTTTAAGTTGTCGGCACGTCTTGATCCTTGGAATTGAATTCATTCTAATAATTATAATTTAGACATAGATTAATTAAGTTAATATAGTTGTATATAGAATATATTTGTATATTTATTGTTAGATATAAAAGGGACATACTTATATGTTGTATTTCTATTATAGAAAAGTGAGTTGAAGAGTGTACTATAAGTTGGAGAGTAGAATTATAACATAGTGATGTATAGAATCTATTTTCATCTTCCACCCTATGAATTTGAGATAGACTTATTTGTGAGTTTGGAAAAGTTATGGAATGTCAAATTCTAAGCCAAATAGCCTAATCCATTAAGTAGATTTCAATTCCTCTAAAATGAAGGGATCTAAATGGCCCCTCATAGTAATTCTAGGATCCTTAATTTATTCGTACAACAAAATGTTTGTGAGTTGTATGACAACAACCACTTATACAATTGTGTATAAGTTGTCTTGTAATCTAAAATTTTAGCTTATGAGATAGTTACTTCGTGAAACAACCCCCTCTTTCTGTTACCTCCCTCTCTCTTTGTCACCAAAAATCCGATCTAGCACTGCGCGAGACAACCTAAGTACGTGTACCAATGTAAGTTAGCTAGTGCCTTGGTTCCCGTTTCAGTGGTAGCTGCTTCTAAATCGGTAACTGTTTTGCAGCCCCATGAATGGAATATTCCATTTTGGTGCCATTTCTGTCCCCCATCAATCTGCTAGACTAGATGCCAGGGTATTATTCTCCCCTCTCCCTAGTTCCTTTCGGCATCAAATTCCGGTACAAGGTGATACTAGTGTGATGCATCAGTACTTGTGCCCACAGTTGCTCCACGGGTTCAGTTGAAAGAAATTGGTCCAATTACAAGAATCGCGACTGTTCTGTCTGTTCATATATTCTCAGATATACATATGTTCTCATGTACAGCTGTCATATTCTTCTCCCTTCCGTTTGATTTCAACCACAAATGTGACGAGAGAGCAAGTTGCATGCGTCGTTTATGTGATTCTTGCGATCTTATTAAGCCTTGGCAAGTTGCAGAAAAACAGTCACTTACTTTGACTTTCGTGTTTATGTGATTCTCACAATCTTACATCATCTCTGTATGCAATACTCCTATTCTGCATCTCTCTCCCTTCAGTTTACACAAACAGCTAGACATGGCGGTTCTCCCGTGATTCCATACAAAATTTTGTACCTCGATTTTCTCAGTTTTTTTCCCGTCTCTCTCTCCTCTGAATGCAAGGATATCATAGCCTCATAGGTTCGTATAACATCACCGGTACGCAAAGAGTACTAGTTGCCATTTCTATGCATCGACCTGACGACCTCAGATGGACATGGACGTACAGATGCGAGATCCTAGTAGGCTATTGCAACTAGTCTCCTCGACGCACCACCGATCGCCCCCATTGCCGACCGTGGCCCGTGGTGGAGATGGTGAGGCAACCCTCGCCGCATGCGCTCCTTCTTGATCATGGCTTCACGCTCCGTCGCCTCGTCTGCCAAGATCTGCTGACACCGGCACTCCTCGCTGCAGAATCCCTGGTCGCCTCTGCACAAAGCAGCAGAACACGCAACAATTAGAAATGAACGGGGTTTCGTTTCAGACATCTCGGAGTTCTTGTGTTTGCTAGTCGCACGCACCTGTACATGTACACGTCCTTGCTGCTGCTGAGCTCCCTCCTGCAGCGGGAGCAGGCGCTCAAGAAGCTGCTGCCCGGTCCACGGCGGTGGCGTGCCACCGTCGTCGGCAGGACCACCACCTGCTTCAGGACGATATGCGAGTGCGGCGGCGCTAGCGTCTGGTGGAGGTTCTGGACCAGGATCTGCAGCCCGACGCCGACCACCGCATCGACGGCGGAGTCTTGCTTTCGCAGTTGACGCCAGTGGTCGCGGCGCCCTGCGAGGGTACGTGTAGTATCGGTGTTCTTGACTTGCTCGTCGGAGCCGCGGTGGTCGTCGACACCCTCCTCCCCGAGGTGGAAGATGCTTCTCTGGCTCGGCCTCGGAAGCATGGCGGAGTGGAGAGCTCCGGGGGAGGAGGGTGGGGCTCGTGATGGCGAGGCGACCACTGACCGCCCCTCCCTTTGAGGTTTTCAGTTGAGGAGGTGTGTGAGGGGGAGAGGAGTGAGGCGTATATAAAGACATTTGGCGTCCGCAAGAGGTAAAAGCTGACAGTGAAATGCTTGATGAATATGCGGTATATTTTTGTGCTATCGTAATGGTATATTTCTGGGATTCATTTTGGAAAAAAAATTCAGTCCCAACCGAAATGGACGAATTTCAGGAAATTTTGGTCCAAAATTCGGACTATCTCGGTGGAATCCCGGAACCCTGTCTCTGTCATGGCTGTGATGAGGCAGTGAGGCTACTGGGGAATTGAGAGCAATAGAAATATGCTTATATATGTATGTATATGATGCAAAAGTTTTGAACTTGCTTATGATCCGGTCATCTGGACATGATCTTTCTAACAGTGAGAGCTCACCATCTGGCCACCAAGCAGTGGCTTAATTTGACATCCTGGTTTAACAGCACATGAATGGTTCTTTTTGTCTTGCTTTTAATGTTGAGAGGGTCTGGGGTTTAAACCATGGTCTAAAGTTTGGTTGAGAGCTTGCAACATCAACTTAACTCTGTCCTAGTGCTGCTGCCATCCTTGCTCCTTCCACCCTCAAATGATACACATCATGAAGTACCAGTTGATAAGTTCTTAATCTCTTTTTTTTTCACTATCGTGTGAACATCACTCAAAATTATGATGATATTTTGTCCCTTAAGAGAGGAGAAATATGAAGTGAGATTTTTTATCCATGAGTTAGAAATGACAGCTAGCTATTGATTTGGATTTATGTAAATAAAAGAATTATGTATAGCTTTTGATACTATTACTATTTCTCCATTTTAGTTCAACAACTGTTTTTGCCTTCTTAGACCAACACCATGGAAGTTGTAAATATACCCTCTCCATACTCAAAATTCAAGTCGTTTGGAAGGTGAGTTTGTTGTTCACAATTCAAGTCGTTTTGCATGCCTTAACGGTGTTTTGGACGAAGTTGGTCCATGATCCTTCGTCTCTCGTCGCTCATTCCAAAGGAGGACATTAAACCATGCCTCCTCGCTTGCCATAAAAAAATGCTAGTGCCCCATGGGAAAATCATAGCATGAAGTCGCGCAAGCGACCGACGCACGCATAGCACCATGCAAAATTCACGCACCGCGCAAAAAGAGACAACCAGCAAGAGATCGAACCTAGGACCTCTAACCTTGGGCTTCACAGTGCTAACTAGACTAGCAGGGATTGTTTGTTGCATGGTAGAAACCCGAAATCCTATATTTAATATATAAGAGCAAACAGGGGAAAATGTACTCTAATTCACTCATTGGTATCCTAAATCATGTCCAACGACTTGAATTTTGAGTATGAAGGGAGTACTTGGGTTGAACGGTGTCGGCAAGTTTTATTTATGTAAACTGATTTTCTTAACTTGTTGGCCAATCGCATCAAGTAAATTTTTCAATATGAGATCAGCTTCTTGGATAATTACTGAACATTGCTAGGTCACTCTGTACTTGCTAATTATTAGAACTTGTAATTCTGTACTTGCATGCTTGCTAGCTGAATGTTATATGTGTATTAGTACTTGCATGCATGCCATCTGAATTTGGGAAGAATTGTTTTCCTTATATGGTAAAGACTTAAGACCTCATTTTGCCAATATCTGAATGTGTGTAGTTTGTGCAGGCTGGATGTAGATTGCATTGTCTAATAGTGAGATGGTTGTCTTCTCTGTCATTTTGATATAGACATAGACCTGTGAATGTGACGGTGAGGGTTTAGCCATGTTGCTGATGTGATTTGGTTATTATAAGCTGAGCTTTTGGTATGATTTAGGTACTGTAATCTCCTAGAACAACAATAGACTTGAGGATGTAGGATATTGATGTGTATTTAACATGTGAAAATTATGATTGTCACTTCTATTGATTTGAATTCGGCAATGAATGTAATGATCATGATGTAAGACCTGGTTGTTATGCTACTGGAATATGCATATGCTTGTTTTATTTATTTTGTAAAATAAAATTTGGATTACTTGTGTTTGGGTTGACCCATAAAACAATGCATCATGGTACCCTAGGTTTTGGCTAAAGTTTTACTAGCTAGCAAGCGCAAGGCTCATTCATAGGAGAAAATGGTCTCACATAACATAGAAGGTCTGGCGACTTAGTGATATCATCCGACATCCTTGAGTAGTCATTGGCCAAGCCTTGATTCCCAATTTCCCATCCATTTGTCCTATATGTTGTGGCTTGCGCTGGGGTTGTTGTAGCATGCTATGCTGTTGCTTGCGCTGGACTGTTGTTGACGGTAGTTAACACCCATTATAAACCGTCAATATAACTTGTTTAAATGCATGAATGTGATTACCAACATAGGTTTAAGGGTTTAAACTAATAAATTCCACTAGTTTTGGTGAATCTGTGTTTTTAGCAGGGTTTATTCAGAAAAACGTCAAGGTGGACCCAATCGTCAGATATAATCACGTTTATCCGCGATGAAACCGACTTAGGAAGACTCCAGAACACTCTAGAAGGCAAACCACCGCAACAGAGACTGAGACACTGCCAAGTGGGGCCGGACGGCCCCACGGGTCAGCCTCCGCTTAAACATCGGTTCTCCACCGCCTCTATGGATCAATCTTACACCGTTGCTTAAAGTCGGTTTGATCCGAGGGCTCAGATTTGATGATGGACCCCTAGTTCCCCCTATATAAGTCCACCCATACCCCCTGAGGCATCCTCCATCATCAACAGAGATCATCATAAGAAGAAGAAGAACCTCAGAGCTCCACAAATATTTAGGTATAGCTAGATAAGTTAGATCTAAAGAGAGGCAAGTGTGATGACCCGCCGCGTTAATTCACCTAAACCAAGTGTCATCAACTTGACCAGCTCAATTTAAGCAAACCAACCTCGGTGACTCCCCCAGGAGCGCACTTGGCAACTCCTCTTCAGGATCAGGTTGAGTATCATACCACGATAGCCTTCACAACTCAAGATAACATCTCATCATCGGAGTACATAATAATTCAACGGAAATCATATATTACAAGTCTTATTAAACTTAGCAAGTTAATTATGCAACATTAAAGAAGACATTGATTCAATACAATCATATGTAGTGAGGACCAACTACTATCTTACCAACTACAACTACGATATACACTCTCACTAGTAACAGGTAGTCGCCTTGCCCATGGGTGTCACTACCATAGCTTGGACGGCTCCTGCCATTCACCTACTTTACCACAAACAACGGGGTGAGATGGCCGCCAATGTCCTTTACCAGCAAAAACAACTTAACGGCAGCATCGTGAGTACATTGCGTACTCACAGGACTTAATTCCAACATATAGTATTTGGTGGATGCATAGGGTGATTATCAGGCATTTGTATAAGTGTTGAAAGCAATGATGTTCATTAAGAGTACGACATGCTATGCTCAACTTTAGAATTAAAGCATTTATCATTGCAACCAAGATGCTCATAGTCCATCATCCATTAACTACGCAACCATGGGTATAGAAAGTAGGAACAACCGAATGATTCCATCCCGAGGGACTTCAGGCTTTCAAAACTTTGCAGAGGCGTACAACTGTACCCACATGAAAGGACGGGACTAACCACCATACCTCATGCACGAGAGTAAGGGTTGCCTCACGCCTTCCAATCTTTCCCTAATCCAACCTAAATGTCACATGAAAGGTTTTACTGGATGCTCGGGTCAGGTTTCCACCATCTTCCCAGTTCCTCAGGTCATGTCGACCCCATTTGCGACATGTGGTATGTACGGGTGGTTACTCGGACTTACGTATCCCAATACACGATCCTTACTGCTCCACGAGCTATGTCATTTGAAATCCCACACTCATGGCCACCTACCCCTCGCTTGAGCAAGATATCCAAGTTATCATCAAGATTACCATATTAGGGATATTATTCCTTAGCTAGATTAGTAAGGTGAGTCAAGTTGTACCCTCATTGGTTTTAGTTGTTAATTATCTAGGTGTTGCATCCTACACGCGTGAGTATGAGTTCCCTTCTCATGCTCGACTTCTACCATTGCCCAAGCAACTAAGCAATAAGCATTAAGCGTTCCCATTCCCATTGTTAAGGTGAGAGGCTTCTAACATATTATTAAGCTACTCTAGATGTAGTATGAAGAGATCACTATCCAAGACTATATGTAATGCATAACTCATAATGCCACTTCATAAGTATCCAAAGTAGGGTTCATAATAACGGGGTGCCTGCCTGTTGGAAGGGCGAGATTCTCCTAGCTTGGAACACACTGGACGTCTCTCCGATATCGTGTACCTATGTATATGTCCATGTATGATATTCTTATGTATGCATGACATTATATGAAACATGCAAGAGAGAGTGTTCAGGTATACATTGAAGGGTTGTCGATTTGTGTTATCGGATAGTCCGGTGTGGTTGTGGGACTTATTGGGAAAAGATCATACTAGGAACATCGGACTCTCCGAACTAGGATTGGACTCTGGTATGAAGTCTGTGCTCTTGGGTAGCCCTCTGTGTTCAGTTTATAATTCTTTGGACATTCCACAATGACAGCGGATCGTCCGTCAAGTTAGGTCTGTAGGATACTAAGTGTTCGGGCTCCATCGGATACTCCGTGTGTGTGGCGGAGCCTTCGGTAAATTATAAGAGCTTAGCCTCTTTCGGTGGTCAAAAATAAGATATGCCTTTTGGTGTCTAAGTTATGCCTAGATGATTGAGGATATTCCAATGAACACAACAAAACTTGCTTCACCATTTTTGGATGTCAAATGCAACTTCTATGGATTTTACAACTTATGGTTGTGCGCATGTATAGTGATTATAGGACACTCTGAACAAACATCGGACCATCTGATAAACACAGGCTGCTCTTGGGTTTTGGCTATAATTCATCGGGCACTCCGCCAAAGTGACGGACCATCCGATAAACCAACGAACAACAGGTGTGCAAACATGTTGAGATCGATTCTCGGGGCATTCGGACTCCGAATCGAGTGTGGTTTGTTCCTATGGCTTTCTAGTGATGTAGGGAAGCTTCTCTAAGTGAGGGATGTGCCATGCATGGTGTGTGTTGAGCTCGAGCTCATCCATGGTGGTGATGGCCATGGATGACCTTGAAGCTCAATGGGATGGCCAAGGGCTTGGGGAAGATGAAGTTGGGCTTTGGGGACGTGCTCACCAAGTCTTGGGGAAGCTCCATACATAGCAGCTAGCCCTGGATTGGCTTGAGGATGTAGATCAACGTCGGTCTTGCTCCATGGCTTGAGGTTGAAGATGACAAAGCTTGGGGCTGCCTCTCTCATCTCTGGCGAGGTTGATGGTGAAAGCATCTAGGCCCCTAATTGGGTTTCGGTGATTAATGAAAATGTTAGATTACTATGACTAACATGTGTTTTGCAGAGGCAATTAAGTTAGGTCACGGTAATGGAGATCGATTGGGCAATCATGGTTGTCATGCCCCTACGATGGAAATCGTTTCAGTTTTCAAAGGATGGATGACAAGGTTAAGGATGAGTAGTTCTAAGTGTCGATTGGAGTTGAAGAGACACTTAGAGTAGTTTAGGACTTTGTTTTTCCTTTGGCCGTACTATTAAGGGGGGTATGGACGGGTAGCTTGACCTAGATGAGTCTAGTGAGTTAGGTGTGGTGCACACTTGTTAAAACTAGCGCTAGGTAGCTCCTACATATGCCTAAGATCCAATGGAGCAAACTTCATTCACGTATGATCGAGAGTTGGAAGTGAATGGAGGGTCAAATACTGACCGGACGTTGGCTCCGGTGCGACCGGATGCTGGCCGCAGGGTCCGGTCAGTTCATTTGACCAAGGAGATTGCGTCTGGTGCGACCGGACACTGAGTGGTCAAGTGACCGGACGCTGAGAGGCAGCGTCCAGTCGACTCCAGTAAGGTTCCAGAAGAGTGAATCTACGACCGGACGTGTCCGGTCAGTGCTGACCGGACCTTGAGGATCCAGCGTCCGGTCGAGTACAGTTAGCAACCAGTGAGGGAAAAAGGGACCGGACGCGTCCGGTCAGTGGTGACCGGACCCTGCCAGCGTTCGGTCAACACGTAAACACTGGTGTGGGTTGAACTGACTGGAGCGTCCGGTCAACATGACCGGAGCGTCCGGTCACCCCGTAGAGGCACATAACGGTTCGTTTTTCAGCCCATGTTATAAATAGAAGCTCCACTCGTTTGTGGAGCAACTTTTGCTCATTTCAACAGCTGAAACACATCTTAGAGAGTGCCAAGAAGAGCAAGGTCCTAGTGAGGTGATTGAGATTTGAGAATAAAAAAGAGAGCCCTCATTAGTGAAGATCAAGAGTATCAAAGTGTGCATCCACCCTTCTCCCTAGGCTTGTCGTGGTCAAGTGAGAGTTCGTGCTTGTTACTCTTGGTGATTGCCATCACCTAGACGGCTTGGTGGTGATTGGGAGCTTGGTGTTCATCTGGAGAGCTTGTGGATGACCCAACTCAAGTTGTGAGCGGTTGTGGGTGATTCACCGCGATGGAGTGTCAAAGAATCAACCCGTAGAGAGCATTTGATCCTTGCGCAGATCAAGGGGGAGCTACACCCTTGCGTGGGTGCTCCAACGAGGACTAGTGGGGAGTGGCGACTCTCCGATACCTCGACAAAACATCGCCGCGTTTCCTCTCCTCTCTTTACTTTGAGCATTTACTTGGAGCATTTCAATTCTTGTCATTTACATTGCTAGAATTACCATGCTAAAGTAGGATTGGAACTAGGTTGCAAAACTTTTGTGCGTTAGATCAATAGAAACACTTCTCTAGGCACATGGGGTTAATTAGGCTAACCATAGGACTTGTTTATTTTGAAGAAATTTAGAATTAGCCCAATTCACCCCCCCCTCTTGGGCATCTTGATCCTTTCAATTGGTATCGGAGCCTCGTGCTCATGTTTTTAAGTTTAATCGCTTAGAGCAAGATGTCTCACGGGGATGGACCTCCTCCTATCTTCAAGGGGGATGATTTTCCATATTGGAAAATTCGCATGGAGGCGTACCTAGAAGCTCTAGACATTGGAATACTTAGAGCCGCCTCACATGGGTTCCCAAAACCTAGGAATCCCGCACAACTTCAAGGCGATGAAGTGAACTATGAAAAATGGAATGCAAAGGCTCGCAACACCATCTTTAGAGGACTTTGGAAAGATGTGTTCAACCGCGTAAGGAACCACAAAGACGCCCATGCACTATGGTCGGACGTTTGTGCGCTCCATGAGGGAACAAAGAGTGAGCGTGAGGAACGCTATCATCTTGTCATGAAAAAGCTCAACTCTTTTGAAATGCTTCCTAAAGAATGTGCTAATGAAATGTATTCACGTTTGAATGTTCTTGTAGAGGAAGTCAATGGGCTTGGACTTACTCAAATGTCACCGTCCGATGTTGTGAGAAAGATCTTGAGTGTCCTTCCCATTGACAAATATGGGCATATTGTGACCGTGCTACATCAAGGTGATCTTTCCACCGCTACACCGACACAAATCTTGGGAAAGATCAATGCTCATGAGATGTACATGCACATTACACCTCAAGATGGCTCAGCCTCTACTAAGAAAAAAGAAAAAGATTTAGCATTCAAAGCTAGTCAAGATAAGGGCAAAGTAAGACTTGAGTATGAGAGTTCAAGTGATGAAGAAGATGAAAATGAAGATCTTGCTCTCATGGTGAAGAAAGCCGCCAAGATGCTAAAGAAGCTAAACAAGAGTGGCATCAAGTTCGATGGCAAGAAGAAGAAGTTATTCACAAGCTCTAGGAGAAAGCCAATCTCCGAAATGGATTGCTTCAATTGTGGTGAACTTGGTCATCTAGCACACCAATGCACCAAGCCCAAGAAAGACAAGTTCAAGAACAAGTTCAAGGGCAAGAAAGATGACTCAAGCAATGAAGAAGAAGATGAAAAGAAGAAGAACAAGCCATACAAGAAGAGAGATGGCAAGAAGAGAGACTTCCATAAGAAAAAGAAGAGTGGAAAGGCCTACATTGTCGGTGATTGGCTCACGGACATTGATTCATCTAGTGGATCATCCGATGATGATAGTGACAATGAGAAGGTGGCCGCCATAGCTATTGATCTCTCATCTTCACTACCACCACCGCCATCATCCTCTACACACCTATGCCTTATGGCCAAGGGTGAACGCAAGGTAACTAAGAATGATGATAGTAGTGATGATGAGCAAGCTAGCAATAATGATAGCGATAGCGATGATGATGATGATTCACCTTCATATGATGATCTTGTTAAGATACTAAGACAATACACTAAGACCATTAGAAAGAGTAGAGCTAAAAATGAAAAACTAGATGCTAAGAATGATTCACTTTTAGCAAAATATGATGCAATAGAAAAGGCTAATGTTGAGCTTAGAGAAGCAAATGATGCTATGTCATCCAAACTCAAGGAGCTCAAATCTTTTAAGAAAGAGCTTAAAGATAAATATAATAAACTTGAGTGGGTGCACAATGAGCTCATCACTAGCCACAACAAGCTAAAAGATGAATATACTACTCTTAAGATTAATCATGATAATCTTGCTATTGCTCAAGAATTTCTATCCAATGAGCCACATGATGCTGCTAACCATGTTGTTAAGATTGATATAGCTACATCATGTGATGACTTGATCATTGAGAGCATTGAGCAAGGTTCTAGTATCAAGGGCAAGCAAGTGGTTGAGTGCAATGACTATGATGAGTATGTCAAGCTCAAGAATGACAATGCAAAGCTCAAGAGAGATCTTGAAGAAATCAAAAGCCACAACACCATTGTGCTAGAAACCCTTGATCTTGATGGTGACTTGATCCTTGAGAATGAAAAGCTCAAAGAGGAAAATAAGAAGTTCAAGGAAGAAAAGAACAATGATGCTCTTAAGGAAGAGAACAAGAAGCTTAAGTTGGAGAAAGAGCATCTCAAGGTTGGATTGAGCAAGTTCACAAGAGGCAAATATCTTCAAAGTGAGCTACTTATGAACACCGTCATGAAGATGGATAGAAGTGGCATTGGATATGTGGCACATGTTGAGAAGAAGAAGGCTCAAGTTCAACAACAACAATCAAACCCGAATCCAAAGAGATGCTTTGAGTGTGGACAAGAAGGCCACTTTGCTCATGAGTGCCAAACTCCACCACCACAACCCTTGCCCAAGCATGCTAGACCCTTTGCCTTCAATACTCGTTACATGCTTAGAAAGGATTCTAGTGGAAATATGAAAGTCATGTTCTTAGGACCTCCTAACAAGAATAGGCCTAAGAAGATTTGGGTTGCTAAGTCACTTGTTAAGAAGGTGAAGGGCCCTCAACAAGTTTGGGTTCCTAAAGCTTGAATCTCTTATGTGTAGGTGAACTACAAGACCGGTGGAAGTCATTGGGTTATTGATAGTGGTTGCACACAACATATGACCGGTGATCCTCGTATGTTCACCTCACTTGATGAAGAAGTAGATAGACAAGAGAGAATTACATTTGGAGATAACTCAAAGGGCAAGGTTAAAAGATTGGGCAAAGTGGAAATATAAAATGATCATTCCATCTCCAATGTGCTATATGTTGCTTCATTGAGCTTCAACTTCCTATCCGTTGGACAATTGTGTGATCTTGGCTTCCAATGCTTGTTCACCGAGAAGGAGGTTGTTGTATCCAAGAAGGATGATGATCAAGTGATATTTCAAGGATTTAGATACAACAACTTATATCTAGTGGACTTTACCTCCGAAGATGCAAACTTGAAGACATGCCTTTTCACCAAAACAACACTTGGGTGGCTATGGCATAGAAGACTTGCTCATGTTGGTATGAGTTCACTCAAGAAGCTAATGAAGAATGATTTGGTGAGAGGATTGAAGGATGTGAAGTTTGAGAAGGACAAGCTTTGTAGTGCATGTCAAGCCGGCAAGCAAGTTGCAAATACTCATCCAACAAAAGCTTTCATGTCAACCACAAGAGTGCTAGAACTCCTACACATGGATTTGTTTGGACCAACAACATACAAGAGCTTAGGAGGAAATCTTTATTGTCTTGTGATAGTTGATGATTATTCAAGGTATACATGGGTGTTCTTCCTTCATGACAAATCCGAAGTTACATCTTGCTTCAAAAAGTTTGCCAAGAGAGCACAAAATGAATTTGAAGTGAAGCTCAAGAAGATAAGAAGTGACAATGGGAAAGTGTTTGACAACACAAACATAGAGGCATATTGTGATGAAGTTGGAATCAAACATGAAGTCTCCGCAACCTATACTCCTCAACAAAATGGTGTAGTTGAGAGAAAGAACCGGACATTGATCACTCTTGCAAGAACAATGCTAGATGAGTACAACACCCCTGAAGCTCTATGGGCGGAAGCAATCAACACCGCTTGCTATGCATCTAACCGCCTATTCCTTCAAAAGTTCCTTGGCAAGACACCTTATGAGTTGCTCAATGGGAAGAAGCCAGACGTCTCCTTCTTTAGGGTGTTTGGTTGCAAATGCTACATCTACAAGAAGCGGCAACACCTAGGGAAGTTTCAAAGACGTTGTGATATTGGTTTTCTTATTGGTTACTCATCAAAGTCCAAAGCATATAGAGAATTTAATCATGCCACCGTCTTGGTTGAAGAAACATATGATGTGGAATTTGATGAATCTAACGGCTCCCAAGGAGCACATGAGAATCTTGATGATGTAGGTGATGAACCATTGAGGGAGGCTATGAAGAACATTCCGGTTGGAGACATCAAGCCAAAAGATGATGAAGATGATGTACAAGTAATTGATCCACCCTCTTCATCAAATGTGCCACAAGATGGTGAAAAAGATGGGAGAGTAGAAAATGAAGACATTCATGTATCCCATGATCAAATGGTGGCACAAGCACAAGATGTTGATGCTCCACAACCTCCACCTCAAGTGGTCAATAGAAGAAACACACCCCTACTACAAGATCATCCACAAGATCTCATCATAGGGACTCCGTCAAAGGGAGTGATGACACGCTCATAAAAACTTGCTTCATTTATTGCTCATCACTCTTTTGTCTCTTGCTTTGAACCTACTAAGGTAGAAGAAGCTCTTCAAGATCCAAATTGGATCAATGCCATGCATGATGAGTTAAATAAATTCACCCGCAATCAAGTGTGGACTCTTGAAGAGCGACCTAAAGGTGCAAGAGTCATTGGAACAAAGTGGGTGTTCCAAAACAAGCAAGATGATCAAGGCATTGTTGTGAGGAACAAGGCAAGACTAGTTGCAAAGGGGTTCTCTCAAGTTAAAGGTTTGGATTTTGGAGAGACCTTTACACCGGTTGCAAGGCTAGAAGCCATTTGTATCCTCCTTGCATATGCATCACATCATGAAATGAAACTTTATCAAATGGATGTGAAAAGTGTATTCTTAAATGGCTTTATTAATGAACTAGTCTATGTTGATCAACCTCCTGGGTTTGAAGACCCTAGATATCCTAATCATGTTTATAGGTTGTCCAAGGCGTTATATGGGCTTAAGCAAGCCCCAAGAGCTTGGTATGAGCGCCTTCGGGACTTCCTCATTGAGAAGGGCTTCACCATTGGAAAGATCGACACCACACTATTCACCAAGAAGCTTGATGGGCATATCTTCATTTATCAAGTATATGTTGATGATATCATCTTTGGATCATCAAATGAAGACTCTTGCAAAGAATTTGGTGAATTGATGTCGAAGGAGTTCGAGATGTCCATGATTGGTGAGCTTACATTCTTTCTTGGTTTTCAAATCAAGCAAATGAAAGAAGGGATCTTCATCTCTCAAGAGAAATATACAAAAGATCTTCTCAAGAGATTCAAGATGGATGAATGTAAGCCAATCAAGACACCAATGCCAACCAATGGACATCTCGACCTAGATGAGGGAGGTAACACGGTTGATCAAACTCTCTACCGTTCTATGATTGGTAGCTTGTTGTATTTAACCGCATTTAGGCCCGACATCATGTTTAGTGTGTGTATGTGTTTTAGATTTCAAGCTAATCCTAAGGAAACACATTTTATTGCCGTAAAAAGAATTCTTAGGTATCTTAAGCACACACCAAGCATTGGCCTTTGGTATCCCAAAGGAGCTATATTTGAATTAATTGGCTATTCCGATTCGGATTACGCCAGATGCAAAGTTGATAGAAAAAGCACATCCGGAGGGTGCCATTTGCTTGGTAGATCACTTGTGTCTTGGTCCTCCAAGAAACAAAATAGTGTGGCTTTGTCCACCGCCGAAGCGGAATACATTGCCGCAGGTGCTTGTTGTGCACAAATACTTTATATGAAACAAACTTTGCTAGACTATGGTGGAGTTCTAGAAAAAGTACCTCTTTTGTGCGACAATGAAAGTGCGGTAAAACTTGCAAATAATCCGGTTCAACACTCTCGCACCAAGCACATAGATATCCGCCATCACTTTCTAAGAGATCATGTAACTTCTCTAAAAGATGAGCTTGTGTTGTTCCTTGCATTCATTGTAATATACAACATGTTTAATTTTTTGTAATGCATATAGGGCTTGTCTTACATGGTTAAGATAACCGCCGAAAAGCGTGTGAAGAAGCTTAACTTTGGATCAAACTTGACAAGCAACTAGATTTACTTACAAGTATTGCATATGCATGAATGTTGTTTTGTCGTTTTGTTCTATTTGCCCTTTTCATTGCCTATTTTCATAAAAAGAATTATAGCCTAAGGCAAAATATTTTGAAAAACTTGAGGGTTTGATAGAGGTCTCACTCATATTAGTCCCAATTGGTGTTTATTTGGATCTTATTCATGTTGGGACTTGATTGGGAACAGGCAGCGCGGAGGATCTTTGAAGATTTGCTGTAAAAGAGTGACCGGACGCTGCACCGGACTCTGATGTCCAGTGTTCGGTCAGTTCACAGGAGGTGAACAGAAGCTGAAGAAGTGATCGGACTCTGCGTTTGTGCGTCCGGTCAGGAAGGGTTCTAGCGTCCGGTTGTTCTTCATGGCGTTCAAGGCAACTAACCGGACTCTGACTGCGTCCGGTCATGGACCACCGGACGTGTCTGGTCATGATTCCAGAGGAATTGGACCTCTCTAGAATCGACCGGACGCTGGGTGGTAGCGTCCGGTCGCTACCACCGGAGTGTCCGGTCAGTAGAAATCGTGTGTTTTCCAAACTTCTCATCCGTTTCCTTTTCTACTCATGTGGGGGACCCATTTATAACTAATCTAGCCGTACCTATCCCATCTCCCTGCCCTAACCGCCGAGTCACCGACATCGCCGCACCTCCCTCGTCCCAAGCCACCGCAAGCCCTAGCCACTGAAGAGCTACCCACGCTCGTCTCCATCCACACCGCCGTCTAGCTCACTGCCGCAGCGCCTCCCCGCGCTCCCAGGCTTCTCTCGCACACCTCCACAGCCGCCGCGCCATTACCACAGCACCTCCATCATGCCAGATCCACACGCCGCTGCTCCTGTGCGCCACAGCCCCTCCCAGCGCCACCTCAGCTGGATTTGCACCGCCGCGCCTGTGCTGCACTCCACCAGCGCCGGTAAGGCCCTTTTCTAACACCAACATGCCCTAACCCGCACTGCTATTACAAGCATTAACTTCAAAATGCAACCAGGGTCATTGATTCATCGCGAACCCTAACCCTAGCGGTCCCGGTGTTCCCCCCGCGTGACGCTTCTCTCCTTTTCTTCAGATCATCGGTTCGTCAGGTAGCAAGCCAGTCGATTCAATTTCGTACCTACATTGCTTACTCTCATAGGGTTTCGCATCTATTAGATATATCGCATTTATTCGTATATCTATCTATTCCATCGTGCAGCGAGTCGGTGCCGTTGAGGTGTCAGGTGCAGTTGTCAGTCAACTCGGGGCCAAGCTCGTGAGTACGGATCGAGGCCAAGCCTCAAAAGTGTCAGTGGACAGTTGATCTTGTCAGCAACAGTTTCTCTTGTCAGATCAGATGGCTCGCACCAAGAATGTTGGAGGTGGTCCTAGAGATGATGATCGGAGGCCCCCGCCTCGCCTGCCTTCAGATCTAAAAGGTAAGGCGACAAAGAAGATTGCATCTAAGAAGAGGATGTACCTAGATGCAGAGATAGCTCGAGAAGCAGCAGTTGTAGAGGCCACAGAGCATGCTGAGAGAGGAGGTGCTCGCAGTGGGGTTGTGATTGCAGATCCGCCACCTTCATCGAGGGCTGGGATCGAGCGAGTTGAGTGCCTTCTTGGTAGTCCACCTGGGACTGTCACTGTTGAAGGAGGGCATTATACTATTGATGAGGGTCAGCTAGTCAGTCTCAAGGGGCTTCACAGCAGTAGCCCTAGATAGCAGAGCAGACTCAGGAGGGTGAGCAGGCCGAGGAGGCCGAGGAGACAGAGCAGGCACCATAGCCCCAGCTACGCCGCTCTGGTCATACCCGTGTTCCAGTCTCACCGAGGCCGCCAACACAGCGGAGGGGATCACATCCACCGCCTAGACCACAGGGTCCGCCTGTAGTGGTACATCTTGACTTGAGGGCCACCACGGCCAAGCAAGTTCGGTAGCTTCGCTTCATGGAGTTTGATGTATGGTTTCCACCCAGGAGGGATGAGAGAGCAGCAGAGGGTTTCTACACGCCACTGCAGGAGGATTTCTATAATGCCTATCTGAACAGTGGAGCAGTCTTCAGATCTCAGAGAGTCTGCAGCATAGAGGCTATAGTCACAGCAGCTGGAGAGCATATCCGCCCATACTTATCATATTTGCCAGGGCTGACAGATCTGATTGGATGGACAGGATTATATGTTCCATCTTGGGTCCATCAGTTCTATGCTTCACTCTTCATTGACCCACATCACAGATTTATTCACTTTGCATTCAGAGGCAGAGACTATAGAATGATGAGTCAGAGGACCAGGGAGATACTGAGGCTATAGGAGCAGCCTGTCAAGTTACATGAGGTCTGTTATGGATAGCAGGAGCCTCCGAGGCATCCTCATGGTGGTATGGTGCCCCTACTGATCTTGTGCGCCATTGCTTCAAAGAGCCCTTTGGTGAGGGGTCAAGGAGGAACCCCAGTGATCTTACTCCTACAACTAGAGTGCTAGAGGCTATCATAAGGAGGACACTACTTCCCAGGCTGGGATACAGAGAGGGCTTGACTCGCCTCCAGCTTTGGCTCCTCAACGCCCTGATGCAGCAGATAGTGTTTGATATTTGGGACCTTCTTCTGTCAGAGATGGAGGATACTATAGCTGAGGGCTTCAAGGGTCATAGGCAACTTCCTTATGCACATTGGATCACATTCCTTATTCTCAAGGTTGTGCAAGTTAGGACACCAGAGATGGTTGCAGAGTACAGAGGTGCCACCACATTTCACAGAGGATCAGGCATAGCACACCACAGGCACCCACTCAGCCTTGCCGCCGTCCAGATGTACCAGAGTCTGTAGCTTAGCAGGACGAGATTATCAGAGGCATAGCCGCTACTGAGGAGGAGCAGCTTGAGGCACAGCAGGAGGTGAGCGAGCCTAGTGATAGCTCAGACGATGACTACCAGCCTATTCCTCAGATGCCTCCATGCAGACATGATGCAGAGGCCGACAGTTCTAGCTCTTCTCCACTTGCACCGCAGACAGACCCCGCTTTGATTGCTATCCTTGAGCGGATGCAGCAGGATCTGGCTAGACAGGCTCAGGAGACCGCTGTCAACTTGGCACAGTTTTAGGCTCATCAGGATGAGTTCCAGCGACAGCAGCAGGTCCTCCAGCAGCAGCAGTAGTAGATGCATCAGCAGCAGTTACTCATGTAGCAGCAGCTTATGGGATTTATGCAGCATGTAGTAACAGCACTTGGGGCTCCACAGGGACAGCCTTCACCCCAGCTTGTTTAGCCTGCCACCACTACGATGACTCCAGCAGTACAGCCTAGTGGGCTTCAGAGTCAGGGATAGCCTCCAGCTCAGTTTGCTTCTCCCCCAGTACAGGTGTCCCAGTGGTTATCCTCGCCAGTGGTAGCCCCGCAGTTCACACCATTTCAGACGAGCTTCACATCGGATCAGTCATCCTCGCTATTTGTGCCTGACACGTCAGTCTCCAGGAGTCTTGGAGCATCTTTTAGCGAGTTGATAGGGATGCCTACACCACCACATATGCATGCCCCAGGTCCTTCTATAGCAGCTCCCGTCGCCATGACTACTTAGAGGCTTCCTTCTTCTGTCGCATCTTTAGATCCTACGACAGACATACCAGTAGCATCACAGATAGCACCTGCCCTAGCTCAGACCCAGACCGCTTCAGCGATGCTCCCAGCCACAGAGGGTCAGTCAGCACAGAGCTCAGGGTCAGATGATGATGCCACCCAGTTCCAGCTTGCTCCTAGTACTTCAACGCCTGACTCGTCCACTGCAGCCCCACCAACCAGCCCTTAGGTTTTGGTGTTTGATGCCAAAGGGGGAGAGGGTTCGAGTATGTAGACTCAGGGGGAGCGACATTTAGGGGGAGCTAGTTAGCTATTAGTCTATTCTATTACATTTGGAGTTTCTATTTGTGTGATACACTATTACTATTATGCATTCATGTGTTTACCTTCATGCATTAAACTATATCTATGTGATAGTGATATCTACGTGATTGCGATATATGACATGTGTGCTCTCTACTTCATAACTATTTATATGTCATATCACTTGTGTTATGCTCATTTCACTTGTGTTATGCTCATTTGCCTTGCTTCCGTGTTTATACTCCGATGCAAATGAGCTTTATTACTTGTACTCATGCTTATTTAATATCTTTTGAGTACATTATGTTGGCTTGGGTCATACAAGCTTGCCTAACTCTTTTATTCTTATTGACAAAAGCTTATATGATCCAAGCATGATAAAAACCTCAACTCTTTCACATACTCGAGGTGGTATTGTCATCAATCACCAAAAAGGGGGAGATTGAAAGCATCTAGGCCCCTTGTTGGGTTTTGGTGATTAATGACAATACAAGATTACTATGACTAATGTGTGTTTTGCAGAGGCAATTAAGTTAGGTCACGGTAATGGAGATCGATTGGGCAATCATGGTTGTCATGCCCCTACGATGGAAATCATTTTAGTTTTCAAAGGATGGACAACAACGTTAAGGATGAGTAGTTCTAAGTGTCGATTGGAGTTGAAGAGACACTTAGAGTAGTTTAGGACTTTGTTTTTCCTTTGGCCGTACTATTAAGGGGGTATGGATGGGTAGCTTGACCTAGATGAGTCTAGTGAGTTAGGTGTGGTGCACACTTGTTAAAACTAGCGCTAGGTAGCTCCTACATATGCCTAAGATCCAATGGAGCAAACTTCATTCACGTATGATCGAGAGTTGGAAGTGAATGGAGGGTCAAATACTGACCGGATGCTGGCTTCGGTGCGACCGGACGCTGGCTGCAGGGTCCGGTCAGTTCATTTGACCAAGGAGATTGCGTCTAGTGTGACCGGACACTGAGTGGTCGAGTGACCGGACGCAGAGGACCAGCGTCCGGTCGACTCCAGTAAGGTTCTAGAGAAGGAATTCTGAGACCGGACGCGTCCGGTCAGTACTGACCGGACCCTGGGGGTTCAGCATCCGGTCGAGTACAGTAAGCATCCAGTGAGGGAAAAATGGGACCGGCCGCGTCCGATCAGTGGTGATCGGACCCTGCCTGCGTCCGGTCAACACTTAAACATTGGTGTGTGGGTTGAGCTAACCAGAGCGTCCGGTCAACATGACCGGAGCGTCCGATCACCCCGCAGAGGCACATAACGGTTTGTTTTTCAGGCTGTCTTATAAATAGAAGCTCCACTCGTGTGTGGAGTGACTTGTGCTCATTTCAATAGCTAAAACACACCTTAGAGAGTGCCAAGAAGAGCAAGGTCCTAGAAAGATGATTGAGATTTGAGAATCCCAAAGAGAGCCCTCATTAGTGAGATCAAGAGTAGCAAAGTGTGCATCCACCCTTCTCCCTAGGCTTGTCGTGGTCAAGTGAGAGTTCGTGCTTGTTACTCTTGGTGATCGCCATCACCTAGACGGCTTGGTGGTTATCGGAGAGCTTGGTGATCATCCGGAGAGATTGTGGATGACCCAACTCAAGTTGTGAGCGGTTGTGGGTGATTCACCACGATGGAGTGTCGAAGAATCAACCCGTAGAGAGCACTTGATCCTTGCGCAGATCAAGGGGGAGCTACACCCTTGCGTGGGTGCTCCAATGAGGACTAGTGGGGAGTGGCGATTCTTCGATACCTCGGCAAAACATTGCCACATTTCCTCTCCTCTCTTTACTTTGATCATTTACTTTGAGCATTTCAATTCTTGTCATTTACATTCCTAGAATTGCCATGCTAGAGTAGGATTGGAACTAGGTTGCTAAACTTTTGTGCATTAGATCAATAGAAACACTTCTCTAGGCACAAGGGGTTAATTGGGCTAACCATAGGACTTGTTTATTGCGAAGAAATTTAGAATTAGCCCAATTCACCCCCCCTCTTGGGCATCTTGATCCTTTCAGTGTTTGTGTTTCACTATGGGATTTGCTTGTTGTTCTTGGTGGTTGCCACCACCTAGACGGCTTGGAGCAACGGAGGAGGATTGGCATGAGTTTGTGATTGTTCATGGCCATCTTCGGTGAATGTGAGGGGATTTGTACGTTCCTCGGTGGAGGGCCAAAAGGTAACCCTTGTGGATTGCTTGTATCACTGAGTTACCCCACTTGTGGGTAGGTTTTTGCGGTGTCCAATTGTGTGGACAAGGTTCATGCAACACCTCTTAGCCACCGAACCACCAAGTGTTGGTCGACACAATGGGGACGTAGCGTGTTGGCAAGCACGTGAACCTCGGGAGAAAATTGGTTGTCTCTTGCCCTTTGGTATTCTCCAGGTGATTGATTAAGTATTCATCTTGTGATTGGTTCACTCCTCTACGTGACGGTATAATCACCTCACTTACTCATTTATATTCCCGCAAACTAGCTATAGCAAGCTCTTTAGTGTAGCTAGAATTGAGAGCTTGCTTTGTAGATTAAGTTCATCTAGTGGAGCTCTTTAGTGTAGCAAGTTTGAGAGCTCTTAGTGAGTAGTGACATAGCAAATTGTGTGTTTAGTGGTCATAGCAACTAGAATTGTTGGATAGGTGGCTTGCAACCCCTATAGAGCTAGAGCAAGTTTGCATTTCGCTATTTGTTATACTAATCAAATTGCTCTAGTTGGTTTGTAGATTTTTTAAATAGGTTATTCACCCCCCTCTAGCCATATTAGGACCTTTCAAGTGGTATCGAAGCCATGGTCACCGTTTGATTGAAGGCTTAACAACCTCGGTGTCAAATTATGGCTCATGTTGTGTTCAACCATATGGGGGGCAAACCACCATTCTTTGATGGCACATGCTATGATTATTGGAAGAGAAAGATGAAGATGTATCTTGGTTCAATCAATGATCAAGTATGGGATGTGACCGAAAATGACTATGCTATCATTGATCCCAACAATCTCACCAACCAAGACAAGACCAACAAGCAATGCAATACAATGGCTCTCAACACCATATACAATGCCATTGATTCTAAGGTGTTTGAGCAAATCAAGGATTGTGAGAGAGCTAATAAGGCATGGAAGAGATTGGAGGAAATATATGAGGGCACACCGGAGGTGAAGAGTGCCAAGTTGTATATTCTCAAGGACAAGTTGACAAGCTTCAAGATGAAGAAAGATGAGAGCATTCCAGAGATGTTCCATCGATTGCAAGTAATTATCAATGATTTGAAGGCATTGGGAGAGAATATCAAGAATGATGATGTCTCTTATCGGTTCTTGATGTGCTTACCTCCAAGATTTGAGATGTTGAGATTGCTTATCATAAGAGGAGGATTGAAGAAGACTACCCCTAACCAAGTACTTGGTGAGGTCATGACACAAGAAACATACCATGTGGAAAGGGAAGGGATTGACAAGGATGACAAGAAGGAAGGTGAAGATAAGAAGAAGAAGAGTGTAGCATTCAAGGCTAGCTCATCATCCAAGAACAAGGGCAAGTCCAAGAAAGAATCAAGTGATGATGATGATTTTAGTGATATTGATGATGAAGCCATGGCTCTCTTTGTACGCAAGATGGGCAAATTCATGAAGAAGGGGTATGGTGCAACAAAGAGAAGAGATCACACCAAAAGCAAAGAATATGTGAGAAGATGCTACAATTGCAAGAGCCCCAATCACATTGTAGCGGATTGTCCCTACAATAGTGACAATGATGAGGATGAAAAGAAAAAGCACAAGAAGGAGAAGAAGGAAAAGAAGGAGAAGAAGGAGAAGAGGATGACCTTCCAAAAAGAAGAAGAAGGGTGGAGGATATGTGGTCACTTGGGATAGTGATGGCTCTTCGGATAGTGATGACTCTAGTGATGATGGCAAGAAATCTATCAAGAAAGCACTAGCAAGCATCGCCATCAACAACAAGCCCTCCATCTTTGACACTCCATCGACATGCCTCATGGCAAAGCCTACCAAGGTAAAATATGATGTGAGTGATGATGATGAATGTGAAAGTGATGCTTGTAGGAGTGATGATGATGAGGAGGAGGAGTACACCAAGGAGGAGCTCTTGGACATGTGTGAGCAAGTGCACACTTGCGTTGAGATGAAGAGAAAGGAGTGCAAAGAATTACGCAAGAAAGTCAAATTTCTTGAGCAATCCTTTGATGAGCTCAATGCTACTCATGAGGGGCTAATAGAAGCCCATGAGAAGCTTGGCAAAGCTCACTCTAAGCTTGAACAAGCTCACTCCTCTCTCATTGAGCAAGTCAAGAAGGAGAAGCCAAGAAGGAGCAAGTGATTGTGTCTTGTGATGTGGGACTAACATGTGATATTATTGATGAATCTATTTATAAGCCCATTGTAGTTGCTCCCCACTAACCCTTCTTGTAGCACTTCAACTTCAACTTCAGCTTTGAGTGATGGTCTCACTTGTGATGCCTCACTAATGGTGGAAAATGAGACCCTCAAGAAGGAGGTGAATGAGCTCACTCGTGCCTTAGGCAATGCCTATGGTGGAGATGCCCGCTTGCTAAAGTGCTTGGGTAGCTAAAGATTTTCTCTCAACAAAGAGTGATTAGGCTATACCCCCAAGAAAGGCAAGGTGGCCCTTGTCACTCCCAAAGTTAGCTTTGTGAAGGGCAATGGTCGGTTTTGCAATAGATGCAAGCAAGTTGGACATATAGAGCAATATTGCAAGATTAACAAGAATAAGCTACCTAATGTATCCTTAATTAGATTTGATTCTTGTTCCATGCTTGTTAAAGGTGCCAATGGTGTGAAGGCTAAGTTCATTGGTACACCAATTGTGGGACCAAAGAAGAAGGCCATTTGGGTACCAAAGACCTTGGTAACTAACCTTCAAGGACCCAAGCAAGTTTGGGTACCTAAAAAGAATTGATCTTCTTTTGTAGGTCAATTATAAAGCCGGAGGAAGGCATTGGGTGCTTGATAGTGGGTGAACACAACACATGACTGGTGATCCAAGAATGTTCAATTCAATCAATGAAAACAAGAGCAATGGGATTGATAGTATCACATTTGGTGACAATGGCAAAGGCAAGGTCAAAGGTCTTGGTAAGATTGCAATATCTAATGACTTGAGCATTTCTAATGTGCTACTAGTAGAGAGCTTGAACTTCAACCTATTATCGGTAGCTCAATTGTGTGATCTTGGTTTCAAGTGCATATTTGGTGTGGATGATGTAGAGATCATAAGTGTAGATGGCTCTAACTTGATATTCAAAGGATTTAGATATGAGAATATATACTTAGTTGATTTTAATGCTAGAGAAGCTCAATTGTCAATATGTATAATCACTAAGTCTAGCATGGGTTGGTTATGGCATAGAAGTCTTGGTCATGTTGGAATGAAACAATTGAATAAGTTGATCAAGCATGACTTAGTTAGAGGCTTGAAAGATGTCACATTTGAAAAGGATAAGTTATGTAGTGCATGTCAAGCTAGAAAGCAAGTTGGTAACACACATCCTAAGAAAAGCATGATGAGCACATCTAAGGCATTTGAGTTGGTGCACATGGACTTGTTTGGACAAACCACATACACTAGCATTGGTGGAAACAAATACGGATTTGTGATTGTGGATGATTTCACTAGATACACATGGGTGTTCTTTCTTGTTGACAAGAGTGATGTGTTTACAACATTCAAATCATTTGTCAAGGGCATTCACAACGAATTTGAAACAACCATCAAGAAAGTGAGAAGTGACAATGGAAGTGAGTTTAAGAACACAAGTATTGATGAGTTGTGTGATGAATTTGGAATTAGACATCAATTCTCGGTCAAGTACACTCCATAATCAAATGGCCTAGTTGAAAGAAAGAATAGAACTTTGATTGACATGGCAAGATCAATGTTGAGTGAGTACAATGTGAGTCATTCATTTTGGGCCGAAGCAATCAACATGGCTTGCTATTATAGCAACCGACTCTATTGTCACCCCATGATGGAGAAGACACCTTATGAGCTATTGAATGGAAGAAAGCCTAATATAGCATACTTTCGGGTTGTTGGTTGTAAATGCTACATATTGAAGAAAGGCACTAGATTGAGCAAGTTTGAAAAGAAATGTGATGAAGGTTTCTTGCTTGGTTACTCCACTACTAGCAAGGCATATAGAGTTTGGAATTTGGCTAGTGGTACTCTTGAGGAGGTTCATGATGTAGAATTTAATGAAACAAATGGTTCCCAAGAGGAAGATGAGAATCTAGATGATGTAAGAGGCACTCAATTGGTCAATGCAATGAAGAACATGGACATTGGTGATATAAGGCCTAGAGAGGTGATTGATGTTGAAGATGACAAGAATCAAGTGCTCTCTAACTCAAATGTGCAAGCTAGTGGTTCTCATGATCAAGTTCAAGAAAGAACTAGTGATGACAAAGTGCAAGATCAACAAGTGACTAGTTCATCATCTCAACCAAGTGATCAATCAAATGCAAGCAATCAAGTGCAAGTGCTTCAACCAACCAATGTTGTAAGAGATCATCCATTGGACACTATAATTGGTGATATTTCAAGAGGTGTGCAAACTAGATCAAGATTGGCTTCGTTTTGTGAGCATTTCTCATTTGTGTCATCCATTGAACCTAATAAGATAGATGAAGCTTTGAAGGATGTTGATTGGGTCAATGCTATGCATGAAGAGCTAAACAACTTCACAAGAAACCAAGTGTGGGAGTTAGTTGAGAAGCCTAAGGATCATAATGTGATTGGAACCAAGTGGGTCTTTCAGAACAAGCAAGATCAAGATGGGATAGTAATGAGGAACAAAGCAAGATTAGTGGCTCAAGGTTACACTCAAGTTGAAGGTCTTGACTTTGGAGAAACATATGCCCCGGTTGCAAGATTGGAAGCAATTAGGATCTTGTTAGCCTATGCTTGTGCCCACAACATCAAGTTGTACCAAATGGATGTGAAGAGTGCATTTCTCAATGGGTACATCAATGAGCTTGTATATGTTGAGCAACCTCCTAGTTTTGAAGATGAAAAGAAATCCAACCATGTTTACAAGTTGAAAAAGGCTTTGTATGGATTGAAACAAACACCTAGAGCATGGTATGAGAGATTGAGGGATTTCCTACTCTCTAAGGGATTCAAAATGGGAAAGGTTGACACCACTCTCTTCACCAAGAAGCTTAGAAATGACTTGTTTGTAATGCAAATCTATGTTGATGATATCATATTTGGGTCAACAAATCAAGATTTTTGTGAAGAGTTTGGCAAGATGATGGCAAGTGAGTTTGAGATGTCCATGATTGGAGAGCTTAGTTACTTCCTTGGTCTTCAAATCAAGCAAATGAAGAATGGCACATTTGTGAGTCAAGGCAAGTATATCAAGGACATGCTCAATAAGTTTGGAATGGATGATGCTAAAGCTATTAGTACACCAATGGGGACAAGTGGAAGCTTGGATAGTGATGCTAGTGGCAACATGGTGGATCAAAAGATGTATCGGTCTATGATTAGAAGCCTACTCTATGTGACTGCATCACGGTCGGATGTGATGTTTAGTGCATGTATGTGTGCTAGATTTCAAGCCTCACCAAGAGAGTCATTTGAAGGCAACAAAGAGAATATTGAGGTACTTGAAGCATACACAAAATATTGGATTGTGGTATCCCAAAGGAGCAAGATCTGAGTTGATTGGATATTCGGACTCCGATTATGCGGGTTGCAAAGTTGAGAGAAAGAGCACATCGGGCACATGTCAACTATTGGGAAGATCACTTGTGTCTTGGTCATCAAAGAAGCAAAATAGTGTAGCACTTTCAACCGCCGAAGCAGAGTACATTTCGGCCGGTAGTTGTTGTGCTCAATTACTTTGGATGAAGGCTACTTTGAGTGACTTTGGAATCAAATTCAAGCAAGTGCCATTGCTATGTGACAATGAGAGTGCAATCAAGTTAACCAACAATCCGGTTCAACATGCAAGAACAAAGCACATAGATGTTCGCCATCATTTCATAACAGATCACCAACAAAAAGGGGACATTTGCATTGAGAGTGTGGGCACCGAAGATCAACTTGTCGATATCTTCACCAAGCCACTTGATGAGAAGATGTTTTGCAAGCTAAGGAATGAATTGAACATACTTGACTTCTCCAATATGTGTTGATGCACCCCCATTATATGACATGCCTCTCCTTCGAGCAAAGCAAGGTAAAGTTGATTGACATGTCATCCATACATTGCTAAGGACTTGTTTAGTGCATCTAGTCATTCCTATCATGTCCTAGACTCATTCATGAAAATCAAATGAATTTGATGCTTGTATGGTACAACTATTGCTTGTATGTTTGAAATGATCTAGTGGTAGCATATGACATGTTTGTGGGCTTGTAAACCTAGTGTTTGATCTAGAAAATAAGCTATAAGTGTTTAACTCAACATGGTACAAGATAACCCTTATTTGGAGGTGTGAAAAAGCTTGTCCTTGGATCAAACCGAGTTAAATATCTTTTGCAAGTGATCTAGATTGAACCAAATTGGGAAAATGATCCTCATTTCACATGGTTTCACCCCAACCTATCTATAATTTGAGCTTGCCTTTTGCGCTAATTGTTGACAAAGGGGGAGAGAAATTCACAAAGATAGTAAGATAGGAAGAGCAAACAAATGAAAATAAATGAAATGACTTTGTAAGGGGATCAATCAAAAATGCACACAAGTAGGGGGAGCAAGCTCATAAACTTGTATGTTGCATTTGAATGTGCATTTCATATATTTGCTTGCATGGCACAAGTTTTAAATTTCAATATCCATGCTTGTGTGGTGTATGCTAGTTATATGCTTGAATGGCGAAATGAAAAACTAGCATGCATAGGCTAAAGTAACTAGACTTATTTTCATTTTATGGAAACTAGACCCTTGCTTGTAGTAATGATCTCATGGGGTATTCTAGTTTTTGTGTATGTCTAGTTACTAATGGTGCTAAGGATGGTATATTGGTGCACTCCAATTGGTATCGCGCTTCAAAGGTCCATCTCTTATACCTTAGCATCATTTGGTAGACATTGTCTCCTATATTTCCTATCTAAACATATGTGCAAGCTTCAATCCAAACTCTTAGCACATATGTAGGGGGAAATTGCTACCATATGGGATTCATGAAACTTGTCCATATCCTTTCATACATTCATACATGGTAATTATGCTTGGGCAAGCAACGTGGATTCAATTAAATCTCAATTCATATCTTTGTGTAAGGGTTGTCATCAATTACCAGAAAGAGAGAGATTGAAAGCTCTAGTTTGGTTTTGGTTAATTGATGAAACCCTAAGTGCTAACCTAGTTTATCAAAGTGATTATGAGATAGGTAGCACTATTCCAAGTGGTGAAGCAAATCAAGATCATGACATGATGATGGTGATTCCATGGTGATGATCAAGTGCTTGGACTTGGAAAAAGAGAAAGGAAAACAAAAGGCTCAAGGCAAAGGTATAAGTGGTAGGAGTCTTTTTGTTTTGGTGATCAAGACACTTAGCGAGTGTGATCACATTTAGGTTTGATAGCCGTACTATTAAGAGGGGTGAAACTCATATCGAAATGCAGTTATCAAAGTGCCACTAGATGCTCTAACTCATTGCATATGCATTTAGGATCTAATGGAGTGCTAACACCCTTGAAAATGTTTGTGAAAATATGCTAACACATATGCACAAAGGTGATACACATTGTGTTTAGCACTTGGGAGCAAGGATTCGAAACTCCACCGGCGGAGTGTCCGTCCGTAGAGTGTGGATAGTCCAACGGTGCCACCGGCGCCCTGTACAGAAAAGACAGGGTTTCACATAGTGCACCGGACGCTGGTCACGCAGTGACCGGACGCTGGGGTCCTGCGTCCGGTCAGTAGCAGCAGTAAGCGTGCAGTCTCAGTCTTGTGACCGAACGCTGGTGCGAAGTGTGACCGGACGCTCAGGGCCTATGTCCGGTTAGTGCTGATGTACGCTGACATGGTGGTGCACAGAGGAGACGGTGAGTGACCGAACACTGGGTGAGTCCGGTCGGGCGTAACCGGATGCATCCAGTCATGAATGGAACCTTATTGGAAACGACCGGACACTGAGGTCCTATGTCCGGTCACTTCGTAGCAGCGCATCCGGTCACAACTTGAATGTACTGATGACCATTGAGATCGGGCGATCAGTGTTTGAAGCAGGGGCCACGTGGCACGCATCGCGCGATCGGACGCTGGGGTCCAGCGTTCGGTCGATCTGACCAGCACGTCAGGTCGCCCCGATTTTCAGTAGACTAAGGATCCAAAGGCCCTATTTCATGGGGGCTTCTATTTAAGCCACATGGCCGGCTCAAGCTTACTTTCTTGGCCATTTGCATTGACATAGCAACCTTGTGAGCTTAGCCAAAGCCCTCCCACTCATCTCCATCATTGATTCAACATCTTTGTGAGATTGGGAGAGAATCCAAGTGCATTGCTTGAGTGATTGCATCTAGAGGCACTTGGTGTTTGTGTTTCACTACGGGATTCACTTGTTCTTGGTGGTTACCACCACCTAGATGGCTTGGAGCAACGGAGGAGGATTGGCACGAGTTCGTGATTGTTCGTGGCCATCTCCGGTGATTGTGAGGGGATTTGTACCTTCCTCGGTGGAGCACCGAAAGGTAACCCTTGTGGATTGCTCGTGTCACAGGAGTTACCCCACTTGTGGGTAGGTTTTTGCGGTGTCCAATTGTGTGGACGAGGTTCATGCAACACCTCTTAGCCACCGAACCACCAAGTGTTGGTCGACACAACGGGGACGTAGCGTGTTGGCAAGCACGTGAACCTCGGGAGAAAATTGGTTGTCTCTTGCCCTTTGGTATTCTCCATGTGATTGATTAAGTATTCATCTTGTGATTGGTTCACTCCTCTACGCAGCGGTATAATCACCTCACTTACTCATTTATGTTCCCGCAAACTAGCTATAGCAAGCTCTTTAGTGTAGCTAGAATTGAGAACATGCTTTGTAGATTTAGTTCATCTAGTGGAGCTCTTTAGTGTAGCAAGTTTGAGAGCTCTTAGTGAGTAGTGACATAGAAAATTGTGTGTTTAGTGGTCATAGCAACTAGAATTGTTGGATAGGTGGCTTGCAACCCTTATAGAGCTAGAGCAAGTTTGCATTTCGCTATTTGTTATACTAATCAAATTGCTCTAGTTGGTTTGTAGATTTTTTAAATAGGTTATTCACCCCCCCTCTAGCCATATTGTGACATTTCAAGTCAGTGTCATGCCCAAAAAGGTCTTTGACAAGCTCAACTACTCAATGCTCACACCAACATCAATGTGTTTGCAACTAGCCGACCAATCGGTCCGCTACCCTGCAGGAATCGTTGAGAATATTCTGGTAAAAATACAAAATTTCTTTGTTCCTGTAGATTTTGTGGTACTTGACATGCAGGAGGACATGAAGACACCACTCATTCTTGGGAGACCCTTCCTGAGCACTACAAATGTGGACATTGATGTCAGAGCTGGAGAGATCAAATTCCATATTAACGGAAAGGAAGAGCGGTTCACTTTCAAGCCAAGACCGGAACAATGCTCCAATTTGAAGTGTCTTGAGAAGCAAGTATCAGGGTCTCCATCACCGGGACCAAAGGATACACCTGAAGAATGAACCCGAATGGAGAAGTCTGGTTCGGTGGACCTAAAATTCTGAACCCTCCCCGGGAGAAATACAGGAGACACATGGGGCCCACTCAACCACCACCCATCACTTCCATCACCTCCATCTCCACTTCACCTCCACCATCACCTCCATATCTCCACCACCCTCACTCTGCACCATCCAGGAGATATTTTCCACCAAAAGGAGCATTTCACCTACTTAACCACGAAGCAAAGGAAACATTAGGAAATGGAGAGGCCATTTGGCCACCTTGTGGGGCTAGCCAGCCCCACCACTAGGCCAGGCGGCCTCCCCCTCTCCCCTCAATAAAAAACACTTCTCCGACTGCTCAACTCACACATACTGCATTTCACCATTCCAAGTTCGAAAATCCAGTTTCAAATTTCGTAGTTTAAATTCTGTTGAATAGAGAAGTGTTGGAGTAAGAAAGAGTGTGGGAAAGTTTGAGTGTGAGAGTAGAGTTAAAATCTTGAGAAAGAGAGGAAGAGGTACTACTAAAATTTGAGCAAGAAAAATAGGGTTTAAGAGTGGTAGTGCTGTCCAAATCATGAGAGGAAATTAAAAAGAATTAGGGTGGAAGACATGCCAAAATCTCGATTAGAATATTCACTAGGCAATCTCGGATGACTAACTCTGGATGATTGACTTTTGGACGGTTAACCACTAACATTTTTATTTTCCTAATCCCGTTCCACGAGTTGTGTTATTTTTGTCTATTTTGTAGGAAAATGAGCAAGATCGCCAGAAAGCTCAAGTGGGCGATATCGTTTCGTTCAACGAGAAGTTCTTCGTCCTGGGCAAGCATTGACATGGAGGTTGATCCTCTGTCTCCCGCTATTGGAGCACCATCCCGATCAGCCCCCGTGGAGAGGAACGTTCTTCTACAAGAAAAGCAGCTCAAGCTCTAGGATGATAGGGAGAAGAACATCTACAAGAAGCTGAAGGACCGGGATTTCGTCCTCACCCCTGCCTTTGATCTAGCCCTACTTTAGACCATAGGTATGGACTCCGAATTTGAACTCATTTTCAAGGCCATAGGATGGGAGGATGCATGGGAAATAGATGAGTCAAGGTGCAAGCTTTTGACTATTGAATTTTTATGCACTTTACAAACCACCGACTCGGAAGTGTCATTTTGGTTCTTTGGGAAATAATTTTCTTTTCCCTGGAAGAACTTTAGTGAGCTTCTAGGATTCCCTACTCAGTGCACAATTGATGTAGACTCAGCTATACAAGACTTTGATAGGAATAAGTTTTGGAGGGAAATATTGAAAGAAATTGTTTGCTACCGCCCTTACACCAATGACATTCACCACCCTACTTTGCGGTTCATGCACAAATGGCTAGGATTTTCTCTTTTTCCTATACATGACTTCTGCATAGTTAAGAATGATGAACTAAAGTTATTATATGCCATGGTTAAAAGAAAGAAGGTTTCACCTATAAAATTCATGATGGCACAATGGGCAGAAATTCCTAGACTTAAAGGAGATGTTGGGTGCACTTCTTTGGTCACCCGCATAGTTAGAAATTTGGGTTTACTAGCAAACGCTTCTATTACATACATTGACAGTCCCCGATGGATTATTGATTATGGCTATTTTAATCATGCACACATGTTAAAAAAGGGCAAGGATGGGAAAATAGCCATGATGTATATGGACTACATAAATGAGTTTCTGTTACCAGACCAAAACCTCGGTCTGTATGTGATAGATTCATTTGTCTTTGATTTGTAGAAAATAGAGCTAGCACCTCGCAGGAGTGCCTCTACAAGGATCACTCGCAACCCGCAGCCTCGGTACCATGGAGATGACCCCATTTCAAAAGGACCTGCCTTCACCAGCTATGCAGGATTTGATCAAGCAGGACCTTCCCAGGTGCACCTTCCTTAGCATGCAGGCTAGGACCAGCCGGGATCCTCCCACATGCACCAACCTGAGCATGCTGGTTGGGAGCAGCCCGCTCCTCAGCACGTTGAGAGCTCTTAGCATCAAGGCTCAAGTGCGCATTGGCAGGACGGCAATTTCAACTACTACCAGCAATAGCAGTACGAGGAGGTCTCTAGTGGCCACCAGGGAGGACGCATGTCCTTCTCTGCCCGTGGCTACCACGACCATCCCATAGGTTATCATGAGCAACAGATGGAGTACGCTCGTTTCGACACCAGGCTCACCACCATCGAGGAGAATCAGTAGGAGATCTAGAACACTCTTCACCAACATTCCCAGTGCCAAGAAGAAGTAGGACAAAGCCTCGTCGCCATCCAGCAACAACAGCAACAGGAGAATGACAACTGGAACTACTTGTTTGGCCATCTCCACATTGACCACCCACCTCGCTGAAGGACCATAGCAACACCCAGCTTGGGGGAGGAGCCCCCATTTACCTAAGGTAAGTTTTCTTTCTAGTATTTTATTATTTTCTTTAGTTTATTTAATTTTTGAATTTGTATTAGTTAAAAAAAGCAAAACTAAGAAAACAAAATAAAAAATTGCCTTTGTCTTTTATATATAAATTACTATGGTATGATCTAAAAATGATGGAAACCAAATAAAAAGAGTATGTATATAGTTTGCTTAAGGTGTGCTTTAGTTTGTTTTTAAGAGTCAATAAATAAATAGAACTTAAAGATGATCTCACATGATGGAAATGATGAATAGTTGCTCTATTATAATTCCTTTCAAGTACCTAGTTTTCAGCCTTGAATTCTCCTGAGTTTTGGATGAAATTGTTTTGACATAAGAATTTCCTCTAAACTTGAAACTCGTGGGTAGCATATGCTTGAGCTAAGTCTAGGTAATTGACGGATATGATATGAGAAGGTATGAGCTACTATTTATCTTGTTCTAAGTGATACTAAATTCTGGAGATTTCTTTTGAAAAAAAATCACATGATGAGATCCTGTATGACAAAACTTGAATTCCTACCAGAGCCAAACATGTTTATCTAGGCTAGGAAAACTTCCACTTATATGCTACTTGTTTTGCATTGTGTTTAGTCAAGCTTTGTTGATGCCTTATGAGAGGTTTGTCATACTCTTAAAATCAAGATCACGTATACACCACCCACATATGCACTATTCCTACACTGGGGGTAGGCGCAAAAACATGCCTTTATCTAGATCCACCTAAAAATATTTTACTCCTATACTAGGAAAAAACACCAAAAATATGCGTCATAGGTTTCCACCAAATAAAAGCTCCAAATTCTTGTTGCTATCTCTCAAGAGTTTGCTGCAGAAAAGAGGCATGGGCTATGCAAAAGTTATTCATAAAAAAAGAGAAGAAAGAAGAATTGAAAAAATGGACAAGTGTCCAAGATATCTAAAACAATGGGTACTTAGATGCCCACCTAAAAAAAAGATAAATAAGATAGCCCATGTTTTCTTGCAATTGTTTCCAAGTTTAAAATGAGAGATATATTTTCAAGGAACGTAGTAGAATCAGGCTAGCCACCGTATATATCCACCATATTCCGTACACATGCACATCTTCATTTTGATTGTATGACTTAACTCTCTTTGGATCTGAGCTTTGACTTTACAATATATGTATTGCAAGTATGCTCTCATCATGCAATTACCACTCCTATGAGGTCCACATAAGCTTTAGTTATAAGAGAAGAAAAGGCATAACATCATTCATTGCCTTGGTGAGGATCCTCAAATACCACATATGTGAGAGACTTGAGAGTGTCATACAAGGGAATCTCTAAGTTTTTATTTTTGAAAACTTATAAAACTCCGGAACAATGGTTGAACAGAAGAACTTGAGACATAGTGCCAGACTTGATCATTCTATCTTTCAATTGCTCAAGATCCAAGTGAAAGCTAGAAAGCCCCATGGTTGAAGGTAATATAGGTAAGTTTGAAAGTCAGATCGATAAATTTTAATCCGGAGGAGAATTCTTGTTTGAACGCATGTGTACTTTTAAGGAGTTGTATCAATGTTTTCAAAAACTCTAAACTCCTGATCCATTGCTAACTTTAGCATTGCTTAGGGACGAGCAAAGGTTAAGCTTGGGGGAGTTTATTGATGGTAGTTATCATCCATCATAAACCATAAATTTAACTTGAATAAATGTATCAAAAGCATCACCAACATAGACCTAGGGGTTTAAACTGATAATTTCCACAATTTTTGGTGAATCTGTGTTTTCAGCAGGGTTTATCTAGAAAACCGTCAAGGAGGATCAAATCGACAAATAAAATCACCCTTATCCGTAGCGAAATCAACTCTAAAAGGTTCCAGAAGACTCAAGAGGACTCCACACCGAAGCGCGGCTAAGCCACTACCAGGTGGGGCCACCCGGCCCCACCTAGAGGCCGTCCAGCCCTTGGGGGACCCACCTATCAGCCTCCTTCATACGTCGGTTTCCCACCGCCACCTAGGAACCGTCCTTTAAGTCGGTTTGATCCAAAAGCTCATGTTGGATGCTCTGGCCTATATAACTAGCCCCTGCCCCCCCCCCTCTAGAGCACGCTGCCATAATGCAAGAGTAGACCAGAAATTAGGGTTTCCAGAGAGAAGAGAATAGAGCTTCATTTCTTCAAGTTTCTAGTATAGGCTAGCTAGCAAGGTTCTAGTAGAGTTTGGGCTATTGCTCAGGATTCTAGATCTGTCATCTGGAGACTAGTATAGCCATTGTATCTCTTTATTTATGACTTTATGCTACTTCAATATTATGTTGCTATTTATTATGTTCCTAGTTTGCTCTAGTAATATGCTTGATATAGTTATGATTGATGATGAATATATGCATATGTTCGCAAAGCTCTTAGCTCAGTACTCAAGTGAGTTAAGTGGTCGACATTATGTAAGCATGGTGCTTAGATATTGTTTGCCTATGGATGCCTTCTGTACTCTAGGTCATGTGGTCGATCATGGATGTGACACTCCCATTGAGTCCTTTGTAGTCCACTCCCTGTTTGTAGAGCACATAGAACGTGATTGCGAATGAAGACAAGCTCTGTTCTTAATCTTCCTTAGTAATGTTCCTTATGGATAGATCCAAAGTTAGTTATACTATAGATGAGAGTGTATATACTTGGGTGTACAAAAGACTTAGTAGATAAGTAATAACTTAGGAATCTTTTACAGTAGATAAGTAATAACTTACGAATCTTTTGCTCTTAATAAATCTCCTGCTTAGCCTTACTATATTTTATGAGTATCTATTTCTATCTCTAGAATATCATTATTACCTTACACTTATCATTTATTTATCACTTGACTTACCCCTACCATAGCATGACAGTGGTTTTATCATAAGTATACATATTTGTCAATATCTCTATGCCAACACAACCCCATAGCTCCTCCCTGTGGATAAAATGTAAATAACAATACCTGGCATACTCCCGGGTGAATGCTACAATAGTATATTATCTGTGCGCTTGCGGATACCTTATATATATAGTTTACAAGTGTTCTCATAATTACCAACAACGCATTTCTGGTATCATGCTAGAGATGACAACTTAGTTAAGAGTGATGCTAAGAGATGTCAACAATGGGATAGGTGTCGCTACGTTTTATCGGATAGTCCACCGAATGTGTCGGACGGTCCGGTGGCATGCCTGATAGATAAACTATTTGTGCATGGATTTCTACGGACACTCTGTCATGATGGCGGACACTCTGTTAGTGCATGGGTTGGCCAAGATTATCCTAAGTCTATGAGATGTCTTGACGGACGGTCCGATGGTGATGTCAGATGATCCGCTAAAACCGATAGTGCTCGGTTTTGGGTTGGCGTAGGCACAAGTTAGATTCTAATTGCAATTATGACATGCACACTAGGATGGTCAGAAATGACTGCCTACATTGTAATGGTTGTTGGGTCATTACAACCTTTCCCCCTTAGAGAAATCTCGTCCTCAAGATTCGAAAGAGGCCAAGGTGAGGAAAGACATCAAGGAATTTGAGGTAAGACACTTTGATCAAGAATTCCAAAGTTGACAAGGTGACTTTGAGAGTGGTTGGACAAGGGTGTCTCTCATAGGAGAGTGCATTGCACACAAATTGGTATAGAGAGTAGCACGTAGATTTATATCATCCATGCAAGAAGTATAGCTTGGATGTAGACATCAATGGATTCGCCGGAGCCACCTATCGCAGCAAGGAGAATATTTGGGAGGGGCATCACCTTCAATACGAAGGTCCATCGATGAAGTGTTACAACAGTCATGACAACTCTGCCTTTGATACTCGGGGGCATCCATAAGCAACTCACATGGTCACGATCCACGTGGAGCCTCGGTTCCCTTGCATCCTCAGAGGAGAGATGTTCATACCATTGTAAGGCACACCATTTATAAACATCTTATTGAGGAGAGCAATGCAACACAGTTTCAAAAGGAAAACAGGGGTGTGACCAAAACATACAAGGAGATATGTTGGTCATCAAAGAATTTTTGGAATAGCTATGCAAGTTAAATTAGCTCACTAGTGTGGGTCCATGATAGATCATGATAACATATTCCTCGACGCCTGTGCGCACCTAGTAGCACCACTATGCGGCTAGCACACATAGGGAACTCTAGGTTCCGTCGCAGCACCAAGGTCAACGATCACAATACCATGATAGAGCACACCAACAAAGGTTATCCCATCTAGCACAAGATGAACTTGGGAAGCCCAAGGAATATAGTAAGGATGTGGATATGAAGACAAGTAGGGATAAGACAGTCATCTACATAGAGGGATTTGTAAAGCAACTTGAAGGAAATGAGATGGCCTCATTGGATAGGTTTGGGGCAGCAAGGTAGGAAGATCAACATGTATGCTGGTTCCTTAGATTTATGCACATGCATCAACCATAACAAGCATAATCAAAACTTTACAATCTAGATGCACAAGAAGCAATTTTTAAAACACCATACCAACATGATCATTATATTAGGTAATTATTTTGATTAACATGAATAACAAGATTGCAAGATATCTCAGGTGTATCAAGTTAACATCATTAAATTCATGAGACAACATCACCAAGCATATAAGCAAGTTCTAATTAACAAGGTTAAATTATAAGCATATGCATTTTCTGGACTGCAGCATAACTTCTACTTAACTTAACCATAACTGGAGTTCTAAACATGCAAACAAGGTGTTCTCAGACTTTTTAGAAAGAATATGAAGTTGTCTACAACTTTGTTATTATTTTCTAGAGCTAATTCAAAAGTTATCAAGGTCAAACATTACAATGTTTCAGATCTACATAGACATGATAGAATTTTAATATAAACTTCAAAAACATGTAGCATGAGTTCTAGTTCACTAAAATTCATGTTCATTAACATTTTAGAA
This sequence comes from Miscanthus lutarioriparius, assembly GCA_904845875.1. Lineage (NCBI taxonomy): Eukaryota > Viridiplantae > Streptophyta > Magnoliopsida > Poales > Poaceae > Miscanthus > Miscanthus lutarioriparius. The sequence continues at coordinate 42,794,564 of CAJGYO010000003.1, read as the reverse complement.
AGCATGATAAAAGTACTACAACCTTTTAGTTATCACCAAGAGGTGATCCTACAGTTATCATGGTAAAAAATACAACATTGCAGCACTGTCCAGAACATAGACAAAACCTAACAGGGTATTTGTAACATCTATAACTCTCAGACATGTTGTTATAAAATCATGAAATTTTTGTACAAGCTAGATAAGGAAGTTATCTACAACTTTTATATTTACCTCATCTACAGAAAACATCATTTTCATGATGATATTATCAACATAACATAAACTGCACTGTAAACAGACAACACCTAACAGTTTCTAGGTAACAAGGCTTAAGGGGATGCAACATGTGATGCACAAGCTAGATGAATTCAATGCGATGCATATGTAGGCAACAAGGGATCAACTCAAACTCTGTGGAATTTGAGATACAACAAGGAGGTGATACGGTAATGAGCATGTACAAAGACTTTGAATAAGAATGGAAGATCAAATACTTTAGGTAGCAAGGCAAGGTGCAGGTAGCTCATAATTAAGAAATGCAGCAAGGATAGGAAGGTTGACACATATTTTATTATCATCATCATTATCATCATCATTATCATCATCATCATCATTATTATTATTATTATTATTATTATTATTATTATTATTATTATTATTATTATTATTATTATTATTATTATTATTATTATGCATAACTACCACGGTTCTAGCAACACGTCGTTATCCTCACTCAGCTACTTTTCACAAAAGGATTCATGGCAAAACTTGGTAAATGATGAAACATCACCTAAGTGTAAACACCGATTGCATATGGACATGGGTTCCCCAAAATGTCAGCAAGCTAGCATAAGAATAAATTGTAGAAATTTAAATCGATATAGTACCACTTGCACCAAATAAGCATGCACAAGTGGCACCCATGCGATTGACGCCGCATGGACAATGTTTCGTATGTTGTTGCCAACGTACTCACTCCCTTTACATGGTACTAGCAATATATATTCTCAGGGTACGAAAGCAAAACATGATTTGCTTCTAGCAAGTATGGTAAATTATGTGTTCATGATATGAAGCATGCCATTATAGCACAAGTTTTTAAGTATGACATTGTATAATATATTGGGATGAGCATGTAAATAAGTACAACAAGGCAGCAAGTCATGGTTTATGTGTAACAAGTAAAACAAGGCATATCCATGGTGTAGAGCATGTTATTATGATTTCATAATTTTTAAACTTGTCATGATATGTAAAATTAAGCATGTTTAAGAAGTACCATAAGGGTAGCAAGACATGAAATATGCGAACCAACACAAGTAAGAGCTTATATACTAAACCATGGCAATGAACATTTAAAGTCATACAACATGAATCTGAAGTTTATAAAACATAGGGCTACAAACATTTCCTAGTTAGCTCCCATTCTCACTTGGTTTTAACTAACTTCAACTCTCAAACCTAGCTGACCATACCTAATCTTTATTCCTATTTGACCCATTCCATTCCCGGTGATAGACAAGATAGGTTGGAGAATCACTTAACAAGATTAATTAAGCACAAGGATAGAGTGAGACTATTAGCTAAGTCATTATTCCAATAAGAAATTAGGTGAAATATTCCATATTTTAGTTGTTCACCCAACTAGCTAACTACCTAGGACCTTATCTTTTAGTTAAGTTTCCAATGCTCATGTATTCCCATCCTAAGTTGTTCCTTGATCGCGTGGCCAAAGTGTATGACAGACAACCATATGCTCCGATATCCGGTTGTGGGGACCCGCCGTGTTAATTCAGCTAAATCGAGTGTCATCCACTTGACTGACCTAATTTAAGCAAACCAATATATGTGACTCCCTAGGAGCGCTTCTTGGCAACTCCTCTTCAGGATCAGGTTGAGTATAATACCACGATAGCCTTCACAACTCAAGATAACATCTCATCATCGGAGTACATAATAATTCAGCGGAAATCATATATTACAAGTCTTATTAAATTTAACAAGTTAATTATACAACATTAAAGAAGACATTGATTCAATACAATCATATGTAGTGAGGACCAACTACTATCTTACCAACTACAACTATGATATACACTCTCACTAGTAACAGGTAGTCACCTTGCCCATGGGTGTCACTACCATAGCTTGCACGACTCCTGCCATTCACCCACTTTGCCACCAACAACGGGGTGAGATGGCTGCCAATGTCCTTTACCTGTAAAACAACTTAACGGCAGCACTGTGAGTACATTGCGTACTCGTAGGACTTAATTCCAACATATAGTATTTGGTGGATGCATAGGGTGATTATTAGGCATTTGTATAAGTGCGGAAAGCAATGATGTTCATTAAGAGTACGACATGCTATGCTCAACTTTTAGAATTAAAGCATTTATCATTGCAACCAAGATGCTCATAGTCCATCATCCATCAACAACGCTACAATGGGTATAGAAAGTAGGAACAACTGAATGATTCCGTCCTAAGGGACTTTAGGCTTTTAAGAGTCTGCAGAGGTGTACAACTGTACCCACATGGAAGGACGGGACTAACCACCATACCTCGCGCACGAGAGTAAGGGTTGCCTCATGCCTTCCAACCTTTCCCTAATCCGACCGGAATGTCAAATGAAAGGTTCGACTGGATGGCCGGGTCAGGTTTCCACCATCTTCCTAGTTCCTCGGGTCAGGCTTCTGTACTATAACGGGTCCTCGGTTCGTTACGTACACCATCTTCCTAGCACCATCCCCCTTGCCAGTTTCATGGATAGATAGGTTGCAATTAGTTACTTGGCTTGTCGACCCCATCTGCGACATGTGGTCTGTACGGGTGGTTACTCAGACTTACGTATCCCAATACACGATCCTTACTGCTCCACGAGCTATGTCGTCTGGGATCCCACACTCATGGAGACCTACCCCTCACTTGAGCAAGATATCCAAGTTATCATCAAGATTACAATATTAGGGATATTATTCCTTAGCTAGATTAGTAAGGTGGGTCAAGTTATACCCTCATTGGTTTTAGTAGTTCATTATCCAGGTGTAGCATCCTACACGCGCGAGTATGAGTTCTCTTCTCATGCTCGACTTCTACCATTGCCCAAGCAACTAAGCAATAAGCATTAAGCGTTCCCATTCCCATCGTTAAGGTGAGAGGCTTCTAACAGATTATTAAGCTACTATAGGTGTAGTATGAAGAGATCATTATCCAAGACTACATGTAATGCATAACTCATAATGCGACTTGATAAGTATCCAAAGTAGTGTTCATAATAGTGGGGTGCCTGCTTGTTGGGTGAGCAAGGATCCCATAGCTTGGAACATTGCTGGGAGTGTCTCCAATATCACATACCTATATATATGTCCATGTATGAGATACTTATGCATGCATGACATTATATTAAACATGCAAGAGAGAGTGTTCAGGTATACATTGAAGGGTTGTCGGTTTATGTCATCGGTAGTCCGGCGTGAATGTCGGACAGTCCGGTGGTTCTGGGACTTAGTGGGAAAATGACATGCTGGAAACATCGGACTCTCTGAACTAAGATCGGACTCTCCGTTATGAAGTCTGTGCTCTCAGGAAACTTCTCTATCAATGGTTTATAACTTATAGGACACTCTGGTGCGTGTGACGGAGCCTCCGGTAAATTATAAGGGCTTAGCCTCTTCCGGTGGTCAAAAATGAGATATGCCTTTGGTGTTAAAGCTATGTCTAGATGATAGAGGATATTCTATGGAGCACAAAGAAACTCGTTTCACTATTTTTGGAGGTCAAATGCACCTTCTATGGATTTTACAAGTGTAGGTTGTATGCATGTGCAGAGATTATAGGACACTCAGAACTAACAACGAAACCTTCTGATAAACCTTCCGATAAACCCTTCGATAATCCCAGGCTGCTCTCGGGTTTTAGCTATAATTCAACGGACACTCCGCCAAAATGACAGACCATCCGATAAATGACGAACAACAGTTGTGCAAACATGTTGGGATCGATTCATGGGGCATTCGAAATCCGAATCGAGTGCGGTTTGTTTCTATGGCTTTCTAGTGATGTAGGGAAGCTTCTACAAGTGATGGATGTGACATGCATGGGCTGTGGTGAGCTCGACCCCATCCATGGTGGTGGTAGCCATGGATGAAGGTGAAGCTCATGGGTATAGCCATGGGTGGTTGGGGAAGATGAAGTTAGGCTTTGGGGATGTGCTCACCATGTCTTGGGGAAGCTCCATCTACAGCAGTTCGAATCGGAACACCTTGTGGTGGGAGATCGACGTCGGGCTTACTCCATGGTTTGAGGAAGAAGATGGTGCTTGGGGCTCCATCTCCTCCAACTCCGGCGACATCGAGGGTGTGGGGGGCTGCAACAGCTGGTCGCCGGCATGCACCAGCAGCAGGGGGCATCCCCTTCTTCCCTCTTCTCCTTCTCTTCTTCTCCCTTGTTCCTCTCCTTCTCTCCTTTCACGTGAATGAGAAATGGGGAGGGAGAGAGAGGGAGGGCTGGTGTGTTGGTGTGGGTGAGGTGGTGACATGTCGGCCCGGAGGCGGTCTGGTGTTGCCAACACAACATATGCATGTGACAGGTGTCGCTATGTTTTATCGGACAGTCCGCCGAATGTGTCGGACAGCCCGGTGGCGTGCCTGACAGACAGACTGTTTGTGCATGGATTTCTACGGACACTCCGCCGTGACGGTGGACACTCCGTCAGTGCACAGGTTGGCCAAGATTATTCTAATTCTATGAGATGTCTTGACGGACGGTCCGGTGGTGATGTCGGACGATCCGCCAAAACTGGCAGTGCTCGGTTTTGGATTGGCGTAGGCACAAGTCAGATTCTAATTGTGATTATGACATGCACACTAGGATGGTCGTCGTCGTCTCCCACCGGCGCCCCCCACGGCCCCCGGTGCGGCGCCCTCCGCACCGCCGCGCGGCGCGTGCTTGGAGGACGTAGGGTCGTCGCGAGCAGTCATTTTACAAACAGCAAAAAAAAACTTCATATAAGGTTTGAAACTAGTGTAAGGATCGAATAATGATCCTAAGAGGGGTTGAATTGGGGCTATATAAAAAATACATCATGACAAACCTTAGGCTTATGAAAAACTATCATCCCCTACTTACGGTTCTTACCTAAGAACTACAGGATTCATACTAAACATGTACTAATCAAAGGACACACTAAAATATTGTCCTTAGTTCGCAAGACATAAAGGAGGCAAAGAGACAAGCGAATTTCTCCCAGGGTATCAGTTGACGAAATGCAACTCTCTAGTATACGCTGAAGCTCCATCGAGGTACGCTTCTGGACACCAGTCTTTTCCAATCATAGGGTTTGTTACCAACCAAAGACAATAGAGTGACACGGTGTCCCTATACCACCCGACTGTTCCGATTTCGGTGTTGGACTCCACCCAACCAACGAAAATGTCCTCGGTCATACAATTTCATCATTATGGTCACTATTGGATCACAAACCAAAGGAGGAGTGAGTCACCATTGTCCTGAATATTCAAAATAAAAGGGATGTTCTGCACTGCATGTTCTGAAATACGTGTGTAATATGAACTTCATATCATTTGGATGTACAAGTCTCTTTGATTTGTTCCAAAATAAAATTAGGCTGCGCAGAATACAGTGTATCTCTGTTTGGTAGCGAATTCAGAGAGCTAATAGTTAAAACATAGTGTTAAAATTCATCCCAATTGACATGACAGGATCAATTCAAATTTTAGTAGAAACATACATCCAAAATCCAAAATAAACAAGATTACAATTCACGCACCAACGACAGCATCACCACTAGAAGCAAGCAGGGCCAGCCTCCACGCCGGCTGCTAGGGCTGTTACGTTGATGGTCGAAGACAGCTGCCCGGTGTGTGGTCGAGGCCGGCGGCTGTCTGGCCTCCGCGGCTGCGAGTCGTCTGAGCAGTGAGCAAAGCCGGGTGCCGTCCTGTGATCGATCGATGCTTCTCCCTTCTCGGAAGACTCCTGTGAATGTGAACTGTGATCGCGGCGGGCGCCGGCAGCAAGGAAAAGCGTGGGCGTCGCCTACCGCGAGCGCACCGTGCGTCAAGACTCAAGACCAGTCCCAGACGCGTGGCAATGGCATGCATACTGCCTGCAGACCGTACCAAATTTTCCTCCCGTTCCTCCCGTGCGCGCTGCGCGGTCTGGGGCTCTGGGCAGTGGCACGAGCACGCCGCGTGCCCCCACGGATCGAAGCGTGAGGGGATTACACGAGGCTGATGGTCCAAGGCTTGGTCCCGACGCGCGGGCGGGACGTGGCAGAGCACCGCCCAAGCGGACACCAAGTGCTGAGCTACCAGAGCAGCACCTTATGCCGTCCTTGCTCCTCACTCTTCAGTCATCTCGCTCTCACTCTCGCAGTCGCAGTCGCCGTCGCAGTGGTAGCGGCCCCTCCGTCCTCGTCTCCCACTGCCCTCTCCCTGTCGCCGGTGCCCGCACGCGCCATGTCGTACAACAAGGCCCCGTCCATCACCGCCGAGACCATAAATCCCAGGGTAATGAGGCTCCCCGGCCCTCCTCCGCCTTTTGCACAGCATCGTCATTTCTCCTTCAGAAATTATATATGTTTATAGAACCAACCGTGCATATATTCTTCCGATTTAACTGAAAAGCTGAGGTGACTGACGTACGTGTCCGTTCATTTGAAGGTCAAGATCTTCAACTACGCACCTTGCGGGGAGATCCTCAAGCACGCAGAGGTAACGTTCCCACCGGCCGACTCGCTTGCTTCTCAGCTGAAGAGCCAAGAAACTAGTAGATTCAGCATCTGTACGCTACATTCCTGATTATTTTCCTTTGGTTTGATTAGTTGCAAAAATAAAGTTCTTTGTTTAAACTGTATGGATTTTTTTTTTTTTTAAAAAAAAGGATCTAACTGTTGTTGGTCTAGTTTAAATTGTACTACCATTGTTATTTTTAGTAACAAATGGTGCCTCAACGTTTCAGATCTTGCGTTACATATATTTAGATCTCAATAACATCACCTGAGAACGTGCACGTAGTGTAGTGGTATTTAGATCTCAATAACATCACCTGAGAACATGCACGTAGTGCAGTGGTAAGGAAAACAGAAGTGCAACCTACCGGTCGGGAGTTTAAATCCCCGTTCTCACAAAAAAGGCCACACCTTATGCTATTTTCAGTAAAATACATGGTCCAATAGCGGTTGCAGCGTAATACATGGCACGTCGAATAGCCGGGGTTCGTGGCCTTTTCTCAACCCTGCGGAAAAGAATCTTCTACCTTTCCGTCAATGCCTCAGGGGAGGTCTGATCCCCAGGGTCGAGTTTTTTCTTTTAAAATGCAAAATTATTGACTAATAAAAGGACATAATATTGTCTTCGCTATGTATCATTCAGCGGTTGGAGCAGGAGATGGAGGGAAACCCTGGTTCTCTCCCTTTCCAAGAGGTGAAACTCCCTCTCTGCAAGTGCGTGTATATCACAGTTTATACCCTTTGATCAGTCTTTGACGTTGTCCAACAGATAATATACTGCAATCTTGGGAACCCCCAGGTTCTTGGTCAGCCACCATTAACTTTCTTTCGTGAGGTTAACATCCTTACCCTCCACAAAAAAATTCTAAGACGATGCAAAGATACCGCTGTTTCATGCTCAAAATTGTTGGCTCCAGGTTCTTTCGCTGTGTGACAATCCAACCCTCCTGGACAAAGATGAAGCTTGTGCCTTATTCAGGTTGGACTATATAGTTGAACTCTGTTTACTGTGGCATTACGTGGAGCTTCATAAACTGAGCATGAATCTTACGTCCAAAAAATAAACTGAGCATGAATTTATGTTTTTTTCACTTCTAGCACTAAAGCTGGTAAGAACTACTTTCGATGGTACATAACTTGGCAGAAGCTTGACTGATAATGTTTCAATCTACTGCCACAGTCCTTCTAGCATAAAAAGAGCCAGGAGGATCATAAATTCGATTCTGAGCAAAGACACTGGTGGATATACTGATAGTCGGGTACCCAACTGGAATCACATTTTTAATTATTGTAAAAATGTTAGAGACTTTGGGAGTCATGAACACAGCAGCAGCGTTCTCAAATCAGAATTATTGAGGATCAGTATGCAACCCAAAACGCGTTCTTTCTTTACTTGGTGCTGTAATGATGTTTTCCGGATGGTATATAATTTCCTTTCACAATTATGGGTTACCTTGTTGACACTTGCTTAATATGATCAGGGAATCAAATGCCTGCGTCAAGTAGTTGCAGACGGGATTACTGCAAGAGATGGTTTTCCATCAAAAGCAGATGATATTTTTCTGACAGATGGAGCTGGCGCAGCGGTAATACTCTGCATTTCAGAACAAACATGCACAGATGCACATGAAACTGGGTCCTTTACAAATACAAACATCAGTGTGGATATCTTCAACTTGACCGCGAACCTTTCTACCTTTTCAGATCAATTTGCTGATGCAGATACTCATCAGGTCTCACGAAGATGGCATTTTGAGCCCTCTACCAGAATACCCCTTATACTCCGCTTCCATCATACTTCATGGTGGAACGATGGTACAGTACTAGTCTTCTGCAACTAAAAAGAACAAACTGTGGAAGCGACATTTGTTTTGGGTCTGCCTCTCCCCACCCCTGCGATACCGCGGCTAATAAAAAAAGAAAAATCCCCCCTCGTCTCTCTCGTGACCCGATGCCCGACGGCGCTCCCTCCCCCCGACAGCCGACGGCGCTCCTCCCTCCCGGCCACGGCGACGCTCCTCCCTCGCCGGCGGCGGTGGCGCTCCTTCCTCGCCGGCGACGGCGGCGCTCCTCCCTCGCCGGTGGCGCTCCCTCTCACGGCAGCCTCCCCATCTCCAGCGAAGCTTTGCGAGCTCGGCCTCGGCGCGGCCAGATGCGTGGGCACGGTGGGCCCTTGCTGCATCGCATGGGGGCTAGGACGGCCGACGGCGGCCCCTGGCCTGTCCCACCACGCCACCGGCACCTGCGGCGACCAGTGTTTTCCTAAACGCTAAACGGTAAACAGTCGGTCACCTACCGTTTAGCCATTATTCGGGCAAAACGTCCCATTAAACGGGCTAAACGGCCAATTAAACGGGGTAAACGGGTGATTAAATAGAAATGGTGCACCACCGTGTATCGTTTACACGGTGTTTAAATGGGCTAAACGACCGTTTAGGTGAACAGTGGCGGCGAAGGTGTAGGGGCGATGGCGTCGCCACCCCGCAGCGGCACCGGCGGCGGCGGCGCCCCCTCAGATCCGGTCGACGGGCAGGAGGAGCCTAGAGCGAGATGAGGGGCGAGCAGATCGAATGGGATGAGGAGCGAGTAGATCGACAAGGTACGCCCTTTCCTCCTCCCTAGCTTGACAAGGTGCGGCTAGGCCATCGAGCTCCGCGGCCCCCGGCGACAGCCTGGCCAAACCCGCGTGCTCGATAGCCCCTGGCAGCGGTGCGGCCCCTGATCTAGCGACTTCAACCTTCCCCTCTCCATCGGCATCATAGGGGCGGCTCCCCCTTTCGTAGCTCCAGTTGGGCAAGCAGCAACTATAGCTCTGGCATGCTCAGCCCACAGAACAGCCCATCACACCCAGTGCTTCTCTTCTCGTATGACCCGTGCAAGCTTCCCCTGCTCTATCAGATTCCTTGTGATTCAATGATTTTTTGCAGCATGCTGATACCCCGCTTGAATGTTGCAGTAGTGGGTGGAGGCGATCCCTCCTCTCCTACCCCAGGCAACAAGCTTTGACGGCATATCCTGGGCAGCACACTGCGTCCAATGAACTGCTTGAGGTGATGGATTTTTCTTTTTTATGTATGGACGAAGGGGATTTCTTTAATTCTTTTATTCATCTCTTGTTCCTCTTGCAGACACGCATGGTGGCCATGGCAAGAGCATCGTTGGGTAGCTGCAGAGGGTGCTCAATATTTTCGCTTCTATGATTGTTTCCATATTTTTTCTATGCATGTTGTATGATTATCCTCAGGTTTTCTATGCGTATACTCAATTTTTTTGTGATTTGTCATTACTGTTTTTATGCTTCTCCTTGATATGATGTGTAATGAAATCGAAGTCTTAATTTTTGGTCACGGAGATATGTATTCTATATATTGTTGGAACAAATTTCTGTATACTATTGTAGTACATTTTTATATATTGTTGGAGCAGCTATCTATGCACTCCTACACAATTCTATACATTGTTAGAGCACACTTCTATGCATTATTAGAACATTTTGACATACATTGTTGGAACAGTTATCTGTACACTTCTACACAATTCTATACATTGTTGGTACACAATTCTATACATTGTTCTATGCTTTGTTTTTGTTGGGGCCGTCACAATTGCGATACAATAATCCCCTAGAAGGGAGGGTATTTGGGGTTCTATGCACTGTTCATCTATTAATTATATGTCCTCAAAGTGACAATAATGGTTTGGGTTAGGGTTGTGCTTGTTTTGGATAAAATAATCTCCCATATGGAGGGTTTTATTGGGTTCTATGCATTGTTTCTCTATTAATTATACATTGCCCAAGTGGGAGGCAAGGTTTGGGTTGGGACCATAATAGATTTTTGTGTCTATAAAAACATGTTTACATGTCTCTCTTGCCGCTGTAAGTTTTCTGTGCATACTAAAACATGTTTATATGCCTTTCTTTGCCACTGTAAGGTTTCTGCGGCTGCTAAAACATGTTTCTATGCCTTCGTTGTGATGTAGGATGGTTGGAAGGATGTTTCTGCGTGACCTCTCCCTGCTCCCTCATCCCTTCCACACCCAGTGGCAGCGGCCCGTCCCTACAACGCGTGCAGCATCCCGGTGGCGGATCTGGCGCCCCACGATGGCAGTGCCATTTCCTTTGTCCCCACCAACGGAAGCTCAACCTCCTCAAGCCAGCACGACATCTCCGGCAATGGCAGCGACGCCTCTTTATTGTTTTTTGTTTGCTATTTTTGTGTTCTTATGCATGTGTGCATAAATTTCTTTGCATGGTTAAACTGTAACTTGGAATGCATTCTATACATTATTACAACAAATTTGTATACATTATTATTGGAGCAGTTATCATGTGCGCTGCCACACAATTATATACATGGTCAGGGAACTCTTCTATGCATTGTTAGAAGAATTCGACATATACTGTTTGAATAATTATACGTTGTTGCTACACAATTGTATACATTATTGGTATACAATTATGTACATTGTTGGAGCACTTCTATGCAGTTTTTATACGGCAACAACAAACTACTAATTTCTATGCAATGTTGGTGTCAAAAATGTTTAAGCGCATCTTGATCATCGGTTCTATGAATCTAATCGTCCATCACATGCTATTTTTCAAATTTCAAATTTTTGAGAAGACGAGATCGTCTCCATGTTTTACGCATGCGGTCTCCATGTTCTATGTATTGTCCCCATGTTAATTATACACCCCCATATTTTGAAACATGATGTTGGTGGAGGCAACCACGGTTGTCTCAGGTGGAATGTCCGTATTTATATGCAACATGGCACCAAAAACTTTTCTACGCATCTTGACCATTGATTCCATGCAACCAATCGGCCATCACGTGTCATGATTCAAATTTTAAATTTTGGAGAAGACGAGGTCGTCTCCATGTGGAGAGGTTTTTACGCGGTAACAAAGTTAGATTTTATTCATTCAACCACTAATTTGTATGCAACATCGGAACTAAAAACTTTTTTGCGCATCTTGACCATTGATTCTATGCACCCAATCGATCATCACGTGCCATGATTAAAATTTCAAATTTTGGAGAAAACGATGTTGTCTCCATGTGGAGAGGTTTTTACACGGTTCAAAATTCTGCTTCTTATCCAATTTTAGTATCCCTTGTGGAAAGTGTTATACACTACAGATTGAAACAAATTCCTAGTTGTTCGTCCAACAATGAGTCCTTACGAATTTGTTAATACCGTGGAGCCATTTCAATATGATAATATCTTAACAGAGCAATGTGTCTACTACCGATTACAATTTCAATGGTGACGTGAAGTTGCAGCCTCCAAGAGTGACTAAGGATAAGGTGAAGTACCATCGGTGACTACTGTACACCAGCCACATAGGTGACATTGATGTAGGGCATATCTTTTGTATTTTCTTGGACAGATTAAGGTCTGGCATCGGCAACTTCTCTAATGTGATCGAAGTCTATTAGTGTCCAGATTGCTATCCGGTGGATGCACAAATCATTTGACATTGTATAGCAAATTGAGAACTAGCTGATTAGAAAAAATCTTAAAGAGTTCATGACAATTCTAATAGTTCTGTTGATCTATTTATCCTTTCTATCTTTACCACATCGATTCTTCTTTCTCTAAAACATACTTGATTACTCGTAAATTCATGGTTAATGCATTAAGTTTTGGATTGTTATAGGTATGGGCAAGGTTGTCGCTCGGCCCTTACCGAATCGGTGAGCCTACGACACCGCGCTCTCCGTGACGGTGTTAATTTCACGAATTTTGCTTTTTGGATTAAATGTCACTTTAACATTTTCATAGTATCGTTATTTTATCGTGCGATCCTTATGTTTTTAGTACAAAAGTTTTCACTGTCCTGTAGTAACGCACGGACACGCTACCTAGTACAGTGGAAAAGATAGTCAAGCAACATTTGCAAATTGCAGTAAAAGTGGCCTGCTTAAAATGTTCAAGCCCAAACTTCTCATCAGATTCATTGCTTTTTCAATTTTAATCATTTTTTTTGTTTCTTAAATTAGAAGACAAAATACGTGTACTCTATGCTTGAAATAACTACGAACTGAACTGTAACTAGGTGCCGTACAATCTTACTGAAGATAATGGTTGGGGCCTTGAGATTTTTGAAGTCAAGAGATGCTTGGAAGAGGCTCGTTCAGCTGGCCTGACTGTTAGAGCTATGGTGGTAATAAACCCTGGCAATCCTACTGGACAAGTATGGCACATGATTTTCCTAAATCCTTTACATGTTGAATAGGGAAAACGAACATCTAGATGAAGTTTTGCAGGGTTCTTACCAGTGATGATCTGATTATCGGAAAATTTTCCATTCAATCACATTTCAGTTCAGCTTTTAGTAGGAATAATTAAATAAGTGATGAAACTTCCTTGCTGAAACATAAATGGCTAGGTAGTGCACAGGAAATGTTTTGTCCTCACCTGCAGCAAGACCCCACGTGTTAGTCAAAATTAGCAAAAATAAAGAGTTAAATGATGCACTCAACCATTAACTTGTGTTGGTACAACCTTTTTTTTCAAACATATATGCCATTACAAGGTATGCATATATGCCACTTTTTTAAAGAGAATAGATATGATGGCTATATATTATATCAATGGTGATTAGAACACCGAATTGATGGCTAGATCTTTCTATTTTTTGTGAGAATTTCTAGGATTTATCTTTTTTTTTCTACTGCATCTTGTGAGAATTAATGTGAAATCTTTGTTGCAACCTCTAATTAGTAGCAGTAAGATTCTAAAATAAGGTAATTACCAGAGTTTTTCTTTGTCAACATCTCCTTCCTTTCTTGTAGGTGCTGTCCATCACCAACCAGGAGGAGATACTGGAATTTTGTCGGAAGGAAGGTCTGGTTATGCTTGCTGATGAGGTTAGTACTAAGTCGAAATGTAGCCCTTTTTGCATTGTCAGATCACATTAACCACGTTAAGAAAAAAAGAGAACATTCTGTCCTGTGCAAATCAATTACTGAAATGTATTTGCAGGTATACCAGGAAAATCTCTATGCAGAGAACAAAAAATTCCATTCTTTCAAAAAAGTGGCCAGATCACTTGGTTATGACGAAAAGGACATCTCCATAGTATCATTTCATTCCGTTTCAATGAGTGAGCCTTCCTTTATATATCAAAAAATATAGTCTTTGGGAGGTCCAGGTTGAAGTTTGGCTGTTCTCCCATCTTCTGAACTTGGAAGGCTATGGGGAATGTGGGAGAAGAGGAGGCTACATGGAGGTGACTGGTTTTGCAGATGATGTGAAGGATCAGATTTGCAAGGTGGCTTCTTTAACAATATGCCCCAACATAGCTGGCCAAATTCTTATTAGCCTTGCAATGGACCCACCAAAGGTTTCAAACTTGAACTAAATCATCACAAAATTCTCTTCATCTATCTGAGTATTTTTACTGAACTTTTCTTGTGACCTGTATGCAGCTAGGAGATGAGTCTTTCGAGTTATTTGATGATGAGAAGGAAAAGATCCGTTCATCTTTCAGGAAGCGTGCCAAGGTGTGCAAGCATCATCCTTCAAGCACATCGATCCGCGTATGAGACACCTTGCATTGTCGTGACAATGGCATGATCTCCTCTTCTCCGTGCAACTGCAGACCCTAGAGAAAGCTTTCAGCAGCATGGAGGGCGTGAGCTGCAACAATTTAGAGGGTGCACTGTACTTGTTCCCACGGCTCCACCTTCCCTCTGCCGCGATCAGGGCCGCCGAGTCCAAGTGAGTTTCACCCGACACATTCTACGCTCACCGCTTGCTTGAGGCCACCGGGATCGCCGTTGTGCCGGGCTCTGGGTTCCACCAGGTTAGTCGGGCTCCTCATGGATAAATCCCTCGTCTTTAAATTTTGTGTATGCACCGTGAGCCTTTGGTACTTGTCAATTTCACCACGCTTGGAGCATAGGAGCAGCAGTTATATATGTATTATATAGAAACACATAGATCTACAGCTACAACAAAAACTCTAAATTAAAGCATGCCATATTATATTGCATAGATTTACTGACGTGGAGTCTAACAAAACTGGAATTTTCTTTTTACAATTTTCTACGATTTTATACCATTTTTCAAAGTTTTAGTCAGTTTATAAAAAAAAACACATGGCCACATCAGTGGCCACGTAGGCAACAAAGTTCTATGTGGCCTGCTTTAGATGGCAGCTAGGATGTAGACAAAGTTTATAGACCTAGATGAGCGAAAAAAAATTCATGGACCTAGATGAGAAGGGGGAAAGTTTAAGGACCCACGGCACAACTCACTCAAAAAATAGAGCCAATTTATAGAAAAGGATAGCATAAGTTCATTGCAAAATATTTAAAGAATTATAAATTAGGAAAATCAAAGAAAATTTAATTAGAATGTGGGAATCTCCATATAGAGCTAAGCGCAATTCACACCACGTAAGATCAAAGTTGCCCATAAGTATGCACAAAGTTGTTGCACAGGGAAGAGCATAGTGAAAGGTGCAATCACACAATTATAAAGCCTAGCATCGCAACCTAAACAAAAAGTTATTTAATTAGAATAGAAAACAAAAGGAATAAGTGGATGACTAGGTAGATTCTATCTATATAAAATAAACAAAAATTGTTTAATTAGAATAGAAAACAAATAAAGGAATAAGTGCATGACTAGTAGGTAGAATCGATCTCTATGAAATACTCCCTTCGTTGCTTAAAAAATGTCATTCTCACTTCTCAAAAATTAAATATTTACAATTTTGATCAAATAAATATAAAAAATATTAATATTTATGGTGCGTAATTAGTATCATTTGATAAATCGCTGAATATGTTTTTATAACAAATTTATTTGGAGATATAAATGTGGATAATGTTTCGTATATACCTAGTCAAACTTAAGAAAACCCTATAGCAACACCATTTTTTTGGATGGATGGAGTAGAGCAAAACGACAATGATAGAACCCAAATAAGTGAAAATGTCTTTATAAAAGGATTTATATTATTTAAGATACATAAGTACTAGAAATTTTGTAAATAAACACATGGTTCAAAACTAATCAAGTTTATTTACCTTTGCACTCAGAAACAAGTAATTTAGAAGCATGTATAAGAAAGGGTGCACCTTCAATCTAACCGAAGCGGTCTTTCAGCCTTTCCATATTTCCAGTCTTCTATAACTGAAAAACAAAATACCAAAATATATTGCAAAATATTGAAGACGAACAATTCAGTTTTAGTCTGGTTCAGTCTTCGGTGTAGAGCAAACTAACCAAAAAGTTTCAAGACATTTATGATAGTGAATTTTAGCATCAATTTTTCTATTCCAAAGAATGTTTGATCGATCATAAGATGAATGAAAATAATATATAACACCAATACCAATATAGTTGTTGCAGTGCAACATAAACGTTCAATTGTTGAATGTTCAACAGTAATAGCTAATAAACTTGCAAATAACAACTCATCATGCAAAAAAAAAGTTTCAAGACAAATGATAGTGAATTTTGGCATCAATATTTCTATTCCAAAGCATGTTTGATAGATCATAAGATGAATGAAATTAATATATAACACAAATACCAATATAGTTGCTGTAATTCAACATAAACGTTCAATTGTTGAATGTTCAACCGTAATATAATAGTTAATAAACATGCAAATAACAACTCATCACCTCTTTTCAAAAATAACAACTCATCATGCAAATAACAGGTTTAGTTCGGTTAACGGAGGCCTAAGACCAAGTACCAGAAATAAATTCGGTTAGTTAGAAATGATGACCGAAGTATTTGGTTCCAGTCTTGATGGTTCAATTCTTCAGTTATGTGTGTAATTATGCTCACCCCTATATATAAGAGCGCTTGGAGATTTTTTTCATAATGATAGAGTTATGATTTAATTTTGAGGCAGATTTAGGTATTAACAGAGGTTCTTAGGTGGTTAATTTATAATTTTATATACAAGCTTAGAGGTTTACTTTAGAAGACTGCGTACAACGCCGCTGCTTAGCTAGGCGCTTATCAGCAGTTGCATCTTTAGGACGTTTGGCAGGGCGCTTAGACTGAGCGTCGCTGCCTAGGTAAGCTGCCGGGCGCCAGGGGATCTTTTGACTTGGAAACTTACGATTACAGGAGGGATGGGAGCAGCAGATTAGCATGGAATGCTAGCTTTTCCTGTTGTAGGTTAAGGCTCTTAAGCAGTTTGTTGATTATTCTCTTTCCTTAAGCGTTCATTTAAGAGCTCCTAGGTTGTACATGCCCGAATACATATTGGGCAGTTTAGATAAAGATCATGGAGTTATTTTAGATTTTTTTTCATAATAGCAACGGGTGATTTATGTACCGATTTAGTGCATTCCCTTTTCTACCTCATTGTCTCATCTTGTTTGTGCAATGCAATGACAAGACCTCTGGGACGGTCCAGATCCGGTGCACGATCCTTCCTGACGAAGGCAAAATTGCATTGATGATCCCATGCTTCAGGGCATTCCATAAGGCCTTCATGGACGAGTTCCGGGGCTCTCAGCAGCCCGTGCAGGATCTCCGCCGTTGATGATGCCCATGCATGGTATGGTTAGACCGAGTGATGTGAATCTGAAGCTGTAGCATTTTGTGTGCTGTACATGGGAAATCAGGGTGCCTGAGCTCTGGCAGAGTTGTTTGTACTGTTCAGTGTTCTTTCTTTCTGGTTGAGTTGTCCCCATTTGTCCTCACTTCTGTAATTCTGTTGTATGACTCGTTACAGTGATATGCCTATACTGGTTAAAGTTAAGCTGAGTGTTCAGGAACATATCTACTGTGACCTTTACTTCTATCTGAAGTATATATGCCTTGCTTGCGCGTCGACCAAGCTTTAGTTTTGCCTTTTGAATGGCGAACATTATGAACCCCTAATGTAATGTTTTTTAACTTGAGGCTTTGATGAAAACCTTGAAACTTTCCTCAAGCCAATTTTAACCATCAACGACCGAACAAGCAAGCGGCCAAAGAAAGATAAATGGATGCCTCAGATTTTCCTTAGGAAGCATACAAGAGATATATCGGTTTTGTTCTAATTGCCAACTCATGTCTCTCTTCTAGTAAAGCCAAGTTTATGTAACCATAGTGCGGCTCCGACTCGTGTCTTAGGGATTATTTGTCATGAGCTCGTCCTCAATTGCTAGTTCGGAGGATCCAGAGCACTCGAGCAGGAGCCATAAATTGCAGCTCCTCATCTAGATAAAAAATAGAGCCATAAATTACAGCTCCTCGTATAGATCAAAAATAGTCGGCTCCTCTACTATTCACCAGAAAAACAGCTCTTCTAAAGTGGTTGGTTTGGCTCCACCGTGGAAGCTATCCGAGCCATACCGAACAGATCCTAAGAGTATTGCATAAGCAAATTTAGGTACACAAAAAAAAAACAAATTTAACTGAGACAACTAGTGCTACAGTAAGCTGTTGTACATGTCCCTACCTACTGCGTCTATGTTGTTGTCTGCTGCGTCGTCTCGCATGTTATTCATTGTTGGTTCATGTGTTCCGCTTGGCTTGTAACTCGCGTTTGGTTGGCAGCCTTAACTTGCCGCACCGCGCCGCAGTTTCCGCGCCCAAATTCTGGCATGCATTTGGTTCCTTTCCAAACTTGCGGCATGCCGCAACCTAGCCACCACGTTCTAGTTCAATTTATGCACGATAATCTGCTGCAGTTGCGGCATGCAGCGGCGCCAACCCAAATGCGTTCTAAACACTTTCTAGGTGCCACAAACACGTTTCCGAAAAAGAAGGAAACGGTGCTGGACTGATTGAGAAGGAAACAACAACACCCGAAGCTACTGTTCCAACGCCAGCGCCACAGAAATAGCTCCTCACACCGCTGAAATCCAAAACAGAACGCAATCAGACTGAACGGCACCAAAAACCGGATGTAACGGTGGCTAACATAGACCAGCGGCGCACCATCTGCTGGAATCCAGAACAGAAACGCAGTAAGACTCGACGAACTGAGCAAATCAAACTCCCATTGAGCTGAGGTTTTAAAGCTTTGCTATGTACTCTAAAATAATAAAAAAATAACCATGGATCCTTGATCTAGAAGGCATTTATCATGTATTATTACTCCCTATATGATGTAATAAGAGAAATATATATTTTCTATTTAGAAAAATAGATAAAATATCCTTCTATTAAATCTAACTTGCATATATGACGTAAATTATCATCAACGTGACGAAGCAAATGTTGTGAGGTGCGTGACATCAACATGTGCTAGTCAGCCTGAGATGATCGATCTGTACACGTGACGTAACCTGCTAACGTGCTAATGGGATGTTTATGTATAGGTGACATGATGGATCTAAAGTTTTATACGTGAAATCATCACGGGATGTGCAACAAACACTGTTTGTTCATAAAAATGGGGTACAAAAAGTAAAAGGATAAACATAGATTTAGAAATTCAAATCAAAGATTAAGCTGGCAACTATAACTAATGACAGTTAATGTTAATTAATGAGAAAAAACAGGGAAAGCCGCTGGGTGCTCGCTCGCGTGAACAGAGCGTGACCACGTGAGGCACGCCCATGAGCTGGAGATTTTTCTTTTTGGCCGGGATTTTCTTTTCCTTGATTATTTTAATTATTTCTTTTTAAAAATCAAGGATTGGGAGTTTTTTTAAAAATAAGTCTTACCTTTAGAAGGCCACCAGCGTGGTTTAAGGCCGCTATAATGCCCAACACGAAAATCCTGCCGCGAGCGTGGTTTAAGGCTGAAACTATGTAGTCTCTATGCAACCTCCACTGTCACAACAAGAGTACTCCAAGTTCTAGGCGTGGCAAACCCACCAAGTCCTTTCGCGCTCCAGCTTGACTTGGTCAGGCTCCAGTCTTGTCTTTGGTCAGTACCATCTTTGACCTCATTTCGCATATTACTCCTTGTCTCCAACAAGCCAAAGTGCCAGGTGTGCATGGTCTGCCCTTCATCATTTGGTCCCTTGTTCCAAGCCCCCATGCTCATCCTTGACCGCCTATATGTGTCCACTAGTCCAAACCTCTCGCTTGATCTTAACCATTGCTCTTAACTATTGCCAATGACCATTTTGATGCACTCAAACCCTACACATTATAGGACAAAAGACATGTTGCACCACACACACGTCAACTCCACATTGGTTAGCTCAAGTCACGCTAGAGCCAACTTGACCCAAAACTCGATTCTGTAATCTTGACAATCACCTATCATTCTTGATATGAATATAAATCCACCATATCATCTCACCATCAATGAAATACCAGGTGGGGGACTCTTTGACCATACAAAAATATGGAGCTCGAAACCTCGGCTGAACACAACACCTCAAGCTTCGAATGGCACCACATTGAGGCTACAGAGAAACTTGTTCAGCTTCTCTCTCAGCATCGCCAGCTGCACCTGTTAGTTTTGCCAAGACAAGCTCCATGTTCGCAGTACCGTGTTCCCTCAAATGTAACTCTTGAAATGTTACCGGAGCTTATGAAAACGGATAACATACAGTTCACAAAAATAAAAATATATCGCAATATTACAGGTTCCAAGTGGGCTCCATGCCCCCAAGCATGAAAGGAACAATAAACATGTCTCAAATAATAATGAAAGTCAGCCTTAGCTTAAACATTGAAGGAGCACTGCTGTTTCATTTAAGGAGAAAGAAGAAGATAAAACTCAATCCAGATGTCTTGAAACATATAAGCTCAAAGTTACATTAAGAAACATATTGACCATAGGCCATATGCTAAGTTTCCTGAGGTATATTTCTTCCTTGACGAACATGAGCATCTGTAGGGGGCCTAAGGTCGGGATTCGTCCGAGCCCTGACTGTGATCAAGACTTTTAAGTGCAGTGCGCAGAGGTGATCAGTCGTTCAGTGCTTGGGAATCGAATACTGTCCCTCCCCTTTAATCGATCCACATCAGCATGCTCACAAGTCAATTGTACATCACTGCATCCTCACCGATGATTGCAAATCTTTCCCTAGCATAATCTGAAAACATACAGCGCAGAAAACTTAAAAGCATGATATATATATAGCTTAAGAAATCCCACAAATGTGGGCATGTGGCATATGCAGTTTTTATCTATGGTTACAAGACTGAGACTGATATATATATAACACATGGAGATATTTACCATTATAGTAAATCACTTAGTAAGGAGTTACTATAATCTCGTAAATTAATATAGTAATTATCGCAACTCAAAAGTAGCTATAGAATAAGTTATTTTGTAGCCAGCTACAGGACAGTAGTATATATATATATATATATATATATATATATATATATATATATATATATATATATAAGTTCCTGTGTATAGACAATTTCAAAAAAAAAATAGGGGGCTATTTGAATGGAGGCCTCCCATGCAAATGCATCCTGGCCATGTCCAAAATCAGACGCTTGGGAGTGTTGCCTAGTTCAGGCAAATATTTGAAGCCTTCATCCAAACGGCCCCTACTCCTTAGCAAGTTGAACCAACCAATGATAAAGTTGGGGCAACTAGTAGGAAAAAAATTGTATGGAATCGGGGTCCAATTCTCTCCCATGGACCCCTACCCTCAATGGATGATATGTGGCATCTTAAAAAAAATCATGCAGTCAACAAATCTATCAATCCATGCACAGATGTGTCTCACAAAGCATTATCTTATTTAGATTAAACAGATCAGGGCGTGTGATTTATTTCAGGTACACGTATCATCCATCCATGGTAGGGGTCCATGGGGGAGAAATGGACCCCGAGTCCATGCAATTTTATTCCGCACACTTTTGTGTCACTAAACTGAGACTGAGATAATAAACACTAATAAGACTGAAATACTCTTGATATTCTAACAAGATACGTCAATTCACAAATCACAGCTGAGGAAACTTATAGATGAGCATGTATGAGGCTAGTACCAGGAGTGTAGAAGCTTGCGTAGGGAGTGATGGCCTGGAAGTTCCGGCTCTCGCATATCTGCTTGATCCGGTCAGATTTGAACTCAATGGCGAAGATCCCGTCATTTGAATGTATGAAAATGGTATTAGCATCCTCTGAGAAGCCGACCACAAGGAGTCTGGTGGAGGGGTCACCAATGGTCATGGGGAGCATCATCTCCAGCTCGATCACCCTGCCCTGCACCCATCCGGCGGCAGCGCCCCTCCAGGACCACAGGTGGAGGCTGTAGCCCTCCACGCCGGCGACTCCCAGCCCGCCGTCTTCCGCCTTCACGAGGGCCATGTTTCCCACGCGCAAGGGTGGCAGGTTATTCATCACTGACAGCTCATGCCTGCCCAACTCGTACCTGAGGACTCTGCGACCGTCCTCCAGGAGGAAGTAGAGCGCGCCTCCGGCGAGCAGGCTGGGCCCCATCACGTCGTGGGATCTCGCCATAGGCCCGAGGTGAGTCGAGGCCAGCGCGCTCCACGTTCCGGTCTCCGACGAGTAGACGCTCAGCCACGTGAAACTGACGTCGTCCTCCACGAGGTTCTCGTCGTCGGCGGTGCCCCCGAAGACCACGAGGAAGGGCCCCCCGCGGCCGCAGTCGATGTGATCGCAGCCGTCTGCTGCGCAGAGGACGGCTCCGGTGAGGTGGTTGTACGGGTCCTCCGGCGCGTCAGGTAGGTGCTGCTGGTTGCCGGTGATGGGGTCCCAGACGATGAGGCCTGCCGGATGGATGGTGTGGAGGAGCACGCGGCCGTGGCGGCAGTCGAGGGCGACACAGCCGTAGCAGTCTAACGCCGGAGGGATGAGCGGGCAGTTGGGGCTCGTGGTGGTCACGAAGATGTTGTAGTTGAGGAAGCCGAGCACGGGGGGTGTTCCGTGGAACTCGCGGTAGCGGCGGAGGAAGCCGAGGTCGGAGAGGAGGTGGCGCCAGGACCTGCAGACGAGGGAGGTGCGGAAGAGGTGCGCAGGCTCATCCGGCGAAAGGCGGAGGAGGATCTCGCCGATGAGGTCGTCCGTCAACTCCGGCAGTGAGCTTGGCGGCGCCATCTCGCTGCTTCTCGGGCCGGAGGACTCGAATGGGACGACGCGGAGTTTTCTTTCCATTTTTTTTTCAAGAGTGCTACTGTAGACTGCCTACTCGAGATTACGAACGCATCCGAGATGGGGCCAGGAAATCAGTGGAAGGCCCCTATGTGAACTATATAGGCTTAAGCTTAGTGGACCCCGCAAACGCGTGGGGAAAATAATTCTGCGGGACGCTCCCCTAACGCCTATAGCCATGGAATTGCTGTGGATTCACAACACGGGTATATATAATTATGTATACTTCCTCCATATCAAATTGTAAATTATATATATATATATATATATATATATATAAAGATAATTGTATATCTAGAGGTACAGTAAGAGCTATGCACCGACAAAATCTAAAACGACTTATAATTTGGACCAGAGGGAATTTGGAATGGAGCAACATATAAGACTGTAGTATAAATAAATTTAGAAACAGTGGTTGAAAAAACCATAATTTTCTTATGCATTATATCATTATACAAATATACATGTCGTGAATCCGCGACAAATGCCCACAGCTATCACATGCACTGCCGGACTCAGTGACTTTGCCGAGTGCTAGGGGTACTCGGCAAAGTCCAATTTGTACTCGGCCTCTTTGTCGAGTGCTACACTCGGCAAAGGCTTTGCCGAGTTTTGAAGGACACTCAGCAAAAAATGAGTCGGCAAAGGTGTCTTTGCCGATATTTTTCGCGTGAATTTCACAGCACCGCGGCCGACGGGATTTGAACCCGCGACCTCCCCTGCACGCGAACCTCCTCTACCACTACAACACACTATCACTTGTGTCTGGATTCCGTTTTAGTTCCTAACATATTATACTAAACCAAGTGTAAATTGTTTGTTTGAGGCCCTAAACGAATTCAAATAAAAAAGTTGTAAACTACAAAGTTTCATAACTTTTCGAGATCTACACTTTTAGTTTAGGAAGTTTTTCCATCCAAGGTCGTTTATAAAATTTGAATTTCAAAATTTTGAAATTCAAACGCAGTTTCGCATGACAAGCTGGTTTCAAATCAAAAAGTTGACAACTACAATGTTTCATAACTTTTCGAGATCTACAAAGTTTATTTTGGTTGTTTTTCCATCCAAGGTCGTTTGAAAAGTTCGAATTTTAAAATTTTAAAATTCAAACACAGTTTTGCATGACAAGATGATTTCAAATCAAAAAGCTGCCAACTACAATGTTTCATAACTTTTCGAGATCTACAGAGTTTATTTTGGTTGTTTTTCCATCTAAGGTCGTTTGAAAAGTTCAAATTTTAAAATTTTGAAATTCAAACACAGTTTTGAATGACAAGATGATTTCAAATCAAAAAGTTGCCAATTACAAAGTTTCATAACTTTTCGAGATATACAAAGTTTATTTTGGTTGTTTAGTCATCTGTTCATCCGACATGGTCGTTCTAACATTGTTCACAAATCTTATATATCTCTCTTGTAGTTTCATAAACTACAAGAGAGATATGTTAGATTTGTGAATAAATTTACTTTCACTTTGTCATATGAAGAAAAGACCAAAACAAACATTGTACATCTTGATGAGTTATACAACTTTGTAGTTGAAAACTTTTTCATTTGAATTAATTTACTGCTTCAAAATGTGCTTTGAAATTTTCTTTGCCGAGTACCCAAAAAACAACACTCGGCAAACCACTTGGCACTCGGCAAAGAGCCGGTCTCCGGTAGTGATGAGGACTGATTTTTTTTTCTAAACATGGCATACAACAAGAAAAAAGAAATCAACAGACCGTTAATACTAAGACACTTAAAAGTATGCGCACTAACATTAGACACGTCTCATCTAACCATCTTGCATGCGCCGCACATGACTGCAGATGATAAGGACCGACGAGCGATGAAACGGTAGTCGGTGAAGTGTTGACGATGATAGATGTTGGCACTAGCTGTGCCAGATAGAGAAACGCCTAAACGAAACGTGCCCAATTACTTCATGCAAACAATCGAAGATTGAGCGAGTAGTGACTCACCTTTCTTGTGATACACTATTGATAGTCTTTGATCTATTTTATAGCACTGAGATATGGCATTGAGCCAAACGTCATCCGCTACCAACAAAAGGGGGGTCATCGTCAGTTTTATGATGTTGATGGGACGCGTAGTGCTGCTGCCAAGAGATAAACTAGTCGAAAATGACGTCTGGTTGACGCCCCAATACTACAACAAAACCGATGTGTACTTTCTGGTTTATAGCCCCCCTCCTAAGAGTGTGGCGTACAACAACACAAAAAAAGCAATCAATACACGTTCATGTTATATGACACATAAAAGTGTGCACACCACCATTAGATACTTCTCATCCAACCATGTCTCATACGCTCCACATGGCTATAGATGATGTGGACTGATGGGCAATGAAATAGTGGTTAGTGGAGTATTGGCGAGGGTAGACATTGTTGGCGCCAGCTGTGCTAGAGAGAGAAATGCCTAGATAAAGGTGCCCAATTACTTCACGCAAAGTAGAGATTGAGCAAGGAATGACTCACCTCTCTTGTGATACACGATTGATAGTCTTTGATATGTTTCATAGCATCAACTCCTTTGAGATGGCATTCATCCAAATGGCATCCGGTGTCAACAAAAAGGGGCCATGTCATTTTCATGATGTTGATAGGGCACATCGTGCTTCTGCCATGAGTACTACAACCAAGTTGTGAACTTTATGGCCTATAGTCGTTCCCCTCACCCCCCCAAAAAAGGGGGCATGGAGTACAACAATGCAACAAATTTTGGGCTGGGCTGTTGAGAATTTTTTCTAGGTAGCAGGATCTGTGACTAGGCCCTATCCACTAAGGCTCGTGGGCGGGCCAAAACCTACTGGGCTCGGGTCAGGCCCACGGGTTGATTCTTAGGTCTAAATATGACACAAAAGTGTGCACAACAAAAATAGACACATCCTATCTTACCATCTTCGATGTGCTCCATGTGACTATATATGATGTGGATTGATGGGCAATCAAATGGTAGTTGGTGGAGTGTTGGTGAGGGTAGATTGTTGGCGCTGGTTGTTCTAGATAGAGAAATGGAGAGATGAAAGGATTGAGTGAGGAGTAACTCGCATGCGGAGTGGAGATAGATTGAGTGAGGACCTTCACTAAATCAATCTATCTCCACTTCTTTGAGTGAGGAGTAACTCGCCTCTCTTGTGGTACACTATGGTAGTCTTTGACCTATTGAAAGGATTAAATTGTCCCAAGAGGAGATGGATCGGGGCTTTAAAACATCAAAGCAGCAACCCTAACTTATTTAAATTTCCGCTTCACCCCTTTCATGGTTAAGCCCTAGAACTGAACAATATCAAACTAAGAGTGTCCTTTGTTGAGTCCTATAGAAGCCCATTAGAAGCCTTGAAAAAGGCTAAAAACATAATTTTGAGTATGCCTAGTGATGGAAACAGAAAGAAACATGCGGGAAAGCCCCTCTCCCTTTTCTAATTCTACATTTTTTCACCAAAAATGGGATAAGTGGTAACAAGCAGAGGTTATATGGAGTCTAGGTGCTAGCTATTCAAGCACCTCTACATGGAATACACAATGGGCCATCAAACCAAAGGGATAACTTGATAGTGACATGTGTTATACATGGAACTTTTGAGGTATTCAGCTATTCAAGCACCTTTGCATGCTAGGCAAGGGATCATACTTGATAGTACATGGAACTATTGAAGTATTAAGCTATTTGGAAATTGGTGGTGGTTCTTATTACAAATATATCACTGCCAACATCACATGAAAATGACACATTCCATGATACCACCATAGTTGTAGGGGCTTATTATAATGAGTACCACAAGTTTTCATGAATATTAGGTTACATGAAAGACATTATGCAAAGATGAAGCAATTAAGGCCAAAAAGTGGGTTGTCGACCTACCCATAGGTCGCCCAATTTACTATCTGGCCCAAACCAAGTACCACTCCCCAACATGCAATGAAACATAACCTAAGTCCCATGGAGCATTTGGATTAATGATAGTGTGATCGAGTGGACCCAATGGAACACCAACTGAAGACAACAACCAACATTGCAACATCCCACCATGTGCAAGTGTATCCCAAGAATAAACAAGTGTCACAAGAAAAACCAATGGCACCCAAGCTCTCATCCAGGTCAGATGACCTCAGGCCCAATGCACCTTAAACTTGGTTACGTGCAATGAAACACAATCTAAATCACCATTGGATCAAGGTCGGTTCGCTTGAGTGGGCAAGATGGGACACCACATGGATAAAAAGAGGTACTTGGAAAGAGGCATGGAGGTGAATAAGACTAGAGTAGGCATCCTAGCCAAATTGGAGGCCTAAACCATATTAATTTCGAGTCCACCTCAAACTCCAAGGGAAGTCTGCACTCCAATCATCGTGAAATTGCATACCGAGTCTAATTTCATCATTCTATATCTGCATAGAAAGCTAAGGATATAAGTTTTCCAATGGAGCAAGTCCATGTCTAAATTCCTCAAGAGTCAATAGGAATAATCAAAACAAGTGGGCACCTAGAGTCTTTAAGGTGGTACATCAGCATCTTTTGGGTCGTTTGGTTGTACATCATGTTGGAGTCCATTAGGGATGCTTATCGTGGTCCTTGGCCACCCCTAATACTATATATTTTGTAGCCACTATCCAACTTAGGGTTTTGGTTTTGCTTGGATGAATATGTGAAAGGACCGAGGATGCCGCCTAGAGGGGGGGTGAATAGGCGTTTCTAAAATTCAACCCTTTAAAAATGCGGAAACGATTAGTGTTGGAGTTCAACCCTTTAAACTTGGAAACTCCAAATCAGAGAGATAAACCCCTCACGAGTTAGCCAACAGAGAATACAAGGTATAAAGAATGTATCTAGAAGCTACAACCCTGCAACACAAAGTTAGCGCAATGGATAAATAAAGCAGCGTAGGTGACCAATACCGGACGCGTCCAGTATACACGAGTTCTGCACACTAGCTCCAAATTTTGATCTTTTCAATTTCTCCCTTCACACAAAGTTGCTGGCACTTGGTAGTAACCTGTTCACAAGCTCAAGCAACACAAGAGATCACAAATACCAAAAGTAAAGAGAGATCGAGACACGGTATTTGTTTTACCGAAGTTCGGACTCTATTGAGTCCTACTCTCCATTGAGGGGGCTACGAGCGACCCAACAAAGGTTAGCTCTAGAGGACCACGAAGGCCACTCTAGCCGGAGTCTTTTCCAACCCGTTTTCCTTCTTCCACTAGTTAATTCCTTCCCTTGCGGTGGTGGAATTGAACCGGTATAAACTTCCGAGGCACACCACAAGCTCT
Organism: Miscanthus lutarioriparius; assembly: GCA_904845875.1. Classification (NCBI taxonomy): domain Eukaryota; kingdom Viridiplantae; phylum Streptophyta; class Magnoliopsida; order Poales; family Poaceae; genus Miscanthus; species Miscanthus lutarioriparius. The sequence continues at coordinate 42,766,532 of CAJGYO010000003.1, read as the reverse complement.
TGGGTGCTCTCCAACGACGCCTAGCCATCTAGGACCGAAGAGTCTAAGAGTAACAAATGCAAATCACAAGATTGACAAATATGCACAAGTGCTCAAGGGTGGCTTGCTCTCAAATTTGAATCTCACTCAACCCACAAGACGGATTTGCAAGTTTGAATCAATCACTCACTAAGAGAGGGTTGGAGAGTGTTCTCAAGGCTCAAAAACGTGTAGAGAAGTCAGCAGAATTAGTAGCCTCTAAAGGTGGAGGCTTAGGGGTATTTATAGACCCCACTAAAAAACTAGCCGTTTTATAGCCGTTGGAATACCGGACACGATCACTAAGTTAGTGGCGCATGTGAGGCATCAGAACTCTCGACGATTGCTGGAACTTCTGACCCCCGGAACTCCCTACTCTTGTCGAAACTCCCAACTCTTGTCGGAACTCCCGACGAACAAACTCGAGAACCCTGAAGAAGTTGCTGTAGCCAGGACAATACCGGACGCGCCCGGTATTTGGACCTGTAGCACAGCGAGTTAGCACTTGGCTCTCTCTTTCACTCAAACCTCGCATGGGTTGGCTTGAGCACTTATGAATAATTATCTATCAACATGGTGCATCTCTCTTAATAGTATGTCATACCTATTAACTCAAGATCAAATGAAAATGGAGTTTGAAACGCTTGAGTTGATTTCCTTCAAACCAAATGCCATAGCTTCTCAATCTTCATCAAGTGAGGATGTCAACATGTCAACTTTGATTTTCTTCTTGAGCATAGCCATCTTGAGCATGTGACTTGATTCCATTCAACAAATGTGAGTTAACTTCAAATGTATCAAGTCACTTCCACAATTCATCCAATGTGTTTGATCCTCCATTTCAATGTGACCATCATAGTTTGATTGGTCAGAAAGGGGACAAAACTATGGCTCTCTCACCGTCTCCCCTCTCTGCTCCCCTCCGCCACCCCCACCCCCGTCACCGGCAATGGCGCCCTTGCTGATCCATCGTGCCCTCCATGGCTGGGCTCTCAGATCTCTGCCTTGATCCCGTAGCCGAGTTTAGCCGGCTGGTCTCCCAGCGTTTCAATCGTTCGGTGAGTCCCCACCCCTCCTCGCCTTCCTCAGCCTTCCTCTTGGTGGCTAGCTTTGGTTGATCTACCATCTGCCTCAATGAAGATTCTGTTGGCCTGCTTCTTCAAGCTTCCATTGGTGGGTTTGCCAAAGATTTCAATGTGGTTCATCTCTCTGGATGGATGTTTCGTTTCTCGGTGTCTTGCAAAGAAGTTGGATTCATGGTTTTCAAACTTAAGAATTTTATTTGCAAGCAATTTGCCGTTCATTTCTTTCTCTGGGGTGGCGGTGGCCCTAACTGGCGCCGCGATCATGCCCTCTGGTGCTTGGAACAGGAGGCTGAATGGAGAACTATAGGATCCAAATCCAAGAAAAGCTATGTAGAAGTTGCCCGTTCTCCCCCTGTACCCCTGAGTTCTGTTCGCCCCCTGGCCAAAAGAAAATCAGTTTTCCCGCGCCTCAATTTCCCCGAGAACTACTATCAAAACTTTGGCAAAGAATCTTTCAGTTCTCCCATCCGATCCTGGCCAGAATCTGGTTCTAACGATCAACCTAAAGCCAAGTCTCAAGCTGGCTTCAAGCGTGTTCTGAGGCGAGTTTGCCGCCCCGGCCCATTACTCCTTCAGTTTCCAATGCTGAGGCCCATTCAAATTTTGAATCCAGCCAGTGCTCTGACCGAAGCCCATCTAATACTGAGATCAGCTGCAGCCATTGTTTGGGCCTTGGCCACACAAGGAAGGAATGCTCCAATTCGGTGAGATGTAAAATCTGCTTTAATTACGGGCATGTCTCCTTTCGTTGCCTTGCCAAGGCCTGCTATCAGCGGAGATCTCGTCCTGTTATCCCTCTAGAAGATGGAAAGTCACGGAGCCTACCTATATACCTGACAGAGGCCGCCTCTCTCGGCGCTTCCGCCCCTGCTCCATCTTCCCCAACTCACCCACCAGCAGTGCAAAACCACAAACCTCCCACTGCAATGGTGAACTGGGCGGTTGACCACGCCCTCATGTCCCTCGCGGGTTCATGCTGGTCGACCGGGTGCCCCATCCTCCCCTCCGCCATGAGGTGTTCGTGACTGGCTGATACACCCTCTACAACGAGGACCTGGCGATCGTGAAGATGCAGCCGGCCGTGAACAAGGAGGATTTCGCAAGCCTGGACGCCGCCCTCCGGTCATTCTTCCTGGACATTCATCAGGTTCGAATTGCAGACATCCAACCTTGCCCACTCGGCGATGCCTATGTTCGGTTCAACAGTGCACTAGAAAGGGAGCGTTTTTTGGGTCCTGTCTTTCGCTTTGGTAGCTATTCCATGAAAGTGATTAAGCATGATGAGGGGGATAATGCACGATGCTATGACTTAGACCGAGAGGCTTGGGTTATGTTTGTTGGTTTCCCTGAAGATCTGAAGAATGGTAGTATCATTGCTAAGGCTGTGTCAGGGTTTGGCATTTTGGTCTATTGGCATGAAACAAAGAATCTTGCACGTGTTGTAGCTAAAGTGTATCTGAATGATGATGCAAAGATACCAGTTTCGGTCAAGATTAATGCAGGGCTACCACAGAAGGGAAGATCTTGGACCTTGCCTTGCTTTGTGCTCAAGAAAAAGATGTATCTGCACCTCGAGATGAAGAAGGCTTTGTAACTGAAGGCCCCCTCCACCCAGTCCCACCAGCAGCCCCCCATTGGATCAACCCTGAGCATGCTGGCGGCCCTTCTGCATCACCTGCCACATCCAATGCAGGCTCTGCGATGAATGTTGATGGTGGAAGTCAAGGAAGATGGGTTGAGCAGCTGGCCCCTCAGGATCCTGTGCTAGAAAATGTACAGATACAGGTTGCAGCTTCTGAACTTCAGAAAGGCAAGGCTGTTGCTGAGGAGAACCTTGTTCAGACAGTGACCATTCAGGGGAAAGAAGTACAGCTTCCTGGCCATGTGCAGTTCCCAATCTTCAGAGCCTCTGTGTTAGCTCCGAAGCCTGCACTCAGGTCTGTCATCTATGGGCCTAGCATTCCTGAAGACCCCCTGATCACTATTATGTCATCCCTGCTGAAATAGGTACTAAGTTTTATATCTATCAATCCCTGTCCCAACATACTTAGCAAACTCTCTATGATTGATATTAATCATGACACCATCATTCCCTCCTAATTCAATGATTATCAGCTACTCATCCACTTGGCATTTATCTTGCACCCACAGCTTGGAGATCACTCTCTTGAGAAGATAGCCATGGACTACATGGAAGAGGAGGTGGATAAAGCTGCTGAGGTTGAAGCAACAGATGCTGCTGCTGATGCTGAGGTTGAAGCACCAGCCCCTAATGAAGATATAGAACCAGAGATGGAGATGGTTGATGATGATGTTGAGATCCTTGATGCCCCACCAGCTATCTTCAAGACTCCAGGAAGGAAGAAGACTCTCAAAGTCAAAGAGAAGCTAGATGATAGCTTCCTGAGGAGGAGCAAGAGGATTTCCAACAAGCTCCAAGGCTTTAAAGATGCTGAGAGTGCCAAGAGGACTGAAACTGCTGAAGAAGCAGTAAATGACAACTTTGCCCCAATGCCACTAGCCATCATCCCTCCTCCAAGCAATGAAGTGGCACCCCATCTCTCCCAGGAGATCATTGAAGGCATTGCAACAGGTTTCCTACAGATCCAGCCTGAGAGTGTCTCGGCTGCTCTTCTGAAAAAAGAGACCCTTGATGATTAGGAAGAAACAAGGAAGTGACAATGCACCTGTTCCATGGATGGTGCAATCTCTATCTTTTGCTAGTTGGTCTATTAGCTCCTTTTCCCAATGCATGTACTGGAAGAATAAAATGTTGTATGATCAAATCTGGTGTAATAGCACCTGTTGGAGCTACTTTGAAAACTTGGTTAAGCAATCTGTTAAGATAATCAGTTATCCTTATTATGCTGTTGTGTCATGTACTGTCATCTTTTTTGATCTGTCTTTTATTGCACTCAATCTTTACATTATACATTTGTGCCTTCTTGAGTTAATATTTATCTGGTTCATTTTACTCTCTAATTCTTACTGGCCTGACACTTGGTTGCTCAGACCCCCTGTTAATCAAACCCTTCCCCTTAATGGATAACAAGAGATGTACAAAGGTTTTGTTTTGGAACATTAGAGGGATCAATTCACAAATAAAATGGGATGCCATTAGGGATAAAATTTCTGAAAGTGCTTGTCAAATTGTATGTCTACAAGAAACCAAGAGAGAAATTTTTGACTCTTTCTACATCAAAAAATTCTGCCCAAGAAACTTGGACAAATTTGCCTTCTCCCCATCCATTGGTGCTGTTGGGTGTTAGACCACAGGATCACCGGTTCAGGTGAGTCGACCACTCACCAGTCTTACCGACCACGGCCGAGCACGATAGAGGCTGTCCGACCACACATACACTATGGCTAGAGGTAGAAGAAGAGGGAGAACAGAGCATACACACACAGCAGAGACACCAGCGTTGGCCGGAACCCTGTATAGTAGATGGCAAATCTGAACTCTCTTTACTGAGTTGCAGTGGCAAACTATATATATAACTCTATCCATCTAGTCGTAGTACAGCTGCCCTGCTGCAACAGTGACTAGATAACACAGCAGGGCTGACTCTGGCGCCTGCCCCTGCATGTGGCTACACTGCGGCAGGTGAGCCGTTCGGCGCCTGCCTTCTACAGCGGCTACAGTACCACAACAGGGAGCCTTTTCGGTGCCGCCTTCCCTTGCTGTGTGTTCACACAAGGAAGCAGTAGATTATCTAACAATTCTTCCCCTAATCCTACTACTATCCCTTGTACCCCCTCCATGCCGATCATCTCCTTCAGTCCGTGAGTCGAAGACGTCCGAGCGGCTTGGTGAGGACATTCGCGAGTTGCCGACCAGTTTCGACGAACTCAATGACAATCTGCCCTCCATCGACACAGTCCCTGAGGAAGTGGAACTTCACGTCGATGTGTTTGCTCCGGTCATGGAGAACCGAATTCTTCACGAGGGCGATGGGGGGCTGGTTGTCACCATCAGTGTTGGTGGGTAAGCTTCCGCACCGGTCAGCTCGCCCAGCAGCCGGCGCAGCCACACAACTTGGCACGCCGCTGTGGCCGCTGCTACATACTCTGCCTCACACATAGACAGCGCCACCACCTTCTGTTTCAGCGACAGCCATGAAATTGGAGCTGACCCGAGGAAGACGGGCACACCAGAGGTGCTCCGTCGTCCGTCGATGTCCCCCAGCATGTCTGCATCGCTGAACACAGTGAGTTACAGCCTACTCCTTCCAGTCTTGGGGAAGATGATTCCTTGATCCATTGTCCCCTTGACGTAGCGCAGTAGCCGCTTCACCGTAGCCCAGTGATCCTCTCTGGGATCCTCCATGAAGCGACTGACATAGCCCACAACGAAGCAATGTTCGGCCTCGTGTGGACTAGATAGCGCAGACTACCGACGATACTCCGGTAGAGTGTTGCATCCACCTTTGACGCGGTGCTGGCCTTCGTTAGCTTCAACCGCTCCTCCATCGGAGTCACGCATGGCTTGCACTCAGCCATGCCGCTTCGCTCTAATAGCTTCGAGGCATACGCGCTCTGATCGAGCGTGAGTTCCTCCTTCCCCTGTCTTACCTCGATGCCGATGTAGTAGGAGAGTGCGCCGAGATCGCTCATTCGGAAATGAGCCACCATCTCACACTTGAAGCTATTGATGTCCTCCGCACACGCGTCGGATGATGATCAAGTCGTCCACATACACGCCGACGACGAGCTCCTCCTTCCCCCGTCGCCACGTGTAGAGCGTGTGCTCGGTTGCATGGCGTCAAGCTTGGCGTTCCACGCTTGTGGGGCTTGTCGCAGCCCGTAGAGCGCCTTGTGCAGTCGGAGCACCCTGTGCTCTGCTCCCTTGACGGTGAAACCCGGAGGTTTCCTAACGAAGACCGTCTCCACCAGCTCACCGTTGAGGAAAGCCGATTTAACGTCCAGGTGATGGATGCGCCAATCCTTTGCTGCTGCCAAAGCTAGTAGCAAATGGACAGACTCCATGCGCGCTACCAGTGTAAAGACTTCCTCGAAGTCGATGCCCTCGTGCTGAACAAAGCCTCGGGCGACGAGGCGCGCCTTGTGCTTGACAATGGCGCCGAGCTTGTCTCGCTTGACCTTGTACACCCACTTCAGGCTGATCGGACGGCATCCTAGAGGTGGATCGACGAGCTGCCAAGTCTTGTTTTTTTATCGCCTTCATCTCCTCCAACATCGCCCGTCGCCAGTTTCCATTGCACTCGGCCAGCGTGAATGTGGGTGGTTCCTCAGCACTAACGAGCAGCAGCTCTTGATCATTGAGCAGCCGACCAGCTAGGCTTGAGGGCCCTATACCACCGACGATGTTATCCAGCCTGCGGAACCGCACCTCCTTACCTTCGTGGAAGACATCCACAAACTCAGTGATGTCACTTGGAGGTGAGACGAACTTGATCGGCGTCGATGGAGTTCCCTGTTCCGCCGGAGTGCTCGGCATAGCACTTGGAGTGCTCAGCACCCTGGTTGCAGTGCTCGGCACTACTCCTGGACAGCTCATCATAACTCCTGCAGTGCTCGGCACCACTGTAGGAGTGTTCAGCCTCAGTCTTGGAGTTATCGGCACCACTGCAAGACCTCTTGGCTCCGCTACGGGAGTGCTCGGCACCCATCCTAGAGTGGTCGCCACCACTGCAGAACCTCCCAGCAGCACTCCTAGCGTACTCAACATCCCTCTAGGAGTGCTCGGCACTCCTCCCGAAGTGCTCGATATCCCTCCCAAAGTGCTCGGCATTGCCCTAAGAGTGCTCGGCTCTGCCACTGGAGTGCTCAGCACTCCTCCCGAAGTGCTCGACACCTCTTCCCCATCGTCTCCACCACCGTGGATGACCAGATGCTCAACGACAAAGGTGCTGGTGAAGCCGCCAGCTTCCCCCGTGCTCGGACTGTTCCAGTCCCAAGCCGCCTTCTCATCGAACATGACGTCGTGCGAGACAAGCACCTTGTCTCCATGTGGGTCGTAAAGCCGGTATGCCTTGGTACCCTTCACGTAGCCCAGGAACACCATCGGTGTGCTCCTATCCTCTAGCTTGGTGAGGATTGGCTTTGTCTTCCTGACATGACCGATGCAGCCAAATGTCCGGAGGAAGGACACGCTCGGCTTATGTCCATGCCAAGCCTCGAATGGCGTCTTGCCCTTCAGGGCCTTGGTGGGAGCGTGGTTGAGGATGAACACTGCCGTGGTCACCGCCTCACCCCAGAACCTTGTCGGCATGCCTTTGGCCTTCATCATGGATCGAGCCATGCCAACCACCGTCTGGTTCTGTCGCTCCACCACGCCATTCTGTTGTGGCGAGTACGGCGCGGTGTTGTGGCGCACCACACCCTAATCCGCACAGTACGCAGTGAACTCTACTGAAGTGAATCCGCCGCCTTGATCAGTCCTCAGCACGCGGAGTTTCTTGTCGCTCTCGGCCTCCGCACGCATCTTGAACTTCTTGATCACCGACGTCGCTTCATCCTTGCTTGTCTAGAGTTGCAGCCACATATAGCGACTGCAATCATCCACGAGGAGGAAGTACCATCGACCACCATTTGTGGCTGGCGTGATCAGCCCGCAGAGGTCACCGTGGATGAGCTCGAGAGCGTCCTCCGCGTGATACTTGGCCGCCTTTGGGAACGGTAGCCTCCTCTGTTTCCTGGCCAGGCAGCTGTCACACAGCTCGCCTCCATGCTCGATGTGGGGTAGCCCTCGGACCATCTTCTCTAGCCAACCAAGCGCGTCAAAGCTGAGATGTCCGAACCGGGCATGCCATAGCCATGGTTCCTCGGTGTGCCTTGTCGCCAGGTACACCGAATGCTCTACCTTCAGGTCGAGCGGGTACAACCAATTCAGAGACCTCTTCACCTTGGCAAGAAGTCGGTGTTCCTAGTCCCTGATCCTAAGGACTCCGTCCTTGATCAGAACCTCGTTACCACACTCATCCAGCTGACCAATACTGATGATGCTTGAACACAGTTATAGGATGTAATATACATCTGTTAGCACGTGGTGCTCCCCGTTCTGGCACCTAAAGATGATGGTGCCACACCCTCGGATAGCCACGCTTGAGCCATCACCAAACTTCACCGTACCGGTAACATCGTCGTCGAGCTCGGAGAAGGCTTCCTTGGAGCCCATCATGTGCTTGCTGGCACTAGAGTCCAGATACCACCGCTGCTCCTAGTCGGCGCCCACACGTCCGAGGTGGACTTGGACGCGTGGTTCGTCGAGGTTGATAGCCTTCAGGGCCTTCCCAGGTCCTTCAGCCGTCGTCACATCTACCTTCTCCTCGGCCTCGACATCGTGCAGTGCACAGAACATCGCCATCAGGATAGTGGCCTCATCATCATCATCAGCTTGCGCCAGATGAGCCTCAGCCTTCTTCTCCTGTTTGCGAGTTGGGCACTCGCGTGCCTAATGGCCCGTCATCCCACAGCGCCGGCAGACGTTGGGGTCAACCTGTTTCTTCTTCTCCGAAGAAACCTTGCCGCGGCGCTTGCCATCGCCATCACGGCTGGAGGAAGCTACCCCGGAGTTCCTCCGAGCAGCTCAGTTGGTGGTCACTAATATAATACCGATGCCCCGGAGCCCCACAAATATAATACCGATGCCGATGTTGGTGGTCACTAATGACAACATTTGACCGCCAATTATAGTCCAAAACAGGAGAAATAAACATACTTTTGACACATATGCATATACTATTTAACATAGTTCCACTTGTATTGGAGAAAACATGTTTCGTAGGACACACATTCGAATACAAGTGGAAAACCAAGCAAAAGGCGCAATCAAGCAAAGCGTAAAGCAGATTCGCGCAACCAAATACCAAAGAGTCAAGCAAAAGCCCATCCAAAAGTGAAACCTAGGTTGGGCACTAATGTGGACAAGGTCTAGGCCCACCCAGGAACCGACCACGCGAGGCGGTCAGTTCCTAGGTATTGTGTAGGAGTATTGTGTAGGAGTTTTAAAGTCTCTCGCGCTTGCTGGTAGACCAGTGCTTGGAGATCTCCCCGCCCATCTTAAACTTAGTTCTAACTCTAGTCATGTAATTTGTATGATAATTAACTGTTCTTTGCACAGCTATATTTGAACATGCCGGCTCCATGTAGGAACATTCTTTTATTCTTTGTTTTCCTTTTATCCTTGAGGTTGGCCTAGATGTGTGTCCACTATCCATGAAATACTATTTTTACCCCTATCATGTACTATGGTCCACTATGCAAGTATGTAATCATGTTTATGCTCATGCTAGACTCTTATACCTTGCCCTCCTTTGGGAAAATATAAATAATGATACCTTGAATACTTCCGGGTGAAATGCTACAATGATAGATCGTGCGCTTGCCGATATTCTCTATAATCGTTAAGAACTATCGTAGTTGGTGTTTCTTGGTGGCGTTGCTAAGATTAACTCAATCTTAGTAATGGTGTTAAGAAATACCAACAGGCATTTCTGGCGCCGTTGCCTGTGATGGACTTAAAACCTCCTCACTTGGTGATTGCGCTAAGAAATGCCAACACACATTTCTCGCGCCGTTGCCGGGGAGGGCATAGGTTAAAGAATCTAGTAGGACATGAACAATGATCACTTGCATGTAATGGTAGCCATAGTTTATGCAGGCTAATTTTGCTTGTTTTCTTCCTGTTGTGGATGAAAACAGAATAGTGTATGAGTGGTTTTGATCTACTAAACAACAACATCGATAATCCAGAGGCACTCCTAAGGAAGAACCGATCTCGTACCACTTCTTCTTCTGCTACTCCACTGGTAGTAGAACCAGTCACCCCCGTACCATGCACTACTACTAAAATGGCCAAGTTACTCCATGACTACTCCACCCCACTGTTGCCAACGTGCCCATTGGGCCCCCTGTCAACACGGGCACTGAAAACTTTGAGCTCTGGACTGGCCTCATTACGACGGTGTAGGCAAGCCAGTTCTGTGGCTTGCCAAGCGAGGACTCATGTGCTCATTTGCAACACTTCCTGGAGCTGTGCGACACTATTGTCATCAAAGACATCGTACAAGCTAGCATAAGGCTCCGTCTGTTTCCCTTCTCCCTCACGGGGAAGGTGAAACAGCGGTTCTACAAAGAGAAGGAAGCTATCAATACATGGGACAAATGTTCCATGGTGTTCCTCGTGAAATTTTCCCCATGGGCAAAACCAATGCCCTAAGGGGGAAATTTTCAAACTTCCAGCAAAATCACATGGAATCCATCCCCGAGGCGTGGGAAAGGCTCCAGGATTACATCCGGGCTAGCTCGCACCACGGAATGGAGGACTGGCTCATGCTCCAAATTTTCTACGAGGGGCTCATGCCCATGTCAAAGGGGCACGTAGATGCCACTGCTGGAGAGGCATTCCTTTTCCTCACCGTCGCTAATGCCACGACACTTATTGAGAAGATGGTGGCAAACCAAAGCTGGGGAGAGGAATGAAAAAAACAAAAGGCATGCATACTGTGAAGGAGACAGATATGCTTGCCACAAAAATAGACTTGTTACTCTCAAGACTAAACGAAAGGGCCCACAAGAAGGAAGCTATGAAGGCCACCGTTCAGACCACGGACTCACAAATGACTTGTGAAGTCTATGGTGAGGTCGGACATTCAAGGAATAACTGCATTGAAACCCATGAAGACGCCACCTACATCAAAAACGGGTTCTAACAAGGTAACAATAACGGGTGGAACAACCAGTCCCGCCCGCAAGGAGGTAATTCAAACTTCAACTCAAATTACAATTCGAATCAACCCTGCTTGAAAGACCTAGTTTTAGGTCAAGCTAAAATAAATGAAAATCTTACTAAAAAGTTAATGTATAATGATAAAATGATTGAAAATATTAATTCAAAACTTGAAAATTTATCCTCCTCAGTAAAAAACCAACTAAGTTTTAATAAAATGATAGAAACACAAATTGCTCAAATTGTTGCCGCTATACCTGTCAACCATTCGGGGAAAATCCTAGGGCAACCCGAGAATTCCCGCGAATTTGTTCATGCAGCTGCAGAGCAATAAAGGAGGAGAAGTCTTGCTAATGAACTATAAATGTCGAGACCTTGTCGAAGGTAAATCGGTAGTTATCTCTTAAAAATTCAAAAATTTCTAAAATTCAATATTTAAAATTGCTTCAAAATAAACTTTTTAGAAAAATAAAATAAAAATCATTTTCTAATAGTATAGATTTTTCTGTTATGATTTCTCATTTTAAAAAATATTTATGAAAATTTAAAATATATTAAAAGTTTTGTGGAAAATCAAATTCAGGAGCAAAATTTTGAAACCGAGGGATGCTCCAACGGCTACCTCACCCAGAGAGCTGTTGGAAGCAAACAGCCAAAGGGGGCAGCAGCGGGCCCACCTCTAGTGTGGCCACACCCCGCCTGGTGCCACTAGCCCTCCTGCTGCTCCAACGGCTAGGAGCCGTTGCTCTCTACCTCCTTCAACTGGTGCTTCGCTCTATAAAAGCCGAGAGCCTAGGGTTGAGGCTTTCCTCACCCTCACACTCTCCATTTTTAGTCCCTCTCACTCTCACTTGCTCCACCAATTGCAAAAATATTTTCCACAAAGCTTGAGTGTAAGGAAACTCTGTAGAAAAAATTCTACACTCATCACCACCAAGCCAAACTCATGTGTTGTTCGATTTGTTTTCACTAACGTAACCCCATTTGTGAGTTTTGTTGTTGTCTTTTTTTGCGATGGGCAAGTTTGGGAGAAAGCTCGCCGGTGCTTTCAAGAAGGCTGTGGGACCAAACTCAAGTAGCTCCCGTGAAAGCTCAAGCACATGCTACACCGAGCCCGAAGAGAGCCCGATGCATGAAGAAGAAGAAACGGTGCCAATGGATGAAGAAGAGCAAGAGCAAGAACAACCGATGGAGGAAGGCGATGATGATCCACACCTTGATTTGGAGGGGACCCGGGAGATGCAAGCATACAACCTCATCAAGAACCATGAGTTCATCCACACGCTAGCATATGACCCTGACCTTCTCCAAAAGATAGGTATGGACACCGAATTCGCCACCATCTAGAAAGCCGTTGGATGGGAGAATGTTGCTCCCATCGACGAGCTTGGTTCTCGCCTTTTAACAATTCAATTCTTATGCTCTTTGCAAGAAGTTGAGGGTGGGATTACTTTCCATCTTTTTGAGAAAGAATATTATCTTACATGGAGAAATCTCAGCTCTCACTTATGCTTTAGCACAAAATGTTCAATTGACTTAGATCATGCTCTTAAAGGTTTTAATCGCCATGAATTTTGGAGGACAATCTTGGGTCAAAACGTAGTTGGCAAGCTTCAACCTTAAAATATGAATATTCATCATCCTACTTTGAGGTTCATGCATCGTTGGATTGCCATGACTTTGTTTGCTAGGCAAGACATAAGATTTGTTTATCATGCTGAATTGCAAATTCTCTATGCCATGCTTAAAAAGACTAAAATTGCTCCTATGAAAGAAATGTTTAAACATTGGATAGAAACATTCAAGGCTTCTACATCTATCTCTTGCACGTCCCTTGTGACTCGTATTGCCGCTGATATTGGTGCATTGGGTGGACAAGATGTGACATACATCTCTACTCCACGCATTGATATTGACGAGCACTTCTTGATGCAAGGGCATCATTTGAAGTATGATGATGCTGGAAACCTTGTATTTTTCTTTCTAGAGTATACAAATGAGATTCTGCTTCCTAACCTGGAACTCTCTTTGTATAAATCCCCATCACTCACCTTCACTCTTGTCGAACAAGAGGAAGCATGTAGGAGTTCTGTTTCTCATAGGGGAATAAGGAGCAGGGCTAGAGATGAAGCTGGCAGCTCTTAAAGCCACCACCGACACCACTTGTGCCTCAGGCGTTCCATGCGAAGTGGTTCCCGGCCATGCAAACACCTGGGTTCAGCCCTGGGTATCAGCCGGGCTGGGGACACACCCCGCAACCACATGAGGCTGGTGGATCGGGATGGCATAAGGCCGATGACGCGGCATGGGTGCATCACTCGTCCGACTCTGAGGGGCTACCACCACCCGTCCATCCACGACAGTCCACTTAGGACCGTCGAGAGTTGGACTGCATTAATACTCGCCTCGAAGGATTGAAAATCCGCATATGTGAAATTCAAAATACACTTAACGCTCATGTGCAGGATACGAGACAGTGGTACCTACAACATTAGCAACAGTTCGTAGACACCAACGCGCTGCTGAGACAACAACAGGAAGCACAGGCGGCCTACTGGCGGTCCATGGGATACAATCCCAGACCATAGGCCTAGAGCTAGCTTAGGGGAGGACCCCTGCAGAGGTACCCTTGTATCTTTTTAAATTTCACATTTATATTCCGCAATTATTTATTAGCATATAAAAAATAATAAATAAATCTAAAAAATTAAAAATTCCAAAAAAATGAAATATGATAAAAATACCAAAAATATGAATTCCACTCTCATATGTGTTTTAAGAATGTTTAGTTTCTCCTAGGTTGAAATGATGAATAGTTGCTCTGTCTATAATTTATCTATGCCTAGGTTATAACTTAGTATTCCCCAAGATTTAAGTTTGTTGGCTAAAAATGTCTCATCCTAAAACTTGAAAACTTATGGGTTGCAAATGCATGCTCCTTTTCTAAGTTGTTATGAGTTATGATATGGTACAAATAGAAATTACCATGACTTTGTTCTAAGAGAAACTTTACATCCGGAGATTTTTCTTTCAAAAATGCTAAAATGAAAAGTTGCTCAATGATTATGAATACCTACCAAGGCCATATGACATGATTAAAATTCAAAACCTTAGCCATATGCTACTTGTTATTGCATTGAGCTTTGTCAAATTGTTGTGATCCTTGTTGAAATTCTCGTCATGCACCCATAATCAAGACACACGTACACCCAAAAAATAAACTGCTAACTCTTACACTGAGAGTTATGCACAAACATGCTTTTTCCATCCACCAAATAATTACTCCATTCACTTTATCATGTGTCTCTCTCTCAAAAATTTCATATGCCAAAAAAATAGTATGGGCTACGCTAAAAAAGAAAGAAAAGAAAAATGTCCATGCCAAATGGCATGAGAGAAAAATGCATGCCAAAGAGCAAGAAGAAAATAAAATAAAAAGAAAGAGAAATAAAGATAGCCTATACTTTTGAATAAAGGCATTCATTCCAAAAAGAGAGAGATTCATGAGTCAAAGGAGTACCAAAAATATTTAGAATTAGGGTATTATGAAAATTCCACACACTTACACGTCTTGATCAAAGTGTATGACTTGCATCTCCTTGAGGTCCAGTTTTTGACTTAGCAAAATATGTGATGCAAGTATGCCCCACTTTCATACCTACCCAAAACTCCAATCAAAAGCCTTAGTGGTATGTTATGAAAAAGAAGGCAAAATATCAAATGCCTTGGTGAGGTTTCATACACATTGAGCGATCGAGAGAATCATTTGAGGAACTTACATTTGTTTGCAAAAATTCATAAAACCTCCGGATAGATGGTTAATCAAAGAATGAATGATTGGTGATTCTGTTATAACCGTTCTATCTTGCAACCGCCCAAAAACTTGGAAAAGCTATACGCCCCACAGGGGTCAAGGTAAAGGGTGGATAAAAATGCCAACTTATTTGAATCACGAAAGAATGCTTTGTTATAGACATGGAGCTTGTGAATTGTATCAGCATAGTAGCAACTCCTGATCAACAACCAAGTACTTAGCTATTTGCTCGGGACGAGCAAAGGTTAAGCTTGGGGGATTTGTTAGCGGTCACTAACGATAACATTTGACCGCCAATTATAGTGCAAAACAGGAGAAATAAACATACTTTTGACACATATGCATATACTATTGACATAGTTCCACTTGTATTGGAGAAAACATGTTTTGCAGGACACACATTCGAATACAAGTGGAAAACCAAGAAAAAGGCACAATCAAACAAAGTGTAAAGCAAATTCGTGCAACCAAATACCAAAGAGCCAAGTAAAAGCCCATCCAAAAGCTAAACATAGGCCAAGCACCAACGTGGACAAGGTCTAGGCCCACCCAGAAACCGACCATGCGAAGGCGATCGTGAGGCGGGCGCACCCTAGGTGCGACCACACCACCGTCACCGCCTCTTTGGCCCACACTTCTTTGGCAGTTGCATGCCGCCATGCATAGGCGGTTCCCGGGAGTTTCCTAATTTATCAGCACTAAGCCGTCCTCACTCCACTATATAAAGAGGGCTAGAGCTCATTCTCAAACACACCATCATTTGGAGCTACACACCTCACATCTCTACTTGTACTCTCTTTTAGTTTTAGTAGTAGTGTTGTGAGCTAGCAAAGCTATCAAGGAGGGCTTGGCTCCTTCGAAGAAGAGTGACATCTTGGTATGAATATTATGAAGATTTTTTCTAAAGTCATGCTCTCATATCATTTATATAGTAGTGCATATGAACTAGAGTATAGTTGTCTTGTTATAATCATGATATATGAACTAGCATATAGTTTGTGTGTTATGATCTTAACATGTTTAACTTTATGCTTAATCATTCATATGATTTGTATGAGTAGAAGTAGAGCTAGGGTTGGGGTGACGGCTCGTCGTTCCTTTGGGTTTGCCCATATTCTTGCTTGTCGATCCGTAGGGTCAGAGTCCCAGGGGGATATGGGTAGTTTCCTTGTATATGGGTGTGGTGCTCAAGTACACAGGAACCTTCAGATATGACGGTATCCCACAGTTGAGGGGTAGGTGGAAGGTGGTGATAGCCCTGTCCATCCCTTGTAATCCCCCACATCCGGGTATTGTGTAGGAGTTTTAAAGTCTCTCGTGCTTGCTGGCAGACCAGTGCTCGAAGATCTCCCCGTCCATCTTAAACTTAGTTCTAACTCTAGTCATGTAACTTGTATGATCATTAACTATTCTTTGCACGGCTATATTTGAACATGCTAGCTCCATGTAGGAACATTCTTTTTATTCTTTGTTTTCCTTTTATCCTTGAGGTTGGCCCAGATGTGTGTCCACTATCCATGAAATACCGTTTTTACCCCTGTCATGTACTATGGTCCACTATGCAAGTATATAATCATGTATATGCTCATGCTAGACTCTTATATCTTGCAATCCTTTGGGAAAATATAAATAACGATACCCTGAATACTTCCGGGTGAAATGCTACAACGATAGATCCGTAAGCTTGCGGATATTCTTTGTAATCGTTAAGAACTATCATAGTTGGTGTTTCTTGGCGGTGTTGCTAAGATTAACTCAATCTTAGTAATGGCGTTAAGAAATACCAACAGGCATTTCTGTCACTATCGCCGGTGATGGACTTAAAACCTTCTCACTTGGTGATTGCGCTAAGAAATGGCAATAGCTGAATCTTTGGCTAGTCGAGCAGCTTCACGATAGCACCTATCGAGAGATGTCTTAGTCGAAGTGCTTGAAAAACCCTCTATGCTGATCTCAAGGTTGGGTCCAAACCCCATGCTTGATCAGTCAAGTGACCAGGCAATACTCAGCGAATTCCTTTCGAAGTCTACGCTGGGAGATCCGGCTCGTGCTGCCGCTCTAGTTGGAAATGAGGAGAACTGGATGAGTCCAATCCGGGCATACCTCATAAACTAGGATACTCTAGTCCATGGTGAAGATATGGAGTGAACCAGCCGTAAAACCATGGTCTATACAATGGTAGACTGTATCATCTACAAACGAGGCCATAATGGAGTTCTTCTCAAATGCATCACACAGATCGAGGGCATTAGTTTGCTCCACCACAACCATAGAGGAATCTATGGGTCCCATATCTCTCATTGAGCCTTGGTAGGAAAAGCCTTTCGGCAAGGATTTTACTGGCCAACAGCTCTCCAAGACGCCACCGAACTGGTTAAAACTTGTGAATCATGTCAATTTTTTGCAAAACAAATTCACCAGCCGGCCCAAGCATTGAATACAATTGCACTATCTTGGCCATTCGCCACATGGCGTATTGATATACTTGGACCATTCCCAAAAGCCTGAGGAGGATACAGGTTCCTGATCGTTGCCATAGACACCTTTACTAAGTGGGTTGAGGCAGAACCGGTTGGACGTATCACCAAGGAGAACACAATCAAATTCTTGCATGGAATAGTGATGCACTTTGGTGTACCCATCCAATTGATATTGGACAATGGAACACAATTTATAAGCAAGAAGTTTGGAATTTCTTTGCTGCTTATGGGATAAAGCATCCTCGATCTTCAGTAAATCACCCGATGACCAACAAAAATGTCGAACGAGCAAATGGTATAATTCTACAAGGGATTAAGACCCAAATTTTTGACAAGCTCAATGCTTATGACAAAAAATGGGTACAAGAAGTTTGGACAGTATTATGGTCAATGCTCACGACATCTAGCCGTGCTATGGGTGAAACCCCATTCTTCCTTTTGTACGATGAAGAAGCAGTACTCCCACATGATATAAGACTTAAGTCGCCACGTGTGCTGATGTTTTCCAAAGAAGAAGAGCCTGAATGTTGTGATCTTGACTTAATGCTACTCAAGGAAGAGTGTGATAGAACCGCTTACTGAGTACAATAATATCAACAATCACTTAGGAAATATCATAACCGCCGTGTGCGTAGTCGGGCTTTAAGCATCGAGGATTTAGTACTAAAAAGGACCAATGCACAAAGGACAAAACCAAACTGTTTTCTCCTTGGCAGGGACCGTACATCGTGCTTGAAATAGTCTGCCCGGGGCTTATAGGTTGGCTGAAATTGACGGTGATATACTCCTAAATACATGGAATATGGATCAACTACGATGTTTCTATACCTAAAGATAAGTATTATTTCAAACTTCATAATAATTCAGTCAATATTTCTTATACACGTATGGTTTAATATCTTGTCCCTTTAGAGTTTATGCACTCGGGGGTTGGAGCCTACCAGTAGAGTCGTGCGAGCCTGTTATTAATGCAACCAAAGGCTCGGGGACTACCCTGGTTGTTCTTTAGTTTTTCAAGCAGATCATTGCTCTTTTATCTAGGATAAAAGAGCAACCAAGCTGCCAGAAATTTGTCTACTAGTCTATACTCTTCATCTGAATCTCATGTTTAGATAAACAGTTGGGGGCTACCATATGTTCTCTAGACCAAATCATGCCAAGCTAAAATGCCCGAACCCATGGGCAAACGTGTAAGGGAAAAATAGCAGTATCCCTGGTTAACAAGTGAGAATTTGCCAAAGCCCGATCAATTTGGGATGGATAGATCAACTCATTTAACCGGTGGTAATTGAGAAACACAAGTCGTGATCAGCCTACTGCCATGCAAACAATGACCATACATTAAAATGCAAAGGTAGACTGATAAGAGACTTTCTTTCATTGATAAATTTTCGCTAAAATACGGATATCCTAAACACCTTAACTGGACTATTTGGTGATCTCCAAGTTAGGTCACAACAAATCCCGATCCGCAAGGATGATGAGGTTCCTTGCGGCACAGGGATAGGATGACCTGAACAAGATGACCGACGCCAAGTTCAGTCGCTTAATGGAGGACCAAGTGGCATGGCGTTCTGCTCCGGTGATCCGTCGGGCGCTATAGCACCCTCCTCTACCTTGTTGTTTGGAGCAATTCCCTCCGCCACTTCACCGGCGCCCATTGCCATGTCACCTTCGTCATCGCTATCCAAGTCCACCAGGGCCCCATCATCGGGAATTCTGAGGGCTTCCCGATTCAGCTCAACGAAGAATTTTTGGGCAAGCTCCCTGTCGCCAGGGATTTCTTCCCAGTTCAGCTCTGCAGAAAGCCGGCAAGCAAACTCCTAGTCACCACTTGTGTTAGGCGTAGTGGTGACCCAAGGAGCAGAGGGACCGGTGTTGGTGGTGGTAGCAAAGGAAGCCATCAAGCCCTCAGATTCATCGTCGAAAAGCTCAATAACCCCCTATGGCGGGGCACCTGACTCAAGCCCCTCTAGGGCTAGCGAGGCAATTCCCAAAGTGCTCATTATGGCCTCCTCCTTTTCCTTCTTCACGACCATAGCCTCCCCCTGAGGGGGTGCCGTGGCTAAAGACAGAGCTAGGGCTAGAGTTGCAGATGATGCCGAAGGGGTAGACACCGCTGCCGAAAGAGATGCCAGGGGTGAAGCCCCGCCAGACTGCCCAGGAGAACCCCCGAGTAACAGATGAGGGATCCTATGGAAGTGAGCAATGGTCTTCGTGCTCATGATTATTAATGTGGAAAGGCTAAGTGGATCTAACCCATCACTCAGATGCTTGCTTATAAAGCCAAGGTCGGGGTGATTGGGAAAGCAAGCCAATCGTCACCCATGAACTGAAGTAATGCATTAATCGCAAGCCACACATAATCCTTAGAAGTCGAACCGGCTCAGCCACTTGAGTGCCAGACAACCGCCGCCTGACTCGGATGGAGACTGCGTTGACAATTCAAGATGACTTCTAAGTATGGCTTATTTTATTTTATAGCTCATCGCCCTACTATGCGACCCTATAACTTCTACCTAGCTCGCCTTGTTCTCATGGGTAGGAACTCAGACTTTGAAATAAAGTCCTGATTCCTAACGCCCTAAAAGGCCCAAGTGTAGGAAAGTTATCGAATCTGCCTTGCCCGATAAGCTTGAGGGCTACTGACGGTGCCATACTCCTAGGATTCCCAACTACTAGATGTGCCACCTACTGAATCCATACCGAAGAAGACCCAAAGGTTCACAACTCGCCTATTCAAGAAAGGATATCTAAAGATCATGCTAAGACTCCGACTAGGGCACGATTATATAACTTGTAGGGCAAGTAGGCCTTGGATATAAATAGCTAGCCATCCGCCCTGTTGTAATCATCGAAACTTTCATAGGCATATCCATCTTGTAATTGCCATCTCGCTATTTGACAAGATCGTAATACAAATAAGTAGCAACTAGACGAAGGGATTTTACCTGCTTCCTGGGGGCACCGAACTAGAATAAATCCCATGTCTCCATTGTGCTTGCTCTTTGCATCAAGCAAGTTCCACTAAGAACCGAGTATCTGCCGATAAAAACACCGACACCTTTCCTTGCTATCTTCACCATCTCAAGTCATCACATCACACTTGGTGTTCAATCATTCATCAAGATCATTTGTATAAATGTCTTTCAATATAGCAAGCTCTAGAAAGTGAGACCATTCCATATGCAATCTCTCATGTCTCATTAATTATTTTTCAACGTGCTTGCTTTCATATGAGTCATCAAAATCCCACAATGAATAAGCCTTGCATGAATTACATTTGCATTGTTGTCTTATATTTGAACAAGATTGTTTATACAACAACACATCATTTTGGCTTTCATCGAATACCTGTGAGATAACCCATTTCCTGTCCAACACTTAGCAAACAGGTTAGACCTTTAATCACGTTGTCATTCAATCATCCAAAACCCACTAAAGGGCTAGATGCACTTTCAATATGTCGTCTAACATTTTTGTCATATATCATGTAACGCCCTAGAGTCCAAATGGCGCATATCCACTGTACACATTGTATATCTCCTTTGTGCTTTGGATAATGTGCCACTGGTGGTATTTATAGTGATATGGAAGGTGTAAGCTACTTATGGACCAAAGATGAAACAATTTTGTGGTGGATCCAAGTTGGCCGACCTTGGGAAGGTCAACCAACCCTCTAATTGACCGATTTGATCAATGCATGGCTTGGGTGCATTCTTGATGGAGGTTGGAAGTTAGAAATGTCAGTGGCACCCTAGATGCTACTGAGCTAGGTCAGCGACCTGATGGAGATCCCCCACCCCCTTTTGACTCTAATTCATCTAATTTCCATGTGTAGATAATCAACGGCATGTACATTGCCTTGGCAAGGTAGGTCTTCCAAACTATGTTTCTTTGCATTTTGGAGGTGGGCCCTTTGATCCATGTGACATCCCATCTCATCCCTCAAAATGAATCAACCTTGATCCAATAGTGTACGATGCTGGTTTGTGTTTTCCTATATTCATCAAGGTTGAGGATCATTTGGTCCAAGAGCAAGTTGGGCTACCTAGGTGAGGTTGGTCAATCCCCCTTGGGCCCATCTTGCTCCATTTTGTACCATTACCTATGGTCAAATATAGACCAAAACTTGTGGAACCCATTAAAATAAACCCTATAACTATGGAGGTGACCATGGAATATGTCACTTTCATATTATGTTAGTGGTAAAAAGTTAGTAATAAGACCCGCCAATAAAGGGCATTACTAGCAGTAATATTATCATGTTATGTTTCTATAGTATTGTTTCAAAGAAGCAGGATAAGTTGGAAGAAGGGGAACATTGTTGGTTATTGTCATGCACTACACAATAATTGCTCCATGTGAAAGTTTGGTATCAAGAAGGGGGGGGGGTGACAGGACATTAGTCCTTTGGATACAAATATCCCGCCTTAAGAAGGGCAAATTACTAGAGTTCGAGCAAGACAGTTTACTCTACAAGTGAGCTCAGTCTTAAGTACTCCTTTTTAATATTATGTTAATACATTACTAGCTAATGATATTATTATCCTTATGAACTATCAAGATATAAAGGTGTACTTGGAGATATGCATGGAGGTGGAGAAGACTAGCATGGGCATCCAAGCCAAGTTGGAGGCCCAAACCATATCAATTTTGAGTCTACCTCAGACACCAGGAGTCATCCGTATTAAAATCATCATCTAGATCACATACATACTCTCTTTTTATGTTCTACATTTGCATGGAAAGCTAAGGAGATAAGACACTAGTCTCACATACAAATCCCTTACAAGTCATCAGGAATCTACAAAAACAAGTGAGAGTCCAAAATCTATCAAGGTGCTATGTCATCGTCTTCTAGGTCATTGAGCCATTTATCGTATCGAAGTCCATTAGGGATGCGTACAGAGTCCATGGCCACCCCTTATACTATATATTCAATAGCCACTTACCAAGTTTTGGGTTTGGATTTTGCTTACGTAATCTTTCATCAAATAGTATCATCATACATTAGTTTTAGGAACCCTAACTTGTGAACTTAATCATTCTTCTGCAATTTGATTTGCATCATTCTTGTTCTCGCTTGTGTTCTTGGTTCACATGCAAGGATTAGCCTTCGTGGCTAGGTCAATTGGGTAGAGCATGATTGATAACCAGAGGAGATATGGTGCTATGATTGTAGGGTTTAGGTCTTTGTGATTTAAAATCAGATTGTGTGTATTAATTCTCCACCAAATTGAAAGTTATCTTCACAAAGCAGAAGATTGGGAACCCTCAATCCCATCAAGTCAGATCATGTGTGTCAATTTGCCACCAAATTGAGAGTTATCTTCACCTGACAGAGAAGATTGGGCACCCACGTTTCCATCACCTAGTACAACTCAGAAGTGAGATCTAAAAGAAGCTAGTGATAACTTAGCTCAAATTAACTAAACTAATATTTTAGCACTACAAAACAGCAAATCCTTTTCAACTATTGAGGTGGGCGGGAGTGGAGTTTGGATCACACTATTAAAAGCTATAAGAAAACACTTATCTAGATGTGGTGGATTGCGTCGACTTGATAGTGATGTCATCCCTGGTGGGGCTACCACAACTATTTGTGACACATAAAGCAAAAGCATCCAAGCTCTATCCATAAATGGATGTTATTCCAATAACTACTTGAGAGCATTGCGTATGCAAATCCTTTATGTGTACACAAAATTAGCGAGCTGCCTCAAGCTGTATATCGATCCATAGTATTCCAACAACCCATGCAACATTACAAACAAGTAACATAATATTACAGAGTTAGTTTTATGAAAAGCAAGAAAAGGACAATAATCCATGACATGTAAAGTGAAGCTTATTAGATTACCTAACCCAACACAAACAACAAAATTAGTTGCACAAAGGTACAGAAATCCACATCAACCACTAAATAAATACGTAAAGTGAGTAATGAGTCACATTATCCAATAAAATGTTTATCAAAGTAGTATCGTACAAGCATTGAGATCCCATAAATGCAAGAAATTCTACCATCAAAGCTATAAGTAACACTCATGTGTTTGCTTTCATTCATCACAAAACATCCTTCTATTGCTACCTTCAATAACAATTCTACTTAGTAGTATAGGTACCAAATCAGATCTACAATATCAATTATTGCCAAAAACAACAACCATGAAGGAGGTGCTTGTGGTTCTTGCTTTCATGGCTCTTGTATTGAGTGCTACCTGCACACAGACAGACGGTTGTAGCTGCGGTCAACAACAAAGCCATGAGCAGCAACAACACCATCCACAAAAACAGCAACACCAACCACCACCACCAAAACAACAACATCATCAGCAACCACAACACCAACAACAAAAAGTTCACATACAGCAGAAACAACATCACCAACAAGAAGTTCATGTTCATCAGCAACAAGAAGTCCATGTGAAACAACAACCACAACACCAACAACAACATCAATATGAAGGCCAGCAACAGCATCACCAACAATCACAAGGCCATGGGCAACAACAAGGACAGAGCCATGAGAAACAACATCAACAACAATACCAGGGTCATGCGAAGCCACAACAACCGCACCAGCAACAATGTCAGAGTTATGTGCAGCAGCAGCCATCACAACATCAACAATGTCAGCAGGGCCAAGAGCAACCACAACAGCAACTTCAATGCCATTGCGAGGAGCAGCCATTGCAACAACCAAAGCACTACCAAAAAGGGTGTGAGCAGCAACAGACTACATGGTGTAGTTCTAGTTACTGTAGCGATAGCACAAATCTAAAAAATTGCCATGAATTCCTAAGGCAACAGTGCAACCCTTTGGTAATGCCTTTTCTCCAATCACGTTTGGTACAACCGAGCAACTACCAGGTTTTGCGACAGCAATGTTGTCAAGAGCTTAGGCAGATCAAGCCACAATACCTTCACCAAGCGATCTATAGCATGGTTCAATCCATAATCCAGCAGCAACAGCAACAACAACAACAACAACAACAACAACAACAACAGCAACAACAACAACCATGCAAGTTATGTGGAGCTCAACTAGCTACTCAAAGTGAGGTAGCGATATTGACGGCAGCACAGTACCTACCATCAATGTGTGGCTTGTACCACTCATGCTACCAAAACAATCCAGGTAGCAGCAATGATGCTTGTGGTGTTCTGAAGTATTGAGGCTAGCTAGCCGGTATAGTCTTATAGCGGTGTAAAGCAATAAAATGGCATACATCATGGTGTTTGGACAATGATATCTAAATAAGAATACTATTTATAATGATAACTGTTGTGTGCACTATGACCGCAAATAACATGCCTTGTTCATCCTATCCATATTTTGGTTAGGAATTGGGAGGGGTTGTTATTTTTCCATGGTTAATCACAATTACACAAACATATGTCCATCCTAAACATGAAGCATGTGTCTTGCTCCTTAGTGCACATCTTTCCCCTTCCCTCTAAGCATGACATTGTTGAACCTCTACCTGCACTTTTCCTCCTCACCTGATGAAAGAACTTTACCCATTTAAAATTTGTTTAGAAAAAAATTAAATTGGTTTAAACACCATCCACCTCCAAAACTAGTGGGTTTGGACAAAGAACTACAAAATAAATTAGAAAATTACAATTTGGAAATCTTGAACATGATTGACAAGAACTTTTGACTCATATGAATGTTAGGATGTTCATCATAGAATTTTTAGGATGTTAATGGAACGAAGAAAAGGGAATAACTAAGTAATGGGAGGGAGTAAACCAAATTCATAGGGAAGGATAGAGAGGCCTCAATAATGCAAGTTGGCTCACAAGTCAACCAGATCTCATTGAGATAAAAAATAGTTGACCTTATGCATATGAAAAATATATAGATTGAGTTTATCGAAGTTATGGAGGCAAAGTTGTGATCACATGGATGAAGAGAAGGAACTGCAGGGGTATCAAAACCGACCCTCATGATTGAGCATACTAGTCAGTGTGCGAGCATATGTCGCATGTGCCTATGGTGTCAGCAACCTGGTCTTAGTGGTCATGATAGATAGGGTAGTTTGTTGTTGAGCCATCAACTCCTAACTATAATCCTATTTATGTATACATGACCCTAGCATCTAGGCATGGCGGCTAGCCACGATCTCACAATCAGACTCCAGTGCTTTGGCACCTCCATATCTACCGGCACACTGTGATGAATGGAACTTGAGCATTCTCCAATTTCCCTCTCTTACAACGAGAATGGCAAGGACTACACACTCCCTTTAATTTATCACTTCCTCTACTTTTGGGGGAGCTCACAATAATGAGGTTGGTGGATCTAGTGTAGCTCAAGATAATATTCATTTACCAATGACCACCAGCCAGACAAATGCTACACCTTCTCATACAAAGTCTTTTGTCAAAATGCAGCATAAAATGGTTGCCATGTAGACTCTCTTATCTATGTATAGAAAATGAACCCTAGGCCCATTTAGTTTGGATTTTGGTGTTTGATGATCAACATGACCAAATTTGACTAATGTGTTTGCTAGTGTTTATTTTATAGTTCAATAGGATGCAACGCAGGCTTGGACCAAGCTTGGAACATGAAGAAAATGTTCAACACTCAAAAGAAGACATTGGAAGTGAAGCAAGGAGTCCAAGACGCAAAGATGACAAAGCCCCGACGAAGAAACGTGAAGAAACAACAAGAGGGGGCATCGCCCTAGGCATGGCGGTGCACCGCCAGGGGGTGGCGGTGCCACCAAACAAAGGGCTGCTATAGCTAGAGAAGAGAGGGGCACCGTACAGCACTGTGTGCACCGCCCTAGTCACTGCCATGGGGTGGTGGTGCACCAGACAGGGGTGGCAGTGCCACCGCCCTAATTTTCTAGAGAGCAGCGAAGGGGGACTTTGGCACCACCCTAGTCACCGCCCTAAGGGTGGCAGTGCACCGCCCTATGAACAATACCTGTTGGCATTCCTTAACTCACATTTCTTACCACCAATATAGATATAAAAAGAGGAGAAATTAGCAAACTTAAGCATATTTACCTTTACTATTGACCTAGTTCCACATGTATATGGAGATTATCGTTTTGCAGGACATAAACATGAATACATGGGAAAATACACCAAAAGGCACATTCCAACAAGGCGTAAAGCTGATTTGCGCATGGGAATAAAGAAGAAGGCCCAACCTACCTAAAGAATTTGGGCGAAGCACCCACTTGGGCTTGATCTAGGACCATCTAGAGACCCACCAGACAAAAATCGGACTGAGAGGGCTCAGTGGAGATGTGGTAGCACCACTGGTGCGGCCGCACCCCAACTAGCTCCTCTTGGGCCCAATTTTCATAGGTTGCCTCCCACCGATGTTGCAAAGGCGGGTACGTAGGTGCTCAGCCAGGTTCAACGCATCTTGTGGTTGGTTTGAGGTCGGTTTGGTACCTTCCATGAGGGGAGGAAGCATTTTCCAAAGAGCCCCTGTAACACCCTAAAATTTGGCCCTTTTGAAAATAGGATTAAAATGATTTAATTCTGTATTTTTGTGCTAATGAAATATAGGAAAATAAATTATTTCATTAAATTAAAATTCATCATAAGGTTTAGCAACATGTTTGTGCATACATGCCCTTGCATTTGATGTATTTGGTTGAGTGGTTTTGATTGAAGATTTAGAATGGTTCAAATTGCTTTTGGAAAAAAATTAGAAATGGCTTTGAAGTAAAAGAAAAGAATGGAAAAGAAAATTTGAAAATAAAAGTATTTTTTTTAAGTTGTAAAATTTATTTTTGGGAACTTACCCAAAATTGTTAATTTTTATTTGAACTGAAAAATATATTTTAAACCGTGTTCAAATTTGATTTGGTTCATATTTGAAATTCGATCTCAACTTGATTTGAGTTTGCATTCAAAATTGGTTTAGAAATTGGAAAAGGAATTCTCTTCCCTCTCTCCCTATTTGGCCTGTTGGCCCAGTTCCAGCGCCAGCTGCCCCATTCCCTCCGCTGGCCCATCCCGTTCGGCCTTCCTCCCGCGAACCGTTCTGCTCCTCCCGCTTCAGCCCACGCTAGCACGCAGGCCTAGCTTCTCCCCGCGCATTGTTTCCCCTGCTTTTGGCCCACTTGACCTTGCGCCTCCCGCCAGCCCAGCTGGCTGTTGGTCTTCGCCTCTCCTCCTCCGCTTTTCCCCGTGTGGGCCGAGTCGGCCCAAATGTTTTCCCCGCGCAGTCACCGGCCTAGCACGGCCGCCGCCGCCTCCCTTCTATTCTTTTCCGCTGATAGCCCGTCCCCGCTCGCCAGTCGTCTTCTCTAGCTCGTCTACGCCTCGGACTCTTCCACCACCGCCGTGTCCGACTCCGTGCCACCCACGCTGCCCCATTGCCTTGCTGTCCAAGTCACCTCCGCCCTATATTAACCGGATGCCCACGCCCGTGCCTCCCCAATCCAAGCTCTAGGGTCACAGCTGCTTTCGCCGAGCCACCGCAGCCGCGCCGCCACCTAGCGCCGCACGACTCTCTTCTCCCATCCTTTGCTCGCACCGATCCAATGCCGCTGCCGGTGATTTCATTAGTAAAGTCACCTCTGACCCCAATCTCTTCTCTGTTAGCATCGCATCATCTCGCCGCTCATCCCTTGTTGTTTGTTTTTAGGAATCAGTTGACATTTGGGGGCTCCCCGAGCTCGCTAGAGCTCCATCCATCATCGTCCGCCTCTGATCGGCTCCCTCCCCCTTCGGCCTACTCCCGTCGACGAGGGAATCTCCATCGGTTCCACGGTGAGGCCCTCTGTCTTTTGGTCTAGTTTCCGATGCGAGCTCACGCTGGCAATGCCTCGCCGTGCCCAAGCCATGGCACACACACGCGTGACTCCGGCGAGCAAGTAGCCCGGCCGTGCGCGCTCTGTTTTGCTTGTTAGCTTGTTGACATCATCGTGACATCACTCGCATTTATGGCCATTTTCCTTTGGAAAAATAAATCTAGAAATACAACTCCAAATACACCATTGTGGACATGGTCCATGGTGGACTGCTCTCACAGCACCTCCACCGGTTCACGGCCCGCAGACTCGGTCCACAACATTGTGCACGCGCACTTTGCGTTCTAACCCCTGTACTTTTCCGTAATCGATCTACTATTTTGTGAGTCTTATATATCTTTCAAGCTAGCCCCTGTCATCTATGGTTATTTCTATTTTAGCCCAGTCGGCAACCGTAGGCAGCCCAAGCCGCGCACATTTTGCAGTTAAGACCCTCTGTTTTCGGTGAATTAACCCGCAGTCCAGTCCAGTTCAAAATAAATACAATTTAGTCCTGTTTTTATTCGTCTAGGTCCCTGTGTTTTCCAAAAATAGTACCTGCAGTCCTGTAACCGTGTAAATTCATATTTTTAATTATTTTAATTCAAAAATAAGTTCAGTTTATTTATAGAAATGCCATTGCACCTTATTTTATGCATAGTTTCTCCGTTTTAACTCTGATTGGACCCGTTCAACTTGCGTTAGGTTCCTAATTTCATAATCTATATGTTCATACTACTGTTAGATATGTTTTAAACTTTTTAAATTTGAGATTAGATTTAATCTATTATTTTAATGAAGGAAATCCTGTTTAAAGCATATCTTCTATGTTTTAGCTCCGTTTTGACCCATTCAAGTTGTGTTATATTCATATCGACGAGATCTACGCGTTAGTAACAGTGTTTACCATATTACTATTTCTGAAATTTCATGGTTTAGATCATATCTTGAATAACAATTACGCAACTAGATTTTATAAATAAAATATAATTTGTTTTACTTTAGTTTTATAATTCAAATCTAAATTTGACTTAAATTATAATATCTATAAAATATCTTATATATGTTTTTATATAATTAAAACACATGAAGCTAATAGTTTTATGAGTAGATCTCTCGGTAGTTGTATCTTTTTAACCGTAGCTCCGATTAGTGTGCCTCTCGCGTCTATGTGTTCGTAGTGATACGTAGAATCGTGTTTCAAACTCTTTTACTTAATTTTCTATGATTGGTGTACTGTTCTAATTTAGATTTATTGTTTGCTTCATGTATGATTGTATGGATGCTTGTGTGGTGCTTTATGATTTCATCCAGTCGGTGAGATATACGTGGTGATCAAGAAGAAGAAGAAGAACGTTGAAGATTAAAGCTTACTGAAGGATCAGTGTTTTAAGGCAAGTATAGCATGGAATCTTCCTTGTTGTCCTATACACCTTTAATCATTTAATTCAAATTGTATGTGTCTACCTTGACTACCACTAAGGATATCCTAGTCTTTTGTACTTGTACCTTGATACCTTTGGGGTATTGCATTGGGTAGCTTTGCTAGTGCTCAACTAAAGCCATGATATTGTAACTTGACTAATGGTATATGCAATAAACATTTAAAAGATGTTTTTAGCAACATGGAACAAGGGGGCTACAACATTGGGTTGTTTTTATGGTGCTCTAGATTTCTCTCCCTAAGGACTTATCTGTAAGTGATCATCCGGGACTTACAGTACAACTATGAGGGCTA
The DNA here is from genome assembly GCA_904845875.1 of Miscanthus lutarioriparius. Taxonomy (NCBI): domain Eukaryota; kingdom Viridiplantae; phylum Streptophyta; class Magnoliopsida; order Poales; family Poaceae; genus Miscanthus; species Miscanthus lutarioriparius. The sequence goes on along the minus strand of CAJGYO010000003.1, from coordinate 42,736,931 downwards.
CATGGCTCTGGCTTTAGCTCAGTATGAGGACCTTTTCTAGCTTGTTAGAGGTTACCTTTATTGGCGTAAGAATGGCTTACCAAATCAGGTATAGGACAGCCTCTGTCCCCTTGTGTATAAGTTGCGTGTCATTGTGCCATCGGGAAGGGGGGTTCCTACATCTGTTTGTCGAGTGAATTAATGGCCCTAACTTGTTAGACGAACCTTTGAAAGGCTTCATAGTGAACCCTGTCGACCTTCCTTGGAAGTGGGTCAAGAGATTAGCTACCTCAGGCGAAAGGGTAAATCATGACTCAGTGAAAGTGTACAACCTCTGCAGAGTGTGAAACTGGTATATCAGCCGTGCTCCCGGTCACGAGTGGCCTTGGAACCCTTACGGAATAGATGATCACTAATGGTTAATGATGATGAACATGGATGATACTGATGATGAATATGCTCACTAATGATTACTGTTTATGCTATTCATTATTCATGTTTACCTGATCATGTGTTTATGGGCTTGTGATAAACTTATTGCTACTCCTATGCTAAAATTATGACAATTAAAAGCTAATCGCAGTTAAACCAGTGTCAGCCTTTTGAGCCTCATGAACCCCATGTTATATTTGTTGAGTACGACTTGTACTTACGCTTGCTTTACTTTTTAAATCTTTGGAAAAATCCTGAATGGGTACCAGATTGCTAGAGTTTGGAGGAATTAGGCTTGTGATCAACCAGTTAGTTGTCCCTGTGGATTTGGAGTCTTTGCCTGAAGATCAGAGTTGTCTTTCCGCTGTCTATACTATGAGGTTATATTCTTTATACTAAGTACGTTATATATTAAGCATTGTCTATTGATATTACCTTTATTTGTAGCTATATGTGAGAATTGACTTCCTAGGCTCACATATGGTGTGTATCTGGTTTTGTTCTTAAAACCGGGTGCTACAGCCCCCTCCTCTCCACCTATAAAAGGAGGCTCTCTCCCCCCTCATTAGAACAACACATCAAGGCAAAGAGCACCACACTTGAGCATCACTCCAAGGCTTAGGCCATAGCTAGTAGAGATGTGAGGGAAGAGTACAGGAAGTGCTAGACTTGTCGGTGTCTCCCTGAGCTTGTACCTCAATGAACACTTGTGCCTCAACGAAGCATCCGCTAAGTGAGTGTTTGTGATTCTTATGGCATTAAGTCTTTTGATTAGTTAAGCTTTACACTTGTTTATGGGTTCATCGTCTGTCCCTATGGTGGATGCTCTAGTAGAGGGCGCTGATAAAGACGGATAACCCTACACACACTAGAGTAGTAGTCGATAGCATAGATGTGGTGTGTAGGCTAGATGCTACCTTTGTTTGCCTCGTGCCCTATGGTTGAGGGGTAGATGAGCCCTGTCTGTTCCTTGTAATTCCCCACGTTCGTGTACGACATAGAGCCGTAGGCCAGTATCGCTTGGCAGACCTAGTGTATGCTAGTGCCCGAAGTAAGCAAGTAGGAGTAAAGTTTATCTGTCCTTAGACCCTAAAGCCTTAGGAATCCATCTCTACCCTTTTCAACTTTACCCTTGTGTTGTCCTTGGATGAATTAGCTAGAAGAAGTACCTCCGTTCCCTATGGAAAATACGATACCTTGAATACTTCTGGGTAAAAGCTACAACGGTAATTCCGTGCGCATGTGGAATCTTTCTATTTGCGTTAAGAAATACCAACAAGCTTTATGGCGTGGTTGTCGAGGAACGGTTGCTATATTTTCTTTAAACCTAGTTCGTTCTCGTATCTGTATCTTTTATCTTTTCTTTTTATACAAAAACACAAAATATTTTCCACCATGAAGCATGCTCCAAATTCAAATATGTCCGCTTCAAAGGGGAGTTCCTGGAGCCATCACCTATTTTGAAACCAAACCATTCATCTGGCTGTGAACTCCACCCTAGTTTAAAAGCTATGGTTCGGGCACAACCCTTCTCAGGGCATGACAATGATAACCCCTGCCATCACCTACTAGAATTCAAGGAAATGTGTTCATGCCTAAGCATCTCGGGCATGCCACAAGAAACTCTAAGGTGGAAATTGTTTTCCTTCTCTCTCACGGGAAAGGTGAAGCAATGGTACACGTTTGCCGTAGAAAGTATGAATAGGGACTGGGATGAACTTAAAGACAAGTTTTGTCTTGCATTTTTTCCCATGTCCTGTATCGACTCTCTACCAAGGGCAATCCTCGATTTCGAGCAGTACGAGAAGGAGTCTATACAAGAAGGAGTCATTACCCGATGGCATGATTTTGCATCTCTTTTGTTCGGGTCTTGACATAGACGCTGACCTATGCGTAGACGTGACTGCCGGAGGTCATTTCACACACAAACCTATGATGGAACAAGTAGAATTCCTTTAAAAATTCCTAGACAAACAAACTTCTTCCATCATAAGAACCAAACCCCTCTAGGCAAAAGTTAAGTCGAGAGTTGAGGAGTCCTCATCAATCGAAACCAAACACATACTATCCCTAGATTCCTCTCATGAGCCCTCACCCAAACCACGAACACCGAAGGAATGAGTAATTCATCCTTTGAAGTTCCCTATCGAATTCAGGGATTATGGCAATACCTCAAAATTTTGTGGGCACAAAAAGCTTACACTTCCTTCTGAGGAAGATTCTCCCAGGGTAAATCCATCAAAGGAATGGTTAATGGAAGTAAAACATTCTTCCGAAGCAATTTAGATTCTTTCACCTTCCACGACCATGCCCTATTCGTTAAGGGGAATAGTTGTAGACACCCTGCACAACCCCACGATCGAGACTAACATCATGTCAGAATTCCTTGTGGAAGCCCTTTTGGGTAAAATGCCGCTAGTCTCGACCAACAAGCTCTTCAAAAGTTCGTTAGGACTCATCTTTGGGTGTTGTGGGATTGCTAGGTCCATGCCAATCATCATAGGCAAAACCGAGGTACACATGGATTTTTACATCTTTGCCATCCTTGAGTTTGATCTTCTCATAGGCTACCCGTTGGACAAACTTTTTCAAGAAAAATATCCCCACGAAAGTCTTAGTGAAAAGTTTGGGAAAACTGCTTCCGCCACCCACATAGATATCCTAATGGCAGAGCATATTCCCATTCAGGACCCATTCGAGGAGGTGAAGTTCATTTCCCTGTTTCTTCCACATCCTTGTGAAACTGAACGTCCTTTACCACCCTCACTCGAACCCAAGCCATGTCCCTCAGGCCATCCAAGCGTTGTTGTTGATGATGGTCAAGATTCAACGTTAATCATACATGATGTATCTTTCAAGAAAGTAAACGTCTATGCCATGGACATGTTGCTTAGTACCCCGTGCCCCTTCGAGAACCACAACCACCCATCGCTCGTTGTCGCCAAACTTTTTAAAAGGATGGTTGTGGATGCATATGTTTATCATAAATATTGCAAATCTCGTAGATGCACTATGGTACTAACCTTGCAGCTTGAGCGATAATGCTTTATGCTTGGTGGTGAAGCTGGGAATGCCACCACCATTGATAGCTGCAGGACGAAGTTCCCATGGTCGATCTTAAGACCATAAATCAAGCACTGCTAGGAGATACCCTGAATTATCATAAAAAATAACAATATATATAAAAAAACCAACTTTTCTTTTTCAATAAAAGCAAGAACATGTTGTCAGGATAGTATGCACCTTCACGTATTCTAGTGTGCTAACCCTTCCAGGTTAAGATCAAGAAGAACATGGGGCGTATGATGCCTGAAAACTTGGAAGCTACATCGACTACGTACCTTGATGATCTTTGGTGATGGAACATGCTCGAAAAGGAGATCCCAACATGACATACTTTACTTTTACACAAAAGTCCAAGTGTGGGGGAGAATGGTGATGGCCTCACCATAGGTTCTATACACACCAAAATCCATCTTGGTCAAAAAAATGATGACAACTCTGTCTTGCTGAAAAAAGAGAGGTGAAAAAAAATATATATATAGGAAGAGAAGAGGAAAAGAAAAAATAAAAAAAAACTAAAAAAAAACTATATGATAAAAAAGAAGAAGAGAGAGAAGGAGCATTCTCCTCGCCTCGACCTTTGCTATCACTAAGGCCCATGGTCCTTACACACTAGTTGTGTGTATGGCCTAGCCTTGGTGATAACCTGAGATGGACCATATACAGGCCACAACTACAGCAACTTCAAAGCTTCCATCTACAAATGTTGCTGGTAAGAACACTCAGGTATGCAAAGGTAAATAAATGTTCACCAAACTCTTCTTCTCATATTTGTCTTCATAAGAATACAACTAGATCATACGAGTTCATGCTTCCCTTGTTTATGTTGTAAGCTCTGGTTTGGGTGTATTAAGCTAGTACATCCATAGGCCTTTTTAAATTAAGCTTGGTGCTTAGGTTAATATGGACTTCTTTAATAAAAAAATTAATTTGGTGTTAAATTTTGATTAATGAACTTTGAGTAATTACTTTCATAAACAATGGAGGTAACTCATTGTCGCACCCAGTTTTAAGTACCAAACTAGGTACATCCCATTTGTGTGCCCATGATTTCAATTCACACATATAGTCACAAATGGAGGGGTAATATCACAGACAATGCCTTCATTACATAGCGCATAAATATTTGTTACAAATGACATAGTCATACTTTACAGTATATACTTTAACTCTACTGTTCTAGCGAAGCCTCCAACACCACAAGAATCATCAACTGGTTGATCACAAGCCTAACACCTCTTAGAAAACTCCACTGAAGAACCTCCATCTGGTACCCATCCGGGATTTTGCCAAAGAATTGAAATAAAACAAGCGTAAGCTACTACCGCTTAGCAAGCATAACTTGAGGGGATGCAGGCTCAAAAAGGCTTGACACGGCTAAACTGCGGTAAGCACTTTTAGTGGGTCATATTTTATTATTAATCATAAGTTGCTAAGTTATGCTTAGGCTCCTGAATATGAATAATTAGAGATATCAACAATTTAATCATAACCCAAACCATCCAAGTAACCAACTATACAGTAAGGATTCAGGATGCTCATGTCCATGAGCACGGCTGATAACCAGTTTTACACTCTACAGAGGTTGTACACTTTCACCATGATTCGTGTTGCCCATATGCCCGGGTTAATTACTCCCAAAACACTTCCAAGGTGAGCAGGTAGGGTACACTACGAAGCTTTTCCCCAGTCATTCTAATAAGGAGCAGCCGCTAAGGATTCCATCTCCCAAGTGTTATGGAGTCATCTCAAAAAATGGCACTAATACTCATAGCATAGTACATAGCCTAGGGATGAGGCCCATACCCAGCCTGGTATGCCCCTCTTGCCCTTTCAGTAAACTGCTAGAAACTAGAAAGAGCAAGGTACTAGACTAAGACCAGAGCCATGTGGTCCTCATGGTTGTACTGTAAGTCCTGGGTTGCCACTTAAAGATGAGCCCTTATGGAGAGAAACTAGAGCACCATAAGAAAAGGCCCAATGCCCTAGCTCCCTTGGTTCCATGCTGCTAAAAACATCTTTTAATACCATGTTGCATATATCTTTAATTGTATTCTTTAATCAATATTAGTTGGAGCAAACTGAGCATACTACCCACATGCAAAACCCATAGGTAAATCAAGGACAAGATAATCAGTATTAAGGTAAATAGACTCCAAGCGGTTCATTAACATATGCATATGAATTGAGACTGCATTAAAGTGAATAGGTAACAAGGAGCCTCATATTATACTTGCCTTAATTCAATGTATCACTACTGGTCTTGATCTTCAAAGAGTCACGCCAGAGCACCAACACAAAACTCACTGTCTACTCGAGATCAAGCAAGACCACACAGGCATCCATACACACATGCATAGCAAACAAATATAAACTAATTAGAACAATACACCAAATAGTAGAAATAGAAGTTAAAAAGGTTTTAAAACTGTTCTACGTGATGCTACGAGCACACAGACGTGATGATCACAAAAATCAGAGCTAAAACGAAGAAGTTATGAATTAAACCAGATTTCCTTTAGTAAAATAATAAATTAAAGCTAACCTTGAATTTTAAAAGTTGAAAACATACTTAATAATAGTATGAACACGTTGATTATGGAATTACGAATCTAATGCAAGTTGAATCGATCAAATCGGAGCTAAAACGTGAAAGTTATGGCCTATAGAACCTAGTGGCAAAACTGTAAATAGATGGAAACGTATTTTACATCAAACCCGAAGGAAATTACGCTTTTAAAAGAAGAAGGTGAATTTTATGATTGCGCTTTTGACTATAGGTTCTATAATTAAAAACTCGAGGGGCTCTTTTGAATAAATGCAGGGACGGCGGGTTGAGATCCAAATAATTATAAGGGCCTTTTTGCAAAACAGCAGGTGAAGGGCTAAGTTCTAATCTGAGCCATAGGGAGGTCCAGAACAGGATCGAGGCGAGTTGGGAAGGTTGGTCGGCCAGAACAGGACTCCGGCGTGGTGGTCCTCCATGGACAGCGGTAGATACCTCATCAGAGTTAGACGGGAACGATGTATACACCTCGGTTCTCCACGGGGAAGGCACAGGGAGGTCCAGCGGGTGACGGCAAACTCACCTAGACACTTCTCTTGGGTGGAGACAACTCGGTGATGGCGTAGGGCATGGTCGGGGCGGACAATGGCTTCCTGTACTAGTTCGACGGTGAAAAGTGAGCACACAAGAGCAAGGGAAAGAGGAGACAAGGGCTCGAGAGATTCGAAACCTCGGTGCAAAACGCGGCAGTGGGCTCAAGGCGATGGAAAGGCAGCGAGCAAGGGCTTCAATGGTGGCGGGTGAGCTCTGCATCGACGGCGAGATCCAAAACAAGCATGCGTGCGGCATGGAGCTAGAGCAAAGGCGGCGGCATGTATTTGTGAAACGGGGGCGTTATTTAAGGGCGGGGCGACATGGGCAGCACGCCAAGTGAGCGTAGCGGAGGCGGACCCAACGGCAGTGCGGTGTCCGGCTCGAAGGCGAGAGGTAAGGGATGATGCTGCATAGTGGTCCCAGGATAGCAGAGGGAGCGAGTGGGGATGACGCGTGCGGGCTGTCCAAGCCAAAATGGGTAGGCTACTGGGCTGCGGGGGAGGCTGGGCGGGCTCCGGTTTCCTGCTGGCCCGTCCTAGTGAGATTGGCCAACACAGCTACACTGGGCAGAAACCAAGGGAAAAGGAGTGGGCTGCGGGTGAGAGTGGAGAGGGAGTGAGGCCTGGGCCATTGGGCCAGAAAGAGAAGGATAGAGATTTTTAGATAAAATCTTTTTTTCTTTTTTTTCAAAGCTGAGTTCAAAACCAATTTTGAAATATTTTGAATTTTAGCCAAAGACCACTCACTGCAATAAAAATAATGTAGCAGCATGAATGCAAAAATATGTTGCTAGACTTATGATGAATTTTAACTTCAATAAAAATTATTACTTTCCCTGTGTTTAAATGTGCACAAAAATACATAATTAGATGAATTTAACTCTTTTTGAAGAAAAGCAAATTTTAGGGTGTTACAAACCTACCCCCCCTTAAAATGAATCTCATCCTCAAGATTCGAAGGTTGTTGCCTCAAAGAGTTGTGGATACTCCGCCTTTAGATCTTCTTCTTTTTCCCAAGTAGCCTCCTCCTCTGAGTATCGATTCCATTGAACCTTGCACATCCTGATCACCTTACTCCAAGTAACTCTCTCAGCTGTTTCCAAGATCTTGATTGGATACTCTTTGTACGTAAGGTCCTCTTTCACATTGAGCTCCTCCAAAGGTATTTGTTCCTCTGGCACACGCAAACACTTCTTCAGTTGAGACACATGGAATACATCATGTACCCCAGACAAGCTCTCTGGCAATTCCAACTGATAAGCCACTTCTCCTTTTCTCTATAGAACCTTAAACGGACCAATGTAGCGAGGTGCTAACTTGCCCTTCACATTAAACCGCTTTATACCTTTCATGGGTGACACTTTGAGATAGACATAATCTCTAGGTACAAATACCAACTCTCTTCTTCGCGTGTTAGCATAACTCTTCTACCTTGACTGTGCCACTCTTAAATTTTGTCTAGTAGTCTGCACTTGCCTTTCAGCATCCTTGAGGATCTCAGGTCCAAACACTTGACTTTCTCCTGTCTGGTTCTAGAACAATGGAGTTGTGCACCTTCTACCATATAGTGCCTCGAATGGTGCCATCTTGAGACTCTTCTGGTAACTATTGTTGTAGGAGAATTCAGCATAAGACAAACTCTTATCCCAACTCGTACCATATTGCAAAGCACAAGCTCTCAACATATCCTCTAAGATCTGATTGGTTCTCTTTATTTGTCCATCAGTTTGTGGATGATAAGCTGAGCTGAAGTTCAACTTAGTGTCCATAGACTCATGCAATTTCTTCCAAAAGTGTGATGTAAACTGAGTACCTCTATCTGAGACAATCTTCTTAGGAACTCCATGCAAACATACTATCCGTTGCATATATAATTCTGCCAACTTTGCACCCATATATGTAGTCTTACCGGTATGAAGTGAGCAACCTTAGTCAACCGATCTATGATTACCCAAATTGAGTCATATCCACTCTGTGTTCATGGTAATCCAATAATAAAATCTATACCAACTTTTTCCCACTTCCACTCAGGTATCTTCATAGGTTGAAGTAAACCCGCTGGTCTTTGATGTTCTGCCTTAACTCGTTGACATGTGTCACATATTGCTACATACTCGGCCACATCTCTTTTCAAACCATACCACCTATACTTCTCCTTTAGATCTAGGTACATCTTAGTACTACCTGGATGGATAGAGTATGCTGAGTCATGAGCTTCTCTTAGAATCATCTCTCGAATGGACTTTATCTCTGGCACATATATTCTCTTTTCGAGCCACACTATTCCCTGATCATCCAATCGAAAACCTGGTGTTTTGCCAATTGTGATGAGTTCTGCTATCTCCTTGATTTTCTCATCTTCCAACTGACCCTTGCAGATCTCTTGTTCAAGTGTAGGTTCTACTTCCAATTCGATAGCATTAGCAACTATTCCCAAATTAAGATGCTCGAATTCAGCACATAACTCCTTAGATAACTGTGCCACTAGAGCTGCATTAACATAGCTCCTTCGGCTTAGAGCATCAGCTAGAACATTTGCCTTGCTAGAATGATAGTGTGTCTCCAAATCATAGTCCTTCATTAGCTCTAACCAACAATGTTGCCTCAAGTTCAAATCTGATTGAGTGAAAATGTACTTCAAACTCTTGTGATCTGTATAAATATCACACTTATGTCCAACAAGATAATGTCTCCAAATCTTCAATGCATGAACCACAACTGCTAAATCCAAATCATGGGTGGGATAATTTAATTCATGCTTCCTTAGTTACTTGGACGCATAAGCCACTATTCGTCCATCTTGCATAAGAACACAACCCAGACCAAGTCGAGCTGCATCACAGCAACGGAGAAATTCTTGTTCAGATCTAGTAGTACCAGCACCAGAGCTGTAGTCAACCTTTTCTTCAACTCTTCAAAACTAGCTCGACATTGCTCAGTCCATACAAACTTAGCATTCTTCTCAAGTAGCCATGTCATAGGCTTGACAATCTTAGAAAAACCTTCAATGAACCTTCGATAATATCCGGCCATTCCTAGGAAACTCCAGACTTCACTTACATCCTAAGGCGGATTCCAACTCAACACATCACTAACCTTCTTAGGATCCACAGCTACTCCCCCATTATAGATAACATGCCCAAGAAAAGAGACTTCCTTCAGCCAGAACTCACACTTGCTTAATTTAGCATACAGTTGATGTTCTCTAAGTTTTTGCAGAACTAATCTTAGATGCTCTTCATGTTCTTCTTCTGTTTTGGAGAAGACTAGAATATCATCAATGAAGACCACAACAAACTTGTACAGATATTCCATAAATACCTTATTCATCATATACATGAAGTATGCAGGGGCATTAGTCAATCCAAAAGACACAACCATGTACTCATATAATCCATACCGAGTAGTAAAGGCAGTCTGGGGAATGTCCGATGAACGAATCCTCAACTGATGATAACTAGAGTGAAGATCAATCTTGGAGAACACACAAGCACCTTGTAATTGATCAAACAGATCATTAATTCTAGGCAAAGGATACTTGTTCTTAATGGTTACCTCATTGAGAGAGCGATAATCCACACACATCCTTTGTGTACCATCTTTCTTATCAACAAATATAACTGGGGCTCCCCATGGTGAAGAACTATGATGTATGAAACCTTTATCCTGTAGCTTCTTTAACTATTTCTTAAGTTCTTCTAGCTCATTGACTCCCATCCGATATGGTCTCTTGGCTATAGGTGTAGTTCCAGGCAAAAGCTCAATAATAAACTCAATATCACGGTCTGGCGGCATACCTGGCAAATTATCAGGAAAAACATCCAGAAACTCATTAACAACCTTGGTCTTATCCATGGTTGCACCATTCATCTGATTAACACTACACACCTCTCTTGTCATTGTAGTTGCCATGCATATAACTTCTTCTCCTGACTTGGATGTCAAGTGTACCATACCATTCTCACATTGGATAATAGTCTTTCGTGGATTTAGCCAATCCATTCCAAGAATTACATCTATGCTTGAAGACTTCAGCACAATCGGATTTGCCAAAAACTCTACCCCCTTATTTCAACTCTTACACTGGGACACATTAGAGTAGCTTGCATATCCCCACAAGGTGAGTCAACTAACATCTGTTTCTTCATAGGACACTTTGGTATATTATGCTCCTTAACAAAATGATGTGCAATAAAGGAATGTGAAGCTCTAGAATCAAACAAAACTGATGCAGGGCTAGAGTTGACTAGACATGTGCCAAACACAACATCCAGGGCTTCTTGTGCAGATTCTATCATCACATAATTAACTCTGCCTTGCACATGAGTCTGTTGTTTATGGTTTTCGTTGTGGGATTGTTGCTTGTTCGACTTCTTTGGACACTGACTCACATAATGACTGGGCTCACCACATCGGTAGCACTTCTTACCTGAAGGGGGGGTGTTGGGCACACTATCCTTCATTAGGGAGTTGATGAGTGGGTCTTGGGGTGGACTCTAGTTCACATACTGCTGCTCTTGCTGGTATTGAGGGAGTTGTTGAGGAGGATCAAAATCCCACTGACTAGAAGGTTCCTGGTACCTTTGCCAAAATTCTTGTGGGGGCGTGTGTTGCTACCTTCAGATTGGCTTTGAATTCTCCTTTTCTTCTCTTCTATTTCCCGACGCTTGTTCTCAATCAAAATGGCCCTATTCACCAAAGTTTGGAAGTTAGGATACACAACAGTCATCAACTGCAATTGAAGTCCATCATTTAATCCTTTTAAGAAGCATTTTTGTTTCTTGGCATCATTAGCCACCTCTCCTGGAGCATAACGTGATAGCTGAGTGAACTTGTTATGATACTCACACACTGTCATGGAGCCTTGTTTCAAGTTGAGGAACTCCTCCTTGATCTCCACCAAACCTTTTGGAACATGATAAGATCGAAGGCCAGTCTTGAAATCTTCCCAACAAATCTGATTTACATCTTTCTCAATATGAAATAGTTCCCACCAGTCTAAAGCTGCTCCTTGAAGTTGACCGGAAGCATTAAGCACTTTCTGTTGGTCATTACACTGAGCTATGTTAAGTTGTCGCTCCACAGCTCTAAGCTAGTCATCAGCTTCTGGTGGGTCGCTTGCATGAGAGAATGTTGGTGGACGTCCCTTCATAAATTCACCACGCTTGTCCCTTGGTGGTGCTTGATGTGGGTTGGTGCATACATTCTGAACATAGGTTTGTAACAATTGAGTCTATGTCATCATAGATTGCTCTATAGTCGGAGGATTTGGTGGCGGTGGATTAGCATTGGGGGCATTCCTTCTAGCATCATGTGGAGCACTTCTCCTAGTAGAAACCATCTGTTTGCAACATTTAGCACAATTATTGGTTGTAATCCATGATCCAGAAGTAGTTCACATGATAAAACAATCAATCTAAAATTTTCTAGACGAGAACTACTAGTAGCAGTTCAGAAAGACAGCCATATCTCAAGTTCTAGAAATCCTATGAAGACGGGTCTTATATGGCTGGAAAGATTATGAAATTCCCTATAACTTTTGTATAAACCACCTTGCCAGATTCTGAGATTAAGTTAGTCGGAAATAGAACACAATCGAAATTGTTTAGACTCCTAGACAGTGTAGAAACTTCAACTTGTAGTGGTCATAACTCTGAAACCATAATGGATATGAAGGTGATTCTAGTGGCATACAAAAGATACAAAAGTCTACTTTCATCCATAAAACTTTCATGACTTTTGGGCATCTCCCTTTGGAGATATAACCCAATGAACACTGACTGCTCAGAAAACATTGAATGCAGAGACGAGAAAAACCAACCCAACTATCTAATCATTGGTCCTTATGCCTTATCATGTAATCTAAATGAAATTGTGAGCATAACCCACAAAATCATTACAATCATTACAAAGATCCAAATCAAGAATGAACATCAAGACAACCATTCAAACATTGAAGGTTCACAATTCAAGCATTAGGACTCAATGACTCTACTCACGTTACTAGCGTTCTTGTTGTATTAAGGTCTCAAAACTCTACAGCTTCACCTTCATGTTGCACGAGAATGTGGTAAGTGATAGCTCTAAAAGCAATTCAAAGCAAGGGGTGAAGATAGGGACAAAAATTATAGCAATAAGGGGGAGAGGAACAACAAAGACGAGAATATAGTATAGGAGAAAATAGCAAGGTTTATAGACCAAGGATTTCATAGCAAATTCTGAACCTTAAAACGACCATTTTCTAACTAGGCTTGCATCCTACAGTCGACATAGCTTTGATACCACTTTGTCGCACCCAGTTTTAAGTACAAAACTAGGTACATCCCATATGTGTGTCCAGGATTTCAATTCACACATATAGTTACAAATGGAGGGGTAATATCAAAGACAATGCCTTCATTACATAGCGCATAACTATTTATTACAAATGACATAGTCATACTTTACAGTATATACATTAACTCTACTCTTCTGGCGAAGCCTCCAACACCACAGAAATCATCAACTGGTTGATCACAAGCCTAACACCTCTTATAAAACTCCACTGAAGAACCTCCATCTGGTACCGATCCAGGATTTTGCCAAAGAATTGAAATAAAACAAGCATAAGCTACTACCACTTAGCAAGCATAAGTTGAGGGGATGCAGGCTCAAAAGGCTTGACACGGCTGAACTGCGGTAAGCACTTTTAGTGGGTCATATTTTATTATTAATCTTAAGTTGCTAAGTTATGCTTAGGCTCCCGAATATGAATAATTAGAGATATCAGTAATTTAATCATAACCCAAACCATCTAAGTAACCAACTATTTAGTAAGGATCCAGGCCGCTCGTGTTTGTGAGCACGACTGATATACCAGTTTTACACTCTGTAGAGGTTGTACACTTCACCATGATTCGTGTTGCCCATATGCCTGGGTTAATTACTCCCAAAACACTTCCAAGGTGAGCAGGCAGGGTACACTATGAGACTTTTTCCCAGTCGTTCTAATATGGAGCAGCCGCTAAGGATTCCATCTCCCAAGTGTTATGGAGTCATCTCCAAAAATGGCACTAATACTTGCAGCATAGTACACACCCAGGGGATGAGGCCCATACCCGGCCTGGTATGCCCCTCTTGCCCTTTCGGTAAACTGCTAGAAACTAGAAAGAGCAAGGTACTGGACTAAGACCAGAGCCATGTGGTCCTCATGGTTGAACTGTAAGTCTTGGGTTGCCACTTAAAGATGAGTCCTTATGGACAGAAACTAGATCTCCATAAGAAAAGGCCCAATGCTCTAGCTCCCTTGGTTCCATGTTGCTAAAAACATCTTTTAATACCATGTTGCATATATCTTTAATTGTATTCTTTAATCAATATTAGTTGGAGCAAACCGAGCATACTACCCACATGCAAAACCCATAGGTAAATCAAGGACAGGATAATCAGTATCAAGGTAAATAGACTCCAAGCGGTCATTAACATAAGCATATGAATTGAGACTGCATTAAAGTGAATAGGTAACAAGGAGCCTCATATTATACTTGTCTTAATTCAATGTATCGCTGCTGGTCTTGATCTTCAAAGAGTCGCTCCAGAGCACCAACACAAAACTCATTGTCTACTCGAGATCAAGTAAGACCACATAGGCATCCATACACACATGCATAGCAAATAAATGTAAACTAATTAGAACAATACACCAAATAGTAGAAATAGAAGTTAAAAAGGTTTCAAAACTGTTCTACGCGATGCTACGAGCACACGGACGCGAAGATCACAAAAATCGGAGCTAACCTCAAATTTTAAAAGTTCAAAACATACTTAATAGTAGTATGAACACATAGATTATATAATTACGAATCTAACGCAAGTTGAACCGATCAAATCAGAGCTAAAACGTAAAAGTTATGGCCTATAAAACCTAGTGGCAAAACTGTAAATAGATAAAAACGTATTTTAGATCAAACCCGAAGGAAATTATGCTTTTAAAAGAAGAAGGCGAATTCTATGATTGCGCTTTGGACTGTGGGTTCTATAATTAAAAACTCAAAGGGCTCTTTTGAATAAATGCAGGGACGGCGGGTTGAGATCTAAATAATTATAAGGGACTTTTTGCAAAACAGCAGGTGAAGGGGAAAGTTCTAATCTGAGCCGTAGATTGGTGGATGGACGGTCGAGGTGAGTTGGGAAGCTTGGCCATCCAGAACAGGACTCCATCGCGGTGGTCCTCCATGGACGGTGGTAGATACCTCATCGTAGTTAGACAGGAACGACGTATACACCTCAGTTCTCAACAGGAAGGCACAGGGAGGTACAGCGGGCGATGGTGAACTCACCTAGACACTTCTCTTGGGCGGAGACGACTCGGTGACAGCGTAGGGCAAGGTGGGGCGGATAGTGTCTTCCTGTACTAGTTCGACGATGAAAAGTGAGCATACGAGAGCGAGGGAAAGAGGAGACAAGGGCTCAGGAGCTTTGAAACCTCGGTGCAAAACACGACAGTGGGCTCAAGGCGATGAAAAGGCAATGAGCAAGGGCTTCAACGGCGGCGAGCGAGCTCTACTTCGACGGCGACATCCAAAATGAGCATGCATGTGGCATGGAGCTAGAGCAAAGGCGGTGGCATGTAGATGCAAAACAGGGGCGCCATTTAAGGGCCGGGCGGCGTGGGTAGCACGCCAAGCGGGCGTAGCGAAGGCGGACCTGGCGGCGGTGTGGTGTCTGGCTCGAAGGCGAGAGGTAAGGGACGACGCTGCGCTGCGGGCCCAGGATAGCAGAGGGAGCGAATGGGGAGGATGTGTGCGGGCTGTCCAAGCCAAGACGGGCTGGCTGCTGGGCTGTGGGGGAGGCTGGGCGAACTCCGGCTTCTTGGTGGGCCGTCTTGGTGAGATTGGCCTACGCGGCTACGCTGGGCAGAAACCAAGGGAAAAGGAGTGGGCTGCGGGTGAGAGTGGAGAGGGAGTGAGGCCTGGGCCATTGGGCCAAAAAGAGAAGGAGAGAGATTTTCAGATAAAATCTTCTTTTCTTTTTTTTCAAAGCTGTGTTCAAAACAAATTTTGAAATATTTTGAATTTTAGCGAAAGACCACTCACTACAATAAAAATAATGCAGCAGCATGAATGCAAAAAATATGTTGCTAGACTTATGATGAATTTTAACTTCAATAAAAATTATTACTTTCCCTGTGTTTAAATGTGCACAAAAATACATAATTAGATGAATTTAAATCTTTTTGAAGAAAAGCAAATTTTAGGGTGTTACACTCATGTTGAAGATGAATCAAAACAAAGATTATTTTGCAAACTTTACATGAGCCTTGCTTGAGTATACAAAGTCTGATGAACAAATAAATAAAAAAATGAAATAGATTAATAGATAATAATACTAATAATAAAATAATAAAAAAGAAAATAATAATAATAAATTTAGGCGTCTCGGTGTTTAAACTGGCAGAGCCCTTATTTGTTTCCACTTTGTTTCTTCTTGTTTGAATAAACAGGTACACGGATAAGTGTGGGGGAGACAATCCACACAAGTTTTCAAAAGCTCCCCACAAATGATGCACAACACATCAACCGTTCCAAACTTAGTTTGTGCATCCTCTCTTCCTACTTTTGGACAAAAATTAAAACTAAATAAAAATATAAAACAAACGATGCTCAATCTCCATGCTATCCTTTGATTAAATTTGCATACTTTTTATTCCTCGCTAATATCCCCATAACTTGTGAACAAACTATGATAGGGACCCCATGTTATCTAAGTAATTGGAATATGTGATATAGTAGGATGAAAATGAACCTTGCTCTCTCATATGAAGAACTTGGGATTTATTTTATAAAATCAAAATTCAAATAACATGCTCCTCGACGATATGCAAATTCCTACCAAAGTCATATCTATGCTGTTTGCTTAAAATCTCCAAAAGTTTGCTACTTATTCCTGCATTGAGTTTTGTCAAGTCTTGTTGATCCTTGTTGAGAAAGTTATCATGCCCCCAAGATCAAGATCATGTACACCCACATACATAAGCTATTCCTACACTGGGAATACGCTAAAACATGCCTCCATCCACCCAAAATTCTACTCCTACACTAGGAGTAGACCAAAAAAATATTTGTTAGGAAAATACTCCATGTTTTACAAGATAATGATCTCTCTCAATATGTGGTTTAAGAGACATGGGCTATGCAAAAGTATGAAAAAAGAAAAAAAATGGACACATGAAGGTCCAAGAAGAAAAAGAAAAAAATAGGGACACATGAAAGTCCCAAGGTATTGAAAAAAAGATGAGCACATGAAGGCTCATAAAAAAAAAAAATAAAATGATAGCCATGTCTCAGAATAAAAAGCTAGAGAGAGATCACTCATACAAAAGGAGTATAGTATAGATTTAGAAATGTTTATCCACACACTTGCACTTCTTGATCTAAGGGTATGACATCTCTCTCCTTGGATTCGAGCTTTGACTCAATAAAATATGCAGAGTAAGTATGCCTTCATGTCTTTCCCTACCCAAAGATCCATATAAGCTTTTTAGAAGTAGGAAAGAAAGAAGGCAACACTATGATATGCCTTGGTGAGGAATCAAACACATATATGATCGATTTGAGAGAATCATTTGAGGAGCTATCTATGTTTACATTTTTAAACTCACATGAAAACCCAAGTTTCTCAGCTATTTGATGCAAGGGGATTTGAATCCATATTGTTTCATTATCTAATCACACAAGACAATGTGGTAGACACTCCAAAAGTTCACAAGTGCAGGCAAAACTTGGAATAACTTGTATGTAGATGTCATATCAAGGAGATGACCCATCTCAGTACTTAACTTTACTCGAGGACGAGCAAAGAGCTACGTGTGGGGGAGCTTGTTGGCGGTCCTTAACTCACATTTCTTACCGCCAATCTAGATATAAAAAGAGGAGAAATTAACAAACTTAAGCATATATACCTTTACTATTGACCTAGTTCCACATGTATTTGGAGATTATCGTTTTGCAGGACATAAACACAAATACATGGGAAAATACACCAAAAGGCGCATTTCAACAAGGCATAAAGCTGATTTGCGCAAGGGAATAAAAAGAAGGCCCAACCTACCTGAATAATTTGGGCGAAGCACCCACTTGGGCTTGATCTAGGACCATCTAGAGACCCACTAAACAAAAATTGAGCCCAGAGGGCTCAGTGGCGGTGTGGCAGCACCACTGGTGCGGCCACACCCCAACTGGCTCCTCTCGGGCCCAATTTTCGCAGGTCGCCTCCCACCGACATTGCAAAGGTGGTTACATAGGTGCCCGTCTAGGTTCAATGCATCTTGAGGTTGGTTTGGTACCTTCCTTGAGGGGAGGAAGCATTTTCCAAAGAGCCCCCTCCTCTCCACCTGTAAAAGGAGGCTCTCTCCCCCCTCATTTGAACAACACATCAAGGCAAAGAGCACCACACTTGAGCATCACTCGAAGGCTTAGGCCATAGCTAGTAGAGTTGTGTATTAGGGATAGATGTGAGGGAAGAGTATGGGGAAGTGCCAGACTTGTCGGTGTCTCCCCGAGCTTGTACCTCGATGAACACTTGTGCCTCAACGGAGCATCTGCTAAGTGAGTGATCATGGTTCTTATGGCATTAAGTCTTTTGATTAGTTAAGCTTACACTTACTTGTTTGTGGGTTCGTCGTCCGTCCCCATGGCGGATGCTCTAGTAGAGGGCCCTGATAAAGACGGATAACCCTATGCACGCTAGAGTAGTAGTCGATAGCATAGATGCAGTGTCTAGGCTAGAGGCTACCTTCGTTTGCCTCGTGCCATCCGGTTGAGGGGTAGGCGGTAGGTGGTGATAGCCCTATCTGTCCCTTGTAATCCCCCACATTCAGGTACGATGTAGAGCTATAGGCCGGTATTGCTTGGCAGACCAAGCGTACGTCGGTTCCCGAAGTAAGCAAGTAGGAGTAAATTTTATCTGTCGTTAGACCGTAAAGCCTTAGGAATCCATCTCTACCCTTTCCAAATTTACCCTTGTGTTGTCCTTGGATGAATTAGCTAGAAGAAGTACCTCCATTCCCTGTGGAAAATACGATACCCTGAATACTTTCGGGTGAAAGCTACAACAGTAATTCCGTGCTTTGTGGAATCTTTCTGTTTGCGTTAAGAAATACCAACAGTACACCCAACGGTTGGGTGCCAGTGACCAATGGTAGTTGATGTGGTAGGGCACTGCCCTATCCGGTGCCAGGAACCACCCTATTCGGTGACCTCGTAGAGATGACCATCTCGGGCACAATGGCTAGTCCTTCACTTTGAGGCTATAAAAGGGACCCCAACCGTCCATTGGGAGGGAGAGGGAGCTAAAGGAAGATAGGAGGGTGTTGCTACACCTCATTTATGCTCTCCACATGCATAGGGCTTAAAGCTCATTTGGTGATTAGCGTAGGTGCTTTGCAAAGTGCTTAGGTTAGTTAGGCCATGCTCATATGCGCTTGCTCTAGGCTTAGGTCTAGTTGCTAGTGAGGTTTGCATACCTCTTGATCAAAGGTTCTTGCGCGCACCGTGGTTGTACTCGGTGGGGCTTGTAGTCTTGTGAGACCACACCAATTGTGCATGTGGTGTGGCCGCCACCGTGTACCGAAGGGAACAAGGCCCGTGGTGATTTAGTCGATAGCTTGATAGTGAAGATAGCGGGGATCGATCCAGGAAAGGCTAGCCGGAAGGCACACTAGAGACCCACTTGCACATGGGGAAGGTTCGGGGCTATCCACGGAGTTACCCGACTAGGAGCTTGGCTCTTGAGGGATTCCTTGCGAGGGGCTCCAATGAGGACTAGGGGGAAGCTTGAGCGCTTCTCGATACCTTGGTAAAAATACCAGAGTCATCGACGGGAGTTTGCATCTCTACCTCATATTTACCTTCCGCATTTATATTGCTACCTTGGTTATGTGCTTTACTTTCCTAGCTTAGTTGATAGGCTAGTCGACAGGATTGGAACCTAGGTTGCATAACTCTTTTACGGTAGAGATAGCAACACATCTAGCAAAACCGTAGTTGCATGTTTAGATGGATTACTTTCTTGCATAGTGTAACACCCTAAAATTTTCTCTTTTTGAAATAGGGCTAAAAAGATATAATTTTGTACTTTTGTGCTAATAAAAACATAGGAAAAATAATATATTTCAGTAAATTAAAATTTATCATGAGGCTTAGCAACATTTTTGTGCATTCATGCTAATGCATACTTTTGTGATGAGTGGTTTTGTCCAAAATTCAAAATAATTTCAAATGCTTTTAAAATGGTTTGAAAATGGATTTGAAAATAAAACTTAGGAAAAAAAGAAAAACAAACAAACCTCACTCTCCCCCTTCTCCCGTCGGCCCAGGCGGCCTGCTTCGCTCTCCCTCTTCCCACAGCCTAGCTAGGTGCTCCTTTCCAACGTGGCCTAGCCAGCAAGCAGCCGGCCCAGCTCCCCATCCTCCCCTCTCCTCCCTCGGCCTGTTTTCCTGCACCACGTGCTGAAGGCCCAGCTAACCCAACAGGCGGCCCAGTCGAGACGCATCCGCGCTCCCCTCTCTTCACGAGCAGTCGCTGACAACTGGCCCCGCTCTCTCACCCACTGACGCTCGGGACCCACAGGTCAGCGTCGTCACCTACCTACCGCTCGTGCTCGATGCGGACTCCACCACCGCCGCTGAGACTCCGCTGCCGTGCCGCCTCCGACTCCGCCGCCGCCCTGTTTCATTCCTTGGCGTGCGCCCCACGTTTATTCCCGGCCTTAAATACCGAGCCCGCACCATGCCGCTACCCCCGTATAACCCTCAGTGCAGCCATAGCCTCACCGAGTCAACGCAGCTCTGCCAAATCCTAGCCGTCAATGAGCCGCCTGCCTCGCCAAGCACAGCAGCGCCTTGGTAAGCCACCTAGCCGACATCGCCGTTCCCTTCTTCTATCTCCTGGTGTCCTCGTCTCATGAATCTGTGGCCTGTAGGCCCTCCTCTAAGAAATGTCGACGAGCTTCTCGCCACCGACCATGGCGCCACCGCCTCCTCTTTCTGATCCGGCGGCTGCATTCTCTCTCTCCCCGCTGGATCTAGTCTGCACCGTCCATTCTCGATCCAGTGGCCCTGATTCACCCATACTAGTTTGGCCTGTTACTTTTGCACAAGAGTACTTTCCTTTTCTAGTATAGAACCCACTATCCTTGGCTCAGTTTAAAATCCAATTTTATTAATTTAAATTCTAAAAATCAAGTTCCATCTATTTATAGTTTTGCCACTAGTTTTCTTTAGGTCATAAAATCTCCGTTTTAACCCCGATTTGATCTGTTCAAGTTGCGTTAGATTCATAATTGCGTAATCTATAGGTTTATCTTACTGTTAAATATAATTGCAACTTTTGAAATTTGAGGTTAGATTTAATCTATTATTTTAAAGGAAATCTTGTTTAATTCATAACTTTTCTGTTTTAGCTCCGATTAGAGTGCTTTTCGCGTCTGTGTGTTCGTAGTAACGCGTAGAACATCTTTAAAACCTTTTCACTTCTTGTTTCATATGTTTGGTGTACTGTTTTGATTTAGTTCTATTGTTTGCTTCATGTATGATTGCATGGATGCTTGTGTGGTGCTTTATGATCATGTCCAGTCGGTGAGAAGTACGTTGGTGAAATAGAAGAAGTTGGTGATCCAGAAGAAGTCTTTTGGAGGTTACAATTCAGTAGAAGAAGATCAGAGTTTTAATGCTAGTATAGCATGGGATCTTCCTTGTTGTCCTATACACCTTTAATCATTTAGTTCATGTTGCATGTGTCTACCTTGACTACCACTAAGGATTTTCTAGTACTTTGTTACCTTGTACCTTGATTCCGATGGGTTATTGCATTGGGTAGTATGATGCTAGTGCTCAATTAAAGACCATGATCTTGTAACTTGACAAATGGTATATGCAATAAACACTAAAAGATGCTTTTTAGCAACATGGAACAAGGGGCTAGAGCATTGGGCTGTTTTTATGGTGCTCTAGATTCCTCTCCCTAAGGACTTATCTGTAAGCGAACATCCGGGACTTACAGTACAACTGTGAGGGCTACATGGCTCTGGCTTTAGCTCAGTATGAGGACCTTTTCTAGCTTGTTAGTGGTTACCTTTATTGGCATAAGAATGGCTTGCCAAATCGGGTATAGTGCGGCCTCTGTCCCCTTGTGTATAGGCTACACGTCATTGTGGCCATCAAGGTGAACAAGCAAGCCAACAAAGGGGCCAAACACATTTGGGTGCCAAAAGAGATCATTTCTAACATGAAGAGCACCAAGAAGGTTTGGGTACCGAAGGGGAAGTGAAAAGTCCGATGGACTTTGGGGAATTTGGAGACTTGGCAAAGTATGGGTGCATTTCATGGGGTGCATCATGATGGATAAGCTAATTGCCAAGTAGGTTAGCGAATACATTGGACCCAAATTCTCCTTCCCATGTTAGGTAACTAGTTTTAAATTCTTGTATTTTCAATTAGCATCTAGTTCCTTTTCATGCCTAGGTATGCATTGGCATGTTTAATCTTTTGGCATGCATACACTAAGTAAATCGTATGGTAGGGTTGCTCGGTTTCACTCTTAACCCTTGGAGCAAATCTACATGGTTTAAATTGTTTACAAGCACGACACATAGCTTTTTCTACAAGTGTGTATCTAATATGTGCCTGTTGATGGTAATTAATAACCATTATAAACCATCAATATAACTTGTATAATGCATGAAAATAATCACCAACATAGGTTTAGGGGTTTAAACTGATAATTTCCATGAGTTTTGGTGAATCTGTGTTTACAGCAGGGTTTATCCATAAAACCATCAAAGTGGACCTATTCATCAAAGTAAATCACGCTTAACCGCGGCAGTAGAACGATGATACCACAAGACAGCACACTACGGTAGAGGGCGAGGCGCCGCCAGGTGGGGCCGGCCGGACCCACCTATAGGCTGATGGGCCTAGGGGGCCCACAAGGTAGCCCCCTCATGATGTCGGTTGTCCACCGCCTTAGGGATTGCATCTACGCCGTTCTTTTAGGTTGGTTTGATCCAAGGGCTCAAAATTGTTGCTCTACCCTATATATATCAGCCCCTACCCCCTCCCTCAGGCATAAGTCATTCAAGAAGTCAGAAACCCTGATCATCCTCAGAGCTCCACCATATTCTAGGGCATAGCGAGCTAGGCCAGATCTTGAGGGAGGTAAGCTTCACTTGGATTCCTGATCTTGTCAAGAGCATGGCTTGGTATAGCCCCTTGTATCCTCTTTTGTATCTTTCATTATTCTTATGTTTGCTACAATTGATTCGACATTGTTCTTAATATTATTCATGTTCCTAGTTATCATGTTCATCGTCTACTTTGATTATATGCTTAGTATAGCTAGATTAGCATCATGTTCAAGCATAAGTTTGCATAGTGCTTGCTCCAAAGTACAAGGGGTGAGTGGTCGACATTGTGTAAGCATGGTGCTCATATGTTGTTTACCTATGGATGCACCCTATATTCTGGGTCATGTGGTAGATTACGGATGTGCCACTCCCATTGAGTCCTTTGTAGTCCACTCCCCGATTATAGGTCAAGTATGATCTAGTTATGAAGGAAGACATGCTATGTTCTTGAACTTCCTTAGTAACATCCCTTATGTGTAGATATGAAGTTGATCTTAGCCATGACTACTAAGTATAATTACACTAATCTTAGTATGCTTTGACTTGTAATGAAGAATGACTTAGGAATTATTTCTCTAATTTCTACTTAGCCATGCCAATGTCATAGAAAGGAGTACTCTGAGTGATAAATGATCAGTAATCGCTTACCATTCATATACATTTATCTCTTGACTTACCCCTATTGTGAGTAAAATATTGGTTATGGTTTATTTCTCCATCATACGTACGAGTTATCAATATATTCCAACTGCACATCCTTCCCTAAAAATATAAATAACGATACCTAGAATACTCCCGGGTAAAATGTTATAATGGTAAATTATCTGTGTGCTTGTAGATCCCTTTTATATATATTTATATTCTTTCTAGTCACAATAAAATACTTAAGTACTTCTTAGTGTCATTCTAGAAGTGACGCTAAAGAATATCAACAAGCATTTCTGGCATCATAACTAGGGATGACAACTTAGCAAAAGTGATGTTAAGAAATGTCAACAACATTAGGTGGCTACTTAAACAAGTGACAAGTTAATAAATACCAACAAGCATTTCTAGCGCCGTTGCCGGGGAAGGTAGCTAGGCAATCATGGAATATTGATAAACTTTTATTTAATGATGTGATCGAGAAAACCATTAACCTATGCTCAAACAGGCTTACCCTTGTGTTGTCTACTTTTATATCTTATGCAGGCTAATGTATGACAAGTTTTGACCTTCCGACAAACTACATTGAAAATCCAGAAACACTTTTTAGGAGGACTATGGCTAAACTCAAGAAAGTTTCAGCTTTAGAATTGGAAGACAACTAGACAAGGCGGAGCTTAACACCAGTTTTTGAAGCCATGGCTGACAAGACTCTCCGTGAATTCTCTGCTCCAACTATGGCAAACATCCATACTAGACCGGCGATCAACATTGGAGACAATGCTTTTGAGCTCAAGCCAGCTCTCATCAATATGGTGCAAGCTAACCAGTTTTGTGGAAAGGCACATGAAGATACGAGTGCTCATCTCCAACACTTCCTGGAGATCTGGAGCACTTTCACCATCAAAGGAGTTACTAGAGGTGCCATTTTACTTCACCTCTTCCCATTCTCACTTTTGGGGAAGGCAAAGCAATGGTTCTACGCCAACAAAGATAGAAATACTACATGGGAAAACTGCTCCACTGCCTTCCTAGTAAAATTCTTTCCCACAGGCAAGACTAATGCTCTGCGTGGGAGAATTTCAAGCTTCCAACAACAACATGATGAATCTATCCCTAAGGCAGGGGAATGCTTTTAAGACTATATATCATAATGTCATCATGGGATGGAGAATTGGCTACTCATGTAAACTTTCTACCATGGGTTGACAAACAATACCCGTGAGAATATAGATGCTCCTGTTGGAGGTGCTTTCCTATCACTCACCATCCCAGGTGCAACAGCTCTCGTGGAGAAGATGGCCTTCAACCAAGGCTGGAATGAAGAACGTATTCAGACCCATAAGAGAAATGGAGGTATGCATCAACTCAAGGGGGTAGACAAGTTGTCTGCCAAGATGGATCTGCTGATAAAGAGGCTCGAACAACAAGCCAATGAGAAGCAAGAAGTCATGCACATTCATGATTTCTACATGACATGTGAAGAGTGTGACAACACTAGGCATTCAGGGAACAACTATCCTGAAACGCATGAGGATGTCAACTTCACCAACAACAACTATCGTCCTCAACAGAATCAAGGATGGAATCAGCAACAAAGGCCAAACTACCAAGGTAACTATAAGGGTAATAATTATAATAATTTTAGTAATCAACTACCCTTGAGAGAATTAATTTCTAGCCAAGATAAAATTATGGAAGGCTTATTTAGAAAACTAGCTTCCAATGACAAAATGTTAGAAAATATAAACAATAGAATGGATAGCTTCTCAGCCATTAAAAACCAGCATAGCTTTAATAAAATAATAGAATCACAAATAGCTCAGCTGGCGGCTGTTGTTTCTTTGACCGACAAAGTTAAGATTCTAAGGCAACCGGAAGATCTCAAAACTATAAATCTTGTCGATGTCCACAATGCAGGATACAACTACATAGAGCCATCGACAGGGGCTTGGAAAGATGAGTCTCTGCCCATCAAGAAAGGTGATCTAGGAAGACCTGTCATCCCCATAGCCATTGACCTCACATTTTCCAAGAAGCTATCTATGACTTCAAAGCAAGTGTTAACATCATGCCAAAGGTAATCTATGATAAAATCAATGGAGATACTCTGTTGTACACAAACATGTGTTTGCAGCTTGCAGATTAGTCACTCTGCTACCCCAAAGGAATTCTTGAAGGCATCTGTGTACGAGTGGGACAATCGTATGTTCCTGTAGACTTTGTGCTTTTGGAAACAGGTGGAGATGTAAGGGCACCCATTATCTTGGACTGACCTTTTCTGAGCACCGCAAAAGCCATCATCTATGCGGAGAGTGCTAAGGTCTGCTTCACAATTAAGGATAGGAAGGAGAAATTTACTTTCAAGAATCGTATACACCACTCTCCTAGTCATCCACAAATGGCATATCTAACTGAAGAAACAACAGTAACCAAGAAGAGAAACAACCAAAGAAGGAAGAGCAAGGCCAGACAGCCAAGAGAAGAATTAGTCAATATGATCAACACACTCTGATCCGAGTATGATCACCTCCTCGCTTCACCATTCCTTACCAAGAAGGAAGACCCTGGAGTACCGACGATCGAGTGTACCATTGGACAAAGAATCTTCCATAACACTTTCTACGACATTAGGTCGGGTGTCAACATAATGTCCAAGGTAACATATGACTATTTGTTTGGTGATGAACCTCTATTCCCTACATATATATATATATATGCAATTGCAGATGGTGGACCAAACAATCCGATTTTCAGAGGGAATAGCAAAAAGATATCATGGTAAGAATACAAGATCACTATGTCCATGTCGACTTCATGATTCTGGACATGGGAGAAGAAGAAGAAGAAGACGTACCTATTATCCTTGAAAGATCGTTCCTCAACACTACCAACATGATCATCTACGTCAGATCTGGGCAAGTCCACTTTCAATTCCCTAGACAAAAGGTACATTGTTATTTCAATAGTTATACCATTTATGAATAGCCAAAGAAGACCCACTCCAAGAGAAGACACCGATCTTCCCAACGCCAGAGGAATCAATCCCCTAAGAATGAAGATGAAGATAAAGAAGTTGTGAAGAATGAACCTATCACGTTAAAGATAAGTTTACAGACCAAGCAGGTCTAGAAAGAAAAGGTGGCATCATCATCAGAGTCACCATCACAAGAGATGCAACCATCAAGGTCTCCATCTCTAGGACCGACTGATACACCCAAAGAATGAACAAGAGTGGAGAAGAGTCCTGTCCGGAGGACTTAAAAATCCAAACCCTCGCCGGGAGGTAAAATCAGTAGTTATCCATATTTATCCTTTAGCATTGCATGAATTATTTTTACTTTAGCATATTTACTTTTTTTGCATTAGCATCGCATTTAGAAAAGAAAACAAAAAGTCTCATAATTGCATTATAAATCTTAAAGCCCCATGTGAATAATTTTCACGGTGTGTAAAAACCCGCAAGAATAATCACTGTGGTGGGATAAAAAATATAATAAAAATATCATGCAAGTTATATTTCATTTTTGCACAAATATAAAAACATGAGATAGACATCCTGCTAAAATTCTACCAATTCAAAAATATTTCTAAATCCCAAGAAGGACTAATCTCTAGACGGCTAATCGCTAACCCCTTATCCTAATCCGTTCCACGAGTTTTGGTGTTCTTGTTGGTATTTTGCAAGATGATATGATTAAGAGCAAGTTCACCCAGTCGTCTTCATCTTGTTCCACCTGAAGTATATTTTCCTAAACCGTTGCTACACCTATTGCACAAGGGAGCCCAACTTCCTAGTGGACGAGAAGAACATCTACTAGTAAAACTGCTCTAAGAAGGATCACTCAACCTCGATATTCGACCATGATAACAACCAGCTTAGGGGAAGGGCATCCCCATGTATCTAGATAAGTATTTCTTTCCCTTTGGTTTTACTATTATTTAGTTTAGTTTACAATAGTTAAAAAAGAGATGCATAACTAAAAACAAAATAATAATTTATCTTTGTGTTATTTATATGTATTAGTAATGTGTGATCTAAAAATGAAAACAAAACAAATATTGTGTGTCTAGTTTTCTATTTTTAAGAGCTAAATAAAATAAAAAGGACTCTGAAGGTAATCTCTTGAATGGAAATGATGAATAGTTGCTTTGTTGTAATTCCTTTCAAGTATCTAGTTTTCAGCCTTGAATTCTCCCGAGTTTTGGATAAGACTGTTTTGATACAAGAATTTACTCTAAACTTGAAACTCGTGGGTAGCATATGCTTGATCTAAGTCTAGGTAATTGACGGATATGATATGAGAAGGTTTGAGCTGTTGTTTATCTTGTTCCAAGCGATACTAAAGTTTTGGAGATTTATCTTTCAAAAAAAATGCAAAAATGCTACATGATGAGCTCCTGTATGACAAAGCTTGAATTCCTACCAGAGCCAAATATGATATTTAGACTAGGAAAACTTCCACTTATATGTTGCTTGTTTTGTATTGGGTTTAGTCAAGCTTGTTGACCCTTATGAGAAGTTTGTCATGCTCTTAAAATCAAAATCACGTACACACCACCCACATATGCACTACTACACTGGAAGTAGACGCAAAAAAATGCTTTCCATTTAGATCCACCCAAAAGTGTTTTACTCCTACACTGGGAGTGAACATAAAAAATATGCTTGATAGGATATCCACCAAATAAATGCTCCAAAGTTCTCGTTGCTATCTCTCAAAAGTTTTATTGCAGAAAAGAAGCATGGGCTATGCAAAAGTAATTCATGAAAAAAGAGATGAAAAAATGGACAAGTGTTCGAGATATCTAAAACAATATGTACTCAGATGCCCGCCTAAAAAAGAGATTAATAAGATAGCCCATGTTTTCTTGCAAAGTTGTTTCTAAGTTTCAAAAGAGAGATATGTTTTCAAAAAGCATAGTAGAATTAGGTTAGCGACCATATATATCCACCACATATATCCACACACAAGCACATCTTCATTTGATTGTATGACTGAACTCTATTTGGATCCGAGGTTTGACTTTACAATATATGTATTGTAAGTATGCTCTTTCATGCTTTCTCCCCTCCTATGAGCTCCACATAAGCCTTAGTTGTAAGAAGGAAGAGAAAGGCATAACACTATTATTGCCTTGGTGAGGATCCACAAATACCACATATATTAAGAGACTTGAGAGCGTCATACAATGGAAGCTCTGAATTTTATTTTGAAAACTTGCAAAAACTTTAGAATAATGGTTGAACAAAGAACTTGAGACATTGCTTGACTTGATCGTTCTATCTTTCAATTGCTCAAGACCCAAGTGAAGGCTAAGAAGCCTCATGGATAAAGGTAATATGGGTAAGTTTGAAAGTCAGAATAGTTTGTTCTAATCCGAAGGAGAATTCTTGTTTAAATGCATGTGTACTTTTGAGGAGTGAAAACATCGAAGAAACTACTGATCCATTGCTGAGTTTAGCATTGCTTAGGGACGAGCAAAGGTTAAGCTTGGGGGAGTTTGTTGACGGTAGTTAACAACCATTATAAACCATTAATATAACTTGTATAATGCATGAAAATAATCACCAACATAGGTTTAGGGGTTTAAACTGATAAATTCTACGAGTTTTGGTGAATCAATGTTTACTGCAGGGTTTATCTAGAAAATCTTAAGGTGGACCTAAATGATAGAATTAATCATGCTTATCCGCGATGAAACCTGAACCAAAAGGATCTAGAAGATACCAGAGGGCAGGGGGTGAGGAGCCACAAGGTGGGGCCGGCCGACCCCATCTGTAGGCCATCCAGCCCAGGGGGGCCATAGGGCAGCCCCTCCTCGTGATGTCGGTTCTCCACCACCTTAGGGATTGCATCTATGTTGTTCTTTTATGTCGGTTTGATCCAAGGGCTCACAATTGATGCTCCGCCCTATATATACTAGCCCCTACCCCCCTCCCTCAGGCATAAGTCATTCAAGAAGTCAGAAACCTTGATCATCCTCAGAGCTCCACCATATTTTAGGGCATAGCTATCTAGGCTAGATCTAGAGAGAGGCAAGCTTCGCTTGGATTCCAAATCTTGTCAAGAGCGTCGCTTCGTATAGCCCCTTGTATCCTATTTTGTATCTTTCATTATTCATATGTTTGCTACAATTAATTTGACATTGTTCTTAATATTATTCATGTTCCTAGTTATTATGTTCATCGTTTACTTTGATTATATGCTTAGTATAGCTAGATTACCATCATGTTCAAGCATAAGTTCACATAGCGCTCGCTCCAAAGTACAAGGGGTGAGTGGTCGACATTGTGTAAGCGTGGTGCTTATACGTTGTTTATCTGTGGATGCACCATATATTCCAGGCCATGTGGTAGATCACGGATGTGACACTTTTGTTGAGTCCATTGTAGTCCACTCCTAGAATATAGGTCAAGTAGGATCTAGTTATGAAGGAAGATATGCTTTGTTTTTTATCTTTCTTAGTAATATCCCTTATATGTAGATATGAAGTTGATCTTAGCGATGACTACTAAGTATAATTGCACTAATCATAGTATGCTTTGACTTGTAATTAAGAATGACTTAGGAATCATTTCTCTAATTTCTACTTAGCCATGCTAATGTCATAGAAAGGAGTACTCTGAGTAATCAATGATCAATTGTCACTTACCATTCATGTACATTTATCTCTTGACTTACCCCTGTTGTGAGTAGAATATTGGTTATGGTTTATTTCTCCATCATACATATGAGTTATCAATATATTCCAACTACTCGTCCTTCCCTATGGTAAAAATATAAATAACGATACCTGATATACTCCTGGGTGAAATGCTACAATAGTAAATTATCTGTGCGCTTGCATATCCCTTTATATATATATATTTATATTCTTTCTAGTCACAATAAAATACTTAAGTACTTCTTAGTGTCATTCTAGAAGTGATGCTAAAGAATATCAACAAGCATTTCTAGCATCATAGATAAGGATGACAACTTAGCAAAAGTGATGTTAAGAAATGTCAACAACATTAGGTGGCTACTTAAACAAATGACAAGTTAATAAATACCAATAGTGCCAAAGTCTAAATTGTAGATAATTTCCCCCGAATATCATTTTTGAAAATGATTCTCACATTCATGTGATGTCATTTGTCAAGTGGTATTTTTATTCTAAAATCAATGTGCATGTCTCCTACAAGTATTCCATACTTGTGTGCACAAGTTTAGGGGGAGGTTACTCTACAACTTGGATGCTTTGAGACTAACACTTTTTCAAGCTTATCATGTGTGTAGTAGTCTCATTGCAAGGAAAATGGAGTCCCCGGAGATAAGCATCATGCTTCAAATATCCACCACTTATTTCAAGTGGTGTGAAGCGACCTGATTTCCATGAAGGGAAATCCACAGAGTCGATGTGTAATAAGACCGTTGTAGATCATATTACCCAAATTCTAGTCAAATATCACATCCATACAACGATAATATCAGAGTACAAATAGAGCGGAATTACATAAATTATTACATCGCCGCATTGGCGGAATCAAAAGTAGCATTCATTTAGAACAGCTTGAAGATAAGATCGCCAAACTTGAGCGTAGGAACGAACCCCTCAACTGTCAAACTCCTCGGAGCTATACTCCTCAGCAGAACCTGTGTGCCAAAATTTATCAGTACGATTTGTACTGGCTGTCACAGAACCGACCAGTTTATAAGAGCACAAGTACAAAAACAATCACCGAAACGATCAAATTCTCGAACTTGAGCCCATATAAACCCGGTAGTCAACTGAAATCTCGAAGGATTTCAAACCAACTTGCATACAACCAAGATCACAGTAATTCAACATAACATATCGTACGTTACAACATTTTGCAGACGTTCGCAAATAGATTACATCATCACAGAGTCATCGTTATTACAAAACAAGTATTGTAAAACATGCGGAAGCAAATAGTTTAACTTACACACCCGAGTTCAAATACACATACTGGTTCACTGATCACAGCCCGCAAAAGCATTCAGATAAGAGAACAGAGATCATGCCCATGATCTAGTCTTCATCACCCGCCGGGTGGAGACAATACTTATAGAATCCCTGATATAGAAGGTCATCTGCAACAAGAGGGAATAAACCCTGAGTACAGGACTGTACTCAGCTAGACTTACCCGACATAAACCAAAATAAATGATACCAAGGATTATGCATAGCTCAATGTAGTGGATCAGGCTGACACTTTCTTTTTGCAGAAAAGCATAAGTAATAATGATCAACTCTTAGCCTGACTAGCAGTGACTTTTTAGCCATTAACCTGTCATCTATATTAGCACCTATACTAAGCAATCATTTTATTAGGGTGCAAACATTAATAACCATATCAGGTATTCATTGTGGCAACCTTATCATCATCATCCATTTAACCATATCGTTAAATTAATTGAATCTACGTTGTCGCTGCTCAATCAAGTTCTCACTATCCGGGAGAGACAGCGATTCAAATCGATTTCTATCTAGCTGGAGGGGTATTCCTAAACACAAACCCTGCTTCCCCGTTGGAGTCGCAAACAAGTCACCTTTGGTACGATTCAGGAGTCGTGAGTCTAAACAGATCGACATTCTCAGAGAACCACTCTGCCAAGGTTGTTCGTGACTCTAACCCGCCTTGGACTTATGCCAATGGTCTCCGCACATCCTTACTACCTCCAGAATGCCGCCACTGCTCGCGTCCCTGGCCTGAGTCGAGCTACTAGGCTTCGTGGTCGGAACGACTTATCCGGCCAGCTAAGTGTTAGGCTGCGTTCAACATGACATGAGGACGTACAGCGTATCGGTCCTTAAACGACTTGGACGGAGTCACTATGTTCAAACCTACACAAGACCCCGCCCGGTCTTAATTCATTATTCACATGGTTATTTTCCACGATAGCAAATATAGCCAACCGTGATCCACCTGATCCTAAAGCTCGCAGGTGACAGGAAATCACCTGACTTCTACCGCACTAAGCATGGCTAAGCATTTAACCCGTTCCTGAACTTAAATAGGATTCCAGTGCGATATCTGGACAAGGAAGGATATATAATGCAGCAATTGGTTCCAACCAATTCCTATACTTAATGCATCATCAACAATAAAAGATACTCAATGTATTTGTAAAAACATGGGAGGCTTAATATGCTCCGGGGCTTGCCTTTCAAGAACGAGGAAGGCTGGTGGTCAGGGCACTCGGGCAATTCCTTCGCAGCGACTACTTCGTCGGCTTCCTGCACCTCGGGTTCCTCCTCCTGGTTGGCTCCCTCGAACTCCAGCAATGTCACTTCCTCTGGCACACCTATTGCATGAATGCGCAATATAAATATCATGGATGCACATGAACGAATGTCAGGGATGCTCGGGGAATGCACATGTTCGCTGTAGTTTGCATATTCCAACTTAAGCCCTATTCAAATCACTTTACTTACCAAGTTTATACAACCTAATGTATAATTGCTCATCTTCAGATAATGACCTAGCACCTGCACCTAAGCATATTCTCAAGTTAGGCTAACCCCTAACAATCAATGGAAACATTGCATCAAGCATACACTCAAGCATTTGTATTTCAGCAAAATAAAGACTATGTAGCGGTACAGTAAACTAGTCATAACTAGAGATTTATAAATCCAAATGACTTGCAACAAGACAATATGGAAAGCTTATGAAATTGTCTACAATTAATTTTTAGACCTCAAAGCATGATTCAACACTTTACCAAGTCAAATTAATAAATCAACAGAACTCTGTCCTCACAAGGCACAGAGTAAGCAAAACTGGAACCTAACTTTAAACAGCTGTAGTTTCTAAACTACTGGGCCAAATGCCCTCAAATTTTGACAGGAGCTAGATATATAAATTATCTACAACTTTTGTATTCATCCCATTCACAGCAAATCAAAATATCATGGGGAACTTTCCAAAGTCCCCAGATCTGTCCAGAGGGACATAATGCAAACAAATAATTATTAACTTATGATATAAACACTTAATTGGACAAAACTAACTTTACTCACATATCACACATATCACAAGAACACCAGAAAGTAGGGTGTTCATCCCCAAAACATTTCTTTTAATACCTTTCTTAATTTATTTAATTAATTAGAGGAAATAGTAAACATATATGAAAACTACACCACTAAATCTACAAAAATTATAGTAGACACTACATGCCCTAAGTAGACTACCATAAAAATTTCACACCATTTGAGTGAGTATAACAACCTACACAAAAATGGTAAGGCAGAGTGGCTTAAAATGGCATAATTAGGAAACCTTAGTGAAAAGTGTCAAGCAACAGATTTCATATTTTTCCTAGCATCCTTAAGGTACTAAGATACTACCTACCAAGTTTCATGGCCATAGGATTCCTAGATAATTTACAAAAATTCACACAAGTATCCACAAATGATAAAAGGAAATTCTATAACTAAAAAACTACACATGCAATGACTCTCAAATTTTAACCAGAGCTTCTACTAAGCAATACTAGCTTACCCACAAAATTTCACAATTTTTGGATCACAGAAACTCAAGATATGATTTAAACAAGTTTGCATGCATTCAAAAACACATTTCAAGTTTCAATTTAATTCATCCAAATTTTCCACTACAATTGTTCATGCCATATTTTTACTAAATACTAGACTTCACCATGATACTAACAAAATTGGAATTACTCAATTTGGATTTACCAATTTGGAGTTACAAAATTTACAAAACAGCACTAAAAACTAGAATTTTTGAACTATCTTCTACTCAACGGTCACTTACGAGTGGGGCCCTCGGGTCAGACGATCCCACCTGTTGGTGAAAGAAAACAGGGGACGGCGGTGTTCGATGGCGCGGTGGTGGTCTAGCTCGCCGACGACGAGGACTCCGGTGACACCAAGGCTACCTACGTGCTCTCTGTGACGAGGGGAAACGATTTGTGCAAGTGTCACGGCCTAAGACCTAGCGGAGGTGGCTCGTCACCGGTGATGGCGGCACGGCAGAGCTCCGGCGAGACGTACTAACAACGGCGATCCCTTGCTGCCTCATCCGAGCTCGGTATGAGCTCCACGAGGTCACTACAGAACTGTCCAAGCCAAGATAGGAGGACGAGGAGGTCTTGGTGGTGGGTGACCACGGTGAGGTCACCGGCGCGGCCATAGCGGCGGTGGCTGGAATGGTCACAACGACCTTACCTAAGCTCGAATGGCTCGACTAAGAGTTTGAGGACGTAGAGGCGAACACGGCGGAGCTACGGTGAAGGTGTAGTGAGCGTTTTTGCAGCGGGGCGTGAGCTCGGCGACGGCGAAGCTCTGCGGCAACGATGGCGGAGCGGCTGAGCTCGCTTGCTGCGCGTGGTGGAGGAGAAGAACTGAAAATTGGAGTGACGAGCAGGTCAGGCAGGCGCGCGGGGGTGTGCACATCGTGGCCAGTAGTGCTAGGGCATCCGTGGCGCATGGCCGTGCGGTCAGACGGCCAGCGACGGGTGTCACCCACGCGTCGGATGTTTTCTGAAACGGTGATCACTGTAGCTGTCTGAACTTTTCGTTTCAGTGCTAAAAAGAACCGACTGACAAGCGAATTTTAACACCGATTAGCTCCTAAACCATGACGTGTTAGAGGAAACAATGAACATGAAAGTTGTAGAGCTATAGTAGGGCTACAACTTTGATTTAGAAATCAACAGCTAACTCTCAATGGATCACGAGTTATATCAAGCCAAAGTTGGCTCAATCAAACTGAAATTGCATTTTAGGACTTAGAAATAATTTCAAGTGTTGAATCAGCCTTCAAAGCTGACTTGTGGGCCCTTTTTGAGCATGTTGTGCACATTTTCATGAATCGACTTCTAAACAAAGTTTGTTCCTTAAAAAATTTGCTCCAACTTTGTTTTAGGTTGCTCCGACATGCAAACATCCTAAGCTATACTTTTTAAACAGTCAAACTCAGGAGCTCTAGGGGTCCAAATTGGTCAAACCATGACTTGGAAACCTAATTAGGCAAAATGATCAACATGAACATTGTTCCTAATGACATTCTAAGTATAACTAAGGTTCTTAGGAGAATAATTAGCCACACCACACATTGGTCACACAAGAATCAAGCATTGTATGTACTGAAACAATGAAAAACACATGAAATGTTACATTTGTTTCATAGTCATGTTTCACATGTTTCATGAGTGTGTTGCATAGTACTACTAACCATGTTTCACTAAAGTGAGTGGCACCTGTTGCACTTAAGTGTTGCACACTTTACATTTCATAAAAGAAACAACACACATGAAATATACAACATGTTGCAATGTTTCGAAATCATGTTTCATGTGATATAAGTTCACGAATGGATGCATGATGCTCATGTTCATGAAATGCAGTGCAAATGTGGAAGCCAAACACCTGGGGTGTTACATTGGCCACTCCCACCCTATGAGCATTGCTTTGTGGAAATTGGATGCAAGTTGGATATAATCAAAAGGAACCTATAAGGCTGGGGTTTCCAATGTTTTAGCATATCAAGTACATAATAATAGTTGGTCAAGTTTTAACACCATTCCCACACCCATTCCACCCCATTTTCGTCCAGAGCCAGGTTTCGATCCTGGGATCGAAACACCACCATCTCCACACCATCACCATACCACACCCATACCATCACTCAGTCGACAGGCCAACTCCCTCTCAGCACTGTCTCAAGGCCCGTAGCCCCTGGCTACGTCCGAACACTCACTCCCGGGGGGAGAAAAGAGAAGGACTCATCTCACTATCTAGTTTAAGCGAAATCCAGGAAAGGTCCATAGCCAACAAGTCAGCATATGTATCGATCGATCAACCATACACTCTGCAGAGGTTTTACATAACCACAAGATCCGCCTTCCTCGCTGACCGTCGTCAACTGGGCTGATTCCGGCCGCTTGCTAGCCTAGGATAATGCCACTCTACCATTCAGCCCTGGTACACCCCAAGTCTAGTCTGGGGTGGCTGAAACTGTGAGTCATGAGCCAGGTCCACAAGGTCTCCATGAAGTCTCGGAAGGGTGTGGGGGAAATCCTTTGCGCCCCGTACCTCCCTCACAATGTCCGCTATCAACCTAGCAGTAGTGGCAATATCCTACCAAGTAGTCCGGCCGTCCCGCACCATATAGGGCGAGTGGTACATAAGGCTTCCCGGTAAATCTGAGTACTAGTAAGTCCTTAGGGATGACCAAGCCAGAATGTCTTCATCAGGGTTTCCATTTACCGTGCCACCACAACACCTCCACCCTGGGCTCCTCCCATCACAGGTTCACACCCAGGGCCACCTCATATACCATTTACCCACCATAGGTATCCATTCTAAGGGTGCCTAGGAAGCACCCCACGGCAAGACTTGCCCTAGGCTCGTCGTATACTCCAACTTGGTCGACACAACCCTCACCCTCCACGCACCCAAATCACACACGCAACACTCTCCCCATAGTCCAGATAACACCAGTTTCCACCACGCATCAATGTAGTGCAAGCGTAGTAGGAGTAATAAGCAATGAAATATAGTAGCAAGCGTGTGACTAGCCTAACAGTAGGGTGAGCAGGGGTAAGGTTGCGTTAAGGTAAAGGTCATCAAGAAAGCATACTACCATGCAAGTCCTATCATAGTGTGATCATAGCACTAGCATTTCTATTTTAGTCATGCGTAATAGGTGCTACGAGATTGGGTGGGATGTGGCACCTTCAGTGTAGTCGTGTCCGTACTACTCACGGTACTCACGATCCTCGTCCGTCTGGTTCTCCTTCGAGTCTGCAAACGATCGTATTATAGTCGCGTTAGCGACGTCTATAGAATAGCACAAAGAAGCAATGAAAATTCAAAAGAGCCAAATGCACTCAAACATAGGTTCATTGTGTAGAGCTCGATTTTAGATGAATTTTGGTCCTAGTTTCATATTTTTCTGAGGTCGTATGAATTAGTTATGAATTTATAAAGTTTAAATCATTTCTGAAAATGGAAAAGGTTGAATTAATCCTGGGCTGACACGTGTCACGCTGTGACTAGTCCACGTGGCATGCTAACGTTAGCATGATGTCAGCGTGATGTCATCATCTCGGTTCCAAGCTGACAGGTGGGGTCCAGCTGACGTCAGTATGACGTCATCAACGTCATCAATTTTGACAGGTGGGTCCAGGGGCTCTTGGGTCACTGACATGTGGGTCTGGCCAAAGTCAACATCAAGTCGACGGCGAGTCAACGGTCAACGGGTCAGGGTCACTGATGTGTGGGGCCAGGGCTGCTGACGTCAGCAGCTGATGTCATCATGACGTCAGCATGACATCACCCCGGCTGTGTTGGCTTCTGACGTGTGGGTCCCGCGTGATGTCATCACAACGTCAGCATGACGTGACCCACCGACATGTGGGTCCCGAGTCCTTGTGACACTGACATGTGGGGCTAGGTCAACTGTCAACGTTGACCGGTCAACGGTCAACTCGGACTAGGTCTCAAACGGGCTCTAGCGGGCTCAGGTTGGGCCGGTTTGGGCCGGGCCGACCCGGACACGTGGCATGCTGTGGTGCTGCCACGTCACTTCCATGGGCTCCTAGTGGGCTTCGTCTACCGTGCGGTCCACACTGTGTGGTCCACGGTGAACTCAGGTGCACGGTCCATGGACCGTTTGCAGGCCTACGGTGGACCGAGTCCACTGTCTTTTCCTTTCGGCTCGGCTCACGTGCACCGAGTGCAGGGCTGCGCTGCCCATCTCACCCCCTCTCCTCTGTTTTTCCCACGGCGGCTTACACGCCGGCGGCGAGCGCCCGGTGAGCCTCGGCGTCTTTGTTGGTGGGGTTAACGCGGCGTGCGGGGTCCCATGGTGTGCCGGCCACGGCGGTGGTCTTCCGGGCACGACGGCGGCATTGGTGAGGTGGCTACGGCCTCAGAGAGGCATCTTGGTGGTGCGTGTGAGCTTCACGAGGCTTTTGCGGGCACAGTGGTGTTCTAGCACTGCCCTGTCGGCCTCCGGTGGTGGCTGGCCGCGTGCACGGAGGCATCGGCAGGGTCTCAAACAGCGGCAAGCTCGTACCGATTGGCTAGGGAGGGGTCTTAGCAGCGAGGGCTCACTGTTGGTGTCGAAGGCAATAGGGTGGTGATGCAGTGGTGGATCGAGGCCGTGTAACTCCGAAAGCAGTGCAGCGCTGCTGTAGCCGATCGTGGCGTCGTCTCTAGCTCCGGCGGCTTCGGTGGTGCTCCGATGACGCCTCCTTCTCCCTCCTCCCTCTCTTCTCTCTTGGCTCAGGTGTGCTGAGGACGAACACAAAGTGGCGGTGGGGTGATAGGAACGCGCTAGGGCTCCCGGGGCCGGGGCTTTTATAGCCGAGCTTGGCCATGGAGCTCGGTGATCGGTGGATGGAGACCGAGGGGCGATCGGAGGCGCGTGCTTGCATCCAACAGCGCGCGTGTGGTTGCGTGGGCGCGGCGCCAAGGGGACAAGGCCAGGAGATTTGCGTGACCCCCTGGCCCGCACCTGCCAGCGCTGTCGTGGCTTGGTCGGAGGAGTGATCGGCGTGGGGGGGGGGAAGAAGATGACACTGTGGCTGACGTGTGGCTGACGTGCGGGGCCCGTGTGGTAGCGGTAGTAAGGGGAGCGGACGAGTGCGTGGGCATGCGCGGCGTGCTGGGCCGGCTCGTGGGCCGCGTGCGCGCGCGCTGTGTGGATGGCGGGCGTAGTTGGGCTGGCTGGGCTGCGAAGCCGAGCAGGCCTGGCTGCTGTGAGGCTTCTTTCTTCTTTTTCTTTTTCTATTTTGTTTTTCTTCTTCTTTGTTTTGAATTCAAATTTGGTTTTGAAATTTGAATTCCAATTTGGTGCACCTTATTCATTGGAGTTTTTAGATATGAGGCCCACAACATTCTTTTATATGTGTAAATTAGGAATTTATTTAGCTATTTTGTATAACAAAAATTAGGTGTAGTTTTGTTATACAAAAATAGAATTAGTTTTCTCTTTTAAACATTTATTCTTTGTCTTGATTAATAATTACTTTAAGGTTTATTTCTTTAAAGAAGTTGTTAAGTATAACATAAAGCAAATGGAAATCCAAATCATAAGTGGTATTAATATGCATGCATGGTTCATTAACTTAGGGAACTTAATCACATGTTTATGCCATGCTTATGTGTTGACTTGGGTTGGGGTTTGACCTAATGCATCTCTTAAGTTGGGTTTCTATACATGACACTCATCATCACATGAGAGTTCTAAGAAAAAATTTGTAGTTGGTATTTTTGGTGTGTGGATTTTTGGGTTGTTACAGTCCTACCCCCTTAACAGAATCTTGTCCCCGAGATTAAAGCATAACGTACTCTTCGAAGAGGTAAGGATATCGTAGCCGGAGGTCAGACTCTTTCTCCCATGTTGCTTCTCTCTCAGTGTGATTACTCCATTGGATCTTGCACATAGGAATAGTCTTGCTTTGGGTCTCTTTGGTATCTCTACCCAGAATTCTGATAGGATGTTCTTTATACTCAAGTGTATCTTGAATGTCGAGTGTATCGGTTGGAACTAATTCATCGGGCACTCTCAAACACTTGTGTAGCTGTGAGACATGGAATACGGGATGTACACCCACTAATTCCTCAGGTAGCTCAAGTTTGTAGGCGAGCTTTCCAATCCTCTTGCAAATCTTGTATGGGCCAACAAATCTAGGGGCAAGCTTTCCTTTCACATGGAATCTGATAGTCCCATGTAGCGGAGATACCTTGAGATAGACGAAGTCTCCCACATTGAACTCAAGTTCTCTTCTCCTTTTATCAGCATAGCTCTTGTATCGACTTTGAGCAATCCTCAAATTCTCCTTCACTTGAGCAACTCCTTCTTCTGCATCTTGAATCTTAGCGGAATCAAAGAACGATCTTTCACCCGGTTGAGACCACATCAAAGGTGTCTTACAAGGTCTGCCATACAGAGCTTCAAATGGTGACATCTTGATACTGGCTTGGTAGCTATTGTTGTAAGAGAACTCTGCATAGGGTAAGCATTTCTCCCAATAAGAGCCATAATTCAGTACACTAGCGTGAAGCATGTCTTCTAAGATCTGATTTACTCGTTCTGTCTGTCCATCTGTCTATGGGTGGTAAGCGGTACTGAAATCAAGTTTTGTTCCAATGGACTTGTGCAGAGCTTCCTAGAATCAGGACACAAACTAAGGACCACAATCAAATACAATACTAGAGGGAGCTCCATGCAGTCTGAGAATATGCTCAATATATAGATCTGCTAATTTTTCTACATTGGTCTTGGTCTTCACTGGTACAAAGTGAGCAATCTTGGTCAAACGATCAACAATCACCCAGATGGAATCATTGCCTTTCTGTGAACAGGGCAATCCAACTATGAAATCCATGGATATGCTCTCCCATTTCCACTTGGGAACGTCAAGAGGCTTTAGCAATCCTGCAGGCCTTTGATGTTTAGCCTTGACTCTATTACAGGTGTCACATCATGCCACATGTCCCGTAATGTCTGTCTTCATGCCTTTCCACCAAAAGTGTTTCTTCAAGTCTTGATACATCTTTGAACCTATAGGGTGAATACAGTACTTAGAGTCATGGGCTTCTGATAGAATTTCCTCTCATAGGGCTGGATCAGAAGGTACACATCTTCTATCCTTGAACCAGATGATCCCTTGTTCATCTTCATGGTGGTTGGTCTTGTAGCCTAGTTTCATCAGACCACGGAGATATTCTATCTCTTCACAATTTTTCTGAGCTTGACGGATGCGATCTGTGAGATCATACTATATGCGGAGCTCATTCAATAAGCCATGCGGTAGTATCTCAAGTTGGAAATCATCAATCTCTTCCTTGAGCTCAGGTGGTACGGATTCAGTGATCAAAGTATGATAGTAACTCTTATGGCTGAGGGCATCTGCGACTACATTAGCTTTTCCCGGCTGATAGTGAATTTCTAGGTCGTAGTCCTTGATCAACTCTAGCCATCGGCGTTGCCTCATATTCAGATCTTCTTGAGTGAAAAAGTACTTCAAGCTCTTGTGATCGGTGTAGATATCACACTTGTTGCCTATCAAGTAGTGCCTCCAGATCTTTAAAGCATGCACAACTGCTGTTAACTCAAGATCATGAGTAGGGTAACGGTTCTTGTGTTCTTTCAACTGTCGAGAAGCATAAGCTGTCACTCTTCCACCTTGCATCAATACACAACCAAGTCCTTGACGGGATGCATCACAATAGACCACGAAATCTTTGCTGATATCAGGCAATGCTAGCACAGGAGTTGTGGTAAGTTTCTGTTTCAATTCTTGGAAGCTTCGCTCGCACTCGGACATCCATTCAAACTCCTTAGTCTTCTTTAGAAGGTTGGTCATCGGACGGGCTATCTTGGAAAAGTTCTCGATGAATCGGTGATAATATCCAGCCAATCCCAAGAAACTTCTGACTTCTGTCACATTACGGGGTTGTTCCCATTCTTTCACAGCCTCAATCTTAGCTGGGTCAACTACAACACCTTCAGCTGATAGTACATGGCCTAGGAAGGCAACTTCCTATAGCTAAAAATCACATTTGTTGAACTTTGCGTAGAGCTGATGTTGGGCTAATTTCTCAAGTACAGTTCTTAGATGATGTTCATGTTCTTCAGCGGTGGGTGAATAGACAAGGATGTCATCAATGAATACTACCACGAACTTATCCAGATCATCCATGAAAACCTTGTTCATCATGTTCATGAAGTATGCGGGAGCATTCGTGAGTCCAAAGGATACCACAGTGAACTCAAACTGCCCATACCTAGTCACGAAAGCTGTCTTTGGGATGTCACTCTCTCGAATCTTCATCTGATGACAGCCAGATCTGAGATCAATCTTGGAGAAATACTTGGCACCTCGAAGCTGATCAAGTAAATCTCGATCCTTGGCAGGGGGTACTTGTTCTTGATGGTGACTGCGTTCAAGTTCTGGTAATCAATGCACGTTCTCATCGAGCCATCCTTCTTCTTAACAAACAGAACAGGGGATCCCCAGGGTGAAGCACTGGGTCTGATATATCCCTTCGAGATGAGCTCATCAAGATGTTTCTTGAGCTCGGCCAGTTCATCAACTGACATGCGATAGGGTCTCTTAGCAATGGGTCCTGTTTCTGGTAAAAGATCAATGATGAACTCTACATCACGGTCTGGTGGCATACTCGGTAATTCTTCAGGGAATACATCAGGATAGTCTCTGACCATAGGCACATAATGAACTGTCTTTTCCTCTTTTTGTGATTCTGAACTTGCTTTAAGGGCACATAGGATAGAGGTGGACTTTTCGGACTGGGGTTCACATCTAATAATTTGGCCTGATGGATGGGTCACTTGGACGTATCTAGGTGAACATGATATCATACCTCGATGAATGGTTAGCCAATCCATGCCTAAGATGACATCTAGGTTAGTGGAAGGTAACAGGGTTAGGTCGGCTTTAAAGGTAAGACCCTCAATGGTAAGACTCACTCCCTTACAGATGTGGGTGCATTTTAGGTCTCCTAAAGGTGAGCTAGTGATGATAGGCTTTTCACGTGGGGTTACAGGCAGGTCATGCTCTCGTGCAAACTTGGATGATATGTATGAACAAGTTGCTCTAGAGTCAAATAGAACTGATGCAG
The DNA here is from genome assembly GCA_904845875.1 of Miscanthus lutarioriparius. Taxonomy (NCBI): domain Eukaryota; kingdom Viridiplantae; phylum Streptophyta; class Magnoliopsida; order Poales; family Poaceae; genus Miscanthus; species Miscanthus lutarioriparius. The sequence continues at coordinate 42,693,913 of CAJGYO010000003.1, read as the reverse complement.
TATTGCCATTAACTAAAAACATACCATACACCACGTCAGGGGCAGCCTGTGCTTCCTTAGCGTCCAGATGGTTGAGACGTCCACGGGTAGCAGATCCCTTGAACTGAGACTTCTGAGCGGCTGAGTTCTGAGGGCATTCAATGGATTTGTGACCCGATTGGCCACAAGTGAAGCAGGTGAAAGGCGCACCGCCTGTAGGGGTTGGCGCGAGTGCCTTCCAGTTTCCAGTGCCTGGTGCGGAGCGGTTTTGTGCTGGACGTTCATTCACAGAGCGGGAACGGTTGAAACGATCCTGAGTATTGCGGTCCTGAGCATAACGGTTCCGGGTGTAACGATCCTGAGCAGGGCGGGAGTATTTGGTGGTGTAGCCTCCACCACCCTTACTTGATCTAGGGTTGTCATCCCTGTTGTGGCGTGAGCGTTCCCTAGATGGTGCATCTCTATGGAACCTCTTGCGATCACGTCCACAGAAAGACTCCTCAGGCTTACGCTTCCTCTCCCTGTACTCTTCTCCAGCTTCAGCATGGTCCTTCTCAATCTGGATGCAGCGATCCACCAGAGCACGCAACGTGTTACTCTCAATACCACCAAACTTCAGCTTGATGTGCGGGTTAAGTCCCTTGCGGTAATAGTATAGCTTCTCCTTCTCAGAGTTCACAACATAGGAAGGTGCATAGCACAGAAGGTTGGTGAAACAAGTAGTGTACTTGGTCACCTTGTCCTTTCCCATCTTGATGTTGCGGAACTCCTCGGCTCTGGCCTCCATGATACCCTTGGGAATGTGATACTTGGTGAATGCTTTGGCGAACTCATCCCACGAGATATTGGTAGGGTCCTCATGGGAATCACTGAAACTGTCCCACCAGGCGCGTGCTGCACCTGTGAGCTGGCGTGTGGCAGCTCCAACACACTCATCATCAGTGAAAGTGGTGAGGTGAAGCTTCTTCTCCATCTCCTTGAGCCAGTCATCGGCCACAAGCGGGTCAGGGTCGGTGCCATCATAGGTAGGTGGCCTTAGCTTCAGAAATCCTTCTAGCTTCCTTTGGAAGTCATTCTGCTGACCTCCCTGGTGACGGTTTGCTCCATCAACAAGGGCTGCAACAAGCTGGGTCTGCTACGCCATCACTTTTGCCAGGTTCGGTGGTGGTGGTGGTGGAATGTTCTCCTCAACAGGCGGCAGGGTATTCTCTAGGTTGAAGGGTATCCCTCCACGTCCATGGCCACGGCCACGGCCACGGCCATGGCCACGGTTGTTGCCACCACGGCCCCCGTTGGGTTCGGCTGGTTCGGGAATGGGTGCACGTCCACGGTTCATTAGGCGAGCAGATCGGCGGTTCGGCATCTACAACACGGATCATAGGAATTTTAGTGCTTATGCCATAAGTGCTTATAATTCAATATGATTACATGATTTTGATGATTTAAAGAAAAACATTTATACTATCCAACACTCATTACAAAGAAGCAATAAGATCCATAAGATGCAATAAGATCCAAAACATTCATTACATGGGTTTTATTACATAGCATCGTCTCCAGTAGCTACACTTGAAGACGTGTGAGAATCGTACTACGCATAGTGTCTCATAATACATCTCATAAGGGGTACATCATGGGGTACAACTTATGGAAGCCACTGACATGACTCATGACCACGTAGGGTCATCTACTCTAACTCGTACACCGTAGCTGGGATATGACTGTTCTCAATCTCGATCTCCTCGTCTGACTTGTGAAGTCGGGACACGTACTTCAACGTCTCGGCGAGCCCCTTAGTAGGCTTGGCTCTAGGTAGGGTAGGGAAGGCGTCTAGGTTAAGGCGAGTCGAGGCTAACTCAAACTCCTCTATCCTAGGCTTCGTCTTGCTGCGGATCTCCTTGGGTAGCTGATCCCACATACCCTTCATCTCCCTGAGGTGCTTCTTGTTAGACTTCTACCAAGCCTGCCAAGTCCTCTCACACTTGTCCTATAGGTACTCGTTCTGCCTGAGTGCCTCGATCAGGTGACCCTAGTTGCGAACGGCCTTCTTCCTGAACTCCTCTAGCTCCTGGGTCATGGTCTTGTTCTGGGATTGGATTTTCAGCATATCAATCCCCTTGGATCTCTCTCTGTCTCCTCTGCGGTTGGACTCGGCCTTCTTGTCATCCAACTCTCTCTGCAACTCCAAGACCTTGCTGTCGTGGTAGCAGTTCCTGTTGCCTAGGTCAGCTGCTTTGTCCTGTAAGTCAGCGACCTCGGCTCTATGGACTTCTTCATGACGGTTGAGCTCGTCCTGTAGCTTGGCAACTATCTCGAGCAGACTAGCTTGCTCTTGTGCTCCCTGCGAGTCTCTCTCCTAGTACTCCCACAGAAGGGCCTGGTCCTGATGTCTCTTCTGCTCAGGCTGGGTCACGTACCTATCCTGCTCTAGTAGGTGGATAGCTGAGACACGAAGGCATCTGTCCTCCTCTACAAAGATAACTCTGTCGGCTGCAAAACTCTGCTCACTAGGGGTAAGGCTGAGGTCGAGGGCCTAGGGAAGTAGATGGAACTCTGTCATCTTTAGGTGCTCATAGTGGTCCCTCATCACTCTGCGAAGTGCCTTGTGTGAGACAGCTCGCAGTCCCTCCTCAACTGTGTCCTCTATAGTCAACTCAGTGAAAGCTGGGATAGACGGTAAGGTAGTGCTAGCTGGAAACTCGACTGAGGTGACAACCGGTCCTTCGATTCCTCCTTCCTGAGCTGTCTTCCCGATGCAGGTGACCTTGACAAGCTTGTCAGGGACTCCTAACGTGACGAGAACTCGGCAGAGGGTCTGTGCAAAACCCCCGAGCTCACGTAGGTCGAAGGTAAGCTTGGCGTGGTCCAGAGGTAGCGGTCCTAGAGGCGGCCATTCGACGTTCGTTGCCATCTGCATGTTTTAAGGAACAGGTGTTAGCAGGTCAATAATAGATAAGCCTTGCATAGAAGTAAATGCCGAATCGGTATATAACCAAAAGAAGGGATGTTTATGTCCTATTCTATCGTCCATTTCTAAGGGTTTCGTCCTATGGTTAAGTATGGCTCTGATACCAACTGAAGCGACCTGATTTTTGTGAAGGGAAATCCACAGAGTCGATGTGTAATAAGACCGTTGTAGATCATATTACCCAAATTCCAGTCAAATATCACATCCATACAACGATAATATCAGAGTACAAATAGAGCAAAATTACATAAATTATTACATCGCCGCATTGGCGGAATCAAAAGTAGCATTCATTCAGAACAGCTTGAAGATAAGATTGCCAAACTTGAGCGTAGGAATGAACCCCTCAACCGTCAAACTCCTCAGAGCTATACTCCTCAACAGGACCTGTGTGCCAAAATTTATCAGTACGATTTGTACTAGCCACTCCCACTCTATGAGCATTGCTTTGTGGAAATTGGATGCAAGTTGGATATAATCAAAAGGAACCTATAAGGCTGGGGTTTCCTATGTATTAGCATATCAAGTACATAATAATAGTGGGTCAAGTTTTAACACCATTCCCACACCCATTCTACCCCATTTCCATCTAGAGCCAGGTTTCGATCCTAGGATCGAAACACCACCATCTCCACACCATCACCATACCACACCCATACCATCACTCAGTCGACAGGCCAACTCCCTCTCGGCACTGTCTCAAGGCCCGTAGCCCCTGGCTACGTCCAAACACTCACTCCCGGGGGGGGGAGAAAAGAGAAGGACTCATCTCACTATCTAGTTTAAGCGAAACCCAGGAAAGGTCCATAGCCGACAAGTCGGCATATGTATCGATCGATCAACCATACACTCTGCAAAGGTTTTACATAACCACAAGATCCGCCTTCCTCGCTGACCATCGTCAACTGGGCTGATTCCGGCCGCTTGCTGGCCTAGGATAATGCCACTCTACCATTCAACCCTGGTACACCCCAAGTCTTGTCTAGGGTGGCTGAAACTGTGAGTCATGAGCCGGGTCCACAAGGTCTCCATGAAGTCTCAGAAGGGTGTAGGGGAAATCCTCCGCGCCCCGTACCTCCCTCACACTGTCCGCTATCAACCTAGCAGTAGTGGCAATATCCTACCAAGTAGTTCGGCCGTCCCGCACCATATAGGGCGAGTGGTACATAAGGCTTCCCGGTGAATCTGAGTACTAGTAAGTCCTTAGGGATGACCAAGCCAGAATGTCTTCATCAGGGTTTCCATTTACCGTACCACCACAGCACCTCCACCCTAGGCTCCTCCTATCACAGGTTCACACCCAGGGCCACCTCATATACCATTTACCCACCACAGGTATCCATTCTAAGGGTGCCCAGGTAGCACCCCATGGCAAGACTTGCCCCAGGCTCATCGTATACTCTAACTTGGTTGACACAACCCTCACCCTCCATGCACCCAAGTCACATACGCAGCACTCTCCCCATAGTCCAGATAACACCAGTTTCCACCACGCATCAATGTAGTGCAAGCGTAGTAGGAGTAATAAGCAATGAAATACAGTAGCAAACGTGTGACTAGCCTAACACTAGGGTGAGCAGGGGTAAGGTTGCGTCAAGGTAAAGGTCATCAAGAAAGCATACTACCATGCAAGTCCTATCATAGTGTGATCATAGCACTAGCATTTCTATTTTAGTCATGCGTAATAGGTGCTACGAGATTGGGTGGGATGTGGCACCTTCAGTGTAGTCGTCTTCGTACTCCTCACGGTACTCATGATCCTCGTCCGTCTGGTTCTCCTCCGAGTCTGCAAACGATCGTATTATAGTCGCGTTAGCGACGTCTATAGAATAGCACAAAAAAGCAATGAAAATTCAAAAGAGCCAAATGCACTCAAACATAGGTTCATTGCGTAGAGCTCGATTTTAGATGAATTTTGGTCCTGGTTTCATATTTTTCTGAGGTCGTATGAATTAGTTATGAATTTCTGAAGTTTAAATCATTTCTGAGTTGTTAAGTATAACATAAAGCAAATGGAAATCCAAATCATAAGTGGTATTAATATGCATGCAAGGTTCATTAACTTAGGGAACTTAATCACATGTTTATGCCATGCTTATGTGTTGACTTGGGTTGGGGTTTGACCTAATGCATCTCTTAGGTTGGGTTTCTATACATGACACTCATCATCACATGGGAGTTCTAAGAAAATTTTTGCAGTTGGTATTTTTGGTGTGTGGATTTTTGAGTTGTTACATGGTGTCAATCAAATTGGTTTCTACATGTGGTATTACTAAACCAATATCATTATGTTGATTTTAATTTGGTATTTTTATGCTTTCTCCATGCATTATATACATTAAACTCCCTTGTGCATTAATTTGCTAATTTTTCATATACTTCACCCTCCACCATATATATGCATATATTTAGGGGGAGCATAGTCTATGTAATGTGAGAGTCAAGTTTTGTGATCTATTCCACTCCACATACAAAGGATCACAAAATTTGACCCTCCCTTGTGCTACTAATGTCTTCCTTTTCGGTGTTTGATTCCAAAGGGGGAGAATTTATAGGACCAAAAGCAAGCCAAACACATAGTTCAAAAGGGAAAACCCTAATTGGGAATGATATGATAAAGGAAGAATAGTGGATTATGGAGTTAGGGGAGGCTTAAATCCATAATACCACATGCGAACATTTATAAGGGCAAGATAAGCTTCCAAAGATTTTCACAAGTGGTATTTTTTAGCATCATATAAACTTGCCTTTGCATTGCATCCTAGCAAGTAGATAGCCTTTAAATTTGTGTATCTATTATTATTTGCTTGCTTTGATCGTGTTGTCATCAATCACCAAAAAGGGGGACATTGTAAGGAAAATGGACCCTAAGCCCATTTAGTTTAGATTTTGGTGTTTGATGATCAACATGACCAAATTGGACTAATGTGTTTGCTAGTGTTTATTTTATAGTTCAACAGGATGCAACGCAGGCTTGGACCAAGCTTGGAACACGAAGAAAATGATCAACACTCAAAATAAGACATTGGAGGAGGTGTTGACAGCTTAGAAGTGAAGCAAGGAGTCCAAGACGCAAAGATGATGAAGCCCTGACGAAGAAACACGAAGAAACAGCAAGAGGGAGCACCGCCCTGGTCATCGCCCTAGGCATGGCGGTGCACCACCAGGGGGTGGCGGTGCCACCAAACAGAGGGCTACTATAGCTGGAGAAGAGGGGGGCATCAAACAGCACCGTGTGCACTGCCCTAGTCACCACCATGGGGTGGCACCGGACAGGGGGTTGCGGTGCCACCGCCCTAATTTTCCAGAGTGCAACGAATGGGGACTTGGGCACCGCCTTGGTCACCGCCCTAAGGGTGGCGGTGCACCGCCCTATGAATAGTACCCTCAACGGTCGGGTCTCAGTGACCAACAGCTAGCTGATGTGGCAGGGTGTCGCCTTGTCCGGTGACCTCACAGAGATGACCATCTCGGGCACAACGACTAGTCCTTCACTTTGGGGCTATAAAAGGGACCCCAACTGGCCATCTGGAGGGAGAGGGAGCTGAGGGAAGATAGGAGGGTGTTGCTACACCTCATTTGTGCTCTCCACATGCATAGGGCTTAAAGCTCACTTGGTGATTAGCGTAGATACTTTGCGAAGTGTTTAGGTTAGTTAGACCATGCTCATATGCGCTTTCTCTAGGGTTAGGTCTAGTTGCTAGTGAGGTTTGCATACCTCTTGATCAAAGGTGCTTGCACGCACCATGCTTATACTCGGCAGGGCTTGTAGTATTGCAAGACCACACTAACCGTGCTTGTGGTGTGTCCGCCACCGTGTACCGAAGGGAACAAGGCCTGCGGTGATTCGGCCGGAAGCTTGATAGTGAAGACGGCGGGGAGCGATCCAGGAGAGGCCTGCCGGAAGGTACACTGGAGACCCACTTGCACGTGGGGAAGGTCCGGAGCTATCCATGGAGTTACCCGACCAGGAGTTTGGCCCTTGCGATGGATTCCTTACGAGGGGTTCAAACGAGGACTAGGGGGAAGCTTGAGCGCTTCTCGATACCTCGGTAAAACTACCGGAGTCATCGACGGGAGTTTGCATCTCTACCTCATCTTTACCTTTCGCATTTATATTGCTACCTTGGTTATGTGCTTTACTTTCCTATCTTAGTTGATAGGCTAGTCGATAGGATTGGAACCTAGGTTGCATAATTGTTTTGCGGTAGAGATAGCAACACACCTAGCAAAACCGTAGTTGCACATTTAGATAAATTACTTTCTTGCATAGGTTTTGACTAGGTGGAATTAGAGGCCTCAATTAAAAGTAGAATTTTAAGTTGCCTAATTCATCATCCTCTTTAGCGTCACGGTCCTTACAATCTAGATGCAAAGAGAGGAGTCAAAGAGGTTAGCAGCATTGTCCGGACAGCTAGCACGAGGATCTCACTTCATCTATCAGAGGGTAGAATGCCCTTCCTGAGCAACCGAGGAAGGATCATGCTAAGACAACCTCTCAGTTGAACTATATGTACAAGCAGATAGGCCTTGGACCCCTCCATGTTGCCGATCCTTAACTTGAATAACTTGATCGCCAATTTCCATTAAAAGTAAGAATTAAATGACAATCACCACGGTTATAGGGTTTAATTCTAATCAATTCTATAAGTTTGTGCGATTATGTGAACTAGACATTTTTGGCCCAAACAGGGTCGGACAACCAAGCCCATGGTATGTCGATGTTACACCCAGTTTTAAGAATAAAACAAGGATCAATTTTTAAACATACAGCGACATCATAAGTGAAGAACAATTTATTAAATAAGCAAATATATATTGGTTTCTATTTTCTTAAAATAAAAAAACAAGTTCAGTCTCTGAAGAATCATAACTAATTTAATTTGGACAAGATAAATATGAAGCTAGTACTAGTTATTTAAAAAAATGATATCCATCAATTGGTGATCTATTAAGGTAGATTTTGGAACTTATTATTTTTCAATATTGTTTCGTTGCTCGTATTGAAACACTAAGAACATGCACAAATACAATTCAAATAACTCCAAAAGGAACACCAATAGATAGATAACATTTTTAGCAAAAAAATGTATACTTATGTCATATTTTAATAATTGAAGATAAATTACTTAAGGGTATATTTGGATCCCATGAAATGACACCGATATCCAGAAAGTATTTTCCATTTTATTACTAGGTTATTTTCTAATTCCTCTAAATCTCTAGGAACCAAGAGTTCTTAGAGGTTACTTAGGGCCTGTTGGGAAGGACTAGGACTTAAGTGGACTAACAACTAGTCCATGACATTAGTCCTCTTAGCTCATATAAGTGGACTAGTGAACTATCATCTAGTTCATGACACTAAGGGACTAACAATTAGTCCGTCTGTTTGGATGCTGTTTGGATGTTTAAGGACAAAAAATTAATCAACTAGTTGTTAGTTTTATGGATTGAAACAGAACCTTAAGAGTCTACCAAGCAGGAGGCCCTGCCTATAGTCCTCTCAATTTGGCAGCGCCTCGTACGTGCTTGGTGCCATAACCAGATAACCACGTTGTGCTGACTGCAAAAAGAGCATTGCGTACACCTATCAGAGGTAGCACATAGTAGGGCGCATTGTGACCAGTCTCAAGGCACCACCACCTGTCTTAAACAAGTCACAAGTTTCAAATGTCTTCTTGCGGTGTCTTAGGCCAGTCTCAATGAGAGTTTCATGTCCCAGTGTTCAACGTATCCATATTTTGGAAACAGTTAAAACTATCTCTACTCCCATAAAATTTTTATCATCTCTCTTCATAAATACAGTGCCACATCAGCATATTTAATGCCTATAAAACTTTAATAAAACCCTATTGAGACTGGCCTTATACAGATCGGAATGGCAACACGCAAAGTGATGAGGAACACGGAACGACCATTGGCATGTAAAGCTCTATGAATTGGTGTTATCCATTATATAACAACTCGCAGAACATCACAAAATTGCACGTCAAGGGGTTGGGTCAGAAAAAAAAATCGCCTCCGTGTACAATAAAATGGTGAGTCATGAGCCATGCTGATCTGATATATGCTAATAGCTCACACGACATCACAAACAACTCATACTACATTACAGAGTTAGTTTCATGAACAAACAAAGTAGGCCGGAGAGGACAACAATCCTTGACGTGTAAAGTGAATTTACAAAGCCATATATCAAAGCTATATCTAATTCGTTTTACGTAGATCAACCACCTGTAAAAGGCAACAAAATGAGCCACGCAAAAGTACAGAATGAACCCAAATGAACCCTCACATGCTACATAAAAGTGAATGATGAGTCAAAAATATTTGGCAAGAAACCGTGAAAACTACAGCCATCGGTAGCATAGGAACACAAGAAATAACTGTGCTAATCGAAGCTATAAATAACCCTCGTATGCCTAAGCACTTCTCCATCACCACCACTGGTCTTCATCAACCTATTTCCTCATCTACTCCAGAGCACATTAGAACTCGACACCATGAAGGTGTTGCTCGTTGCCCTCGTTATCGTGGCTCTCGCTGCGAGCGCCACCTCCACGCTTACAAGCGGCGGCTGCGGCTGCCAGATACCTCATCTGCCACCACCGCCAGTTCATCTGCCGCCACCGGTGCATCTGCCACCGCCGGTTCATGTGCCGCCACCGCCACCATCATGCCACTACCCTACTCTACCGCCCCAGCCTCAGCCACCACATCCATGCCCATACCAACCGCCGTATCCAAGCCCGTGCCATCCAGGGCATCCCATTGGCACCCCACCGATCCTGGGCCAGTGCATCGAGTTCCTGAGGCATCAGTGCAGCCCGGCGGCGACGGCCTACTGCTCGCCACAGTGCCAGGCGTTGCGGCAGCAGTGCTGCCAGCAGCTCAGGCAGGTGGAGCCGCTGCACCGTTACCAGGCGGTCTTCGGCGTGGTCCTGCAGTCCATCCAGCAGCAGCAGCCGCAAGGCCAGTCGCCGCTCGGGGCACTGATGGCGGCGCAAATAGCGCAGCAACTGATGGCGATGTGCGGTCTGCAGCCAATTACAAGTCCCTGCCCTTCTTGCAGGGCTCCTGCCGGCGTTGTCCATCACTGAAGAAACTATGTACTGTAATAATGTTATATAGCCGCTGGCTAGCTAGCTAGTTTAGTCATTCAGCGGCGATGAGTAATAAAGTGCCATCCATCACCATGGGTGGCAATGTGAGCAATGACCTGAATGAACAATTAAAATGAAAAGAAAAAATATATTACATGTCAACAAGATCCCTTGGCAATGGAGACCCGACCTCTGATTCCCCGCGAAAAATTCCTCTATTAGGGGGCAGGGACAGGGACAGGGATATGTTAAGATTATCAATATCAACCAATGGGGTGAGGATCATTTTTCCAAATTTGGTCCAATCTAGAATACTTGCTAAAGATATTTAACTCGGTTTGATCCAAGGACAAGCTTCTTCACACCTCATTTCAAAGGTTATCATGTACCATGTTGAGTTAAACACTTATAGTTCATTTTCTAGATCAAACACTAGATTCATAAGCCCAGAAATATGTCATATGCTACCACTAGATCAAGTCAAGCATAAAAGCAATAGTGGTACCATACAAGCATCAAATTTATTTGATTATCATGAATGAGTCTAAGACATGTGAGAAATGACTAGATGCACTAAATAAGTCCTTAATAAAGGATGTATGCCATGACAATCAACTTTTACCTTGAATTGCTCAAATGAGAGGCATGTCATATAAGTGGGGGTGCATCAACACATATTTGAGAAATCCAATATGTTCAACTTATTCCTTAGCTTGCAAAACCTTTTCTCATCCAATGGCTTGGTGAATATGTCAGCAAGTTAATCTTCGGTGCCTACACTCTCAATACAAATGTCCCCTTATTGTTCATGATCTCTAATGAAATGGTGGCGGACATCAATGTGCTTTGTTCTTGCATGTTAAACACGATTGATGGTGAGCTTGATTGCACTCTCATTGTCACATAGCAATGACACTTTTTTGAACTTGATTCCAAAGTCATTCAATGTGGCCTTCATCCAAAGAATTTGTGCACAACAACTTCCGATGGATATATATTCGGCTTCGGCAGTTGATAATACAACACTATTTTGTTTCTTTGATGACCATGAAACAAGTGATCTTCCCAACAATTGACACGTGTCTGAGGTGCTCTTTCTTTCAACTTTGCATCCCGCATAATTCGAGTCGGAGTAACCAACTAACTCAAATTTTGCTCCTTTAGGATACCACAAACCAACATTTTGTATATGCTTCAAATACCTCAATATTCTATTTGTAACCTTCAAATGACTTTTTGTATATGCTTCAAATAGCTCGGCTTGATCAGGCTAATCGAGCGGGTCGATTTGGTCAGCAAAGCATTGCTGCATGCACCTTTTGTAGGTGGCACCAGCGTTCTTCAGGACAAAAGGCATGGTTATGTAGCAGTACGAACCCTACGGGGTGACGAATGAGGTTGCAAGCTGATCAGACTCTTTCATCGCTATCTGTTGATAGCCCAAGTAAGCATCCAGAAAGGAGAGGATCTCACAACTCGAGGTGGAGTCGACTATCTAGTCTATGTGTGGCAAAGAAAAATGATCCTTTGGACACGCTTTGTTGAGGCCAGTATAATCAACGCACATTCTCTATTTTCCGGTCTTCTTTTTAACAAGAATGGGATTGGCAAGCCAGTCAAAGTCGAATACCTCTCTGATGAATCCAGCTGCCAGGAGTTTGGTGATCTCTTCGCCTATGGCCCTGCACCTCTCATCATCGAAGCGGCGCAAGCGTTGCTTAGCGAGGCTTCGAGCCTAGAATGAGGCGTAGTGCGTGCTCGGCGATGTCCCGTGGTATGCCTGGCATGTTAGATGGTTTCCATGCGAAGACATCACGATTGTCGCATAGGAAGTCGACGAGCTCACATTCCTATTTGGCCAGGAGCTAGGTCTCGATCCGCACCGTCTTAGTTGGGTCGGTGGGGTCAATCCCCACCGCCTTGGTTTCCTCGAGCGAGCAGAAGGCCATCGAGGAGGTTGGTTTGTTGTAGTCTAGGACTGCTGGGGTCGATGACTCCCTGAGCCGTGGGAGCTCGGTCGAGTTGATGACCGCGGTGGCGAGCTCGAAATGCTCGTGGTCGCACGCGAAGGCGTGCAAGAAGGTGCTGCTCACGGTGATTACGCCGTTCGGTCCCGGCATCTTTAGTTTGAGGTAGGTGTAGTTGGGGATTGCCATGAATTTGGCGTAGCATGGCTGCCCCAAGATGGCGTGGTAGGACCCTGGGAAGTCCACACTTCGAAGGTGAGGACCTCCGAGCAGAAGTTAGCTCGGTTGCCAAATATGACGAGCAAATCGATCTGCCCGAGTGGGTATGCCTGCGCTCCCAGGATCACCCTGTGGAAGGGAGAGCCCGCTAGGCGGAGTTCCAACCGAGGGATGCACATGGCGTCGAGGGTGTCGACGTAGAGGATGTTGAGGCCGCTGCCTCCGTCCACCAGCACCTTGGTGAGGCACTTCTTGCGGACGATGGGGTCAACAACGAGCGGGTAGCATCCTAGTCTCACGATGTGGGAGGGATTGTCCCTCTGATAGAAGGTGATCGGAGATTCTGACCAGCTAAGGAAGGAGGGGACGACTGTCTCAGCGGTGCATGCCTCCCTATAGCACACCTTGTGCTGGCGCTTGGACCAGATGGCGTCGGATCCACTGAAGATCATGATGCATTCCTTAGGGTCGGGGAAGCTGTCTCCGTCCTTGCCCGCCGTGCCTCCTTTCTTGGCTACCGCCTCTTTGCCATCTCCCTCTTTCGGCCTGCCAGCCTATCGGAGGAAACGTTTGAGGAGCTCATAGTCCTTGTAGAGGTGTTTGACGAGGTATGCGTGGTTGGTGCATGGGCTATCCATGAGTTTGTGAAGTGGTCAGGTAGGCCCTGTTGGGACTACTTGCCCGTGCGATCAGCTGCGACGACCAACACAGTGTTGTCCAGTTGGCGCCGATCCTTTTTGTTCTTCTTGCCCCTCTGTGTGGAGGGGCCCTTGTCTTGGTCAGTGCGCTTGGCCTTGCCTTTGTCTCGGCATCCATTGAAGACCGCTCCGACCGCCTCCTCGCCGGAGGCATGGTTGGTGGCAACGTCAAGCAGATCGCGGGTGGTACGGGGCTTCAGGCAGCTGAGCTTGTGGATCAGGGACTCATAGGTCATCCCAGAGAGGAATGTGCTTATGACGTCCGCATCGACGACATCAGGGAGGGGGTTGCATCATTGGGAGAACCTACGGATGTAATCCCGCAGGGACTCGTTGGGCTCCTGCTGGCAGCTCTTGAGGTCCTAGGAGTTTCCAGGGTGGACATACGTCCCCTAGAAATTTCTAACAAAGACCCTCTTGAGGTCCGCTGTGGCAAAACCTCCTAAATTATAGGGCCCACATGCACCTGTCACTGTCCAACGACCTTTGACATCTATGCATACGTTCCCGGTAAATTAAGAAGACTGTCAGGTGTCCTCGGGGAACCCCGAATCATCCACGATTTCCGAGCAGGATCACATTACAGAGTCATTACAGTATTACAATAGTTTATTCAAATAGATACATCAGAGTAAATATAGCGAAAGACTTACAATAACATAGTTTACAAACCATTTGTTTCAAACCTTACAACTAAGTTCGATTAATATTACAAAACAAAGTAGTGGAGAGGCATTATAATATATTACAAAACACACAATTAAAGCTGCCATGCCCAAGGGCCACACATTTACTTATCGTCATCACAAGGAACAACCGTCATGCAGCATGATCCAAAACAGATCTGCTCATGAGCCTCACCTGCAACAAGGGTCAACGAACCCTGAGTACAAAAGTACTCAACAAGACTTAACCAAAAATAAAAACTGATAGAACTTATGAATGCAGGCTCAGGGATTCAAGGTATGGCTTTAGCAATAATCAAAGTTCTTTTGCGTAAAAGCACTTTAATAAAATTCTTTATATCAACATCTAAAACTTCAGAAGATCATATACAAAGCTGATACGATCCGTATTGAGATCATGAAACTTCGTATCCAACACTTTCTCAAACTATCCTCAAGTTCTAGTTATTAACACTACGATGATGAACGGTGAGTTGAGTCTTCATAACCGAGGAGCAACGACGATTCGAACCGATTAAAACCCCAGCTAGGAATTCCAGGCCACACGACATATGCAGGTCCCCGACCTACATATACCAACCTACCCTCGGATCCTCTACACAAGAATGGGTCCGCACCACCCGAGAATACAGTACTCCACCAATCTAGCCCATTGCCACGTGGGTACACGCTATTCCCGCCATCTCTCCACTCCTAGTGCGTGAGTAGCCATTCTCGTAATAGAATAGCCAAGTTAAGGCTTACCGGAGTATGTGGTTAGTACTACAAAGTCTCACCTCATGCAATTCAACAACGGACGGACCTTAATCGACACAGGCAGAAAGAACCCGCTCACAAGACCTCCATGTCTTGTGGCTCACACACACCGAGTCCGCCCGGTCTAGATTTATTACTCCACATTCCCATATCACATGTTAACATAAATAACCAAAGTTCCATTTAAAGTTCGCAGGTGACATGTAATCACCCGACTTTCATCGTTCTAAGCATAGCTAAGCAAAACTAGGCATATACGAATTTAAAACTGGTAATATGGTAAATATGGAATAACAAGGTTGGTAATGTGCCAATTTGATTTTCACTTGACTCCTAATCACTTAATGCAGTAAAAAGAAGCAAAAGCAAAATTAATTTGTAAAATACAAGGTAGGGTTGTATGCATCCGGGGCTTGCCTTCGTTGACGGAAAAGTCTGGGTCCGGAGTCGTTCCACCGATATCAACACTAACCTCCACAGATGGATCAACCTCCTCAACTACTTGATTAACTACCATGTGTTCACCTTCGTTCACTACATGAAGTAACAATGCCATGTTTAACATGATGCAGGATACAAAATATGATGCTCGATGATGGATGCAAAAGTTAACAATTTGATTACAACTTTCCTTCGCGGTACATTTACAAGTCAAACTAACTAAACCTATTTCATAACACCTACATCAATGGCCAAGGATCATTACCAACTAATGACCCAAGGACATCACTCAATCAAAAATTTAAACAAAACCTAAATCATTAAAGGTTACTATTTGCTTTTATGAATTAATTATTTAATTAAGAATTACGAAACAAATCAACTTGTTCCAATCAACCTCAAAAGTTTTGTACATGATCATCACATGATAACTAAGTGGTAAAACAAATTTCATAATTTTTGGACAATTAAATAAGCCTAGAAAAATCATGGAAATCCATTTATTAATAATTTGAGCAATTTTTATCACATTAAAAAGTACTGAAAAACAATATTTCATATTTTTCTTAAATAATATTCATCACAGAGAGGTCACACAAAAAATTTCATAATTTTTGGAGCTCTAAATAAATCTACACAAAAATAACAAATTGCATCACTATTCATTCAAATCTGAAAAACAGAAAATTCATTTTGAACTACACAGTCACTGACACCTGGGTCCCACTTGTCATCCCCAGCCTCCGGCTTTGACCGCGGCGACACGCGCACTGACCGATGAATTCTCGCCGCCGGTGAGACCAACGGTGACGGTAAAAGCACTACCACGTCCCCTACACTACTACGCTTCGACTGGTGGCACAAATGAGGCTAAACACTGACTGGGCCGAGCACCACCACGGCCATGGTGGACACAACGGCACGGCTATGCTACGCCGGCGACACAAGTGCGGTAGAGGTTAAACACCTAGCACAGAAGGGTTCAGCACCTCACCCCGAACATGACTGAGCAACGAGCAGGGTTGGAGGAGCAACGAAGAGGCTGGTCGATGTTCCAAGCAGGCACGGCGGAGCAGACCGTCGTCGGTGGCGATGCTCCGGTGGCTGTGGTGGTCAAAATGAGAAATCAATGGGTCATAGAGTACTATGGCATCGTGGTGAAGCTGAAGCAAGACTCACAGGGGCAGAGGCGCACTATGGAGCTCTGGCCACGGCAAAGTGCTTGCGACGGGGACGTTGCCGACCACGAGGAAGAAGAGCGTGCAGAGCAGTTTCTCGGTGAAATCAAGCAACAAAAGCGGGTCGGTTGGGTGCGCAAGGAGCAGGCGGAACTATTGAGCACTACGCTGCGACGGCACAGGCGCTGGTTCGACGGTGGGAGCTCACCGGAGATGAGCAAGGCGACGGGAAAACAGAGGAGGAGGAAACGACAAAGACGACGGTGGCTCAGGTTATAAAGGATGGCCAGGAAGCGCAAGGAAGCCATGGCGAAGCCATTTCCCTCGCCAACGCGACACCCAGACAGCCACGCGCGTGACTGGAAGCAAGCCGAAGGATCGCCGGCAATGTAGCTTAGGCGGTGAACACTGTTCACAGAAATTACAAAATTGCCATTCGCCAAAATTCACGAGTTACTCTCAAATTTTCATAACAACTCAAAAATCTCCAAAAATAAAAGTTGTTCAAAATTAAAAGTTCTACAACTTTACTTTTATAACCAACCCCTAATTCGGTCTACATTTTGAAATGAACTTTTAAATTCAAATAGGGGGCATTTAAGGAATTTCGCCTTTTTAAATAACTTCAAATTTTACTAAACAACTTGAAAAACTCTAAAAACAAAATTTATACAACTCAACAAGATCTACACTTTTTATTTTAAGCTCAACCCCAAAATATGCTTAGATTTTGAAATGAATTTTCAGGGTAGGATTTAATTATTGAAAATCAGGGTTTTCGGAATTTCAAATCAATACAAAGATTTTGAACTTGATTCAAACAATACCAAGCAACACTTATAACATAAATGTAAACTTGTTTTAGTGAATGCATACCAAAGTTTGCAATATGACCAATGCCTTGCAATGCATATGATGATATGTCCAGTTTTTAATATTTAAACACCCGGGGTGTTACGATCCTTCCCCCTAAAAGAAATCTCGCCCCGAGATTCAAAGCCATAGGGTAAGTAATGGAAAAGGAAATGTGTCAATCCAAAAACATCGAATTCTTATCCATAAAACAACTGAGGTTCCTTTACAAAACACAATTTGTAACAACCGAGCTCAACTAATAGTACTCTATTCTATAATGACGCAAGAAACTCTGGAAACTTCTCTAACAAGTAATCTTCTTATTCCCAAGTAGCTTCCTCTTCTGAATGTTGATTCCATTGTATCTTATAGAACTTTATTGTCCTCCTTCGAGTAACACGATCTTTCTGATCCAACACTCGGAGAGGATATTCTGAATAGGTCAGATCTGATTCAAGTTCCACTCTTTCAACTTCAACATTCTGCTTAGGCACTCGGAGACACTTCTTCAACTGAGACACATGGAACACATCATGTACAGCTAATAAATGTTCTGGTAATTTCAAGCGATAGGCCACTTTTCCATATCTCTCCAGAATTTGAAATGGTCCAATATATCGAGGTGCCAACTTGCCTTTAACACCAAAACGGGTAACTCCCTTCATGGGTGATACTTTCAGATATACAAAATCTCCTTTGTTAAACACCAATAGTCTCCATCGTCTATCCGCATAACTCTTTTGGCAGGACTGAGCTATCTTCAAATTACTCTGTATTTGCCTAACCTTGTCTTCTGTTTCTTTCACAAGGTCAACTCCAAAGAATCTTCTTTCTCTAGGCTCAGACCAACTCAGCGATGTTCTGCATTTACGACCATAGAGTGCTTCAAATGGAGCCATTCTAATGCTTTCCAGATAACTATTGTTATATGAGAACTCGGCCAAAGGTAAGCATTCGTCCCACTTGTTGGAATAATTAAGGACACAACACCTTAACATATCTTCAAGCACTTGATTGACTCTTTCAGTCTGTCCATCAGTCTGTGGATGATAAGCTATACTATATAGGAGCTTGGTACCCAACGAAGAATGCAATTGTTTCCAAAAACTGGAGACAAACTGTGTACCCCTATCGGACACTATGGTCTTTGGTATTCCATGGAGACTCATAATTCTTGCTAAATATATCTTGGCATATTGGACAGTGGGGTATATAGTCTTGACAGGAAGAAAATGTGCTAACTTAGTGAGTCGATCTACAATAACCCATATTGAGTCAAATCCCTTTGATGTCTTGGGTAGACCAACAATAAAGTCCATACTTATGTCCTCCCACTTCCAAGCTGGAATAGGCAATGGTTGTAATTCTCCAGCCATACCTCAAATGTATAGCTTTCACTTTCTGACAAGTATCACACTTTTATATATATCTCGCAATTTCTATCTTCATTTTGGTCCACCAAAACCTTTGTTTTAAGTCATGGTATATCTTGTTGCTTCCCGGATGGATAGATAACCTAGTAGCATGTGCTTCTTCAAGAATTGTCTGCCGCAACTCAGTAACTTTTGGTACCACCAGACGATCCTTGAACCATAGCACACCTTCATTATCTATGCTGAAACATTCTGCCTTTCCATTCCTGACTCTTTCCTTGATATGGGCTACACCCTTATTTTCCTTCTGAGCAGCAATAACTTGATCTCAAATAGTGGCTTCAACAATTATGTTGGTCAAACTACCTTGTTGAATTACCTCTACATTCAATTTCTCCATTCTTGACATAAGGTCAGACCTATTATTCTTACTGTCAGGCAATTACAATAACTTTTGCGACTAAGGGCATCTGCCACCACATTTGCTTTACTAGGGTGATAATGTACTTCCAAGTCATAATCTTTAATCAGCTCTAACCATCTTCTTTGTCGCATATTCAATTCTGACTGAGTAAAGATATACTTTAAGCTCTTGTGGTATCTATAAATATGGCACGTATTACCAAGTAGGTAATGCCGCCAAATCTTCAGAGCATGGACCACAGCTGCTAACTCCAGATCATGAGTCGGATAGTGTTCTTCATGTTGCTTAAGTTGCCTGGATGCATAAGCAATGACTCGGCCTTCTTGCATCAACACACATCTAATACCAATACCTGAAGCATCACAATAAACATCAAACGGCTTCTTGATATCAGGTTGGGCTAATGCAGGTGCAGTAGTCAATAGTCTCTTCAAAGTCTGGAAAGCCTCTTCACAATCAGATGACCAGGCAAACTTGACTTGGTTCTTCAATAACTCAGTTATGGACTTTGATACCTTAGAGAAATCTAGAATAAACCGACGGTAATATCCCGCCAATCCTAGAAAACTCCAAACTTGATGAACTGTGGTTGGCGGTTTCCAATCAAGCACATCCTTCACTTTGTTTGGATCAACAGCAACTCCTTCCGCTGACAAGACATGTCCAAGAAATTGTACTTTCTTAAGCCAAAAATCACACTTGCTGAACTTGGCATATAGTTGATGTTCTCTTAAGCGAGTTAGAACAATTCTGAGGTGTTTTGCATGTTCTTCGTTATTCTTGGAATATACTAGAATGTCATCAATAAACACCACTACAAATTTGTCTAGCTTAGGCATGAATACTGAATTCATCAAATACATGAAATGAGCTGGAGCATTTGTCAAACCAAAAGACATTATCAAGTATTCATATAATCCATATCTTGTGGTAAATGCCGTTTTGGGAATATCTTCAGGCTTTATCTTGATTTGGTGATATCCTGACCTCAAATCTATCTTGGAGAAAACTTTGGCTCCAGCCAGTTGATCAAAAAGCAAATCTATCCGAGGTAATGGATACTTATTCTTGATGGTCACTTCATTCAACAGACGATAGTCAACACATAACCTCAGGGTCTCATCTTTCTTTTTCACAAAAATTGCCGGACACCCCCAAGGAGATGAACTAGGTTGTATAAACCCCTTCTCAATCAATTCTTGCAACTGAGTCTTCAACTCGGCTAACTCCTTAGGTGGCATCCTATAAGCTCTCCAAGAAATTGGAGCTAATTCTAGGTTGCAATTCTATGTTAAACTGGACATCCCTATCAGGTGATAGCCCGGGTAAATCTTTAGGAAACACATCAGGAAATTCACATACTACCGGGATATCTCTAATCTCTTTGACGGCAGTTGCGTAAACTTTGCCCACTGATCTTCTTAAGGTTGGAAGTTGGATGAGAAGTTGAGAAGTACTATTTGGCAAACTCACCCTTATAGTTCTATTCAAAGCATCTATAACAACCTTATGCTGATACATCCAATTCATTCCTAAGATTACATATATATCCTGATCCTTAAGGATAATCATGGTAGTGGGAAAAATATGCCCACCCAGGTTTATGGGTACCTGGTATACCATTTCCTTAGTACACAGATGTCCCCCGGGCAACTGTATAAAGAAATTTTCCTTTGTTGCCCCAATTGAAATTTCATACTTCACCACAAATGTTCTATTGATGAATGAATGCGATGCGCCAGAATTAAAAAGTATAACTGTAGGATGGTTGGCGATAGGAAACATACCCATCATCACTGACTCCCCTTCCGGAATTTCCCCAGCTTGAATGTAGAACACTCATCCTATCTTCCTTTCGTCTTTGCCTTTCTGAGCATTCTGATTATTGCCCTTATTCTGTGCCTGACCCTATTGTTGATTTGCAGGGGTCTTCTGATAATTGGGATTAGACTGCCTTGGATACGAACATTCTCTCGAGAAATGACCAGGCTTGCCACAATTGAAATAGGGATACTTGTGACCTGTAATAGAACCGATCAATTATACGAGATTAAGTAAGAAAATCTTCCGCCGAAGCAGATAATTTAGCAAACTTAAACCCGTATAACCCGGTAGTCCATGAAACCACGAAGGATTTCAAACCAATCGACATACAAACCAAGATCGTACAAGTTTAGCAAGTACCGTCACACGTTACATAAAGTTCGCAATGGCAGTTGATACATCAGAGTTTAGAACATAAAGTTATTACATACCAAGTTCGAACTGAAATAGCGGAAGCAAATAGTTTTTAAGCCACACACACACTTTTGATTCAAATACAGTGCCAGTTGGTAGTCATCTCCAACAAAAGCATCAGATGAGAAATACGGAGTGACCATTTGCCCTTGGTCCTAGTTGTCACCCATCGCCGGGTATAGGCAGTTAATGCAATAGCCGTAGTACATTTGACCATCTGCAACAACAATGGGAACAACGCCCTAAGTACGAGAAGGTACTCAGCTAGACTTACCCGTCTTAAACCAAAATAAAACGACACCAAGGATTATGCAAGGCTTTCTTTAGTGGGCTAGCTGACTCTTTTGCGAAAGCATAAGTTATCATGAATAAACCATTTTAAGTACTTTGCATCATCTTTATTATAACCTATCCATCTAGGTAAGCACCTGTACTATAGCAATCACATGATTAACCAATAACATCCAGTTACCAATTTAGCTTAGCATAACTCACATCATCCAGATAACCATCATTGTTCCATAATAATTACTACGATGCCGTAGCTCAAGTCAAGTGCTCACTATCCAGGAGCGATGGTGATTCGAATCGATTTCTAACCAGCTGGTGATTTATTCCTCACACAAACCATGCTTCCCCTGTCATGGTAGCTTAGATCACAAATGACACTTTTCAGGTAGCCGCGGGATAATCTAGAGCCGTAGTACCCAGGGACCGCCCAACTGCTAGGAATCAGGTCACACCTGCCCTTGGGCTCACTCTTCGCGCCCCTGTCATACCCCCATCAGCACCAATACGCGCACTCGTGTAGATCCTGGCCCGAATAGTGCCACTAGCTTCGCGGTCGAAAGGTACTTTATTCGGCCAGCTAAATGTGAGGCATGCGTTCAACATGACAAGAGGGACGAGCAACGATCGGTCCTTAATCGACACAGACAGAAACTAACAGCACCCCAGAACCCTGTCTGGTTGCCTCCAACTATTCCGTCCGGTCTCCAATTTTCCATCAGATATGGTTAATTCCAGGATATCATTCTTTCCATAGCCAATCTCTTCCAGTAACCACCTATAATGTAGGTGACCGGGTATCACCGATCGCTACCAGTCTAAGCAAGGCTAAGCAGTTATTCGATCCTGACCTAACAGGGTAAAAGGTAATAAGGTAGGCAAGGATAGTAATAAATGCATCAACGGTTTCAATCAACTCCTACAACTTAATGCAATAATATATAAACTCATATATATAGAAAGAATTGCTTTTATAAAGTAGGAGACTTAGAATGCTCCGGGGCTTGCCTCGTTCGAACGAACTAGGTTGATGATCCACGCACTCCGGCAAGTCCTGTCCTTGCTCCTCTTCCTCTGGCACCTCCTGTGCCTGGACTTCTTGTGGATCTGTCCCGGTCTGCTCTTCCTGAACTGCTACTAGCAACTCCTCCTGTGATCCTGTATGATGCAAATGTATAAGTGCTAATGCATAGATGCATCGGAGAGCTGACATGTAATGATCGTGATGCATGAAATGTAGATGACCATGTTTAACTGTATCGGGCATAGTAGAGTAAAGCCCTTCTACAAGGTAGCCAACATCATCCAAGAACATATACTACTATACTACTACTGCAACCACGGTACTAACATGCCAAGTCACCACATCAATCTAAGATGCTTCAAAGATACACCAAAGCTAACATTACTAACTAATCACGTGTTAAAGGAGATTTGTTTATTTCATGTTAAACTAGGGCTGTAATAGAAACATATATCTCTAGTGCTCATAAAAATCTGAGAAAATTACAGTAGCATAGTACTATTCTAAGTAGACTACCATAAAATTTTCATTGCATTTAGATAAGTATAACAGCCTACACAAAAATGACAAGCTATGGTAGACAATTGAGCATGAAAATACTTTGTACTACGAAAAGTGTCAAACAACAGATTTGATATTTTTCCCATGATCTACAGAGCATACAATTACTATCCAAAAAGTTTCACCTACATGTATTATTCATATTTTTAGCCCTAGCAATTTTACAAGAAATCAGCAATTAATACACATAACCTACCTAGCTATATTTTTCCACATAACCTGCATGACATATATTTTTCACTGAAAGTACATCTCAAGAATAGACTAACAAATTTGGAATCATATTTTTCTGATACATATAGAATTTACTACACATTTCACAAGATATCAGCAATATCAAGAATTAAATAAAGCTCTACATTAAAGTAACTCAAAAATGACATGCAATATTTTTATCATGTAGATCTGATGACAAGGAACACAACAAAATTTATTTCAACAAATTTGGAGCCATGTAACTCGAGATCTACATTTTACAAGCTTTTTAATCCATTTTTGAAATCATTTTAGAAATCCTTTTAAAAAAATCAGCCGAAGAAAACGCTGGGTGCACCCGGATTTGAACATGCATGTATACACACAGAGACTGACAACAGGCCCGGGGGTCAGCGGGACCCCACCCGTCAGCCCCTGAGGCAGAGGAGGCCGCGTTGTCCGGTGGGAGCTCGCCGTCGGCGAGGTGACCGGCGACGAGGTCACCACCAACGTGACCACCTTGCCAAGGTGGACATGGTAGTGCAAGTGGCAGGGCTGGAGGAGCTTGAGAGCGAGCTGGCCAGCGGCCATGGCGGCGCGGTGGTGCGGCTCACCGTCGGCCGGCCATCTCCGGCCGAGAGGGGGCGCGAGAAGTGGCGTGGGAGCTTCACCGAGCTCGGGCGGTGCTCGTGCGCGTGAAACGATAATGAGAGGGAGTACGGAGGGGCGAGGTCCACAGAGCGGAGTGCTCCGGTGAGCTTAGCCACGACTCCGGCGAGGGATTCCATGGGAAGGGGAGCTTCCCATGGCTTACCGAGGCGAGCACGAGGCACGCGAGGAGGAGGCGGTGTTCAGGGCGAGATGGAGCGAGCTCAGGTGAACTGGCGTGGCTAGAACGGCTATGCTGGCGATGGCGCGCGGCGGAGCGAGCGCTGCGGCTGCTGCTTGCATTGGTGGAGGAGAGAGCGAACTGGCAGAGTGAGGAGGAGCGCAGCAGGGTCGGCAGGTGAAGGCGAGCGCGTGGCGTAGCCGGGCCCACCGGGGTGCCACCCGTACGCCATCGCCGGCGTTCAGCGGCCACGCGGCGGCTACGGCCTGACGCCGGTCGGGCGCGGCACGCTGGCGAGCGAGCGAGGCGCAGGGCAGGCCAGGGCGGCTTGTGGGGCTGGGCCAGAAAGGAGGCGGCGGCCCAATAAGGTAAAAACGGGATTTTACAAATTATTTTAAATTCCTTTTTCATTCAAACGAAATTTGGAACTAATTCAGAGCAGTTTCAAACTTTGGCCCAAAAATAAAAGTTGCTCAAAATTTTATTCTCTACAACTTTTCTTTTATGACCAAAGTCAAATTCCAAATATATTTTGAACTACAGATTTAAAGTCAAATAAAATTCCAAAACCCTAGTTTTGAAGAATTAGTTTAAAAGCAAAATTTGGCAAGAATTTAAATATAAACTTGGCTCCAAATTGTATCCTGATTGTTTATAAGCTATCTTAGTGATCAACCCAAGAAATCATGGCATCCAAACATGAGCATGGCATTCCCACTAGTTTAAACATGATGAATTTCAATCAATTTAAACATCACATGAAATGATACGTCATTTCTTTCGAAATGAAATGCATAAATGATGCTTATGCATAATGAAATGATGATTATGCTCATAAGATGGAATGTTAATGCATGCTTAACACGAGGTGTTACATGACCCTGGGGTGTTGAAGAAGAAACCCCAGAAGCATTTGTCGGTTATGGATTTTGATAAGTTGTAACAGGGCGGACATTTGATTGCTGACCGGCTTAAAACTACGGCGGACGATAAGGAGGATGATTACGATTTACTGGATGATAAATCACCCTCTGCCTCTTTGGATTTCCACCAAAAGATCCAGACGACACACTCTTTTTCTTCTTGAGCTCCTTATGCTGCCGATACTTTGCCTCTGAAGCAATTGCAATATTCACTGCCTCATGATAAGTGACATTGGTACAAGTTGTCATCATAGTCTGTAATTTGGTATTCATACCTCTCATGAACCATTTCTTTTTCTTGGCATCAGTATTGACATGTTTAGGTGCATATTGTGACAGGTGATTGAATCTTCCCACATACTGCATCACGGTTTGATCCCCTTGCTTCAAAGCAAGGAACTCATCTAGCTTCATAGCCATAACTCCCTCTAGGATATAATGAGCTCTGAAAGCAATACGAAACTCCATCCAAGTTAACGGAACACCTACGGGTTGCATGGCCATAAGATTTGCATACCAAGCACCGGCTGCACCTCTAAGTTGCTGAGCAGCAAAGACTGGTTTCTGAAACTCTATGCATGGTATAAGATCAAATTTCTGCTCCATGGTCCTAAGCCAATCATCAGCCTCCAATGGTTCATCTGCCTTAGTGAACACTAGGGGTTTTGTATCTGTGAAGTCCACATATGTAGCCTCCTGCCTGTTATGATGGCGACCACGGTTTCCATGCATCTGATTCTGATTACTTTGAGCCATCTCATGAAGCAAACGAGAATTTTCAACCGTCACATTGACAAGTGCGGCTATAGCATCCGCTAGATTTGTTGGAACTGGTGGCGGATCTGGAATACCGTTCTCATCTTGTGAAGTACCAGGAATATACGAACCTCGCGTACGACGCATCTATTCACAACAAACCAAACTTTACTCACAAGCCTTTATTGATTGATAAAAGAGCGGACTACAACTCATTACACTAGTTTCACTTATTTAAACACAAGACCGCATTTAAACAAGACTACTTAACTTAAACTAGAACTAACTATTATACAACTCTACTCCTTTTCGCGATTACATCAAACTTCAGGCTCGGTATCCATTCCGGAAATATTACCGCCTTCATTGTCACTTTCATCAATCATTACTAATTCTTCAGGATCTTCTTCTTCTTCTTCTTCCGATTCACTACCATCGGCAAGGATAACACCGGGATCCATTGCATCAGCTTGGGGTTCATGATTAGGGTCTAGGAGATTGCTTAGCCTATGAACTTCCTCATGTAGATAGGTATTATGCTCTTCTAAATCTTCTACATAAAATTCAAATTCATGAGTTCTAGCTCTAGCTACATTCTCTCTTTGCCAAGCTTCATTTCTTCCTTCTACCGTACGAACTAACATACGTTTGCAGTTCCTGTGAGCGGTGGTGAGACGTCTTAATTGCTCCTGTAATCTGCCCACTTGAATGGCGTCCATAGCCCTATCTCTAGTAGCTTGAGCTAACTCTACAGAAATCCTCTATATCTCTGCCTAAGGATCAGGCCTAGAGCTGCTACTGCTAGCACCATCATTCCTAGGGGCAAGTTGATGGCGAGGAACTCCTTTGGGTCCGGTGGACTTACGGGGTGTCTTCTTGATACGAGCCATACTGTACAAGTAGGATTAATCCAAGTAAAACAATCTGACAACAGTCTCAAGAGCAGTAAGGATGGACTACACAACTCAACCCATACACACTACTCACCCCAGACTCAGAGACGAAGGAAGTAACAAGTGAATTAATTATGATGCATGAATCGTTCTTACGAACAAAACCACCAAAGCTTAAAACGAACATAAACAACATTTGTTTTTATATAGGGCATAATAAGATTACTACTCCACCACACAAAACCTTTTTAATCAAATAAGGAATGGTGAGAAAGAAATAAGACAAATTAGAAGCAATTTGGACCAAATTAACAAGTTAAATTTAGTCATCCCAAATCATTTTGAAGTTTTCGTAAACCAATACAACAAAAACTTTGTAACGATCGCTCTGATACCATTCTGTGGCAGAACCTCCTAAATTATAGGGCCCACATGCACCTATCACTGTCCAACAACCTTTGACATCTATGCATATGTTCCTGGTAACTTAAGAAGACTGTCGGGTGTCCTCGGGGAACCACGAATCATCCACGATTTCCGAGCAGGATCACATTACAGAGTCATTGCAGTATTACAACAGTTTATTCAAATAGATACATCAGAGTAAATATAGCGGAAGACTTACAATAACATAGTTTACAAACCATTTGTTTCAAACCTTACAACTAAGTTCGATTAATATTACAAAACAAAGTAGTGGAGTGGCATTATAATATATTACAAAATACACAATTAAAGCTGCCCTACCCAAGGACCACACATTTACTTATCGTCATCACAAGGAACAACCGTCATGCAGCACGATCCAAAACAGATCTGCTCATGAGCCTCACCTGCAACAAGGGTCAACGAACCCTGAGTACAAAAGTACTCAACAAGACTTAACCAAAAATAAAAACTGATAGAACTTATGAATGCAGGCTCAGGGATTCAAGGTATGGCTTTAGCAATAATCAAAGTTCTTTTGCGTAAAAGCACTTTAATAAAATTCTTTATATCAACATCTAAAACTTCAGAAGATCATATACAAAGCTGATACGATCCGTATTGAGATCATGAAACTTTGTATCCAACACTTTCTCAAACCATCCTCAAGTTCCAGTTATTAACACTACGATGATGAACAGTGAGTTGAGTCTCCATAACCGAGGAGCAACGACGATTCGAACCGATTAAAAACCCAGCTGGGAATTCCAGACCACACGACATATGCAGGTCCCCGACCTACATATACCAACCTACCCTCGGATCCTCTACACAAGAATGGGTCCGCGCCACCCGAGAATACAGTACTCCACCAATCTAGCCCATTGCCACGTGGGTACACGCTATTCCTACCATCTCTCCACTCCTAGTGCATGAGTAGCCATTCTCGTAATAGAATAGCCAAGTTAAGGCTTACCAGAGTATGTGGTTAGTACTACAAAGTCTCACCTCATGCAATTCAACAACGGACGGACCTTAATCAACACAGGCGGAAAGAACCCGCTCACAAGACCTCCATGTCTTGTGGCTCACACCCACCGAGTCCGCCTGGTCTAGATTTATTACTCCACATTTCCATATCACATGTTAACATAAATAACCAAAGTTCCATTTAAAGTTCGCAGGTGACAGATAATCACCCGACTTTCATCGTTCTAAGCATAGCTAAGCAAAACTAGGCTTATACGAATTTAAAACTAGTAATATGGTAAATATGAAATAACAAGGTTGGTAATGTACCAATTTGATTTTCACTTGACTCCTAATCACTTAATGCAGTAAAAAGAAGCAAAAGATAAATTAATTTGTAAAATACAAGGTTGGGTTGTATGCATCCAGGGCTTGCCTTCGTTGACGGAAAAGTCCGGGTCCGGAGTCGTTCCACCGATATCAACACTAACCTCCACAGACGGATCAACCTCCTCAACTACTTGATTAACTACCACGTGTTCACCTTCGTTCACTACACGAAGTAACAATGCCATGTTTAACATGATGCGGGATACAAAATATGATGCTCGATGATGGATGCAAAAGTTAACAATTTGAATACAACTTTCCTTCGCAGTACAATTACAAGTCAAACTAACTAAACCTATTTCGTAACACCTACATCAATGGCCAAGGATCATTACCAACTAATGACCCAAGGACATCACTCAATCAAAAATTTAAACAAAACCTAAATCATTAAAGGTTACTATTTGCTTTTATGAATTAATTATTTAATTAAGAATTACGAAATAAATCAACTTGTTCCAATCAACCTCAAAATTTTTGTACATGATCATCACATGATAACTAAGTGGTAAAACAAATTTCATAATTTTTGGACAATTAAATAATCCTAGAAAAATCATGGAAATCCATTTATTAATAATTTGAGCAATTTTTATCACATTCAAAAAGTACTGAAAAACAATATTTCATATTTTTATTAAATAGTATTCATCACAGAGAGGTCACACAAAAATTTATAATTTTTGGAGCTCAAAATAAATCTACACAAACAAAACAAATTGCATCACTGTTCATTCAAATCTGAAAAACAGAAAATTCATTTTGAACTACACAGTCGCTGACACCCGGGTCCCACTTGTCATCCCCAACCTCCGGCTTTGACCGCGGCGACACGCGCGCTGACCGGCGAATTCTCGCCGCCGGTGAGACAAACGGTGATGGTAAAAGCACTACCACGTCCCCTACACTACTACGCTTCGACTGGTGGCACAAACGAGGCTAAACACTAACTGGGCCGAGCACCACCACGGCCATGGCGGACACAACGGCAAGGCCGCGCTACGCTGTCGACACAAGTGTGGTAGAGGTTAAACACCTAGCATAGAAGGGTTCAGCACCTCACCCCGAACACGACTGAGCAACGAGCAGGGTCAGAGGAGCAACAAAGAGGCTGGTCGACGTTCCGAGCAGGCACGGCGGAGCAGACCGTCGTCGGTGGCGATGCTCCGGTGGCTGTGGTGGTCAAAATGAGAAATCAATGGGTCATAGAGTACCATGGCATCATGGCAAAGTTGAAGCAAGACTCAGCAGGGGCAGAGGCGCACCGTGGAGCTCTGGCCACGGCAAAGTGCTTGCGACGGGGACGTTGCCGGCCACGAGGAAGAAGAGCGCGCAGAGCAGTTTCCCGTTGAAATCAAGCAACAAAAGCGGGTCGGTTGGGTGCGCAAGGAGCAGACGGAACTATTGAGCACTACGCTACGATGGCACAGGCGCTGGTTCGACGGTGGGAGCTCGCCGGAGATGAGCAAGGCGACAGGAAAACAGAGGAGGAGGCAACGGCAAAGACGACGGCGGCTCAGGTTATAAAGGATGGCCAGGAAGCGCAAGGAAGCCACGGTGAAGCCATTTCCCTCGCCAGCACGACGTCCAGACGGCCACGCGCGCGACTGGAAGCAAGACGAAGGATCACCGACAATGTAGCTTAGGCGGTGAACACTGTTCACAGAAATTACAAAATTGCCATTCACCAAAATTCATAAATTACTCTCAAATTTTCATAACAACTCAAAAATCTCCAAAAATAAAAGTTGTTCAAAATCAAAAGTTCTACAACTTTGCTTTTATAACGAACCCCTAATTCGGTCTACATTTTGAAATGAACTTTTAAATTCAAATAGGGGACATTTAAGGAATTTCGCCTTTTTAAATAACTTCAAATTTTACTAAACAACTTGAAAAACTCCAAAAACAAACTTTATACAACTCAACAAGATCTACACTTTTTCTTTTAAGCTCAACTCCAAAATATGCTTAGATTTTGAAATGAGTTTTCAGGGTAGGATTTAATTATTGAAAATCAGGGTTTTTGGAATTTCAAATCAATACAAAGATTTCGAACTTGATTCAAACAATACCAAGCAACACTTATAACATAAATGTAAACTTGTTTTAGTGAATGCATACCAAAGTTTGCAATATGACCAATGCCTTGCAATGCATATGATGATATGTCCGGTTTTTAATATTTAAATACCCGGGGTGTTACATCCGCCCAGTCACGGATGCTGTCGTGCGGGAGGAATTCAAGCCACGCCCGAACGTGTTCCCCCACACAGATGGGGAGATATTGAATGATGAAAAGGTCATCATCCACCCCTCCGGCTCGTTAGGCGAGCCAGAAATCTTTGAGCCAAATACCGGGGCTCGTCTCCCCAGTGTACTTGGTGATGTTAGTGGGCGGTCGAAAGCGCGGTGGGAACGGCGCTCTCCGGATACGCCTGGTCAAAGGCCCATGGTCCCAGGCCCTCAGGGCTAGGACTCCGGTCGTCTGGCTGACGACCATGCCTAGGGCGCGTTTCACCGCACCCCTTGATGGTTTGACCAGGGCCCATGTCGCCTGCCCTTATCGCCGCCTGGTGGACGTCATCATCATGCTAGGCCTGATGCCGGTTGCTGATGACACTGCGAGCATCTTGGTTTGGACCGGGGTGTTCGCGTGCCAGCGGTCGGTGTAGAGAAGGCGCCAGGTTAGACCACGGTGTAGCCGCTGCCTCCCATGACGTGCTTGGCGGCTGTAGCGGCGAGTGGATGGAGCGATCCATCTGGTGTATCCCCACTCCCCTAGTGGGGAGAGAGGGGTGTGTCAGAGTCACGATGCGAAGCTTTCCACCTTTTGAATGGCAGCGGCTTCTACCAGCGCCCGGAGGTTCCAGTAGACCACCCGCTCCTAGGGGTCGATGGGCTCGGGAACACCGCGCAGAAGCACTGCCGCAGTGGCGATGTTCTGGCTAGTTTGAGCGAAATATGGGGGGTAGTTCCCCTCGTTTATGATGTCATGCTGGACCTGGCAGGCGTGACCCCGAGTGCCGCCCGCTGGGTCACGCGCATGGGGCGCAGCGTGCTGCACCAAGTGCGCCGACGCAGGCGACAGCTGGTTCTACCACCATTGTCCTAGCTCCTCGGTGTGCCCTTGTGCAAGCGTGAGGGCCCCCACACATGGGTCTGGAGGGGTGTGAGTCTGCTCAGACACCTCAACGACCGGTGGCTGTCCTAGAGCGTCTGCCATAGCGCACTCCCAGGATGGACGGTGACTAGGTGCCACGTCGCCGATGCTGGAGCCATCACTCTCAACCTCGTCATCCAGGAGTTCATGGAGAGTGGTGGGAGCCCCCGAATTTGGATGCGAGAGGGGGCGGTGCTAGCATCCTTTGGAGCCCTCGAGCGCACGCGTCCACGGGGGATGTGAGGCCGTGGGGCCGCCGGTCGCATGGTGTTTGCGGTGCAGACAAAACGGTCCCTCTGAATAATCGACGGGAGATAGTAAATAGAGAGCAAATAACAGTATGCACATTACTCACAGCAGAGTTTGAGCAGAGAGTTTGCCCGAAATGAAGCGCAGGTGCCTCATCGTTGAAGTCGTCATGCGTCCTAGAGCCGATGGAGGGCGCCCCTCCGATGGGCACCAGAACGAGTGCCTCCTCGTGGAGGTGTAGTACACTGAGCCAATCGGCGATGAAGTCCAGGCTTCCGAAGAGAAAGGCCTGGGATGGCTCAAAGATGGGTGGAACCCACATCCCAACATTTGGGAGTGCGAGAAACTCCCATGAGCCAAAGCGAGTCATATCGCTTGAGCCCGCCATGGCGAAGGTGGCGGAAAAATGGGCCATCCGATGACCAAAAGTGTTGAACGTACAGTGTCTTCCCCACGGATGGCACCAACTGTCGGTGTAGAAAGTGACCAACACATAAATATTTGTAGTTTTGCCATATGTTGTGATCGGAGGTGGCCTAGCACTCAATGACAAATGGTTTATACTAGTTCAGGCAATGTTCCCTACGTCCAGTTTGAGTAGGTCGGTGACTTTATTCCTGAGCCCAGGTGCTCGATGTTTGCAGTGGGGTTATAAACGAGAAGGAGAAAGATGGGGGGTACAAGAGGTCCGGTCGGACTCTGGTCAGAGGGGCCGAGAGTGGCAGGATCTCCGCTATGTGCTATGTGTTCGAGCGTGTGCTCGAGGTTTGAACCTGGTTGTTCTGTTGTGGTGTACTAGTGAACCTGATCGATCTGAATCAACTTTTGGGAGAGAGCGCATCCCCTTTTATAGATGAAGGGGATGGCCTTACAAGTGAGAGGGAGAGATTACGTATGCTGCTAAGCCTTGCTGCCCACGCCGGTGGGTACAAGACGATGGTAGGTGCCCACAACACTATTCAATGTCGGATGCATGTGGGAGGTTGCGTCATCTTCTTCTGGTATGGCAGATGTCGGTGCCTGTCACACTATTGATACCTAGATGCATGTAGGGTGTTTTACCATGTTCGCCTAGTACAGTAAATGTCGGTGCCAACAACACTGTTGATGTCCCAGAGGCATGTGGGGGAGCCTTACCGTGTTTGTCTGGTATGGGAGTTGATGGCGCCCACAACACTATAGGGGAAATGTCGGCGCATACAACACTGCTCGAGTTCTGTCATGCCAGGGAGGTCATAGGGTACTGTCTTGCAGGTGTATAGGGTATGGTCCTTGGTATTGTGGTTGACTTGAGTGCCCTGCCTTGCTCTCTCCGTCCATTTCCTGGTCCTTACCGAGCGGGCATCCTCGATCGGTTGGCCCTAGTCGGTCCTGATTGCGCCAGTTAGAGAAGAGCTATAAGCAGGAGTTCGGTGCATTCCCGGTCAGAGAAGCAGGTCCGAGTTAGAAGTGGTGTTTTTGCCAGGCCTTCTGGTCGAAGAGGCCATCCAGAGCCGGGCCGAAGACCAAAGCGAGTGCTCCGGTCAGAGAGGTGGGCCGAAGTCAGAAGCGGGCGACGTTCCTCCTCGGCCGGGCCTTCCGGTCATTGATTGGATCGCCCTTCTGGCCTACTGTTTAGGTATTTGGGCCAGCCCAAGAGTTGTGTGTTGGTTCGCAACGTTGTCTGCTAGGCTTAGCCTTTGCTGGGAAGCCGGTCCACGAGGGACCCCAAGTTTATGAACCCGACAGCACCCAAATGGCTTTCTTCCTTGAGCCCATCCATGGTGCAACAATGAACTTAGCCTTCACACCATTTGCACCCTTGTAAGTACATAGAAAGAATCAAGCTTAATGGAGGATACATTGACTTGAGACTTCTTGTTCATGCACTTTTGCTCTACATGACCAACTTGCTTGCAACTAGTGCAAAATTGACCATTGTTCTTCACAAAACTAGTCTTGTGAGGAGCAAAGGCCACCTTGCCTTTCTTGGGAGCATAGCCCAATCTCTCTTTGTAGAGAGAAGCTCTTTGGCTACCCAAGCACATAAGAAAGTGGTCCTCACCACCATAGGCTTTGCCTAAGGCACGAGTGAGCTCATTGACCTCCTTCCTGAGAGTCTCATTCTTAACCATTAGTGAGTCATCATAAGTTAAACCATCACTACTAGATGAGGTAGAAGTGGATGTGCTACAAGAAGGGTTAGTGGGAGAAACAATGATAGGCTTATAGAATGATTCATCATTTATATCACAAGTTAGGGCTTTGTCACATGTTACAACATGCTCCTCCTTATTTTGATCATTAAGTAGAGAGGAATGAGCTTTCTCAAGCTTCTTATGAGCCTTGCCAAGCTTCTCATGGGCTTCCTCTAGCCTCTCATGAGATGTATTGAGCTCATCAAAGGCTTGCTTAAGGGCTTTTAGTTCCTTGCGTAAGTCTTTGCATTTGCTTCTCTTAATGTCAAAATGTTCTTTAGCAACTTTTAACATGCCAATTGGTTCATCTTTAGTGGGTTCATCATCGTTGTCACTTTCACATTCATTATCATGTTCTCATCGCATCCATCATTACAAGTTTGTACCTTAGTGGCCTTAGCCATAAAGCATGATGGAGTGTCGAAGAGAGAAGGCTTCTCATTGATAGCAATGCTTACAAGAGCCTTCTTTCTAGGTGGTCTTGTCATCATCACTATCATCATCCTCGCTTGAGGAAGCATTACTATTCCAAGTGACCACATATGAACCACCCTTCTTCTTCTTCTTGATGATCATTTTATTCTTCTTCTCTTTCTTTTTCTTCTTGTCCTTCTCATCATCATCGCTATAAGCATCATCGGTCATGATATCTCCCAAGATTTGGTTTGGTGTCATTGTGTCCAAACCGGTCCTCACTAGCAAGGAGACCAACATGCTAAATCTTGCAGGTAAGCATCTCAAGAACTTATGAGAGAATTCCTTGTCCTCCACCTTCTCATCAAGTGCTTTGAGATTATTGACAAGCACTTCCATCCGATGGAACATGTTCGGCACACTCTCATTTTCCTTCATCTTGAAGCTAGCAAATTTCTCCTTGAGAATGTATGCCTTTGTACCCTTTATTGCCTTGGTGCCCTTAAATGATTCTTCCAACTTCTTCCAAGCCTCATGAGCCATCTCAATGTTCTTGATTTGCTCAAATGTTCTCTCATCAATAGCATCATGAATAACACTAAGAGAAATATCATTATTTTGGAGTAGCACTTCTTCGACCGCGGTGGGATTCTCTGGATCGACTATCTCAATTTTGGTCTCCACCACCTTTCACACATTTCTATTGATTGACTTGATGTGTGTGGTCATCTTAGACTTCCAATTTGGATAATTTGTGCCATTAAATTGGGGTGGCCTCTTGTTGTTGTTGATTTGAGCCATTTTAACACATAAGGTTATTAAGCCTCAAATCACAGTGACCATGGCTCCGATACCACTTGAAAGGTCCTAATGACTAGAAGGGGGTGAATAGCCTATAAAAAATTCTACAACAACACTTAAGAAATATGGTTAGTCAAATAGATGGCGAAGCGAGTGTTGCGCTAGCCTACTAAAAATGCAAGCCACCTACCACAATTCTAGTTGCTAGTCTCTATCCACACAATGGCTATGTCATTGCACTAATTAGTGAGCTCTCAAAGACTAACTAAAGAGTCTCACTAACCACTAGTCCCAACGCAAGCTAGCTCTCAAAACTAATTACACTAAAGGGCTTACCTTACACACTAGGTATGTAATACAAGAGAGAGGATGTGATGATTATACCGCCGTGTCGAGGATAGAACCAATCACAATATGATGGAGCCAATCAATCACAATCAATCAAGAAATCCTTGGACAACAATGACAAAAGATTTTTTACCGAGGTTCACTTGCTTGTCGGCAAGCTAGTCCTCATTGTGGTGATTCACTCACTTGGAGGTTCACACGCCAATTGGCATCACATGCCAAACCCGCAACTAGGTGCTGCACAACCAACACAAGATGAGGATCACACAAGCCACGAGCAATCCACTAGAGTACCTTTTGGCTCTCCACCGGGGAAAGGTTAAGAACCCCTCACAATCACCATGATCGGAGCTAGAGACAAGCACCTTCCTCAGCTCGACGATCCTTGTGCTCCAAGCCATCTAAGTGGTGGCAACCACCAAGAGAACAAGCGAATCCCATAGCAAAACACGAACACCAAGTGCCTCTAGATGCAATCACTCAAGCAATGCACTTGGATTCTCTCCCAATCTCATAAAGATGATGAATCAATGATGGAGATGAGTGGGAGGGCTTTGGCTAAGCTCACAAGGTTGCTATGTCAATACAAATGGCTAAGAGAGTGAGCTTGAGCCGGCTATGGGGCTTAAATAGGAGCCCCATGAAATAGAGTTGTTGGACTACTCACTGCACACTCTCGCGCTGACCGAATGCGTCGATCAAAATGATCGAATGCACCCAGCTAGCATCTGGTCAATGGATGGTTGCCATGTTGCCCCTCCTTCAAATGTTAGCCGCACGATCTCAAGGGCTAGTAGCTGCTCGTGCACCACTTAAGTGATGATCGGATGCACGCCATGCAAATCGAACGCTCCGATCG
This sequence comes from Miscanthus lutarioriparius, assembly GCA_904845875.1. Taxonomy (NCBI): domain Eukaryota; kingdom Viridiplantae; phylum Streptophyta; class Magnoliopsida; order Poales; family Poaceae; genus Miscanthus; species Miscanthus lutarioriparius. Next base: position 42,657,763 of record CAJGYO010000003.1, on the reverse strand, counting down.
CTCACGCTCACGCCACGGCCATGTCAAGACCAGACACACTGCTCCATTCTACTGTGCAGCGTGAGGTCAAGTCCAGAGAGTATCCAGAGGTGAAAAATCATGACCAGATGCGTCAGATCACACGTGACCGGACACGCTGGTGAGTTAGGTCAACTCTGCCTCTCTCTGTTGCTTGCGTCAGCGTACGTCACCAGGTGACCGAACACACCCCCTGCACGTCTGGTCCCACTTTCTTCTTAGCGTCAGATCATAAGACCGAAGGTGACCTTAGCGCGCCACTAACCAGACATGGGGTCAGAGTTCGGTCACTACCCAAAGCAGAGTCCGGTCACTACGAGACTTTTCCTTTTGACCCCAAACTTCACCACCCTTGATCAAATGTGCCAACCACCAAGTGTATCACCTTGTGCACGTGTGTTAGCATATTTTTACAAACATTTTCAAGGGTGTTAGCATATGTCACACCCCAAAATTTCTAATTTTGGGTTGTGCATAGAAAACACTAATTAAAATAAATGTTTTGATATTTGGAAAAAATTTCCCAAGTTTAGTTTAGGATAGCGTCAATTAGTTATATGAAAAATGTGAATCTTTAGACTTTTCTGAGCTAATTTGATGGGCTATTGCTTGATATGATGTTTGCTTGTTGCTTCTGTATGTGTTGAGAGTGATCAAAGTCTTTAAAATGCGTTTAGTAGGTCAATTTTCCTTCTCTGGTACGTCTTTATCTTTTTCTATAATCAAATACTTTGTTTCTTAGCTCAAGTTTTTATTGGGAGCTTCCTCAAATCATTTTTTAATGCAAATCACTCCTTTTGATTCCTCATTCGACAATCAATCTCTACAAACTTCTCAGAAATTTTTCTAGCTTTTTCTAGAACTTGTTCCTACTTGTCTATGAGCATAATTTAATTTTTAGATGCTCCAAATTATCTTATCATGAAATCCAAATACTTTATTTGGGTTCCTCATGTTCCATAATGTCTATGGGAATTTTTCCCGAATTTTCAGAGCTTTCGGATTATTTTTCGTGGCTTAAATAATAATTCTAGATTTTTCTAGAATTATTTTATCCACGAAATTAATTAATTCCAAAAATAATAAATCTCTCATTTTTCCCAACGCTCAAAGCCTATGTGCAATAATCCTAATAAATTCTAAAGGCCCGTGTCTTTATTTGCTAATGAGCTTTAATGATTATTTAGTCCTATTAGTGGAGGTGGATGGTGCAACATCAATTAGTACCATATTGCTGGTTGATGTGAAGGTGGGAAGTTTTCATCCTTATATATATATACCAATCCCTTGGGCAAAGCATACAAAAACTACCATAAGAGGAGCCCCTAGTTTGGAAAATTCCTCGTGTAGTAAATTAGATTTTTTCCTCCTTCTCTTGCCGCCGTCCGCCGGTCCACCATCGTCCCAACCTATACCCCTCCCGCCAGCCAGGGCCCTACCCTAATAATTGGCCATGGCATGGAGGCCCTCACGTTCCGTACGTCATGCACAAGGTTGAAGACCAAGTAATTACGAGTTTGCCATTGGTTCGTATTAATTTCGATTCGATTCGTTCAAGTTGTGTTAGATTCGTGTTGATGCGCTCTACACAGAAATGCTAATATTTTTTATGTCACTTGTTTTTTCATATATAGTTAAATATTAAAATGATTTAATGTTAATGCAACTAGTTTTATAATTAAAATCAATATAGGTTTTCTACTGCGTTGTTTTATATACAAATATTAATATGATTATTAAGTGCTAATATAAATATGATTTTCAATTATAAATTTTTTTAGCTTAAACACGCATCATGTACGGCTTGTTTAGATGTTCTCATATATTTATTTATTTTGCAAAGTTAAAGTTTAACTTGCTTAATAAATTACATGATAATATTTATAAGATAAAATATGGTCAGCTTCAACTCGATTTTATGTATAAATATGATTTGTTTAAACTGAATTAATGACTCTTCCATGTTTTTGTTTAACTAAAATAAATCAAGCTTGTAGTTGTAGGCTTTTTCTTTTATATAATATAAACTCCTGGTAGTCGCTTGTTTTTATGATAGTTTCGGTTCCAGCGTTTCTTGTGATCTCGTAGCACTAGCTCTCTTTTAGTATATTACTTTATCTCGTGTGCTGTAGTGCTCTTAGTTGTCTTCTTGTATGTGTGCTTGGTGTGCTACGATCTGCGAGTAGAAGAAGAGTTGTCCGAAAGCATTGGAGACTGAAAGAACAAAAGATTGAAGGTTCTATGAGGCGCCATTGACCGAACGCGGGGTCAGAATTCGGTCACTGCCCAAGGCAGAGTCCGGTCACTACAAGACTTCTCCTTTTGACCCCAAACTTCACCACCCTTGATCAAATATGCCAACTACCAAGTGTATCACCTTGTGCATGTGTGTTAGCATATTTTCACAAATATTTTCAAGGGTGTTAGCACATGTCACACCCCAAAATTTCTAATTTTGGATTGTGCATAGAAAACACTAATTAAAATAAATATTTTGATATTTAGATAAAATTTCCCAAGTTTAGTTTAGGATAGCGTCAATTAGTTATATGAAAAATGTGAATCTTTAGACTTTTCCAAACTAATTTGATGGGCTATTACTTGATGTGATGTTTGCTTGTTGCTTTTTTGTATGTTGAAAGTGATCAAAGTCTTTAAAATGCGTTTAGTAGGTCGATTTTCCTTCTCCAGCACATCTTTATCTTTTTCTAAAATCAAATACTTTGTTTCTTAGCTCAAGTTTTCATTGGGAGCTTCCTCAAATCTTTTCTTTATAATGCAAATGACTCCTTTCGATTCCTCATCCGTCAATTAATCTCTACAAACTTCTCAGAAATTTTTCCAGCTTTTTCTAGAACTTGTTCCTACTTATCTATTTGCATAATTTAATTTTTATATGCTCCAAATTATCTTATCATGAGCTCCAAATACTTTATTTGGGTTCCTCATGTTCGATAATGTCTATGGGAATTTTCCCCAAATTTTCAGAGCTTTCAGAGTATTTTTCGCGGCTTAAATAATAATTCTAGACTTTTCTAGAATTATTTTATACATGAAATTAATTAATTTTAAAGATAATAAATCTCTCATTTTTCCCAAGGCTCAAAGCCCATGTGCAATAATCCTAATAAATCCTTAAGGTCCGTGTCTTTATTTATTAATGGGCTTTAATGATTATTTTGGCCTATTAGTGGAGGTGGATGGTGCAACATCAATTAGTACCATATTGTTGGCTGATGTGAAGCTGGAAAGTTTTCCTCCCTATATATTTGTACCAATTCCTTGAGCAAAGCATACCAAAACTACCGTAAGGGTAGCCCCTAGTTTGGGAAATTCCTCATGTAGTAAATTAGATTTTTTTTCTCCTCTTTCTCTTGCCGACGTTCGTCGGTTCGCCGTCCTCCTGGCCTGTTCCCCTTCCACCAGCCAGGGCCCTACCTTGCTGATCGGCCATGGCATGGAGGCCCTCATGTTCCGTACCTCATGCACAAGGTTGAAGACCAAGTAATTACGAGTTTGACACTGGTTTGTATTATCTCCGCCATTTCTTCGTTTTAAGTCCGATTCGGTTCGTTCAAGTTGCGTTAGATTCGTGTTGATGCGCTCTACACAGAAATGCTAATGTTTTTATGGCACTTGTTTTTTCATATATAGTTAAATATTAAAATGATTTAATGTTAATGCAACTAGTTTCATAATTAAAATCAATATATGTTTTCTAGTGCGTTGTTTTATATACAAATATTAATATGATTATTAATTGCTAATATAAATATGATTTTGAATTATAATTTTTTTTAGCTTAAACACGCATCATGTACAGCTTGTTTAGATGTTCTCATATATTTATTTATTTTGCAAAGTTAAAGTTTAACTTGCTTAATAAATTACGTGATAATATTTATAAGATAAAATATGGTCAACTTCAACTCGATTTTATGTACAAATATGATTTGTTTAAACTGAATTAATGACTCTTCCATGTTTTTGTTTAACTAATATAAATCAAGCTTGTAGTTGTAGGCTTTTTCTTTTATATAATATAAACTCCTGGTAGTCATTTATTTTTACGATAGTTCGGTTCCGGTGTTTCTTGTGATCTCGTAGCACTAGCTCTCTTTTAGTATGTTATTCTATCTCATGTGGTGTACTAGTTTTAGTTGTCTTCTTGTATGTGTGCTTGGTGTGCTACGATCTGCGAGTAGAAGAAGAGCTATCCGAAAGTGTTCGAGACTGAAAGAACAGAAGATTGAAGGTTCTACAAGGAGTTGATCATTAGTTGTAAAGCAAGTGAAAGGCAAGTATAGCATGGGATCATCCTTGCTACCTATTCACTCTAATCTCACTTAATTCATATGCATGTGTCTACCTTGATTCCTATAAGGATATCCTAGCTTTTGTACCTTGTACCTTGACACCGTGGGATTATGCATTGGGTAGTACTTTGCTAGTGCTCAATTAAATAACCATGATCTGTAACTTGACTAATGGTATATGCAATAAACGTTAAAATATGATTTTTAGTAATATGGAATAAGGGGGCCAAAGTACAGTTTTTGTGGTGGTCTAGATTTCTCTCCTTAAGGACTTATCTGTAAGTGGTCCACTGGGACTTACAGTACAACCATGAGTGCCACATGGCTCTGGCTTTAGTCAAGTATGAGGACATTTTCTAGCTTGTTAGTGGTTACCTTTATGATGCAAGAGGGGCTTAACGAATCAGGTATAGTGCGGCCATTGTCCTTATGTGTATAGCCTGCGCGGAATGTGTCATTTGGAAGGGGAGCTCTATACCTGTTTGCTAATTGGAAACCTAGCGGGCTACACTTGTTAGACAAACCTTTGAAAGACTTCATAATGAACCCTACCAACCTTCCTTGGAAATGGGTTAAGAAGTTGGCCGCCTCGGGCAAAAGGGTAAATCACAGCTCATGGTGAAAGTGTACAACCTCTGTAGAGTGTAAAACTGGTATATCAGCCGTGCTCACGGTCACGAGGGGCCTTAGAAATCTTATAGAATAGATGATTCTTAATGGATAATTAATTGTTTATGCTAGTCATTATTCATGTTTACCTATTCATGTGTTTATATGGGCTTGCAATAAATTTGATGCTACTCAATTGTTAAAATTATGACTCACTAAAAGCTAATCACAGTAAACCAGTGCTAACCTTTTGAGCCTCATGAACCCCATGTTATATTTGCTGAGTACAACATGTGCTCACCCTTGCTATTTCCCCCACACCTCAGTCGGTATTAAAGTTGCTCAAAAGATTGATGAGGACACAAAGGAGTTCCTAGAAGATTGATAGGAGTGCTAGGCGTATGTTACCCCAGTCAGCCATCCCTGTGAAGAATGGAGTCTGAAGATTAGTTACCGTTTCACGATACTCTGATGTAATTGTTAATATAGTTATGTATACGTTATTTAATAACATTGTTTCTGATACTATTCATTATGTTGTTGTATGTGTGGACTTCCTAGGCACACATATGGTGAACCTGGTTTTGTCTTTAAAACTGGGTGTGACAGCACACCACTAGATCATAAATGCATATGCAATGAGTTAGAGCATCTAGTGGCACTTTGATAACCGCATATTGATACAAGTTTCACCCCTCTTAATAGTATGGCTATTAATCCTAAATGTGATCACACTCGCTAAGTGTCTCGATCACCAAACCAAAAAGCTCCTGTCAAATTTCACCTTTGCCTTAAGATTTTTATTTTTTCTTTCTTCTTTTCCAAGTCCAAGCACTTGATCATCATGGCCACCACATCATCATGATCTTCACCATTGCTTCACCACTAGGAATAGTGCTACCTATCTCATGATCACTATGATAAACTAGGTTAGCACTTAGGGTTTCATCAATTCACCAAAACCAAACTAGAGCTTTTAATTTCCCCCTTTTTGGTAATTGATGATAACCCTTTTACAAAGATATGAATTGAAATTCAATTGAATCCATGTTGCTTGCCCAAGCATATTTACCATGTTTAAAAGGGTATGGACAAGTTTCATGAACCCCAAATGGTAGCATTTGCTCCCACTACATATGTGCTAAGAGTTTAGATTGAAGCTTGCACATATGCATGGACTTGAGTTGTGGGAGAGTAATGTCTACTAAATGATGCTAAGGTATAAGAGATGGAACTTTGTCACACCCAATTTTAAGGATAAAATGGGATGCATAATCTTATGTGCACCCAGAGATCAGTCACACACATAAGCCAACAAATTATAAATAGTATAATCACAAGTGTTTATTACATCACGAATAATCAGACATAGTCTTCACATAAATGTAGTGGAAGTATAAAGAAAAATCTCTCGTGGAAGCTCCATATCATAGGGACATCAACTGGTTGACCACAAGTCTAGTAATCCTCAGGAAAGTTGCCGTTACCATAGCCATCTATTACCCATCCGGGATTTTTATCCAAATAATGAAAATAAACAAGCGTAAGTACGTGTCATACTCAACAAGTGTAACATAGGGTTCATGAGGCTCAAGAGGCTTAACATAGGTTTAACAGCATTCAGCTTTTAGTTGTCATAATTTTAGCATAAGAGTAGCAACAAGTTGTTTTAATCCCAAAGTAAAACACATGATCATTGTAAACAAGAAAAATGAATAGCATAAATGAATAATTCTTAGTGATCATCTATTCCATAAGGGTTCCAAGGCTGCTCGTGACCATGAGCATGGCTGATATACCAGGTTTACACTCTACAGAGGTTGTACACTTTCACTGTAAGTCGTGATACCCATATGCCCGGGTCAATTACTCCCAAAACACTTCCAAGGTGAGCAGGCAGCGGTCACTATGAAACCTTTCAATGGTTCGTCTAACAAGTTAGGGCCATTAGATTCACTCAGCAAATAGATGTAGGAACCCCCCCCCCCCGTCAAATGGCACAATTCCATCATGGCTATACACATAAGAGTAGAGGCTATCCTATACCCAATTCGTCAAGCCATTCTTATGTCAATGAAGGTAACCACTAACAAGATAGAAAAGGTCTTCAGACTGAGCTAAAGCCAGAGCCATGTAGCCCTCACAGCTATACTGTAAGTCTCGGATGATCACTTACAGATAAGTCCTTAGGGAGAGAAATCTGAAGCATTTAGAAAGTAGATAAATACTCCAGCCCCCTATTTCCATGTTGCTAAAAGTCATGTTTTAATGTTTATTGCATATACCATTAGTCAAATTACAAGATCATGGTTTAATTGAGCACTAGCAAAGCTACCCAATGCATATCCCATAGGAGACAAGGTATAAGTTCAAAACTAGGGAATCCCCATCAAGGTGACACATGCAATATGAATTAAATGTATTAAAGTTGATAGGAAACAAGAATGATCCCATGCTATACTTGCCTTGAACAAAGTGCTCCTGCTGATCCTGCTCGTCAAAGTAGTACTCTTGTTCACCCACGAATTGCTCACCATCTATACTCGATAATCACAACAACATACAAGCATCTAGAAGCAATCATGCATAGCAAACAAAAGCTATAGATTAGAATAGTATACCAATCAGCAAAAAATCAAGATGAAAAGTTTGCAAAATGAATCTATGTCTCACTACAAACACACAGACGCGAAGATCACAAAAATCGGAGCTGAAACGAAGAAGTTACGAACTAAACAAGATTTCCTTTAGTAAAATAATAGATTAAATCTAACCTCAAATTTTAAAAGTTGAAAACATACCTAACAGTAGTACGAACATGTAGATTATGGAATTATGAACCTAACGCAACTTGAACGGATGAAATCAGAGTTAAAATGAAGATTTTATGGCCTACAGAAGGTAGTGCCAGTTTTGTAAATAGATGAAACTCGATCTTCTAATTTAAAATAATAAAAATCCGATTTTAAACCGAACCAGGGACTGCGGCCATAATTTGAAGAAAAGACTGGGGCTCTTTATACGGTGGGTTAATATCCAAACAATTGTAAGGCCCTTTTTGCAAAAAAACAATAGGCGAAGGGGTATGGGTGAATCTGGACCGTTTGATCGAGATTGGACGGTGTAGATCAGACGGAAGGGGATAAGGTCGCCAGAGCGACGCTGTGCGCGGCAGCACCATGGTTGGAATTGGCCCGATCTCACCGGAGTTCATTAATACGGTGACTTCGAGCATCATTGGACATGGGAAGGGCATGGGAGGCAAGAGGAGCTCAAGATGAACTCGAAGGAGGGGTCTAGAGCGGCTACGATGGCTCAGGGTGATGCGGTGCTATATGGGGTGGCTCGAGCTCACCGAAGATCCATGGTGATGCGAATACAAGCACAGAAGTCAAGGGAGAGAGCATGAGGGACACCTGCAGGTCACTCACCTTCTCACGGAGCTCGGAGATGTGGTCGCAGCAGCAAAGGAACGGCGGAGCGGTGAATCGACCTCAGCAGAAATCTTGATGGCAGCACTAGGGCACATGCGGCGTGGCAGCTTGCTCTAGGGCACGATAGGGAGAGCGGCGGGTGCGGGCCTTGGTATTTATGAGGGCCTCGACATGCGGGTCACGCCAGGCGTGGTGTAGGCGACGTGGATTCAGCAGCCACGGCGGTGATGGTGTCCGGCTTAGACATGAGGTGAAGGAAGGAGATGCACCTAACGAGCGGGCCTGGCACGTCAGCGAGATAGAAGGCGCGGCACGATGCGGCGTGCGGGCTGCTTGCTGGGCCGCTGTAGAGAAGGAACCACGTGGGCGAGGCTAGGCCGCGTGAGCGAAGCTAGGCCGAAGCAGAGAGGAGGCCGAGCGAAAGGATGGGCAGGCCACGTGGGAGCAGGCCGAGCTAGGCTACAGCAGGCAAAAGTCAAGGAAGGGAGAGAAAAATCCTTTTACCTTTTCCAAACTAATTTCCAAACAAATTTTGAATGCAAATTCAAATCAATTTGAAATCTAATTTCAAACCACACAATACAAAAATAATATGCAGTAGCATGAATGCATAAACATGTAGGTAAACCCTATATTTGATGTTAATTTGACAAAATTTATTATTTTTCTATGTTACATGCTCACACTAATGCATAAATAAATCTAGTTCACCTATTTTCAAAATGTCACAAATTTTAGGGTGTTACAATTCTACCCCCCCCCCTTAAAATGAATCTCATCCTCGAGATTCAGATGATGCTTACTCAAATAACTGTAGGTATGTTTTCCTTAAATCCCCTTCTCTTTCCCAAGTAGCCTCATCTTCTGTATACCGATTCCACTGAACCTTACACATCTTTATATCTCGGCTCCTCGTAACCCTTTCTGCCGTCTCCAAAATCTTTACTAGAAATTCCTCATATGTAAGATCTTCCTTAACTGTAAGCTCTTCTAACGGTATCTACTCCTCAGGTATACGCAAACACTTCTTCAGTTGAGACACATGAAACACATCATGTACACCTGACAAACTCTCAGGCAATTCCAACTGATAAGCTACTTCACCACGTCTCTCTAAAATCTTGAAAGGTCCAATATACCTTGTTGCTAACTTTCCTTTCATGTTAAATCTTCTCACACTTCTCAAGGGTGACACCTTCAGGTAAACATAATCTCTGACTTTGAAAACCAATTCTCTTCTCCTAGTATCAGCATAACTCTTTTGTCGAGACTGTGCCACTCTCAAGTTATCCCCAATCATCCTTACTTGCTCTTTTGCGTCTCTTAAAACATCCTGTCCAAACACTTGAGTTTCTCCCATTTGATTTCAAAACAACGGGGTTCTACACTTTCGTTCATACAAAGCTTCAAAAGGTGCCATATTGAGACTCTTTTGATAACTGTTGTTATATGAAAACTCTGCATAAGGCAAACTCTTGTCCCAACTTGTACCGTACTGCAGCGCTCAAGCTCTCAACATGTCCTCTAATATCTAATTAATCCTCTCAGTTTGTCCATCTATCTGAGGATGATATGTTGTACTGAAATTCAACTTTGTTCCCAACAAATTATGTACTTACTACTAAAAATGAGACGTAAATTGAGTACTCCAATCAAACACAATTTTTTTGGGAACTCCATGTAGACACTATCCTCTCCATATATAATTGGGCTAACCTCGGTCCATTATAAGTAGTCTTGACCGGTATAAAGTGAGCAACTTTAGTTAATCGATCCACTATCACCCATATTGAATCATAACCTCCTTGAGTGCGTGGTAACCCGACAATAAAATCCATACCAACTTCTTCCCACTTCCACTTAGGTATCTTCATTGGTTGTAATAATCCTATAGGTCTTTGATGTTTAGCTTTGACTCTCTGACATGTATCACATAAAGCAACATATTCAGCAACATCTCTCTTTAGTCCGTACCACCAATACTTCTCTTTTAGATCCAAATATATCTTGGTACTCCTAGGGTGAATAGAGTAAGTAGACTCATGTGCCTTATTCTCAAGCACACATAGTCTTTTCCCAAACCACAGAGTCCCATTGTCATCCATATGGAATCCTGGTGCCTTGCCAATCACTATGTTTTCCGCTATCTCTTTCAACTTCGCATCCTGTAACTGGCCCTTACGTATCTCTAGCTCCAATGTAGATTCTATCACCAACTCTATTGCATTAGTGACAAAGCTCAAGTTTAGTTGCTCAAGTTCAGCACACAACTCACTTGACATAGGTGCCACTTGCACCTCATTGGCATAACTCTTCCTGCTAAGAGCATCGGTGACAACATTCGCCTTTCTAGGATGATAGTGTACCTTCAGATCATAATCTTTAATCAACTCCAACCATCGGTGTTGTCTCATATTTAGATCCATCTGAGTGAAAATGTACTTCAGACTCTTGTGATCAGTGTAGATATCACTCTTATGTCCGATAAGATAGTGTCTCCATATTTTCAGAGCATGAACCACTGCTGCTAACTCCAAATCATGAGTAGGATAGTTTAGCTCATGCTTTCTCAATTGTAGGGATGCATAGGCCACTACTCTTCCTTCTTGCATAAGAACACGTCTGAGACCCTGACAAGATGCATCACAATAGATAGAAAAGTTCTTGCTCAAATCTAGCAAAACCAATACTGGGGCGGTAGTCAACCTCTTCTTCAATTCTTCAAAGTTAGCCTGGCACTTCTCGGACCACACAAACTTAGCATTTTTCTCCAACAGAGTTGTCATAGGCTTGGCAAGTTTAGAAAACACTTCTATGAACCTTCTATAGTATCCAGCCAATCCCAAGAAACTTCAAATCTCTCCTGCATCTGTTGGTAGCTTCCAATTCAACACATCTCTCACATTGCTTGGATCCACTGCTATACCCCCATTAGAGACCACATAGCCTAGGAAAGAAACTTCCTTCAACCAAAACTCACACTTGCTTTACTTAGCATACAACTTGTGTTCTCTGAGCTTTTGCAAGACCAACCTTAGATGTTCAGCATGCTCTTCTTTTGTTTTGGAGAATACCAATATGTCATCGATAAATAACACCACAAACTTATCCAAAAACTCCATGAATACCTTATTCATCAAGTACATAAAGTATGCAGGTGCATTGGTCAAACCAAAGGACATAACGGTGTACTCGTACAAACCATACCTCATAGTAAAAACTATCTTGGGTATGTTAGTTGCACGAATCTTCAACTGATGATAACCAGAACGAAGATCAATCTTAGAGAAAACACAAGCACCTCTCAACTGATCAAACAAGTCATCAATTCTAGGTAGCGGGTACTTGTTCTTGATAGTAACCTCATTGAGTGACCGATAATCAACACACATCCGCTGACTACCATCCTTCTTGTCAACAAATATAACCGGTGCTCCCCAAGGTGACGAACTAGGATGAATGAAACCTTTCTCCTATAACTCCTTTATTTGTTTCTTAAGTTCCTCTAGTTCTTTAACCCCCATTCTATATGGACACTTAGCTATAGGTGCAGTTACAGGTAATAATTCAATAATAAACTCAATGTCATGGTCAGGTGGCATACCTGGTAAGTCATCGGGGACCACATCTGAAAACTCATCCACTACTGGGTCCTCCTTGTTGACGCAATCATCAAGCTAGTTCACTATGGCTGTCAGCTGCTTCTGCACTACAACATCGACACTAATCCTATCCCCATTCGGTGCGGTCACAACAACTACCTTCTCCTTACACTGAATTACGGCTTGTTGTTGCATTATCCAATCCATACCTAGAATCACATCAATACCAGATGTTCTCAGGACAATGGGGGTCACTTGAAACTCTACCCCCCTTAAGGATAGACTAGTCGGAAGACAGTGATAGGAAGCTTGCATACTACCTCCTGGTGAGTTTACTAATATGGGATTTTGCATGGCACATAAGGGTATGCTATGCGTTTTAACAAATGCTTGTGATATGAAACAATGCGAAGCTCTAGAATCAAAAAGAACAGTGGTAGGAGTAGAATTGACATCGAACGTACCGAGCATGACTTCTGGTTCCACAAGTGTCGTCTCTGTAGACAATAGTTCACCTGTCCCATGTTGGGTGCTGGCTTCTGAGGCGTTCCCTTGAATTGCTATGCTGAACCTAGGGTGTTAACTGATTCTGCTTCCTAGGGCAATGGTTAGCATTATGCCCAACTTCTCCACACCGATAGCATATGTTGGAGGTGCTAGGTGCACTGGTCTTCATGGGAGTGTTGTTGGGTGTTCCCTATCGTGGTGTCTCCTGGCCACTCTGCTGCTGGGGACGTTGAATGCCATACTGCTGCTGGTTCAGGTTGCGCTGAGGGTACTGACCATGATTCCACTGATTGGGTAGTCCTTGATACCTCTACTAGAAACCTTGCTGAGGGTTGGTGCACGGACGAGTATTACTCCCAGAGGCTTGTCCTTGAAGTCTCCTCTTCTTAGCCTCCATCTCTTTACGCTTAATGTCAATAACAATGGCGCGATTCACCAGTGTCTAAAAATTGGGGTATGTATTGGACATAAGTTGGAGTTGCAGACCATCATATAGACCATTGAGAAAGTGGCGTTTCTTATCAGCATCATCAGCCACCTCATTAGGAGCGTAACATGACAACTGAGTGAATTTGTCACGATACTCAGCTACAGTCATGGATCCCTATTTCAGAGTTCTGAATTCCTCCTGCTTGAGCTTTATCAATCCTTCAGGTATGTGGTAGGATCTGAAATTCTCTCTAAATTCCTGCCAGGTGATAGGAGGAGCATTAGCGGGATGTCCATACTCGAATGCCTCCCACCAGTACTGAGCTTCTCCCTGGAGTTGTCCTAACACATATAACACCTTCTGCTGGTCATCGCACTGCGCTATATTGAGTTGCTTTTCCACTGCATGAAGCCAATCATCTACTTCTAGTGGATCAGTGGCATGAGAAAACACCGGGGGGCGACCCTTCAAGAATTCACCATGCTTGTCACGCGGTGCTCCACCAATTAGTTGATTCTGTTGATTCTGCACCAGAGCTTGCATAATCTATGTCTGTACTGCTAGAAGCTGCTCAATAGTAGGTGGCGGTGGTGGTGGTGGATGTGGGGGAACACCTCCATGACCTTGTCCTCTTCCTCTTTTAGACATCTAACATCCAACACAAATATCCAAAATTTAGAGATTTCCATGTTATATGCACTTATAGAGATATAGAATATATTCTAAAAATTTTCTGGACGAGTTTCAACAACAACAGCTCGGTAAAATAGTCATATCTCGAGTTCAAAGTATCCAAAATAGGTGTGCTTTACATGGTTGGAAATCTTAGGAAATTATCTACAACTTTTATTCAGAACACATGCCCAGATTCTATCATTAGATTACTCAAAAATAGGATACAACCGAAACTATCCTAGATTCCAGACTGCGCAGAAACCAGGTCCAATATAGGGGTGATTCTAGGGGCATTAGAAAGATACTTAAGTCTACTTATTCCCATAAAAATTTCATAATTTTTTTTCAAGTAGATTTAGATTGGCATTGAGATAAGGACAGACTGCTCCGAAAAACAGATCCGAGAGAACAAGATATATCAAACCCAACTATTTATTTATTGCCTCAAAATTTAATATTATTAACTATGGAACTTGTGGACATGCCCACAAAGTTCCAGCACTCATTACAAAAATCCAACTCACACATAAACATAATAATGAATCAACTAGGCACACCAAAGTTCACACCACACTACGAGACTCGACTTGACTCAACTTGACCCGTTCCACTAACGTCTTATTACATAGAAAAGACTCCAACACCTATGGGAGAAATTTATGGGGAAGCTCCTCATACATCCTTGGCAGGTTGAGTCACACCCTTTGCTCATCTATCACTTGTTGGTATCTCTTAAGGGTCGCCTCCTGTGCCTTCAACTGATCTTCCAGTCGCTGAATCTTCACTACTGACTCACAGCCAAAGTGTGACATCACTTGGGTAGTTGGATCCGTGCCCTAAGGGTCCATCATTGCCCACTCCAATTCAGGGTGCTGGCGAGGGAGGAAGCGATATTGATCTTCCTTCATATCATCAAAACGATGACCATGGAGACCCATGTAGGCTACAGCGGCTGCATCTTCTATGCTATCTTCCTTGGTGGCACAGTGAGTGTGATGCGCATAGTTCGAGTCCAGCTGGTATGCATCCTTCTGTTCATCCCTGATGGAGATGCACACCCTGGTCTTCCAATAAGTGTCCTCTAGAGGGTGCGTATGCTCATTGCAGACGTACTCCATAGTTGCGTCCTAGTTAGCATAGTAGGTCTGAAGAATCCCCATAAGTCGGTGGTGCGAGACAGAGGATTCACACCCCGGCTTGTACCAGACCTTCGTAGTCCATCCTAGGGGAGGGATCGGCTCATCCTCTTGAATGGTGTCTTCCTCCTCATCATCATCATTAGACAATGCAACGACCTCCACTTCTTTGGGTTCTTCTTCTTTGGGCTCTTCTTGGAATGGCTCAGGTGTAGGTGCAGGTGCTGGCGAATCAACTTCTTGCTCCTAGGGTTCCTCCTCCTCATGTGGCTCCATGCACTCATTCAAGCCATGAGGCAGGTAGTAGCCTCCGGTGCTGATGCAAGAGGTCTTATTGGCACAAGGCGTCTACAGAATTAGATTTAGTCAGATTAGAAGCAATAATTTTTATAATAGAGTGAGGCAAAAGAAGCATAAAACTTTAGCAAATAACAAGGGTGAGATGGAAAGCATAAAATGAGTGAAGCAAAAGAAGCTAAAACGACCATTGCTAACTAGGCTTGCGTCCTACAGTCAACCTAGCTCTGATACCAATCTGTCACACCCAATTTTAAGGATAAAATGGGATGCATAATCTTATGTGCACCCAGAGATCAATCACACACATAAGCCAACAAATTATAAATAGTATCATCACAAGTGTTTATTACATCATGAATAATCAGACATAATCTGCACATAAAAGTAGCGGAAGTATAAAGAAAAATCTCTCATGGAAGCTCCATATCACAGGGACATCAACTGATTGACCACAAGTCTAGTAATCCTCAGAAAAGTCGTTATTACCATAGCCATCTGTTACCCATCCAGGATTTTTATCCAAATAATGAAAATAAACAAGCGTAAGTACGTGTCGTACTCAACAAGTGTAACATGGGGTTCATGAGGCTCAAGAAGCTTGACACAGGTTTAACAGCATTCAGCTTTTACTTGTCACAATTTTAGCATAAGAGTAGCAACAAGTTGTTTCAATCCCAAAGTAAAACACATGATCAATGTAAACAAGAATAATGAATAGCATAAACGAATAATTCTTAGTGATCATCTATTCCATAAGGGTTTCAAGGCCGCTCATGGCCGTGAGCACGACAAATATACCAGTTTTACACTCTACAGAGGTTGTACACTTTCACTAGGAGTCGTGATACCCATATGCCTGGGTTAATTACTCCCAAAATACATCCAAGGTGAGCAGGCAGGGGTCACTATGAAACCTTTCAAAGGTTCGTCTAACAAATTAGGGTCATTAGATTCACTCAGTAAACAGATGTAGGAACCCCCCTATCGAATGGCACAATTTCATCATGGCTATATACATAAGAGTAGAGGCTGTCCTATACTCGATTCGTCAAGCCATTCTTACGCCAATGAAGGTAACCACTAACAAGCTAGAAAAGGTCCTCATACTGAGCTAAAGTCAGAGCCATGTAGCCCTCATAGTTGTACTATAAGTCCTGGATGATCACTTACAGATAAGTCCTTAGGGAGAGGAATCTGAAGCATTTAGAAAGTAGCTAAACACTCCAACCCCCTATTTCCAAGTTGCTAAAAGTCATGTTTTAATGTTTATTGCATATACCATTAGTCAAGTTACAAGATCATGGTTTTATTGAGCACTAGCAAAGCTACCCAATGCATATCCCATAGGAGACAAGGTATAAGTTCAATACTAGGGAATCCCTATCAAGGTGACACATGCAATATGAATTAAATGTATTAAAGTTGATAGAAAACAAATGAGAAATGCTCTTTCTTGTTTAATCTTCTTTGGTTCAATGGATGAGACAAATGAGAAATGCTCACAAAATGAAGCCAATCTTGATCTAGTTTGCACACCTCTAGAAATATCTTCAATTATAGTGTCCAATGGATGATCTCTTGCAATATGAGTTGGTTGGAGTATTTGAACTTGATTGCTTGCACTTGCTTGATCATTGGGTTAAGATGATGTACTAGCCACTTGATCTTGCACATTGTCAAGAGATCCACTTGTACTAGCTTGATTAGTATCATCTTGCACATTTGAGTTAGAGAGCACTTGCACTTGATCATCTTCATCATCATTCACTTGTCTAGGCCTCAATTCACCAACATCCATGTTTTTCATGGCATTTGAAAGTTGAATGCCTCTAACATCTTCTAAGTTCTCATTCTCATCTTGGGAACCATTGGTTTGATCAAATTCAACATCATGAACTTTCTCAAGAGGACCACTTGCCAAATTACATACTCTATATGCTTTTCTTGTAATGGAATAACCAACTAGGAATCCTTCATCACACTTCTTGTCAAACATGCCCAATCTAGTGCCTTTATTCAAGATATAGCATTTACAACCAAAGACCTGAAAATATGCAATATTAGACTTTACACCATTCAAGAGCTTATATGGTGTCTTCTCTTTAAACGGGTGACAATAGAGGCGGTTGCTACAATAGCAAGCCATGTTGATTTCTTCGGCCCAAAAGGATTGACTCACATTGTACTCGCTAAGAATAGACCTTGTCATATCAATGAGTGTTCTATTTTTCCTCTCAACAAGGCCATTGGATTGTGGAGTGTATATGGGCGAGAATTGATGTCTAATTCCAAAGTCATAACACAACTCATCAATTCTAGTGTTCTTAAACTCACTACCATTGTCACTTCTAACTCTCTTGATGGTTATTTCAAATTCATTATGAATGCCTTTGACAAATGATTTGAAGGTTGCAAACACATCACTCTAGTCCACTAGAATGAATACCCAAGTATATCTTGTATAGTCATCCACTATCACAAAGCCATATTTGTTTCCACCGATGCTAGTGTATTGTGTTGGCCCAAACAAGTCCATGTGCAAGTGCTTTGCTAGTGCTCATTATGCTCTTCTTAGTATTTGTGTTTCCAACTTGTTTGTCGGCTTGACAAGAGCTACAAAGCTTATCCTTCTCAAACACAATATCTTTCAAGCCTCTAACCAAGTCATGCTTAACCAATATATTCAATTATTTCATTCCAACATGACCAAGCCTTCTATGCCATAACCAACCCATACTAGACTTAGTGAACAAGCATGTTGATAAATGAGTTTCACTAGCAATGAAATCAACCAAGTATAGATTCTCATATCTAAAGCCTTTGAAGATCAAGTTAGAGCCATCTACACTTATGATCTCTACATCATCTACCCCAAATATGCATTTGAATCCAAGATAACACAATTGAGCCACTGATAGCAAATTAAAGTTCAAGCTCTCAACTAGCAACACATTGGATATACCCATGTCATTGGATATTGCAATCTTACCAAGCCCTTTGACCTTGCCTTTGCCATTGTCACCAAATGTGATACTATCATAACCATCATTTCCATTGGTATAGATTGAGTTGAACATTCTTGCATCACTGGTCATATGTTGAGTGCACCCACTATCAAGAACCCAATGCCTTCCTTCGGCTTTATAATTGACCTACAAAAAAAGATCAATTCTTTTTAGGTACCCAAACTTGCTTGGGTCCTTTAAGGTTAGTGACCAAGCTCTTTGGCACCCAAATGGCTTTCTTCCTTAAGCCCATCCATGGTGCACCAATGAACTTAGACTTCACACCATTTGCACCCTTGGTAAGTACATAGAAAGAATCAAGCTTAATGGAGGATACATTGGTTTGAGACTTCTTGTTCATGCACTTTTGCTCTACATGACCAACTTGCTTGCAACTAGTGCAAAACCAACAATTGTTCTTCACAAAACTAGCCTTGTGAGGAGCAAAGGCTGCCTTGTCTTTTTTGGGGGTATAGCCCAATCCCTCTTTGTAGAGAGAAGATCTTTGGCTACCCAAGCACATAACCAAGTGGTCCTCACCACCATAGGCTTTGCCTAAGGTGCGAGTAAGCTCATTGACCTCCTTCTTGAGAGTCTCATTCTCAACCATTAGTGAGGCATCACAAGTTAAACCATCACTACTAGATGAGGTAGAAGTAAATGTGCTACAAGAAGGGTTAGTGGGAGCAACAATGATAGGCTTATAGAATTATTCATCATTTATATCACAAGTTAGCCCTTTGCCACATGTTACAACATGCTCCTTATTTTGCTCATTAAGTAGAGAGGAATGAGCTTTCTCAAGCTTCTTATGAGCCTTGCTAAGCTTCTCATGGGCTTCCTCTAGCCTCTCATGAGATGCATTGAGCCCATCAAAGGCTTGCTTAAGGGCTTTTAGTTTCTTGCGCAAGTCTTTGCATTCTCTTCTCTTAATGTCAAAATGTTCTTTAGCATCTTCTAACATGTCAATTAGTTCATCCTTACTGGGTTCATCATCATTGTCACTTTCACTTTCATTATCATGTTCTCATCACATCCATCATCATAAGTTTGTACCTTAGTGGCCTTAGCCATAAAGCATGATGGAGTGTCGAAGAGAGAAGGCTTCTCATTGATAGCAATGCTTGTAAGAGCCTTCTTCTTGGTGGTCTTGTCATCATCACTATCATCATCATCATTTGAGGAAGCATCACTATACCAAGTGACCACATATGGACCACCTTTCTTCTTCTTCTTCTTGATGGTCATTTTATTCTTCTTCTCTTTCTTTTCCTTCTTGTCCTTCTCATCATCATCGCTATAAGCATCATCGGTCATGATATCTCCCAAGATTTGGTTTGGTGTCATTGTGTCCGAACCGGTCCTCACTAGCATGGTGACCAACATGACAAATCTTATGGGTAAGCATCTCAAGAACTTATGAGAGAAGTCCTTGTCCTCCATCTTCTCACCAAGTGATTTGAGATCATTGACAAGCAGTTCCATCCAATGGAACATGTCTAGCACACTCTCATCTTCCTTCATCTTGAAGCTAGCAAATTTCTCCTTGAGAATGTATGCCTTTGCACCCTTTATTGCCTTGGTGCCCTCAAATGATTCTTCCAACTTCTTCCAAGCCTCATGAGCCATCTCAATGTTCTTGATTTGCTTAAATGTTCTCTCATCAATAGCATCATGAATAGCACTAAGAGTAATATCATTATTTTGGAGTAACACTTCTTCAGCCATGGTGGGATTCTTCGGATCAGCTATCTCAATTTTGGTCTCCACCACCTTCCACACCTTTCTATTGATTGACTTGATGTGTGTGGTCATCTTAGACTTCCAATATGGATAATTTGTGCCATCAAATTGGGGTGGCTTCTTATTTTTGTTGATTTGAGCCATTTTAACACCGAAGGTTGTTAAGCCTCAAATCACGGTGACCATGGCTCTGATACCACTTGAAAGGTCCTAATGGCTAGAGGGGGTGAATAGCCTATAAAAATTTCTACAACAACACTTAAGCAATGTGGTTAGTCAAATAGACGGCGAAGCGAGTGTTGCGCTAGCCTACTAAAAATGCAAGCCACCTACCATAATTCTAGTTGCTATAGTCTCTATCCACACAATGGCTTTGTTAGTGCACTAAGTTAGAGAGCTCTCAAAAACTAACTAAAGAGCCTCACTAACCACTAGTCCCGACACAAGCTAACTCTCAAAACTAATTACACTAAAGAGCTTAGCTTACACACTAGGAATGTAATACAAGAGAGAGGATGTGATGATTATACCACCATGTCGAGGATAGAGCCAATCACAATATGATGGAGCCAATCAATCACAATCAATCAAGAAATCCTTGGACAATGATGACACAAGATTTTTTACCGAGGTTCACTTGCTTGCCTGCAAGCTAGTCCTTGTGGTGGTGATTCACTCACTTGGAGGTTCATGCGCTAATGGCATCACACGCCAAACCCGTAACCGGGTGCCGCACAACCAACACAAGATGAGGATCACACAAGCCACGAGCAATCCACTAGAGTACATTTTGGCTCTCCACCAGAAAAAGGTCAAGAACCCCTCATAATCACCATGATCGGAGCCGAAGACAAGCACCTTCCTCAGCTTGACGATCCTCACTGCTCCAAGCCATCTAGGTGGCGGCAACCACCAAGAGAAACAAGCGAATCACACAGCGAAGCATGAACACCAAGTGCCTCTAGATGCAATCACTCAAGCAATGCACTTGGATTCTCTCCCAATCTCACAAAGATGTGGAATCAATGATGAAGATAAGTGGGATGGCTTTGGCTAAGCTCACAAGGTTGCTATGTCAATGCAAATGGCCAAGAGAGTGAGCTTGTGTTAGTCATGGGGCTTAAATTGGAGCCCCCATGAAATAGAGTCATTGGACTCCTCACTGCACACTCTCGCGCTGATCGGACGTGTCGATCAAAATGATCAGATGCACCCAGCCAGTGTCCGATCAATGAATGGCTGCCATGTCGCCCCTCCTTCAAATGTTAGCCACACGATCTCAAGGGCTAGTAGCTGCTCGCGTGCCACTTATGTGACGACCGAACGCACGCCAAGCAGACCGGATGCTTCGATCGCTCACGCGCACGCCACAGCCACGTCAAGACTAGACACACCGCTCCATTCTACTGTGCAGCGTGAGTTTGAGTCCAGAGAGCATCCAGAGGTGAAAAATCGTGACCGAACGCGTCAGATTACACTTGATCGGACGTGCTCATGAGTTAGGTCAACTCTGCCTCTCTTTGTTGCTTGCATCAGCGTACGTCACCAGGTGACCGGACGCACCCCCTGCGTGTCTAGCCCACTTTCTTCTTAGCGTCCAATCACGAGACTGAAGGTGGCCTTCTCAGCATGCCACTGACCGGGCGCGGGGTCAGAGTTCGGTCACTGCCCAAGGCAGAGTCCGGTCACTACGAGACTTCTTTTGATCCCAAACTTCACCACCCTTGATCAAATGTGCCAACCACCAAGTGTATCACCTTGTGCATGTGTGTTAGCATATTTTCACAAACATTTTCAAGGGTGTTAGCACACCACTAGATCCTAAATGCATATGCAATGAGTTAGAGCATCTAGTGGCACTTTGATAATCGTATTTCGATATGAGTTTCACCCCTCTTAATAGTATGGCTATCAATCCTAATGTGATCACACTCGCTAAGTGTCTCGATCACCAAACCAAAAAGCTCCTATCAAATTTCACTTTTGCCTTGAGCTTTTTATTTTTCTCTTTCTTCTTTTCCAAGTCCAAGCACTTGATCATCATGGCCACCACACCATCATCATGATCTTCACGAATGCTTCACCACTTGGAATAGTGCTACCTATCTCATGATCACTATGATAAACTAGGTTAGCACTTAGGGTTTCATCAATTCACTAAAACCAAACTAGTGCTTTCAGGTGTGATGTTTAAGTATCTCATAACACTGATGTTCTAATTTGTGTTTTCAATGTTCACTGGAGATAATTGTTATGTTCTTTAGTTTATCTTGTTGTAATAATGTCTATGTAAATGGACTTTCATTGAACTTTGTATTAGGTGGGTTAAACTCTGTTGACCAAATATATATAGACAAGTACAGTATTGATGAAATGACATTTACCTATTTCTTGTAAATCATATACATGCCTCATAGTTCGAGTCGTGTAAATTTGACCAGCCCGGACATTTTACTCTGCTACTGAGCTGTGACTAGAATTTTTGCCAGATTGGCTGTGCTACAAAGAATAGCTACACCGGCTGTGGCTGCATGTATGAAGTACTAGTAAGGTAGTTGGATTTGAAGTGGCATCTTCAGCCACAACCGAGCGAGTGCAGACGATCAGGACCTATGAAACCATGTAGCAATCTCTAGCTAGCTGCTGCTCTGCAAAACCAAGCAAGAGAAATTGCTTACGAAAGCAACAGCAACTCGTCTTCACTCTTTAGTCTGCCCCTCAACTACTATGAATGCTTGGAGTGAAATAACTGTAGAGGCTTTCCTCATGCATTCAATTCACTCATCGCAACCGCATAAGGGTTGCTTTGTGCCTAGGTTTGTTGAACCAAACATGTATCAGTAGTACTAGTAGTCATGAGTGGCTTTGATCTTGCAAGAACCAAACACGTATCAGTAGTCTTCGATAAAATTTGTTAAACTTGCAAGAACCATGCAGCGAGGAGTTCATCTCAACAAGTATCGCCTAGATCTATTGCATAACAGAAGAGACATAGCTGTTGAATTTTACTGCAAATGCAAGAAAGTCCGGTCGCTGTATATTTGATCTCGTAGGACACAGTATAAAGAGTCATCAGTTTTGAAAGTCATAGCAACCAGTTTGCCCCTCGACTATTGTGACTGCTTGGATTGGAGTAAAAAAAGTACAGAAAAGATCCATCACAACCACACCAGGCATTCAAGTCTCAAACGTGTCATGGTGGTCAAAAGCTCCTTTTCTCAATTCCTTCTTGTGTCTAGCTTTCCTGTCACATTCACTTCACTCTCGTCAACTATGCAAGGTCTATATGAAAGGAGCATCCCCCCTTTCCTCGTCCGATAGCATTGCATCAATCTGCTTGCTCCCCCTTCCCTCACCCATTTGCATTTTCCCAATCGCATTCCCTGGTGGTTTTAGGATCTGGATAAAGGTAATGTGCTTCATATGAAACCATACTATTTGTATGAACTTATTATTGTGTCCACTAACCTCATTTTGCTTCCCCCCTTTCCTCGATTGTCATTTGTCCTAACCGAAATCAACTACTTACCATACCATGGATGTGTACTCTACAATAAATGATGTGTTTTGGTAGCTTGGTGTGGAGCCAGGAGAACAAAACAGGTTGCTTGTGACTTGGGGGCATCATGTACATGACCGAGCTGCACGATGCCAAATCGTTGAAGCTATTGTTCGTGCGGTTGTTAGGCAACAACGCATTACCAAAGTTGTTGAAGACCATGATTCTAGAGAAATCTTTGTGCTTTGTAGCACAATTGTGGATGTTCGTCGGCTCTTTGACTACAGTGTGGACGTCATCCTTGAATTGATGGAGGAGATGAAGTATAATTGTGCTTCTTTGCATGAGAGCATGCATAAGGTCGGTGGTTCTTGCATGGGGGCAAGTGTGGGCCGACATTGCCTCCTGGCTATTCTATGGATGCAGGTTGTTGCTGGTAAACAAATTGCTATATTTGTTTGTTACGTAAAAAGCAAGGAGCTGGTGCTTGATTGCTTTTCTTTGGGAGCATGGTGTACGACTCTTGGTTGACTTGCAGAATATACATTTGTTTATTTCCTCACATTACCAGACTTGCATATATTCCCAAATAATATTATTTCTTGTTTATTTGAGTATATCCTACAAAATAACTCCGAGCACCTAAATTTGTGGAACTTGTTAAATAAAATAATATTTTGCTATGATGTAGCATTGAATGTTGTTATTTTAGATTAATTGGTGATCAATTTATATGAGTTAAGGGCCGCCAACAATGGCCTTCATTAATCAAACTTTGACATGGTGTTGAAATTTGATTAATGAACTTTGAGTAATAATTTCATAAAACAATGGAAGTAATCTTTTATGGAGATAAATCAAGGCTAGATTTACTTTGCAATCTTTACATTAGCCTTGTTTGAGTATACAAAGTCTGGTGAACAAATAAAAAAGAATATAAAAATAATAATAAAATAGATTAATAGATAATAATACCAATAATAATATAATAAAAAAAATATAATAATAATAACAATGAAAAAGAAAAAAATAGGCTTCCTGGTGTTCAAAATGGCAGAGCCTTTGTTATTGCCTTTGTTTTTGTTTCTTTATCAAATAAACTGGTACAAGAATAAGTGTGGGGGAGATCTTCAGGCACAACTAACAAACATTCAAAGATCTCCCACCAACACGTTGCACAACCATCAGATGATTCACCATGAAAGAAGGACAAGACAGAAAGTTCTAGAGAGGATTGGCTAAACCTCAGGTTCAGCCAAACCACCTCTGATGCCCTCAGCTCCTTCTTCCTCTTCAACATTAGTTTGTGCAACACTACCCCACATCTCTCTAGAATTTGGAAATTTAAAACTGAACAAATTTAAAATACAAAACAAATAACACTTCATCTCCATGCTATCCTTGAATTAAATTTGCATACTCTTTATTCCTCGCTAATATCCCTAAACTTGTGGACAACTCATCATAGGGACCCCAAATTATCTAAGTAATTGAAATATGTGATATAATAGGATGAAAATGAACCTTGCTCTCTTATGCAAAGAACTTGGGATTTATTTTGCAAAATCAAAATTCAAATAGCATGCTCCTCAATGATATGCAAACTCCTACCAGATCCATATCTAGTGCTTTGAGCTTAAAATCTCCAAAAATATGCTACTTATTCCTGCATTGAGTTTTGTCAAGTCTTGTTGACCCTTGTTGAGAAAGTTAATCTTTTATGGAGATAAATCAAGGCTAGATTTACTTTGCAATCTTTAAATTAGCCTTTTTTGAGTATACAAAGTCTGGTGAACAAATAAAAAAACATAAAAATAATAATAAAATAGATTAATAGATAATAATACTAATAATAATACTAATAAAAATATAATAATAATAATAATGAAAAAAATAGGCTTCCTGGTTTTCAAACCGGCGGAGCCTTTGTTATTGCCTTTGTTGTTGTTTCTTTATCAAATAAACAGGTACAAAAATAAGTGTGGGGGAGATCTTCAAGCACAACTAACAAACATTCAAAGATCTCCCACCAACACGTTGCACAACCATTAGATGATTCATCATGAAAGAAGGACAAGACAGAAAGTTCTGGAGAGGACTGGCTAGACCTCAGGTTAAGCCAAACCACCTCTGATGCCCTCAGCTCCTTCTTCCTCTTCAACATTAGTTTGTGCAACACTACCCCTCATCTCTCTAGAATTTTGAAATTTCAAACTGAACAAATTTAAAATACCAAACAAATAACACTTCATCTCCATGCTATCCTTGAATTAGATTTGCATACTCTTTATTCCTTGCTAATATCCCTAAACTTGTGGACAACTCATCATTGGGACCCCATATTATCTAAGTAATTGAAATATGTGATATAGTAGAATGAAAATGAACCTTGCTCTCTTATGCAAAGAACTTGGGATTTATTTTGCAAAATCAAAATGCAAATAGCATGCTCCTCAATGATATGCAAACTCCTACCATATCCAAATCTAGTGCTTTGAGCTTAAAATCTCCAAAAATATGCTACTTATTCCTGCAATGAGTTTTGTGTCGACCCTTGTTGAGAAAGTTAATCTTTTATGGAGATAAATCAAGGCTAGATTTACTTTGCAATCTTTACATTAGCATTGTTTGAGTATACAAAGTCTGATGAACAAATAAAAAAATATAAAAATAATAATAAAATAGATTAATAGATAATAATACTAATAATAATATAATAAAAAAATATAATAATAATGAAAAAGCAAAAAAAAATAGGCTTCCTGGGTTTCAAACCGGCGAAGCCTTTGTTATTGCCTTTGTTTTTGTTTCTTTATCAAATAAATAGGTACAAGAATAAGTGTGGGGGAGATCTTCAGGCACAACTAACAAACATTCAAAGATCTCCCACCAACACGTTGCACAACCATCAGATGATTCATCATGAAAGAAGGACAAGACAGAAAGTTCTAGAGAGGATTGGCTAGAACTCAGGTTAAGCCAAACCACCTCTGATGCCCTCAGCTCCTTCCTCTTCAACATTAGTTTGTGCAACACTACCCCACATCTCTCTAGAATTTGGAAATTTAAAACTGAACAAATTTAAAATACAAAACAAATAACACTTCATCTCCATGCTATCCTTAAATTAGATTTGCATACTCTTTATTCCTCGCTAATATCCCTAAACTTGTGGACAACTCATCATAGGGACCCCATATTATCTAAGTAATTGAAATATGTGATATAATAGGATGAAAATGAACCTTGCTCTCTTATGCAAAGAACTTGGGATTTATTTTGCAAAATCAAAATTCAAATAGCATGCTCCTCAATGATATGCAAACTCCTACCAGATCCATATCTAGTGCTTTGAGCTTAAAATCTCCAAAAATGTGCTACTTATTCCTGCATTGAGTTTTGTCAAGTCTTGTTGACCCTTGTTGAGAAAGTTATCATTCCCCCAAGATCAAGATCACGTACACCCACATACATAAGGTATTCCTACACTAGGAATATGCTAAAACATGCCTCCATACACCCAAAATTCTGCTCCTACACTAGGAGTAGACAAAAAATGTTTGTTAGAAAAATACTCCATATTTTACAAGATAGTGATCTCTCTCAATATATGGTTTAAGAGACATGGTCTATGCAAAAGTATATGAAAAGAAAAAAAAAATATGGACAAATGAAGGTCCTAGAAGAAAAATATATAGGGACACATAAATGTCCCAAGGTATTGAAAAAAAGATGAACACATGAAGGCTCATGAAAATAAAAAAAATGAAATGATAGCTATGTCTCAAAATAAAAAGCTAGAGAGATAACTCATACAAAAGGAGTATAGTATAGATTTAGAAATGTTTTATCCACACACTTGCACTTCTTGATCTAAAGGTATAACATCTTTCTCCTTGGATCCGAGCTTTGACTCAACAAAATATGCAGAGTAAGTATGCCTTCATATCTTTCCCTACCCAAAGATCCATATAAGCTTTTTAGAAGTAGGAAAAAAAGAAGGCAACACCATGATATGCCTTGGTGACGAACCAAACACATATATGAGCGATTTAAGAGAATCATTTGAGGAGCTAAGCTATATTTACATTTCAAAATCAAATGAAAAACCCAATTTTCTGAACTGATTGATGCAAGGGGATTTGAATCCATGCTATTCCATTATTCAATTACCAAGATAATATGGTAGACACTTCAAAGTTCACAAGTGCAAGTGAAACTTGGAATAACTTGTATGTAGATGTCATATCTAGGAGATGACCCATCTTAGTCCTTAACTTTACTCGAGGATGAGCAAAGGGCTAAGTGTGGGGGAGTTTGTTGGCGGTGCTTAACTCATTTCACATACCGCCAACATTTATATGAAATTTACTAAAAATAACACCAAACCTAGAAATAGGACTTCAAACTAATTATTTCCACAAGTTTTGGTGTTTATAATGTTTTGCAGGATAAAACATGAAAACATACCAAGTTGGGCCAAAAGGAAAGAAAGAAACTTCAATTCTTCAATTTGGCCCAAGCAAACAAAGGAAGAAAAAGCAAAAGGCCTAGTCAACTGCTAAACCTGGGCCGAGCACCAGCATAGACGCAACCCAGGCCCACTCAGGAACCGACTAGGTGAAGGCGGTGGTGAATGGGCTGGCCTAGCGTGCGGCCACACCGCCCCCAGCTCTGCTCATCGCCACCTCGCTCTGGTGGTTCATCAATGCCATGCAGAGGCAGTTGAGCATGGTTTCCTAATTTATCTCCTGCTAAACCATCCTACTTGGGCTATAAAAGGAGGGGTAGGGATCCTCCCTCATAACAACACCTCAAGGAAGAACAACACCACAAGAGCTCCACTCTAAGGCTTAGGCCATAGCTAGTAGCCTTGGCTTGGGAGAGATGTGAGGGAGAGTACGGGGAAGAGCCAGACTTGTCGGTGTCTCCCTGAGCTTGTACCTCGATGAACACTTGTGCCTCAACGGAGCTTTCCGCTAAAGTGAGTGTTCGTGGTTCTTATGGCATTAAGTCCTTTGAATAGTTAAGCTCTATTCTTACTTGTTTGCGGGTTCGTCGTCCGTCCCTGTGGTGGATACTCTAGTAGAGAGCCTTGATAAAGACGGATAACCCTATGCGAACGCTAGATTAGTAGTCGATAGCATAGACGTGGTGTCTAGGCTATAGGCTACCTTCGTTTGCCAAGTATCCTCTAATTGAGGGGTAGATGGTAGGTGGTTAGAGCCCTATCCATCCTTCATAATCCCCCATGTTTGGATACGGCATATAGCGATATGCCGGTAACACCTGGCAGACTAGGTGCGCTCCGGTGCCCAAAGTGAGCAAGTAAATCTAGAGTTTATCTGTCCTTAGACACAAAGGCCATAGGAATCCATCTCTACCCTTTCCAACTTTACTCCTTGTGTTGTCCTTGGATGAATTAGCTAGAGAAATATCTTCGTTCCCTGTGGAAATATGATACCCTGAATACTTTTGCGTGAAAGCTACAACGGTAATTCTGTTCCCTTGCGGATCCATTCTGTGTGCGTTAAGAAATAGCAACAGTGAGACTTGCTCATCGCTGCAAGGTTCTTGCAAGTTCAACAAAGATTTGTTCATTCATTAGGGGTAGTTTGGTCTTTGTTGAACTACTTTAATGGCTTTTTGTCACTTTTAGTCACTAGAACCAAACAGAGGTGACTAAAGTTTAGTCATTGCTTTTAGTAGCTAAATTGTAGTCATGGGAAACCAAATAGGGCCTTAATCTATAAGAATATTCCCAACACATGCAGTATTGTAAACTGTTCGACCAACCCCTTGAATCTAGGATGGCATTTACTAGCAGCCATCTAAGGTCCTCTACACATATTGTAAATCTATCAGTTTTTTTGGCTAATGTGTCAGTTGCTTATTTTGTTAAAAAATGACAGATTTGGGGTGCAAAAATCTATCAACAGATATATAGACACGCCCTTGTTTGATTCCACCTTGCATTGTGCAAAAAAACCCTCACCTCGCCTCGCAAAGTCCCAAACTACGCCTCACCATCGCTTACCACTAAGGCCATGCCCATGAAGAGCTACTCGAGGAAGGGTCACCCGGCTCCGATCTCTGCTTCCTCCAGTGTACTGGTTCTCCCCGCTTTGGAGGAAATAGGGCCGATGATGCGCCCTGCTTCGGTGTTGACAGAGGTGGCATCGACATCCAGTCGCGGGAGACCAATGTTCCCATCGTGCTCCTGCCCGCCATCTCCTAAACTACCATTGCTCTCCCCGTCACCCTCGACGATGACGCTGGCACCAGTGGCATCAGTGGTTCCCTCGCCACCGCCACTCCCGATGCGCTCCACTTCGCCATCGTCGCAGGCTGTGTGGCCTCCTCTATTCTTACTAGCCCAGTCTCATGTATCTTCATGCTCCCGCTCGCCATCCACCAAGGACATGTCCAAGTGCTCTCCGGGCTGCATTACGACAGACTCGGAGAACGATTGTCAGCACGGGTACGCAACTCCCATCCCTGAGAGCCAAAAGCTAATGATACGCGCCAGTCGCTACGGCTTGCTAGTCTGCCCCCTTTGCCTAGAGAGTGTGTCCCATTGTTGGACACAGTCCATCATCAGGGAGCATGTCCTCGCTTGGTGTCGGGCCCCATAATTTAGGGTCCTCTGTGCATCATGTATCAGTCCCTAGATCAGTAGCTAATACACACAATTCAAGCAAGATTGATATAAAAAACCATACTTTTATTGGTAATGGGTAAAACATATTGCACGATTTAGGTTTACATAGCTTGGGCCATTGGCCTTCTATCGTATATCAGAGTTCTAAGACAGTGGTCATATGTCATCGTGGCTCCATTTCCTATAGGCAGCTTGGAGAGCGGACGTAACCCTAGACTTATTCCTTAGATGTACTCATATTTCCTAATCATCG
The DNA here is from genome assembly GCA_904845875.1 of Miscanthus lutarioriparius. NCBI lineage: Eukaryota > Viridiplantae > Streptophyta > Magnoliopsida > Poales > Poaceae > Miscanthus > Miscanthus lutarioriparius. The sequence goes on along the minus strand of CAJGYO010000003.1, from coordinate 42,627,575 downwards.
TAGTCCTAGCGTAGCTCCCTCGTACAGCTCCATCTTCGAGTATATTCCGGGTATCCTATCCTTGCGTAGCTCTAGTAGCTCCATCTAGGTATATGCTCCTATAGCTTCTTGCCTAAAGACATAGAATGGAGGGGGTTGAGTACATAAAGTACTTAGCAAGCCCTAAACTTTGGGTGGAGGTGAGGTGGAAGGGGAAAGTTATATGTGGAGGTGGTTGACGGTGGTGGAGGTGGATAGGTAGAGGCAGAAGTAGTAATGTGAAGTAGTTATAAGGAGTTATAATTATAGGTTGGACCCTGGTAGAGTATTACCATTCTCACCAGTTTCTGGGGTTCACTATAAGTTACCAAATTAGTAAAATATGTCTTACTAGATTATCACAGTTGTAGAAGTCTAATCATAGTATCCCATCCTAGCATCTGCCCATTCCAAGGACGTGGTTATTCGAATAGATTCAATAAACTCTACAGAGGAGTACAAATTTCTCCACATGATAGGCACAGCCTCTAACCATGTACGGTGGTAGAAACATGCCTAACGAGATCCCATACCTGAAAGTACGCGACCTTAGATGTTCATATAACTCTACCACGGCTTCTCAAGGGTTGGAAACACACAAATCCCGGATGATACCTAATCATCCCAACATGATGATACCTAATCATCATAGTAAACAATAACATGGCTTGAACGCGTCCAAAACAATAATCATGGGCTCGAACATGGCCAAAAACTCAAAAGCTTAACGTGGAAGATCACATAGCATCCACGCCAATTGGACCATGGAAGAAAACCTATCCTCCATGTCTGCTCCTGATATTCCGCTGCCAACACCGGCCTCCTAGTAGAGACTATAATTCAATCTAACGGGGTGTGAGATCAAGTCTATCCATATAGACATGTGGCTATACATAAAATCTAACTAGGTGAGAGGGACTATGAACCAGTCCTTATGTGACCGAGGCGAGTATCTCCCACAGGAATCCTCTCCTGACATTCCTGCCAAGGTAATTTACCTCCATAAATTACCCCCCCCCCTATCGGGGTTTAGTCCAATTTTACCATTCAAGTTCCATAGTTATTATCCTCATGTTCATAATGCTCCTATCATATCAAGGTAACCATTACCTTCATATTATCATAATCAAGTTCATAATTATTGTTTCTTTAGTTCATAAGGGGTTTGAAATAATATAGGTTGGGTTTATTAATTAGTGGAGATGGGTAGTGGCAGGTTTATGGTGGAGGCTAGCAATATGTGGTAGTGGCGGAAGGGAGGTGGTTAAAGGATGGCATGTAATGTAGAAGGGAGGAACTAGTGGGTGTTAGGACTTGCCTCCATTCATGGACGATCATATCCTTACTCTGAGACTCTGGTTCCTGTGTCTCCTGCTCTTGTCTTCTGGACTCCATCGGGTTCTCTCCACGTCTTCTATCCTACATGATCTAGCATCGACATGCAAGGAAACACAAACAAGAAAATAACAAGCAAGGCATATAAAGCAAGCATGAACAATTAAAGTGATGGAAATGATCCTAGCTAGGTTGATCCTATTGGGTGATGGGTTGTTATCTAGGTTATCATTATTATGCCAATTTGAAGTAAGATTTGGATGGAGGTATTCCATCCATAGGGTAGGGTTCTACAGCTTAGGTTAAGGTGGGTGGTTGGTCTGATGAAAAACCAGACCACATTATTATACTTCACTATTATGTGAACCTAAAAGAGGAAGTCTAACCAAGTCATCATAGATGACTCGTCTGACTTCTACAGGTCGACCGGGTTAGCGACACATATGCACATGCATATGTATGTGCCTAGGGCTAATTAGGTGGGCTAGGTTATGGCTAGGGTTAGCGGCATATATGCTCATACATATGTATACGCCCATGATTATAGAGAATTGAGTAACTAGGTTGCTAGGGTTAGCCATACAAGGCGTATACCTAGGTATCGGGCATATCTATGTATGTATAGATGTCTACTCATTTTAGGTGATTGAGTATGGATATATTTAGGTAGGTGTCATGGTGCATTCACTTACGCGAATATACAGGGTTAACTACTGCTACGGTGACGGGCTTCTACTATAATTAGTATTTAATTTAAACATAGAAATGGAAAAGCAATCAAACTATAATTTAAATGAGCACCAAATAATAGAGCAAATGGTATGGGTAAATATGGCTTGAATTTAGAAGATTTTTTGTGGTGGAACCAATTAATTCAGAGCTAGGATGGAAAGGATATGATTTATCAAAGTTTAATAGGGAAAAGAATATGTGGAATATAATGTTGGGAATTATTTTTGGAAATTGGAATGATGGAAATGAGATGTAATTGCTTGGGTAGGATCTAGGGTATACCTAGTTTATTTAGAAATTTTCTAGGAATTTTCTGATATAGGGAAAATGGGTTTTCACTCCTCCGTGTACACTGCTCGGGGTATATATAGCATTTTCTCCTCAGTTGAGCGGCTGACGTGTGGGCCGGGATGGCAGGGTTAGCTGCTAATGGTGTTGTGCTATGGATTGGGTCTTCCACTGTGTCATAGACCGCTCACTCTCTCTCTCTCGGTCCATGTGGGCCAAGTCCATGGGGATCGAGGGGAAGGAGAGGGCGGCTGTCCGGCTAACGTGTGGGGTCCACATGGTGGTGCCAAGGGTCGCTGACGCGTGGGCCATCCAGACTCCACCCGTCTTAATGGGGGTAACGCCGTTGCGGCCTAGGCCTAGGGAAAAGAGGGAGAGGAGGAGGCGGACGAGAAATGGTGCGGTGATGACATCACTTGATGCGGCGGCAAGGCAGAGCATCGACCGGAGACTCGTCGGAGTAGCTTTCTGTAACACCCTAAAAAAATTACCTCTTTTGAAATAGAGTTAAAATGATTTAAGTTAGAATTTTTGTGAACATGAAATATAGGGAAATAAAAATTTTCATTAAATTAAAATACATTGTAAGGTAGCAATATGTTTGATGCATACATGCTATTGCATTTAAATTTTATTGGTTGAGTGGTTTTAATTGAAAAGTCAAAATGGTTAAGATGGTTTTGAAAAGAGTTTGAAAATGGCTTTGAAATAAAAGAAAATAAAGAAAAGAAAATTAGAAAATAAAAGTATTTTTAAAGTTGTAAAGTTTGTCTTGGAAAGCCTAACAAAATTTTCCATTTTTAATTGAGTAGGAAAGTATATTTGAATCTATACTTGAATTTGTTTGGAAATAGGTTTGGCTTTGAAAACTAAAAAGGAAAAACTCCTCTCTCATTTTGGCCCGGAGGCCCACGTTTTTCCCTGGCCCGCTTGTTTCTTCTCCCGGCGTCAGCCCAGCACCAGGAATCGGCCCAGCTCCACCGTGTGGCCCAGCTGCCCCTCCCATTCCCTGCTTTAGGCCTGCTCCGCGCTGGAGGGCCCGCTCCGCGTCAGCCGCACCACAAGCCCCGGTCCGCTCGGCCTTCAGCGCCCGCCGCGCACCGTCCCCTTCTCCTTCAATGCGCCGCGAGGCCCGCACGTCAGTGCCTCACCTTCCCTTCCTTTCTCCTTCGCGTGTTTTCCTTTCCTTGCCCCGTCAATGGCGCTACTCCGATGGCAAGTCGCCGGTCCACCGCGCCACTTGGAAAGCGCCCGTACGGCAGGTAATCGCCGTGCCCCGCTCCCCCTTCCTTGTACGCCATAGCCGCCCGCCTATAAAGCCCCAGACCAAGCACCTCCCATCTCCCCTTTTCCTCTGCTCGCGTCCAGCAACTCCCCGCCGCCGGCAATCTCCCTCACCCGCGCCTCAATCCTCGACGCCGACGTGCCCATGAGATCCGTCACGACCCGATGCAGCCGTAGGTGCCTCCCCTTCTCGATTTCGGATTCGTTTTGCTTGGATTTCCCCTCACCGCGCCCTCTCTTTCTCTCTCCAGCCGCCACCGACGACGAACCGCCCCCTCGAGGCCTTCCCGGACGCTGCGCTCCCCGCCATACGCATCACGGTGAGCTCCCAACGCTTCCTGTGCCTCCCAGTCGCTGTTCCATGCGCTAGGACGCCGTAGCAGCGAGTTGCCGACCCGCCGGCCATGGTGCCGCCGTGGGCTCGGTACCCCGATGCGTTCCCCGCCCAAGATTTGTGCTCCATTGAATCCGCAAGCCTTCGTGCTACGCGCCCGTATGATTGGTTTGCTCCGGGGAAGCCTGAATCGCCTCCCCGACGCCCGCCGCCATGCTCGGCTCACCACCGGCCATGGTGCCCTCGCCGGAGATGCCGTGCCGCCACTGGAAGTTCTCCCGTGCGTCTCTCGCCATCGGATTTCGTTGGACGGCTAAGATTAGATGTACATGTTCGTTATGTAATCGGTCCACCGTGGACCCACGGACCCGGTCCACGGTGATGCGTCAGCGTGTCCACTGCCCGCGTGGTGCACCGAGCCAACCAGAGCGCGCCACGCGTCAGCCTAGTCAGCAACCACGAGTCAACCCGCAGTCAAAGCCCCACGTTTTGCAGATTAGCCCCCAGATTTCCAAGTAACTAACCCGCGGTCCGATTCAGTTCAAAATGATTTCTTTTAGGTCCTGTTTTTATTCGGTTAGAACCCTGTGTTTTCCAAAAATAGTGTGCCCAGTCCAAAGTACATTTACATTCAGATTTTAATTGTTTTAATTCAAATTTGAGTTCAAATATTTACAGGAATGCCACTGAATCTTATTTCATGCGTAACTTTTGTGTTTTAAGTCCAATTTGATCCGTTCGAATTGCGTTAGGACCGTATTTACATTTTCTACATGTTTATACAACTGTTAAGCATGTTTTCAACACTTGAAATTCATGAGTAGATTTAATCTATTATTCAATTAAAGGAAAACTTGTTTAAATCATAACTTATTCATTCTAACTCCGAAATAGTCCGTTCAAGTTGTGTTTGTTTCATAACGACGAGATCTACACGTTAGTAATAGTGTTTACTATATTGATATTTCTAAAATAACGTGGTTTAAATCATATCTTGATTAATAATTATGCAACTGAGTTTTATACATAAAATATGATTTGTTTTACTTTTGTTTTATAATTCAAATCTAAAGTTGACTTAATATAATCTATATTATTTATAAATATCTTTTGTATATGAATTCATATAGTTAACATAAACGAAGCCTATAGTTTATTTTTCCACGTATTAAGCAAATCTTTCGGTAGATGTAACTTTTCAACCGTAGCTTCGATTAGCGTGCCTCTCGCGACTGTGTGTTCGTAGTGATGCGTAGAATCATATATCAATCTCTTTTACTTATTTTTCTATGATTGGTGTACTGTTCTAATATAGATGCAACTGTATGCTATGCATGTATGTGTATGGATGTTTGTGTGGTGTTCTACGATTGTCCAGTCGGTGAGATACACGTGGTGATCCAGAAGAAGAAGAAAGACATCAAAGATTAAAGCTTACCGAAGGATCGGTGTGTAAGGCAAGTATAGCATGGGACTATCCTTGTTACCTATTCACATTTAAACACTTAATTCATATTGCATGTGTCTCCCTTGTTACCATTAAGGATATCCTAGATATTTGATATCTTGCACCTTGACACCTTTGGGTAATTGCATTGGGTAGTTTTTGCTAGTGCTTAACTAAACCATGATCTTGTAACTTGACTAATGATATATGCAATAAACATTAAAAGATGACTTTTTAGTAACATGGAATCGGGGCTAAAGTGTTTATATGCTTGATTCCTCTCCCTAAGGACTTATCTGTAAGCGATCATCGGGACTTACAAAGGTACAGCTGTGAGGGCCATATGGCTCTGGCTTTAGCTCAAGGTATGAGGATCTTTTCTAGCTTGTTAGTGGTTACCTTTGGTATGGGGTATGTTTCCTTTCTTTGCTAGGAAGTGTGTACCGTGTTGCGATGCCCACGCTTGCCACTCCTAGAGATGGGCCACATACGCTGGCGGCCCTAACTTGTTAGACGAATTCTTTGAAAGGCTTCATAGTGAACCCTGCCGACCTTCCTTGGAAGTGGGTCAAGAGAATAGCTACCTCGGGCGAAAGGGTAAATCACAACTCACAGTGAACGTGTACAAACTTTGTAGAGTATAAAACTGTTATAACAGCCGTGCTCACGGACACGAGCGGCCTTGGACCCTTATGGAATAGAGATGATCACTAATGGATAATGATGATGCTAATAATTGACTGTTTATGCTATACATTATTTATGTTTACTTGATCATGAGTTTATAGGCTTATGGATAAACTTGTTGCCAACCAATTGTTAAAAAGATGATCTATTAAAGCTAATCGCAGTAAACCAGTGTCAGCCTTTTGAGCCTCATGAACCCCATGATATAATTGTTAAGTACGACATGTACTTATGCTTGCTTTACTTTTCTATACATTGGATAAAAATCCCGAATGGGTACCAGATTGCTGGTTTGGAGGAGTTAGGCTTGTGGTCAACCAGTCAGTCGTCCCTGTGGATTTGGAGTCTTTGCCAGAAGATCGGAGTCAACTTTCCACTGTCTATACTCTGAGGGTACTTTTCTCTTACTAATACGTTATGTAATAAGTATTGTCTCTTGATATTACCCTTATTTGTGGCTATATGTGAGAATTGACTTCCTGGGCTCACATATAGTGTGTATCTGGTTTTGTGTTTAAAACCGGGTGCTACAAAGTGGTATCAGAGCAATACTGACTGTAGGACGCAAGCCTAGTTAGAACTGGACGTCTTATTATGCTTTTATCCTGCTTAGTTCTTATTTTCTCTCCAACCTTGTTATTTGCTAAAAGTTATGCTCACTTCGGCCTCTGTTCTGTTATGAAAACTTTGTCTCTATTCTCAACCCTCTATCTTTGTCTATATAGATGGAGCGTAATGAGGAGACCATCAGCATCAGAGATCAGGAGGACCAAGCTACGTTGTCCTTGACCGCATTCGACAAGGAGAAGCTTGTAGCTATGCAACAACAAGCACCAGAATGAATGACTCAACCTAGGAGTTTTCAATAGTGCTTGCCACAAGGTCAAACCAACCTACCAAAGGTACTAGTGAAGAGACAAGTAGCAGAAGCTTGGAAGAATGTAAAGTCCAATGAAGATATTGGAAGAATGGCACATGGATGCCAGGATCACCCACAGCAGAAGCAAGAACAGAAGGTCCAGAAGAAACAGGAGCAAGGAAGTAAAGCAAAGAAAAACTACATCCAAGGAAGATTGAATAATATGGATATGACTACCATTCATGGAGCTAAGGAGGTTGTGTATGGTTTCATTTCAGTAAACTCAGCTTCTGCCACAGTGTTGTTTGACCCCAGAGCTTCACATTCATTTATCTCTAGTGCATACGTAAAGGAACATGAGATAGCTATGCTTCCAATGAGGAGACCAGTGATAGTTAAGACCCCAGAAGGAGAAATGAAGGCAAACCACAAATGCCCAAGAGTTAGTCTTAACATCAAAGGAGTAAAATTTGAAGCAAATCTTATTGTATTAGAGTTAGTGGACATTGATGTCATTCTTGGAATAGGATGGCTATCTGCATGTAAAGGAGTGATCAAGTATGCCCAGTGTTCAGTGCTTCTAACCGCACTGTCAGGAGAAAGAATTGAGTATGAAGGTATTCAGCCTGTACCTAAGGACAATGTGGATAAGAAGAGAAAGGAGATCTCACCAGAGTTAGAATCAGGAAGAAATCAACATTCGAGTTCTATTACATCGTCACATCCAACTCCAATCCCTAGTCGGATAAACTCAGACTCTAAAGAATTAGAAGTTTCTCAAGCTAAGGTTACTCCACTCTTTCCACATGAGGTATGCATAGATGGGTGGACAATCACCTACACAGAGTTTCAACCCCAAAAGATCAAGCGAGCTAAAAAGCGGTCCAATCAAACAAAGATGAACTTACAGAGTCAGCAAGCTGACAATACTCTAAGCAACAATTATGTGGAGTATGACATCACTAAAGATCTAGCTAAGAGAAAGTGTTATCATTGCCAGCAGGAAGGACATTATGTTAAATCTTGCCCACAGAAGAATCAACAATTACACCAAGGAAGCAGTCAAAGTCAGATCACAACCGGACTGTCACCAGGAAGTGTCAGTGATACCCAACCCAAAAGAAGCATATGGTGAAATTGATGTAGTGGATGACGTGTCACTCCCATGCGAGAGATGTCCCTGTAATCATGCCATTTTTTAAGAATTAGGAATTTGTGCCCCTTATGTAATAAAAACGATAGTATCGCAAGTGAGTCGATGAATGAGTTATGCATTTTCAAGTACTTTGTTGATTTGTCATTATGTTATGCTTGTTTTGCATCTTTGTAATGATTGCAATGATCTTGTTGGGTGTTCCCACAATTTCATTTAGTTCATAGGTTTAAGGTATAAGGATTTCTGAAATAAATAGTTGGGTTACGGTTTTCTTCTGTTCCCGTCTTCGGGGCAGCTTGTCTTTATCGGTTCATATCTCTAATTTTGGATGGTCAAAAATCCTAAGGAAATTATGGACAATAGTAGACTTCAATCACAAGATGATGCAAGCTATACTTTGGTGTCCCCTAGTTGTCTCATCTTAAGGGGGTAGCCAAGTGGAAGAATTGGTAAGATGAAGTATCATACGTTCGAGTTTGCACAGCATAAATCAGAGTGCGCAGCGGAAGCGTGGTGGTACTCAAGGAGGTAAAAGAGAACTTAGAGTATTAAATAATGAGGCTTGGTTAGAAGTCCAAGAAAGGCTTATCCAAGACCAGCAAGATGTTGATAAAGCTATCGGAGAAGCTTTTAAGTTAGTTTGGATCAAGAGACATCAGTCAAGTGTTTGAAGGAGTCCAAAAGGTCAAAGTAAAACCTAAGTATTTACTTTGTTAAATCAGGACAAGAGCTTTGTATCTACAATAATGCATCTTGTGAAGATGTAGGATATGTCCTTATAAGCATGAGTTGAACTAACCTGTTATCTGGAGTTATCCATTGCGATGCATGGAAGTACCATCTTCTTGAAGGTAAAAGTAATATCTAGGAGGATCACAAGAGTATATAGGACATCTTCACCAAGTTGGTCTTTAGCTTGTGATAACCTCGTTGGAATGAGATTGATTAGGACTTGGCACAGTGCTATCACTTCGAGAAGCGAAGTCATGGTCGATACCCTTAGCAACGGAGAATCATGCTAAGAAGGTTTGGATGACACTAAGGATTAAGAGTTGTTTTCCCAGTTCAAGCAACTTCACCAGGATCATTAGTGTTTTGAAGATTGATGGTAGATCATCTTTCGGGCCAAGAAGATAAGGAAGCCTTGTTGAAAGGTGAACATATGAGAAAAAAAATTATTATGGCCTAGTGATTAGGGTTACCTGAGAGTGGTTCAAGGCACCTGTCAAAGTTTTGGAATTAGTTAGGCAAGTTACTTAGAGTAAGGGCAACAGGTATGCAAGTAAAGTGGTTCTTTATCAAGACGATGGAACTGCACGAGAAAGTAAAGAAGAATCCAAGGACAGAGTATTCCCATCTCTTAGTCGACGTCTTCCGAATCTCGAGGACGAGATTCATCTTAAGGGGGGTAGAATTGTAACACCCTAAAAAAATTACCTCTTTTGAAATAGAGTTAAAATGATTTAAGTTGGAATTTTTGTGCACATGAAATATAGGGAAATAAAAATTTTCATTAAATTAAAATACATTGTAAGGTAGCAATATGTTTGATGCATACATGCTATTGCATTTAAATTTTATTGGTTGAGTGGTTTTAATTGAAAAGTCAAAATGGTTAAGATGGTTTTGAAAAGAGTTTGAAAATGGCTTTGAAATAAAAGAAAAGAAAGAAAAGAAAATTAGAAAATAAAAGTATTTTTAAAGTTGTAAAGTTTGTCTTGGAAAGCCTAACAAAATTTTCCATTTTTAATTGAGTAGGAAAGTATATTTGAATCTATACTTGAATTTGTTTGGAAATAGGTTTGGCTTTGAAAACTAAAAAGGAAAAACTCCTCTCTCATTTTGGCCCGGAGGCCCACGTTTTTCCCTGGCCCGCTTGTTTCTTCTCTCGGCGTCAGCCCAGCACCAGGAATCGGCCTAGCTCCACCGTGTGGCCCAGCTGCCCCTCCCTTTCCCTGCTTTAGGCCTGCTCCGCGCTGGAGGGCCCGCTCCGCGTCAGCCGCACCACAAGCCCCGGTCCGCTCGGCCTTGGCCCGCCCTTGCGCCGTCCCCTCTCCTTCCTTCATGCGCCACAAGGCCCGCACATCAGTGCCTCACCTTCCCTTCCTTTCTCCTTCATGTGTTTTCCTTTCCTTGCCCCGTCAATGGCGCTACTCCGATGGCAAGTCGCCGGTCCACCGCGCCACTTGGAAAGCGCCCGTACGGCAGGTAATCGCCGTGCCCCGCTCCCCCTTCCTAGTACGCCACAGCCGCCCGCCTATAAAGCCCCGGACCGAGCGCTTCCCATCTCCCCTTTTCCTCTGCTCGCGTCCAGCAACTCCCCGCCACGGCAATCTCCCTCACCCGCGCCTCAATCCTCGACGCCGACGTGCCCGTGAGATCCGCCACGACCCGACGCAGCCGTAGGTGCCTCCCCTTCTCGATTTCGGATTCGTTTTGCTCGGATTTCCCCTCACCGCGCCCTCTCTTTCTCTCTCCAGCCGCCACCGACGATGAACCGCCCCCTCGAGGCCTTCCCGGACGCTGCGCTCCCCGCCATACGCATCGCGGTGAGCTCCCAACGCTTCCTGTGCCTCCCAGTCGCTGTTCCATGCGCTAGGACGCCGTAGCAGCGAGTTGCCGACCCGCCGGCCATGGTGCCGCCGTGGGCTCGGTACCCCGATGCGTTCCCCGCCCAAGATTTATTTTACTTTTGTTTTATAATTCAAATCTAAAGTTGACTTAATATAATCTATATTATTTATAAATATCTTTTGTATATGAATTCATATAGTTAACATAAACGAAGCCTATAGTTTATTTTTCCACGTATTAAGCAAATCTTTCGGTAGATGTAACTTTTCAACCGTAGCTTCGATTAGCGTGCCTCTCGCGACTGTGTGTTCGTAGTGATGCGTAGAATCGTATATCAATCTCTTTTACTTATTTTTCTATGATTGGTGTACTGTTCTGATATAGATGCAACTATATGCTATGCATGTATGTGTATGGATGTTTGTGTGGTGTTCTACGATTGTCCAGTCGGTGAGATACACGTGGTGATCCAGAAGAAGAAGAAAGACATCAAAGATTAAAGCTTATCGAAGGATCGGTGTGTAAGGCAAGTATAGCATGGGACTATCCTTGTTACCTATTCACATTTAAACACTTAATTCATATTGCATGTGTCTCCCTTGTTACCATTAAGGATATCCTAGATATTTGATATCTTGCACCTTGACACCTTTGGGTAATTGCATTGGGTAGTTTTTGCTAGTGCTTAACTAAACCATGATCTTGTAACTTGACTAATGATATATGCAATAAACATTAAAAGATGACTTTTTAGTAACATGGAATCAGGGGGCTGAAGTGTTTATATGCTTCAGATTCCTCTCCCTAAGGACTTATCTGTAAGCGATCATCCGGGACTTACAGTACAGCTGTGAGGGCCATATGGCTCTGGCTTTAGCTCAGTATGAGGATCTTTTCTAGCTTGTTAGTGGTTACCTTTGAGGCGCGGGGTATGTTTCCTTTGCTGCTAGGAAGTGTGTACCATGTTGCGATGCCCACGCTTGCCACTCCTAGAGATGGGCCACATACGCCTGGCGGCCCTAACTTGTTAGACGAATTCTTTGAAAGGCTTCATAGTGAACCCTGCCGACCTTCCTTGGAAGTGGGTCAAGAGAATAGCTACCTCGGGCGAAAGGATAAATCACAACTCACAGTGAACGTGTACAAACTATGCAGAGTATTAAACTGTTATAACAGCCGTGCTCACGGACACGAGTGGCCTTGGACCCTTATGGAATAGAGATGATCACTAATGGATAATGATGATGCTAATAATTGACTGTTTATGCTATACATTATTCATGTTTACTTGATCATGAGTTTATGGGCTTATGGATAAACTTGTTGCCAACCAATTGTTAAAAAGATGATCTATTAAAGCTAATCGCAGTAAACCAGTGTCAGCCTTTTGAGCCTCATGAACCCCATGATATAATTGTTAAGTACGACATGTACTTACGCTTGCTTTACTTTTCTATACATTGGATAAAAATCCCGGATGGGTACCAGATTGCTGGTTTGGAGGAGTTAGGCTTGTGGTCAACCAGTCAGTCGTCCCTGTGGATTTGGAGTCTTTGCCAGAAGATCAGAGTCAACTTTCCGCTGTCTATACTCTGAGGGTACTTTTCTCTTACTAATATGTTATGTAATAAGTATTGTCTCTTGATATTACCCTTATTTGTGGCTATATGTGAGAATTGACTTCATGGGCTCACATATAGTGTGTATCTGGTTTTGTCTTTAAAACCGGGTGCTACACTTTCGCCGATAGCATCGGTGCTCTGAGGTCAACTCCACTTGGTGACCGGTGGTTGCAACGAGGTCCCACAGCGACTGAGGAAGTTCCTAGTGGTCGTGGGTGCCTATAGCGGTGACGGCGGCTCGCCAGAGCAGCTGTGGCGGTGTGGTGATGGTGTTCTTGCTTAGTCGAGTTGATCTAGTGTGGAAGGAGGGGCACGGTGTGGTCATAGTATGCCTGTGAGTGTGTAGTGGTTACTTCTGCGCCCCGCTACACCTCATCGGTGACGGGCAGTGGCCAAGTCGGCTCGGCGGTGGGTGCTTCTCGATGATGGGGCAACACAGAGGGGGAGAGAGGGCTAGCAATGGTGGGGAAAGTAGAGGAGGGCATCAAGGTTCTTGCTGGCTACCCCAATGGCACCATGGTGGATTATTGGAGTAGAGATCGGTGCTTGGCTCCAATGGTGGCCATGGTTGCCGATTTGGGGCTCTGTTGCTGGGCGAAGGTGGTGGTGATGGAGGTGAGGTTTCGAAGAGTGACATGGATGGGGAGTCCAGGGTTCTCTGGTGTGTCCTTGCTGAATCTTGGTGATCAGGAGACAAGACTATGTCAAGTAGTGGTGGATGTGCAGCACGTGTCGTGAGTGAGGACAGGATTATTCAGAAGCATCCAGCTGCGTTGCTGTTAAGGAGGCCTAGCTCGAAGTGCTCTTGTGACACCGGTAGTGGTAACCGGGGCTTTCATCCTCGCTCTCTTCCAGATCATCTTTGGTTGATTTGTAGTCGTCCAATTGTAGGGCCAAAGCTGGCGGACGGTCAGACGCCGATGCCACCATCGGGTAGGTGGTGCCTTATCAGCCTTTGGTCCCACGACACCAAGTGTTGTGGCTTTGGTTGTGGTTCTGCTCCTAGGGAGGGGCGTGACGAGTCTTGTGGTTCATTCTAGGAGGTATGTTACCCGCCTGCCTTTTTCTTTTGGTGGCAGGGCCTATATTCTCTTTTTTCTTGTGCCTTCAAGGAATTTTTATTGTAGGGAGGTTCTTCCTAGGTTCACAGTTGCCAAGCCATTAGGCTTTGTGAAACTACCTATTCTCCTAGGCCCTTCATTGGACTGCAGCGAGGCCGAAGTCACCGTGGCTCAGCACCTTCCCCTTGCGACCTTGCGTCTGCCGGCCAATGATGAGGGTTGCTCCGGTGTCGGAGCGGTGGCCGGCTCGGTCGAGGGGAAGGCGCCGGATGTCGATGAGATTGGAGTGATTGTCGTCCTAGAGGAGGAGGCGGGCTCGCCACCCACCATCGATCTATCATTCGTGGGGATGATAGTCACCCAAGCCGTTGGGTCTGTCCTGACTCCTCGCGGTGAGGAGGTCAGTCTTGGTGAGGATCCTTTCATCTGGCCGCACCTCGCAAGTTCTTGTGAGGCTTCGTTCGAGGTGAACAATAGGCGGTGGTGCCCTACAAAGCCGTGCGGGGGTCCTTGCGACTCTATTAGAGCTAGCTAACATGGCCACCGCGGTCGTTGGGTTGGGCGCGAAGGCCCAATAGTTATGGCCGAGGAAGTTGTACCCCGCGAACAGGTGCAGCCTTACTGCTTTGGTTCATCTGTTGGGCTCACTGTGCGGGGTGCTCGCTTGACTGAACAACATGGTTATTTCTTTCTTCTTTTGCAGGAGTTGACGAGGGCTTCAGGGGAGAAGTCCTAATTTTTGCGTATGGCTTTCTAGGCGTAGTCAAAGGGTGCTGCGGATCGTGATCGCCTGATCAAAGAAGAGGCGGAAGTGCAGCACTTGTGAGAGGAATTGGAGGCCTCCGAGAGGACGCAAGTGGGGCTCCATGAGAGCTTGGTCAATGCCATTAGCGGGGTTGACTCAGCCTAGGAGTGGCTTGCGGAACAGGGTGCACGAGATCAATCTCAGATTGGTTTGCTAACGGCCCAGGTGGCCGACTATTGGCATTTCTTAGCACAATCACCAGGTGTGGAGGTTTTAAGTCCATCATCGACAACGGCACTAGAAATGCTTGTTGGCATTTCTTAGCGCAATCACCAAGTGTGGAGGTTTTAAGTCCATCATCGGCAATGGAACCAGAAATGCCTGTTGGTATTTCTTAACACATTACTAAGATAGAGTTAATCTTAGCAACGCCACCAAGAAACACTAACTACGATAGTTCTTAACGATTATAGAGAATATCCACAAGCGCACGGATCTATCGTTGTAGCATTTCACTCGGAAGTATTCAGGGTATCATTATTTATATTTTCCCAAAGGAGGGCAAGGTATAAGAGTCTAGCACAGATATAAACATGATTACATACTTGCATAGTGGACCATAGTACATGATAGGGGTAAAAATAGAATATCAAGGACAGTGGACACACATCTGGGCCAACCTCAAGGATAAAACACTACTACAGATAGATTTTTGGAGGTGGTCAAAATAGTTAACCGAGGCGGACATTCCACCCGCCTCCAATCAAAGGCCTTAGTTAATCAAAAAACTACCGAGGCGGTTGAAGTGCCCACCTCAGTTAATGAATTAAAAAAAAAAAAAAAGGCCAGCAAGCCCATCAACGAGCCCGCTGAGACCATCATGTGTGCGCCTCCGCAGCTTGTCGAAATCCTACATCCACCGGCGCCGCTCGCAGGATCCACTGCACTGGTGCCGGATCCATCGCTCCCGAGCCCATATCCACACGCCGCCGCTTGGATCCCCTTGCAGGGAGCCTAGAGCTGCCTGGATCTAGGCACGACCACTTGGATCAACCTTCTCATCGGATACGATGGTGCTAGAGGTGCTCGCCTCTACCTCCCCACCATCGCAGCCTCCAACACCACCGTGCATCCCACCACCACCGGCCCAAGTCTTGCAGCCATCGGATCCCATGCGCCGCACCTCCGCTGGGTCCCGCAGCCACCGGATCCAGCGCCAGAGAAGGAGATCCCGAGCCAGCCCCACCCATGAAGGGAGCGGCCACCCCAGATGGGGGCATGGCCCATCGCCGCTACGAGCTCGTCAACCAGAGCTGGGGCATGGCCCGCCACCGCCGTGAGCGCGGACCTCGTGGCGGGGGCATGGCCCCCTTCCCCACGTGTCGTGAGGTGTATCAAGCGTAGCCCCCTACTCGAGAGAGAGAGGAGTACTGAGAGGGAGGGAGAGAGAGCACCAGTGGATCTGAGAGAGAGAGGGGTGCTCAGTGGGGAGGGAGAGGAACGGGAGGGAAGGGGTGAGCTAAGAGAGAGCAGCACGGGTTTGACCGACTCTGGGAGGCGTAACCCTAAGTGCCACATATATATGAGCCCGGGAGAGGATAGATGTGGGCATTTTCTTAGGCTAGGAACTGGGCCACTATTTGTGGAGGCAGGCTTTATAGTGTGCCCACCTCCAGAAATGAATTTTTGGAGGCGGTTGCTTTAAGAAGACCGCCTTCAAAAATATATGATTTTTGGAGGTGGTTGTCTTAATACGCCCGCCTCCATAAATCAATTTTAGGAGGCGGCCAAAAGTGCCTACCTTGGTAAATAAAAAATGCCCACCTCCATTAATTGCAAGCATTTACCGAGGTGATTGAATTTTATGACCGCCTCCATTAATAAAAGTGCACCGTCTTGCAAAATGATTTGAGTAGTAGTGAAAGGAAAACAAAGAATAAAAGAATATTCCTACATGGAGTCAGCATGGTCAAATATAGCCATCCAAAGAATAGTTAATGATCATACAAGTTACATGACTAGAGTTAGAACTAAGTTTAAGATGTACGGGGAGATCTCCGAGCACTAGTCTGCCAGCAAGCGCGAGAGACTTTAAAACTCCTACACAATACCCGACGTGGGGGATTACAAGGGACGGATAGGGTTGTCACTACTTGCCACCTATCCCTCAATCGTGGGATACCGTCATATCTGAAGGTTCCCGTGTATCCGAGCACCACAGCCCGTGTACAAGGAAACTACCCATATCCGCCTGAGACTACGACCCTACAGATTGACAAGCAAGAATATAGGCAAACCTGAAGGAACGATGAACCATCACCCCAACCCTAGCTCTACTTCTACTCATACAAATCATATGAATGATTAAGCATAAAGTTGAACATGTTAAGATCATAACACACAAACTATATGCTAGTTCATATATCATGATTATAACAAGACAACTATACTCTAGTTCATATGCACTACTATATAAATGATATGAGAGCATGACTTTGGAACAAATCTTCATAATATTCATACCAAGATGTCACCCTTCTTCCAAAGAGACAAGCCCTCCTTGATAGCTTTTCTAGCTCACAATACTACTACTAAAACTAAAATAGAGTACAAGTAGAGAGGTGAGGTGTGTAACTCCAAATGATGGTGTATTTGAGAATGAGCTCTAGCCCTCTTTATATAGTGGAGTGAGGATGGTTTGGCGCTGATAAATTAGGAAACACCTAGGAACTGCCTATGCATGGCGGCATGCAATTGTCGGAGAAGTGTGGGTCCGAGAGGCGGTGGTGGTGGTGCGCCCGCACCCTGGTGGGCCCACCTCATGACCGCCTTCACGTGGTCGGTTCTTAGGTGGGCCTAGACCTTGTCCATGTCGGTGCCCAGCCTAGATTTGGCTTTTGGATGGGCTTTTGCTTGGCTCTTTGGTATTTGGTTGCGTGAATCTGCTTTATGCTTTGCTTAATTGCGCGTTTTGCTTGGTTTTCCACTTGTATTCGAATGTGTGTCTTGTGAAACATGTTTTCTCCAATACAAGTGGAACTATATCAATAGTATATGCATATGTGTGAAAAGTATGTGTTATTTCTCCTATTTTGGACTATAATTGGCGGTCGAATGTTGTCGCTAGTGATCGCCAACACCGACCTCAAGGCGGCAATCACCGTTTAGGAGGCAGAATGCACCGCGGCGGACGTTGCCTAGGACGAGGCCAAGCAGGGTCATCAGCGCTTTGAAGCTGAATGTCAAGGCGTTCGCTCCACTTGTGCTGGTAGGTTCCTCTTTGCTCACGTTGCGTCTTGGCTCAATGGTCGTGCTTGACTACAATTTGTCTGCTTGCTTCAGGTTTGCGCATTAAGGTGCTTTCGTATCTAGAGGCAAGGACGTCCACGGAGCGGGTGGCTCGGGAGGCTGTCACGGAGCTGACGGCGCTGACCAGTTCTAGACAAGCCCTGTGTGACGTCATCAGTTCTGGTCAAGGGAGTGCCTAGCTAGCATCATGTCTTGATGAGGCTCACCACCAGGTGGACCCCCTTGTGTCCACTGGGGTTCATAGCGGCATGCTTGAAGCCTTGACATCGATCGGTTCTCACTACGATGGCATGGATTATCATGCCGTGGGACAAGGATATTCATCGAAGAAGTCCAACGATGAGCTCCTCGCCATTGGCAATTCTACTACTCGCGGTGCAAAAGTCCTTGCGAGCAAAGTGCCAGAGTTTCATATGTGTGCCCTTTTGTAAAGAACTTGCTTGGGGTTTATGTGAATGATGTGTGATTGGCGCATTCTCTTTGTCATTTGGCTTCCCCTTCGTTTTCCTTTTCGCTCAAATTGGAATGTGCTTCTTTCCTTTGGTCACTTGCTTGTAGGCGCGTATTCTAGCCTGGGGGCTAGCCCACGGGGCTAAGAAGGCACGTGGTCTGTTCAAGCGATGTGACATCGAGGGTAGGTTGTAGATCCAGCTTGATGCAAGAAGAAGGTGAGTGGGTGGCTCGTGATCTCTTTCCTTTCGTTCCCTTCGCCTTGAATGAGTGGGTTCCCCGTTCCCCTTCGGGCTCGTGCAAATCAAGAAACTAAGGCTTGGGTCATCGGCTCATTGCAGCAAGGGTATCGTCGGAAAAGATTATAGGTCATTGGGACGATGACAAACAGTGTTGCGCCATCGGTCGTGCGCATGTGTGTCTATGAGAGTGTAGTCCCCACGAGTGAGTCATGTCCGGCCGCAAATGCGAGTCGGATCGAACCACTTGGGGGTCGAGCGCTACTAGGCCATACTACGTGGGAGTCACGTTATCTAGTTTTGCTCTACGGGTTGGTCCTAAGTTTAATGGCTATTGATAAGACTAGATATGTATGTGGACATGCTTGCGTAGTGAGGCTAAAGTCAAAGTGGATGTGACTGATCGATGCTCTACGGGTTGGTCCTAAGTCGATGATCTGGTTGCCGTAGACCGGGGCGCGTCGAGCCCCCGAGTGTTTGCTTGGAGCTATCATAGTCCCCGGGCTGTGAGCTGATGGGGTCGCTTCTTTACCACTTTGAGCGGTCGTAGCTGGCATGGGTCGGCCTCCTAAGCGACCTTGGGCCGGTCCTCACCAGCTTGTCATCCTTGAGGGGCTTGCAGGCCCCCGAGGGTGATCTTCTTATGTTCGGCTTCCTATGGCTTTTGTCCAGGAGGGCTCGTGCGATTTGGTTCTTGGGTCCTCCTGGCTCGATGTCGCCGCTATCGCCACATCTCCATCTATGGGTGTAGCTACCACTTTTGATGAAGAACTATCACAATCTATCGCTGTGGGAGCTAGCCTTGAGTGCAACGCGGTTTGATCTACTCGTCGTGACACGCGGTGCACTCGAAGAGCCTGCTTCCTCGGATGCACGCACCTCCAAGCGATAGCTGATAGTTCACCATGGTGTGTCATGCAGCTTGCCCGTTATGCAGGATTAGACCCTGGTTCCAGGCTTGACCATGCGCGTCGTGGCATCGGCTACCCACCGAATCAGTCATGATGACATCGTGTGATGGCGGGGAGTTTTGTCGTTTGTGCGCATCCTGGTTCATTGCATTTCACTGGCGGTGATGCTGCCTGGGGCGTGATTCTATCGTAGGGTCCAGTTTTGCCACGTGGCGAGCCTAGACAGGGTATGACCAAATGGCGGGCGTTGCCCCATTAGTTCGGGCGATCTCATGGTTCCCTAAAAGGATGTGGCCACCATGGGCCATTCCTAGGTGGAAGTCTCGGCTATCTGGCTTCCCAGGTGGAAGTCTCAACTATAGCCAGTAATGAGAGAGGGCACTGGGCCCCTCACATGGGTGCACTCCGGGATGCAGCCCCTGAGGGCAGTTCTGAGAGTATGTCCACCGTGGACCGTGGGATCTAAATCTTTGGGATGGAGGTCCGGGTCACAACTGAGGGTGGACACGGGCGTTGGCCCTTTGGTGTGGTTCACCACATGGTTCCCCAAAAGGATGTGGCCGGTTGAGGACATTCCCTAGGCAGGTTCATTGCAAGCCATGGACCTCTGGTTTCCCAAACGGGAGGCCTGGCCATGGCCAGCGGTGAGCGAGGGTACTAGCCCCTGTGGGTAGGTGAACTCTAGGATGCTGCCATCGGAGGTAGTTCTGAGAGTGTGTCCACTGTGGGCTACATGGGCGATCGCGGGTGCTAGACCTTTGATGCTGATGAACTCATAGTTTTTACGGTGGATGTGGCCGCCGTGGGCCATTCCACCAGCGAGTTCATCGGCAGTATGAGGAGCCATCACTTCCTTCTCAACAAACTAGAGTGCGCGACTGTCCCCTACCTAGCGCACCAACTGTCGGTGTTTCGTAAATTGGACTAGTAAACTTATATGATTGCCGCGCTGCTCTAGGAAGATAATGGTAGCATCCAATAGACATGAGGATTTATACTGGTTCAGGATGGAGCCCTACGTCCAGTCTCAGAGATGATCGAGTGCGTGTTCCTCGCTTGAATGCTGTGAAGTTCTTATAATGGGGGGTGCAAGAAAGGTGGAAGAGATGGACAGACCTATCCTAGGCAAAGGGCTGCCCAAAGAGAAGCTCTAAGAGCCCTACTGCAATGGTGAATGAATGGAATGGTAGAGGATGTGAATCGATCCCTGAGATGGGTGCCCTGGCTGCCCTTATATAGAGTTCGGGGCCAAGGCTTGTACAGAGAGGAGGTTCTCTTGGCCAAAGGGCTGAGAGCCTGAGGGAGGGCCTAGCTAACTTCGCTTGCAAGCTACACCGTCTTCTGGTGCACGTTCGGTCGTGGCTATCATCATGGTCTTCTAGCCATGTTGCGGCAGGATGTGACGTGGCGCTACTGTGCTAGCCGTGGCAGCACTGTATCCTCGATGGTGGTTCATCAGCCGTCCTATGCAATGTGACATCCATTGTGGCCTTTGTCGTCGTCTCTTGGTTTCTAGGGGCGTCGTACCCAAACTAAGTAGCTACCCTGGGTCACCGATCACTCGATTGCTTTGTGGGGCCAATGACCACGACCCCGATCATCAAGGTCGGGGCACTCTGTCGGACTGGATGGCCTTTTCATCGAGTCCATTGTCGTGGATCCCATCCTGTAGTGATTGGGATCGTACAAGCGTACAGTCGGTCAATATTTGGACAGTGGGTATCGTACCTGTTGCCACCGTGGTGTAGTGTTGTCTCATCGGTGCGGCATGGCACAGGGATGGCGTCTAACCAGGCCGAGGTGACTACCATCCCCTTAGTCCTTGTGGGGTCAGTGCGGCATGCTTGCTCTTGTCAGAACAGGCGCGCCTAGCTGCGCTCGACCTCCCCCCATACTTCCCGGTGGTCACAACAGGGAGAAGTTGTGTGTCTTGCGAGCGTTGTGTGCTAAGGAGGATGAAAGGGGTCAGGGATGACCCTGACCTTGGTGCCTTGCCCGCTCTGCTCAGCTTTCGCTAGGCCTCGGTCGTTCGGGCCTTTGTTAGCCATTGTGTCGTAGGTCGCGTGGCCTACTAACTAATATGTGCCTTGAGACACCCTAGGGTTACAACCCTGATAGTAGCCCCCGAGCACTTTTATGACCATGAAATGACCATGAGAAGTTGTGCGTCTTGTGTGCTCGAGTGGATGACGACGACGGAGGAAGGTGGTGCCGCACAACAGGTCGACAGCCGTGGTGACTCGGGCACAATGCCCCGTTGACGCGCTGGGGAAGAAGGAGCTGACGGGCAGGACCGTGGCGTCAGTGGGAGAAAGGTGGAGAAGAGTGGAAGCGGGCTCACACGGGAGATGGGCCAAGGGGGTGGGCTGTGCTGACGTCGGGGCATGCTGCTGGCTGGCCTAGGCGTGAGGGGGAAGGAGGAAAGGGGGAGGAGAGATGGGCTATGGCCAAGAGGAGGGAGAGGGAGAGGAGATTGAGCCCGTGAACGTTTTCCCATTTATAATTCCCTTTTCTTTTTCCTAGGTTTAAACTAAGGTACATGTATGCATGATTTGAATTTGAATTTAAGGGGAATTTGAGGTGTGGTGGTCTTGGTAGGTCAAGGGGGAGGTCAAGGAAAAGTATTTGGTAAAGAATATCAAGGAGAATTATTTGATGCCAAATAAATTCTAGAGCAAGCAATCAAGCAATCAAACATACACACAAGCATTCAATAGAACAGAGTGCAAATGATGAATTTACATGCGAAGCAAGTTTCTAACACTAGATAATATTCCTACGGCTCCAACTAAATCCTACAAGGCACACAAATGCATATGGTGAATTTTGATGCAAGGGTTTTTAGGAAAATATATTTTATTTAAATTGGTTTTGCGGGAAATGAATAGTGAATGTTTTAATTTGTTGTAAAGCTTTAAAAAGTTCAAATTTTTAGTGGATTTTAACATGATGCAAAAACACGGGTGTTACACTCGGTCCAATCGCCGCCCACACGGGACGTATGCCGTTGACAAGAAGATTGCCCAGCATTACGCGCTAGCAAGGAACCAGGGCTAGATTGCCGATGGGGGTAGCCATCGGCAATTCTGTGCCATGCGACGCCAGTTAGATTGGTTAATCGTTTGCCTCCTAAATCTGATCGCTCTCCCACTTATCATCTGGGCTTGAACTTGTCTTGCATTGTGCAGTGATTCCTCCATGGCGGCGTCGCCCCCCGTCGTGGGGCTTCCCACTGATGTTGCCAGAGAGTTGTCATGTCGCCGTTCGCCGCTGCCGAGCCCGTCTGTCCCCGCACAACCCTCTGGTTCTGAAGTGGGTGAATCTTCAGGCGACGAAAAATATCGTAAGTTATTGAAGCATTACCACGAGGTCCGAGCATTGTTGTGTGCGTCCAGGCTACATGCCGACATGCTGCGTGGTAACTTGGTGGTCGCGCACGCCGCACTTGTCATGGCCTAGCAGGAAGCCGCCTAGGCATGAGAAGACAAGGCAACTGTCGTGTCCAAAGCTGTTCGTCAAGCGGCTACCACTGCGCTAGCTGTTGCCCAGCTTCACTTTGGCGAGGTGGTGAAGGTCCGGGTGGTGGAGCAGGGTTTTCCGTTGGGATCAGACGACAATGAGATTGATGATCTCATCGAGAGCCTCCGGCCAGCCACCAATGGCATCTTAGCGAAGCTGAATGTGGAGCAGATCTTGCACACCCGCCTCGACCCTTGATCTGTGGAACGTATCAGTAGTACTAGTAGTCATGACTAGGTTTGATCTGTGGGACGCCCTTGCAAATATGTGAACTATTATTTGCATGTCTATGTGAACTTTTGCTGCACTTTGTATTAGGTGGGTTAAACTCTGTTGAGCATGGTCTAGCCCCTGTTGGTTGCTTTTCGCTGCAGATTTCTTTCTACAGAGTTCCAACGAGCAAGTCTCATTTTTCTCATTTTCTTGTGATGCTTGTTACTGTGTCATTTACAATTTTAAATTTGGACCCCATTTTTAAATCTAGGTCGACGTGTAGGATTGTCCAGCCGCTGGCCGGACTTTAGTGCACCATGCAACGTGACATACATCAAATGGACTTCGTTTACTCCTCTGCTAATTTTCCAAGAACAAGGGAACATAGGAAAGGTAGTAAGGTCTGCTAATGAACTCTAGCAGGACGCTACGTCTACCATACAAATAGGTATGGACTAATAACACAACTAATTGGCTAATTATTAGAAACCCTTAGAGACTGCCTTCTTTATTCCTTCCAATACTTTATTAGGAGTTGTAAAACTTCATGTTTTTGGGAAGAAAATATTGGGTACTCTTGGAGATGCTCTAAGGACCCAATCTTGAAGAACGAGCACCTAGCAAACTTGAAGCACCCCTAATCGAGTAAGGAGCCCTAGAATAGGAGAGAACCAGATGATTACAGATCTTCTGTTAACACAAGATCTGCAAGAAGATCTGCAATCATCAAGGTCAAGCTCCTGTTCAACAACAGCACCTCGCAAAGGATGGATAAGGAGCACCTCGCAAAATTACACTAGCATCTCAGTGAGGTGCTTTATATTCCATAATCTTGCTACCTCTAAGGATTGAGGGATGCACATCTGCATCTTGATGCTCAAATGCAACAAGATTATGGAATCTAAAGCATCCAATCTTGAAGGCCTTCTCCAAACACTAGCATCCCTATAAGGTGCTTTTCTCAACCTTGAACTGCCTCATGAGTGTGTGGATTGAGCCCAATAGGTGCATCTAGACCTGGGTTAAATAGGCTAGCCAAAGATGGAGAAGTGCAAGTAATGGTGATGCAAGTAGTTGGGAATTAACTCACGGTGACTTTACCGCCGATAGACCAAATCTGACAGAGCCGATAGACCAAATCTGACCGAGCCGGACACATCTCACTCTTCACTCTTCAGTCTGCCCCTTGACTGTTATGACTACTTGGATTGGAATCAAATAAGTATAGAAAAGACCTATCAAAACTACACCAGGCATTCAAGTCTCAAGCGTGCCAGAAGCTCTTTTTCTCGATTCACTTCTTGTGTCCAACATTCCTGCCGCATTCGCTTCACTCAAATATTTTACTGTGCTCGTAAGAAAGTCCAATGCAGCACATTTCATCTCATCGGACACTATATAGTACAGAGTTGTGAGTAAAACTATTGCCTACCGAGTGCACTCGGTCAATTTGTATTAGTTGTAGTAGTAGTCATGAGTGGCTTTGATCTGTGTTGAACCCAACTCATCTTATTTTGTTGTGTTTGATAATATTTGTTGAACTTACAAGAACCATGCATCAAAGATTATTTTTATTCAGAATTTTTATACTTCACAAGATCACACAAGGTTCGGTCGTCTGAAATCTTGACTACCCAGACGACGTGCTCCTTCATTCCCGCATAGGCGCGCATGCATGGGTGGCATTAGCACCAGTTACATGCCACCAGTTATAGCAGGGGACATCGCCTTCCGGCCCATCGCATTGACGTGATGGGGCAAAGCCCCACCACCCACCCATGCAAACATCTCGGTCGTGGGGTGGTCGACGGCCCTCAAACTATAGCAGCAGAGACAAGGGGCGAGAGGGAAGGTTATACACCTACTGGCTTCTCTCTCGAGAGCTCCTGATTCCATCCCAAAGCTTTTGGCTTCCATCCTACTGTGCCAAAGATGCCTCTTGCCAGGACCATGGCGGAGCCAACGAGGTCATCTGTCGATGGGGAGGCCCTGGAAGCCTTCCACGCCGACAATCCTCCACCGACAGGCGGACCTCTTGTCGGTGTGGTCTCTCACCCGCCAGTTCCCCCTTTGGAGGTGGATCATCATAGTACCGTTGTTCATGTTGTTAATGTTCATTTAACTAGAGTATGCGAGCAATGCTCACACTAGTATTTGTGTTCATGCTGTTTAATTTAACTATTATTTGGAATTTGCCTGCTATCTCAACAGGTGAACGTGGGTGTGATGGCGTCCCGAGCCTCGTTGGCCCTGGAGCCCAGTTCTTTGTTCGCGGTCTCACTCGGAAAGCGGCCACACGAGGCATCCCCCGATGGAGGCAGCCGCCCACGATTGCATGCCATGCTATGTCGGTTAGTTCGATAAAAGTCGATTGCCTTCTCAATTAGATCGCTCTCCCCCTTATCCTATATGGGCTTGAACTTGGCTTGCATTGTCCAGCGCTTCCTTCATGGCGGCGCCATCCCCGATCTTGGGGGTTTCCCCCGGTGGTGCCGGAGAGTTGTCCCATCGCCACTTGCCGCCACCGAGCCCCTCTGTCCCCGCATAGCCCTCTGGTTCTAAAGTGGACGAATCATTAGAAGAGCGTGAATCCTCAGACGACGTAGACTACCATCAATTATTGAAGGATTACCGCGAAGTCCAAGTGGTTTTGTCATCGACCAGGCTGAACACCGAGATGTTGCGCGGTGAGTTGGACGCCTCGCATGACGCACTTCAAGCTTCCATGACTGAGGTCTACAAGGCCTGAGTCGAATGGGATATCTTCATGGAGCAGGGCCATAACATGATGAACCTTCTTGTACAACAGAGGACGCAGGTCAAGACCCTACAGCTGTGCGTGCAAATCGCCCGTAACACGAGCTTCCCCATAGATAATCTGTTCGCCGTAGAGGAGTCGTTCCGAGCCCTGCCGGCCTGCCTTCGGGCCATGGTGACCGAAGCCATTAATCAAGGGGCTACCATGGCGCTGGCTGCTGCCCAGCTTCCGATTGGCGCAGCAGTTAACATCCGGGTGGCGGAGCAGGGTTTTCCACCAAAATCGAAGGACGATGACATCGTTGATCTGGTCGAGAGTTTCGAGCCGGTCACCAATGTCATCTTAGCAAAGGTGGACATGGACAAGATACTGCACGCCTACCTCGAGCCTTGATCTATGGGATGTACCAGTAGTACTAGTAGTCATGACTAGGTTTGATCTGTGGGTTACCCTTGCAAATATGTGAACTCTTATTTGCATGCATGTATGTGTGAACTTTTGCTACACTTTGTATTAGGTGGGTTAAACTCTATTGAGCATGGTGTAGCTTAAGTCATTTGGTCATTTTGTAGCTGGTTTCTTTTCGCTGTAGATTTCTTTCTAGTTGTCTTTGATCTTAAACTTAATTTGCTAAACATTCATGAGTGCATTTGATCTTTGTTAAAGCCAACCCGTGTCTTTGATAAAATTTGATGAATTTGAAAGAACCATGCAGTGAGGAGTTCATATGAACAAGTCTCGCCTCGATCTAATGCAGAACGGAAGAACCAAAGCTATTGACTTTTACTGCGAACGCAAGAAAGTCCGGCCGCTGCGTATTTGATCTCATAGGACAGAAGAGTGTTGTAGCAATCAGTCTACCCCTAGACTATCATGACTGCTTAGATTAGAGTGAAATAAGTACAGAAAAGACCTATCACAACCGCACCAGGCATTCAAGTCTCAAGTGTGACATAGTGGTCAAAAGCTCTTTTTCTCGATTCACTTCTTGTGTCTAGCTTTCCTGCCGCGTTCGCTTCATTCTCATATTTTACTGCGCTTGCAAGAAAGTACGAATGCAGCACATTTGATCTCATCAGACACTATATAGTACAGAGCTATGAGTAAAAATATTGCATACAGAGTGCATTCGGTCACAACATTTGTATCAGCAGTAGTAGTCACGAGTGGCTTTCCCCTTTCGTCGATTGACACTAACCGAAATCATGCTTACAGATGGCAACTAGTTACCATACCATGGATGTGTACTCTACAACAAAGGATCACAACTTTTCCCCCGACCATGTCCCTCTAGTATATTTGATGAAATGATGTTTACCTGTTTCTTGTAAACCGTTTGCTCGCCAGATAGTCCGAGCAGCGTAAATTTGAATCGGCCGGACATGTAACTAGTTTCAATTTTATTTGTTTTCTTTAGGGATTCAACAAATGTATTCATATGAAATAGGTTTCCCTGTATAACGTGAGATGTGTCCGGCCCGGTTAGATTTCCCTGTATAATGTGAGGGGTCTGACCCCAGGTACCCACAGCGGACGGTCCAGCCCACACGATGATAGCTTGCGGCTCACGGCACAGCTCGGCGCACGCCGTAAGGCACCTCGGCGATACCCTGAAGATCGCATAGAGTCTGTTAGGATATGCCGAATGTATGATTCCATGTATATCTTATTTGTTACCCGATTAGTTATAGACTTTTGGCATGTAACCCTACCCCCAGGCTATATAAGGTGGGTAGGGAACCCTCTCAAAACACACGCAATCATATACGACAGCCAATACAAACCGACGGGACACGGGATTAGGGTATTACGTCAAGCTGACGGTCTGAACCTGCCTAAATCTTATGTCTTGTAACCATCTCGCTCCTAATCTCGCTCACCTCTACGATAAATCTACCATCGTGGGACTACCGAGCACATTTAGTCGATAGTATTGTAGCCTATTTCCAAAACCAGGCTGATTTGGCATTGGCTCCCAATTCAATTTCAATCATCCGATATCTACGTCAAACAGACCCTTAGCTTATTCCCATGCACGCTGACGTGTTGGCCTTGTTTCTCCCACACGTGCATGTGTGTCCTGTCCAGGTTCGGCTTCGCAACGGACTTTGGCACATGGATGTTGGATGTCTGTGCGGGTACTCCTCGATGCTGCGATCTGGGATCCGGTACACAACGCCGGGACGCAGCGTCGAGAAGCTACCTAGGGACGCCGATGAGTCGGTGACGTGAGCAGACGACGTGGGACGCCGCAGATCGACGGCAAGTGGAGCGAGGGTTGTCGAGGAGGGACGCCGAGGTCCACTTTGTCGACGGAGGACGACGCCAGCCGCGGTGTGTTGACGACAAGGGTCGCGGGGCGATGTCGGTGGTCGCAATGAGTTTTCTGCCCATAATAGTCATGCAGACACAAAAATATCAGAAGATGTATATCCGATAAAATATTTAATCGGGGCATAAAGTATGACTTAGCTTGGGCATGCTGTCGCGTGCTGCCACGAGCTGTGTCAGGACACCGGGTCGCGTAGCCGGCGGTTGATGGTCACCGTCGCGGGAAGCCGAATTGCCACGGACAACATTAGCGAAGAGAGTCGTGGTAGGCTGCCGACGAGGACCGGGCGGTCTGTCGACGAACTGGCACGAGACGACGACGAGTCGATGACGTAAGATGATGACGAGGGCCGCCACAGGATAGCGACGGTTTAATGACGTGCTGACGACGCAGGATGGCGGCGAGGGCCTCCGCGAGATGATGTCGAATCGACGGCGCGGGGGCGATGTCGAGAGTCGCATAAGCGTGGTATCCTAGCATGTGCGTCGATTAATCTCTTCCCGAGCACTTTATCAAATCTTGATGGTTGTGCTGGAGTAGATAGCTTTTTGGTACACGACGTTGGTCTGCACGGCCTTGTAGATTGGATCGTCCGCCCCTCTGGCCGGTTGGTCAACCTTGGAACTAAGCTGTCGATGAAGGCCGATGAGTCGACGACGCGAGCCACGGCGTGCTGACCGTGGGCTGCAGCTGCCATATAATCGTGGAGACAGATAGAAACATCCGAGAATATACAGATATATAAAGATATTTAATTGATCAAAAAACCACGGCTTGGCTGTTTTGGTGTCCGAGCGTGGTGTCATCCTTGTTCTTGTATGAACGAAAATTTCCCATCATCGCTAAGGTCAAGTCACGGGAAAGTAGATTGGCAGCAAGGGAATATTTTTTTCCCATGCGCACGATTACGTAGTATATGCATATATCCGTATAATCCAAAGATGATTATTTTAATCGACATGAACATGTGGATCGTAGGCTTATCTGCTCGCTTGTTTGACGATGGGGAAGGAAACCATCGACTGCGGTGCGTCATCTGATGCCCAGCGCCGCCCGCAATGTCCGATCAAAGGTCGCATGGATGGACCCCGTCACGTGACCGTGGCTGCACCGCTGAAGGCCAGTGGAGGCACCACTTGACGCCATGCCGCCGATCCTCCGGACGTCGGAGCCCCACGATATGGACAACATCGCCGCAGGACGCCAGAATCACCGCGGACGACGGTTGATGAAGAAAAATCTCATCCGAAACATTTTAGATCTGTATGCGAAAGGCCCTACATGATATGTCAACTGTCGGATTATTTTGCTCTAACAATATCCAGCAACACGATCGCATAGTCGGAATCAGATGCTAGCACACAAAACATAAGGATTTATACTAGTTCAGGGCGCGGGGCGCACTAAACCCTACGAGGTCTCTACCCTTCTTTATATAGGCAGGAGAGGTAGAGTTACAGAGAAGACGATCGGGCTAACAGATTGTGTTCATAGTTTGTTACATAATATGCGCAACAGATTGATCATAGCTATCGTCCAGATACACCCACTCTTGTTTGCCTTATCTCTACGTTGGTCGATCGCGTTAGCCCTTGCGGGCCTCCTCCTTGTCGACTGCTGGACCGATAGCCTAGTGATGGTCACATATACGGGCGGTACAGGTACCCCTGCCCCATATATCTGACATAAAGAAACCTTGGATTTCACCCCGGAGTCGTCTCCGCCAACGATGAAATCGAAGAACCAAACTCCTTCCATCAGCAGCGACGCAAACGAAAAAACTAACCAAACCCTACCTAGATTACAAGAGTAGAAGGCAATATGTAGACCGGCCACCTCACTCCTTGACCTCCGTGCCCGCCGGAGCAACGCAGGCGCCGGCGAAGATGCGGATGGAAGGAGATTGGTACCGGGAACCGGCGTAGCAACAATTTCTATCGATTATCAGAAAGCCAACGAAAGTGAGCCCACTCAAAAAATGGGATGTAGAATATGTGTTAGGCCCAGGTCTCTACACTGATTTTTGTGGCTAGAAAAAATTATAGTGGTGTGATATCAAAGATATATATATATATAGATATATATATATATATATATATATATATATATGAATATTATATATTAAAATATATATATAGGACAAATAAAATAGGGGCTTAGATATAGGGACCCTTATTTTTGGATGAAAAGACCTTTATTGGAGTTGAGTGCTAAAAGTAAAGTTCCAGAAAATAGAAATCCCTACTCAAAAAATAGGAGAGGGACTCTACTTTAGGGGTCATTTGGTTCAAAAAAATAGGAGAGGGGCTCTACTTTAGGGTCATTTGGTGCTGCTCCAACGCCACAGAACCCAGAGCAGAAGCACCCTTCAGCAGCTCCACCACCGAATAAAACAGCTCCAGCCTCCTCCACGTCATCCAGAAGCGCTTCTCTCCCTTGCGGTCTCGGCAGAGCCGGAGGAGCACCCGAAGGGTCCATCCCAATTTGGTAAAATTTTAAGGTCCATGAGTTCCGAGGGTCCATTGCAATTTGGTCCAATTTTAAGGTCCATGAGTTCCGAGGATCCATTGCAATTTGGTCCAATTTTAAGGTCCATGAGTCACAAGAATCATTGCGCCAGCAGCTTCAGGGCCTCACACTTGCATGCTGTTCTGTCAAGTGTTTCGGGGAACCAGACAATGGAAACTAAAAACACATCGGAGATTAATATAAACAATAAGCTTACACCCGCATCTAACGAACTACTGTAGGAACTTGTCTGTGTTATCAGTTGTTACATGCTATATAAACCTCATAACCACTAAATTAACGAGATGATACATTCGAATACTACATACCCTGAAGGCCTTGCCCATCTTTCCATCAGCCTATTCTCTACTCTAATGACTCTTCTTCCCACAAACATGGGACCAAAGGGAAAGAAACAAGAAAATTAAACATTTCGTGGTACAGATGCTGTATTTGCAAAACCGTTAGCTGCTTTTGGTGGTGGTGGCTTCTTCTTGTAGTTTGCTAAGCTACAGTGGGGGCAGATGTATTCCAAACCGTCTGTCTTAGCGTAATCCTGTAAGTAAAGCACCTCATGAGATCAAGCCATTGATTTCGGGCAAGGGTGAGATCAACAAACCATCATCTTCTTGTTTACCTTGAAAGTGCCTAGTCCTTGCCGTCTGTCGCAACCAAAGTGAGCCCATTCACCACATAAACCACAGTTCACCCAATCTCCAGGTGCGCTACTGGAATTACATAAAAGGTACTGTTAGATTTTAACATGATATTAATATTGAAGCAGAAAGATTTGAAGGAAGATGCCCTCAGACCTGTGACAAAGTAAGCAGCATTCGCCATCCACATCATCATGCGCTAACTCATATTCCAACAAGTATGTTTCGTAATGCCTTTTCAGTGTATTCCCTACACCCTAAATATATACAGAGAAGTGCATAGAATTAAAACATGGCATTTCATTAGGCATTCCTGTTCTTCAGCGAAAAGCTAAAAGGCAAGATCAGAAATCAAGTATCAGAGAACTGAACAATAAATGCATACAGTCATTCTGTTTGTTGCAGTATGGTTACGCATCTTTGAGAAGACTTGACCCTTCCAGTTTATGCCATTACCCACATAAAATCCACCTCTAGACACCACCTAAAAAATAAATAAAATATTTATCAGGGAACAGGCTGATAATACATGTCATTGGACCTCCAGTTCACATAAGTAAACTAGTGCAGAGAATTACCTCCTTGTACAAGTTATAAAGATCAAGGCGCTTGGCGTTAAGGATTGCATCAGGAAATTCAGCTAGTCCTTCGTGAGGTACAAGTCGATTGTGGCCCCTCTGGATTAAAAACTGCATGACATCCTTCAAGAAGTCCTCCTACAAAAAAATGTAAGGAACAGATCACTTTCTAGACTGAGTATTATGTATGGAAAACAGAACCATATCATCATCATGACTGATGAAGGTTCAAGACGTGTACCTCAGAGCATACTTGGATAGGCAACCTATCACATCCATGTTTCTTCATTGGCACAGGATTCAATTGAATGACTGAAGGAGTATGAGATGGCCCTGATGTTGATTTTCTGTGCGTGGTTGGGGCAGAAGAAACTGAATTGTGCTTAACAGTTGGCGCAACTGGCAAGCTTGGCTTCACAATAATAGTTTCATGAAGGGAAGTTTCAGGTAAACCCATAAAAGGATGCATTTGTTGTTTTCGAGAGTGAGGAATGGGCCTCATAGTTGCAGGCTTTAATTTAGCCTTGACGGCTGACAATGAGGAAGGCCCTTCCATCATATGCTTCTTGTCTTCCAAAACTCCATTTGCACCCAACAGATTTTGTTTTGATTCTGAACCCACCTTTGTTCTGTCCTTGGTAAGGGAGGCTGACCATCTTGGCAGATGAAAATATGGACCATTTTCATTAGCCAAATCTTTGCACTGACTTGTGCAAAAGAAAAGAAGACGGTCTGCATCTCGCCTCTCAAAGGAAGCAACAGGAGTACCATTTATACAACCAATACCAAGTGCAACCAAGCTCCTGTATTGTATATCTGGCGCTAGATGCTTCAGGACCTATATAAATGAACAATACCGGTTCAATATGTAAGACTAGAATTGCATAAGTGAAAAAAAAAATTATACAAGATCGTATCAAAACAGCATAAAATTCCAGTAGGTGCATATTATAAGCAAACAATGTCAGAAACAAACCTGTGCTGCCCACTTAGGAAGTGACATCCAAACTTCAAAGGTAGAAGCCCCACAAGCCGTGGACATGGAAGTTAGAGGCTCGCTTGATGGTAACTTGTCCTCACTATTTGAGAGAGCACGGACTAACTGGCTCTTCTCAATAATTTCATTCTTGATGTGGCTCTCTAGAAGCTGCACAGACAGGTGAGCACCATGTGACTTTGCACGGCAGGACCAAAAAACCTATCCAAGTTCAAAGGAATATATACCTGGTCATCAAAACAAGTCTGCGCGCTACCAGAAACGAGGAGTGACACATGGGAAATGCTGCAAGTAGTGATATCACAGCGCATAGTAACCATCCCACGTGGTAGAGATGCAGCTTCGAGAGGTGGTGGAGAAGCACTGTCAGACAGGAGGAACAACAAATCAGTTTTCTGTTTACAAAGACAATAATAATCTATGGCAAAGCCACATTGGCAGTAAACAACAATCTCTGTACATATGAAGGCTCCCTTAATAAATAAATGAAGGCTCACTTGTTCATTTTCTTTCCCTAAATTATCTCCTACAAGTATCGTTGACATTTTGTTTTCATGAATCGAGAAGAATGATACACTACAGAACTAAGCATGGTCAACCAACATAATCATGCATGACAGCACGTCAAAAGAATTTGGTTGGTAATTCATGGACTCATCACATGGTATAAAAGGTAAAACCATAGAAGGATGTAGAACTAAAGAAATTAGAAAGCAATCCAAGATACCTGATTCGATTCTGCAGTTTGCTCCCACGAATCTGTCAAAAAAACATGAGCTCTTTTATATAGGAAAATCGAAAGTCATAAGTTTCGTAATAACTTAAACAATCAAGCATTAAATATTTGCACCGTTGCTTTATGTGTCAGCATCCTTTAAACAATACAAAGCGATAGCCAGCTCACAGGTTTAATCACACCCCATGGTAGAGAGCAGTGTTTGAGTGCACGTGGGCTGGGTTGGGGGGTTTGGATGTCTGGACCATCCATTTCTGTTGGTTCGATCAACCTAAGACTAAGACTAACGGGAACTAAAGTTCCAGTTGTTCAGTACACAACCTCCTACCTAATGTCAATACTTTTTGTGATGCAGAATAAAGTACTACTAGTGTCTACACTATAGCAGCATGATTTTTCACTTTCATGTACCATACGAGCATGAAGACTTCCATTAAAACAAATCATAACGATTGCAGGCAACGGCCTAGATGTCGAGGGCAACAGCCCCCGTGGGCGCCATAAAATCATCGCCCCATGATAATAAGGTATCTAGAAATGTGGTCTGATTAATAGAAATAGACCAAGTGATGAAACAACGGATACTGCAAATGATGTCCTATGATTTTAATTAAGGATATCAACATCTCTGCTTACCTAGTATCTCTATATGTAAGTGTGCCTTGGTGTTGCGCATCTAATTCGATTTTGTTCTATGATCCTTACAGAAAACATCCATGAATTAAGAGCATAAATGTAACAGTGCCATATGTCTGAATTACTATTACATACACTAAGAAACAAAATGTTTTTTATCATTTCTAGTGAGACAATAACTTTCAAAACCATGTGT
Source organism: Miscanthus lutarioriparius (assembly GCA_904845875.1). Taxonomy (NCBI): domain Eukaryota; kingdom Viridiplantae; phylum Streptophyta; class Magnoliopsida; order Poales; family Poaceae; genus Miscanthus; species Miscanthus lutarioriparius. Next base: position 42,593,395 of record CAJGYO010000003.1, on the reverse strand, counting down.
TTATTATATAAAAAGTAGTTCACACAAAAAGGTATTGCATAGCTAGAATCTTTCATTCATACTTCAATATTCAGAAGTGCATTCAGACCGTCTTCTAAAGAGCCCAATAAACAAGGATCCTGTGGGAGTAAAAAAGGGAAGCATTAGTTTGCATCGGAATAATATAACTAATCTTTAGACATAAATATTAAAGCTTTTATTTACCAAGTTGCATGGCACTCCACATAGAAGTAATTTCATGTTGATTTCTTCATCGTATATTTTTATAGCCGGGGTCACTTCAGAAGAACCTTCTTCATCAACCATTTCAGTCTCAGGTGGGCTTATATTTATTTTTGGAGCATCCCCAAGGAGACGAGGACCAAGCTTAACACTTTGCACGTGATTGTTTCTTACACAATATAGACGGAAGGATGCATGAGCAAGCTGAAAAGCATCCCAAGTATGGCTCACCGAACTGAATCCAACCAGAAGCACATTTTATTATAAATAACACTTCCATTTAAATCGAACTGAAAGAGGGAGGGTGAATGAATACCTTTGAACTACTGACATCAACGCATGGCGAAAATGAGATGCGGCATAAGACAAGAATGAATTTCTCCAGTATATTACATATGGGATCCCCTGAAATAAATAAATATTAGCATTACCGAAATTTCCAATTCCAGAATAATAAAATTGGTTGCCTAACACTTTAAGAAATATAAATTAAGAACATATAACAATTTGTTTTGATATAGAGGAAACAAAGTTGAACAGATTTGTAGAAATATGCTAACACTTGGGGCCCTGTTTGGATCTCATTTTCATAGTGATTCTAGATAGTGATGTAGAATCTGGATTCTAAATTTAAAAAAAAATGAGGGGTGTTTGGATTCCGGATTATTGTTTTTTCATAGTGAGAATCTCCAAATAGCAGGGTTTGGGTAGATAGATGGATTCTAGGAATCTCATTCTAGAATCCGAGTGTTTGGATCTAATTCTCATTTTTTTAGGAGATCCAAACAGGGCCTAACAGCAGCATGACATTGTTGCCGAACTAAGAACAGACCAAAATGAACAATCCAAGGAAAATATGGCTACTTTGCTATGCAGCCATCTCCAAGAAAACATGATCTATGAGTAGTGGACAAATAGTATTACTCTAGCTGTTGACGGATAGTAATACTCTAGTTGTTTGAAGAGATGCGATTACTGTACAGGGAAACTATCTACCTTTGAGTGAACCGCTTGGGCAAGTTTTTCACCAATAGGAACTTCCAGATATACCTGTATACAGAGTATGGTTATCAGCAACTGTAAAAATGTGAGAAAGTTGAACCCATGTGGCAGTACAGCCAAGATTTGGAACATCACAAAAGTTACACAAAATAAATGTTCCATATGCATTCCTGTGAAGTAAATGAAGCAAAACTCTTTTGTAGGAACATTGCTTTCCGTATATATTTCCATGATCTGAATGAAACATTTTATGTATAGGATAGGATACTTGGGCCAGTCAGGTACTTTTTTTTGTATTGAACTATTCAAACTGGATTCAGCTCTAGTACTTGACCTATTCAAATGTGTGTAGCATAAGACGAGACAATCCTTATTCAAGTTGTATAGCAATTGTTGTATAATGCAACGACGAAACAAACACTGACACAGTGACTTCAGGTTCATACAATAGAATTTACCAAAACATCATAGGTTGTCGTACAAGTTATCCCAATGTTCATATCATGATGCAGCTAGAAACAGGTGCTGATATCACATCCTGGTATTCGCACACACTAGAGTAGAGCTTACTATTGTTGGGAATGGTGGGCTGATAAGAGTGCTAAACGCCTGCGGATCAGAGACATCGGCGTCCCCCCACACAAGTGAGCCAATCTCCTTCTCATCCTCAAGCTGCTGACCCTGGATGTACAAGAAGTTTGGCTGCACCACCCGCTGCGCCTCTAGGAACTGCTCTGGTGTAGGATTGAACAGGGTGTGGACCTGCATTCAGAAGCCCCCTCATTCAGCTGACAAACAAAGGAGGGAAACTGCAATGAACGCAATCAAGCGAGGACACCAGCAACTGACCTCCAATCTCCCAGCCGAGCTGAGCTCCGGGAACGGGTACGACGGCCGCGGCCGCTTCGCCTCCAGCCCAGACCTTGCTGCTGGTGCGCGCTTCTCAGCATACTTGCCACACAGCACCGCGAGAAGCACACAGTTGTTCCGCGAGAAGCTTTGGATTTGATGAGACATGACTAGCCGGCCGGAGCCTCCCCGACGGCGGCCAAGCAGTAGAAAAGCCTCCCCTCCAAATCAACCCCGCTTCTTCATGGACCAAACCCTGCGACACAAAAACTGGATCAGGAATTCCCCCAAAATCCAACCAAATCCGCAGCGAAACCCCACGAATCTGAGCGGGCGGCCTTACCAAGACGCGATTTTGCGGCGTAATCGGCGGCGGCACGGCCTGAATCGACGGGAAGGAGGCGGATTCGGTGCGGGGAGAAGGGGGAAACGAAGGGTAAAGTGCGCGAGAACACCCGGAGCCCTAGAAGACGATTCGCGGAAATAGCTACTGCAACAACGCGAAAGCAAATCCCAGTGCGGAGGCAATAAAAAAGAGGAGCCGTGCTTGTGGTGGTGGCGAATCGGCCCACGCCCCCATCCCAATCCAGACAAACACACACAGCGCAATCCAGAGAGAGAGAGAGAGAGCCGAAAAAAATCTCCTCTCCAAGAACCGGAACAAGAACTAATGCGGGATTAACCGGCGGCGACAACCACGGGGATCAGGCGAGCGGGGCTCATTACCCAGCGGCAACCAACCAACTGACAACAATCCCGCATCACAGAGGCAGAAACTTTGGAACAGTCCCGGCTCGACCAGGGAGGCGTCAAGATTGGATTTTTGACGGGCGTGGGGAGGGCAGTCCGGAGATTCTCGCGGACTTTTCCTCCTCGGATTTTCGCCCTGCCTGCCCGCCTGCCTGCTCACGCGCTCGCAATCACACGCATCGCCCAGCTTGATGAGTCGTAGATTAGAGGAGTTGATGTGTGCCTGCTCTCTGCTGGTGCTGGTGCGTTGTTTTCCCTGCGCCTTTTCGTTTCCTCCTTTTCCTCCTCCGCTTCATTACTGCTGCACAAGCCAGGGGGGCGGCCGGAGGAAAAACGCGGATTAAAAGATTAGGAATTTCGAGGGCAGATTGGTGAGGGGGCGAAATAATCTCTTTCTGGGAGAATTGTTTTTTGCCGGGATCGGAATATCGGACGCTACTGCTGCTTTTGGTGTGCATGTAGTAGTATTGTGTTTGGTTGGTGCAGATTGATTCGGTGTGGCCTGTGGTGTGGCGTCTGGCGTAGGGTTGTGATCGAGGGATCCGGCTTGGCGCTCGAGCGGTCGAGGCTGCAGGGTGGGTGTGCATCGGAACTCGGATGCGTGCAATGGGTAGGGTGGGGGCGCCTGTGTTCGTGGGATCGTGGGAGAAAATGGCCCGTTTGATCCGTTTCGGCGTGTTCCTAATCGCAGCGGTGGAGGCGACGAGGCGCGGAGCGAGAGCGACCGCCCACGCCCACGCCCAGCTTGAGTCAGCGACGCAGCAGAGCTAAACACCTAACGCGCCGTCAGCGTCACAGGATGGCCATTGGTTTCTCTGGCTGGTGGGTCCTGATCTTGGTAAAAGAAGCTATAGACGCCGTCTGACATCTGCGTGACATAGAGGCCTAGAGCCCATCGGCCCATGTGCGAGTTGGTCGTGGCCCCGTGGGGCTGTATGGCGGCTGGTGTATGTATATAAGTATCAAATAAACCTGCAGACTGTTTCGGCTGGATTGGCTTATAAGCTATGGTTGAAAGCACTGCTAGCTAATTTGATGTGAGAGAAAAATAATGTTCGTCAGCGGATAAGCCAAGACTTATAAGCCAAATACAGGCTGCCGAACAGGCTGATGATCTAGAATATAAACATAGATAGACTGCGACATTCAAAATACGCGCACCCAGATCCACGAACATCATCGACCATTCCCATGGACTCAACAAAAAAATTAAGTACCTATGGAGGAGTACAAGAACAAACAACGAATACTAGTAAATTAAACTTGTATTGCGTAACATATCCCATCATAATCACCCACTAGAAAAGGCAAGAAACAACTGGATCTGAACAAAAACAACAATTTGCCCTTTGAGGAGGAGCAACTAGAGAGAGATTCATCACGTATCCTCGGTTTCAAACCGCAACGTCTCACCTGCAAGCACCTGGGGAGGGTCGACGAGCTTCTCTGATGGGAGCCCCAACAACAGCGAGTGAACGAGTGGTGAATGAGAGAGGTAACCCTAGCAAGTGGATGCGGAAGCAGGGTTTTGTTCGATGTACTGCACAGGCCAATGAGGATCCCCACGCGTGCCCAAGCCAAGCCAGGCTCCGCGGAAACAAGCGCCCTCACTGTTTCCAGGAAACCTGGCTAACCCCCCTCCCCTCACCCCTCCTCGTGTGGGGTTATGGAAGCCTAGCTAGAAGGGCCTTACAGGAACAAAACAGGCCCAAGTTGTATTATGGAAGCCTGACCAGGGAACCAAAACTAACCATAATCGTAAAAAAAATATAACTATAGATTATTTATCCAAATTCTTTATTGCAGTATCTGGTTAATGGCAAATTATAAAGTGGTCCCTTATGTTAAGAGTTAAGCTTTATATTATTTTTTAGGACTTTTACTTTTAACTCTTTCTAAAATGATATTTTAACATTATTATTAACTACCTAGATTTTTTTTCTTTCAAATAACTTTTTCGGTCGTGCTAAACCGTTTAACTCTTTCAAATAACGGTTTAGCGTATGTAGTGTTACTTTTAACTCTTATACGGTATCATGTTCCTTATATGTTTATTAGAATCGTGTAGCATATGTAGTGTTTGTAGGTGAAAGTTGGTACTTGAGTGACAACTAGTTAGTTAATGTTTTCAATGGGTTGTGACCGAGCTAGAGTCCTAAAAGTGCATTTTCACCCGTCGTGTGTTTTGGTAAATTAATGACAAAATGCATTGACAAGTGTTTGAGCAGGTTTAATTTAAATATAAGTGACGCGTTTGTGGAATGATGAACCTCCAATTTTATTCAAGATGAGTTGTGACATTTGGAGCTTTATAGCAATTTAAATTTTTTTATTTTGTATTTGAGTATAGGAAAATACCGCCACTGTAAAGAGGGATTCAAAGTCATTTTCTTGCCGATGTCTCAATGCTTAAAGAGTGGCCAACTAACCCTTTTTAGTTGCCCAAGCATCCCTGCAAAAAAGACTAAGAAAAAACGGTTTTTGCTTTTAAACAACCAAAACCGGATGCCCAGAAAAAATAATCGAATTTTTATTTTCCCGGTCTGATAGCACTTTCCAGATATCCCGCTCTCCAAACTGGATGTTTGGGATTTATTCAAAAAATTATTTTTCTGAGTCCGACAGCGTAGACTGGATATCTGGTTCTGCACAGACTTTTTTGCTCTACATCTGGTTTTCCGGATATCCGGAAATTGGCGTTTCAGCACTCTAACGGTTGGATCTGAGAGGGGTGGTATTTATACTCCCCCCTCTCTCTCTCTCTCTCTCTCTCTCCGGCCATAAGTCTTCACCTACCTCGAGCAAAACTCTTGTGCGCTATTACTCGCCCTCTCTCACACACACATAGCTTTCACTTTAAGCACTTGTTCTTGTGTGGATTTGAGAGAAGACTTGCTTGAGATTTGAGCCCTTGGCATTCACATCCATTCTCTTGAGCATTTGAGATGACTCCGAGGCTTGCTTTGAGTTTATTACTCTTGGATTCTTGAATCCTCGTCGGCAAGGAGTTACCCGGGAGCTTGCAACTTATAGATCCACCTCGAAAAGTTTGTATCGCCTATTTGTTCTTAGTGGATTTTTCAAGTGAACTTTGTGGTCACTTGAGAGAGGCAAGGAGGTAAAATAGACTCCAACCTTTGTGGTCCCCTCAACAACAGGGACGTAGGCATTCCTTTGTTGTTTGACTGAACCTCAGATTAAATCGTGCCACTTGTGCTCTACTTGTTTTTATTGATTTGAGCTATTATTGTGAAATCCTTGCTAGTATATCTGGGTGTAGGAATCGTTGGAGGTCAACTCTTCCATCTCTCTACAAGACTTGGTAACATTTTGCTGCTCATCTCGGTTGTAGTTCTTGTAGATTTAGTAAGGGTTCCGCTTAGACCGGACATCTGGTTTGTCTCGGATACCCAGTGTCAAAACCGGACATCCGGTCAAAACTAGACATCCGGTCCATACTAATTTCCGCTATAAGTTTCTTTGAGAAATTTTAGATTAGGCCTATTCACCCTCCCCCTATAGGCCCCAAGTGATCCTTTCAGGTCCACGTGATGGTGATGAGCAAGGCATAAAGATGGTGGTGATGAAGATCAAGCCATATGAACCAAAGGCTCATCCATACAGAGGACATAAAAAAGAAGCCCAAAGACTAAGGTATATGCTAGGGTTTTTTATTTCACCGAAGTCTCTCTGTGTCCACGACTCCACATAATCATAGCTCCGATTATCGTACTAGCCAATCCTCAGAAGTCACAACTTATGCTACTCCTCTCTGTTGATCAAAAGCGACATACTATGATTACATGTCGACTTTATGTTGATGGCCTAGTCACCACGACTAGGATTCCAGCTATGCAGCCTAGAAACTAGATGATAAGATAAACGAACACAGACAGCACATAGCACAGATCAGAGGTATAAGATCACAAGATATGTAACTAGGTACATGTAGCACATGGTTATACCTAGTATTTGCGGAGAACAAGAGGTGTGCGACAGTAATGCATCAGATAATCACGAAGTTCATCAAAGTGATTACATTCTGGTACTGTTGAGTTCAGATATACATGAATTCCCCACCCCTCACAGCATTTGCCGCACCCCTTCTATCTTCTTCCTCCTCCCTTTCACGCTCCTTCCTGCTCTCATACGCATGGTCATCCGTCCTCAGCTCATGCCGGCATATAGGGCAGGAGTTGTTCTCGTCCTAAATGAAACAAAAAATCACGGTTGGTTAGATACACTGATTGCAACAATGATGCTCCTCCACTCCAAATCTACCTACTTATTTGAAGGGTTCACAAGAAGTTTACCAGCCATGGCTTCAGACAAGGAGGATGGAAGAGATGCTTGCAAGGAAGCTCCTGCATCTTGTCATCCACAACCAAGTTTTCGCGGCAGACAGCACACTCCGTCTCACTACCCAATCTAGCAATGACTTCCTTGGTAACAGTAATGACAGGTAGATTGGCAACAACTTCCTTTGAAGCCGGGGGTGCTCTTGGTGGATGCTCAATGATTCCCTGGCATCAAAATGTAACTCGAGATTAGTATTTTCACATCCTATTACAGTTTCAGCTACCTGAAGCAGACTTACATGGCAGAGTTAGAAAGTTGTACTTGACTACAAATTGTATAGCTAGATCCTTCCCACTACATGCAAGGTCTCAATAACAATGATAATAATAAATTTAAAGAGAATTATTTCCCCATCCATCAGAACATGATGAGATTACCTCTGCCTTTGAGCAAATCAGTACTATCACTTGAGTGCAGTGCAAATTTGGTGTACAAGGGTAGTTTGTCATGAGATTGGACAAACTAAAGATCAGAAGCATATAATTGTGCACCCTTCTTTAGTTGGTTAAAAGACCTAGCAGTGTGCACTGACAAGAGACCTAGCAATGTACTAAAGAAGTGGATTCTCATGAAATGATTATTAAGTATTCATGCACACCTGCAGTGATTCTTCCAAAGCAGTTTCTAGATCCCTGTCGCCTGATATGGTTTCTAGGAGGTTCATTATAGCAGGTGTAATCTCCTCGGCTCTAGGCACTGTTACATTGTTGTTCCCATCTTGATCTCCAGAGGATTCAGTTAGTATGCTCAATTCCCGCGTTAAATTCTGGGCAACAAGCCATGCTGGAGGTGGAGGTTCCTGTCCCACAGTAAGGTGCCCTTCAAAAAGAAATCTGGTGTCTGCGAAAAGCAACATCTTATTAACAAATAGATATTGATAGGTAATACTTTGGAGGAGATATAGCTATGTTAAGTGCATAACAAAAATAGCCACATTTGTTTTGTTTTTACATATGCCCAACTTGATAAACCCAACAAATGTAAACCCAACATATGTCATCTAATTAAATGGTCGGCATTTGATGTAGTTCTTACAACATTACCACGAGATCACTCATTTCATACAGGGTTCCACATGTATTTAACTATTTATAGACGCTTTTGGATGTTTCATTATAAATAACAATTCACCATAGTACATACATTCTAACTAAATATTTAGACTTTGTTTTAATCTAACAATAAGATTTTAAATATGTTATGTACCTGCTTCTCTGTTGCTTGGCATGGAATCCTCATTTTCTTTTTCATCAAGATGCTCACGGGCCCTTGAAATGCAGGTCTTCAGGTGCTCCTTTTCAGAAGGATTACTTACCAGCTTCTCTGTTCCCATGAAGAGGTTCAGACCAGCATGCCAGAATCCCGGAGCTGTATATCTGGTTTGGAGCACTGTTGCAACACGGCAAACCGTTGAATACATCTGCGGAAAGTAACAAATGCTCAAAATAAACACAAAGACAATAGATGACATTCATAAAAATATTCAACCAGAGAGGGAGGAGGGGGGGGACTGCCCCATGGCTTTGCAGTTTGCACTAAAAAAACCTCAGTGAAACTGGTCCAGAAAACCCCGAACCCCGGCCTCACCCTATAGGGCCATACAGTAACCAAGGTCGGTGACCACTGTCATTACCCTAGCTGGCTGGTACCACTACTCGGTGACCAACCACCACACTACTAGCAGCCTGTTCGGTTGGCTGGTTCGTATCGTTGCTGGTTCGTTTATGTGAGAGAGAAGTACTGCTGGCTGGTTCATTGGAACAATGTCCATGTGAGGGGGCCGGCCAGACCCAGCCGAACACGGCGTAGTGTGTTTGCTAGATGACACTTGTAACAGTCAAGAGTGAACATAAAGGACATTCAAGGCCATAGCAGTCCAAATAAATAAGAGATTATGTACTCCCTCTGTCCACAAAAGAATGCAATTCTTGCTTTTCGAGCCAAACAATTTAAACTTTGACCAAATTTATATCAAAAGGTACTAACATTCATGATACAAAATAAGTACCATTAGATTAGTTATAGAATATACTTTCATATAGATTTATTTAGAGACATAATTGCTCATACTATTTAGTATAAACTTGGTCAAACTTGAGTTAGATTGACCAGCACGGATCCCATAATTGCATTCTTTTGTGGACGGATGGAGTAAAATAGTACCAATATAGGCATATAGTTGTACTATAGGATGCAAATTGAATGACAAGATTGTTTCCAGTTAAAAGAATCGCCAAGCATACCTTTTTTATAACATTAATATAGATCAAAATGCCCACAAATGATGCTATGCATTTTGCAGCTCCATGACAAATATCTCAATTTGTATATGTGTGTGCCATAGAGTAGCATATACATATCTTTCATGGACTCTTAGTTAAGCACATCAAGAGAAGTTACCTTGGCCTTATGGCTCCGTATGCCCCACATCATGTGTTACTACTTTCTGCAGATAAGTTTGTTCCTCAGATGGCGACCAATACTGGGGTTGTGATGCCACTTTTATATGACCTCAAACATGATGATCTTAGTTAGAGCATTCCTTAATTGATATAACAGGGGTAAGGCAAAGTGTCATGGATTGGGCTGCCAAATGGGCTAGTGTTGTGCTGCTATAAAGGTTCAGAGCATATGCCAGGAAAGGGGATCGAACAGAACAAGTATAGGCTCTGTCTTCTCCTACCTCTGAACTCTGCTCATGTACTAGCTCTTGCTACCTGCCTCTGATTCCTTGCTATTTCCTGTCTCAATCCCATTCTGATTCGCTTGTGCTGTATCCCAAACCACCAATCACTGCTATCGCTGAGATTTGTTGGTCTAGGACCGTGACACAAAGCCATGTCATTATTCAACAGGCACGTTACTATAAGAAGATCTAAGTTTTGACCAACACCATAGTAGCACAGCGAGTTAAGCCAGCCTTGATTTCATCATCTATTGACGAATAGGTGCGAATGTCCTTGGTTAATTGCTATGGAAACCCCATGACTAAAATTTAGCAGTTGCAATCGAAGCAAATACATGTCCACGCAGTGCTACGGCCTACGGCTCCATCAACATCGAATTTTGGTTTTTGGATAGCCAGCCGTGCGGCCGTGCCGGCCACCCGAATTCCATCATCTAGAAGGCAACGAGAATTTTTCCGTGGAGGCTGGAGAGGCATTTGAGGTGAGGTCTGCGTTACCGATTTGCGGAGGGTGGGTGAGGCGCCGGCGTAGCGGTCCCGTACGGCGGCGGCGAGTTCGTTTACGGCCTCCTCGAAGTGCTGCTTCTTCCCGAGCCTCTGCCGCAGCGCCTGGAGGCGAGCCTCCACCGCGGCCTCGTCCGTAGCGGTCGCCGACATGGCAGCAGGCTGGCAGGCCTCTGATTTGGATCCGTGTCCTGTGATTTCGAGAGTTTTTGGGCTTATAGATAGGATTAGGAATCGAAGGTTGGCGTGCATCGCCGCGGCGGAGGTATAAAAGGAGAGAAGGCCGGTGCCGGAGGTGGGCGCCGCGCGCTGGCTTGGAGGAGAGGAAAGAAACACCGCGGTAGGCGGGACGGTGGCCACTGGCCAGGGAGGTGGTCGGGCACGCGGTGGCGTGCTGCTGGACGGGACGGACGGGCGGAGCCTGACGGGGAGGCTTGCCTTGCCGTTAGCTTGAGACGGCGCGGTTTGATGTCTGATGGGGTAGCTGTACGACTCCGACCCGAGCCGATATGGTGGATCAAAACCTGGAACCGAGCCGATACCCTAGGATGTGAATGGTTGCCGTGGTGACGGAGAGTCGGGACGGAAGTGAGATGCATGTATAAATCGTGCATCCAGTTATGTTTGTTGTTTTTGTTGTTGTCTAATATGAGATGTGATCTTGTTTGATTGCATACATAGATAAGAGTTTTGAGTGTGTGACACATGGTCCCTTATACCATGGGTGCATCGTGTCATCCTGCATCGCGAGGAAAGTAGAAATTAAGAAGACAGAGAGGATGGTGGAGGGCAGCGGAATAAAACGAAGCAGGCAAAGTATGCGAGGCGGGGAACCAAACATGACATAGGATTGAGTTGAAGCAAGCAAAGATGCAAGGATGGCCTAGTTCAGACAACTAATCAACCCCTAAATTTATTGATATTGAAGATTTATCTTATCTTCCTCCTCTCCAGCGACGATAAAGGAGAAGAATGGAATCGTTTTCTCTATGACAGCTCTGTTGAAGATGAGAGCAATAAATACGACGTCAGCAATTTCACCGGCATGACGACATTAAGACCTTTCTTTTCGGACGGCGATATCAAGGCAGAGATGATGCCCCCATAGAATAATTTTTTCCTGTCTCTTATCCGTTTTGTCATGGTTAGATTTGGCCACGATGAAAAACTAGAAAGATTCAGATAAGTATTCTTCATTCTTCGGTGACAGAAAGAAAAAGAAAGACATAAGAAAGAAGAAGTTTCTCAACTATGCCTATAGCAATGTTGGTCGTCGTTCATTGGACATATTTTCTCAAGCCTTTTGCCGAGTGTTTGGTACATGGAGCTGTTCATAGCATGGGTATAATTTAGATGAAAATATATTTCTATATATATATATAGTGTATTTTAGAGTGCTCGCAATATGTTGATATATCCAGTTATTATATAATATAATTCTTTTTTCGACTAAAAAAACCTAGCCTTATGTATTTTCCAGACGGAAACTGACTCGGGCACGGCTGAACGTGATTGCCTGTTTCACGCATCCAGGTGCGCTGAGGTGACGCCATCCAGCAGCCTGCTCTGGCTGCTGCTATGTCCATGCCAAGAGTAGCTCAGTGAGTAAAAAGAGCTATTTATTACGAAAAAAAATCTAATTTACCTCTCTCATGGTCGTGGTCGTCTAATTTTCTTCGTAATCTACGAAATCAGTTTTTTTTAGCAACTTCAACTTTTAAAAACAGTTTCATTTTGCACCTGAGCGGTTTTTATAGTGGTTTTTGCTGATGGGGTGCCACGCCAAATGAGATAAATCGGACTAAGTTGAAAGTTAAAAGGAGGTAACCATTGTCAAAATCACTAAAGGTGCAAAAGTGACCTGGGATTAACAGTTGAGGGAGGTTAAAAACTGAATTTTGTAGATTAAAAGAAAAAACATATTTTTTTTAGAGGAAAAGAAACATCGGATGAGGCAGGTAAAGACACCATAGTAGCCCATTGTTGATGTTTTGGACCGGGGGTCCTTAACCAACTAGTGAATTTGAACTGTGTGCTCCTAATCCCGGATGGTGATGCAAAGAGACACAAGGTTTATACTGATTCGGGCAATAGGTGCCCTACGTCCAGTCCGAGAGAGCCATCCTGTATTTCTTGCACCGAGGTGCTTATAGTAGGGGTTTACAAGCAGAGCGAGAGAGGGAGCTAGTCCTAGGTCTTTACGTGTAGCGGCGGGGGTTGCTTGAGGCGTTATTCTCAGGCAGCGGGGGGAGCGTGTGTTACAGAGTGTTGCTTGCGCGTGTGTGTGAGCGTTGTTTCGATCTGTTCTCTTTATATCTAGAAGCGGCCCCGGTCACCCCCTTTTATAGTTGAAGGGGAAGATAGGGGCGATCCATGCGTTCGCTACGGGACGTTTCGTGGATAAAGGCGGTATGTCTGAGCCCTGTGCTTGTCACTGTGGTGGCATGGTTGACGGAGTGGTCTTGTCCTTGGTGCGCTGGAGCGACGTGCCGGTCACGACTGGTCCTGTGCAACGTGGGAGCTCCTGTGGTGGCAGGCACGTCTTCCTCTACCGGAGGCGTGATGGTTGCTGCATGTTTGACCGGCGCGGAGTGCCGAGGCCGGGTTGACGCGATGGTGCGGGCGTGTTGACTTCGAGGATACAGGAGCTCGACCCTGCGCGTGACGTGGGTGCAGCTTGGCGCAGGGTACGGTGCGTACTGCAGACGACGTGCCGGTCGCTGTGTGTCGACAGCGTAAAGAGCCGAGGCTCAGTTGGTGCCGAGGCCGAGCCATCGCGGGAGGCTCGGCGGGTGCGAATCCCGAGGCTACCGAGACCCTGGAGCGGATTGCCGAGGCTCGGAGGGAGCAGTTGGTCCTGTACACTGATTTTGAGGCTACAGGGACCCGGACCTGACTCTCCACGCCGTGCTGTTCCTCAGAGTAGGAGTTAGGTAGCACAGCGCAGTACGGGGCGTCAGTCATGGGCACAGTGCCGAGCACAGCGGCCGGTGACCCCTACCCAGTCCTGTCCCTGACTGCATGACGTCGACGTGACTCCCGTCCCGTCGGCCACTCCGCTGTACTGTGCCGACGCGCGGCTGACGTTGCGGGAGTGGTTGGACGCGTTAATTGGACGTGACGTTTTGTTAGAGAAGCTGGTCGAGGCAGCGGTGACGGGGTCGTTGCCGAGCCAGCCTCGAGCGAGGTGGAGAATCGGTACTTCGTTCGAGGCCTTACGGCGCGGGGGCCTCGGTGAGGCGGAGAGTCGGCACCTCGTCAGAGGCTGTGCGGCGCGGGCCTCGGGCGAATCGGAGAATCGGCCGAGGCCTCGTCGTTGTTTCTTGGCTTTGATATTTACAAGGGCTAAGCAATTTTTTCGGTTCTCGCTTAGGGTACCCCTTTTTCTGGTATCCAATAGTAGCCCCCAAGCCTCGAGGGGAGGGCGAGCGCTCTCCCTGAGGTTTTTCGAGACTTGGCTCGCAGCAGCTCCTGTCGGGATTTGCGTTTTGTACTCGTGGTTCCGGTGGGTGTGCGTGAGCGCACCCGCCGGGTGTAGCCCCCGAGGCCCTAGAGGAGTGGATTTACTCCTCCAGGGGCTTTTTCCCTGTTGAGTGAGGAGTTTTATCGTGTTTGCCGGGCCCATGAGTGCGAGTTCGGGTTGCTGGGCCTCGGCTGAGTTGCAGGAAGAGCCCCCGAGCCTCTGCACGGAGCGAGAGGGCGATCAGTGGTTTCCCTGTTTTTTTGTGACCCTCACACATCCTTTTCATTCGGAAGGAGGGGTGGAGTATGCCAGGCTACCCTCGATGGGCGCGAGCAGTGACACCTCCGGTGAGCTGTTATCGGGTAAGTCTGAGTGGAGGCCCGTGCCCCATTCGATAGGGGTCGGCTGGTGGTCCAAGAACGCACTGCAAAAGTACCAGAGGGCTTCTCTAGTGGGTCCCAGGGCTGTTCGATTGGCCCCGGGGGATCGATGCCTCCCTACGGTGGGATCCCATTCGGAGACCTCCCTGCCGGTCTCGGACACGACTTAGGGCATCCCAAGCAGTCGCCTGCTTGGGCCTTGGCCATGTACGGGCTCGCCCATAGTCATCCCTGACTCTGTTGTCCTGGGGCGGCTGTCGAAACCCTCAGGTGCCCAGCCTTCGAACCACTGGACCGTAACAGGCTCGATGCCCTTTATCGCGTTTTTCGAGTCCCCGAGTGCGAGTTTGGGTTGCTGTCGGTGCGGGACCCACAGGATACCCCGCAAGGAAGAGAGAAGATCTAGTCTAACTAGGATTCTCCCCATGTAATCTTAGTAGTAGTATTATCCTGTAATCCTACTAGGAACTCTCATTATAAACCGACTAGGATTCTGACCTCCTGACTATATAAAGGAGGGCAGGGTTGCTAGAGACGGGAGATCAGGACTTTTACGACACAATCAATCCAACGCAAGGGCTAACTTCGACTGGACATAGGGTTATTACTCGACCACAGTCGAGGGCCTGAACCAGAATAAATCGACCGTCTCTTGCGTTAACCATCAAGTTCCGCATACGCTGAAGCCCGAACAATACTACCCCAGGGACCCCCGTGGCAGGCTATCGGTGGTCAAACATCGACAGCTGGCGTGCCAGGTAGGGGCTTTCGGCGAATTTGCATCCGAGAGCTCGATGGACCTCGACAGCATGATCTTCTCGATGGGATCAACTTTCATCTTCGACTCATGGATCTGTGAGGCGGATGATAATGGCAAGCTCCAAAGCTGTCTCCTCAAAGATTCAAATCACCATGAAGACTATTCTATTTCGATGACTACGACATATCAAATCTCTGGAAGATTCGCGCAGCTCATGATGTCCGATTCAACTCAGGTTTCGCGGCTTTGCGCATCTGGCTCAAATTCAGGCTCCGCATCCGAGATAGAGTCTTATCCGAGTTCTTTCTTCAAACCGAGTTCTTTTCCGATGGGGCTTAAGAACACGGCCCTGACCTATCAAGAAAACAACTCGGAGTACACGTAGAATCTATTCAAGAAGTCGGATCCTTTTCCGCTCGGATTCCACAACATGGCAACATCTTATCAGACACGGCCCGAAGGATTCCTTGATTCGGTGCTTAGAATGCCACTGAAGGGAGCTCAGGAAGGTCTCGTACTAACTATAACATCTCAAGATTGCATCGTCCACTGGCCGGGCTCTGTTCCTGAGGATAGCAGTACCCGACTGGTCGACACAACGACAACAACAATTCTATCATACCAAGAAGGAGACTTGATCTGCGATCTCGAGGCCTCTACTAAAGTTATCAGCAACTCCGACAGTGTGGAAACTAACACCAATAACGGAACAGTTCACGCACGGGAAGTACTCATGGTTCGCCGTCCTCGATCACCATTGGTCCCCCCAGAAGCGTCTGATGTCAGGTCATCGGATGAATCAGAATCCAACATATCACCCTTTGCCCAGGGCTACGATGGTGAGACCGAGAATCAGAAACAAGCCGGAGAAAGAAAAAACAAGTTGAAACAAGGACGCCAACACCGTGCTAGGCAGCACAAGGAAGCTTGGATCGGATATGAGTCAGAGTTGGCCGAGTACGACAGAAGAAAATCACAACGTGAAGTCGAAGAAAGACGCATGGCAAGTACGCCCTACGATAAGATCCGAGAAGCATTAGAAGAACTCAGAGCGACCTCACATCCCAGTGAAAAACATGAACAGCTCCGGGACTTTCTCCGGTCAGCGACCCTGAGGACACAGGAAGAAAGGACCCACTCAAGACTACCCGCCAGATCAATGACCCATAGGCAAGAAGATCAAAATCAAAGAAAGTCCACTTTCGAGAGACTTGGACCAAGTGGAAGTCATAACAGAGAAAGTAGAAGGGGCCATAGTCAGAGCCACCGAGTTGAACAACCAAGAAAGACCAGAAGCAGGGTGCCTACCCAGATGGCCTCGCAGGATTACTCTCATCAAAACAACAGTTGGCTAGAAGGAGGCGCTGAATCGGAATTCAAAGAAGCCGAAACGCACGATAGATTTCCCTATTTTGTAAATAGACTAGCGTCAATACGGCTACCTCACAAGTTCAAACCGTCCAACCACTCTAAGTATGATGGCAAAACTAAACCAAGGCAATGGCTCAGGATATATTCACAATCAATTGAACTAGCTGGAGGAGACGACGATATCAAGGCCCTGTTCTTTCCCATGGCCCTGGAAACCATACCTCTCCAATGGTTCGACAAATTGAATCTAGGATCAATTAGAAATTGGGAGGACTTGCAAAGAGCTTTCTGTGAAAATTTTACAGGGATCATTACACACCCGATCACCCATGTAGAGTTAAAAGGACTGAAGCAGAAGGGAGGTGAAAGTCTCAGAGATTACTATCGACGATTCGGCGAACTACGAGCTCAAGTGCATGACATCACCGAACGAGAAGTGATTGAAGCTTTCTCTCATGGAATCATAGCTAGGTGGCAATTTCAAGACTTCTGCAAAGAAAATCGAGAAACAATGAAGAATTCAGACGAACAGTAGAAAAGATTATTACTGCAGAAGAGAAGACACGAGAGAGGTTCCCGGATAGGAGCAACCGAGACAACCCGAATAAGCAAAATCATCGAAATAGCATACATCAGGAAAGAAAAAGTAGACCAGACAACACTATGGCAATGGCTAACAAATCAAAGAAGTTTTCCAAACACAGAAGATATGACGACATCAAAAACATACGTTGCCCATTGCACCCTAATGGGAAGCACACCATCGGAAATTGTTACACCTTCAATGATCGATACATAAGAAAGGATAGTAAGGGGAACACTAAAGAGGACAATCAGAAAAAAGATGAGGACAACCACGAAGACAAGGGATTCCAAAAATCCAAGGGGACGGTAGCAGTGATCTTCTCCGGGGCCCTAGATTCCAGAAGCAAACATCAAGAAAAGTTAGCACTATGAACTATCATGGCAGTAGAACCAGCTACTCCGAGATATCTCAATTGGTCGCAGTATCCAATCCAATTTTCAAGAGAAGACCAATGGACTAGCGTGGGAAACACGGGCCATTACCCACTGGTTCTAGATCCAACCATTGCTGGTATGACTGTCACCAAAGTACTAATCGACGGGGAAGCCGGACTCAACATCATCTTTTCAGAAACGCTAAGGAAGATGGGACTGCAACTCGCCGGGATGATTACACCAACAAGTACACCTTTTTACGGCATAGTACCCGGCAAGGCAGCCATGCCACTTAGACAAATTACTCTACCCGTTACTTTTGGAACTCCCTCGAACTACCGTACAGAGTTCATCAAGTTTGAGGTTGCGGACTTCGATTCATCATACCATGCAATCCTCGGGCGCCCAGCGCTAGCAAAATTCATGGCAATACTGCATTATCCGTACCTACTGCTTAAGATGCTAGGACCCAATGGTGTCCTTTCTCTTCGAAGTGATTTGAAGCGCGCTTTTGACTGCGACGTTCCGGCAATCCAAATCGTAGCCAAAGCATAAGCCGACAATGGAAGAAAAGAAATAGCCACTATTGCCGCAGAAATAAGCCAAGAAGAACTAGAGATACCGGCTAAAAAGCTCAGCATCCTCGCACCACCAAAAGAAGCCAACGTCAAGCAAATCGACCTGGGCACTGGCGATCCCTCCAAGATAGCAACCATCAGCGCCCACCTCTCGACAAAATAGGAACTCGCGCTCACCAACTTTCTTCGGGACAACAAAGATATCTTCGCTTGGAAGCCGGTCGACATGCCAGGTGTCCCAAGAGAGTTGGCTGAGCACAGAATTGATGTCAATGAAAGCTCCAAGCCTGTAAAGCAACGGCTACGACGATTCTCACTTGACAAGAAGGCAGCGATTAAAAAAGAAATCACAAAGATAATGGCGGCTGGATTCATCAGAGAAATCCTTCATCCAGATTGGCTAGCAAACCCAGTTCTAGTACAGAAAAAGAACACGGACGAATGGCGCATGTGTGTCGACTACACAGATCTTTAACAAGCACTGCCCGAAAGATCCGTTCAGGCTACCACACATTGATCAGATAGTTGATTCAATAGCAAGATCCGCCCTATTATCCTTTCTTGATTGCTATTCAGGATATCACCAGATCGCATTAAAAGAGCAAGACCAGAGCAAGACATCTTTCATCACTCCGTTCGGTGCCTACTACTACAAGACCATGTCGTTTGAACTCAAGAACGCTGGAGCCACTTACCAAAGAGCTATCCAAACATGCCTTGGTGATCAAATCGGCAAAAACGTAGAAGCATACATGGACGACGTGGTTGTAAAAACAAAGAACTCGAATACACTGATTGAAGACTTAAGACAAACCTTCGAAAACCTGAAAAGGTGGAGGTGGAAATTGAACCCGAACAAGTGTGTATTCGGAGTTCCTTCAGGACAACTACTCGGTTTCCTGGTCAGTCATCGTGGAATCGAAGCAAGCGCCAAGCAAATTCGAGCCATAACAGAGATGGGCCCACCTCGAAACATCAAAGATGTGCAAAAGCTAACAGGCTGCATGGCGGCACTCAATCGTTTCATCTCAAGGCTCAGCGAAAAAGGGTTACCTTTCTTTAAATTACTAAAGAAGACTTCAAGTTCGAGTGGACACAAGAAGCCAATGAAGCTTTCAAGAAACTTAAGGCATACCTCACATCCTCACCAGTTCTCACTCCTCCAAAGAAAGACGAAGACATGATGCTATACATTTCGGCAACTTCTACTGTGGTCAGCACAACGATAGTCATGGAAAGAGAAGAAGAAGGGCGCGTGTATAAAGTACAACGACCCGTATACTACATCAGTGAAGTACTGTCAGAATCAAAAATCTGGTACCCGCATGTGCAAAAACTACTCTACGCCCTATTGATCACTTCACGCAAGGTCCGCCACTATTTCGAAAGCCACAAGTTTACCGTGGTGACAGATTTCCCACTCGGAGACATCTTACACAACAGAGATGCAACAGGGCGCATATCAAAGTGGGCAGTTGAACTCGGTGCTCTCAACATCGATTTCACCCTGCGAAAAGCAATCAAATCTCAAGCCCTTGCCGATTTTGTTGCCGAGTGGACAGAGGTTCAACAACCTATGTCAAATATAATCTTTGACCATTGGAAGATGTACTTTGATGGATCACTCAAGCTAGGCGGAGCTGGTGCGGGCGTTCTCCTAATCTCTCCAGACGGAAAACAACTCAAGTATGTCCTTCAGATATTATGGCAAGCTACCAACAATGAAGCAGAGTATGAAGCTCTCATCCATGGGCTACGAGTGGTAATTACCCTCAGAATCAAGCGATTACTCATATACGCTGATTCGACAGTAGTCATCAACCAAGTCAACAAAGACTAGGACTGCACCAAAGAAAACATGGGTGCTTACTGCGCTGAAATCCGAAAACTCGAAAAACATTTCCAAGGATTAGAAATTCTACATGTCCTGCGCGATTCCAACATTGCAGCAGATGTCCTCACCAAGCTCGGATCAGACATGGCAAAGGTCCCACCCGGCGTATTCATAGAGGAGTTATTAGCTCCGTCTATCAAACAACCCGGTGAGACAACCCCAGAACTCATAGCCAAAGGCAACCAGATTCTGGTAATCAACACTTCATGGACACAAGCTTTTATTGATTATATCAAAGAGAATAAGTTGCCAGCAGATAAAGAGGGAGCTACCCAAGTTGTTCACAGAAGCAAAAACTACGTCCTAGTGGGGGACAAGCTCTACAGAAGAGCTGCATCGTCAGGAGTACTCCTAAAATGTGTCTCGTTTGAAGAAGGCAAAGAAATCCTAGACGAAATACACTCAGGTTGCTGCGAAAATCACGCCACTTCAAGAACACTAGTCGGCAAAGCTTTTCCGCACCGGATTCTACTAGCCAACAGCTTTGAAAGACGTAGAAGAACTTGTCAGAAAATGCAAAGGTTGCCAAATATTCGCAAGACAAGCTCATGTGCCAGCTCACAATCTCATTTGCATCCCACCCACTTGGCCTTTCTTCTGCTGGGGGCTGGATCAAGTAGGACCCCTCAAGAAAGCAAAGGGCGGTTTCAAGTACATCTTCGTAGCAATTGACAAGTTCACCTAGTGGATCGAATACAAACCGCTCGCAAAATACAGCGTAGCCAAAGCAGTCGAGTTCATCCAAGACATTATGCACCGCTTCGACATGCCCAATCGAATCATCACAGATTTAGGCTCTCCCTTTACAGCCACAGAGTTCAAAAGCTAGGCACAGGATTGTGGCTTCGGCATAGATTACGCATCAGTCGCACATCCAGAAGCCAACGGACAGGTAGAAAGGGTCAATGGACTCATACTAGCCGGATTGAAACCAAGACTGTATGAAGAACTAGCAGACTATGGATCAAAATGGATTGAAGAATTACCCAAAGTAGTATGGGGGCTACGAACTCAAATAAGCAGAGCCACCGGATACTCGCCTTTCTTCCTAGTTTACAGATCAGAAGCCGTACTACTTGCCGACTTGATTTGGACGTCACCAAGGATAGAACAGTATGACAAAGGAGAAGAAGAACACACCAGAAGATTAGAACTCGACATTACGGAAGAAGTCAGAGTAAATGCTACCCTTCAATCAGCAAGATACCTCCAAGGATTAAGACGCCACTACAACAAGAATACCCAGCCCTGATCACTACAAGTCGGAGACCTAGTGCTAAGAAGAATACAAAAAATTGACGGACGTCATAAACTACTCAGTCCATAGGAAGGTCCTTTTATTGTCTCAAAAGTCATTGGACCAGGCACGTACAAGTTAATAATTGAAGATGAGAAAGAAGTCAGCAATACATGGCACATTAGCCAACTATGAAGATTCTACGCATGAAAACAGCTCAAGGGAGAATACATGTACAAACCATAAGAGATCAACGTTCACGGCAAATAAAGATGGTGTTCCTCGACAAAATATGTATTATGGCTTATCAAACGATCATGATCAATAAAGATGGTTTTTTCGGCAACATATGTCCTATGATGGTTAACCCCGAGTTGTTTCTAAAGAGCAAAATGGCTGAAACATGCCTGAGCCTACCGGTCGAGAGCAAAATAGCTGAAAAATGCTTGAGCCCGCCGATGAGGGTAGCTAATAAGCTAACACCCGGACCAAAGAGCAAAATGGTTTAAACATGCCTGAGCCTACCGGCCGAGAGCAAAATAGCTAAAAAATGCTTGAGCCCGCCGATGAGGGTAGCTAATAAGCTAACACCTGAACCAAAGAGCAAAATGGCTGAAACATGCCTGAGCCTACCAGCCGAGAGCAAAATAGCTGAAAAGATGCTTGAGCCCGCCGATGAGGGTAGCTAACAAGCTAACACCCGGACCAAAGAGCAAAATGGCTGAAACATGCCTGAGCCTACCGACCGAGAGCAAAATAGCTGAAAAGACGCTTGAGCCCACCGATGAGGGTAGCTAATAAGCTAACACCCGAACCAAAAAAAATGACTAAGCCTGGACATGGATTAGGAAAGATTCAAGTCAAGACCCTCCAGCTCCTTGTTCCAAATAGCAAGAGGCTCGGGGGCTACACTGAAGACACTTGAGATCGCAAAGTCTGTCAATACAATGGTCAACACTGAGTTGTTTATGCGACGTAGATAGGAGCCAGGCAAGCATTCAATAGATCAAGAAAATTCGTCAAGACAACGGACTACACCGAGTTGTTCACATGGCAAAAATGAAGGCCAGACAAGCACTTAATAGATCAAGAAAGGTTGTCAATACAAAGATAACATGCAAAGTTGTTTACATGGCAAAGACGAAAGCAAAACAAAGTACTCGGCAAGTCAAATAACTCTGATCGCTTGGACAACTCATCCAAAGAATAAACATGGCATCCAGGCAGAGAAGACATCAACAAAAAATCTTCATTCAAAAGGAAGTATAATGTCATATTACAAGGCACGAGCATAAAGGTCAATTACGTCAAGCATCATCATCAGGAGAAGAGATAACAATATTAAGATTATCTACAACTCTACTGGCTAAGTCTTCGACCTCAGGCTCCATCCTCTCAACGGCATCAATGTACTCTTGACTATTGGCTTCCTCTGCTATCTTGGACAAAGGCGCCTCTGGAGCAAGAACCCGGACTTGAGCCAGGACATTCTTGGTACACAGTTGGGCGCACCTCTTCATGAACTCTTGAAAACGAGTCGGAATTCGGGGAATTAACTGAGCCCAGGATTGCCCATCATCCGCTGGAGTTCGGAGAGTGTCAGCTACTGAACGAAAGGATTTCCACAAAGCTTTCCAGTTTTCGTTTTCAGTAGCCATCGCCAACTTGCCAGACAAGTCTTCAATAGTTTTTTGAGCCGGCACAAGATCTCTATCAGCTCTATGCCTAATCAACTTAGCAAGCGCGAGTTCTTCCTCAGCATGAGTAATTACCTCCTCAGCCTTGTTGTGACTAGAATGGACAAGAGTCTTCATTTCATCGATACTCTCTGAGAGCTTCTGCTTTTCAACTCCGAGAGCTGGACAAGGCACCAAGCAATAAGTCAGAAGAAAGGAAAATTTGAATACAGAAGGAAACAAAAAGAACCCGCCATACCATTGCACTCTTTCTTCGCTGCCTCCAAGTTCTTCATGGCCTCTGAGTTCTTTAAAGCCTCCTGGATAGCAGCATCCCTCTGTCTCTTGGCCTCAACTACCCGGGCATGAAGTGATTTTTCCTCCTTCTGATGCGTTTGACGCTCAGCCTCCAGCTCGGCCTGGCAGAGACCAAGATCAGCCTTCAAGGCGCTTAACTCAGAGGACAGCTTTTTCTCGGTTTTCGACGAAAAAAAGAAGCCGGTGTGGTCCCGAGAGAAAGACTGAATAAGAAGAAAGAAAGAAAGAAGGCATAAGAACAGGAGAAAAATGAACATCCAAAGAAAGAACTTCAAAAAACTTACTTGGAGTTTTTCTCCAAAAGAAGTTGCAAAGGTTGCAATAACTCCCCACGAAGCGGTCAACTCTGACAACCGATGAGTGGCATCAAATTGATGCACCACATCTTCAGTAGAGAGAGGAGAGGCGGGGGAAGACGGTCGATGCAGAGAAGGTAAGAGCAGGGACACATCATGGGAAGTCCCGGCTACCTCCCTAGATGAATCCACCACCATGGCCACGGTCACCTTCGAGGCAACCAAACCAGCAGCAGCATCATCACCAGGAAACCTTGTCTCCCCCACAACCACTTCACCGACCGTGCGCTCTGAGTCCTGAGGCTCGATACTCGGTGGCACACCAGAAGATTGGCAAGAAGTCGACGGAGGGTCGGGAGAAGACAAAGGCCTGAAAGTTGACAAAGCAACTCGCCAATAAGAACAAAAGAAAAGGAAAACAGAAGCAAAGAGATGAAACCAGAAGTCACTCACCCGGCTATCTTCTTCTTCGTAAAACACAAAGAAGACCTCGCAGGGGGAACGACGGCAGCAAAAACATCACCGCCACCCTGCGACATGAGCGGCGCCGTTGGTACCAGAGCCCTAGAGGAACCCGGTACTGGAGCCCCAGAAGAACTTGGCGCCGGAGCCCCAGAGGAACTCGAGCCCAATGATCGCTTGCTACAAAAAAGCCAAGACGAAGTCAGAACAAGAAAAAGCGCTCAACAAAACAAAGACAAGTAAACAACTCACCGACGCGTAATGAGGGGCACATCATCGACCTCATCCTCCTTAGTCTCCAGCAAGACAGCTACAGTGCCATCTGAAAACAGAGAGAAAAAGAACTCGATCAACAGCACAAATAAATAACAGAAAGACCAAACATATTAATATGCTCACCTAGAAGCACGCTACCTATAACTGGAGTACCTAGATGAGTACTCGGCTAGCGAGACTTCTTGGAAGCAGGTAAACCAGATGAAGAACCATCCGCCCGCCCCCTCTTCGGGACACTACAAGGACCTCGAGGGACTAGACGAGGAACATATTCTTCATATACATCAACAACTCCAGAAGAAACTCCAGGAAACACTGTGGTGATTTGGAACTTACTGGTTATAGAAGCCCCAGCAAGGTTCTCCCTAGTATTCACCATGGCAGGGGGGACATCAAGGGGGGTCGGGTCAACAAAGTTGCGCCCCAATTCCTACAAAAAGAATAAAACAACAAGATAAGGAAAATTAAGCAAAAATGGATACAGCAAAAGAAGTACAGAAAGTACCCGCACGAACAGAAAACAACTTATAGCTGGAGGCGGGTTGTTGGCAGAGAACTCGGAGACAGTAAGTGGGGCAATGTTTGCTCCTTTCAGTATCTTCTGGAGACGCTCGAGTACCTCCTCGTCGGTCAACTCAAGGACAATGCCGAAGCCGATCAAGCCCTATTGTTTCAAAGTACTTATCCTATCAAGAAATGGCTGGATCGCCTGAACCTCAGCCATTGTCACAGGGTTCTTATCCCATCGGTCATTAACCAAGGGACCAGATCCAGAGTGAACAACAAGAGAAGGAATCAGATTGGCGGCATAAAACCAGTCGGCACGCCAATCCCTCATAGAATCAACCAGGTCGTAGTCAAAGAACTTGCTCTTAAGACTCTAGCGAAACTGAATCCCGTAGCCACCAAGAACACTGGTGTCTTCACGGCGGGGTTGGGGTTTCAGACGAAAGAAGTAGCGAAAGAGAGAAAGAGAAGGGGGAATTCCAAGGAAAGTTTCACAAAGATGAACAAAGACAGAGAGATGAAGGACAGCATTGGGGGTAAGATGGTTCAAAGTAACCCCAAAATAATTAAAGAATCGATGGAGGAAGGCAGAAGCGGGAAGGCAGAGTCCAGCACAGACAAAGGAGACAAAGAGGACGATCTCACCAGGACCTGGAGCAGGGACCCGATGCTCGCCTAGAGCTCTCCATTCAGCAATGTCCTTGCTCTGGATCAAGCCATCACTGACAAGCTCGTGGAGCTGGTCTTTGGTTGTTGTCGGAGCCGGCCAAACCTTCTGGGCAGCCCACATGGCCACGAACTCTTGGTTCTCAATCAAAGAAAGGGACGACTCCTCATCCACGAAGGCTGCCTGGGACTTGTTCGCGGCCTTCTTCCTACCCATGAACTAGCGGAAGCGAAAAGGCACTGGGGAAGATGAAGCTAGGATGGCAGCGCTCGAGTGACGGCGACAATGGCAGCGGCGGATTTCTGAAAGCTAGGGTTTCAAGGCAAGAGCTGGGCAGTAAAGAAAAGGAAGATAAAAGGTCTTTAAATAGATTTTATAGCGATACAAACGGCCCACCAGGCCCGTTAAAACACAGTAGGGGAACGCAACGGTCCATTTACTGACACAGCTAAAATGACGGACGACACAAATCCACACAACGGTACAGTTTAACAGACAGATTTTAGACTTATCCATCCAGCACCACGGCAGAGTTATCAGATTACTACAAGAACAACCCGTCAACCATAAAGAAACGAAGGGCTACCTCACAAGGAACAAAAGAACCTAGTTATTACAGAGAGAACTCGGGAGTCTCTTGAACAACCAGGATTACAACAGAAAAATGAATGATAACTCAGAAGACAAGATTCTTTCCATTACAAGTGGTTTCAAAAATAGAAGATCACACATCTTACAAGACCCAACGAACTCGGTACTACAACAATCAAGGTAGCAAAGAGGAACCCGGACACAGCTAGGCTCTGGAACGACTACGTGTCTCAAATTGCTACTCGGTAGAACAAACCACACTCGGCTACACTGTTTTCTTCAAAGGACGGACGTAGTGCATCCAAGGCGGAAATCAGCAGCATGGTGAGACAACATAGAGCAGGGGAAGTCGGCAGGCATCTGTCTACCCAAGCCCAATGTGATGCAGGATCAGGTGTTGATCTGCATCGGACAGTCACAGGGCGGGCAAGGAAGATCAACCCAGAACTACTGGATGAAGGAACACATCCCACATCACAAGACTTTCTCCAACTACCACCACGTACTTCCAAGTATAATGCCACTGCGGGATTAGTCTACCTCTAATCCCTATCACAAGACTTCCTCCAGCTACGGCAAGACGCATAGGAACTACAAAATACGCTCGGGGGCTACTCTACTTCACAAACTACCATATTCATGACTACGAAGGTTTCAACAAAATGTTCAATGGATGAAAACAAGCACTCCAGGAGGGTATTTATAGATCGAAGGAGCGGCGCACATGGACTAGGAGTACCAACGAAACAAGTCTA